>CP085834.1:0-1422375 GCA_020809705.1 Calonectria ilicicola | reverse complement strand
GTCTGACAGCGCGGGCTATTCAATCTGTGAGACACTGTTGCCCTCCCCCATCTATGCCATCCTATTCATGTTCTATTTATGTTTGGTTTTTGTTACCGATAAGGTTTGCTAACATGTTCAGCTCCGCTCGCTCCTCAAGCTAAAGCAACAACATGCCAGCCTCTCCGAAGCTCACTCCGCTCGCAAATTAGCGGAGTTCACCTCTGAACAAGCTCGCCAGGCCACTGATTATAACAAGCTAGTTGCTAAGCAATCGGAGCAGTCAGCAGAACAGAGTAAAGTGATTTTACTCTTCACCGTCGTCACTGTTGTATTTGTATGACTACTTGATGTTTTCGTTTCATCTACTGGTATGCTGATACAGCTAGCTTCCGCTATCTTTTATGACATCATTCTTTTCCATTAACCTAGATGCGTTCCCCGTCAATAAAGATGATAAAATACCAATGTCCTACGTCATTACTATTATCGGTATGTGCGTTGTATAACTATCCCGTCGCTCAATATCTAATAGTGATCGCAGTGTCTGTCTCGGCAGGTCTATCTATCCCCTTCATTTTTGTCGCCTTCAACCTCAAAAAGGTATCAGCTTGGCCCCATAAATTATACACTGCCATGAGAGATGGGCAGGAAATGACCACTGTCATGGTAATGATATGTTTGGTCATACTCATCTCTCTTGCCGTAACCCTGTCGCAGCCGCTCACGACAACAGTAAAGGGTGGTATAGGGGCGGCGCTTGGATTGCTTATTAGTGTGCTAATGATTGCAATACTCCTCTGGAAGAAGGTCCGGCGCTGGCTGTAAATCAGAATGAACAAAATTTTACAAATATGTATTTTTAATTCCCATAGAAGTCATTAGAGGTCTAGGTCATTATGAATAGATCTTAGGTCCTCATCTGATATTGTCTCCGCATAGCCATGAGGCAGGTTTGTGCGTCGCCTCTCTCGATCTTCCCTTATAGTAATATCGTGATATCTAGAGTAAGGCTGCGTTATGTGTTGCATCCCAGCCAAGTAAAGAACAAGTTTATTAAGTGCCGCCTCCACTTGTGGTGTCGTATTCGGGATATATTGTTGAGGAAGCTGCATGGGCTGCTGTCCCTGTTCATCATTTACTCTGGAATTGGTCGCGGATGAAGCATGTGAATATTCATAACCGTTGACAAGGCCTGAGTGGGTCATCCATTCAAAGAGAACCAAGAATAAACTAGTAGCAATGAGCAAGAAACTGATCCAACCTAGAGCCAGAGCAGCCGGACCAGCATGACTTTTGACAGCCCCAAAGGCTAGACCCTCGGACAACGCGGTGGATGCGCTTGCTAAATGCTGCCACAATGCGGCAGTAAAAGCTGCTATGGTGCATATTGTCAAGCAGGCCAGTGACCATGATGAGGCTCTAGTCGAGTTTCTGAGCGAGTGGCTCGCAAATCCCGTCAATCTGGCTATTTGCTCTTCGTAATCTCCCTCCCGGAAGGGAGGGTACATGATACCTAAAATGGTAACGGCCAAGATAAGAATGATGGAAAGAACCCTGGATAATGAGAAAATGTTTCTTAATGAGGATGTAAGACTTACACAAAGGTAGAAGTGATAGCTTCGGATTGAAATCTTTCTCCTATCCATAATAAATTAAGAGGATCTGTATGATTGTTTGTTCTAAGTGATTGGGCTAGGTTCAAGAAATCCGAGTCGCAAACCCAATTTCTTGCATTTGTCAATGCGCAGAGGCCAAAATATGCAACTCTGACTTCGATGAACTTTGACGTATCGTTTAATGAACTGGCGAACACGCCATAAAGGGTCTCGTTAACTGAAGATGTCTGTAACGCGCGAGTGTTGGTACTATAGGATAGTGATAAGAGATAAATGTTACGGGAGAAAGATGCTATTGATGTGCAACCAGTGAGAAGAACAACTGGTTAGAATGTTAATGCTCAAGCCGGCCAAGGCAGAGAAGAGCCCATCAAACACTGCCATCGACAAAGTACTCACTGAGTGGTGCAAGACAAAAAAGAAACGAAATTTCTTCTAAAATATTGATTTTGGATGCATGATCGAATAGAAACCGAAATCTAGACTCCGTATATCCATTTGATTCTTCCGGACGTTAGTCGATGCGATATGATCTAATAGTTATGGTGAATTTACGTGAATTTGTTGAGTGAGATGGACTTCTCGATGATGCCGCCATGTCTAATATCGCCTGCAGTGAAGGTCTTGGAAGAATTGATTCAAGTGATTAAACGATTGAGTTCTTTCTAGCAAGCGGTTGCCCCGCGATATGGTTGATGTTTGTCTCATGACCCCTCATGACCCCTCGTGATTATTTTGATGATGAAGCAAGCGGGTCTGGACACGTGATTGCCGATGGTGCCCAATAGGGATGTTAGGTTGATTTTCGCTTCCACGCTGTTCATCTTAGGTGAGCGATATAATTGTTGTGTGGAAAAGGCGGAGAAGTCTTTGTTTGATCTTGTCCCTAAGTCTCCTTGGAAAATGTCTGGACCCGACGCTGGTAACTACTCAGGCTCCCGTCCGGCCAGCCATGGATCTTCTCACGAGTTACGAACTTTTCCTTCAGCACACATTCCAGCTGTTAACCTGGAAAACTCTACATCCAGGAATGAAAGAATAAGGAGCACCAGCAGCGCTGAGATAAGGGATAGTATTCATTTCAGCGACCGCACGCGAACAACTAATGGAACAAGAACAACAGATGCCGACTGTAGGTTTCACTCTCGATACCCTTCGGTGTCTTTTCCATCTAAACTTACTATTCGCTTACAGCATACAGAATTATCTCTAAAATTGGCTGGTATAGGTACATCCCGTTTCTTGGGTACCACCATGTGCTCATGATATTTTTATATGTGCCTATTCTATTCATGTGTATGTGATTGCAACGACTCTTTCCTATACTTCTGACATATTTTAGCCATTGTCGTCGCAGGTTGCACCACAACTGGTGGCATCCAAAAACTACATCTTGTGTCTTTTTCTTACCGCCAAAATCGTCCAGGCTATATCACTAGCGAGATGCTCATAAATGAGGCTATCCAAGACGTCATGTTTAACTGGACAGAAAGGTCGACCGACATCACGCGTGTGGAAGCAGTACAGGCTGGATACCTGAGCATGTGTGTGAAGTTGGAGCAAATAGGCTGGCAATGTGGAATCAAGGGCTCCAAAATGCCAACAGTCGACGTTTTTGATCCCTTGGGATTGATACAAATCGGCCATGATTTTCGCACGCAGACAGTGACGTGCGGGCTAATGTGAGTTCTCAAAACCATATCGCCATTACTTAGCAATCCTCAACGATCAAATCAATCTGACATTGAGTTATTTCTTTATTCTTCAGAATTATCTGCTTAATTCTTGCCGTCTGCACGATAGCTATCATAGGCACATTTCCCAGCTGGTACGAAGATGAAGACTTGACGACAAACAGCGTGCGCGGCATCAGGCCTTTTCCTGGTCACACGATGTCACATATAGGCGTGGTTGCCAGTGGATCGGGCGCCATTCTCTTGTTCATATCTGTTGCATGGCATCACATTACTGTCGCTTCCGTTGCAATTGCGGTAGAAGGCTTGAGGTACGATGCCGTAGAGGTGAAGTTCGGGGTTGTAGTAACAGCGCTTAGTTGGTTAAGCGTTTTCTTCTACGCAATCGCTTTCCTAGGATTGCTTACAATGGTTGTTGTTCTGGCTATTTTATCCAAATTAGTCTAAAAACAAAAATCAACTACTCTATTTTTAATTCATTGGCCATACCGACTTTGAAACGTGCGGTAGCTAAATTAACGGAAATCTCTACACGTATAATCATTATGCGATAGCTGCTTCTCGTTGCTGGGCGCGATCAGGTCAGAGCTGATCTGAATCGACGATTCCGGCATTTCCAGCGAAAAGAAGTATTCAGCTTTGCAGATTCAGGTTGCAATAAGATTTAATGCGAAACTTGAATTTTGCGCAAGGTTGCATTTAGCCCCTAAAACTGGCTAACGGAAGTGTTCTCACAAGGAGTGAGTCTGATAAGACAATGCCAGAACAGATTCCAAATGTCAGCGGATTAAGATTGAGTTTTTTTATACATTCAATGCAGAAATATAGATATCACGAGAGAATTTTTTATACTGAGCATGCGATTCTGTAAAAAGGACAACAGCAAACGGTCAAGACGTCAAGCAAGGTCCCAAGTTGAATACGCTAGTCGCACTCGTATTGCAGAGTATGCAACCCCAATTACCGCTATATACAGGTACAATCACTAGAATATGTTTGTTGATTTAGTCAAAGAGTTGTGTATTCCATCGAATGGAGGATTTGCTGGCCCAGCTGTCTGATAATGTGATTAAACATTTCTACACTCCATCATTGATATAAATATGGCTTTAGTGTTACCAAGATTTCATTAAACTATCAGACACTTTGGCCGAGTGGTTAAGGCGATGCCCTGCTATAACGCATATCAAGGCATTGTGTTCGCACGCGCAGGTTCGAATCCTGCAGGTGTCGTTTTTTTTGGACCCTTTTTTTTTGGCCTTGGCAAATGGAGTGACCCACCCACCCATCAATCAAGCAAAAAGATGGAACGATATTGAAACACATCCTAGTTGGCTTCATCATGATTGACATTACCTACATCTAAACCAATACACTGCAAACTATCATAAGATATTGACTACCTGGTATCCCAAAATAAAGGCCTCATTAATTCATATCCCCACGGCTCAAACAATATGCACTGGTATTCTGCTCGCGTAAGCATCGCTTTTGCTGACCTGGATATCCATCTTGTGAAAGTCATGGAGCTGCAGCCAGCACAACATGCGAAACACGAGCGTGCACCATGTTTCGTTGACCTGTAGCGGTGTGACCTCTTCAGTGGGCTTGGTTCTGGCTTCTGTTGCTTCGCCATTGTTCGTTGTGGCTCGCTTGGCGCGTCTCTGCTTGCTGATGGCGTCCTGCTCACAAACGATACGAACAACATTCTTTCTTACCACGTTGGTGTACATTTCAACCAACAAGCTTTCTTTATCGCCCGAAAATGCTGAATCAATATGCTGCACGGTAATTCGACCCTCTTCATCGGTTTTCTTCTCGTCCTCTGTCTTGGTTCCATCGTTGGCCTCGGTCTTGGGGTTGAGGAGGCTGAGAATCTCTTGAAGGTGCACGCGCACGACTTTTCGGACCATCAAGCTGGCCTCTTGGAGGTGATTATCGCATATCTCGATCCCGTGACGCAGGCGGTTGAGCTCATTGATTAGCTTCGCTCCATTGATATCCTCACTAACGTCATCTAGTGTCGATGTTGATGCTCGTACGAGTGAGGGCTTGTTGTTGTCAACCCAATCCATGATTCTTTGAATCTGCTTGCTGTCTTTCAATTCGCCATCCTTGAGACCTCTTAGAATGCTGTTGAACTCAAGCACAAGTGTGGGCAGCGAGAATGTGCTGGGATCCCAGTAGAAAACGGTGGGGTTGGGAAGCATGCGGAAGACGGTATCCTTGACGTGGACCATCTCGCCGACCATGCCCAGCAATTCGAACGGAACTAGACTGGAATCAGATTTTTATCACACATTTGAAGATCAAAGACAAGTAACTTACTGGGGAATAGATGACTGTGACGGGCGTTGTCAAGATTCTGACGGAAGTGGTTTACGGTTTTGAGATCACAGCCAAACACTGTCAATGTCTGAGCAATCTCGGCCAAACTTCCCAGTTGCAGACTGCCCAAATCCTTGGGCTCGTCGGCCAAGACCAGCTTCTCGCGATCAAAAATGGTAGGTGCGATTCCGAAGCAGAACTTTTTGACGTTGTAGTCGGGAATAATGCGGTTCTTTTCGAACCAGGTTGGCCCCTGTTTGCGGAAAGTAAAAGTAATTCCAAGGTTATCCATGTACGAGCCGTAGAGAACGAAACCATTGCCTTGAGCGCGGTACTGGTCGTTGTCGAGATCGAACTTTTTCCAATGAATTCCCAACATGGCGGCGATTTCTACAATGTGCGAAATGGTGGTGGTTGCGTACGGCTTTCCGAGACCTTCAGGCATGCTATCCCAGGTGCGTCGCTTCCTCTGCATACACACAAGCAATGAGTGGTTTGCTGTTGACACGCCATCGCTTGAGGTAGCAGAACCCTTTGGTGAATCCTGGCCGAAGTGCTTGGGAGGGCCACCTGAGCTCTGCCACTCTGAGGCCTTCTTTTCTTGCCACGCGCGCGATTCCTTCTCCATGCGGCAAATGGCCATTAAAAGTTCGTACCAAGTTGCCTTCTCGTTGTCTGCGGTGTGGACCAGTTGCTGCTTGCTCTTTCTAAACTGCTCGTCGAATTCCTGGATGCTGGAAGTGTACTGAAAGTTGCTGTCGCTGCCGTCTAATTTGACGATTTTGCGGCCGGCTTCGACCACATCCTTGTCATCGCCCAGTGGGCCTCGTGTATTGGACGGTCTAGCGACAAAGATGACGGGAACCTCGAATTGCACCTCGAAGCGAAACTCGGACCAGCGCATCTGACGCCGCGCAAATTGGGACCATTTCCCTATGACTGCGTCGCTGCACGACGAGAAGCCCGTTGCTGAGGCAAAGTACTGCTGCAGCGCCTGCATCATGGAGATGACAAAGGCCAGCACCGAGATGATCAATGCCACAATGGCAATGATCAGCTCGATGTTGTCATCCGACGACATCGTGACGCTCTGGCTTGGTTATTCAGATTGTTAATTACGACGCGCTTCCTTCAAAACACGTTGTTGTTTTGGTGATGTTGGTTGAAGCAGAAATTCGAGACGTTGGCCCCATCAGGCTACTGGCTCAGAATCCTACTAAAACAAGGGGGTCCAGGGATGATGTCACGTGAACGGCTGAATTACTGGGGTCAACAGGCAGCCGGGAAGAGAAGCCGTGGAAATATATTTATATTTATTAATGTAATGTATCTAAGCGCTGGGGCTCTTTGGAGTTGGTTAGCCTCCTGTTGAATAGCCTGTGGTTCAACGGCTGCGACACACATACCAGTCGCTGGCTCCACCGCTATTGCAGCCAAGGCACAGCGCAACCCGTTCAGCCGTTTTTTCAACTGCCGCATCCGCTCCAGGAGAAAAACACGTCACTGTGCTTACTTTTTTTCCACTCGACCTCGAGGCCATTTCCCCAGCCAGACGCTAAAGTAAGACTAGGCCCTCTAGGGCGCGCCACCAATCGCAACCTAACTGGAAGCGCCCATGGCCCAACCCCCCATGGCTGACTGGCGTTGGTCACCACACACACTTTTCGGGACTTTCCACAGCTTGAGCAGCAGCTGCGCTTTGTGGCTGAGCTGATGAGCCCCGATTTGGTCCATCGTAAATTAGCCCAACCTTATTTGATCGTTCAGAATGAAGGACCATACTACCAATTTGGCTTTGGGGGTGTAGGGTAATTAGCCTTCTTTTTTTCAGTGGTGGGGAAGGGGAATCTAGTATCAGCGACGCGCACCACAATTGATATCTCTCTGCATGTTGTGTAATGGTAGAAATTTTAATTAATTTGGGTTGCTTTTTTTTTCCCTCCCCGATTTATTTCGTGCTTGCAGATATGCACAAGCCTGTCGACACTCATAGGAGAAAGTGGTGGGTGGTCACTGTCTAGGCACGGCCTCAACTGTGCTCATGGTTGAACTTGGTCAAGATAGATGTGAAATAGCTCTGATTCTATTTCTCAAATAAAATCACTTATAATCAATAATATTTCACTTCTCTAAGATCTGTCTGCTGCTAGCGCTAGGTTCTTTGAATTCTTCGCACCAGTCAGGGCGCCCAAATATTTCGAACCCACATCTTCCATCGTCGAGCCACCAATTGTCTTCCCTATGATATACCCGATTAATTCGGCTTGGGTGATGATGCCCATACGAACGGCATCGTGCATCAAGTCAAACAGGTCATGTTGACAAACCCCACGACGGATTCTCCCTGGACGAATAGTTGAGTTGATTACCGGTTCATGTCTGCGAATGCTGGAGTAATGCTCACGCTTCATGGTGAAATCTCGCCCTTTGCGAATTTTGATTTCATATTTACTTAGTTTTGTTTGATCATATCGTGTTTTGACCCCCACCTCATGGCCAAGACTTGTAATGGTATAGTCAAGACCACCCTTGATGCTCTGAAACTTGAAGTACTTTTCCAGAACAGGTTCTGCGATGCGGTTGTTGTTAACACGGCCGCTGAATCCACAGCATATTGGATGGCACATACCTCGACCTTTAACCCTTGCCGCTTCCACTTCGTCTTCATTGACGACTTGCAGGTCTAGACTTTTGGCCGTCGCGTTGGCATCCCGTAGCAGGTTTCGGATCACATTGTCATCCTCTGTATCTCGTTAAATTCCATAATAATTGATGCATAATCACGAAAGCTTACTGTAGATAATTATGCCCTTTTCAAATCGAGATTCTCCTGAATAAGAAATCAAGAAAAAGACATCAACGAAGCCCATAAGACGAATTTTGCCGTCCCAGCGGGACCCATCTACCAACACATCCCAGGGATGAATATCACTGGTTTGAGATCAGTATGAAATCCTGTAAGACCGGCTCTCAATACACGTACTAATCACATTCAACACTTTTTTGGTCCACTGATCTGCCAAAGGTATCAAGTACTCGGTGATAGGAGGCCATTCTCAAGTTGGATGTAAAACGAGAGTCTCTATTGAATATGGTGATGGAGTGAGATGCCTGATCAATCACTACTGCAATGCACTGGCTAGAATTGCATGTCCAATCAAGAGATGGAAAAAAGCCAATCAGCCGCCCCATGAAGCCTCCAACGTAAGCCTTTTTCAGCTGCTGATCGGCGTTATGTGGTTTAGCTTTCGGTTAGTAGTGCCAACGACCGCGGGGATAGCTCGCGCACGATGTAACGGTCGCTATTGGCGCGAAGCCCTGATAAGCTATCCAAATTGTCAACCGCGCATTTCAGCTACGCCACTGTGTGCATCCATTACTCGAAATGCCCTTAGTTTACGCCATCTCTTGCTACCGAGGTCCCGTGGCTTAAGCTATTGATTGCTACCTTGTAAAATGAATGGCTCTGTATGGCTTCATTCTTTTTCTACACAGTTTGACTTTCCGATATATCCGACTCTTTGCATTTCACATCGCTGATCACCAATCAATCAAGGGTCGGTCTGGACGTATCATCACTGAGATGTTCAAAATGTGGCACCAAAGTCATATTTCACATTTTTCTACCCAATGAATGCCTGCCATATCTAAAACATCGACGCTGTCAGCATCCAATTGATCCTAAATCACTCATGATCATTATGAGTAGCTGAAATACGGTAGACCATTCTCATTGCAAGGTGCTGACGACGCATGCTGCGTGGGGTAATTTACAATCTTCGGGTTTGCCCTGGGGACTGATTGATCTGACTGCAAGCAAGCACACATCGTTCGATCAATCGACTGACAATCCGTTCTGCTCCTCGTCACTGCCACAGCTGATACCTCTCAGTAGCTTTCAGGCACATTGACCTTTGGGATTAGATTGCTCTATCAGAAGCTACCGATATGGACAAGGTCACAGAGAAGATAGCAAAGGTCACAGACCTGAGCACTTATGCAGACCTTACTCCAGAGAGGCTCAAGCAACTCTTTGAGGAAATAAACAGCAGCCCAGAAAAACTTCGCACCGTCTTGAACTTATGGTTCACCCCAGACTTCAGGCCGACATTTGTCGAGCCCAGAACGTATACGTTCAGCGGATTACAGGACATCGACTTTCTCGAGAGTTCCGACATAGAGGGGGCACAGCGCCCGATGCGTTTGATTGACCTTAAAACGGGAAATATTGTGGACTCTTGGAATACGAGTCCGATGGATTCTTACTGCATGTTGTCGCATCGTTGGAAGGGAGATGAAATTACTTTGGCTCACATCAAACGGGCTAGAGAGAAGCATCTGGATCTTTCTAGGAATAGGAAAACCTGGGTGGACGAGTGTCAAAAATTTGTAGGAAACGACATCCAAGTGCTTCTGGAGAGATGCTCGCATATTGCTGGTATAGACCCAAACCGTTTAGCGGGCTACGATGACGACATTCATCTTGTCTTCAAGCAATGCATATACGACATTCTCGAACAAGAACAAGTGATTATTGCTCTTCTTGGAAATAAGTCTGATGACACAACTGTTGGCACTCTTATTGACCAACTCACAACGATAAATGATGCCAAGTCGGCAATCAACTGGGCCCGGCAAAGCCTGGACGCCAAAAAGTCAAAGCTCGAGCGCTGCCGAATAGAAAAGGAAATGTTTGCACAAATCATCAACCAGATCCATGAAGACACCCGTGAAAACACGGACGAGACAGAGACTGGAGTTGTTCCTGAGGTCTCCTCCAACGGCAATGATCTTAAGTCGACAGAGAGAGCTATGGATCGTAGCGACTCTGGTTTCAGTATGACTGAGAAGGCCAATGAAGAATATGAAGCTGCGCAGAAGCAGCTAGAGGCAGCAAATGCCAAACAGGTCAAGTTCCAGAATGAGGCAGAATTTTTCAGTCAGAACGGGCGCCTGGGTGATGCTGTGGATGAAATGACGAGGCGCTTGCAAAGGTGGAAGTCGGCCATTAAACTGATTCGGTCGATGGAGGAAGCACGGAAGATATTCAAAACAAGGGTGTTCCCGAACCAGGGTGCCCGTTACATCTGGTCCGACACCTGCTGCATCAACAAGCTTGACTATGGCGAATTATCACAGTCCCTTTCGCTCATGGGTGATTGGTATGCGAATGCGGAATTTTGTTTAGTCCATCTGGATACGAACTTCCGTGTCGCTGACGCCGTTGATCACTGGAACCAATTTAAAGACGAGAAGAAGAGTGATTCTAGTGCGCAAGTTGCCAACATCCTCAGCTTCAACGAGATCAATGGGTCCAAGCCTGAGTGGGCGAACCGTGCGTGGACACTTCAGGAGCTTGTAATGAGCAAAATGGCCTTCTTTGTCAACTCGGAATGGGAGGCACTTAGCCGACCCGTCGAAAGCTTGGGATATGTGTATGCTTTGATCCCATTCATTCAGATGTATACCCACGGAGACGTTTCCAATACACACTCCAAGCTTCTCGAGCATGCATGCTCCAAAAATGGAAATGGATCGACCATCAAGCTCTCTGATGTGATCGAACTACCCTTGGGGGACGACCAGATTGAGGTAGTTAATCGCAGTGATACAGACCAACTTGCGTCAGGGCGCATCAAGGAAGCTGTGCGGCTTGTATATATCCTTCATGACCTCGGATTCAAATTTCCTCCTAACCTCACAACTGAAACGGCCATATCTGAGATGTCACAGTCTGTGTATCTTGCTGCCTCGGGACTCGCAAGAGGACAGAACGAAGGCGCTACAGAAAGAGGTAGACAGGCTTTTGAAGTACTCAAAGATAAGTACATCAATGCCACAGACTCGGGGGCAAAGCTCAGTCTTGAAGAAGAAGTTCAGGAGGTTATCAATCTTCTGTTGGCGTGTCTTGTTGCTGAGACCAAAGACCTTGTTGTTTCTGACAGAGAATTTATTGCTAAATTCGGTGAAGTCAATCAACTTGATACCTGGAAACGAGGCAGCGAACGAAGTGGATTCCCAGCCCAACAGGTTTTGCAATTGTCCTGCCGACGAAAGGCCACTGTGCCAGTCGATCATGTTTACTCTCTTATGGGAATTCTTGGCGTCCGTTTCCAATCGTTCCATGCTGAAGGATACCCCAAGGCGCTATCTCGTTTGCTGGACGAAGTCATCATCGCCCGAAACGATGTCTCTGTTTTCAATTGGACTGGAGTGGAGATGGGAAGCCCCATTCGTGGTAGGTCGCTGTATCCCTCGTCTCATACGGCATATGGAAATGACGAGGACCGCGGTCGGCGCTATAATATCCTGATCGCTGCAGAGACCCAGAAGAAACGAAATGACGTGATGGCGACCTACCATGGGATCATTTCGCTGCTTCAGAATGCCATCGACTGTGTCAAAGCAAAGGGGCGCAAGAACATTCCCCTCGCCTGGGTTAGGGACATATCTACGTTTATCCGGAATTCTACTTTTGATGCTCTTAGCCCTGATCTGGAGGGGATTGGAAAAGTTCTCGTTTACATCAAGGATCACTGTGTGCAGCTTGATCCTCCACCGGAAGAGGTCCCGCAGGTGGAGGCAGCTGCGAATACAGTGCCCGATGAGAAGGCTAGTTATTTTAACCTGAAACCATCGCTGCCCAGTATAAGTATGCCGTCTATTACGAAGCCAAAGATTCCAAGCTTCGGGAAGGGAATTGGAAAACCGTCGTTTGGTAGACAGCATTCCGAGCCGCAGCAGCAGACTGAAACCATCAAGCCAATGCCTCAAGAACAGAATAGTCCACCACCAGCACCAAAGGTTCCAGAGTGGATGTCG
The DNA here is from genome assembly GCA_020809705.1 of Calonectria ilicicola. Taxonomy (NCBI): domain Eukaryota; kingdom Fungi; phylum Ascomycota; class Sordariomycetes; order Hypocreales; family Nectriaceae; genus Calonectria; species Calonectria ilicicola. Next base: position 1,409,933 of record CP085834.1, on the reverse strand, counting down.
CTTGATAGTGATGTAAGAAGCTATCTGAGGAGCCTTGATGTGAAGAATGAGGACCAAAGCTCGGACAGACCTGAGCTACCAAGTCGAATTCGGGACCTTCAATTCAAAGGTTATGAGTCGCAAGATGTAGCGACTAATATTGGAGATAGTGAAAACAATATTGCGATGAAGGATCTTATCTGTCCAAACCCAATTATCGTCAATAACGCTGGAGTTGAGGGTATCTTCGATATACAGCGTATCGTTGTCACAATGATCAATCGTGAGAAGCTCCATAGGCAAGTTGCAAGAGCCGCAAGCTCCAAGCAAAAGATATCTGGCTGGTGCACGCTCAGCACTGGATTCGCAAGTGTTGCTGTCAATTTTGCCTGCGAAAAACACATGTTGGAAAAGCAGCTAGAAGTATCTGAAGCAGTCGAAGATAGAGTCATCAGAGATGATAGAGCTAACAAGGTTCACCGTGATTTTGGCATCCAGAAGGCAATGGGTCTGGGCCAAGGGAATGGTGCGGTGGGTGAGAATGAGTCTGCCACTGGTGGGGAAATGGATGGGAAGACTGACAAAAAGAACACGAAGGAGGAGCAAGCTATTGTCCGGATCATAGAATTCATCCAAGAGCCTCAATTGCAACTTGTGGCCGGCGAATGGGTACTGGCACGGTTCTCTGGCGTGCCTGGTGCCAAGTGGTTCCTGTGCAATCTTGAGCTGGGGTCAACACATCAGTTCTACGGACATCGCATCGCGACAACTGAAATCAACTTTGCCAACTCGTCGGTTGAACCCGGGCTTGTGAATGCCTGGCAGACCTATATGGGTCGCAAGAAGAGAAAGATGTGTCAGATCTTGGACACTTACGTCAGGGGCCTCGAGAGTGCTGCCAAGCGCCAAGAGAGACTCGGGACGATTATGGATGCGGGGAACCAGAGCCTAGAGAAGGTCAAAAGTATAGGCACGCCATCGCCATCCATGCTAAAACTTCCATTCTCTGAAAGTGAAAAGGAAGTCAAGAGTGTGACGGAAGATGACTCTGAGGACGAGGAGGAGGCTGGAAACGATCTCTTTGATGAAGTGCTCGATCAAGGGAAAAGAGCGGCCATGGCTTTGGGTGAATACACAGTCTTGGCGGCGTATGAAAAGATTTCCCAGCTGCATGCTGCACACCTAGACAAGCACTTGGCTATTTCAGTTCTCAAGAAAACACCAAAAAGCCTCCAGACTGCGGTGGAGAGCGTGGATGAAAATAAAGGGTTTCTGCCAGCCATGTTCCACTCGTCTAGACGGGTTCACATGTTCTGAGCCTCGTACTTTCTTTAAAGTTCATAATTATTATTTAGTTCTAATGCCATCTTCTCTCTCTGTATGTAATTCACAAATATGTTATACGAAGGGAGTGTCTCTCACCCAAGAGAAATTACTCCAGTCGATACTCATTAAATCCATTTCAACCCCTCGATTAAACCCATCGCTAGAAAATGAAATGCAGTCCGGGTTGGCTGGCTGTCTTCGACACGTTATCGACTTATCTGGGACTTCCGAAGTATTCTCTTGCGAATATTGCAAAGTCGATGGTTTAAAACTATCATTACCGGCTCGTATGGAACCCAAGTGCTTCATTTTTACCTGATTTAATACCTCGAACAAGTTTGATGCTAATTGGGATTGCGCGTGCGCAAGATCAATTAGCTTCCATGCATCAGCCATGTCCTTCTGTTTAGCCTCTCTTTCAGCTGGATTCGAAGCCAGGCAAGCATCAAGCAGAAGCACAACATTAGCCACAAACACACTGTGCAATATAACTATGCAGCTGAGACGCGTTGCTGCAAATGCGGGCTTTTATCGTGCAAGGCTGGTTTGCATTTGAATAATGAGCTTTGCAGACTTCAGAGCTGCTGCTTGAGAGTATTCATATTCTGGATCAACTGAGCCACGAGCAAAGTAAGGTAGATGGATTTTGCAGAAATAGCCGTGGACAATGAGATGTAAAATATAATGTTGAGTAATAAAATGCTCAGAAGGAAAACATGTTGATTCTGAAGAAGTAGAAGCCTGACTCGGGCTGACGTGGAAGAAAGGAGGTAATGTTGAGATGAAAGAGTTTAGATCTGCATCGATATCCCTAACGAGACTATAAGTTGCGCTATTAGGAGAAGGAGTGGCTAGGGGAACAAGAGGAGCCCGGTCGGTAGATGCACGGAAAATTTCTGCCAAACGAATTCGCTGAATTAGGAATGATGCACAAGTTGGCTCTTCAAGAGGTTTTCCAACTAAATCTTGGCCATCTTTTAGATCCTCATCGTTGATATTGATGGGTTTCTTGACATTCATGTGATTTGGGTTAAGTGTGTAAGTAGCCTCGTGTGGTCCGGAATAATGTGCGAGCATCCTATTGCGCATTAGTACTACACACATTCCAATCTGCGCACAAACATACCAATCAGTGCCGGCGATATGCCACCAGACTCTCCGCCCAATTTCAGCCTTTAAACCCGTATAATGACATGCTTGCTCATGACCTCCATTGTGATCACAGTCAAGACGATGAAGACCTAGTTCTCGAGCCATTCTGTTCGACCTGGTAAGAAGTGCTCTTACGCGAGGTGACATGCCTTCAAAGTTGCCAATCACATAACTGAAGATAATGAGACCTTGAACACATTCAAGCGAAGCCTGGTCATTTCTTTCACAGTGATCTAGAGCATCGAAAGCTGCTCTAGCCCAAAACTGTGCTTGAACATTGAGTTCGGGAGCTTCCATGTAAAACCTAACTTTATTTTCTTGGTGCACCCACGAGCTTGCGACACTGGCGATGATGCAAAGTAGAAGGCAGATGGCTCCCACAGAGACATCGGCATGTCTTTGCAGGCTATTGTATACCTCGTCCACAAGCACCCGGAGTGATGGGCCGTGGACCACGTGATGCATGAAAGTAAAATCCGACAGATACTCATCGACCAACTGCCTCGCTTCGTCACGCTCGGGTAGCCAAATACATCTTGTTGGCTGCGCCATCATGAATGAGGGAAATGTATTTGGATTTTGAAAGAGGTATGGCGATGTTTGAGTCGCCAGCTGGATAGGACAAGTTCGGAAAACTATGTTGGAGAAAAGACCATTGTCCTGCAAGATGTTAGCTTCTGACTAGTTTAGTCAACATGTAGAGGCAAAGGCCGCAATTTTTTTAAACAACAACTCACGCTAAACTGGGGTCTTAAATATGACCGTTCTAAGAAGAAGGCATCGTTTGTTAAATGCTGAATCTTCTGAGGCAATAACGCCTGGTGTTCTCGGGTAATCATTGGGCCTGCATTTGAGTTTTCCGATTCTCCAGACCCTTCGTTTTTCTTCTGTTGAGGGCTGTCTTGAATTGTCAGAAGCGTCTCCAGTTTTTCCAACCGACTCATAAATTCAGAAGAATCAGATAATTTCAGCTTTTTCTTTCTTCGTGTTGGATGCGTCTCGCGCGGTGGAGGTTGTGGCTCTTGACAGGGTACTCCGCGAGTGGTGCAATTGGAGCACGGAAATTGGCGATTGCATCGGAGCTTTCGAGCCCTGCACGATTGACAGGACTTGAGACCCACCATTTTGACAATTTTCCTGTGCAAGCTTAATAATTCCCGAGCTTTTGGGGGTAAACTGGAAATAGAACGAGATGTGCGGCTTAGATAGAGTACGACGGGGCCGTCCGCGGAATCTTACGGGGGTATGAAGGATCCGAAATTCCGCGGAGACGGGGTATGCTTGAAGACCGTGACTAATAGAAAGCTTTATAAGTCATTGTACCCATAATAACGTGGTTACGTGATTGGCTATTGAATTTTAGCGCGTCTGTTTTGGAATTCACTCTCACTGACTCCAAAAAGAGACGCGAAATTGGATTCCAGCGCTTGTGATTGTTATAATTCACAAGAGGAAACTTCATTCTATGAAGTATTGAAGGAATTTTAGTAAGCATAATTTTGTGAAGGGCATCTTCAGGCAATTTTTATTATTGTAACACAAGGATTGGTTCTCATTTGTACTCCCAAACCACAATACCTTTGTGATGATGATGTGTGTGCATCACGTATTTTGTCAAATAGGAAACCCGATGCACAAGAAGCTTGAAACAAACTCCTGAATTTCGTAACGCAATGTCAAAAACGTGATAAATTTGAAGTTGACTGTTCATTAATATCATAGCACCAGTCTGTTGGGGAACAGCCCATCAACTTAAATGTACCTGTGGCGTCCGCGGATTCAGCCCAGTGCAACCTCCCCGCGGATACCAAAAACACCAAATTTCCGGCTTGTCAATGATTTCTTACCACTATGCTCTTAGATCCACTTGAGGTTTCCCCCTTTTTCCAACCTTTCTGATCAGATACTTGGACTGGCAATTCCATACGCATAAATTGTTCTGTTTTCCGCCTTGAAGGGCGTCTTATTTGAACAGGAATGAGCCACTGTAGTAGCATTTCCATCCTATCGCACGGCATTTATTCAATAATTCGTCTTGATATTGAGGCTCTTTCATTACCGCAAAAGGATTCTTCTCCCGCCCAGGCATACTGATACCTGATTCTCAAAATGAGCTTACAACAATCACCATCCACAATGCCGGCGAGTGAAAGTCAGCTAAATTCACCAGACGACACGACGATTACAACGACCGATGTGGTGACCGACTTCACAGAAAGCGCAAAGAGGGAAGAACTGGGCTCGGACATAGTTGACTGGGACGGGGATGATGATCCTCAAAATCCCCAAAATTGGTCTGAGTCTAAGAAATGGCTAAACATAGGCGCATTATCTATTCTTTCATTGATTACGTATGTATCATGGAATTGAGACCTTTACAGTATCCGCTAACAGTCTACAGCCCACTCGTATGATCACAAATTCAACCAAACTTTTGTATCAAAGCTGATGGTGTTTTTTAGGGCTCGTCAATGTTCGCACCCGGAATTACTGATATCATAGCCGAATTTAACAATTCATCATCCTGGACCGCATCTTTCATAGTATCCATCTATGTATTGGGATTTGCGTGCGGTCCTTTGATTGTTGCCCCTCTCAGCGAAATATATGGTCGCGCGCCTCTCTACAACCTTGGCAATTTTCTATTTACGATCTTCACTATTGGTGGCGCACTCAGTACCAATGTGGGAATGCTGATGGCCTTCCGCCTTCTCATGGGTCTTGTAGGTTCCGTACCGATTACAATCGGGAGTGGAACGATTGCAGACACTATTCCCTTGGAACAACGCGGCAGAGCCATGGCATTTTGGGTCTTGGGCCCTTTGCTAGGTCCGAGTGTTGGTCCAGTAGCTGGGGGTTATCTAACACAGGGTGCAGGTTGGCGATGGGTCTTCTGGCTACAAGCTATCTTGGTAAGACAATCGATGATTTGAATTTAAGATTACAATTCTTACTCGTGTCTAGTCTGGAATCTTTATCCCCGTTGCTATGTTCGGAATGAGAGAAACGTACGCGCCGGTTCTCTTACGAAACAAAGCCGCCAAGCTTCGAAAAGAAACTGGAAACCAAAACTTTCGAAGCAAGCTTGACTCCCAAGTAAGCTTCAAAGAACAATTCCATGTGGCAATCGTGCGACCGGCAAAACTTCTTATTTTCGTCCCGATTGTCACGCTAATGTCGTTTTACGTGGCCGTAGAGTACGGCATCATGTACCTTCTGTTTACTAGATTTCCGGTTGTTCACGAGAACCAGTATGGATTCAACACGGGAACAAGCGGATTGGCATATATACCCATCGGTGTAGGTACTATGCTTAGTGTGATGCTATTTGGCCGAATCTCCGATCTCTTGGTGCAAAGAAATAAAGACAGAGGAATGGAGCACCGGCCAGAAATCCGACTTGCCCCTGCATTCGCTCTCCCATTTGCCCTCGCCATGCCCGTTGGATTATTCTTGTATGGATGGACCACCGAGAAGCAAGTGCACTGGATAGCATCAATGATTGGCACTGCGCTATTTGGAGCTGGCCTGATGGCGGTCATGGTAAGTGCATTGTTTTTAAACTTTCCATAAAATACTTACTGACTTTGCAGATGTGCGTGCAAAATTATCTATTGGACGCCTATCCCCAAGTTGCTGCATCAGTCACTGCAGCTATGGCTGTCTTAAGGTCTCTTGTAGGCGCGTTCCTTCCATTATGCGGGTTGCAAATGTATGAAACTTTGGGCCTTGGGTGGGGTAATAGTTTACTTGGATTTGTTTCACTTGCACTGGTACCAATTCCACTGATCTTCTATATTTTTGGAGAAAGACTCCGCAAGTTATCGCGCCGTTCTTTGTAATTTATAGGAAAACTACGGCCATCCAAATAGTATTGTTTAGAATGATTGGGGAAAATAAATCGTATCCCTAATTTTCATATGTCTCTTGAATAATCATGGATCACTAGATTTCCCACAAGTAACTGTGAGATGATTGACAGCCTGCTTAATGATCAAGGTACGGAATGGAATTGAAATATGTCTGAATGTTAAATCAGTGGAAAATAATTTACCCGGAATGCATGGGTATGCAAGATAAAGGAACCCTAGTTTAGATGGGAAAACATATCCGCCTGCTGGTCTTCTCTCTAGCCTACGTAGAGCACAACATTAAGTGTCCAGATTATGACCGCATTTTAGTCTAAAAACACATCCATCAACAATCTAATTTTAGCCATTGATCAAAGAATAGTCATCATATGGCCAATTATCCGACATGGGGTGATGTGTGGGGAGAAGGAGCTCGCCTAAGGTCCAATCAACGAACTGCATGTAACGCTCGACAGGGGAGATCCGGATATATCAGAACCAACATTATCATGCGAGGCTCAATCGTTTTCTCTGCATATTTACCCCTCATCCACGATGGCAAGCCAACCTTCACCGGAAAGGTCGCCTGAGGCCCATCCAGACTCACCCTCCAATGTATCGGAGCATTCGGCGAACATTGAAGCCGACCCTGTCGCTGTGGACGAGCAGGATAACGCAGAGGCCGACTCGGCTTTTGATGCGGATAGCCGCGCTTCCTCCACTACGTCTATAGCCGAGAGCATTCTCAATTATCGCAAGCTCCATGGCCGCACTTATGAAAACATCAAGACGACAGAATATTGGGCACCGAACGATGAGCAGCAAAATGATGCTCTTGACGTCATCCACACTGTCCACCTTATGAACCTTGATGACAAGTTATTTCTAGCTCCTATCGGCGATCATCCGAAACGCGTCCTGGACATTGGAACTGGAACAGGCATTTGGGCCATAGATTTTGCGGATCAATTTCCTGGGGCCAAGGTCATTGGCACCGATCTCAGTCCTATCCAGCCGGCGTGGGTGCCGCCAAATGTGGAATTTGTGATTGATGATTGCACACTTGACTGGACTTGGCCTGATGATCACTTCGACTTTATTCACCTTCGGGCCCTATATGGAAGTATTCCTGATTGGCAAGACTTGTACAATAAGGCTTTTCGTCACATGGCTCCTGGAGGGTGGATCCAAGATCTTGAGATGGATGTTTCTATCCAGTCAGACCACAAAACATTTCCAGAGGATCATCCTTATAATCGCTGGGCTAAGCTCTTCTATGAAGTCGGTGAGAAGACAGGTCGTCGTTTTGATATTGCCACTGGCCATAGGATGCGCGATGGCCTCGAAGCGGCGGGCTTTGTTGATGTTGTGGAGAAGAAGATCAAGTGTCCAATAAGCGGGTGGCCCAAAGACCCCAAAAAGAAACAGGCGGGATTACTTTTGATGATTGCCATGGACGAGAGCCTGGATGGATTCGCCACCTTCCTGTTCACCCAGATCCTGGGCTGGGATAGGGCTGAAGTCTTGGTATTTATCGCCGAATATCGTCGCGAGATAAAGAACCAGGCCAATTGCGGTTGGGGATATGTGTGAGTCCTCTTGCGCCCATAATCGGTTTATTCCATATTAATGCAATTGCTTAGGACTGTTGTGTACGGTCGGAAGCCGCTTGCGGAGCCTCAGGAAACTAGTCAATGATGACAAAAGACGGCATACCCATCTTCGATCGGGTGGTATTGGCTAAAATTAATCCATTCGATTTGAGATAAAAAGTGTTAACCAATGCTCATTATCTGTTTTTTTTTATCGCTTCAAGAAAGGTATAAATTAAAACGGTCTCAGACTGGTTTATCTCACAAAGGATCTGTATGGTGTCAAACTACGTCAATTTGACTGGAACATTTTGGCTCTACAGTATGGCGATTAGAACTTATTTGATATTAAGAAAATGGTTGTCGGGAAATATTGCCCTCAAAAAATAGCTGACCGTCATCAACTACTCGCACGTGGTTCTTTTGTGTTGCTTACCTAACCTATATCTACCTGGCTGCGTAGCGTGCTCCATGGCCCCCATTTCTTTTTTCCTCTCTTACTTTCAAACCATTTCATAAATATCTCATACATGGAGTAAGCCAGACCGACTGATATCTAGTATACACTCTACCACATTGATACAATAATTATCATATGCATATGGGCACCTATTGTTCGAGAAATCATGATCTGCACTTCTTGTCGCAGCCTCATTTTGGAATCGGGCCAAGCTCGGGGTGATCATCACTTTGGCGTCGACATTGAAGGCTGGGCCGTTGAGGACTTAAGTACTGAAGATTTAGTCTCAAATCCTCAGAGGAAAGGAAATCACAGCAAATGCTTGATTTGCTGGAGACTTGCAAGGAATCTTCCGGTTCGAGATCATGACAGCCTTGACAGGTGGCTGGAGCCCACCGACGAGAGCGAAGAAGGTCTTCCTGATATTCCAGTGTACCGCTGGACCTTAAGAAAAGCCGCTAAAATCGACGAAATGGATGATTATTTTGTTTTAACATTCAAGCCTATCTTGATTGACGAACTGAACCAATCCAAATATAAGAGCAGGGATCAGATCTCAGATGTGGTCTTTTATTTCTTGAAAGAGCAAGGTGCATACCCCAGCAATCCAAATCTAAGAGTGGGAAAATATTATTAACTAATTTAAATATGGCAGTGACCTTATTGGAGAACCAACTTTGTGAAAGCACTGGAGAATGCTGGGACCAGATTAGTAGATGGTTGAAAGACTGCGAAAGCCATAAAAGATGCCATCGGGTTAATGAATTTATGCCCAAGAGGTTAGTGGATGTCGGGTTGGGTTCGATACCAGAACTGCAAGACGACAGCAAGCTTCGTATCGTACAAGACCTACCTAGCCAACCATATGTCACTTTGAGTCATTCATGGGGCCCCAAAGGAAAGGACCCAGAGCGACTGTATCCATTTCCGCAGCTTCTCGGAGCGCAAGAAGGAGCGCATGGAACATTCGAGGAATTCACCGATTCTGGTGTTCCGTGGAAGAGAATTTGTGAGGGTAGCAAAAACTTTTCACATGCTATCCAAGTTGCAAGACAGCTTGGTATTGACTACATTTGGATTGACTCTTTATGTATTATCCAAAATGACAAGGATGATTGGGCGACTGAGGCGCAAAAGATGCACGAGATATACAAGAACACTTATTGCAATATCTCCGCCTCGGATTCTGTGCTCCCAGCAGACGGACTGTTCCGCGCAAAGCGACTAGAAGCTTACGAGGGCCAAAATTCTTCGACAATCGAATTTCGCGGTAAAACTTGGCGCATCATTCCTGCCGACTTGTGGGAGGTTGATCTTCTCAAGAGCCCACTGTATGAACGGGGTTGGGTATTTCAAGGTAAGATGTCTGGGTACAATTCTGAATGATCAACACTAATTATGAACTGGGATAGAAAGAATGCTGTCTCCTCGCATGCTCCACTTTGCGTCGCATCAGATATTCTGGGACTGCGCGACCAAAAGCGCCTGTGAGGCGTTTCCAGAGGGCATCCCGGCACAGCTAGACTGGGTTGCCTCCATCGAGCGAAATTGGCGCGGGTTGCTGCAGAACAACGAACTACAGAAATTTGGTGAATCTGGCGATACTGCAAATTCGCGCAGCTTATTCTGGAAAAGAGCAGTGCGCAATTATACCGCCTGCAAATTAACCAACCACCAGGACAAACTCATTGCGCTGTGGGGGATTGCAGGATTATTGCGCAACGAGAATGACGAATATGGTAACGGACTCTGGTCCCATGAACTCGCCGAGCAGCTCTCGTGGTCTGTTGTTGATAGCAGACACGCGATGCGACGTCCTGATTCTGCCCCCTACTGGTCGTGGGCCTCTATCGAAAACGGAATCATCGAAGTCGGCAATCAGTGGCCGCATTTTGGACGTTTCTACAGCGTCCAGGGCCATGAGGGTGAACCGATAAATTTCCAAGGGCCCAAACAACCATCGAATCCTGAATCGAGTCGCGATGATACAAAAATAGACCAAGTATCGAGCAAAATCGAAATGTATGGTCTTTTGAGCTCCAAATTTTCTGTCATGAAAGAAGATGGTCAGGAACAAAAATGGCATATTGACATCCCAGGACATCCTAAGACGGCTGCGAGTATTCAGGTTTTCATGGATACCAACGAATGCGAGAAAGATTGCAGATTTATCATTCTAACAGCGTTCAAAGAGTCCCAAGACCAACATTATTTATATTCCGGTACAGGAATCCTGATTGAAGGCGATGGGGATGTGTATAGGCGGGCTGGATTGATTAAATTTAAGGAAGTTGGTCTCATTACTTGGTTGGATATCTGTCGCATTTGTGGACAACAAAATAACATGAGCGACGACATGCTTGCAGAAAATGAATACAGTAGGGTATGTCTTGAATAGAGAACTGTTTGTCCCAGAGCACATCAATCTTCATCTAATTCCTCTATATCATATATGCCCTCCCAAGAACGCCATTGTCGTTCCCATTCCCTTGCTATTCTCTCCAAGTCGTCGCTCATCTTTTCATAAGCATCATTGATTCTTTCATTATACCGATCTTTCGCAAACGTGAAAAACTTGTCGTTGTATGGCATGATGAGCAATGGACGTGGCTCAATATGCTGATGGTTGGGGTCTTGTTTAGCGATTAAGAGACCCTTGGCAGCGACAAGAATCTGCGTGCATTCAACATATGAGCCAGGTGTAAGAATCTCACTTAGCTTCTCAAATGACACATATTTCTTGCCTTCTGCCAGACGAGCAACTGCTGCGATAGCTTTGATGCCGAGCGGGGAACAGCCGTTTACGACAGCGTTGAAAAGGGCCACTATTTCGCGCGGCAGCCCTTCATCAACGAATAGGCCATCCCGCGCAAAGTATTCCGATTCTAAACGTAGGCGAGCGATTGCAATATTTCCCCCTGACAAGTCGCCCACACTGGATGCAGATACTTGTTTGTCCTTCTTTACGTGTTCAACTCTTCTGTTTAGTCCTGTAAAACGGAGCGTGTCGCTCGGAGAATCGCCTTGGATGCTTCGCTGGTTGTACTCGCGATTTAGCTCCCACTGAACATAATCTGGTAGTCGAGATACCAAGTCCCTGTTCTCGTTTAGATCAATGCACACATTGGATGTTTGCCTAAGATTCATCGGGCTCTTGCTAGGTATTAGAGTGCAATGTCAGCTCTAGTTCGACTAGCTTGGTAGGCGTATGTCCACATACCAATTTTTGCAGCCTACATCCTGATGATGGCACATCCAACATAGCGAGAAATAATCGCATTCCTCGCGGCACATCCAGTAGACAGAAGTCTCCAACTCGCCACTTTCCGGTGACCGGCATTCCTCACTATCGCAACTTACGGTGCCACTCGGCCACCAGAGGCTGATAAAGTCGTCATTCTGGAGCCGAGAAACACGGCTTGTTGACAAGAGTTTAATTTTCGAGTTGAAACCCTCAAGCTCTTTGAGCTCTTTCTCGAGATCGGTTTCGAAATCGGCTGAATCATAGTCATGCGGAGCTGTTTCGCGTCGGCAGTGGTCGAGACCATCAATGAGGAGGAAAACCCTATGTAGTTCCTTTATCCGAGACTCCAAGGCCGTGCGCAAAGATTCAAGGCCTGCGTCGAGCACATCATTGTCCAGGGTCTTTCCCAAGTAGGATGCGTACGATGCTACACATGACGGGGAGGGTTCGACCAACTGCTCAGTACAGAGTTGGGTAAAAATGTTCTCAAGGACTTGAACTAATGCATATCCATCCCATTTGCTCCGAGGAGAAATGAAAATGGACACGACGGCGTCTTTTTTAGGGTGCTTCAGTTCATCTCGTAGCTTCTCAGCCGCAACAGCGACCAAGGTTGTCTATTTTACGTGAATGTTATCAACACGAGCACTAGCGAAATCCATCTATTCCGATCGTACCTTTCCCGTGCCTGGTCCACCAATGTACCGGAGATGAAAGTCAGCCTTTTCATCTTGCCACCGTGTGAAGACGTCGCTTTCGAGTAAAGCGGAATAAAAGTCCCTATAAATTTCAGGCTCTATCTCGTAGGACTCGCAAATTGTCGAGTTCGACTGCGGATGGTCTGTGATGACCTCTCTTAGGACCGTGTGCAACTTCATCGTGGCTAACGGCGATGCAAGGCTCCAAGCTGTGATTAGGGAGCAGTGCGTTGGAAATATGGCCTTTGATGGGTCTACGATACCTTTTGCGGAAATAATTGGAACTTTGGTTTTCATGTCATCATGTTCAACGGGGCCCAACCAGGGTACTCCTCAGCCGTCAGCCACTTCTGCACCCCTAGTCATATGTGGGATGGTCGTCTGACTAGCGACCCTGACAGTCTCCCTTCCTCCAAGTCAGACTGCGTTGCTCCTTAAATTTCCTGCTCCGCCTCCTTTACATTTGTAATCGGTGTGTAGGTGTGAAGGGCAAGTACCGTATGTCTTCCTCCCTCCAGTCTCGCCCTGCAAATGCCGCGACCGTTAGGTTGCCAAGCCATTAAGCTGCAATCAAGCCTTGTGCATCACTAACCAAGACACGGGATGGTGTGCCGTGTGCCCCACTACCCGCTGGCACTATCCAGCCCTGTAGCCTAATGGCGCAAAATTCCCCTCATCCTGTGCGCCTTTAGTGCATCCTCTGCGTCAAATTCGCCCACTAGGGCGGCCCTAAGCCCAGCCATGAAAATATTTTGCATGCTTGGCGAACACAAGAAAAAGAAAACAGTGTGGTCCGAAAGGATTCATTGAGAGTTTCGCCGTCTCCCTCCCAAAATGAAATGAACGGACAGGTCAACATCCACTGCCAGTCCACCAACACAATAAAACAATAATTGCAGTTTGGATTTTTCGGTAACCACATGACAAAAGCTGAAAAAGAAGCTGAGAGCACTGCCATAGAGCCAGGGTTTTTGGCCCCCATCCTATATGCATCATGTGTTGCTAGTGCTTATTACCCCTGGGGCATACCACAACCAATATCCCAAACAGCAACGACTGAAGCTTTAAGCCTCTCACCCGGCCCACCAAAAAAGCACCAGAATGACTAAAGGTTGCACTCATTTGCGGCTGCAATGCCGAAATGTAGAGAAAGGAGCAAAAAAGTTGCCGAGCTGCGCCATACGGCAAAGGTGCACGACACCTATTCCAAAATTGGGCGTTCGGTCTTATTACTAGCATGCGGGTAGCATGCGTGAACAGGGGTATAGCTGTACAGGAAGGATCAGAGATCTAGCGATTAAAAGCCTTGTACGAGGCTCTAAAAACGAGGCCCGAGAGCAGGCAGTGGAGAGGCAGGCAGCATCGGACGTTAAAAGGCCCCCAAGCCCATGGCAGACTGCAGTCTGTTTTCGAACCAGCAAACTCGTTGCATCAATTTCTTGCGGCGAAGAAAAAATGAAAGTCCTTCGCGTCGGTCTGATTGCGCTTCATGTTCTCGGGTTTGCCCCCGAGGCCATCTGGGCGCGATCTGTTCGCGGTTCATTACCCCGCCAAAGGCGTGAAGATACCAGCTCCACTCCCACCAGCCCACCAGCGGCCGATTCAACCATCTGCGGCGACATCATTGGCTATGTAAACGAAGGTATTCCGAAATACCCAGCCTTGGTTAAAACAGTCTCTCTGACAACTAATAGGGTACTGGTACCAATGGGCGTCGGACGCGTACGAGTGCCTACTGAGCGTGCCATTTCACGCTGCTGTGGCACTGCGCTTTCTTGATTACTTCAACACCACGATACAATTTCAAAGCACCTTGGCCTATCTACGGAACCCACCAACAGGATATCAGCAGCCTGCCATTGATGTCGAGAAGGCTTTGCAGGACATCACCACAAATGTCAGGGCGGATCAGTATCAGAACCAGTATGAATTTGAGGCCGACGTGATGCGGTTGGTATATGCCATGCATGATAGTCACGTGTATCTATATGCTGGTGCCATGTCTGCTTTCACCTTTGGCAGTGGTGTATCGCTGGTCTCCGCTTCTCTTGACGGAATACAGCCACCAAAGATTTACTATTTGGGTAAGGGCATCCAATACAGCCTAGTCCCACATATGCGTTAACAAAAGACCCTAGATGATGTTTTCGAGTATCGTAATAGCGAATACACATACAACATCTCGGCCATCGACAAAATCAGTGGTAGGGATGCTGTCTCCTGGCTCAAGGAGTTCGCCGCAAACAACTCGGTTGGTACTGTCGAACCTCATGCCGACTGGAACCAAGCCTTCTACAGCCCCGTCCAAGAAATCTTGCAAACCTACGACCTCTTTAACGATGGTGCAACATTTTATCCTGGTGACGAGTTGACCATCTCCTTTGAGAACGGCACAGACTCGCTAGAGGGAAATTGGCTGGCGGTGTACACTGGTACTTCGTACACAGGACCGCTCACAACGGGTGGAGACTTTTACAACTACTTCGTCCTGGGTCTTCTCCCTGACAACTACGATAACTTACCATTGCCTGATGTCTTCAACGTGACTTACAACGATAGCGGCACTACCATACCACCACTATCTGACTGGTACAACGCCACCTATGGTTCATACCCAGACAACCCAGTCGTGGTGCAGAGTAACTTGTCGGTGGGTGTTACTGGTGGTGTCGTGACAGGATATATCCTGGACGACATCAGCACTGGTGTGCTCAGTATCCCGAGTTTTGATGAGACAGGCTATACCATCGGCGGCTTTGCGCAAGCTGTGTCTGACTTTGTCAACATCACACAAACTAAGAATGTCAAGCGCATTCTGATGGATTTGCAAGGTAACCAAGGTGGACAGGCCCTACTAGCTTTCACCACTTTCGGATCTTTCTTCCCGAATATCATGCCTTTTGCAGGCAGTCGCAGGCGAAGCCACCACCTAGCAGATGTAGTGGGTAACGCAACGTCACAGTATTGGGCAGATCTCCCACGCAGAAATGAGAACAAGACTGTCTTGGAAGGAGATGAGTGGATGATTTTGGACCGAATAAACGCGGAAACAAGCCGCAATTTTTCCTCGTGGTCGCAATATTATGGCCCAAGGTCTGAGAACGGTGATTTCTTCTCCTTGGTGGTAAGTAAATTCCTGGCCTTCTAGTTGAGTTCACGACCTAACCCGTATTCGACAGGAGCAATACGACTTTTCAAACATCAACTTCCAGGCTCAAGCATTTGACAGCTGGTACACGGACCTGTACATCGACGGAGCTGACAAAACCCTCGTTCCGCCTTACAAGGCAGAGGAGATTGTTATTGTGAGTCCGTTCTGGCCTCGCCCTATCGCACCCCAACTAATTCTGATTCCTCTAGCTTACCGATGGCCAATGTGCCTCTGCCTGCTCGATATTTCTCGAGATGATGACGCATCAGGCAGGTGTTCGCACCGTTGTCGTAGGTGGACTCCCTGAGACTGGGCCCATGCAAGCCGCTTCTGGTACTCGAGGAGCTGCCGTGTATTACGACGATCAGCTTGATGAGGACTTTTCTAACTCAAATTACTATTCGGATGGAAGAACAGTCTCCGAGCTACCGCCACTCAACCCTGACACAGAAACACGTGACACAGGCATGTTGGTAACCTATTTCAGCTTCAACCTGCGTGACCAGGTCCGAGCACCAAAGGAGTCTGCAGTTACTCCTTTGCAGTTTTCCTACCTAGCCGCCGACTGCCGCATCTATTTCACCTTGCAAAATATCCTCAACATGACTCAGCTATGGCATGATGCCGCCACCGCTACATGGATAGACAGCAGTCGTTGCGTAGCCAAGTCAACAGGATACAGTTCGACAAGCAGCGACAAGAAGGTCCTGCCACCACCTGTGCAGTCAGCTGCAGAAGTCGAGTTTCCAGTTTCTTCTGGCCATGTGAGTGATTCACTGTTGAATCAGTCATCCAACGCTGAACTTGATGATGGCATCTGGGCTGGACCGTCAAAGACGCCTCGTTCTAACGTGCACCTATGTGGTGATGGTCACCCAAGCTGCTCCCTACCGTATCATTGCGTATCTGTCACATACTCCTGCTCCCAGAGTGATACCAAGTCAGTGACAAATCAGATTTGTATGCCCAAATGCGATTCAATTGAGAAGCAATGCTCCGGAGGTAACATGTACTGTGACACCTCCAGTGCAGTTGCAGCGCTTGAAGAGCGTGTTTCTGTTGGGTTGAGCACATTGAGCAAGGAAGGTGGTCATGCTGGCCGCCCCAAAGTTCGCAACCCCAATAATAAGATTGGGCAATGCAAGCCTAGTTATGGCTCATATTTCCCTGGCATAGGATGTCCAACGGGTAATGGGGCGGTCGGTGTGGGTTCTAATACTTCTTGATCCATGAAAAACAATTTATTATACGATTTTAAATTAGGGTAGACGCCGTTAGCCCAAGGGACTTTAATTAATTTATGACATTGGTTATCATACTGGAATGAAACACAGAGACTCAACTTCTCCCCGTAATTGATGAGGATTCTCTTGAGCGCATATCAACAATGAGATATGATTTCACCGGATTATTGACAGAAATTGTAAGAAAATAAAAGTAATGGTTATTTGGAAGTATATAACTATATGACTACTTATATGTATCCTCCACCACAGCTAGCGACAGCCTAAGACCATATCCAAGGAGACATGTTCCTGCAATTGTTAAGACACTATAGACCTCTTAAGCGTTGTGAGCAAGAAGGTTGACAGTGCCGCTGGGGACACTGCTAATCTTGCCCGACAGAGCCAAGCCGGCAATATAAGAGCAAAGTCCGCTGGAGCTCTGTCCAAGACCCATGAAGTAAGCAGCCAATCCAGCAATGTGGGGAGTAGCCATGGAAGTGCCAGAGAGGGAAGCAGTGCCACCAGTGTTGTAGGTGCTGGTGATGGAGGATCCAGGAGCGAGAACATCAACGCCGGCGCCGTAGTTGGAGTACGAGGCCCAGACATCGGACGAGGTGGTGGCACCAACGGTGCAAGCGGTACCCTCGGAAGCAGGGGACTTGGTGGAAACATTGGTGGATTCGTTACCGGCAGCGACAGCGAGGAAGACACCGGCGCTGACAATGTTGGCAGCGGCCGTGTTGAGGGAGGTCGACTTGGCTCCACCCAGGGACATGTTGGCGACGAAGCCCTTAGAGCAGCCGGTGCGAGTCTTGGAGTCGCTGACAACAAAGTTCATGCCAGCGATGACACCAGAGCTGGGGAATTGTCAGGTTCAAGTTCTCAAGTTTTAAGCAAAATGTAGGTGACTTACGTGGTACCCTCTCCGCTGCTGTCGAGCACCTTGACGGCGAAGAGCTTAGCCTTCTTGGCGACACCGTAGGTCTTGGAGCCAATGGTGCCGGCAACGTGGGTGCCGTGGCCGTTGCCATCAGAGTTGCTGCTGTCGGCGTAGTTGGCCAGGAACGAAGCACGACCCTCAAATTCCTAATGGAGTTAGTTTGAAGGATAAGAAGAAAAAGCATATAGACAATTCTTACAGAGTGGGAAGTGTAAATGCCGGTGTCGATGACATAGGCGCAAACACCGTCGCCAGCAGTGCTGTCGTAGGTGTATGTGGTGCTGCCAGAGTTGGTGTTGGAGAGACGAGCAATGCCCCATGGAGCTCCAGTCTGGGTCACAGTGCTGCTGATCTTGATGACGGCATCCTGCTCGATGTATTCGACCTATAATATTGTCAGCAAGTTATCATCTACCTTCATGTAAAACTCACATCAGGGTCATCTCGGAGAGCCTCGACTTCATCATCAGACAGGCTACCAGCGAAACCCTCAAAGGCCTCGGAGTAGGTGTGGTCGGCCTTGGCCATGGCATTGGCGACAGCATCGCTAGCAGATGCAATCTTCATGCCACCACTCAGCTTGACAATGAACTTGCCCTCAATGGCCTCAGTGTCGCGGGCCTTGATCAAAGGAGCAGGCGTGGCACGCTTGGCTGGGGCAGCAGCCACAAGGGGCAGAAGAGCGAGAAGAGCGGAAACGCGCATGATGAATAAGATTTATATGCAAAGAAGCGGTCTGGAACTTGTAGTCTGTCTTGCTTTGGAAGCTTGGAGTGCTGTTGGATGATGTTGAGATTCCTGGGGGGCAATAAAGCATTTATACTCCACAAAAGGATTCTCCGGACTTTACAGATGCTATCACGGACTTCAATTCCTCCAATATCATCTAGTCTTGGACTAGAAGTTGACAAGTTGAAAAAAAAGTTCCTACCATATGAGGCAGGTTTCTGGTTCTAGTTTCCTGCAACAGAGCTCGGTAACAAAGAAACTTTGTCTTTTACTTCCTCTCCTACCCAAAAAGGCCGTCGGAATCGATGCACTGCACGTGTTAGTGCTGGAGGTTAGGTCGCATACACTATCATGTGAATCACGTGCAATGGAAGTGTTGTCTTCGAAAACTTGGTCAATCGAAAGATCCTCGGTCAAGAGTGGACAGTATAGGAAGGTCGAGTTTGGTTCCTGGTCACTGAAGCTTCCGGAATCAGTCTATGCATGTTCTTATGCATAGCCATAGGCTCCTTTACCGGACTTTGCAACCCCTCATGGTACCTTTTCCTTCCATGCCGAAGAGGGGTTTTCTCGGAGAAAACAATCCTAAGATCGACCAAAATCACTCGCCAGGACTGAAGAGGAAGCTCAGGAATTCTTTTCCCAAGCACGCATACCACCAACCGCTGTAACACTGGATCTCGTGGTATATGCGGGGTTAGGCACATCTGATTCTGCATAGGTGAATGGTTGCATCCTGGCCATCGATCCTTTATCTTATCATCCAAAAGTTCTCGGCACTTTTGAAAAGGTGCGGGTAGGGGCCACGAATTTCCGTTATCAAGCTGCTTAGCCGGTTCAACACCCTGGCTCAATCCCTCAACCCCGCCAAAATCGGAACTAAAGCCCCTCCGTCTGGACACATAGGGCCACTACGGGAATAGCCGTCGCTTGCGGCATCGTTAACACCGACTAGGCTATCCCCTTTTCGATCGCACATCGGGACTCATGCCAAGAGGGGTGGAGGGAGGATCGGATCGCCGAATTAAGGCACATCATTTAATAGGCTAGGATAAGAACATTAAATTCATGGTTACATACTACCATAAATCAGCCTACCTCTCAACCATGATTCCTTGTTAAAAGTGGGTGTGCTAACCGATACTACCCTACACGGCAGCTTGAAGAAAATAATCCTGCGGCCGCTGATAGAGATTATCAAGGACTCTTGGTGGTGTTTATCTTTTGATTTTGATCAATGCAATGGATTATTTTTCGACTTGATTTTTACCGAGCGATAGTGGGTTATTTTTGTATGCAGTCTTCAACCCTCAAAGGCAGCCTTTCAAAAAGATAAGCATGCGCGTAAATGTAACACCGAACTTCAATTAGGTATGCGAAATCTGTCCTTGAAAAACTCCCAACTCCGCCAACTTTGTTGCTTCATCATAATGCTTTAGTCTCACACTACCCCTTCCCCACATCCACCATTTTCTCACATCCATCCTCAACGTTTTTTAACTAAAGAGTTTTACATTTGCCTGATCTCAAAACAGAGCCCTTGGGACAAGTACAAGTCTTCGACACAACTCCCCAAAGCATACCTTTGATATTACAGACGCAATTATTGGTCTTTGTATTCAAAGTAGCCTCAGCGGTGCAACCGCACTTTTGTGACACACGATGAAATGCTAGGTTACCGTTGTGGCAAACACAGGTCTTTGACTTGGTGCTATAAGTGGCCTCCTCACCGCAACCACATGTTGCTGTTGCATGCTCGAAGACTAAGGCCGAATTCTTACAAATGCAAGACTTGGTCTTCGAGTTGTAGGTAGCCTGAGTACCGCAGTTACATTTACTAGTCTGAGAGTCGAAAACCAGAGCTGCGTTGTTGCAAATACAGGTTTTAGTGTTTTTATCGTATGTCGCGTGGCCGCCGCAGTCAGAGATGCAAATCTTGCCACTCAACACCTCCCCTTTGGGGCATGCACAGACCATCGACTGTGAATTAAATACCAGAGCGCTATTATTGCAGACACAGACCTTGGTCTTTGTATTGTAAGTAGCCTGAGCGCCGCAATTGGGTATACAAGTTGAGCCACTGAGTACTTGACCGTTAGGGCATGCACATGCCAGTGTCTGAGAGTTGAAGACCTGAGATGCAATATTGCACCCGCAGGTTTTGGTTTGCTTGTTATACGTAGCCTGTGAACCACAATTAGGTATACAAGTCGAGCTGCTGAGAATTTGCCCGGTCGGGCACGCGCATGTCGTCGACTGAGAGTTAAAAACTTGACCGGCAGCATTGCATACACAGGTCTTGGTTGTCGTGCTGTACGTAGCTTGTGGGCCACAATTCGGTAGACATGTCGACCCACTCAAGACTTGTCCGTTGGGGCATGCGCATGTCGTTGACTGAGAGTTGAACACCTGAGTGGCGATATTGCACACGCAAATCTTGGTATTCTTATTATACGTAGCCTGTGTGCCGCAGTTTGGAATGCAGCTCGATCCACTCAATACTTGTCCCGCCGGACAGTTGCAGCTTTGTGAGTTGGTGTTGTAAACCAGATTTGTGTTAGTACATGCGCAAGCCTTGGATACTGTGTTATAAGACGCTTGTGACCCACAGTTAGGAACGCAGCTAACACCACTCAGTAGTTGTCCTGTAGGACAAGCACAGCTTTGTGAATTGGTGTTATAAACCAGGTTTGTGTTGGTACAAGTGCAGGTCTTGGATATAGCGTTATATGACGCTTGAGATCCGCAATTTGGAACACAGTTAGTCCCGCTCAACACTTGTCCCGTTGGACAAGCGCAAGTTTGTGAGTTGGAGCTATATACTAAGTTCACATTTTTACATGAGCAACTCTCAGAGACTATGCTATAAGATGCTTGGGAACCACAGTTGGGTACACAACTGGAGCCGCTCACTACCTGCCCTGACGAGCATAGGCAGGAGTACGCACCTCCACTCCCAACCGTCCAAGACGCGCCTGTAATTGCACACTGGCAAACACCGTTGGACAGTGTTGCGCCGGTACCGCAACTACAGCTTTTGTCATTAGCATTGAAAGTCGCGCCCGGGGCGTTGCATTGGCAAATGCCATTCTTTACTGTAGCATCACTGCCGCAGTCAAGTGGAGCTGAACAAGCGCCATTTTGAACAGTTTGGCCAGACGCACAGGCACATGAATATGAACCTGAGCTACCCTTGGTCCAAGTTGAGCCGGTGGGAGTGCTGCATTGACAATTGGAACCGTCCGTACTCAACGAAGCGCCAACACCGCAACTGCAAGTCTTATCGGCATTATTGAAGCTTGCTCCAGCGGCATTACATGCGCAGTTACCATTTGCATCTGGCGAAGCACTGTTACCACAGTTCGCTGAATTTTGGCAAGCTCCATTCTGAACAGTTTGTCCGGTTGGGCAAATACAAGAATATGACCCAGAACTGCCCTTGGTCCAGGTTGAGCCGGTTGGAGCGCTGCATTGACAATTGGAACCGTCCGTACTCAACGAAGCACCAAGACCACAACTGCAAGTCTTATCAGCATCATTAAAGCTTGCTCCAGCGGCGTTGCATACACAGTTGCCGTTATCATCTGGCGAGGCATTATTGCCACAACTGACTGTAGCCTGGCAAACGCCACCCTGAACGGTTTGTCCGGTTGGACAGATACAGGAGTATGATCCAGAACTACCCTTAGTCCAAGATGCACCTGTGGTAGAACATTGACACTGAGTACCATCGGAACTGAGGGTCGCATCAGAGCCACAGCTACACGATTCATCGCTATTGTAGACTGCTCCGGGGACATTGCATACGCAATTACCGTTGCCGTCCAAAACAGCGTTGGTGCCGCAATTGACCGAAGCCTTGCAAGCGCCACCCTGAATAGTTTGTCCGGTTGGGCAAATACAAGAATAGGAGCCAGAGCTATCTTTGGTCCAAGATGCGCCTGTTATGGAACATTGACACTGGCTGCCGTCGGAACTGAGTGTTGCACCGATACCGCAACTGCAGATATTATTGTCGTTGTACAGAGCCCCAGAAGCATTGCACGTACATGTGCCAGCTCCGTTATCAGCAGCGTCATTGCCGCAGTCGAGTTCGCACCGACCGCTCTGAGCCACCTGACCACTCGAACAAGAGCAAGAATAGCTGCCAGATGAAGGATCCTGTGTCCAAGTAGATCCCGTAGGGACAACGCATTGGCAAGTTTTGCCGTCTTCACTCAATGTCGCACCAGTACCGCAAGTACAGCTCATATCTTGGGCGTTGAGCGATGCACCAGGAGCAATGCACGCACAAGCACCACTCCCATTATCAACAGCATTATCGCCGCAGTTCAGCTTACAGCTACCGCTCTGAGATGTCTGGCCGCTTGGACAAGTGCAAGAATAATCACCCGAATTAGGGTCCTGTGTCCAAGTCGATCCTGTCGGAGCACTGCATTGGCATGATTTTCCGTCTGCGCTCAATGTCGCGCCCGTGCCGCAGGTGCAGCTCAAGCCATTACTGTTAAATGTTGCGCCTGGAGCATTGCATGTACAAACTCCAGCTCCATTATCAACAGCATTATTACCGCAGTCAAGCTCGCAGCTACCACTTTGAGCTAACTGGCCACTAGGACAAGAGCAGGAATAATCGCCCGAATTAGGGTCTTTCGTCCAAGTAGATCCCGTAGGGGAACTGCATTGGCATGTGTTGCCGTCATCACTCAATGTTGCACCGGTGCCGCAGCTACAGCTCAAGTGATCGCTGTTGAGCGTGGCTCCAGGGGCATTGCACACACAGCTACTACCGCTATCATCCACAGCCGCGCCTTTTCCACATTCCAGTGGGACTTGACAGGCACCATTCTGGACTTTAAGGCCAGTTGTACAGGCACATGAATATTGGCCGTTATTGTTCGTCCAGACCGAACCAGTAGGACTGGTACATTGGCATTGACTCCCATCGGAACTCAAGGCCGCATCGGAGCCGCAGCTGCAGCTTCTGTCATTGCTACTGAAGGTCGCTCCCGGGGCATTGCAATTGCACACGTTGTTCTTAGCATCATAGACTGCGTCACTACCGCAATCTGTGATGCAGGTGGTGTCGTCGCTGCTGGGGACTTGACCAGATGGGCAACTGCATGAGTAGACGCCATTGCTTCCAGGATTCCAAGTTATACCGGAGGGAGTATTGCTGTTGCAGGTACATTCACTACCATCTTTACTGAGGGTCGCCTCCGAGCCACAGCTGCAAGTATTACCATTGCTGTTAAATGTCGCCCCTGGAGCAGTGCACTGGCAGACACTGTTATTAATATCATAACTTGCGTTGCTACCGCAATCGGGAACACATTCACCATAGTCGGTATTATCTACCTGACCAGCCGGACATGTGCATGAGTAGACACCGTTGTTGTCAGAAGTCCATGCAGCGCCATAAGGGTTGTAGCAGTTGCACGTTGTGCCATCTTGGCTGAGTGTTGCTCCGGCACCACAAGTGCAGTCTTGTTGACTGTAGGTTGCACCTGGTGCAGCGCATTGGCATAAATTACTGCCTGTGTCAAAAGTGGCGTCGGGGCCGCAGTAAAGAACACAAGAATTATCAGAGTTGGGTACTTCTCCTTGAGGGCACACACAGACATAGCCACCATTGCCAGAGTTGGCTAAAACTGAGCCTGAAGGGTCATTGAAACCGTTGCATTTGCACTCAGTGCCATCCGAGCTCAAAACGCCGCGGCTGCAGACACAAGTGCCCAAATTGGTGTTGTAAGTTGCTCCGATGGCCTTGCACTGACATTGGCCATTCCCGACCGGTGTGGCAGTAGAACCACAATTTGTAACACATGTGCCATGGCTCTGATCGAGGATTTGCCCTGATGGGCACTGACAAGTATATTCATTGGAAGAGCCAATCTGCAGAACGCTACCCATGGGGTAGTTGCACTGACATTGAGTCCCATCTGGACTGAGATTTGCACCGTTTTCGCAGTTGCAGGTCTGTCCGTTGTTGAGGAAATAAGCGCCGGGGGCCTTACATATACAAACCCCATAATACATCGCGTCAGGACCGCAACTACATCCGTACGTTGTGCCGTCGGTGGTCGACCAAGTTGCTCCAGCATTGCACACACATGCACCGTTCACGTAATTCGCTTCACTTCCATCACCACATGTACAGCCGCCATTTCCATCATCATGGGCGCCATTGGGGCATGAGACTCTCTTGAAAAGGTGTTTTCCGAAAAATGTGCGCGAGTCTGCGTTTTCTAACCCCAATACTGACGGTAAAGATTTGGGTATCGCATCAACTGAGTTGCAAGAAAGAAATGCTGCGAGTAACAAAGGTGTGATTTTCATTGTGACAAAAATGCACTCAAGCTAAACGAAGAGAAACATGCGTCCCGGCTGTGCAACATGTAAAAGCGAAAACTTGATAACTGAAAATTCCTTTTTATTTGAAAACATGATCCTTCGGCATATTGTTGCCGGTGTAAATTAGCATCTGCTAAGCCCTGTGGCAAGTGGATTTGCTAAAGGCGCCCGCCATAAGCCACAGTCAACGCTCTTAGGCCAGCTGAAGCAGTTGCTGACCGTATCCAAAACTTAGTGGCCACGTGCACTGTCAGCGAAAGCTAGCCTCTTTCCTTACGAATATTCCTAGTCTTCGCATTCATTGAGTTCTTTTTTGTCATGGAATAGGCGCAACATAAATTATTAATGCCCTGTATTTTGGATTGATGTCGATCAACGATGACCTTAGAACTGGGATTATTTCCTCTCAGTGGTCCCACCCACGCCTGACCGACGATTTCAATCATTAGTCTTCAAGCATACACATATCCTTTTGTCAAATTTGGGCAGTTGCCTAAGATGCTAGCCCCTATTTTGTTTAGCCTAAATATCATCCTTGCATGATGATAAGGTGGCTTTATTTGGAGAGCCTAAACATTTGAGCCAACTGGGTTGTTCCGTCTTGAATGACCCAATAGCACCATTTTCGGAAAGCACGGCATAGTTCAAAGACCCCTTGTGTCGAACACTTCCATACCTTGTTAAGGAGCCGTTTTGTGGCTGAATCTAGCAACTGTGGCAGCTCAAAGTTAGATTTTGAAAGCTGTTTACCAGTATTTAGAGTGGGTCACTCCCGGGGGCCTGGATCTTCCGGAAGCCTTCCGCTAAACCCCGCTACCCTAGAAGAAAATCGTTGGGCGAGTCAATTCCTTATTCTAATCTCGGTCATCATTCCACCTTCAAAGTCCAGAACGATTGACTCAACAATGATGAGAAGGTACAACCAAAAGTAAATTCTACAATTTTCCTCAAGGACGCAAACAAATTAAGAAGGCTTGAAGAATTATTTGACCCCAAAGTCCCGATCACGGTCTTACCGCTTCCCTTGCTACTCAAAATGAACTAAACATCTGTGATGCCTGTTTAGGTAAACATTCAACCGAACTGAGACATGTTGGGAGCTTCTTGTGTATTTTAGAGTTTGTCAAAGGTGAAGGCGCGTGTAAATCTGGGCTAGTTTTGAATTGTTTGGGTTAGATATAGACCGGGTCTCCGCTTCCGATGGTTCTCAAGTTTAGTCTTGCACTAATTTGGTGTACAAAACGCGGGGCGCATTGCCGACTGCCGAATGATGGCTTGACTTGAATTCAACTATTTCCCTGTGGCTAATCCACAAGCATAAATATCACAATCCACAAATCGCGCCTAATGTTTTGTAATAAGGTGCATTTCATTGGCTATGCCGGGTAGAAAGGCCAGCATGATCATGGAGGTAGTTCACACGGGTCAGGTTTAAGGGAAGATCCTCGTCTACTGTCTACCAATTGAATAAGTTAACTGTCCCTATGAATGGAGCCTTGGAAATTCCAGTTAAAAATAGCGAAAAAAGAAGAAATAAAAACAGGAAAAGCCTAATAGTGAGGTAATTATTCTTACTGCTGCCAAAATTATCTCATTTTTTTCATGTTTACCTCAAGCTTTGCTTGATCTAGGGTAATCTTATAGGCTGAATTGCCTTCTGATCACCCACCCTATTGGATTGGAAAGCACCGGTTAAAAGTGTTCTGACCACAAAATTGCGTTGATACCGTGTTCAGTGACATCACGACATCACGCCGGGAAGCTCGGGTACACCCTAGCAATGGAGTAGAGTGTCTTGCATGCGGTAACTCGTAGTAACATTGTCGCGTTCAACCTTGACTCTGACCAGGGGTAATTTGCTGATTTACGCGTACTTGCGGGCCCACCTTTGCCGAACGCGAAATACCGCGATCTGTGCCGCAGTCTCGGGTTATTCCCGTACTTGAACAGGAGACTACGGGCCAATGCCGAGAAACAAATTACGGGGATCATGACGGGAGAAATTATGAAGCAATACAATTCCAACCACACCAAACACTTCACTCATTTACTATATGCTACCTTAAACGGTGATCTCGGCTCTTGATATCCCGAAACCAACCAGAGGAGACCTTCATCGTTACCTTGTTTGTCTTCAAACTAAGTTGAGTTGTGACCATGCGTACGAAGTTGATGGACATGTCACATTCCCAAAATTGACTAACCTTGTCTGATCCTATGAACCACTGCTTGTGCCATATGATAACCCGAATTTGCGAGCCCTGGCGTCACAATGAAAAGTTCAGGGGAAATTAAACAAGTAAAATGGAAGAATATGCTTGCCAACTTGGAAATTTGGTTTTTATAAATTGGTGCGTTAGCGACTTTGGGTTATTCGAGAATCTCCATTGTCAAAGTTTTCAATTAGTAAAACAAGAATCGAATACTACGAGAAACCTTCTTGTATCATGCACCTATATTTTTTGATCTGGGCTTTGGTTATCCAGGCCATCCTAAGCTATGCCGCACAGATCAGCATTGCAACTATCAAGGTTGATGATCTAGTAGACCCATTGGCAGCCAACACTTCAACGCCTATTTTCAGCTGGACTTCCAATAGCCCTTCCACACGCGGCGCAAGTTTTCAAGCTGTCCAAATTCAAGTCGGGGCAGCCAACTCTTCCTCTTACTCTCTCTGGGATTCAGGCAGCGTTGCGACAACAGACACTAGTCTAGTGTATTCCGGCTCTGACTTGGCTGCACGCAGCGATTATGTTTTCCAACTTCGACTTGCTGACTCCTCGGGAACCTGGACGAGCTGGGCAAGTGGCAAGTTTGGTACTGGCATGTTTGTTGACTCAGATTGGGCCTCTGCGAAATGGATCGGGGCTGCAAACCCAAAAACAAGCCAGCCAATTTTGCGCACTAATTTTACCTTAACAAAGACGATATCGGCAGCCAAATTATTCATCACCAGCTTGGGGGAGTATGAAGCCTACATCAATGGTGACCGGGTTGGGGACATGTACCTTACCCCTACATGGACAACATACTCGCGGCGCGTTTTCTACAATGTATACAATGTTACAAGCCAAATCCAGAGTGGAGACAACGCAATTGGGATCGCTGTGGGGAAGTACTATTTTTCCATGAACACACTGGGGTCATCATCCAGCTACGGGGCATGGGATGGCAACATGCGGGCCAAGGCTCAGCTTCTCATCACCTTTTCAGACGGAACCCAACAAACTGTGGTGACAGATAGCACATGGAAAGGCCAGCTCGGTGGCTCAACTTGCGCCAACGCCACGCCCGATAACGAGCAGTTTGATTCGAGAATTGAGTCCACAACGTGGGCAACGGCCGCATATGGTGCGTCGTCTTGGGCCGATGCTATTGTGCAGACCCTGCCGTACACTGGTCTTCAATCAACGCCCATCGAGCCTGTACGACTTATGGAGACTATTGAAGCAGTCTCAATTTCAAATCCCTCATCTGGAGTGTGGATATTTGATTTTGGTAAGAATATTGCCGGCGTCGGAGTGCTGAGTGTTGATGAAGCGGCCAATACAACAGTCGGCCTACACTATGGAGAGAAATTGTCATCGGCTGGGCGCGTTGCCAACGCAGGTGGCAGATATCAATTCAGCATCTACATCTCTGATGGATCTGGGCCAGTGACTTGGATGCCGCGCTTCACATATTATGGTTTTAGATACATAGAGGTCACTGGTATGACGGCGACACCAAACGTCAGTACGGTGGTTGTGCACCGCATGCACAGTGATATCAGAGGTGTCGGATGGTTCTCCACATCCAATGATATTTTGCAGTGGATCCATGACAGGGCTTGGGATGCAATGCTGAACAACCTCATGGGTGTCCCTACTGATGGCTCATACTTGGAGAAATTGCCGTGGACGGCAGATGCTGCTCTCATGGTGGAATCGACATTTAGCTCCCTAAATCTGAAAGCGCTATATACGAAGTGGGTGCAAGACATCAGCGACTCGACACTCTCCAACGGTAATATTGCACCTTGGGCTCCATCTCCATTGGAAATGAAGGAATATCCTAGTCCTGCATGGGGTAACTCGTACTCTGAGGTTATTTGGCAGCTCTATCAGCATTATGGGGATGATAGTGTATTTTCTAGGTTCTACACGCCCTTAAAAGCCTACATTGACTACGAACTCGGTGTCCGTGGAAGCGAAGGGCTAGTCGGGATTGAATCTTGGGGTGACTGGGTGACACCATCTGTCAACAATCATGCCCTCGTCGGGACAGCCTACCTATATCGAAGCATAACACAATTCGTCGATATAGCATCTTTCCTGAACCTCAGCGATGTTGTCAGCACATACTCAGACTATGCCCAGGCAGTCAATACCTCATTCCATACAGCTTTCTATCAAGACAGTACAGGAGACTACCGAAACTCTTCCACTTCGGATTTCGTCCAAACGGATAATCTCCTCCCAGTCGCTTTCAACATGACAAGCCCTGCAATGCGACAATCCATTGTGGATAAAATCGCCGACGACGTCGTTTCTAATACCAACCATTTGATGACTGGGGTGCTAGGAACCAAGTGGATTCTTCCGATTCTGACGCAGTACGGTTACACGGATCTGTCGTACCTAGTCGCAACGCAAACTACCTGGCCTAGCTGGGGTTACTGGAGGAGCTTAGGTGCAACAAGCCTTTGGGAGGAATGGGCATCTACCTCGCGCTCACAAGGTCATGTATTCCTTGGCACAGTTGTTGATTGGTTCTATCAATACCTTGCTGGCATCAAGATCACCGGAGCTGGATATACCTCTGTCAGCATTACACCGTACGTGCCATCGAATCTGACTAGTGCAAAAGGCAGCATCCAAACTCCCCGAGGCCTAGTATCAAGCTCTTGGACAAACAGCTCCAGTGAATTTGCTCTCTCTCTGACGATCCCGGCCGGATCAACTGCTCTCGTGAGCTTGCCAGTTTCTTCTGGACAGTCTGTGTTTGAAGGTGGAACTGCCGTGTCGTCTGCATCAGGTGTTACTCCAGCAGGTTCAAGTAATGGTCGCTCGCTATACAACGTGGTATCTGGATCGTATTACTTTGTGGTGAAATAATGTTTGGAACAAGAGACGGAGAGTGTGAGGGTTTAGTGGCTTGCTTTCCCTGGCTACCCACAATTGGTTAATCAGTCTGTTTTTGGCCTGTAACCCAATGATGAGTGTTTTAAAGGCCAATGCTTCAACAGCGACGGCACTTCTAGTTAAAATTTTAATTTTCTTGAATCTCCAAGAAGACTTTAGTCCTTGGGACCCAGTTCTTGAATATATTCTATTAATACGTTTCCAACCTGTTTTTGATCCGGAGTGCATTTTGCTTGGCGCAGCGACCAATCAGTCAGTCAGTCATTGGCGAAGTTTAACATTCAAGTATTCAACCAATTCTCAAAATAATCAATCGCATTTGCTAATCGAATATTCACATGGTAACTTGGCATTTTCCTGGCCACACACCGCTATCTTCAGCTTGACCTTGAAAATGATTTAGTATTGGGATGAGGTGGCGCAGCCAACCTTAGCTATTTATTAGCTCTGGTGAATGCGGTGGGCTTCGGGGCCCAACCTCCTGCCTAAAGAAAAAAGCAATACTTTGAAATAGCCCTTGAGGTTTGTGTCTGTTCAATTGAATGATTTGATATGATCCTACTTGCATGCACCCATAGATTTAATTGCGATACTGCTTATTAGAGCCATTCCACGTTACAATACGAGAAAATTGGCATTCGTAAGGTATACCTTTCCCTTCAAGGATTAGGCACGTGATACGTCCTTGTTGGGATTGGCTGAGTAGCTAAAGTGAGACTATTGAGGCCTAGACCTGGCGAGACAAGGGCCTGGCCTATCAGAGATCAGAGTCAAGGAGCGCTATCGCTCAGCCGCAGCGCCACTGAGGCGAACAATATGGCAAGGTGCCATATAGCTAGGATTGATCTCAGGCCTCCTGCAGCTCAATCTTCTGCCGGTTCCAACGCCAAGGCGAAGCTGCGTGAAACACCAACGTACTAATCTCTTTGTTGATCCTTCGTTCCAGTCTGCCTTAAGCATAATTCCAGGCGTTACCGATGAAGAAGCTTCTCCGACGGCTCAAGGACAGTGGAGATGGCGGCAGACATAGGCGAGGTGGGAGCGTGACCCGAGAGGTTGACGGTGGTGCCGGCAACGACAGTCCCAAGTATCCGGTTGACCCCGCAGACCCGGCGCACAATACCAAGCCAGCCCACAACGTGAACCGTCCAGAGACGCCCTCGCCAGTGGATCCGCAAGATGAGGTCGGCACCTTCTCCGGCTTCGATACCTGGCTGTCAAGTTTCACGCCAGCGCCCCAAGACATTGGCGCCACGGAGTTGCCGGTCCAACCAGTGCATGTTGTACGGCTGACTATGGAAGGTTTGTTGCACCCAGCCCGCTATTGGCTGTCTTTTATTTCTCATTATAGTAACCGGAAATAACCATATTTCTATCAGGTTTCCCACCAGGTGATTACATCAACCTAACTCTTACTGGAGTCAAGAAGCCCAGCCATGCGCTTAAATTTACCGTCGGCATCCATGGGCCTTGGTATATGACATTCAAGCAGCTTGTGAAGCTACTGAAGGAAAACAATTTCGAGGCACCCGTGTCTGCTAAACATGCCACACTCTCAGTACCTAGCTGGAGCCCTGAAAAGGCTGCTCCCCTGCAGTTCCAGATTATGGCCGTCGATGGACAGTCTTGTTATGATATCGAAGCCCCATCAGGCCTGCTCATTAACAAGGATGAACCCATGAGCACATTCAACGATAATCTACGCCGATTGCGAATCAGCTGCCGAGATGGCAAGGTCTTGGCGACCTCATTTCCTGCGCAGCTCGAAATAGCATTCAATAGGACCTTGCGAGTACCAGAGCAAAGTGGTGTCGTCGATCAGCCCTCCGGTATCGGTCATATTCCCGTGTCCAATATTGCTTGCATCAAAAGAAAATTGGAAAAATCGGGAAATCCTAGTTTGATGGATATGGCCCGCAAGGGCGGCGTCTTCTTTCCCATGTACCAACGAGAGGCCATGTTCATGTCATTCAAAGCCACCAGAGACGCCTTTGCTGTACGGCCTTTTGTCGGCGGTGTAAACGCCGTTTCTGGGCTTCCTTGGAGCATCCCTCCCTCTCAGAAGAAGTCGGCACAGGATTACGTGTCAGTTCCCCCACAAAAGTATGTTGATGGCATCACTGTTGGACAGGATACCGTCAAACAATTCATTGCAATGCCACTGGGTTCCGGATACTCAGTGGAAAAGCAAGTGACCGGCAAAGAGGACGTCGGCGGGGTTCAACTCGAGATTGTGCCAGGAAACCAATGGACCATTGAACCCCAAGGCACGCAAAAGCATTCGGTATACTGGTTGCCAACTACCACCCCACGAGCCCTGAACGCAGATGCTGTCGTACTCAACTGGACAAATCATAGTCTTGATGGAAGTCATGTGTCCAATTTGTCTGATAGTGTGACTGAGTGGATTGATGAAAATCGCCCTGTTTACATGCGCCATCTATACAGTTCACAACTTAACAGGAACTTCGTCCCAACCTACGGACAACAACCCGACCAGCACCCAAGCTGTATTCCATGGCGTCCAGGTGCAGATGTAAGCATGATGCTGGTATATAACCTTAACATAACCCTCACATACTCTCAATATGGTCAAAATATGACCAAATCGGTTGAGTGGCCGCCGTGGTGGACAGTTGAAGAATGTTTTGAAGACCTTTCAAAAGCGGGCATCAAGCTGTGGGGCGAAACTCCTGACAGCAAAACCTTCAAGCTGAACTGTGAAGGTCGACATCTCGGCATTGGTTCTCTGCAAGAACAGGGTGTAGAGGATAGCTCCATAATCCAGGTGGTCAAGGAGACAGCGGCACCGCCACTAGCTACCGCGTATCCTCCGCCGCCTGCAAATTATTATCCAACACACTCGTATTCACCGTACCAAGACCAGCCACAACCACAGCAACAGGAACCTGTCGAGACGGGCATGGTCAAATATGCGGAACTTGGTTCGAGTGACAAAAAGTCGAAATCCAGGTTTTCGATCCAAAACCCATGGAACAAGAAAAAGGCCAACACTGCAATGGCGCCTCAACCGGTCATGGCACCTCGACCTCCGGGGCAGCCAACGTACAACCCAAACATGTATGCCAACTTTCAACCGCAAATGCCGCAATCGCAATATAGCCCGGTGACTGAAGCCCCGCAGCCAGCTTATCACCAGCCAGCTTACCATCAACAAATGTATCAGCCTTCCCCAATGGCTTACTTTCCCCCGGATCAAATGGCGTCACCCGCGGTATCTAGCCCCAGTCCGGTCCAGGGCGGCTACTATGGTGGTTACACTGCCTCCCCTCCTTCGGCGACGCCACAATACGGCAGTCCAGCTCCAGTGTCCATGCCATCGACACCGATACCAGGTCGGGCATCAAGCGGGTATTCGTCACCCTCTGCTCCCGCTCCCACTTCTTCGATACCAAGCTATACAGCTCCAGTATCCCAAATGCAACCAGGAGCGCAGCCAGCCCAGCAGGCACAACCACCCCAGCAAGCACAACCACCCCAGCAAACACAGCAAGTACAACAAGCACAGCAAGCACAGCCAGTCCAAGCACAAGGTGGACATTCCTCTGTTTCTGCTCCCTCTTACCCTTCCTCAACACCAAGCTACGGCACTTCAGCCCCGTTGCCCCAAAGGCAATCAGCACCGAGGCCGGGTCAGACACAAGGTCAATATTCCTCTCCCTCCGCTCGCTATTCAACAGGATATCAGTCACCCGCAAAGTTTAATCCGGCAGATTATGCCGGCTTAACTTTATCAGCAGCACCAGGTTCTACAAAGGGCGATTATCCTTCACCGTCTGCTCCCTCGTCTGTTTCGGATTACACGTCACCGGCAAGGTCAGATTCGGCATACCATAGCAGCCCTAGTACGGCGCCATCGAGTTATGCCCCATCAGTGCAACCCCAAAAACCGATAGAGTAAGTTTCCATGTTCTCATATTCTTAATCGGCCTTCCTTATCTCTCAAAACTATACTAATAACCATTTTTTTCCACGCGTAGT
The DNA here is from genome assembly GCA_020809705.1 of Calonectria ilicicola. Lineage (NCBI taxonomy): Eukaryota > Fungi > Ascomycota > Sordariomycetes > Hypocreales > Nectriaceae > Calonectria > Calonectria ilicicola. Next base: position 1,376,109 of record CP085834.1, on the reverse strand, counting down.
CAAGTAGGTTGGGCTATGGGTATCGCGGCCGGATCGAGTATCCGCCAGGTCGTCCATAAAGATCCGTTCAAATACACCGCATGGTGCAAACCACGCGCGACAATACTCAGTGTTCAGATTCTGAACGCGGTTGCCTTCGAGACTTTGACAGGAATGCTTGCGCCCCCTACGCCTATTACCGCAGAAATGTACAAAAAACAAGGACTCCCATTCTTTGAATCATATGGAGAGTCAGCCTCGACTCATTATGAAGGTGATCTGGGTGGTATAAAGAGTGTGGGTGAGATCGATGCCTTGTCTGGTAGCATTGGGTTTGGATCTAGCTTCAATGGCTCGACCAAAGTGGGATGCACATGCTGCCGAAAGATGTTGTGTGACTCTATGTGAGTATTATGCCGCCCAGATATGGATCTTTACACTAACAATTATTTAGCATCCGTCCTTGCAACCACTCGTTTTGTTCGTCATGCATCACCCATTTTATGACGTACGATAATTCCGTCTTTTGTCGCATCTGCAACACCCGTGCAACCAAGCTTGTGGGCTTCTCAGCTCCCATGGCTCTCCCCGGTGAAGACCGCGTCGACTTGAGCGATGTGAAAGTTATCACAAATAAGCCAATGCAAGGGCAGATCAGCTTTTTTAGTATTCATGAATTAGACGCAATGCAGGATGGGCCCAGTGGACAGAATAATGAAAGCTTTGCAGTCGTCTATGAACTCAGCTAAAATATTCTATCTGGCGATTGGGTCGATGCGCACCATGCGAGCTCTTTAATAATGTAGAGGAAGCCCTCCTTTCACCTATCGATACACTCCTTTGGCGGATACTACAGCAAACCTCTGGTTCTTGGTTCGCGCCAATGTTCATGAAAGGCTCTAGTGGAGCTTATGAGCTAGTTGACCCCAATATTTCGTCTTTCGATACGCCCAGACTGCTTAGTTTATTTCACAGCTGTTTCGAGATAGTTTTATAAGTAGCGACGTTTTTTTCAAGCTAGGATGAGCCACTTCATGGCTGGGATGAACATCAGCCAATTTGGTATTGAAATAGAGATAAGACTATAATCATAAACCCATGATATGGCCCAAGAGATTAGCTACTTCAATCTCATAATGTGCAAGCGCCTGAGCGACAAGTCTCAGGTCCACCTTGGAAGCATGCTATTAGCAATCCATACCACAACAGGCTCAAAAGCTTCAGGATAGTTTCAAAGAAATCGCTAAGAGGACCAGGTTTACTCACAAAAGTCAGGCCCATCGCCACAAAATCCATGAATACTGCAGCGAGACCCAAATTGGGTACCTTCGCAAACCCTATTTCCAGGAAATGATGGCCCGCATGAACCATCGCTAGAAGGCCCCCCTTCGCCGGGATCACATTGCCCGCTATCTATGAGATTTTAGCAAATTGCTAAACGTATCCAATCCATTAAATAAACTTACGACACCACCCTACACCGCAGTGCTGGTCCCCATTTCCACCTAGAGGGAATTAGCAAGAGCTTAATAGACTAGAAATCCGATCAACGTACACCATCCGTAAATGGAGCAACATTTGCCCCAGACGGTCTCACCACCACAGATCCAATCGTTGTTGTTTGGTCCGCAAGAGCCATTTTCGCTGATAGCATCATTTCGATCCAAGCATTCTGCAATTACATCAGAATCACTTACTGAGATTAGATCTGGACTGGGCAACGTACCACCGCTATAGCACTTGCCAGATCCACAAAAGTCCAAACCGGAACCACCTATAACAGTTAGCAAGATCCAATGTGACGAAATCTAACTCACATTGCCCAGAATAAGAACAGCAACTGCCATACCCAGAACCCTCGCAAGTGGCATGATTATGCGATGGCCCGCACCCCCCATCACTGCTAATCGGGGGTTCAAGAACTGGGGCTACGCAATATGAGAAATCCAGAAAAAGATTTGTACAGTTGTCCCACAGGCCTGCGTTGAGACTCAAAATCTGGTTCACCGTGATACTCCTTTCAGGAAGTCAATGTCAGCAGATTGTAATGAGAATCGACCAACTTACTCCTTCAGAGCTATAGTCGAACATGAATCCCCTGCTTTAACTTCGTAATACTTCCCACAATTTTGTGTCGTTCCTGTGGTCGTTGGTAAGGCAGGAGTTGCTGTGGTGTAGTACGCAACTAAACTTGGTACATGAACTTGAGGTGGGTATTCATACACACCACCAGGTGGTCTGCAGCCCCTCACGTTAGTGAAAAGGCTTTTGGCTATTGTTTATAGTCAACTCTAGTTACCCGGCACAGATGTACTGATTTGAGTCCAAATGATCGCACATTCCCTTGATGCGTTTATTCCACGCCGAGAATTGGACTTCCGTAACCTTGTATCCATCTGTTGAGATGAACTCGCGCACGTTGTAGCTTTAAATTGTAAGTTTATGAATTGTGTGAAATATTTGGAACCCACCATGTCCAGCGGGTATCCCAATCCAGATATTTCAGTTCGCATGGTTTGGGGGCGCATATTGGCTCTGTCAATTCGCTCCAGTCACAGGTGTAACTGTTTGTAAGCATTTCTAAATCGCCTGTTGTTATGTTAAACTGAGGCGATAGAGAGTCACACCAAGTCTGAGTAGAATTGGGGTAGATGAGCTGCCCTGCACATGTCGTAGAAGCCCTAGCTCCCGTACTTATCGGCGTAGGGGGGGTTATAGTGGAGATTTGAGTCATAAGAGGGATCGTGCTTAAGAAAAGAGATTGAGTAGATGTTGCCACGGGCATTGAGGTTGAGCAGAAACTTTGTAAATCATCAAACTGCTCGATCAGATAGTCCGTATAGTCAGATTTCTCGAGCACTGGAGACAGGAGGTGATGGCGGAGTATTTTCAAGAAGCAATCGTTGCAAACCTGAGAGAAATGTTAGTAGCGCTTCAATTGTAGGAAGTCGAGTACCAACAAACTCCTTATCGTAAATATTGGCGAGTCGCTTATCCTCAGCTGTGACCTCATCTTCGTCGAATCCTTCTTCGAAACAGAGAGGATTATCATATTCAGGATCTCCTGAAAATGTATTTCATTCAGCATGATTCCAATTTGGCGATACCCAATAATCATCCTACCTGAATAACAGATATCTTCGTCGTACCTGATCCAATCGCTCCCTTCCCAGTCCATGTTATCTATCCAGCACCAACCAGATGATCCTCCCGGCATACATCCAAGTTGAAGTTTGTGTTGAAATAGCAGAGGATCGCCCATGGGACAACAAAGCTTCCCAAATACGTCATCTGGCTTCCTGCACATGCACTTGTGACCTCTGTCACCCATTGGTCGACGTCGGTCAGGCATGCAGAAGTGCACTGCTCAGTGAGCTCAGCAACTGTCCATTCCCACACTTCAACCTCCATAATACCCTTCAGAAAATCATCATCACAATCAATGGTTTTATTACTGAAATAAAAATTAGTATTTTTTGCCTTAGGGATCACTGCCAAGAAGCCTACAGGGCCATGATGCAACCTGTCGGAACACCTTGTTCCTGTGCCCGTGCAAAAAGCTCTGTCCCGGCATATATATTGAATTTGGGCACCTGTACGATCGGTGACTCATCATGAGAATCGTGACTTTAGCGTGGGCTTCAGGCCTGTTGCAGATATGCGATGCCGTCTTCGGCTAAGACAGTTGAAGTTCGTGAAGGGAAAGAGGATGGTAGGAAATCTTATGTGAGAAGCCGTTAATGTGCACGTTTCGGATGGATCCGAGTGTCGTTACGATATTGACATGATGTTTTAGAATCACATCAATGTCGGAATACTCTTGATGATTTCTCCACCGACTTTTCCAACTTTCATGGGCCAAACAAAGGTCTTGCGGACATAAGACTCAACCTCACTCAAACAATACGTTCGTCAGATATAGGGGTAGATTACATTAGACTCAGTTGGTCCGCAAGCTTGTTGGCTTTAAGCAATTTGGTGGATCGCCAAGAGCTGGACTTGAGTGATGTCTAAATTTTTATTTGCTGTCCATTTAGTAATTCAAATACTGGGGTAGCACTACGCATCTTGGCAGTCCCGTGGTTCAGATATTTGGATACCATGGCTGAGCTAGTTCAGGATTAATGTGTTCTATTGACGAGTGGCGTGGTGTCAGCCGCCTTTTAGCTCCCTTTCTCCCACTGATTATTGTTGAGGCGGCAAGGCCTAGCTTCGCTTAACATGGTCAAAAAAGAAAAGCCCCATAAATCTGAGACAGGGGCTGAGATTGCTATTTCCATCATGGTTTGGTCAACATGTGGATAAATTAATAATATCCAGACCATTTCATCACGGCAATCGCCTCAAAAGGTACGCTGGTGGGAATCTAGACGAGAAATGACATAGGTTGTACCGGCTGAGGTCGGTAGCATCTTATCACTAAACTTTATTATCCGAGACCCTCCTGCATACCAGCCAACGATTGTTTCCTTGAAAGCTTCTTCTCAGCATCATTCCCAATCTTCATTCCTTGTATTCCACATTTGCGAATTCAACATTACGTACTGAAACTTTTCATGCTAAGTAGTAAGATGAGAATTGCATCGTGCCTTGCGCATCTGCTTGCTCCCGCCGTGTTACTGGTTTGCAGCAGTGCTCATGTGTATGTAGGGTCATTGGAACACCGCAATGGTTCTAAATCTACAGAGCCAGATCTAATTTCCCCACCACGGAACCAAACAGTTTATGATGCTCTATTTCCACTTCACTCAAGCTCAACACCTAAATTTAACTCCAAGGTGCTGCCATTAGTCTCCAGCTCCACGACCAAGTCCAATCTCGCACGCGGTGCTTCCTTGGCTGCCTCAACAACTGTACAAAAAGAAGGAACCTGTGCCCCGGGAATCCCGTGTGTTAATGGTGCTTGCTGTTCTGGCGAAACAGCTCTCTGTGGATATGTGAGTCTTGCACAATCCTTTTTCTTTCATTGAAATAATAACTTCTGAGAGACGAGAGTTGGTCTTATCGATTTTCTTGAAGCTAAATAAATCGCGGTTTATAGGGTCCCAACTTTTGTGGTTTGGACGTTTGCGTATCGAACTGCGGTTCTCAGGCGCAGTGCGGCCCTTATGCTCCTCAAGGCCAGCAGAGATGCCCATTAAATGCGTGCTGTGTAGGTTCTGTCTATTGACGTTCAAAGTTCTCCCACCTGTGTTATTTCATGACATTGACAAGATCACTCCTTTCTGTAGTCCATATTTGGCATCTGTGGGTCAACTGACGAGTTTTGTGTGGATAAATGCGATGACACCGTATCGAATTGTGGCCCTACCCCTGAGCCCAAGAGGAAGAGCCCCGGCTTAATACGGACCATAGGCTACTATGAGTCGTGGGCGACAACGCGCCCTTGCGACAAAGTATTCCCAGATGATCTTGACCTTCTAGGACTAACACATATTAAGTTTGCCTTTGCCTTTTTCCACCCCACGTCATTTCAAATGATGGCCATGGATTCTAATGCCCAATCTCAACTACAAAACTTCACCGCCATCAAGAGCAAATCACGAAGACTCAAAACTTGGATAGCTATTGGTGGTTGGTCATTTAATAGCCATAGAAATAACCCCGAGTAGGTCTGCCAATCTACCAATCTGGACGGCTCTTGTCCATTAGCTCGAGCAAAGGACTGATTTGGTTTAGTACACAATCTGCATTTAGTGATATGACAAAATCATCGAGTAATCGTGCCAAATTTATTCAATCATTGATTAACTTCATGGATAACTATGGTTTTAATGGGGCAGATATTGACTGGAAATATCCAGGTGCTGAACCCCATGGTGGACGCTTTGAAGATACACAAAATTTTGTTTTCCTCTACAAGGAAATGAAACAAGCCTTCGCAGGCAAATATGGTCTATCAGTGACGCTACCAGAAAATTATCAGTATCTTAAGATGTTTGATGTTGTCAAAATGGAACCCTATGTTGATTGGTTCAATGTCATGAGCTATGATATCCATGGTATCTGGGATTCAGGTAAGCACTGGGTAGTCTTTTGATGCCCATCATACTAGGGCTATGTGGGCATCAGATTTTGTCAAAGGTGCTGAGTCTCGAGAAAATGACCACGTAGTAACATAATTGCAGGTAATGAATTTACAGGGCCATACCTGAGGTAAGTCAAACCCGTCATAATTATTCGATTAAGATTATGGTTTATGAGTTAAAAATATTGGAAAGGCCACACACCAATCTTACCCAAGTTGACCAGGCTCTTTCTGTTCTTTGGAGGGCAGGAGTTAGTGCATCAAATGTCGTGCTGGGGATGGCTTTCTATGGGCGGTCCTTTACTCTAGCCGACCCATCCTGTAGCCATCCCGGTTATCGATTCGCCGAAGAAGGAAGGGCTGGAGAGTGCTCCAGCGCTCCAGGGGTTCTGACACTTGCTGAAATAGAACGTATAAGGGAAACAAAGCATGTGGTCGAGCGCTTTGATAGTGCAGCAGCTGTTAAATGGATGACCTGGGATTCCAATCTGGTACGTCGCAGCCCGCAATCATTTCGGTCCCTCGATTACTAACGCTATTCCTGTTGGGAACTCCAGTGGGTTAGCTACGAGGATGAAGATACCTTTCAGAAAAAGATCGATTATGCTTCAAGAAAAGGCCTTGGGGGCACCATGATCTGGGCACTTGACCAAGGTGTCTTAGGGTTTTCAGCAAAAAACAGTTTAAGGCGTGCTAGGGTATCGAGATCTCTAGCGGCACTTGGGATTGCAGAGAACCGAATTATCGACTACCAAAATGACCAAGATGCTGGGAAAAGTTGCTATGTCAGTTTGTGTGATCAAGACTGCAAGGTCGGATACAGCCATATCACAACTACAAGGGGACATGTTGGTAGCCTAGGCCCATCAACAGCCTGTTCGGGCGAAGAATGGCAGGTTCTCTGCTGCGCTTACGGCACCAGGCTTGGTACTTGCGAGTGGTATGGATATAGGGGACAGGGGCTTCGCTGTATGGGCGGTGCGAGTGGTAAGTTGCAGATAAAACGCGTGGCGAGTAGAGCTAACCAAACCAGCATGTCCATCTGGCAGCACAGCACTGACACATAACACCAATCGCCTCGTCCCTCCTAAGTCCGACCGGCGGAAAGGCATTGAGCAAGTATGCTCTGTAAGTTGAACTCTCCTACTACACAAGCGATGAATTGAATGAAAATTGGTATGCAATGGTAGGGCGGGTACAATACCTACTGTTGTGACGATTTTGCGGCATCTCTAGATCCGCTGGATGAGTCCGGGCTCATATTTCTTGAAGACCTCATTGGAGGTGAGTCTATTAGCTCTGATGCTGTTTTCAAAAGGAGCTTCGGAAGCTGCGCAAGCACTGGTTTACTCATTGGAGGTCATGTTGAACTCATGTCAGGCCTTTGAGCCCAGCCTTGTTTAGTTTCTTAGGCCCGGAAATAAGATGGATTACCGGAAGTCTATATATATTAAGACACTACCTTAATTTAATGGAAACTTGGATAAAATGTAGCCCCGAACCTCTGGTTTTGATTAGGTGATGTGTTTGCGTGATCTATCCGAGACAGCAGGCATTCGGGTTGATGGCGCGGCCACGTTACTCCATCCCAACCCGCTAAAAAAAGGATGGCAATGACAGAAGCAGCAGCGCTAACAGTGGAAAAATAACCGAGAGAGAAAAAGGTCTGCCAAAATAGTATGGGTGGAGAATTTTCTGCCTGGGCAGTAAGATACTTGAACGCTCAATAGACAAATTTTGGGGTTCATTTATACAATGGGATACTTGAGTAATGATCGGAGAAGAGAAATAATGAAACATATTCCATTTTATGATCAATATTTACGACTCATAGAACCACCAATATTCAACGCTACCTAATTATCAGCCTCAATGTCGGAGTCTGACTGCGCCCTATTCTCTACCTGTGTAACTTTACCCGCTGGGTTAGAGTCCTTGTTATCACCAAGCATCGCAGCAGCCTCTGGTCCATCGAAAATGACGGCAATTTCTTCCAGCGAATACCCCTTCGTCTCTGGGAAATAAAAGTAGACTGTGGCGGTAATTACCACCAAAAAACAGCAAAAGACTATGTAGTATTCCCAGCCTAAATTGTCAAGGCCGATTGGGTTGCAAAATGCCGCAATCACCAAGCATCCATAGACTGAGAACATCTCAACAGCAAGACCCTTGGATCTCAGGTAGTAAGGGAAGATCTCAGTGGGGTATCCCAAAAGTAGAGGTGTCCATGCAATATCGTAATGGAAGAAGACGACAAAGACGCAAACGATAACGACAATGCCAGCGGGTTTATTTCCAGTTTCGACGTTGACTGCGGAGCAAGCGGTCCAAACAATGTATGAAACTAGCATTCCAATGGAACTCCAAAGGAACAGGGTGCGTCGTCCGAGGCGATCGACCAACAGTGCGGCACTGGCAGCAGCAAAGAAGTTGAACACTTGGAGAAGTCCGTTGATCAAGGTCTGGGTATCTGCTGAGGTGATTCCAACAGAATTCAGTACCAGATTCAGGAAATAGCTCACAACTGAGACGCCATTCCACTGTGCGAAGCCGCCAACACAGATGGCAATGATTGTACGCTTGCGGTTGCCTATTTCATTATCAGCTTGGATCAATTAACAGTTTGCCAGCATAACATACCTGGAGTAGCCACGAGAGCAGACCAGCTAACTTGACTAGCTTCTCTGTATGACTCAATAGCTTGAGTAATTTCACTGAGCTCGACAGCGACAAGAGGCGATAGCTCTGCGTCCGGATCTGTGATACCAGCGTGATACTTTTGCAGAATCAATGCCGCCTCGCGATGTCTGTCTTTGGCCACTAGAAAGCGAGGTGACTCGGGAACCCACCACAGGAATACTAGTTGAACCAAAGGATATCCAGCTTGAAGAAGGGATGGCAGGCGCCATGACCAGCTACCATCCATGGTTTCGGTTCCGTAGGTGAGCCAGGATGAAAGGATAGAGCCTATGGCGGATTGTTAGAGAATTTTAAGTAATATCCTGCTGATGATTGGTCTACACATACCCAAATAAAACAGAGTCCAATACGCCGACGTGTATTTGCCTCGTTGTGTAGGATATGCGAGCTCAGCAATAAGCATCGGGCTTGGTTGAGAGCTGAACATGCCACCAAATCCCACAAGAATTCGAGAGACAATCAACATGGCAATATTAACTGAAGCAGCTTGAATAGCTGACGAAATACAAATAATGACGATTCCGCAGAGAAGGACTGGCTTCCTGCCAAAACGATCGCAAAAGTCTCCTACTATGGGCAGGGCGAGCAATGATCCGATGGATTGGGCTGCGACAACAGTTCCAAGGAGAGCTCCTTGAGGATTGCCAAAATAGTCTTTCCATTGCTGAAGTGATTGTAACCCGTTCATCAAAGACGCTGGATTTGACATTAGTTTAATAATCCTGCATAGGTTGAAATGACGTGGTTTAGCTAGGTAAATTTCATACCATCATATCCAAAAACCGATGAAGACAGCATCGGCACGAACAAAATGAGATTCAATCACAGCAAATGAGGTTCCTGGAACCAATACTTGTCGGTTTTCGGCAGTACCTCAGCAAGGGCACTGCCAACGATGCCAGCATCTCCGGCCATGTTGTTCTCAAGAATGCAAGATTATTGACTATCAAGTGGTAATGGAGACACTGCTTGTACAAGAATTTTATCCAGGGAAATGTTCAAAGAGTTTTTATATGTGCTCAAAGGCGTGTGGTTAGATCTGATACCGACTCAGACTCATGGTGTCAGTGCGTGTCCCTGGTCGCTTGGGGCGACATACTACGGACTAATTGGCAAAGTCCGGGGCCCCGTATGACAAAATTGTGGGGGAAACAGGCCACCCCAGATCGTTCAATGGCACGATTGCCTTGATTCTGTTGGCGTGAAATTCTCTCCATATCCCTCCAAAGCGCCACGATGGTCGTGTGGCTAAAGTTCCGGGGCTCGCCCTAGACACCGCCAAACCCAAACAGGACTAGATCAAGAAAGATTTGCTTCTTGATTGGACACCGGGAATATGGAGAGTGACATAAGCAAATTGGGCCGATGGCGGCGGCAGGCGGAAGGCGGGAAGCGGGAAGCGGAAGGCGGGCAGTGGAAAAGCACAGCGGTATGTTGCAATGTCATTCACATGGGTGCAGAGGAATGAAACATATTCCAAGGCAACATTTCCAACCATGGAGAAATGGGGCTTCATCGGAAGAGGAAATGTAGAATACCCTCAAATCCCAGTCAGTTTCGACATGTTCAATGCTAAGCTCAGCCCACTTAGCACAAATACATCTCAATCTTAACCTGTCGAAATACTCTTGACCCAAAAATCTCGATCTAAAATGTTGAACCTCGGCCAAATACAGCAACACCAACAGAATTTTGCCAGAGGCCAGTATATAAAATATTATTTCGCACCAGTTCAACATTTGAGTAAATAATGTCGTCTTCTCTGAAATGTTGGAAGAAAATGGACTACAGCCACCATCGAGAACTCTTGCTGGGGTTCGTTCACTGGGTTTCGTAATGTTAAAGTTGCAAGTCTAAATCTGGTAAATGCGCAATAAAACAATTCGCTAAATAATTTTGACGTCAATTTATTTTCTTCATCTTGGCCAAGTTGATAAACCTCCTTCACAATGTGCCCGCACAACTCTTCACGATGTCACTGCTCGTCATTCCCACGTGATCACGCTTCAAGCTTGTGACCCACCGCTCACCTCGCCGACATCTCCTCCCAGCTATGAGCTCAACGCTGTGAACAGCATAAAAACACGGTTTACCGATTCACAGCAATTCAAAATACTCTTTTAGCTCAATTATCGTGCCTTGTGAGCATGAGTTACGCAAGAAGGCGTGCTACCATTGCGTGCCGCTACTGTCGCCACAGGTTAGTCCTCGGCGTGAGGGGAAGAGAACGAAGTCACACCAAAACACATCAATCCATCTCCATTTTCTTGTCACGCTAATAATCATTCACTTAGAAAGCGACGATGTGATGGAATCAAGCCTTCATGCAGCCTCTGCTCCTCAGCTGGAGTCGATTGCAAATATCCCGATAAAGACGCAAATAATATAGTGATGCCATCTGCTACAGAGCCAGATCAGCCTGAAACTGTTTCTATGCTAGCCAATAGCAACAGAGAATCGTTAGTCAACAGACAGAACTCACGGGAATCTGACTCATCAAACGAGGCTCTTGTCCGGCGAATCAACGAACTTGAGGCAATCATCAAGTCTCAGCACAATCATCGACAAGGACGTCGGGCATCACAAGCAAACTACCAGCACGAATTTTCAGAAGAATATGAAGAGCATAACGAGGAGTCTCAGGTAATTTCAGATACATTACCGGAAGAACTCGATGTGCAGCCAATGGATTATGTACACGAAGGTCCGAGCCCATCTACCGTCGCCACACCATCCGCCTCAACTCTACAACAAGATGGTCTGATGAGCAACTTCAACATCACTAGTCACCTTCCCTTCCCGGATACAATGGTGACCTCCTTTTCTCCTCAGACTTCAGCGTATCTACTACCCGTAGTTTATCCCCGACAGTACCGAGAAGACTATGCTTATCTGCACCCAACCGTCGAGGACACAGCCTCGATGGATGAAGAGGCCTTCATCACAATACCAGCTGGCCATCACACCACAACCTCAAGTCTTTTCACGCTACCAACTATAAGAAGCTTAATAGGCGATTACTCGGCAAGTTTATTCTCTGAAATCGAGTCGGCTAAGGAATGGAAGCCACCTCTCTACCTTGGTCAAGATTTCCCCGAGGTCCTTGACACCTTGGATCTTACACAAGACACAACAGAACGCTTATTGGACAATTATTTCTCCTACGTTCATCCTAAATATCCCATCCTAGACGCGGAATCATTTCCTGATTTCTTCAAACAATCCCTTCAGGACTGCACTAGCCAATCAGACCTAGCAGTGTGTTTGCTTGTGCTTGCACTAGGCGATCTAGGCTCAACTGAGGATCCCGTCGATACCTACAGCGATTCCAGCGGCGTAGCATACTTTGGGCTTGCATATCGTATTCTCACAACAGGATGGGTGGGCTCATTCGGTACTCATTTATCCACCCCCACTGGATTGGTCCTAGCGGCTGTTTTTTGCTCATTCAAGGCCCAACCACTACCCGCATGGAGGTTAGCATACATTGCCTCGAACATGTTACAGCTCTTGGCTACACGGTAGGTTTTCTATGCGACACAGGTTGCGTCAGTCACGCTGATGAATCTAGACCAAAGACTGATTTCGGTCACACCAACGATTATGATATGCTCAGTCGTCTTTGTTGGACGTGTTTTGTCGTTGAATGGTAACGATCGACATTCTCTCAGCTTCTGACCAGTTTTGTGCTCACTGTGTTTCAGCGATAGTCTTTCCGAGTTTCATCTACCCCGCAGCGGTATCGAGCTAGCCATAGACCGCATGTATTTTCCACGTTTTGGAAACCGTAGTGACCAAGACGGAATGATGTTCTTGGCTCTCTGTTCTATCCGACGTCTGCTCAACAGAATCCACAACGCAGTTTACACAACTAGTAAAAAGGCAACAGCTGGTCCAGCAAACTCCTCTGAGCCATCTGGTTCCAGTCAGGCTGCTCAGCACTCCAGCATCTCCGTTATTGCATCCTTGGAAGGCGTGCTTGACGAACTCGCTCGACAGCTCCATGCTTGGTATCATTCCCTACCAACTATTATTAAACCAGACCTCTCCACCAATACTCCCCAGGGTATGCAGGATGCATGGCTACGTCTTCGTTACTGGTCAGCCAGGCATATCATCTATCGGCCGTGTTTGATCTGTGCCACAACATGGGCAAGCGGCCAAGAAGTGCCCGCATTTGTTCTAGAGTACTCTAAAAAGTGCATCCAAAGTTCCGTCAATTACGTCGAAACAGCCATCTTCACCCTTGATAAACTGACTCATTTTTCATGGATGACGGTCCAGGCGTGAGTTTCCATTCACACCCCTGTGGTTCCTATTGTCAAATACTAATACTTGGTTTTTTTTCAGTTGCCTTTCTAATTGCTTACTTCTTGCTACAGCCGTGAATTGTCCACTCCTCCGGGACCAAGTACCTGGGATTGGCGATCTTTTGAGCAACGTGGTGACATCTCTGGAGCCTTGGGCGACGCCAGATTCAAGCGCCGAAGTTGCGATTTGGATCTTGCGAACGTTGAAGCACAAGGTGCACTTGCTCACGACAAGATCAAAGGCCTAAACGGCGATTCTAAAAGTTGATGATGGATCGTATTTCATTATCTCGTATTGTTTTTCTACCCATTACACGGTGAATCTCAAACCTCCGTTAGCGCATACAACGCTACCGGTGCACTAGCCAGAGTCTTCGCCACAAAGCATACCGACAACACCGGCAACCTCGGTCCAGTATGCGGGACGGCGACCTGCCATCTTCTCGTTAGCGAGCTTGACTAGCTCTGGTCTGTCGACCTCTGCTCGAACTGCAGACAGGGGAGTGGCCAGCTGGAACGGCTCGAGCTGCTTCCAAAAGTCCTCTCCTGCTGCCCAGTACATGTCTCCTTCCACGGGTCCTGGGTTCACAGCGTTGACTGTGGCCCTCTCGGCGAGCTCTCTAGCCCAAGTCCTGGTCATGGCTTCCAGAGCGGCCTTGGTACCGCCATAGAGTGTGTGGGTCTTGAAACCCATAGTTGAAGCTACGGAAGAAAGGTTTACAATTCTTCCAGAGCGGTCATGGGGAAGATAAGGAAGGATGGCCTGAGTGACAAGAATAGGTGCCAACACATTGACACTGTAAATGCGGTGGAACTCGGCAACAGGGACCTCGCCAAGAGGGTAATCGCCACCAACTCCGGCGTTGTTGACAAGGATGTTGATGGTGACCTTGCCGTCTGGCCCAGCAAAATAGTGCTTGGCAACTTCGACGATGCGGTTTGCTGCTTCCTCGCCCTTCTGCAGATCTGTTTGGACGGCTACAATTCGGACTCCGTGTGCTTCCGTAAGCTCTGCAGTCATGTCCTGGGCGGATTTGCTAGAAGAATCAGATGTATAAACACCCAAAACGTGGGCACCCTTTGCTGCAAGATGACGTGTAATAGCAGCTCCAATACCTTTTATTCCTTGTTAGAGCCAGCACCACATCTGATCAAGAAGAGACATTACCTCGGAAGGCGCCGGTTACAACGGCAATCTTACCCTCGAGGGGTCTTCCAGTAGTTTGCACCATTTTAATGAAGGGGATATGTATAGAGAGAGAAAATGATGAGATTTAGATCTTGCTTCAGAGACGAGAGAATGTCGGATGAAGATAAAGATGAGATGTAAATGCCAGCAGTTGCGTCTCATTAAATCGACAAGTAGTTGCAAGATAAGCTAGTACATAAAAACCATAACGCATTTAAATTCCGCTTATCCGCAATACAGCATCGTCATGTTCGGTGTTCTAATGCAATGGTGGGTGCAGTAGTGGAGAGCGGCGGGGCGGAGGCGGAGGTGGCGGGGATGGCGGCAAGCGGTGCTCAGCGGCTCTCAGCGGCTGGCGGCTGGGGCAACACTATTCAACTCGAGACAGTGATCATGATCACGATGGACATACTAGCTTTCGTGGTGGATCTATTAAGATCTGTAGACATGAGGAACACGTGTCGCAATATTTGTGAAAGAGGCCATCCACCTAGTTAATTGACCTAGTTGGCCGTCTTTCGATTTGGGCATTGTGCAATTTTCCATCCAAACGACGACCAAAATGAGCAACACGGCTGATCCAAAGTTTCGCGAGGTCAAGGACCGCCAGGGAGCTCCTGATGTTCCAGTCTCTAATCTTTTTCGCCTTGATGATCGCACAGTAATCAGTAAGTGTTCCTTGTTGAGATTGACTCGTTGAGCAGATGCTAATCAGTTTCAAAGTCACTGGCGGAGCCGGATATCTTGGAGTTGAAGTTGCAGGCGCCGTGTTGGAGTCTGGAGCAGATGCAGTATGTCTGGATGTAGTTGCAGCTCCTCCTGAGAAACCATGGGGTAATTCCTCCCCGCGATACACCAGAATGTTATTTGACTGGAACTAACCGTGTTGCAAGCCCACCTCCAGGAAGTTGCTACCAAGTTTGGGCAACAAATTTCATATCATAGACTTGATGTCACCAACGACAAAGCTATTGCTAGCGCTTTCGAGTCCTTCGTTCCCAGCCTACGATACCCGATTAGAGGCTTCGTCGGATGCGCCGGAGTATCAGACAATGATCCCGCGCACGAGTTTTCAGTTGACCGCTTCCGTCGGTTGATGGATATCAACGTCACTGGCACATTTGCTGTCGCTCAGGCCGTCGCCCTAGAAATGCGAAAGGCAGATGTCAGCGGCAGCATGGTACTTGTCGCGAGCATGAGTGGCACGGTAGTAAACAAGGTAAGATGACTTGACCACCAGAAATGCATGACCAAGATCTCTGCGAGATAGCGGCTAACAGATATATCAGGGTGTCGACACTGCGGCATACAACACATCAAAATCCGGCGTGCTCCAATTGACGCGATCCCTGGCAGCTGAGTGGGGTTCACGCAAGGGAATGCCGCTGATCCGAGTTAATTCGCTGTCGCCGGGCTACATTCGCACTCCGGCTACGACGGAGGCTCTGCAAAAGCCAGGCATGGAGGCTCAGTGGACCGGTGATAATATGCTGTACAGGTTGAGTTTGGTGGACGAATTCCGAGGTCCTGTGTTGTACCTACTTAGCGATGCCAGCAGCTTTATGACGGCATCGGATCTGAGAGTCGACGGCGGTCACTGTTCTTGGTAGACTCTTTGCAATTTAGAAAATTTTAATGCACTGTTCTGAAGGTTTTAATCTCAGCTTATTGTGAATTCATACTATACATGAGTGAGGTGCTGGGATACAGGTCGGATCCTCAACTCGCCCAGTCGCCCCGATAATAGAAGTCATTACCATAGGATTCAGCTCTGCTCTGGTTCATAAGTATTGATGCTACTGAAGGGCTCTTGGACATTAAATTTTTACTTCAAATTTCCTGGCATCCTGCGAATGGAGCATTGATCTGCGCGGTCCAAACAAACTGTTACTTGGGATTTTTTCATGGCAACATCAAGCATCTCAAGAAATTAAATAGAGTCAATTATTTTTTGAGCTCAGTTAAATACAATTGTTTCATGGCATGGTAGCCGATTGTTTCTGACATCTTGAGCATTAAGTTCATCAGTTCCCGTGGCCCGTTCCCAAGCATCCGCTTCAGTTGCACATATCTTACTCTCAATATGTCGGAGTGCTACCCTCTTGTGTGCAACCGCAGCTGGGATATCCACATACCATAGCTCAGTCATCAGCCCTGCAGCTTCACTCCAAGGCTTGCGATCAAGAGCGCAATAGTTTCCCTCAACTAAAACTATGTGAGCCGTCTGTGAGATGAGAATGGCATCGTCCACTGGATCCTTCAAAGCGTGGTCGAATGACGGCGCTTGAACTGACTGAATAGGCGTCGCAGTCAGAAGTTTAATGAGGTTGTGGAATCCTTCTCCATCGAAAGTGAAGGCAGCACCGCGTCGGTGCACCGCTGTAGCTGGGTCTGGCATCGCAGCGAGCTGGGCTCGGGTGTAATGAAAGCCGTCCATGGGGATATCGACAGCGATATCCCCAGCGTCCGGGGCTCTCCCCTTGTAAAGCTCATTGATTTTGACCCTAGCCATCCTTGCCAGAGTTGACTTTCCTGATCCAGGAACTCCAGAGATGCCAATCACAATTCGCTTGTCAGAAGAAGTCTCGTCAAGCATCTCTTCAGCCAAATTAGTTTGCGACACTGACGATAAACGGCTGCACACTTACTCAGTACTTTTTGAGACAATCGATCTATTTCAATCGAGGAGGCCTCTGATATTTTCACATGTGTCGCCATTTTCAGGAACGTTGTTTTGAAATGGTGATGCCCGTATATTTAGCAATTAGATGGCGGAACTAAATTCGCCTGATGGCAACTGTTGTTTATATATACATGCATTGATAATTTGTACATGTTATGCAAATCGGGCTCCCTATTAATGCTGTTGGATTACCTTTGTGCTGTTCCGAATAAGGATTAGCTTGATGGCCAAAGGTTGCACAACTTATTTTTACTCACGCGATGTGTCCCGTCCAACAATTTGCCAAGTTTTAGCAATTATTTGTATATTTGATATTGAAATTAGATTGATAAACCTCTATGGGTTTAAGTGCTGGTTTTCGTGAGTCCCTAGTCTTGAATGTGAATTTTACACATGGGTTTCTCAGTCTTTTCGCTAGAGTGTTGACTTGACAGGATTGTAACTTGTATGGAGCGATGTTCTCACCTTCGCCAACAAATCACGAAGAAACCCTGTATGACGGTAGAGTAAATAATAAATAAATACCATTTTTCTTCTTTTTTAATTAATTTCTTTTATTAATTATTCAATATTGTATCTCACAACACTATGAACTAAACATGAATATTCATCCTGTTTTCGGTGTCAGATTACCCTACACCTCTAAATTCCAAACGCGTGTCGCGTGGACGCGTTTGTTATTCTGGTGAGTGGGCCTTCGTCCTTGTCCCACTTCCCGCCTCCCGCCCTCCGCGTTCCGCTTGCCGCCTACCCGCTCCGCTTCCCGCAAAGGGCGCTCTGCTCAAGCATGTATCTCATCAGATCCATGTCAAGCTACTGAAACCTTCCCACATTTGTCGCCTTGTAGAGACCACGTGCTCTGTCAATAGCTTCAAATAGGTCTACCCCATGATTGGATGGTTCTGTGGGACGGTGCGGATGTGCGCTTTTGCTGCGGCGAGAATAGAAATGATGTGGGATGCTTAGGAGTGTTAAAAACGTCCCAATATCAATTAATAAAAATGATCTCGTTCATTGAGCTCGCTATACTCAAATTGTTTGTTCACATACGCTCGATATATTGACCTCCATCATGGCGCCAATTACATTTGGCGAGCTAGACCAGCTAGCAATCAACACCATCCGCACTCTGTCGGTATGATGCAACTCTTCTCGTCTACCATATTCTGGAGAATAATCCAAGGGCTTAGCTGATGAAGGGGCATATACTTAGGTTGATGCCATTTTTGCAGCAAATTCGGGCCACCCCGGCGCTCCCATGTTGGTTTCTAGTCGAGCCCAACACCGAAATTTCTCTAATCTTCATTGTCCAGGGGGATGGCACCCGTTGCCCATGTTCTCTTCACGAAATTCTTAAAATTTAGTCCGAAAAACCCAAACTGGATCAACCGTGATCGCTTTGTCCTTTCGTGAGTTTTCAGATGCATCTTCTAAAGAGTTTGGGTAACTAATTAATTACAGTAACGGCCATGCTTGCATTCTGCAGTATGTCTTACTCCATCTTTGTGGCTACGCCATCTCAATGGACGACCTGAAAGCTTTTAGGGCAAGTTGAATTTATAAATATCTAATAAACCATGCACTAATCGAATTTGTATACAGAAACTAGACAGCATCACGCCTGGTCATCCTGAAGCCCATGATACTCCAGGGGTTGAAGTTACTACTGGACCTCTTGGTCAAGGCGTCGCCAACGCTGTGGGGTTGGCCATTGCTCAAGCACACACTGCTGCTATATTCAACAAACCAAGCTACAATATTTCTGACAACTACACCTACTGCTTCCTTGGTGATGGTTGTTTGATGGAAGGTGTTGCCAGTGAGGCTTGTTCTCTGGCTGGTCACCTTCAACTTGGAAATCTCATCTGTGTCTATGATGATAATCATATCTCTATTGATGGTGATATTAATTGCTCCTTTACGGAAGATGTGGTGAAACGCTTCGAGTCTTATGGTTGGCATGTTATCGATCATGTCAATGGCGACACAGATCTTGAATCTATCGCCTCTGCTTTTGAGGAAGCCCAACGCGTCAAGGACAAGCCCACACTCATTAAGCTACGAACAACCATTGGCTATGGATCCTTGAATGAAGGCACCCATGGCGTCCATGGATCACCTTTGAAGGCTGATGATATTCAGCAGCTGAAGAAGCGATTTGGGTTTGACCCCAGCCAAAAGTTTGTTGTGCCGGAAGATGTGCACAAATTATATGGGGAACGATCTACGGCGAACACTCAACTCGAAAGTGATTGGGAGAAAATGCTGGATCAATATGCTGGGGAACACCCTTCTCTCCACAAGGATCTTTCTCGACGGCTGGCAGGCGAGCTTCCACCAAATTGGGAACAAGAGCTGCCTGTATATGACCCATCTGGCCCGGCAGTTGCAACACGAAAGCTCTCAGAGATTGTGCTTACCAAGGTCCAATCTGTGATACCCGAGCTTCTTGGTGGTTCAGCAGATTTGACACCTTCAAATTTGACACGGTGGGCCAATGCCGTCGATTTCCAAGCTCAAGCGACTGGCCTTGGTGATTATTCTGGTCGCTACGTTCGGTATGGTGTGCGTGAGCATGCCATGGGAGGCATCATGAACGGGTTATCTGCCTACGGTACCGTGTTGCCTTACTCAGGAACGTTTCTGAACTTTGTGTCATATGCTGCTGGAGCCATTCGTCTTTCCGCACTATCCCGCGTTCAAAACTTCTGGATTGCGACCCATGACTCAATAGGTCTTGGCCAAGACGGGCCGACACACCAGCCCATTGAGACGCTAGCTCACTTCCGCGCCCTTCCGAATACCTTGGTATGGCGCCCTGCCGATGGTAATGAAACAAGCGCGGCATATTATGTCACCCTGTCATCTAGAGAGACTCCTAGCATCCTCGCGCTTTGTCGCCAAGAACTACCACAGCTCGAGGGCTCTACAATGGAAAAGGCCATCAAGGGAGGATATGTCTTGCAAGAAATAGCTGATGCAGACATCACACTTATATCAACAGGATCTGAGGTGTCTCTTTGTATCAAGGCTGCCGAGTATTTGAAGAGCAATTTCGGCTTCAAAGCTCGCATCGTTTCTATGCCCTGCTTTAAGCTGTTTGATGAACAGCCTTTGGAGTATAGATTGTCCGTTTTGCCGGATAAAATACCCGCCCTTTCCGTTGAAGTAATGAGCACTCTCGGATGGGAGCGATACGCCCATGAACAATTCGGTCTCAACCGGTTCGGTGCCTCAGGCCCTTGCGACGACGTTTATAATGTGAGTTTACCTATATCTAGACTGGACTAGTAGTTCTGTACTAATGATATATAAGAAATTTGAGTTTACACCTAAGGGAATTTCAGATCGCGCTGTGGCTACCATTGGGTTTTGGAAGAAGCGACAGCCTATTTACTCAACCTTGCACTCTGCTTTCTGATGGATTTATGAACAATAAAATAAATTAGAATAAAAACCTCAAAAATAGACTAGAAGGCGATTTGAGCCTAGATACATTGATGTTGCAGCTGAGTCTGTTCAAGTCTATCCTAAATAGATAACCTGATGTGGGTTCAAATGAGAATCCATCCTTTGGCTGTCCTTGTGAAGACTATAAAATAAAAGTATTTTCATCGACCGTGAGACTATGTTCTAATTAAATGACACCAATTCTATGATCGAAGCTGCCATATAAACGTCCTGAAACCGCAGGTGTTGTAAAAATTCTTTTGCAAAAGCTGCGGACATAGCTGCAGCATGATTCCGCCAAACCTCATTTGCATGAGAATCTGCATAGTCACAAATTCCCCGAATCATGACACATGGAAAATCTTTCACCAAACCTACTGCTTCGGTATCCACACAGTAAACATTACCACCAAATTCTTCATTCAATCGATCGCGAAACGCGCCGGATTTGATGGTGTGATTGCCTGATGCAATTGCACCATACCAGAAACACATCTCCCGAGGTCTCGCTTTTACGACTTGATTCTTGTCACAATCTGGACAAGTTACTCCTTGCTCATCCGCCTTAATCGCATTAGGAATGAGGGATTTGCAAACATGGTCGTAATCTGCGTTGAATAATAAATCTGTGAGAGGGTTCGGTTTCTGATAATTTAATGCGAGGCGTGGCCATTTCTCCCCAAGATTTTGTAAATGCTGAAGCGAGTTGTATTCAACCAATCTTTGCTTCGATTTCAATGTCTCCAGGGTGTCTTTTAGCCATATAGGTGGGGAAATCATTTCAGTTCGTTTGATAGAATTGGTTTCTGTCATGTTTAATTCCCATTGCATTATTCCAGGCCCATCTATCGCAGGCCGGCTGACGACAACATCACCTAGTTGCACCCCTGGTGGGATACCTCCGCCAATACCAACTAATAAGGCAAGCTTGATCCTTGAAAAGTGTTCCATTGCGTATTCCATAATCTCTGTTGACGTGCCGGCCATATTTTGACCATATGGTGGACTGATGATAACAATATCATGGTAGCCGATTGACCCTAAGTCGTAAAGATTTGGATCATATGGTGGCTTTTGTAGATGTGGGTGTATGTGATCGAGCATAGCTATCGCCGCAACCCGTTCCATTGGCCGTACGCAAACCCATGCGAGATGGTAATTCTCGCGTTGTAATGCAATTGAATCTTCAAATTTGCAATCTTCGATAAGAAGATATGACTTTTGCCAAAACAAGCGGAGCTCCGTGAAATGAATGTCCAGTTCTTCAAACAATTCTGATTCCTTTGTCTTGGCTTGGACAAGTGAATTTGAAAACATATTATCAAGCTCAGACACCGTTATCCGGCTTTTGTTTAGAGTCAATAAGAACTCTTCATCATCCGATAAGGTAAATCCTTCAATATCAGTCTCGATTGACTGAATGAGGGCCAAGAACCGACTGATAGCAGGGCTTCGATCTGGCATTTGAGTTAGTAAGTGGAAACTATCCAAAATAATAGAGGCTAGCATCTCTTTAGCCAAACTATCATTGTACAACTTTTTTTCCCCGAATTCCGTAGTTGAGGCCTGGAAAGTGATCTCTTGGCGTGTACTAAGGCTCGAGTCTGATGTTGCTGTTTCCGACTCAGCTGAATCGAGGCATGGAATAGATTGAAGAGCAAACCCGTGGATGTGAGTAGCAATATGGTCATCATCTTCCAGTTGTATCAATTCAATTTCCGATTCATAGTGGTGTGTGGGGGCTAAGTAGTCATCTCCTTCGTCTTCGTCTGGACCGAATGCAACGATACCTGGTCGACATAAAGGACATCTCACTTTATGTATCCCAGCATATCGTTTGCCAGACTCGATCAAAAGATCTATCTCGGATTGTTCCAGTCCTGCATGCGATTGTAAAATATGGTTTTTGAACTGTGAAGGGTCTTTATAAGACACAATTGAAATGTTGCTAACATCTGAAGTGCATTTGTGACAAACCCACTCCACGATGGAATGACATTGTGCCATGTGTGACATCCAATCTAATGTGGATACGTACATCTCATCTGGAGTCTGACAGTCCTCATGAACGCAAACATAGGCGCAAAGGTCTTGTGCAACATGTGCTCTAATAGTTCATTTTGGTTAGGAAGACGAATTTTGATAGGGCGACGAAAGCAAGGGTTATTTCTTACCTCCATCGTTTTTTGTCAGTGTATTCCTGTGATAATAGCGACGAGCAATAAGGACACTGGAAGGTTCCTTTTTTGGCTGGACATTTTGGATAATCGAGGTTTGCTACTCTTGCTGACATTTTTGTCACGGCCGATTTCGTGGGTTTTGGTGGAGATAAGGCACCAGTGATGCTGAAACTTGGTTCTAGAATTGTAGCTGGTAGAGTCACAAAACTGGTTTCGGTCTTCGGTTTGTTATTATTCTGTGACTTCGAGATGGACGGTGCTTTCGGGATCGGTATCGAGCCCGCTGTGTTTCTCTCCATGTTCTTCGGAACGATAAGCTTGGCGACTGGCTTTGTCTCTGGGATTTGAGGGGTTTGGGGCTGAATCGCGGAAGGTTTCTTGGCAGCCTTTCCAGCGTGAATGAGCCGGTTGCGTCTCACCACGTTCGCATTAATGAGGCGGCTTTGAACTGGTGTTAATCTTGCCGGATCGCGAAAGTAAGCTCTAAATACGGCCAAGAGCTTTTGCTGCACCAAGGTATCGGGATGATGTTCCCCGACCTCATCGGCGAGAATTCCAATGCGGCGAATCAGATACTGGATTAAGCTATTGTTATATCCATTCCATAACAAAAGATTGGTGAGAAAGCGCCTAAACCTCTCATGCTCACCAAATTGAGAATTCTTCCCAAAAAGCGCTTCGTGTGTACCTGAAAGCTGCCGTTGGCGGTGATATTCAGCTTCGGCCATCTCCAAGGCGTCATCGGCACGTTCATTCCTGAATTTGAGACCCGCTATTTTGATCATCGTATGGATGCGAATCAGGATTTCAGTGTTGATCTTGATATAGAATCGTTGTTCATGGTACGGGTCAGGGCACGGTTCAACATCCTCGGCATTTATCGAATTATGCGATTGATCCTCGCTCCCATGGCTGCTGTCGGTCATGTCGGACCAGGGAGACGCGGGACGGGCACAATCTAAAAGGGCAGGAGAGGTCTCATCGTCGTCATCGTCATCGTCGGATTCGCTAGCGGATACCGCCTCTGGCATCCTGATGGATAACGCTGATTTGAATGGCGATTAGTACAAGGCAAATTGCGCCGGTTTGTTTGAGCGGGAACTAACCTATCTCCTGGCATTTTGAGAGGGCGGCTTCAAGGCCTTCAAGAAGATTTACCACAGCATCTCTGACATCTGGGCGAAGTCGTAGGCGGGAGTCAAGAGATCCAGGTCCCCTCTTGTCGGCGTTGAGGCCTGAAGACCACCAATTGAATTCGGCGCATTTCTGTTCTAGCCAATCGTCGTTATCAAGGTCGGGTATTGTATTGAGGCATCTTTCAAACAGTCGCTTGCAGGACCGAGTTTTGTCTCTGAGGAGATGTTCGCCATCCACCGCTTGGAACATATCCGTCGCTTTGAGGCGTGCCGATGGATTTTATTCCATCCGCGACGAGAGGCGGGGTTCAGCGCTCGCTTTTTCATCCATGTCGACAAGGCTGGGCTCGTGTCAGCAATTCGCAAAGTGTACGAGCCACTACATCTTTCTATTGGCCCAGGGGGATTTGAAATTGGCCCCCAAATTGTGCTGCATAAAAACCCCGCATGTCCTCATCAACCGCTTGGGCCAGAGTGTCAGCCTCTCAGTGAGGAGTGAGGCATTGTTGTAATCACACCCCCGAAAATCGATCACGATGAATAAATGCTGGTTTATTCTTGAGCAGTCATTCTTTCCCCCGCCAAAATATGCAAGTGCTAGTAAGGCTGGCGGGAGGTCTGAAGGGCCTCTGCGTATTGGCGATGTGGTTCCCAGCGCAAAAGACATTTATCCTATTTTGACTCAAGGCCCGCTCCCGATGTTCCCTCCAGAGATGCGAATATCTACAACTAAGGTCTCTGAATTCAAGTGGAGTAATTCTAACGGGACACGACACCAAGGGGCCGTTGGGGTTGGCTCTCCTGTTGCAGCGCAACTTGGGGCACAGGTTAATGCGGGGATCAAAGCCACTTTTCAGAGTACTGTGCATAATTGGGCCGAGTTCGAGATGATGGAAAGCGAGATTGTGCAGCCGTCAAACTCATACATTGCAAATGTTCTTGCAAAGACAGATGTTCAAGATCACATTGAGCAGCAAAAGTTGCCATTTCTAGATCGATGGACGGTTTTCATTGTGACCGGACTGATGATTGCCAGGGCTGGCGGAGAGTCGGGACATTCAACTTCCCGTTCTATCGGAGTAGGCGGTGCCTTGGAACTGTGAGAAATCAAAGCCCCAAGTTCATGCGGTACCAATACACTAATTAGAATATTTCTCTATATGCTAGCGGCTTCTCTGGAATTGCCAATGCAAAGTTCAGTGTTCCCGTTTCCAATAGCTCTGAGTCATCTGTTTCCACCCAGATCAAGGAGGACCGGATTTGGGCAATTCGACTTGCGAAAATCCACAAAGGCTCACTCCGCAACAAATGGTCGCAGACAGAGATGATTGCTGGGGCGGCTCTGGACGCGGATGAAGAAGAGGAAAATATTCATGACGCATTGCAGAAAGAGGGATTGCAAGGCTTCAGTATCGTTGAGTCTGAAGATGATCAGCATAAACTTTTCTTTGTGACGAGATTGGCTACAGAATCGTTATAGTGACCTGTAATCCGCTGTCATCTCTCTCTCCCTTATAATTAAGTTGGAAATATTTAGTGAACTGAACCCGTGCATTGGTTGCGATAAGAATTTCTGCCAGATATCTAGCCTTTGTGGAGTCTCTAAATGCGCTCACCTCCAACAAAAAATTGGAATATTTACGGAGCTCATCAAGATAAAATGTTGCAAGTTGCATGTGATCTAACATGATAAAAATTAAAGAATAGGATAACATCAATTTAATCTGTGCTATTGCACACAAGACTGCCATCTTGGCGTGAGAAATACTCATCACGTGAGATAGCAGCCGCACATCTTTAGTGCAACCAGGATGACGTGCGGCTAAGCGCTGCCTATGGTTTAACCCCTCAGCGTCAGCCAACCATCGTTCTCATCACTCCTCAAAATTCTATTGAATGCGGCCTGATCATGTCATTGACATTGTCCCAGAGAGGGAGGCGTGTATCAACAACGCAACCACCGGGGCTTTGTTCCAGTCCCGAGGAGCTGTGCTTATTTGCGATCGAAACTATCGATCAACTGGTTGGGATTTCTAAATCAATACAGAAGGCTTCTTGTAGAGCTTCACAGTTTTGCAGAACACTTGAAAGTGTGCTTTGGACTGTAAAGTCTCATCTACAGAAACAGCATCAAGAGCAAGACGTGCGACTAAAAAAAGTGGAAGGTCTTCTTAATAACCTTGAGAGGCTTTGCGTGGTATGTTCAAGACCAACCATTGTGAAATTCTGTTTCGGATGAGAAAATTATCCCTACACTACAGCCTCCCTCTTTCAAGCCTTCTTTCGATCCAAACCTCCAGACAAAAATCGTCTTTAAACTATCCCAAACTAACTGCATGGCTGCAGTGGCCTCGACCATCGCGACAAGATGTTCGGAATTCTGCTAATCGCTGGCCGACACTGAGAAGCCTTCAAGATGGAAAACGCAGAGCAACTGAATGCCTGAGAAACTTTGCAGCGAAGGATGATAATCAAAACCTCCAGTTTCAGCTCTTACAGAAGCTGGAAGGATTTTCGGGAAAGAATTCAAAATATGAGGCTTCTGATGCGACTCCTGGGACTTCATCCACTTCGCCAGCCGCGTCTCTTCTGTCAAAAGCTCATGACCTTGACGATGACATCAAATGCCTTTGCAGTACTCTCAGACAG
This sequence comes from Calonectria ilicicola, assembly GCA_020809705.1. NCBI lineage: Eukaryota > Fungi > Ascomycota > Sordariomycetes > Hypocreales > Nectriaceae > Calonectria > Calonectria ilicicola. Next base: position 1,349,805 of record CP085834.1, on the reverse strand, counting down.
TATCGGTCATGCGATATTGAAGGATCTTGCGGGGATATATTAACTAATATTAGACTAAATGCCTATAGAAGCATGATTACTGATGATGCGACTGCTGAATTCGGCGTACTTTTCTTTGATCACCCCCATGCAGGGCAGTGTCATTGGCAGGAAGCTTGCATTCAAATACGCCACCAAAAAACTTCAAGGGCGCCTAAAGTGTATGATAACATCATAGAATGGCATCGATAGCGGCGGCTAACTTTGCCATAGACGATTTGAAGACGACAGAACCCACCCACTAGATCGATCCCGAGCTGCTAATGCCCACATTACCTGCAGCAATTTTTGTACCAATATCAGCGGACGAATCCAGGCACAACTAGTCTTTCCAGTTCAAAACAACAAATTCTCATCACCGGAGGTCAGGGATACAAGCCGTAATTGGCTATTGAACCAGCCATCAATATCTCTTGCTGCTCTCCTCGACAAGAAAAACGCCAAGTTTACCGGGAAAATGAAGTCGATATTGGCCCTACTTCTCGCCAAAGCCACGTGGCAATTCTACGATTCAGAATTGATTGGGCAAGGCTTAAGCAAAGACAACGTTCATTTTCTCTACGAAGAGCGAAGTAACACTCATGGGGTATTTATCAACGAACCCATGTTGGTGATGCGATTTAGTGAGTCGGATACTAGCTCAAAAAATGAAGGAGATGTGGTACCAACAACTGTCATTCATGACATGCCAAAAATGCTGGCTCTTGGCTTACTGCTACTGGAACTTGAAACGGAAACCTCGATGGAAACATATTTGGAGGAGGCTAACATCCATTCCGGGCCAATCAATATCAACACCTATTATAAAATTGGCAAGAATCTGGTTGATGAACAGCACCCGTCGTATGTGCTATCAGACATCCTTGCTCATTCACCACTGCACAAAGTTCTGCCCATGTGCATCCGAGCGGGGGAGCTTGCGAGGCGACTTAACGCAACATTCAGTGCGGAGAAGCACAATAGCTCAGATATTCACATTCAAAACGCATTGAGAGCTGTTATTTACACAGACATTGTCAAGCCTCTGCAAGATTGGGTTGAAAACTACCCACACCCGAACGTTGTCAAAGCGCTTTACAAGTTATCAGATACCGCTCCCGTCATGTCTCCGCGAAATATTGTCTCACCACACATTTTAGTTCAATCGGCACCTCAAGCACATGAGACACCTAAAATGAGTCAAGATGACGAGTAAGTAACCTAAAAGATGCCTTCACATAAGAAATTCTTCTAAATCAAATCAGATTGCGGCGACAATCGCGCGTATGGTTTCAGCAATATGAGGAGCTAAAAGATGTCCTTCAGCCGCAAACCGGCGAGAGGGGAACTGAATACGAACCAATCAAGATCGCTGTGCTAGATACTGGTATAAATGTGAACGACTACGATTATTACCGAGACTATGGCCTTATTAAAGACTATGTGGACTACGTTGGAACGGATGACGGAAAGCACGCGCTTGATGAAACAGGCCACGGTTCTACCGCGGTATCTCTCATAATAAAGACATGCCCTAACGCGAACCTGTACTTGGCCAGAGTGTTACAGACAAACAGTGCTACTTTCAAAGAAGTGGAAAATGTAGTGAAGGTGCGGTGTCCCGGAAGTAACGCGTTATGATCCAGATCACAAATAATTATTGACATCTAACTTTAGGCTATCGATTGGGCTGTCGACCACGGCGTGGACATTATAACTATGGCCTTGGGTTTCAAAGAAGACCAGCCTCTCATTACCGAAGCCATAGGTAGGGCTCGTGGGAAGCAAATTCTAGTCTTCTCAGCTGCTTCAAATGGGCGCAACATAGATCCGATTTATTTCCCTGCGAAACGAAGCGACCAGGTTTTTGGCATCTTCTCCACCAATGCCGGCATCCGCGAATCGAGGTCGCTGAACCCATCTCCCGGTAACCGTCCGTACAGCTTTGCGATTTTCGGCGAGGACATCGAAGTTATGGAAGGAGAGAAGCTGCTCCGAGGAACTTCGTTCTCAACCTCAATAGCGGCGGGGCTGGCAGCGATGCTACTAGACTTTTCAAGGCAAGAAGCACAAAGGGCCACCATTTTGCAGGTGAAAGAGATGCAAGGAATGATAAAAGTGCTGGGAAAGATGGCAAAGTCAGATGGTCAGTATGCATGCATTTGCCCATGGCGCATTCTGAAGGACAATTACAAGTCTTCTGATGGTAGCTCAATGAGTGAAATGCGACAGAAGCAACGAGAGTGGATACGGGGTACAATTGAGAGACTATTGGAAGATATGTATGAGGACGCTATTTAATCAAAATGACATAAATAGCTTGTATTAAAATACTGCACCCCAAGCTGTTTTATGTATTGTTCTTAGATTCCTAAAGCCATCAACTTTTACTGGGTAGGTGTTATCGCTCTGCAACTGAGCTCAATCTTCCATTGCATCTGTGAAATACAAATACATGTCTGTCAATAAAAGTATTACAAAAATGGACGAAAGTATAATGCTGAGACTTCAAGATAATGATTAAGTAAGCTTAGATAGTACCTATCTAAAAAGGAAATGAAGTATATCAATGATCTATATATGTTGGATAATTTGGCAAGAGGTTTGTGAATAGCTTCCCAGTTGCTCTGATTTCTTCTGAGAGGAGCCTTAGTTACAGGTAATGTTGGCTGGCACTAGCAAAAAGCTATCGTACTCCCCTCCAAAATGGATGAAATGAGTTCCATTATTCCTAGCCTTTGGTGTCTCAACCCTTTGCTCATTAACAAAATCAGGGTTTGAATCGAGGGCGCCACCAAGCTGGATGAGCGTCACATTTTCCCCAGGGGCAAAAGTGCCTCCATTTTCGGGAACAGGGATGATGGACGTTCCCCAACCCATGTCCATTTCCGCAGATGCAATTACTTTCGGGGCGATAGTCAGCGCCAATCGTTCCCCAGGGTGGAATCGTAATGCCATTGGCCAAAGACCGATTTCAATTGGGACAATCTCTCCCTTCTCCAGCAGGTCTTCATTGTCATGTGGATGATATGGTTCAAAGGCAGTTGATCTCTTGGAATCTAAAGCCCGGTGAGACACGCGCAAAGTGCCGGAAGCGGCGATTGTGCCACTGGATTCACTTGAAGAGGTGGTGGTATAAGGAGTACCATCCGCAGCTCGTTTCTCAACCGATACGCTAAGATCCATGTCGGAGGATCCATCTGTCGAGACCCAAAGTCGGAGTTTCATGTATCCAATAATTTCTGTCAGATCAGGAACTGTATAATTGAGAGTAATCCCCTCGGGATGCTCCTCGACATTGTATGAGAGCGAGCCGCTCGAGCTAGGCTTATCCTCAGCCAAGTTACCGTCGGCTTGTAGGTAGTAAGTTTTATTAGTCAAGTCAGGCACCGGCCAGTCAGAGACAACTCGGTCCACAGTATCCTGGGAACCCGGGTCCAAGACGGAGATCCTAAGTCGAGGGGTGGACTCCCAGTCATTGGACTTGTCCTTCAAATAGTGGTCGAAAAATTGTGTAAGTTCGGCAACATACTGTGGGTCATAGTAGTCTTCCCACTCTTGGGTATTGTGAACGCGTAGCCACTTCTCAGCTGAAGAACAACGGCGGTATCCATCGAATGTACCAAGAGTGTGAACAGCGTTCGTGTAACTTGCCACGACGTAGGCAGGGATGGTTATTTGGTCGACGTTTGGAATCTTATCCTGCCAATACTTGTTCATAAGACCTTGGTTGACAAGCATCCGTGAAATATCCTCAACAAAATTGTGACCGGAAAAGGTAGTCATGATTGCCTCCTGGAAAGCTACACTGGGGACACCGCCAGGGTTTGTGCCGCCTCGATACAGATCAGTTGCACCCTCCCAGGGGGCAATAGCGGTCAGATGGGGGGGTTTCTCTGAGGCAATGTACCATTGGGAAATTCCAAGGAATGAGTTGCCCGACATGCCAATCTTTCCCGAACTCCATGGCTGCTCGGCAGCCCACTCGATGAAGTCATAACCATCCTCAGCCAGTTGTCTGCCCCAGTATGTGATATTGCCCTCTGATGAGTAAGCTCCGCGGGCATCCGGATTCAATATGGCATAGCCCTGGTTGACCCAATAGGCCGGATCAGGGGCCTCGAACTTTTGCAGCTCGGAAACTAGTGAAAGAGGCACGTTGGTCCTGTTTGTCGTGTCATCGAGCCACTGACCACCGATTTCCTTGCCGTAAGGACTCCAAGCCACCAATGCCGGCACAGTCTCATTGGTTACTGGCCTAAAGATGTCCGTGTAAATCACTGTTCCATCACGAAGCGACAGGGCAACATCTCGCTCAAATATGATATCGCAAGGTAATTCCTTGGCGCCTTCTCGTCGAATAGTTCCGGCCTTCAGGATGAGGGTCTCCGGCTTGAATCCTGGATACCGAGCTCGCGGAGCATCAACGGGGAGAAGTCGTCGGAACGGGACAGGATACGCATCATCGCCATATATCTTCAAACTTCCTTGTGCGATTTCACCACCTTCTCCGCTGGCAAGCGGTGCGCAAAGTATTAAGAGATACGTCCCAACGGTGATGGGGGATGAAAGAAGACGAGACCACCAAGATTTAGGCTGCATGGTAACGACTGAAGAAAGAAATGCACAGCCTAAGTACTGAATGTTTTCCAGGGTAATATTCTATGACTTGAAAGAATACTTGTCTAAGGGTGCGCAAACGGCACATATATATATATACATGTATATCCGGCCCAAGACACCACCCGGATGTACGCTTTGAACGCACGGGTTTCTCAACACCGCAAAACATCACCGACGGTCAAGTTTCCGGAGTAATGATCAGAACTTCTCCACCCACTCGGCAGATTGAACTACACCGTGGATTTCCTGTTGCTAACTCTATGCATAAACCGCGCTTGTGGAGACAATTGTGGGCATTTATGTCTTGAAAATGGGCATCCGATTGGCTGCATCGTTCGGTCCCTGTCTCTCATCTCACAGTGGGGCTGTGCGTCTCGGCAACTTGCCTCGCCTGATGCAGGGAACACGGAGATCGATTTTCAATGTCATAGAAACTTGGTGAAACAACCATCAATTATCCCGATGTGTCCGCTGACATATTAAAGCGTCTCACACACTGTCACCCGTGACTGCACATCCGGGCCTGCCAAGCGTGAATATGAAATTGAAATCCCGTTATCCTTGCCACGAAGTGTCACCGCAACAGGTTTAATGCGAGACCTTTCGGGCACATCGGAGCTTGTAGCGATTACCCCGAGACCCCTTTCCTCGATGGCCACAATCTTTGTCATAATCCTTGCTGCAACAGGGCCCAAAAGGGACCCTTCAGCGCGAGACTGTCGGCTGAGCAAGGACATCGACTTTCTTCGGATGTATGGATCCCGGCATCTTAAAACTAGCCTAACAAGTGGAAATAAAATGCCACCACCCGGTGAGAATGAAGTAGTGGCCTGAGTTGTTGAGTTTGAGCCGGACATTTCGGAAGCGTATGATAGTAAAGTTTTGAAGGACTCCGCATGATCATCCCACCCACATTCTGGTGCATCTCCCTGAGGTCCGTGGAGATTGAGATATGTGTCCAAGCTCCGGATCTGACAGATGCGCAGTTTCCTTTTTTCCAAAACCGAAAGTGTTGGGATTGCTGCCTCTTGCAGTTGATGAAAGGATTCATTCCATCGACGATACAAATCACGACAAAAGACGATTCCACTTGGCCAAACCAAGAGGGAATCTTCTGTGTCTTTTTGTTGGTAATTTAAAACGTTAATCAAAGCATCTAAATACGCAGCCGCCTCGTCGAGATTGGAAAATTTGGAAGGGATTGAAAGATTTGATTGAAAAATGGACGGCGGTTGGTATGCGGGAGCATGAATGCGCTGAAACTAATTTGCAGTTAGAGGCATGTTGGAACTACAGGGTATCATGTTATACCTGAATCATAAAAGAGTCTACTCTCACCAAGGCAAGCAAGAAGCCCCGAAAAGGCCCATGAGATTCAGGGTCTATATTTGCAGACTCTGCTTGACTCAACATCTTTAATCCAGTCTTAGTCAAGTTTGAAGAACTGGCTACATTACCAAGTAAAGACTTGGCAGATGTGTTAGATTTATATCTTGCATGCGCATGAAGGAAAGGGTACACGAACCTCGATGCAGGAAAAGATAAGACAGGAGGTCAATGAGATAACATTCATAGAGTCGTATTGATGCAGCTGGCTTGACAGCTCCCTCAGTGCAATGCCATAATTCTTGCGTGCTAGCCAAGTCTTTTCATTCAAGGGAGCTTCCAAACCTTGAGACCAATTCATTTGCCAACTGGAAATGTCTTCCAGGAGGATACCTAGAGACACGACGGATCGAAAAATAGAGGCATTTGTCAGAGCAGTTTGCATGACTAATCGCCCCCAAAAGTCGCAATAAAAGCCATTCGACAACATTGAAATTCCATTTTGTTGAAAAAATGCTAATGCCTTCGCATCTTCGGAAGAGTTAAACGGAAATGAGACATGGATAGAGGTTGGTAATGTTGATGGCACCAGCTGCGTTCCTGAAAAACCTTCACATTTATAGCCGCCTCGAGAGCCTATTTCCGATGAGAATCTTTCATTACGTGGGAGTTTTAAGGCAGCGTACATTTTAAACAAATTGGGTGAGTTTCGTCGCATTTGACGCGTCTCGCTGAGCCAATAAACAGTTAGCCGAGGCCAAGTACAATCAGACACGGATCTTGGTACTTCTATATTAAATTAGCGTCATGTTAACTTGGGCAGATTAGGGACTACTCGCCTACATGTGCCGCATCCCAATCTGCTCTTTGGGGCCCAAATTCTTTTTCGCTGGTTTGACTTGACTCTTGTCATAGTGATGGTGTATTCCGCAAACTTTGGGGTCGAAAGATGGCACCGCAAGGAGGCACAGACATAACTTGAGTGATGATGAGTCAGCGGACAATCAAAAGGTCACGGAGTGATGGCTCCGTGCCACCAAGGTTAATTTCAGGGCCCACCAACGTTGCCATAATCCCTGTCCATTCTCACAATCGGGCTCAGGCTACCAAGATGTCTGGCCAGCCTCATTCTTCTTACGACTGGAAAAAACGCAGTCCAGTTTGCATCTATATGCATTTCCCAATGTGTTCATGTTGTTGAGGCTGGGGTCAATTACATGATGTCAGAGTTTATCATATCCACAAAGTAGCCTCAATGCGAACAGCACAAATGTGATCATATGGGTTTCATTTTTGTGGGTTGCTGGTGTTGCGAAAGTTTGTCATTGAGTTGATTCCCGGCATTGGTATTAGCGGTCGACGCATCGTCTCTTGCCGGACCTGCCCTTCTCGCGCTAAAACTGCAGTGAAACAAGTGCAACTTTTAAGGGCTTGCTTATGTGATGCTAAAATTGCAGTGCAGCTGGGAATCTTGGGAATCTTGGGAATCTTGGTAATAAGAGTTAGTTGAGTCTTTCATCGTGTATCCATCATATCCTAGGTTGAGCTGTTTGCATGCATCCCCTAGGAAGAGCCATAGCGGAGATTTACACTACTTCATCTTCCCTGCCTAGCCTGGATAGAGTTGAACTGGTGTGAGAGGATTTAAACATCAGCCCCAACTTACCAGAGGCTTGCTTTCTGAGGGATATCTATAGGAAATCATTATGAGCAGGAGAAATGTATGGGGATGTAAGATGATTGGAATAAACCGGTTTCATCATTTTCATCACGCTACATCCCGAGGTATAGTGTATCTATGAATCATGCCCGGATCCCCAAAACCATCAACTCTAATCGGACAAGTATCATCTTCATCATCTGTGCTCCCCTCTACTTTGTCCCGAATTCGAATTTGAGATTTTTCCTGTCGATTAAGAGCCGCCACGACACTGCCAATGGCCCCATAGTACGCTGCCTGCTCTTCAAGCTTGCTTTTTAAAAATTCGTAGTCGCTTGTCGCTGTTGAATCAAGTAAATCACATGAAAGGGATCTTGCTGAGTGTGATTGTGACTGGATGTTCTGCAGGATTGAGGAAGCTGCCACGTAAAAGCAGTGATTCGTAAAAGGTGATGCGATATGGCCTTTTTTGTCAACAAGATCCGCAACCACGAGTGTTTGGACCATTTTTTGACAGGCTATCATATTTGTTCGTGACTGTTCCTCATCTTCGCGAGAGCGTTCTGAAACCTCCTGTTCATCAATGGACAAATTCATGGACTGCGGCGGGCCACTTGAGATGTTCCGACCGCTTGATAACAGAAGAACAAATGTGTAGTAAAAAATGTGGAGAGTTAGAAATAACCCTGCATGATTGCACTCGGCTGCGGCTTTGTAACTCGTGATACTGAAAGCTAGCTCATGAGGTAGAGCTTTGTAGTTTTGGACAATCCGGGAGAGGCAGGTTTTAATTCGAGATGCGTTGTTTTGACTACCTTGATTCCCAAGTGGATCCATATCGTCCCAGATTCTAGTGCGTGTCGGTCGATTCAATGCTTCCAGAGCATAGGAAAATCGCATCATCATGGCTACAGTCTCTGGGAATATCATGTTTTTAGGTGTTATTGCTTGGTCGTAGTCAAGTTGTGTTAGTTTCATATCATGGGGCGTTGGAAGATCAACCTCAATTTCATCCGGTCGAAGAGTTGGGGTCCGTCCAGTAATCAGCGACACATATACGTCTAGATTAAAGGTGGTCCAAAAGGCAGCCAGTCTACATTTCTGCTGGTGTATAACCGCTTGTTCGTCTGTGAGGACAATCTTGCCTCCCGGGCTAGGACGAGAAAGGTCGTGAAAATTCGTTCCCTTGTCTGGATTCAACTCAGAATTACGATGGTAGCCTAGGTCCTGGGCCATACGAATTGCCATGCCGGATAGAATCCACAGTCCTTGATTACTTGTTAGATCAATGTTCCCAATTTGAAGATTCCTTTGTTTAATCTTGCACATACCGGTTTCGTTATTGTTGCCAAGCTCCGCCCAGGCAAGAATCAAAAGACCTGACACGAGATCCGGAGCCGGGACATTCATGAGTGAGACAAGCTGTTCTTTCGCCTTCTCCAGGTAGGTGGTACCTCGACGCCACTTTGGGTTCGCCTCATCTCCGATCCCTGCAAGTTCTCCGTCATCTGGACAAAACCTCAAGGTCAAACCCGCGATAGAGTTCAAGAGAAAGCCTGACGCTTCACCTGCTTGGACATGGCCAGCGAGGATTTCGGGGTGGAGGAATGGAAAGTGTTCTCCAAAATTCTCGAAAAAGACGTCGAGAATGTGAGATAATATTCTTGGATGGGGCCCACGAGAAGTTGTCGCAAAAGGATCGTGCATCCCAGACATAGGTGATGGGGTTTTGGATATGGCCCCAACGTCTGGATCGTGTTCAGATATAGGAGGATCATCATCCGAGACGCTGGCATTGTCGCGCCCCGGAGTCACGACAGCCATCAATCTCCGGATCCCAGGTACAACAGCTGTTGGTCCTAGTCTTCTATAGTATCGTAGGCGAATGGTTCCGGTTTTGTGGCGCAAGGGAGACGCCTGTTTACTGCATTCAGACCTGTCTTGTGAGTATCCAGGACTGCCCTCGAAAATTTCCAGGCCAAGGACGAGATTATCAACATCAGTCCAGTCTGGCAATATACTTGCGTCCTCGCACTGATCAAATCCTTCCAGAAATTGTTGCGCGAACTGCAAGTCTTCGGGGTCGAACGGGCTGTCACAGTTGAGCGACACTGCCCTGGGAGTGATGGTAATTGACGGGGCACATGTTGAATCCGATGTAATTGTATGAACTTCTTTAAGCGATGACTGGGTCGACCGTTTTGGTTCTGCCAAATCTTCCGGGACGGTTTGAGCGGGTAAGACATTAGCCGTAGCACGCTGTCGACTTTCTGTTGATGCGCTCTTCGCACCGCCGGAAGTGCGAGCTCGCTTCCTTTTCCTCCCATCAATCTCATCCCATCGGCACTCGAGATTCAAATTTTTGCATTGCCGACACGAAGGGGTTGCTGGGGGCGGTGTAGATGATGGAGATTGAGGCTGGGCTTGATCAACAACACACTTGACTTTGCGATGGCGGCACATTCGGCAAGCATTTGTCGTCTCTTTTTCATTTAATCTGGAGCCAAACGAATCAGCGGTCCAGATATGGAAAGCGCCTTTGCGCCGGCCAGTTGCATTTCCCTGGTCCGCCTGGAAACTGATGATGCTCATCTTGACGCAACGAGGATGCGATCAAGCATCTTGATCGGTGATCTTGAAAAGTCGAGGCATTCAGTCCATTCGTTATTGAGCGAACTAATTGGTCGTCGGGGTTACTGCATCTAGACTAGTTAGGAGAGTGGAGCCGAGATCTCTGTTGTGCCCGAACACTACCCTACAAGTTTCACTCAAGGGTTTCATGGTATTATATAACCCTAACCCTAACAACTTCTTAATCATCATCAGTAGCCGCTTTCAAGGTCTCCACAGGAGCCAGCTCAACTTCGGCTCAGTCCCCCATCAGTCCCCCCGGCCCATGTGATGCTCACCCCTTGCCCTTAGGCTAAGCAATCACTTTTCCTCTTTTTGATGTTATTGCGAGCGAGACATTTATGACGTTAATGGTTCCTTTCATTTCGATCTATTTCCTAGTGCGGAAGTGGCGAGTCCTATATCTATAAATCCTGACCGTGATGTCTGTGTTGTTACATCAGCTAATAGATAGTCTGATTAGAGCGCCAGCTTTATAACTCACCATTATACCCCAGACACCAATAATACTTTCTCCTTCGGCGCTGATGGATGTTGTCTTACAGCCGTCAGAGCGTAGGTTGCTTTCAAATTCTAAAGGAAAAACACCTGACGACGACGGTTTGTGTGAACCTAGTCGTGGTTGTTAGTATGCAACGTGATTTCCAGATAGGGCGGCGAAGAAATATCTACTCACCTTGAATCCCAAAAGTTCACCCCATCCATGAACCGTGTCAAGGCCCACGATGCGCTCTCCTCCCGGGCAATCAATCGCAAAATTGTCAATAAGATCGGCATCAGCCCTTTAGAAACCGAGCCGAGATGTGGTTTGTGCATCGGCATAATGAAAATGGATCGACACCACATGCCCACATCGAAGACTCTGGACGGTGATGTTGGTAAGGTTTCGAATATTTTCGCCGCCGACACCACCGAAATTGTTAAAACATATGGGCCATTCTTTATTCCTATGAGAAACATGAGTGTTATGAGAAAGGCCAAGGAAAGTTAGAGATGGGTCCGGTAGATTGGGATGCCATAGAGCCGCATCTGGGAATCTAGGTGGAAGTTCAGCATCGGATTTGATTTCCCGTAATGAAGGCGCGGCGAGGTACACAAGCTTAACGGCCTAGGTTTAGTAGTCAGTATTTCAAGTTTGCGGGTGTTTGTTAGAGTAGATCAATATGACTTACGTCGAATCCACCCTTCAAACAATCGATCAGAGCGGAATAATTAGTGACGGGCAAGAGCATCCTTTTAGGAATTTCGAGATGGTCCCCAACCCAATTTGAGACTGCCCCGGTATCAGAAGCAATAGAAAGCCCTCGTACCCCTCGGCCATCAAGGACGAGGCATATCCCGGAAATTCCAACTACCTGATCAACGGTTGATACAAGCGCCTCGTTTCCAGCATTTCTGTACCCGAGCGAAAAGCATTCACCGCTATGCGAAATCCTGATGCCCGAGATATAGCGCCGGCCGAAGAGGTTCACAAGAGAGGCAAAAGTCGCAATTTTTCCAGAGGGAAATACTAATGTCTGATCGTACAGAGATCTCGCTCCCTCGAACATAAAGTCATCCGCGGCCTTTAGGCATCTGCTTGCTATTACCCAGGCCTTCTCATCTGAGGGGGCATGGGGTTCAAAGAAGGACCTGACAGGATTACCACCGCAATCACTGGCTATTGCTATCTCCAGCACTTCATGGAGAGATAAGCATATATCCCAAATTCGCTTTCTGTTCAGCATAGCGCTCTGGCATTTCAGAACTTTGACCGTGTTAAATATACTCTTCCAGTGTCCGTTATGCGATGGCGGATGGTTCTCAGCTTCGAATATGTAGTCAAATTCTCTTCGCCGTAAGAAGCGAGACTTCCAAAACGAGTCTGTCAAGGGCAAGCGGGCATATACGCGCGATGCTAGCTTCAGACAAACTACATCAGATGATGGAAGGTAGAGGAGGATGTTCGAAAGCAGCTCTGGGGGTAGGCTTTCAAAGTATCCCGCTTCTGATACTTGAGAGATCTGCTGCACTGAGGTTGTCGCACTCACATCCGACTCCTGGGAAAGTGGGTCCAGATGTTGCTGGTTGAACATTTGCTGAAGTTCTGGAATATAAAAAGGATCCGATGTGTGTGCCAGAAAAGCTGATGAGCGCTCCAACTCGGGCTTGTGGGCCGGGGTGAGTACGGTCTTAAATTAGGCCAATCCGCCACAATCACGTCCCCAGTTCAGAAGGATGCTAGTATTAAGAAAAGACCGACAGAGTTTGAAGAGTGTTCGAAGATCTAAGGATTCTGTGAGACGACTTGTCTCAAGGGTTTTCCAGCATGCAGAGTGAAATGGAAAACCCCATATTTGAGAACGGTTTGAAGAGGTTTGTACGGCTAGACTGCGACCCGGATTCGAGCGCATGAGATCAATACAAAGTGTCTCTTCCTCGTCATATATAGATGAAGAGGAGATAGTATCGACGAAATCACCTAGCTGTTCCCTGCGGCCAGGTCCAGATAGCCAAACTTGGGTGTTTACTTCTTGGCCGATGGCATATACTAAAGCTCTGGTTAGGTGTTTATGTTGACCGACTCGCAAAGGGTACTTACTGGCGCACCACTGGGCCATCCATGAAGGTTCGCCAAAAGTGTCAATCACCGCGCCCCCACAGACACAGCAATACGCGTCGGTGACTGGCATCGTGATGTAGGTCTCGCCGGATGGTTGCTATGGGCTATAAATCGGATGGCAGAAAATTGATAGCGCGCTTTCTCGATATATGTGACAAGAAGTCGACCCCTTCCACCTGGGCCTCCAAGTTCATGGCGATTGCACGAATGGCCTGCAGCATTTCGGACGAGGTGATGAGTGTGGCTACTTTTGTTTTGACCATGGCCCTACAAGAGCGGACACACCGGAATAGCAGATAGATGCACTACAAGGCCGATAACACTATTTATCCACATTCATACAGCGTAACACTTAGTGCAGTTGATCCAGTTATACAGATAATGCCTCCCTTGCCGCGAATTCAATCATATAGTATATTTGCTAGAAAGGTCTTACGTCATCCTGCTTTGCTATCAATAAAGGAGCTATAATAAAATTCGTCTTCAGCATTAGTAATGATATCCAGTCGCCAATACCAAAATTGGTTGAAAATTCCCTTAAAAGTTGTCTACATCCCGAGATTAGCTAATCATTCCTGGCTGTTGAAGCTCAAGTCCCTCAATACCCAAAGATTATCATGCCTACAACTAGTCTATAGCTGGATACTTCAGTGGATGAAGATAATGGAAAAGTCGAGAGCACAAAATATTGAAGATTAATGAAAGGATCAATTTTCTAAAACGTGACATCCAATGTTTTTTTTCCCGTTCAAATGGACAGACTTGGCAGTTTCCCAGAATAAAACACATCAAACTTGAACCATCAACAAGTACAGCTCTATCAACGTGCTGGAACACGTTACCCTTCGCTGACCTACAAACCCAGGTCTGGGTTGAACTCGAGAGCCAACCATACATCGATATTGGGACCATCGCCTGCCTGCCATTTGTGGTAAGGGTATGCAACAATGTTATCCTTGCCCCGGACTGCGTTACCGGACGCGTCTCGGTACCACAGGCCGCCGTGCTCGTAAAGTGCGGGCAGTGGGATGTGTAAGAAAGCCAGGTCCTCTCCTTCGGCGTAAGCGCCATTCACCTTGAGGTTGACATTGCCTGTATCAAGAAGCTGGGACATTCCGCCGTTCTTGGTGCCATTTGAGAGACAAATGTGGATTTCCTGGAAGATATCAGTGCTGTGATTGTGGAGACCACAGTCCACATTAGGTCCTAGATTTTCTTTCGTGAGTATATGATTTTTTTTTTTTTGAATACCAAGTTGGGATGGCTTACCCGCGGTCCAGAATTGAAGATGGGCAATTTGGGTCTTGTCATCGAGGAATCGGAAACTGAAACCAGTCAAATTGTAAAAGTCAAGACCCTTGAAATTGCCTCCCCACCAAAGGCTGTCAACCTTCTTGAATTCTAGCGGAGGAAGCCGGAGTCCTAACTTGCTGGTCTGCATTGTGGTCTTAACTGGGACATCTTTAGCCCTGGACCATACTGCGGGTTTGGCGATGGGGGCTAGACGCAGCACAATGGCGCCCTCCTTCTTGTCCGCAACTAGGTAGGTGTCGGGAGTGGTAACTGTGGCAATAGACGGGAAAGCAGCGCCCCCGAGGGGTCGACGAATATTGTCATGGTCTTGAACAGAGCCAAATAAAACTTTGATACCAACGCCGTGCTGCACTTGGATGTGAGAACCCGGCGGGTGAACTTCAACACTCAGGGCATAGTTGGCGATGTCGATGAGAGGCAGTCTGGAGACGCTCTTGACGTTTTTGGGTCGTGCAAGGTATACCAAGCCCTCGTCATCCCAAACGGTAGGGACGATTGCGGCTTCCGTAGGGGCTTTACTTGCAGTGACAGTCTGGTTGAGGTAGAGACTGGTCAGCGGCTTAGGCTCCTCGTAGAAATCCTTGACGCTGTACCCGAGGCCAATGACGTCGAGCTTATCAGTTCCTCCAAAGTTTCTGAATGTGTCAGTAGGTTTCATGCACATACGGCTTCCGGAACACAAACCCAATGGCGATTCTAGCAGTTGATTCTTCAGCGATCCTCCACTTGGCGAACAGACCTTTCTCAATATCAATAGCTTTGTAGTAGAGGATGCCCTAGAAGATGCATGTTAGTGAAATGTTCTGTTACTCTTTGAAGAATTTCTATACTTTGTTGGGGTTAGGACCGCGAGGTGCCTGTGTGATTTTTGGTTAGTATTCAGACCTGTTGGTGGATGCTACATCATTTCGTACCTCGCTAGCGTCGCCGTTCGCGTCCCGGTCCATGGGACCAAATAAAGCGACAAGGAACTCATCGTTACCATCACCTATGAAAGAATTAGAATTGACATGGGATCCGCTGAGTGGTGTTTGAACTTGCCATCAAAGTCGCCGCAGATCACATAGCTACCAGGGCCGTCACCGTATTTGGATCGCTGGTTGGGAGTGCCATACACATCGAGAACGTTCCTCTTCCATGTGGAGCCTTTCATCGTCTTGCCCGTCTTGGTGTAAACACAAACCGACGTACCATTGAAAGGATCAATGGTGGCAATGTAGGCACATGGATCATCACCGATCTTACCAGCATCGACGCACCCTGAACCCCAGTGATCACCAGTCCCGGGTGTGGTAGATTCAGGACATTGCCAGGCTTCTTGGGGTTCACCGATGCCGATCAACTCACGATTCCACTTTCCATCCTCGTAGTGCAACCAGGTTATACCCTCACGTGATGCAACAAGGAGAGAGTCGAGGCCTCGAGGGCCGTCAAACCTACATTGGGTCAGCACAACCAAGTTTACAGTGGCTTGAAAGGTCCACAACTTACTTCTTGGTGACAATGTCATTAATCACAGTAAAGTTTTCATCATCAATAATGGTATGAGGCCACTCGATTCTAAGCAACAAATTAGGGAGGAAATCGGAACTTTGAGGCACTGCTTACGCATCAAGCACATTCTGGGGCATCTGATAGCGAATGATGGGAACTGGGGTGTCCTGCCAATTTATGAGTTCACTGTGAAAAATATTTTAGAAAGGGCTCCGTACCTTTCCTTTCGCACCGGGGCCATTGACAACTGAGACGGCCACAAGTTCAAGAAAAGATCTGTAAAACTTAGAAGGCTGCGTATGGATGTGGAATGAAGGGATGTGGACCTTTGAGTAAAGTAACCTAACTTCATACGGTGCATAGCGGGCCATCGCCCAATTGTGCGGCATTTCCAGTCTCCTTTATGGAGCTTGTCCCTGCCGGGATTTTCGAGCCAGCTAATCCATCCGCCATTTTGGTCCGCGTCTAGCATAGATGGTCCATACTTGTGGGTAATGATCAAGTCTGTCAGACCATTGCCGGTGATATCAACAGGACACATAGCAACCGGGCTGTCGAAATGGGCAATGCGATGTTTTTTCCAAGCTTGCGGAAACTATTAGATGACGAAGATTAATGACAATGACGTACTCACTCTTGGAAATGTCTGCAATTACTTTTCCATCCCCGATGTCTTTCTCAATCCTTGGGTTCTCGAGAAATTCAACATCTCCAGAATCAAGGCCCGAACTAGTTATGCATAAGCGAAGATCGTGGACAAAATCATGGCGAGTCTTACGTTATGATACCAGGAACAGGATCATCCTTGTGAAACTTGAACGTCTCGACCCAGTAGCCATCACTGCGTGAGTCGTCGATGGTCAAGTCCTTGAAAGAAGGGATCGGAGTGTCGTTGTGGGCGATCATGGTGGATGTCAATGGATTGAAGTGGTCGTGCAGAACATGATGAGTTGGTGGGCATGGTAGTTATACATTTGGCATGTTTACTTTACAAAGCATCTTGACTTTGGTAAACAAAAGTTTGATGACGTTCCCATTGGAGAATTTGGAAATGAGCACTGAGTCGCAGCATTGACATCCCGTTGACATCACCAATTCGATCATGCCAGCTAACGAGCTGCAGGGTAAATTTCCCAGGACCGCTTACTGAAATAGCTTCTGCGCCTCCTCATAATGCCCCGCCACTAATATTGTACTAATATGAATAATTGTAGCTGTGTGTAGGTTTTTCAGTTAGTTCGAAGCCTGACTGTGGAGATACAAAGCAGAAGTTTCTCAATTGGCATTCAAATTTGGGGGTTGAGGGGCTTCATGGAACATAGGGTGGGACAGAAGTAGGATCACGAAGAAGATGTAATTCTCTTTTCTTGCTACCTATCAACAGTTCTAGTTATCTAAAAAAAAAAAATGCCAGATTAGTCTAAATGGAAGATACGAGCATGCAGCAAACTCAAGCAAATGAATCAAGGCAAAGTTTGCCGGAGGATCTCAGAGCCATGGTTTCGTTGATGCGAGCTGGCAAAACTCCCTTTGAAACTATCTCCAGTAGAATGAGACTTCTCAGCTCGGCTCAGAGGTGGATAAGTTTCGCATTGGGAGGTATTGACCCTTAACTAGCAGTGTTGTTCATTGCTGGCCACTGGATCAAATACCCGAAGAAAGTCGGGAAATTGGCAATTTCTGTGCATCTTTGGATTTCGGAACTGTCCCTGTGTACGTTTTGCGCCGAAGGCCCACATAGCACAAAGTATGGTATTTTCTTCAAGAGAGGGGTTCTTTAAGATTTTGACCTTATCAGAAGAAGTGCCGAGAGGCACGGGCACCAGCAGTGACTGACATGATATTTTCCATAATGTTGGATTGATCTGGACTTCTACATGAATGGCATGAGGGTTGGTCCCTGAATTCTACAAATATTTAAATAGCAACTACACAATTGAGACAATCATGGAAGATCATCATATCTGGATAAAACAATGGGATAATCTTGCCCCATAACGGCTCGGCCATCCGAGCTTCCTATGTAGTCCAGCAAGTTGGCGGCCTATTGCAGCGATGGGTTGCAAGCATGGGGCTGGAATGAGTTTCGGGAAAATATTTTGACTCAGCTAGCGGTGTCTGGTATTTATCGCTCACTTTTGCGGATGCCTGCCGCACACGATCCGTTCCCTGCCGAGTGGCTGGCGCCATAGATCGAAGCCAAATATGCTGTAGACAGCTCATGTTTTAGATGCCGCAGATTTCACGGTTCCATCACCTTGGATATGGGCGCGCAGCAGATCTTCTCCATAAATGGAAGACATTGAGCCTGAGCGCAAATGTGGTCGAACTTAAGATCGGAATGGGCAGAATGTGCCTCCATTCCATCCCCGCACAAATATCCACAATCTTGAATGCGGTGTGGAGGTGGGGAAGCAGAATTATGCAACAAGCACTGACCAATCATAAGCGAGATAGTGCTAGCATAACATAGAGCTATGCAAAAAGTGTAAATGTACAACATCAACGCCACGTTGTATAAAATACTAAGGGGCTTCAAAGGATGTATATAACTAGCCATCAATCCACCCTATCCTCTCTTCTTCATCCGCCTCATCAACTCTCTTCACCTCATCACAACAAAAAAGTACTCTTTTCGTCTTTCTAAAAATTAATCATCATGGGTGAACTCGAGGAGATCAAGATCCGCGACCCTTACGTCTTCGTCAAGGCTGATGACTTCTTCGCCGGCATTGATTCTCACAGCAGCCCGGTCAATCAACCCTCTCGAGTCACCTTGTTGAAGGATGACCAGTTGCTCGAAAATGGCAAGCCCAACCCGGCTTGCAGACATGGTCGAATTCTTCGCTTCGACGATGGCGCTCTTCTCTTGATTCAATTCATCCGACCCAAGGTCTGGAAGGTCCGGTTTGATCCGGCAAACAAGAAGGGTGCTCATTTCACGGACTACAACACGTAAGTCATTATTTTTCACCTGACATTGTCACAGATGCTGGTTTCTTCCGATTGGGACCGCATCAAGTCAACCCAGACAACCCAGAATACTCGGCGATTTCAGATATCTAACAATTGGTAGCCGTACCGTGATTCGCAATACTCTCACCGAGCTTGTCGATATGCTTGACAAGTCTGAGAATCTGAACTGGGACCTCGAAGTCAGTTATTATCCGGTGCCTGATACATTGCAGTAACAGTGACTAACAAATCAACCAGGTCATTGAGGACCCTCAGTACATTATTCTCCAGACAGTCGTCAACCCAAAATCCGCCAAGCGCACAGTTGAGATCCAAATGTGGATCCAGCGTGACCCTTTCCAGTATGTACCGACCGCAAATATCTTTGGCATCCATTACTAACGTAGATAACAGAATCACTGCAGTTAGGGTCCTGAAGCACTCGAACCCTATCGAGCCTATTCCTACTTTGCAAAACCCAGACGCACACTCTGAGTCCAGCGTCAAGCTCAAGAACATTGATGGCGCACAGGCTGCTGTCGTCTGGAAGACCAAGCCCAGAGGACTCATGTATCAGAATGATGACCGCTACCATGCCACCATTCTGGCTGTCGAAAAGTCTGTCACCGCCGACTACATGGGTTTCGGCGAGTCTGGTGGCAAGAAGCTGTTCAAGAACAAGACATACATGAACTACTTCAGTAAGTCACCATAACATCAGCTGACTTGGGATCACTAGGCTAACTGCTTCAGACTTCGATAACATGAGGTACCAAAATGTATACGGCAACGGCCCTCTGGATGATCGAGAGCCTCTTTACCATTCAGAGCCCTTCTGGATTGAAGTCGACTCACACCCCGGCTACCAGTCCCAGATCGCCACATTCATCGATAACTATTCACACATTTGTGTCGATGTCGGCATGAAGGATCAGAATGCCATCCGGGTTGCCACCCGTTTCAATAGCTTCCAGTGCATGGTTGTTGCCGCTGATAACATGTCGGAGCTCATCTCCTCGTATACATCTATCGTTGGCAAGCCCCGCCTTAAGCCCCGCTACGTCCTTGGAAACCACCAGGGATGCTACGGCTACGACACCCAGGGAATGGTGGTTGAGGCTGTTGAAGAATACCGCAAAGCCGGTATTCCTCTCGACGGTATGCATATTGATGTCGATATGCAAGACGACTACCGTACATTTACGATCGATACTCGAGACAACCATTTCCCTGACCCCGTGGGAATGTTCAAAACACTTCGTGAGAAGGGTGTCAAGTGCTCTACCAATATTACACCTTATATCAACTCAAAGGATGATAAAGATTACAGCACTCTGAAGGAAGGTCTCCAGAAGGGCTTCTTCATCGCAGATAAGCGAGACAAGGATCCCTCTGCATCCGAGTCCTGGAAGGTCCGCTACCAGGGATGGGAAGTTGGCAAGCAGATTTTCAAGGCTCCCATCAGCGAGAAGCCCGACTATTTCGAGAAGGATGACTACAACTTCGAGGATGTTTACGATACTGGCAAGCCCTTCCACGGTGGTGTTTACTACGGCTGGGGCAATGGCCACCCCGGACACTACCCCAACCTCAACAACAAGGAGGTGCGCAAGTGGTGGGGAAAGCAGTACAAATACCTGTTCGAGTCTGGTCTGGACTTTGTGTGGCAGGATATGACCTCTCCTTGCATTGCTGAGCAGTACGGAGATATGAAGTCGTAAGTGATATATGAGACATGTGCGCGAATTCCACTAACGAGAAATAGTCTTCCCTTCCGCCTGCTCCTTGACTCTGACGGCTGGTCTGGCGACCCCAAGGCCAAGGATCAAAAGAAGGCAATTGAGATTTGGTCACTGTACAGCTACAACCTGCACAAGGCCACTTTCCACGGCCTCGAGCACATCCACGAAATCAGCCCTCAGCTGAAGTGGCGTGAGAACCGCCGTAACTTCATCATCGGCCGTGGTAGCTTCGTCGGCAGCCACAGATATGCCGGTCTCTGGACTGGTGACAACGCCTCGACCTGGGATTTCCTCCGCATTTCGGTTGCCCAGGTTCTATCTCTCGGCATGTCCGGCATCACTATTTCAGGACAGGATGTCGGTGGCTTCGAGTTCAAGGATGAGGAGAAGGACTTTGCTAACCCCGAGCTATTGATCCGTTGGTACTGCGCTTACTCGCTGCTTCCTTGGTTCCGCAACCACTACACTCGCAAGCGTTTCTGGTCTGACGGCCCACGCAACGGCCAGATGCGCAAGGACGGCAAGCTCTTCCAGGAGCCATATGCCTACCAGAAGTACTACGAGGAGAACAGCTGGAGACTTCAAGGCGCAGAGGGCATGATCTACCGTGCTGTCCTGCCCATCTGCAGATACTACATCCGCCTCCGCTACAGCTTGATGCAGCTCTTGTACGATGCCATGTTTGAGAACGTCATCAACGGTCTGCCCATTGCCCGAGCCATGGTCATCACTGATGATAACGATCGATCTCTGTTCTCGGCCGATAACAAGAAGTTCACCTCTAGCCAGTACGTGGTCCGAAATGACCTTCTTGTCGCTCCCGCGCTCCGCCCCGAGTCCGAGCATGAGTATCGCAAGGTCTACCTCCCGTACCCCAACAGGTGGTACACCATGAACCTGCGCCCTGATGAAGAGCTCGGCAAGGCTCTGGGCGCCCCCGCCGATGGTGGAAGCCGAATTAACTACAGCTGCCGCATCAGCGAGCAGGACCAGCAGCTCCCCTACATTGCACCCATGTACATCCGTGAGGGTGGTATCATCCCCAAGATCCAGGTCCGCGACTACGTCCCAGACCCTTCTCTGCCCAAGCAGGCCGCCAACCCAATCACTCTCCACATTTACCCTGGCAAGGACAATACCTACGAGATGTACCTTGACGACGGTATCTCTCAAGACAGCGCTCCTACTGTCAAGGTCCAGGGCCAGAAGTGCTGCAACGAAAAGGCGGCCGACAAGTACTGCCAGGTCACCATTGCCCAGACCTCCAAGGCCACCCAGGCTGGCAACAACGTCACTTTCACTCGTACCGTCACCATCAAGTCTCCCCACAACGGTCTCGGCGATGTCTCCGAGATGATCGGTGACAAGTACAAGGTTGTCTACTGGCACGACCCCACCGCCGACATCAAGTCGGTCAAGGTTTCGGGAAGCTCCGACTGGAACACCGACAACCACTCTCGTGCCACCATTGCCAATGTTTCTGTCTCGGAGGCCCACAACCAGGGTGTCACCCTTAACCTGACCTACTCCAACAGGCAGAACGTGATGTAATCAATCGGTGACGGGGCTTTTCTTTTTGTCAAAAAAACAAAGAAAAAAAATACATCCAGTTGTCTTTTTCCTTCTATCACCAAAAAAAAAACCTAGCTCAAAATTCTTTTCCTTTGTCACAAACCCAAAATTTAGTTCCTTTTCTCTTTTTTAGAAAAAAAAAATAAATCAATAAAAGTCAGGTGCCATCGATTTCACGATGTACCTAGTTTACCAGCAATTTTCTTTCCCAACTTTGCCAATCAAGTGACTAAAAATAAGCCTCTCGCCTTAACCTAAATCCAACCAATACATCTATCGGTGCTATTCGGTTATTTGTAGTTTCTACGTTTAGACAAGGCCCGGGCTTGACTGATATAGTTCCACTAGTGTATGATCACATATCGACATCTCTATATGGGGACTGATGGCTGGTATAACTTCTGGTTGTTCGGTATTAATCTGAGATTATTGACTAATTAAGCGGGCGCATGAACAGTATAGGATATCCATCGCAAGCCGGGGCCATTTCCGATGGTGTAGCCAGAATCGCTAGACAGAACAGCATCAGGGTTTATATTGGGTGTTGCTGTGCAGGGAGTTGTTGGGGAGCATCCATCACTATGGTACATGATACAGGAGTGCAAGGCTTTATCAAAAGCAAAGCCGATACATTCGCTGTCTTGGCCGCACAGGTTGCAACACCCATATGCATTTTGCGCGGTTCCTATGGATGTGGTGTAGGTGAATTGGGGGTTGAGGGCGTCAATAGGGTTGAAATGAACGCCTCCCCAGCGCCCGGTCCAATAATTGTTATATGAACACATAGCATACACAGTGGGTCCTGTCTGAACAGTAGTCGTGACGGTTGTCGAGATTGTGGCTGTGGTTGGGCTAGCCGTGATGGTAGTCCCGGCTATTTCTGTAATCGTTGTTGTGCCGATCACAGTCACAGGGTCAGGGACAATGCTTTGGATGTTTGTCACGGTTATGGTATCCGTGACGGTGCGAGTCATTGCACTGGCCGTGAGAGTCATGGCCGGCTTGGTTTGGGTAATTGTGACGGTTTTGGAAACAGACTTGGTGAGATCGCACTCAACCTTTTGAGGATAAAAGCTCGGCACATGGTACTTACGCCCTTCTGGCTTTGGAGAGATGTCTGAGTTGTCTCTGCGTTTAAAAAGAGCCCCAGAATCTTGCAACTCATCCGAAAGTCCTACCAATCCAGTTTGGATGGCGACGAAATTGCTGGCTGTTGGCACAGTGATGATGTTTGGGTTCGTACTAGTAGCAATGACAGTAGTTGAGGCGAAAAAGGTAGTCGTAGCATCAATCGTAACGGTTGTGGTGGTTGAATCCGTCTGTGTAGCCAAAATGGTCTCTGTTTGAGGATTTAGAGCTGTATCGATGGTGATGGTGGCGGTGGTCTTGGCGATCTGGGTGACGACATTTGGAGTTATGATGACTGTCTTTTGGTTGTATTTGGTTTGGCGTATTGTGCATGTGTTTGTGTGTGTCCGGGTAATGGTTGGGACTGATTTTGCAGGCTTGGTCCCTTGTATGGTGGAACATGTCAGTTTAGAATCATCTATCCTGCCAAGGGTCAGGCCACCGAGGAGAGGGATTGTCAGATATCTGATTTGCATGGTGGCTATTCACAAATGACCCAGAAAAAAACTATGGCATGGCCCCGAAAACAGATGTGATCTGCGAGTATGTCCCCTTTTATCAACCCCTGAGATGTTGATTTGTAGCGTTAGTCATTTGCGCACCAGACACATTGATCACATTAAACTATTGAGTTCTAAAGCAGGACGGCGTGAGAATATAGCGCCCTACTAAGATGATAGGCTCATCTATAGTGTGGAATTCTAATGGAAGGAAATGTTGTTTACGAGTGTTGTTACCAAAAAAGGAATGACCAAAAAAAGTTCCCCGAAAGTAAAATAAGTCACGAAACATGGTAAGAATTACAAGGCACGTATACAAGAGCTCCAAGGTAAATCATGAGGCAGTCTTTCGAGATCGGAGTAGTTAAAGAATGGATGCAACGTCGGGGAGGTGATCTACTGCTCTGGGGGTGTTGCGCCCCCGGGGAAGCTAAAGTCGATCGGATCCCCACCACCGAGACCAAAAAGGGTAATGGATCGTTATTTCGAGACGGACTACCATTAGGGAATTAATTTGCGCTTGCTTAGGCATAAGAAGAATAAGACTGTAAATAAGTTTAGTGTTATCGTTAAAAAGAAAGAAAGAAAAAAGACAAGATAAGAGACTGCAAAGTGGTGAACGGATGGAGAAATATTTGCGAGGTGTGTGATCAGTCACGCAGCGTGCAGCGTGGGGGAGGAACTGGTATTTCGAGAAATCGATCGATGGGAGAAGGCTTGGCGAAACATTACGGGACAAGCCTCCGAACACTAGCCACCACAGCCACATCCACAGCCACATCCCTATCACAAGCGCCTGACATGGCTTGGCGCATTGGCACTCAACACCAGGGGCGGGCGAACGCTCCATAAAAAGGAAACGCGCGGAACCCGAACCCATCGTGAAACAGGAGCCTCGGTCCGACCGGAACAATAGTCTTTCCGAGAATATTTTCCAGGCCCCATGTACAAAAGTACAAAAAAAACAGCATTCAGATCCAACCTACCCTAGACCATGTTTGAATTATCATGAGATGCCGCGTATCTCAAGATGCAGAGTTCATGCCGGTATATTTTAATTTTAATTCATTTAGCACATCATTTTGAACCTTAAAATGCAATTCTATCAGGTCATCCGAGGATGCATCTGGAGAGACCACATAACTGCAACGACCATAAAATATCCACCACGACAACATATCAATCGGGAGAAACATTGCGGATTGCGGCGCAAATGCATCGGACCATTCTTCACCTGCTAATTACTAATAAGTTATGCCTATTTACGCATTGACATAACCAGCATATTTTGCCGGTGTCAAATGTAGGTTGGGTTGCCAGAGCCTTTGTGCATGGAACATGGCAATAATACCCCACACGCACAATACAATGGCAAGGTCGCAGTGCAGCGGAATTAGGCAGTGTCACCGTACGCGAAAATCAGGGGGCTGACATACAGAGATCTTGAATCCCTCCCTTCGAATCGGCTGACGATTTCCGGAGTACTCGGCCGGGTTGTTTTGACGTCAACTCAGCATCATCTTCAGCCAGATCCTTTGGAGTTTCAACAGCCGAAGAAGCAAAAAAAGAAAATAAAACTGCCCCATTTTTGCGGGCGGAATCTGACCCACGACGCGGGCTGAGCCCTTGGGGAGGAGTTGAGGGACGAGGGGAGGGCCATGACGCGTCTTGCAGCAGTTTTTGCGGCCAACGAGACGTAATTCAGGTGAGAAGCCGTCATGAGGGAAGCGTGACATGGGCTAGACGGTAGGCTACTGCAGGTCCCGCGAGCCGTCGTTGGTTCTGATATTGATTGCGGGGCCTGCACTGTCAGAATGAACATGTAGGGTCTGTGTTCACGATTCGTGGTGGATTGTAGCGAGACCAACTTGCATGCGGCTGACGGTGCCAAGGGCGGTTAAAATCGATAAGGGAGCTTGATAACCGCACATGGCGTGCGGCATGGCTGCGGCATGGCTTCAGCAGGGCTCCGTCCAGCAGCAGGGCAGCAGGGCGGCAGCAGGGCAGCCTAGCATGTGGCTTCGGGCGGCGGCGCCTTCGGAGACTTGACGAAACATTGGGGGCCAGCTGCGGTGCATTCTCACCCTATTGGGCAGCTCGTGGTTCCGCGTATAGGCGAGAGTCGATGGTGACGACAACATCCATCACGACAATCTGGCTGCAGATGTGGGGTGGTTTTCCGTTCCCCACAGCAGGCAGATACATGTGCCTGACCTGCAAGTTCATGTCATGATATCATCAAGCCTAATTGTCATTTTAAATTTTCGCCTTTAGACGCGTCATATTAAGGGCGTGCATGCTGATGGGCTTGTTTCAACATCCCGCCCCCCCTTTTCCCACATTGCCATTAGCACGCAACCGACTATTGTGTCTTATAGCCATCGACAATTAACCAGACCGTGCGTGTGGGCTTCTTGCCGTCCATCGAGACGGGGCCCTCGTGTTCCCCTGGCCCCGTGGGGCCCGGCATCGTCGGCACATGGCCAGGCAGGGGTTAGTTTTTTTCGGAAACAAAACCAGTGGAGATATGATCCTGGGAACCAATATTCTTGGCAAATCCTATCTTGAGCGGAGGTTGCATCGATACAACCGCGTGCAATGTAACTGCAACCTGACTGTTGGTTCGATATACTTGGGCCAACGCACAATGGAATGTTACTTGAGTCATGCCCTTGCAGTATTTGATATTTTTTGCACCAATAGGTAGTCAGCAACTTATTGATACCCAATCGCGTTAGGAAATTGAGCCATGAAGTGAGTCGATATTATACACGTCGGATTCGAAAGTGAAACAAGTCGATGAACTATCTACTACACACCAGGACCTATCGCATTTCACCGCTTGAAGCCTTTCCCCCTGCCCCTGACATGCCTCCAAAATTGCCAATGTTCATCTCAGTCCCTTTCCTGTACTCATCGTGCGACGACGCAAAAGCGAAGGGAAAAAAAGCCTTTTTAGTCGTCAGACGGGGGAGTAGCCTTCAGAGTAAGCATGGTCTGACCATCGCTGCCGTCACTGGTGGAATTCCAATTCAGGGCATACACGCCGTCAGTGTCAGTTGCAACCGCATACCAGAGAGTCTCCAAGGCACCGCCGCTGCCAGTGACTCCGATCCAGGTACCGTAGAAGCTGAAAGAAGCAACAGAGCGGCTGGAGCTACCACTGGTGGAGTTTTGAAACCCAACAGTGTGCGAGGAAGCCGAAGAAGTTGGAACATAGAAGGTGAGATTGGACCATGAAGGGGAGCCATCAGCCGAAGTCATGTTGGGTCTGCCCTTCAAGTGTCCATCCGAAGAATGAGTGACTTGAAAGAATTGGTCAGATTGGAACTAGTGAGATGGACTAGTGAGATACATACAAATGACCGAAGCAGCTTGGGTGCTTGCCATGTCGTTGGGGTTGCCAATGTATGCAGCCCCTGACAGAGGAAGAGAGACCTTTGTCAGTTTCTTTTTCGAGTCTTTGTAGCCCTTGGGCTCAAAGTAGAGAACTTACCTCCAGTGGTGAAGACTGGCAAACCGCCAATGTTATCACCATAAGCGTAGATTTGGAACTGAGTGTCTGTAGCTCGTTTTTGGTTCATAGGAGAAGCTCCAACGAGGGAGGCTGTAGCAGCCAAGGCAGATAGAAAGAAGGTAGCGCGCATTTTTGCAATAGTTTGGACAGATAGTAGAGAGTGTGTGGGTGGGACGATGAAAATTGAAAGAGAATGGACCAAGGTATAAGAGGGGCCTTTGTAGAAATAGGAAACAAATACCATGGATAAATCAATTGATCCACTGCCAACAACTTCAGCTCCTAAGCGCCAAGGAATTAAACCAGAACTATGTCCGAGGAGTATCACCCAGCCACGTCACCATATGACGATTTCAGTTGAACTACCACCTGCCGTCTTGCACTTTTGATGCACAAGAAATCACTAGGGATAACCGCATTATCCCCGACAATTGCTCCTACTCTGATAAAAAAAGAAATCAGGGGCAGAGCAGGCTGCCAATGGCAGCAGGGGTTGCATCTGAAGAGGAGATGGCATGCGTAAGCCTGGGCCAGCCGCAGCGGCCTGTGCGTGTGGGTCGCCACGAGATATCTGCACACTTTCACATTCAACTCTACTCAAACTGCGGCATGCTCGCTTGAGATTCCCTATTCGAAATGTCTCAGATTGCGTGGCAGATGCAGAATAGGCGCTCAATAATGGTAGATTGACGGCGAGCCGTGCCGCCGATCTTTCCTGAATGGGAGCCACCTTCCTCGAGCATTGCACTTTCAGACGGAGGCAGACGGTGACTGTCCGTCTATGGATGCGGAACCGTACGAGACCTTGTCAGTCATGATGGTAAGCGCTATGTTGTAAGATATTCATTTTGTATACAAAAAGGTTCTTGTTCCCATCGTCAAGTTTTGTTTGTCTCATCAGTCCATTATACACACTGCAATCCCTTCGTTGATCCTGCAATCCTCTTTGTCCTTTCATTAATCCTTTACTCGAGTCTTTCATTTTCATCTTGAGCCGTCACCATGATGCGCTCCATCCTCACCTTCGCTGCTCTGGCATCGAAGCTGGTTTCAGCTGCTGCCATAGATTCACAGGGTTCTACTCTTGAATCTCGTGCTACCTGCAGTGGAAACACTGCCACCACCCGCTCTGAGTGGTGTGACTACTCCATTGACACGGATTATACAACCGAGCCTGTCGATACTGGTGTCACCAGGGAGTACTGGCTGGAGGTTACCGATGTCACGGTTGCTCCTGACGGGGTGTCCCGGCCAGCTATGGCTGTCAATGGATCTATCCCCGGCCCAACCTTATTTGCTGACTGGGGTGATACTGTTGTGATTCATCTCACCAATTCCATGACCACGTCCTTGAACGGGTCCAGTATCCATTGGCATGGCATTAGGCAAAACTACACCAACGAGAACGACGGTGTACCATCTATTACCCAATGCGCCCTTGCCGTTGGAGACACTGTCACTTACAAGTGGAGGGCTCTCCAGTATGGCAGTACTTGGTACCACTCTCACTTTGCCCTGCAAGCCTGGGAGGGTGTCTTTGGTGGCATCATCATCAACGGTCCTGCCACCGCAAACTATGATGAGGACCTCGGTGTCGTCTTTCTGAATGACTGGGACCACTCCACCGTCGACCAGCTTTACAGCCAGGCTGAAACCACTGGCCCACCTACGCTGGACACTGGTCTCATCAACGGCACAAACACCTGGACCAGCGACAATGTCACCACCGGTACACGCTTCAATGTTTCGTTTGAGTCCGGCAAGTCGTACCGAATGAGACTCGTCAACGCTGCTATCGACACTCACTGGAAGTTTTCTATTGACAACCACACCATGAAGGTCATTGCCGCTGATCTTGTTCCCGTTACCCCCTTTGAGGCTAATTACATTAACATTGGAATGGGTAAGTGCTGTCTCCTCTAGCCAGAAGAAAGTTCATTGCTGACCATCATGTTTAGGCCAACGATACGATATTGTTGTTACCGCTGATCAGGCCGATGTTGCCGACAACTTCTGGATTCGTGCCATTCCCCAATCTGCCTGCTCTGACAACGCCAACCCTACCAACATCAAGGGCATCGTCACCTATGCAGACAGCCCATCTACACCTGACACCACTGGCTGGGCGTACACTGATAGCTGCGATGACGAAACATTCAACCTCTCTCCTTACGTAGCCAAGGATGTCTCGAGCGCAGATTGGTCCTCTCTTTCAACAGCCTCGACTGCCCAGAACTCGGCAGGTCTGTTCAAATGGTACCTCAACAGCACCACCATGCTGGTTGACTGGGGTCAGCCTACTCTTCAGTCCGTATTGAACGGCAATGACACCTTTGAAGAGTCCAACGCTGTCATTGAGCTTGAGACTGCAGACGAGTGGGTTTACTTTGTCATTGAAACCACCCTGGGAATTCCTCATCCTATCCATCTTCACGGACACGACTTTTTCGTCATTGGCCAAGGAACTGGTAGCTACTCGTCTGACATTGCTCTCAACACGACCAACCCTGTGCGACGAGACACAGCTATGCTGCCCGCCAGTGGATTCATCGTCATGGCTTGGCAAACCGACAACCCCGGTGTTTGGTTGGCTCACTGCCACATTGGCTGGCACACTTCGGAGGGATTCGCGGTTCAGTTTATTGAGCGCGAGAGCGAGATTGCTGGTATTTCCAACTCTACTTATGTGGATGACGTTTGCACCAACTGGAACACTTTCCAGGACACAAACGCCATCGTTCAGGAGGATTCTGGTGTCTAAGTGGTTGAATCATGGGCATTGTACAATAGGTTCCATAGTCAACGACCATACGCATAACACACGCAATGCAGATTTTGTATATGGAAGGTTTATTCTACGCAATTTACACAGTTCAATCCAATTCAAATTGTCAAATGCAGTAAGCTTGTAAGAGGTCCGTGATATTAAGTTTTGTTGAGCCAAAGATCAGGGTTGGCTATAACGCATTTGGCGCTTTGAGGCTGAACTATGCCAACCGAGATTACTCTGGGCGGCAAGGCTCGGAGATATATGTACCTTAATATTGACTCTTTGCGGCGGCATCAACTAAGCCGGAGTCGTCCCCTATTGGTTGTTTGTTTGAGACTAGCTTTGTCATGGCTCGGAGATGTCCATTTCCAGTAACTCCTGGGTGTGGTTCGTGGTGGGGTAGACGAATGTGGGGCTCGGCCATTTACGTATGAACCCCTAACCTGTGCCATAATAATTCACATATATCTTGACTGAGCCAGGAGTTCGCACGATGGAGGGATCATGTGACTAATAACCATGTTTCGAGACATTTAAATATTAGATGCTATATATCCATATCCCGAAAACCCGGGGAGGGGGCTGGAGGTGGGTTGGCAACTAGCGCCTGGGTGGCAGGACGTGAAGCCCCCAAAGCTGTCTTGTGTAGAACCAGGCTGAAGAGGATCAGGCCTCTCCAATCTAGCAGTTTTAGTGGCATTCATAATTACAATTTCATTGGATATGTTACGCCGCTCGTGGATGCAGCTGTGAATGCGCATGTTTAACGCCTTGTGTGCATACTATTTCCACTAGGGGATTCTCATCATTGATCTCCTAAGCACCATGATAAAGCATGGAGTTATTTCGTTTTTTGGGCGGCAGGATACTATTTTGTACAAGGCAGGAATAAAATATTGTACACGAATGAAAATTTGCACAGATTTTCACATCGAACCATTTGACCCATAGAAATACGGACTTACCACAAAGAGTATCTCAACTTTTTCACGACTTACACCTGGCCGGCTTTGGCGGTGAGAAATTGTCTTTCTTGAATAAATATTTTAGATCAAATCATGTCTTAGACATTTTCTTTGTCGCAAGCTTCTGACACCATTCTCAACATCTTCAGATCAAAATGAGTTTGCCTCCCAACTGGTTATTTTTTGTCCGTGCACACGCCGCAACTTCGCTGGTGACATTTCTCTTCGGGTCAGTTCAAGTCATCTGAAAGTTGGAATAAAATTAAATGTTGATTGAAAATAGGCTTGACACAGGTAGCATCGGTCCGGTCACATCCATGACTTCATTTGAGTCCACCTTTGGGCCACTCTCAGCCACGATCCATGGCGTTGTTGTATCGTCTTTGCTTATCCCTGGAGCTGTGACGGCTTTAGTGGCTGGCGTCCTTGCACATCACTTTGGGCATGTGAAGCTCATCACTCTTGGTTCACTCATCTATGCTGTTGGTTCTGGTATTGAGTGTGGCTCCACTGTCTTGTCCATATTCATCTTTGGCCGTTTAGTCAAGGGCATTGGCAACGGTTTATTTTTAAGCAACATCTTTGTGCAAGTTTCTGAAACAGCGCCATCCAGAATCCGAGGTATAATGACGGCCATACCCCTTTTTGTAAATTCATTGGGACTTGTTGCGGGATTCTTCATCTGTTACGGAGTGGCGCGACTTGACAATACTCCTGAAATATGGAGAATTCCTCCTGGGATTTCGGCCGGCCTCGGCTTATGTCTGTCGGTGACTTACTGGATTATCCCTCCATCTCCTCGTTGGTTGTTGTCAAAAGGATGCATTGAAGAAGCTCTCAAAATTGCTGAAAAGTTAGGCTTCGATGAGGAGGAAAGAGCTGATCTGAGTGCCCAAGTTGACTGTGATCCAACCTGTACTGAACCGGTGTCTCGACTTACATTTGAAGATGAATTTAGAAAAACTTGGGCAGACTTCAAATTGGCCTTTTCTGCCCCTTTTCGAGGTAGAACAATATTTGGATGCTTTTTGATGGCAATGCAGCAATTCTCTGGGATTGACGGTGTATTATACTATGCTCCGACTCTTTTTGCTCAAGCCGGCCTTCGTGGCGAGCGTGCGACATTCCTCGCTTCTGGAGCCTCAGCTTTGGCGATATTCGCTGCATCCATTCTGGGAGCCATTTTTGCAGACCACTGGGGGCGGAAAACTTCAAGTATCGTTGGCGGCATCATCATGTCGACAGTTATGATTGTCATCGGGTCGCTCTACGCCGCTGATAAAGTATCAGGCGCAGGAAAGTGGATTGTGATGGCTTCGATATACATATTCGCTTTTATTTTCAACCTTACATGGGCTATTTGCTTGCGTGCATTCCTGGTTGAAAGTATGCCTCGAAAAATCCGCAGTAGCGCCTCGGGATTAGCACAAAGCTGCAATTGGGTACGTGAGGAAAAGTTCTGCAGGATTCGCAAGCTAACCATTTTCTGAGCGCAGATTGCAAATTATCTTGTTGCCCTTGTCACCCCGGTACTAATCTCAAACACCTTATTTGGTGCATATTTTTTGTTTGCCGCTTGTTCATTGGTTTGCACCATTGTCGTAGTATTTTATATGGTGGAGACGAGAGGCCATAGCCTAGAGGCCATCGAACGAAGGTATATGCAAGACAAGTCTGATTCAAAAGGCTCGTCAACCGCATGGACTAGGATGAAGCAATTGTATAAGCGCACGGATTCAGGCTGTGCTGAGGTTTGATCGGATGGAACTAAATACTGGATCGCTATTCTATAATAATTTCTGTTCTTCATAAAATAATATCTAGACTTGTTTCTAACATGGAATTTATATTTCTGATGCCAAACTGATACTATTAAGCCACGAACACACTTGAATGAACTAATCTTGAACGCTGAGCCAAAGTGTCCGCAAGTTCCGCCAATGTCATTGAGCTCATTAGTTCAACCATGGACACCGATGCCCCAAGATGCCCATTGATCCAGTTGCGTAGTTGCAACTCAATGAGTGAATCGACGCCGTAACTAGCAACTGAACGATCTGATTGTATCTCACCAACTTGAATGCTCATTAGCAATGCCACTTGAGCCTTCAACCCCATCAACATCGCCATCACCGCATCCTTTGGTGTCTTGGCTTCTCTTAAGGCTGTCTGCGCATCAAATCCCTGGCCATCCAGGTTCTTGTTTGAATGTATCTGTTCCTTTGATGGGTCCTTCCAGATATGGCTAAACCGAGAGTCAGGCCTCTGTGCTGCTGACTCCTTTGTTCCCGCATCTGGATGGGCTCGACACACGCCAAGAATAAACTGTGCTTGATCTGGTGTGCTAGCTACAGGATTCGCGATGCTGTAATCAAGTGCCGCCAATACCTGTCGGGTAGTTACTGACTCAGCTCCTTGTACCAATAGAGTGTTTATGAAGTCGTCATTGTCTGCCACGAAGCCTAAGTCGGCAACTGCACCTAGGTCAATAGCGCGAAATGGTAATCCTTTTGATGCATGATGTCGCGCAAAAGCATCCAAAAAGGTGTTGCTTGCGCTGTAGTTGCTCGCACCTTGCATACCTGCGATAGCAACCACACTTCCAAGGACGACAAAAAAGTCTAGCGCTCCCGTGGCTGTGAGAGAGGATGTGAGGTTGATTGTCCCAGCTACTTTGACAGCAGTGCCTTGACTCCATTGCTCGTGAGTCATCTCTCTTACAAGGGCATCCTGGTGTTTGTGATCTCAGTCAGACCTGTATTTCATGTCTCTAATAATCATTTTTGACTTACCTTTAGGTCCATGGCGCTTTGAATAATGCCTTTAATGGGAGAGTTGGATGTGATCTCATTAATCGCATCCATAGTACTCTTGTCGCAAACATCGCCCTTAACGACATGCAGTTCGACATTTGACTGTCGCATTTCGTCCATCAACTCCTTCACTCTGGGACCATTAGCTCCGGAGCGAGAGAGTGTAATAATTCTCTTGGCCCCCAAAGTGGCTAAGTGGCGGACAATCTCCTTTCCGAGTCCCCCTGTACCACCCACGACCAGGTAGGAGTGACTGGGGCTCAGTGTTGGCGTGGCTGGCGGCCTTGGTTGGATCTGTAGTTGTTCATCAATGAATATGTCTTGCTGTTCGAAATATCTGCGAACATACCTTGAGTGGTTGGGTGTGATCGACTTTCATAACCAATTTTCCTGTGTGTTTTCCGGTCTGTATCGACTCCAGTTGCTCACCTATTCTTGAAACATGTTCAACCGTAACGGGGTGAATCATTTGGAGTTTTCCAGCGTGGATGAGATCCAACGGGGTTTGCAATACCTGCCTCAAGATCTCAGGTCTGACCTTTCCAACTTGAACCAGGTCCACCACAGAAATGGTCTTATTCCCACGCAGCAGTTGCATTTGCATTCTCGCATTGTTTTCGATGTCCCTCTTGCCAATCTCAATAAATCTACCAAATGGAGCTAACAACCCACAGCTAGTAACGGCTGCCTCGCCTGACAAAGAGTTGAGAACAACGTCGACTCCGACGTTGTTTGTTTGCTCGAGGATTTTCTGTCCGAATTTGAGACTGCGACTAGAGAGTATATGAGTATCAGCAATACCGAATTGTCCTTTGATGAGCTCGCGCTTTTCATCGCTTCCCACAGTAACAAATATTTCCTTAGCCCCCAGATATTGAGAAACAGCAATTGCGGCTTGCCCAACAGCGCCGCTCCCAGAGTGGATCAAAATAGATTCACCTGGTTGAAAGTTGGCTATCTTGGTCAAGCTGTACAAGGCTGTGCCATAGGCTAATGGAATAGCCGCAGCGATCTCTGGACGCATTCCCTTCGGCACGATCCATGCTTGGTTGTGGTTGATTTCCGTAACAGTACCGAGGCCTTCTGGCTCGAAGAAGCAGACCGCATCACCAACAGAGAACCGCGATGACGCCTCTTTTCCGACCGCAAGTACCGTTCCAGCTCCTTCAATTAACATGCTGGATGACCCATTGAGCTGGCCTAAGGCAGACATGACATCCCTGAAGTTCAATGCAGCGAAGTCCATACGAACTGAAATGTGGCTGGATGGGATACCTTTTGCGTCGTTTATGATATGATCAGTCCAATAAAGGGTGTCCCAAAGCCCAGCAGAGCGAATAGAAAGTCTCAGCGACCGGTCGGGATCGGTTTCTTTCTCTACGCGTGGGTGATATTTAGAAACGGAATTGATGACCCAGTTGCTAGCTGATGACTCGGGAATAATGCGAGGGATGAGAAGGTCCCCATTTCGTGCCGCAATTTCCCATTCCCATTTGGAATGCGACTGCCTCTGGGGTCCAAGAACCTTTGTGTAGAGTTGAAGAATATCTGAGACCATCTCACTTCTTGTTCTGGATTCTGGCTCCATGTCCAAAGTATAAATATCCAGATTGATGTTTTCGGTACGGACGTTTCGACTTAGCCCCGTGATGAGAGCCCTTCTCGGCGTAGCACATTCCCGGGCGCCACCTTGAGTAATCCAGAGAATCTTTGATGCATTGCACAATGTATCTCGAATCCAATTCCACTCGGATTCAGACGCTCCTGCCAAAAGGTCCTGTGATAATTCTAGGATAATAATCACGGCATTTTTAATCGCTTGAGCAGTGAACATCGTGGTTACTGTAACCTCTGAGCTCGGAATATGAAGTTTTATGTTTGTTTCAAGCTCATTAGCAACAGAAAAATCGGCTTCCCTGGTGATTATTTGTATCAATTCGTTGTTGGGAGTATTTTGTGAGTAGGCAACAGAAGACAGCAGAGTACTGAGCTCATGTTCCTCACTTTCGTAATCCTTCATTTCTACATCGACGCCCGAGAATCCATTGCGTTTGAGAACTTCGTCCCATTCGGATGTTGTCAACAGCGGTCCAAGGGTGCGACCACTGTCAACTCCCAGCCACCATCCAGGCAAGGCTCCCCAGAGCATTCCAGTCTGAATTGTCGGGATTGTCAACTCAACCAAAGCCAATTGCCCTCCGGGTTTCAGTAGGCTTTTGAGATTAGCCAGCGTTATATCCAAATCCTTGGTGGCATGGACCACGTTGGAGGCTAGAATCAGGTCGAATGAGCCCAATTCGAAACCTTGGTCCGATGCTGGTTTTTCAATGTCCAAAGCTTTAAGCTCGACAAATGGTTCGAAATTGCCAAGCTTTTCGCGCAAAGAACCCAAAAATCCAGTGGAAATATCTGAAAAGAAGTATTTCTCGGTTGTTCGACATTGCTTTGAGTTGTCGTCATTATATAGTGCCTCTAGAACCGGGAGAGTTAGACTTCCAGTGCCACCACCAACTTCGAGGATCCTAATATTTGGAATCTTGAACTTTGCCAACCGGATATAATTCGCAAGTTGCGCATGGCAGCGATGCAGTGCATTTCTGTCCAGATATATGCGGTCCAGAAGGTTGTCTTGCATGAGCAAAGACAGCCCATCAACCTTATTCATGATGATATCCTTCACCCGTGGGCCGATACGGGCAAGTGCTTCTCCATATGCACCATGTGACTTTAGCCTATTTTCCAGCTCTGGAGTTATTTCTCGAGTGTCATTTAAACCTTGTGCTCGCATCCATTCTAAGTAATGCTTGCGATAACCAGCCACGGCTGCAGCCTCCTCGAGGGTCAACGCATTGAGAGCTTGTTTGATCGAACTTCGGGAAAATGCATTCAAATCATTCCCCAACTGCTGGTCATCATTTTTGAGGTCGCTCGTACAATGTTTCAGAATGGATTCTTTGGAGGAAAGGAATGGATCAATCTGCCATTTAGTCTGATAGCACAACTGCGTGGAGAGTTGCGACCCAGCCCCAGAGCTGAGAGAGGAGAACTTAGCTCCTCTCGCAAAGAAAATGGCGTCTTTAGAACCATTTTTGGCCTTCCCTGCCCAAATGTCTGCAGTGAATTTGGCCAGTCCATGTTTTTTAGACTGCGTGGCTACTATCAAACTAGATCCAGGTCGCAAGTTGCACTTAGTTGAAAGGTGTACTTCGTCTATTGAAGATGGTATCGCCGGCTCAGTGAGAAAATCACCGAGTTTCAGGCCAGGTAGGACTGCCTGGAGACAACCATCCAATGTAGCTGGATGGATTGTATGAGGTTGCTGATATCCGGAAGGCATGAATGCTTGGGTATCCGTGACCGACAATTCAACTTTTGTTCGCCACGGACATGCTTCAATAGATTTCATACACACATATGCCCCAGTATAATTCATCCCCATTCCTCTCAAATCTTTGTAAATCCTGGACGGATCGAGACTCACCCATCTCTCGACTAAATCTGAATCCGTATGGCAGAGTTGAGAGAATGCATCCACCACTGTAGCTATTCCATGGCAATGTTGTGTTGATCGGTTTTCGCGGGATATGCTGAATATAGTGAACTCGTTCCAAAGAGAAGTCGAATCGCTTTCAGAGTAAGAGTATGGTCGCATCTGCAAAAAAACCTCAACCCCAATCGGATCAGAAGTAACTAGAAGTGGTGTAATAAATTTTATGTGCTTCATCGTGATGGTCTTTCGTTTCCAACTGCGGTTCTCGATGACAGAGAGCTGCCGAAATGCCTCGACTACCATGGTAATGTAACCTGTTGCACTGAAAATATTGGTCCCATCGATGCAATGGCCGCTCAACCAGGGAGTCTCTGACATTTTTATGTAATTGTGCCACGACGGCTGAGAGCTAAGACTATCTGGAGCCATAGTTCCAAGTAAGTCATGTCGAGGAAATTGACGGAGTCGATAGTGATGACTTCTCCGAGATTCATTCCAATGTTTTTCCTCATGACACCAATTGTAGGACGGGAGGCTTGTTAAGACCTGGGTGTCCTGGGCATCGATTTTGTTGACATGTAGTAGTGAAACATTGGCACTGTAACAGATAAGTTCACCCATGAGTGCAAGAATTGACTTGGCATCACCATCTTTGCGATTGAGAGTGCTAAGATAATGGGTATTTGATGCCACGACATCTTTCACTGTCTGGGTAATTGGACCACGGAGATTTGGATGTGGTCCAATCTCCACTATCAATCTACCAGAGTCAGAGTAGCTGTTTGTTCCAGCGACCTCAAGCATTTTTGATAGAGCAGAAGAGAATTTGACTGTCGAGAGCAAATTCTGGATCCAATAATCCGCCCTGAGATCTTGCGCCTGAACCAAATTACCCGTGACAGAAGACACCATGCAAATATTCTCCTTTGAAGCATGTGGTTGAACATCCTTGATATTGTCGTAGTAGAACTTCTCAATAGCCTGCATATGATGGGAATGATAAGCGGCCTCCACGACCAATTTGCGGTTGAATATTCCAGCCTTGTCAAACTTTTGGGCCAGCTCCACAATAGATGATGTATCACCAGAGAGAGTCACACTGTTTGAACTGTTGATACATGCCAAA
Organism: Calonectria ilicicola; assembly: GCA_020809705.1. Lineage (NCBI taxonomy): Eukaryota > Fungi > Ascomycota > Sordariomycetes > Hypocreales > Nectriaceae > Calonectria > Calonectria ilicicola. The sequence continues at coordinate 1,311,559 of CP085834.1, read as the reverse complement.
TTAACCGTAAGCTGATATGCTGCCAGGTACGGAGAAATGGCGGATTCAGACATTCCCACAGCCAACATGGCCCCCTGTAAAGTTGGGGCAATTTGGTGGAGGTTTTGCACCGCTATTCCACGGTGGTAAGCGATCTTTATCGCATCTCGAGCAGAGAGAGCCCCGAAGGTGTAAGCAGCCGCAATTTCACCACTTGAGTGACCACAGACCTGAGCGGGCCGGATTCCAAATGAGTCTAAGAGGTCAACCAGGGCGATTTGGATAGCTGTCGTGCAAGGTTGAGCGAGCTCGGCCCCGTTGATGCGCGAGACATCATCGGGTTTGGCCAGTTCTTCGGTCAAACTCCACGTTGCTCCAAATTCTAGAAGAAAGTCTTCGGCTTGTTTAATACTCTGCTTGAAAACGGGGTAAAAAGACATCAGTTCTCGTCCCATCTCTGCCCACTGAGCACCTTGCCCCGTGAATGCAAAGCAAACAAGAGGGTTTTTATAAGCCTTGATAGGTCTTTGAGAACCCTCTTCGACCTTTAGCAGATTTTCGGAAATATCCTTTAAGCTATTAGCTGTAATAGCAATGCGGTGAGAATGGATGGAACGTCGTGATCCTAGTGTGTATGCCAGTGCTCCCAAGGATATTGACGGTGATGTAGCAAGAAACTTTCTCCATAAAGCGGCGAGTTTGTGTATATCTTGTTCACGTCTGTGAGTGAAGCAAAAAAGTCGGGGCACTGAATTATGTTCGGGTAGGCTAATGATTTCTTTCGCTGACGCTGTCAGTACGGCTCCGTTGACCAGTTCTCCATTTGTCAAACCAGTCCAGCCCGAACCTGATTCGACAATAACATGAGCGTTTGTGCCACCAAAGGCTGTACTGTTGATTGAAATCCTTTTTGCCTCTCCAATTGGCCATTTAACAGTTTTATTCAGAACCTGAGAGACTGTAAGTACATTGAACTTTTTGGTGGTTTCAGACTCTTGATTGGTTTCCACATACCTCTATCCCATGTTCATGTAGATTCAGGGCGGTGTTGGCGGTCTTGTAAGTTGGATTCGGAACCATAAGTTCTTTTTCAAGGACCAGTAGTGCTTTTATCACGCTCGCCAACCCAGCAGTATGCTCAGTGTGACCAATGTTGGACTTTACGCTGCCAACATATAGCTTCTTTGACGGATCTCTCCCCGAACAAAAAGCTTTGGAGAATGCTGTTATTTCTGCTCCATCACCCGCCGTGGTGCCGGTACCTTTGAGATAAGATTAGCTTTCAAATTCCATCGAGAACAAATTTTGAAGATGGTCAGAATTAAAGCAATACAATTCCATGTAGGAATAAGGCAAAATCCGAGACACTTACCATGGGCTTCCACAAATACCGTCTCACGGGGATCTAACCCAGCAAACTCATAGGCGCGTCTTATTGTCTCATACTGGGCATCGCCTGAAGGCTTAGTGATGCCGAACGTCTTTCCATCAGATGTAACCGCAGTTCCTCGAATGACTCCACGGATAGCATCGCCATCACGAATTGCTGCACGAAGTGGTTTTAAAAGCAAAGCCGCACATCCCTCACCGCGACCATAGCCATTTGCCCTCTCATCAAAGGCATAACATCTACCGTGAGGGGAAAGAAATGTCATGGACGACATGAAAGAGAAGGTATCCGGATCTAAGATCAAGTTGCAACTGCCCAGTATCGCTTGGTCAATTTCACCAGACCAGAGGGCATTGCAGGCATTATGCAAAGCAACCAGGGAACTTGAACAAGCTGTGTCTATCACGAGACTGGGTCCTCTCAAATCAAACAAATACGAAATGCGATTGGCTAGAATGGTTGCGCCAGTTCCAGTGAAACGATAACTATTGAATGATTGGGATTAGTTGAGCCCTTCTGCAACACGGAAAAGAGGCTATGAGATACATAATGTCACTTACGTTGGTGAGACTTCTGGGTCTCGAGCAAGGATTTTGTCGTATTCCGCGTGATTTGACGCGCAATAAACTCCGGTGTTGGACCCTTCAAGAGTCTCCAATGGCACACCTGCATTCTCCAATGCCTCATATACCACTTCCAGAAGTATCCGTTGCTGGGGATCCATGGACTTGGCTTCCACTCCGCCGATGTTGAAAAATCCGTTGTCAAAGTAGGCAGGGTCTTCATTGAGTAAATGCATCCCTTGTGAATTGGTCTATCATAATGTCGATATGTGAGTAATTCAAAAAGTTCAAGTAGCTCGAAATGTCAAAATGAGACTCACCGATCCTGAGAGTCCGGCTTCGGGGTGCCAAAAGGACTGTAGCCTGAAGCGCTCCTTAGCATTGTTTGACCAAGTGGTCATGCCCGTGGAAAGCAAATGCCAGAATCTGTGTTCGTCTGACGCTATCCCAGAGAACCTGCACGACATCCCGACAACAGCAATAGGATCCGGAGCGCCCTTTTGCCGATCCATATTGCCTACTTCTTTTCGCTTTTATTTGATACAAAGAAGATTCGTTGTTTCGGTTAGGTATGATTTGACAGACGTAACATGAAGGTGTTGATGATGAAGCCGGATATCAATCTTCAAAACAGTGAACCAAAAGAAAAACGTGTGATATGATTGAACTTAGATCTGGAAAAATCTTGATAATAAATCTCTGATCCATTGACAGAACGCCATATACTGATCCGAATTCATGAAATAGGACTGATGAATCAGAGCTACAATTCGATGAATCACTCTGAGACCCCTGATTAAGCCCTCTGTCCTTAGTTATGGATATTTTGAGAGACAAAACCACAAGAAGAGCTCTCACTCATTGTATTATCAACGTGGTGACTTTTGATTGGAACTTCCCAGCTTAACTAAGATGTTACGAGAATATCGCTATCCAAGCCGTCGCTTAGTACGGCTGAATAATACAAAGCATGAAACCCCCGGGGACACTTGTGCCTCGCGATCAATTTTTTTCCCTACTTTTGTCTGGTCACTTCTTTGATTCCATTCGCCCAAAGCTCCTCTCTTGAAACTAATGGAACGAGGATCAACAAATTTAAGTCAGGTGATCATGTGTCAGCGTATTGTAAGCGCTCAGTAAACTGGCGTCGCTTAGTGCTGCATAAATAAGCGCAGCCAGATCTGCAAAATTATATGATTTGTCTTGGAATGAACACCTGAGAGGGATCTAGGGTGGATCATGATATTCGTCAGCCCTGGCAGCTACAAGGGGAGATTCTGTCTAGCTCTTCGCTAAAATCACGAGTTAGCGCCACCAATATTCTCAGCAACACGCTAAGAAGTGCCAATTTCCAGAGGCCTGACAGTAGTTCTTACCGCTGTTTTTAGATCGGGGAAATTCGCTAGCCACAAGGGTTTCGATTGGTAGACAAGGCGCTCAATATACGAGAGGTGCATCGGAATAGTTCAGTCTTTCACAAGACTAGTTGCAGGTCGTAACACGAGGTCCAAGTTCGACATGACATGGGGTAACCAAACATCGTATTGTCTCCGACATTAGAGTTTTCGCTTATGTTCGGTAGTGGGCCGCGCCAGGCTGTGCCGCGTGTTGGCTCCATAATGAACTGAGACTGGCTATCACAAACTATGTTGGTAGGCTCGCCAATTTCTTGAGCGGAGAAATGGCTGAGCTAGGCACCTCTTCTCAGCTCGATATGCAATGATACATTGGCTAATGCATAATGTTGCATGTGCCAGTATCCCAGCATGAGGTATTTTCCCACATGTATTGCATCCGACACGATCTCAATCCAGTATTAACGTCCGGAGTGAAGACGGGTATCCAGGCGAATCCACACACGGGGGAGGCCCCATATTCAGCGGTGCCCTCAAATGCTAACAAATAAATCTTATAACCAAAAGAAAAAGCCCGGTAATGGCGGTATTAGTTTGGTGGAGCCAGCTGACTAGTGCCTTTCCAACTTGGTTTATAATGCTGACACGGATGGAGTTGCGCCCAGAAACTATGTAGCCGCGCAGATTCATGACGGTCAGCCAATGTTCTTACAGGTGGAGGAGGAGATCAGACTACAAGAATTGGTTCAAATACAGACTGTGCTAAAATAGGAACATCCCAACCAGTCGATCAGTTAGTGGACAAGCTGGCTGCATCTTGTTTACAGACAAGGAATTTTGCATCTAAAAGGTTTTGACGACACATATTGGATACTCTTCCCCAGTCGATTTCTCGTCCCCAATTGCTCTTACAGCAATCCAATGTTCTTTTGGTATTTTTGGTTGACCAAAGCTACATAATGGATGACAAAACATTCGTCCGCCCAACGTTCCCTCTGGTCCCAGGAGTTGGACACCTGAGTCCGCTAGACCAATACATGATTCGGCTTATGCTCCCGTTAATGTTAATATTTGAGACCGATCCATCGGTTGATAGAGATGAGATTCTTGATAATCTCCAGACGGGTCTGTCATACACACTCGATGAGTTGAACTTCCTTGCCGCCGATATCGTGTACGAATCCGCGGATCGAAACATGCTCCAGTTGGAGTATGGTGACGCCCCTGGGGTTTGGTTCCATGCGGTTGAAGATACGACTCTTTCATTTCAAGAGCTTTCTGAAAGAAACTTTCCTTTCTCAATATTGTCAGCAGAAAGGTTTACTCCCGAGCCGCGCAAGCACATTGAGGGGAGATGTCCTGCTTTATCTATTCAAGTTACCTTCATTAATGGTGGGCTTGTGCTAGGCTTCTGCATCCACCATTCTGTTGTCGACGGGACCGGTATCAACATCTTTCTCAAAGTGTGGTCACGTCATGTTGCTGCTGCATCAGAGGGTCGCATCGTCCCCTCAGAAGCACGGCTAAGTGATGCAGATCTAGACATGTCCAACGCTCTCTATCCGGCTCTTGAAATGCCATTGTCGAACTTCGATCCCTACAGTAGCGATCTAACCGAGGCTGCCAACCCCGCGCAACGACAAAGACAGACAACCATCATGAAACTGGCGATGGAGGGAGATTGTGCAACTCTTGACGAAATCAATCCACAGACGCATTGGTATTTGTCACCAGAAAACTTGGAAAAGTTGCGAAAAATGGTGAAGCCGCCATCTGCAGACCTACCTTCAGTGACAGACAACGCCGCCGTTATGGCTTTGGCCTGGATCCATCTTACACGGGCCCGAGAGCTAGCAAATCCAGGTAGCATTACCGTCTCTTCAATGGTAACTGGCATCAACATTCGAAAGCGCCTAGATCCACCCTTGCCCGACGACTACCCTATGAACGCCATTGTCCCTGCAAGGGCCACGGCGGGTGCAACTGAGCTTACATCTCCAATTCCTGAAAATATGTACTCATTGGCGTCCAGAATTTCAGAGTCAGTACGTTATTGGACACCAGAGCGTCTCTCGGCACTTATTGGGGCAGCTCAGACATGCCCAAATGTTACAAATCAAATGATTCCTTGCGTAGGTCACGACTTATTGACCACAAGTCCCACCAGTTTGTTGGATTGCCTCTCATATTATCAATGGGGTAGTGAGCTAGGGCTTGCAAAATGCCTTCGAGAGGCGTTTCCAGCATTCTTCGATGGATTATCAATCTACATGCCTTCAATGAGGGGAGGGATTGAAATTCAACTCTGGGCGGATCCTGAGGCCACGAACAATCTAAAAGCAGACGAGGATTGGACAAAACTGATGGAGTTGATTGTATGATTTTCTATCACGGTTCCGGTCCCTCCAGATTCACAGACCATACTACAAATATTCATCACCGTTTGCATCATGTGTTCGTAATTTTATTCGCAATGGATGAAGCATATTGTCATTGACTTTAAATAGGAATAAGTCCCCCGTAAAGAGGGACCTTTGTAGAAGAAGAGAAGCTTTTGCTGTTTATCCCCAGGACCAAATAACTAGCCAATATCCTTGGTGTGGGAGAGGCCCCAGTCAACCGAACCGGAGCGACAGGGCATTGTACCCTTCGTACCAACAAGTCCACGCCACTGAAATTTGTTGATTGAATCGTTGATGAGATCGATAATGTCCTGGTTGCCGACAATGGTGGTACGCTGGGGCTTCGACATGATACCAAAGGCGCAAGTGCCATATTGTACCAATTGGCGTTTGTCCCAGAAAATCCAGGTACCCCCACCTGCAATGTTTGTAGCAATTCTCCTGCAATCAGAAACTGTAGGTGAACCCCCAGAACTCTGGTTAATGAAGCTGGAGGTACCACAGTAATCCTCTGAGGCTCGTTCAACGAGAGGATTGTTGGCGTCCTTGGGCGATGTGGGTGCAGGTGCAGCCTCAGCGAGCGCCAGAAGGGCTGCCATGGTGGCGAAGACGGGGATGCGCATTGTGGCCTTGATATTGTAGGTGTCAAATGGTGTGTGTTTTGGATGAATTTCACCAACAGAATCCGAAATTAAATGAGTATGATGAAGAGTCTTGAGGGGGCTGGGTTTCTAATATTCCGCTCTTTCTGGGAAACATCCATGTTTTGTATAGCGAAATGGCCTCCGTTCTATCCTGGCCTCCCAACGCTGAGCCCGGAGTATCGCGGTTGTTTCACACAATTTTTGAAAAAAGGGCTTCAGTTCCGGTATCACGAAAATGAGGCTTGTCCCACAACCAGATCTGCCACCAAGTCCGTATAGCTCATCAAATCGGGCCGGGCCGTCTGTTCAGCTTCATTTTCGTCTGATACGATATGCCGGCCTTTTTGGACGAGATGCGATTGGATGTGAACTTATTTCGGAGGGGAGGCAAGGCAGAATCATCCGTCATGGGCCATCGTAACTTGGCGCTGTGAATCTCAGACATAGCTTCATGCCGTCAATGGCGGTTCCTAAAGTGGGCCATCCTGACCTGACCAACCACGTTTCCATTGCCATTGGCACAGTACTCGTCTGGGACTGAGAAAAATGGTACGTCCACAACGTCAATTCCAGAGAAATCTTTTTACACTATCCATTGTGGTTTCGTGTATGCTTTATTTAGTCCGGCGAGTGCATCACATGCAGCGGCCTGATGCCAATAGTGTCAGAACTAACAACCATTCCCCCTCCAGGCAACTGCATCAAATCACACCGACTCTGGACCAGCGAATAAATAGAACAACTGTTTCTCGAATACGAGACATGAAAGACGGAATGGAAATTATTTGTCAGATTTTAGTTCACATAGAAAACGATATCTGCGTGCGGCTAAAAAGAAAAAGGAATTATGGTGAGACATGGACTTGCGGGTGGCTTAAACCGTGTTTAATTTCACGCGATGCATAGGATGAGAGTGAGCCAAGTAGCAAGGAATGGTCATCCGTTGAATATTTTGTGCACTTTTTCTTTTAAATTTCAAGCAGTCTAATTAATAAAATGCATATTATTGCAGTCTATGTCAGGAAGAAGGATGAAGTTCAGTTCTTGTCAAGTTTTGGACAGGCGCAACATGGTACAGGGTAGGTCGCCCAGTTAATTCTCAACCTTTGACCAATCGGATGAATGTATTGTCTTGGTGGGGAGCGGCGGGATCCACTCCAAATTTAGCACGGGCTGTTCTCTGTTGTAGATGTTGTCTGCATGTGGATTAATTTATTTACTGTCATTTATTCTTGCTCTTGTTCTTGCTTGATGCTTCTTTTGGGTTTATTCTCTATGCGCTGCACGTTGCCAGTTCCTAACAGACTCACTATTTCGAGGCGGGATTTGGTTGAGATTGAGCAAGTTCGATAAGAAGAAAGGAAAAAAAACCTTAGGCAACAGCACAATTACATTGCCTTAGACTAACTTGAATGCCTGAATTCTTTTTGGGTTGCGGTCCTTGTTCACGTGAACTCGCGCCACAAGATTGTTAGCTCACGCATCATCGAGTGACCACAATACGCGATTGCCTTGTTGCATCGTGTGAGTCAATTACAATTGGCAACAGATCTGCAGAAACAAACTCTATACAGAAAACTTCGTCATTTATCTCGGGTATAGTGACGGGTTTATGTTGCACGTGTGCTTTGAGAGATGAACACATGCAGTCATTACCTTTTGGATACGTCAGCCACCCTCGGATTAGTTTTGAATGGTTCGAGTTCAACCTAACGTCGTACTCCGATGTAAACGCGAGCCGATGGTTTGGATCTAGGGTCATACCAGTAGGGCTGGTTTTAGCGTCAAACTTGACTGCTTTTGGCAGGGATCATCTCCAGCTGGACGATGGTCGCGGCAACGTAACTCCGAGACGACTTATCTCCGCACGTCCTTGATTGTATTAGCCTGTGAACAATACCCTTGTATTTATCAGCAGGTTGGGATGGTGTGAAGATTTAGGGCGTCATAAGCGGGGATTTATTTTGTTCCCGGAGGAGACAAGGAGGAGTTGTTTAATTACCGGATGACTCGGCTAGACGCGTGATCAAGTAGTCTGTAAGAAAAATCGCGATCTCGAGTTATATGATGTAACTGTTCCCCTTTCTGGCTGAGCTACTTGCGTGACTCTTGGAGTGTCAAATTGCAATCATGGGAGTTTTACAGAGAGTCTTGTCGAGGCCGACAAACAAGCCCTACCGAACTGGCAATCTAGAAGTTGAAAACCCGCCATATTTGAATGAATGCGGCTATGTCGATTTCCGGCCCGGTGACATCGAAAACCCGCAAAACTGGACCACTGCTCGGCGGAGTACAATCACAATTGCAGCTGTCTCGCTGGTAATGTATGCTACATTTGCATCAAGTTCACCAAGTGGATGCATCCCTTCCATGTCGAGACACTTTCATGTGTCTGAAGAGGCAGCAGGCTTAACTATTACTTTATTTTTGCTGGGGTACTGCGCTGGCCCACTTATCTTTGCACCCTTGAGCGAACTCTATGGTCGACGATGGATCTTTTACATTACCTTTGCACTATATCTTGCCTTTAACTTTCTTTGCGCCTTTGCGCCCAATTTTGGCGGGCTTCTTGTGGGCAGGTTTCTGGCTGGGACTTTTGTGTCAGCACCACTGAGCAACAGCCCTGGCGTTCTTGTTGACTTGTGGAACCCAATGGAGCGGGGAAATGCCATGGCTGGCTTCTCAGCTATGGTTTGGATCGGTCCTGCCCTGGGACCCGTTGTTGCCGGCTTTTTAGAACTGAAAAAAGATTGGAGATGGAGTTTCTATGTTTTGCTGTGGCTTGGAGGCGCGACAGCACTGCTCATGTTGACCATCCCGGAGACTCATGGCCCGACCTTGCTCATGATGAAGGCCCGGAGGATTCGCGAGGCAAAAATCCCCGGTTACGAAAACGTCAAGGCCCAGGCTGAAGACGGTGATCGCTCGCTAAAATCAATTTACAAGATTGCGCTGACACGGCCGTGGATTATTTTATTTGACACCATCTCTTTTCTTCTCGCCATCTATATGGCTGTCGTGTATACGCTGTTGTATATGCTTTTTAGCATCTATCCTATTGTATTCCAAGGGAAACGAGGATGGAATTCCGGAGTGGGCCAATTACCATTGATTGGCACGGTCATCGGTGCTTGCATTGGTGCTGTCGGCATTGTTCTGGATACAAGACGCAGGCAGAAGAAAATCGATGAGGGAGGCAAGAAGATGACACCAGAAGACCGCCTGCCCCTCGCCATGATTGGAGGCATCGGCGCCCCTGTGACGATATTTTGGTTTGCATGGTCGGCGCAGTACAAGTATGTATTCGGTTTTTGAGTGACTTCTTCACATGGATCTTTCACTAACATTTCGCAGTTCTGTTCATTGGTTTGTACCTACTTTGGCTGGTTGTTTTCTTGCCACCTCATTGATGTTGCTATTCGTTGCATACTTGAACTATCTTGTCGACACATATTTGATGTACGCAGCTTCAGCTTTGGCAGCAAACACCATCGTTCGGTCTGCTTGCGGCGCAGCAGCTCCCCTCTTCACCACATATATGTTTGATTCGCTTGGCGTCGGTGGTGGAGGCAGTCTTATTGGTGGCGTGGCGACTCTACTGGCTGTTATTCCATTTTTGTTTTACAAATATGGATTGCAGATTAGGACAAGGAGTAAATTTGCCCCGACTAAATTGAAGGAGGCGCCAAGACAACCGGATGAAGAGCGGGATGCAGCCCAAGAAACAGTGACGATACGCAGCTCAACTAGCACCGCTGCAACAATAGAAGAGAGGGAAGAAGGTGCGAATACAGACTTTGCTCAAGGATCCGATGGTTTAACGGAAAAAAAGGAGTAATGGCTTAGATTGAATTACAAAATTGTTGTGCCTAGAGTTGAGAGATTATGGGAATGGTCTTTTGTCGGGCGTCGGTCGATTGATGAATCAAGCAAATGTCTTCAGGAGCTCATGTGGGGAGATGGCTAAAACGAACTCTTCACTATAATAATTATCATACATCTAGAAAACCTGTTGTGATTAACTTTCGCAACATTCTATTGCTTCGGCCCATCCATAATTCTCCGTGTCTGATTTTCCAACCCAACGCCCACTAGCGACTGCTCATCCGAGGTCAAGTGTGTATAGCCTTATCTTACTCGACGTCGACCTATAGCTTGTGCTATTTCCATACCTGAACTACGACCTATTTTGGGTGGCAAATCGATGAATTTGGAGTCCCGGATGACTGTTGATGCGTACCCAAGAACTTCAGGTCCATTGCACAGATGCGCGAACACGGTGCCCATGACTCCACTCGAGAGAAATATCAAGCAGGATACAATGCATAAGCTCATCCATGGCCGAGACACAGTATATACTTCAGCGAGGCGGCTAATTTCTACGGGTATTGTGATGTTGGCATTGAAGGCCGGGTTTGCATCGACACTCCCGTCAGTGGCGGCCATGTAGACCTGGCTCAAGAGAACGTACGTATTCAGAATCTGCGACAATCGGCGGCTAAACTTCTGCTCGTCCACATTAGTGAACATTGAATCGGTATCGTCCTTGTCTGAATTCTTGAGCCATGGGTCATCGAGGTATTGCACTGTAAGATCAACTGCTGACATGAGTTTCCCTGCGGCCACTGGAAGGTTGGTTGATACCCAGTACCATGTCATGGGGAACGAAAGAAATGTGATAGCCTCAGGAGGATTCTTGCTGGTCGAAGGCCGCTGCGCAATCACGGAACAATTCTGCTGGGCAGCTATATCAGACCGAGAGCAGAGGATTCGAGACTCGATGTATCTTTGAACAACGCCACAGTAAGCTGTGATCCCAATTGGACGAGGCATATCGCTAGCTGTCATAAGAGTGGATTGGAAAAGAAGCCTGGCTGATTTTGCTTCTATGCCTGTCTCGTTCTGGAACATAATTGGGCTTCCAGTCCAAGGCCGATTTTTGGCATCTTCGTCTGTCCAATCATCTGGTCTAGCTTTTTCCGACCAGTACTCATCGACAAACCTGTTTAGCGAAATGCTCCAACGTGCAGTTTGGTCGCTGTCATCTCTGTCGGCAGGAGTCAATCCGTACCATGTCCCGTTTGATGAAAATTTTGCGGAACTGCTCCACTTTGTAGAAATTGAGTCGTTGGTGGTGGGGTTCACCATTCTCGTGATGTTTGAACACTGTAGGTCCATGTAACTGGATTCCACAGAGAATGTGGTATTTCCTGCGGAGACATTCGTCACTGGCAGACCAAGTAAAGACGAATATAATTCGGGTTCTGGGCTCCAAAGCACATCTTTCCAGCCATCATGACCCGCTCCATTCTCGAAATCCATCATTGGTATTTTGACATTGCCCCAAAGATCCATGAAATCAGTTTTAGTTTTGTCCGGGGTTAATAAGAGTGCATTGAACAAGGAAGTCAGATGAGAAATGACGACACCAGCGTATGTATCCGAACTTCGGCTGTTGATTACCATGGTTGCATAGTTCGATTGACCAAACGTATCATAGTACGCAATTCGTGAGCGCTCCAGCCGAGGAACATTATACGTCCCCAGCATGCGCAATATTGACTGAGATCCAAATGGAGAGAACGCCCAAAAAAGGAGCAAACAGATGCTAAGTACGTTGAATTTTCGAAGTTGAAACTGGGTAATAATGGTCGCCCCAACTGTCCGGCTGCCCATCAACTGCTCAAGTGAACCCATAGAAGTTCCTTTCTCAAGTTTCCAGCGCGCGGCTTCGTACACCATGCGTCCAGCGATGGATGCAAAAAGAATTGGGAAAAGAGTTGCTATCTATTCATAAAAGTGAGATTTAGAAATGACATTTGGAAAAAGTAGATCGAGGTTTGGTGTGAGAGACGAACCACAGTGATACTGTTTTGCCAAGCCTTGAGCTCAGGTTCATGGACATCTTTGTTATCAAGTTGTAGTACGGCGATGGAGAAACCAAGTAAGGCAAGTGGTGCTGCTATGGATAAAATATCTGATAATATGACGCCAATTTCGAAACTAGGCCTTAATCGAATATTGTCTTCTGGCGGTTGCGTTTTTGCTGGCGACTCATCGTACGCTGGCGGACTTCCATTGTTTGTTTCAGTACCAACCTCACTTCGATCTCCTCGCGGAGAGTCACTACTGGGTCGCTCTACTGAAGCCGGGATGGAACGGTGATCTATTAGAGGGCTTGTTTGCTCCGAAGATGGTATGATATGCTGAGTCATGACGAGTCGGATTGAATTGACCAACACTACTATTTAATTATGGAAAGTGTCGAGGATCAAGAAGTTCTTTATATGTTCTGTGAGTGGCTTAGGGGTCTGGTGGCTGCACACAGCCCAGTCAGGTTCTCTTGGCGTTCAATCAAGCCTCCAGAAGAGGCTATGCGCCCCACCACTCGTCAGAGCATGCAGTTCAGCCTTAAGCCCTACATGACATGACACATGGCAAACCGGAGTGCTCCAATAACTAGCCCCTTGGGAAGCTGAAAAATGCCCTGATCTAGGACTAAAATAGCCTAAGTAGCCTTGAAATATGGCAAGACACTGGGGGTTGACTGCGGGTTGGGGTCCGAAATCCGGTTTGAGCTGCAGGAATGTTCGTAGAGAAGTTTGATGCTCTTTCACATGTAAAATATTCCACCCAGCTTTTTGCCAAGACGTTGTGAATGCGATCGGATTCTCAAGCCCCCACTATGCGGCTTGGGATGGGTGCGCCTTTGCTGACAGTATCATCGCCTTTGCACATCTGAAAAAAAGTTCCTCAGGGCAACCTTAATGATTTGAATGGCAGCTCTATCATTCGACTGTGCTGGTGCTGCCCCATACATGCAGGGGGCGGCTGAAACTGTGGTGTCTCGACTCTAGCCAATGATGGTACAAATAGCAGGCCCATGAAAAAGCCAAATGCGGAAATATGGACCGCCACCAACAGCTCAAGAAAGGGTGATGGTTGGCCAGTAAGGCAGCAACAATAGAGCAGCGGGGAGAAAGTGAACAGAGACTTCACAGGCGGAAGTTATGCTTTTAAACAAAAACACAAAAGAGGAGCAATGGTTTTGGTCGAATCGAATGCCATGTCCAGATCTGAGAGTAGTTCTGAGAGCAGTAACAACGGCCATTTTTCTCCGTGAAGCAGACTTTTTCAAGAAAGTAGTTAGGCGGATGGCCGAAAAGCGTTTATTATACCGATTTTAATGTCCCATTAACCTATTTATCTTACAAGATGATCGCAAAAGTTTGGCCATAGTCTTCGGCCGAGGTCCCAAACTTGATGAACCCTGCTTCAAATATGGATCGCGCCCGCAACTACTTCACCCGTGTCCATTCAATGAGAAGATCTATAATCCAAAAAAAAAAAAAAATTAAGTAAGCTTCTCCTCTTGCTTGTCCCTTGCCGCCTCATAATCTTCTCTGTGATTTATTTTCTCTCCCTCTCTCTTCACCCTTGCTGAATTTCCCCAGAGCATAAGTTGCTTCGCCGTTTTTTGATCACCTAAAGACTTGATGAACTTTTCATAATCTTCTTCGTTTGGTTGGTTCATTGTGAGGACGTTCTTCTAGTATCTGAATGTTAGCTATTTTCTAAAGGGCATACCGACGGGACACACCTTTTGTGATTTGTGAGTAGAGGATAATCGGAAATATGAAGGATATGGCTGTTTTACCCAAGACGGATACAATTTGAGTCCGTATTGGGAGTAGCTTATATATTTCTTTGAAAAGGCCATTGTGCACTGTTGATCTGGGGTATCGTTCTTCTTGGGGCAGTAATAGTGTCCTTTTGGCAGAGGGAGGTTGCAAAAGGACGAATAGCTGCACGGCCGATACAGTATTATATAAAAATCAAATGCAAAACTTCACATTCATTCAGTTGGTCCTAGAGAAAAATGTCCACTTTGTCCTGAACGGCTGCCTTGGCAGGACTGCTACATTTGACTCACCTGTGACCCGACCTTTTGGTCGTTGAACTGGTTCGAAGTGGCCTTTTAGCCCACCTTGACCTTTTGGCTAAAGTTGGCCGAAATTAACCAATCAGTGCCCATATATATATCTGGCTTCTGATGTCACATGTGTTTGACATCCACTTACAGTAGCTCGTTGGCTTTTCCAAACACCCTCCCATTTCCACACCCTAGCTACCCCGTATACCACAGCCACCACCAGCCACAGGCATAGCCACGCGCAAAACGTCAACCAAAAGAAAACAGCAAAAGTTTGACAGAAGTGCAAGGCGGCTGTTGGACAAGCGGGCACGATCTTGTTTCCTTTCATGCATATGCATTAATATGCACTTCGTCTTTTGGACATGCAGCAATTAATATTCGCAGATGAAGGAACAAAACAGGCTCGCGCTGCGGTCAGTGGCTTTGAGACCCACATATTCCCCATACAGCCAATCACACTACAGAAGTGTTGCCTAACCCTCCATGCTCGGAAGCTGAGAACATCGAGTAGCATCTTTATGTACTTGTAACGCTTTGGAAGTCTTATTAAGCTTTCTTTTATAATTTGGATTTGGATATTGTACCTGGATATTGCATCTGGAAAAATATGGAGTGCCCTTTTTTGTCCCATATTTTTTACTCGACCATCATTGTGGGGCATTTGTGGCATATTTGCACGGGCTCATCTCAGTAGCTTCCTTTTGCTATTTTACCATAATGAAGGCGAGCTGTGAGTGATCGTGTATACGTCTGGGATGTATGATGCAATTTAGGCATCTCATCGTATAGGGCTGTGTTGATAACGATTCATCATCGTGGTTTGACAATCCAGCCCCGGTCGTATTCCAAGATCCACACGCAAGGTGTAAGAACTAACAAAAGAGCTGAAACCAGGGCATTCCGACATTGAACCAATCAGAATGGGAAACGCAGGTTTAACCAAAACCAAAAGCGGAAATACGCAGCGCCAGCCACGACACTATCCCCGCTGGCAAAGGAATGCAGGGCAGAACCTGGTTCAAGCTATCTAGCCGATGGCCCATCTCCCAAATAACCGGTCGTGGCAGTGGCAAATGGGATTCGCGGTGTGCCAAAGTCCTTGACCTTTCGATGCATGGATTAAGCATGTGTTTCATCTTTTGCCAGTTGGTTCGCGTGGCGTCGGTGCCTGCATCGAGGCGGGACGCCCGAAGACGATGTGCCGAGATCGAGACATGGCCGCCAGCTCAAGAAAGCAGCCACCTCATTAGTTTTGGCTGACCGCCACCAAGCCATCTTTTGCACTTTGATCTTGTTTCAATCACTTGGTCATCCGGTCGTTCTTCGACATCACTCCAACCACACACCATGAGCACAGGGTCTGCGACCGCGGTGTACACCGGGTTCTGGAGGAACTACGACGGTACATGATACAATTACCCCAAAGGTGGATGGCACATGCGCTGACGTTATTTCTCTGTGTACAGCTGATGCCATTTCGGGGCTGGGACTGACCCTCACCATACCCCAAATATGGGGCACAGTTCTCATCGCCTTTGTGGCTCTGTTTGTCAATGCGACCATGGTAAATCTGTGGTCCATCGCCTGCTTCATAATCCATCAATATCGCTCCACTCCGTCGCATAGCTGTGGGCTATATCACCAACAGCAGGCCGTTCTTTGCAATGCGCCGACCACTGCGTCGACCGTCGTCATATTGCTCAGGCTGGCGTGGACATGGCGCGGCAAGATCTCCACTGCAATTCGCTCGTCACTGCCGTTGGTCTCGACGGCTGTCTTCTATCTAGTATTGATGAGTGCCGCTGGTCTCTTCACCTCTAGGGCGCTACTTCGAGGGGACCAAGTACTTATTGCTAGTAGCAACTGCGGCTTCCCGGTGGACGTCACAACAAACGCAACCAGCTCAGCCACCGACACCGCGGTGTTGAAATGGATTCAGTTAAATTATGTCCAAGCTCGAGAATACGTCCGGAATTGCTACACCCCAGATGGAGTTTTTAACAGACAGAGTTGCAAGATATATGTAGAGCCTAATCTTCCACTCAAGACAAACACGAACGCGTCATGTCCCTTTTCATCCGACATTTGCGCCCAGTCCACTGCACTGGAGATGGATACCGGCTACATTTATTCCAATGCACATCTTGGTATTAATACCCCCAAAGAGGACCAACTACGATACCGCTCAGTTTTTAAATGCGCCCCGATACTCGCCGAGGAAAAGTATTCCACATCGTGGGCTTTACCGGACTTTGAACTATGGCCGAAAAGCATCAACACGCATGTTCCGGGCAACAAGTACAAGTTATACAACTTGGGTCCATCAGTAATCGCAAATTTTACGTGGATGGTAAGCAACTATTCAATGCTGAATACTGACGCGGTTGGGCGTGGTTATGAATTACGGTAGGTAAAGCATGGTGATGCAGCTGAATATATCCAGTCAACAATGATCTGACGGGCTACTAGTACCGCGACATCGTATGCCGACTTTCATGATGACTTGACAGTATCCGACTTTTCTGCCATCGATGATTTGATTGTGATGAATGCTGACACAGCTGTCATTTCGCTTTTAAATGGCGTGGTTTACAGAAATGCCACCCAAGATCCTTGGTTCAGAGCTTCTAGTTCGATTGATAAGACAGGGCTAGAAAGGCCAGACGCAGAAAACGGGCTTTACTACGCCGACAAAGTCCTGTCTGCAATTGCCTGTACACAACAATATCAATATTGCACCGAAAAGAACTGCACTTCGCTCCTTGGCGCAGGACAAAGTGATCAAATAGGGGCTTGGGTAGCAACACTCAATCCAAAGCAGGCGGCCGTATTTGAGCTCCTTGGTCAACTGCTAGGCACTAGCATTAGTGATATAATCACAACCCTCGGCTCCAGACTGTTGCAGGCAAATGACATCGTGGTTTCAACCTATGGGCTACACACTTCGCCCACACTGCCGTCGACACAATGGCAAACCGAGATGATAAACATTTTAAACATCGGTCTCGCATCCACACAACGAGCGATAGCCGACTATGCCAACTCTCCTGAATTTTATATACCCATACCAGAAAGCGAGAAACCCTTCGGCCCAAGCAACTACACGGTTCAGCCAGAAGGGGAACTCAAATCACTTTGTTCTGCAGTCAGGGTCACGGATCTGCGATTCAGTAATTTCAGCGTCATCGGATTAATTCTGATCCTGGGATTCGGACTTGTCATTATCAGCATCAATCTGCTGCTTCTTCCTGGGGCAGCATTTTCGCTGAAAAAGAAATACGGCATGCACGAGTATCCGCAACAGGAGTGGCAAGAGGGGCGCATGTTTATGATGCAGCGATCATTTCTGCTGGAACAAGGTGTAGGCCCTTGGAAGGTGGATAAGAATGGGGACATTCCATATATACCAAAGTCGTCACAAGAACTCAGCAGCAGTGAGGATAATAGTGTGGTTGGTGATTCGGCCAAGACTAAAAAGGGTTATCGCTCCATTAGAATACAAACGATGTAAAGTAGACACAATACAATCCAGAAAGCAGCGTGCTTCTAAAGGCCGGCTATTTCAGGCATCATATCACAGCGGGAATGTTTTTGACAACAGAGATGCAGATACTATTCTTTCGCATTTTTGTTTTCCTGTGTTCACAAAGGCTGATCATGCGTCGAAATCATACTTCATGAATCAATTGATACTGCTCTAACATCTAACAATAAAAAAGTCCGACGCAAAAACGCATGACAAATCAATCCTTGACTCCACCCATGCTAAACCTCTGTGCCTGTCTTATCACTCCGCTTGAACCAATTGACGGGGTTGTATGGATTTCCTTTCGTTTGTGTGGGGGGTGTCGTATTTTCCTCGCCAATCTCGCCTCCAATAACCCTTCCTTTGACTCCTTGTTCCATCTCGTCAAGATGGTAATCTTTCATGAGCAGGCTGCAGATGACAGCAGGAGCACACACGCCCACAGCAGTGATAAGCAAGGTGGTCATGGTCTCCTCGTAGCTCCTGTTGATGGCGTTCCGCTCGTGGCTACCAATAGGATACCTTAATGCGTTACGAACATCTGAAAAAATCAGTGTGGCATTGTGTTTTGAGTGCTCGGGGAGATAGTCCTGAAGCTTGGCAGGGATATTTCGACTCCAGATGGCACCTGCAATGGCTGAGCCGATGGCCGAGCCCACACTGACCATGGTTGTATAGATGGCCGTGGCGGAACCAAGATTCTGGTGTCCCACGCTAGCCTGGACGCCTAGTTGAATAGGAGTGGTGATCATGCCAGCACCGAATCCAATGCAAATCTGCGTTCCGATATTGGCAGCTTCGGTGGGACCGTCATTGCGGTACCTCAGCATGAGGCCCAGACCCAGCATGTAGAGACATGTACCTGCCACGCTAAACCACTTGTATCGATTGCTGAATTTGATAATTATGGAAATTATGAGTCCCGATAGTGTTGAAGCGAAGCTGAAAATTTGCGTGATGTAATAGGCTGACCTTGAATTAAGATTCCTCACGACGAGAAGGTAAGAGTGAAAGTACGGCATCACGGAGAGATTGAATGCCACTGTGAAGTAGTTAGACACACGTAGTTGCTGCAGTAGAAGACACAAGCAGAACCTACTAACGTAAAAGGCGATGAGCAAGCACCCAGTGGTGAAGGTTCGTGACTTGAATAAATGCAGCGGTGTGAGTGGATAAGGTGCCAGGTTGGAAACAAGTTTGCCCTCGATTCCCTTCAGGCCTAGCTTTTTGCCAATGGTGGAGCTCATCTCCTAGAATGGATAGATGACAATGCACATCGTACCGAACATGAGCATGACGACGATGCCGGGATCGTTCCAACCTTGGGAGGCTTCTGTAACGATGGTGCACGGTATGAGGACCAAGGAAAGACCGGCAGCCAGGAGGACAATTCCACTAATATCAAGATCTCTCCAAAGACGGAAGAGGATTTGCGATGGGCTTCCTCTGATCGTATTCCGGCTCTTGGAGGTATAGCCGAGCTTCTTGGCGCGTCTTCGGTTCAAGAAAAGCGAGACAAATAGAGGGACAAATGATGCGGGTAGGATGATGGCCCACATGCCATAAATCCATCTCCAATCGCCGGTCGACTTCTTCATAGCCGTGGCGATAGGCTCACCGATCCAGGTAGTGACGAGAAAAGGTAGGTCAGGCAAGGTCGAGAATAGGGCACGCCAGGTCAAGTCAGTCGTGTCAGCGATGAAGACCTGTTGTAGGATAAAGAAACCAGTGGTGCCGGCTGAGTAAAAGATTTGAGCAGCGGCAAAAGTTTGCACGTTTTTGGATGTAGCCATCTGAATGTACCCGAGTATTTGAAGGGTGATGGAGAGAGTGAAGGCTTCGATGCGACCAAATACATCGGCTATTTTCGCCATGGGAGGCTTGACGACGGCTGTATATGGACAGGTCAATCAATTCAGCCGGCTGTGAGCGGGTATATGGATGTGACCTACCCAGGACGACAGCCTGAACCACAGCGATGGTCGAAAGAAGCGAGTGGTTGTGAAATAAACTGGTGATCATGGTGGGGAGTGACGACGTGACCTGAGATTCTAGCGAGTTGGAAAAGGTCATGAGGAGGATGCTGGGCGCGATACGAGTTAGCTAGCCATCCACCCGAGCAAGGATGACAGAATAGAAAATCATTTCGCACGTACCTTAAATAGGCGATCATCAGGGATTTCCTGGTCCATGTCGTAGCAATGGCTTCGATGTCCTGGACGCCATCCTGGATATCTTCCTGTGCGTCATCATCATGGACGCCGTCTTGGTCGGACGAGTTATTCTGGTTAGCGATGACGGTGCTATCTTCGCTCGTACGGCCATCCTCCTCCTCTTCGCGCTTCTCACTCGTCATGACGTTAAGGTGCGCTCTGGTCGTCGTTTTCCCGCCCGCCTGAATGAGTAATGTGGATGGACGGATTGATGATGATATTTGCGGAGAGGCCAAAGCGAGGTGGACAGTATTAAGCTGTGCTGATAGAAAATGTTACGTGACAAGATTGAAAGTGAAGAGAGTGAAGAAGGTAAGAGAAAAGATGCTGTGCTGTGTTGCACTGTGCTATGCTGTGGGTTCGCGTGGCTGCAGCCAAAAAAGGCAACAAACGGCAGGAAACATCAGTTGAAGTACGTGGTCGGTCGCAAGCAAGACGACAAAGCCGGTTTACCTCACGCTGGCCTAAGCGCACTCACTCTCCCACTGTGTTAAAACACCACCCTATTTTTATATTAAAAATTTTTGTTCTTTTCTTTATTGAGACCAAGCGACGCCATGCTTCTTGTGGGATCCTTTGCGTGGACTCTGACCCTCAAAAACTTGTTTGCAACAGGATCAGCGAAGGAACGAACTTCTCCTAGCCGACGCAAACCGCACCATAATATATGCTTCTTTGAGCACCAAGAGAATTCAGCGGCAATATGTGCTTCATGGCTTTATTCACATTTCGCTGCTTTAGCGTTGAATCATGGGCGTATTGTGTCAGTGGGTTCAAACAAGTCAGGCAGCGCAGTCACGTGACATAGCCCATTTGATGTCGGCCACTGCATTAGGCCGCGTTTATCACGCGTCGTCTGTCCGCTTTCTCTATTTCTGCACGGAAAGCGGGCGAGTAAGCTTCAGAAACTGACCTTCCGACATAAATATCAATATCTAGACCACAAACCTCGTCCGATGTCGAACCACGTCGACCGTATTGAAGCGGGCGGGCGCGTGAACGTTCAAGTTGGCGACACTCACAACCATTACGGACACGGATACGACGTCGGCGACGAGCAACTCGCAAGATTACGATCAACCGATCCCCGCCATGACAAAACTCGAATCGAAAAATTACAAGGCGGCCTTTTGGTTGAATCCTATCGTTGGGTACTTGGAACCCCCGAGTTCTCACAATGGGAGAATAATGATGATTGTGAACTGCTGTTGATTAAAGGAAACCCAGGAAAGGGCAAAACAATGCTTATATGTGACATTATTGAATACTTGACCCCCCTTACAAAACTTAAGAATCCAGACAGTGATGTACTGTTCGCTTTTTTCTTTTGTCAGGCGACAAATTCGGGCCTAAATAATGCTACGGCTGTCTTGAAAGGCCTCATTTACCTCCTTCTAGTGCAACAGCCATCCCTCGATAAATACTTGCCTAAAAACACGGGATTTATGGATCCAGACCATTGGAACTCTCGCGTTGCTGCAGAAGAAATCTTTCAAAATATCATTAAAGATACAGCCCACAAATATATGGTCTTGATCATCGATGCTTTGGACGAATGTGAAGTAGACCAGACAGCACTACTAGATTTCATTCATGCAACGCAATCATCAAGGATTCGGTGGATTGTCTCAACCCGTAACCGGCCTATAATTGAGGAGCGCATACTAACCAACAAACTTGACGTACCGTTATGTCTTGAGCTAAACGAGACGTCAGTGTCAGAAGCCATTGCGTTTTATATTGAGCACAAGGTCGGGATTCTTGCAAACAGGAAACAATGCACACACGACGACAGTATTTATATCAAAAATTTTTTAACGGATCATGCACACGGTACCTTTCTGTGGGCTGCCTTGGTGTGCCAAGAGCTGGAGTACTGTCTCCGATCAGATCTTAAAGAACGTATAGCGGAATTTCCTCAAGGCCTTTATTCTCTTTACAGGAAAATGATGCATCAGATAAAAGGCCACCGGAATCCTATGCGATACGCGAAAATTCTTGCCATCGCAACACTGGTGCACCGCCCTCTTTCCGTGCAGGAATTTGGATATTTTGTGCCGCTGCCAAGCCATGATAAAGACATAAATGATCTAGTTCAAGAATGCGGGTCATTCCTAACCATACAGAATGGTAGCATTTACTTTGTGCATCAATCAGCAAAGGATTTCTTGCTCGAAACATCAGAGGCGGACCTGTTTCCGACGGGAATGCAAAGTTTGCATTACGAAATCTTTGAGAAATCTCTCACGACCATGGGGCAACTTCCGAAAGATATATATAGATTAGGTGACCTCGGAACTCATGTTGATTCTGTCGACTCCATGACCTTGTCGATGACCCACCTTGGTGGTCTACAATATTCATGCTTATTTTGGGCCGAGCACCTGCATCAGGCATCTATGCTCACAACAGAACATGGTGTCCTTCAGCAGAATATGTCCGGATTGAACCATGATGGATTATATCACTTCCTTTCAAGCAAATCTCTCTTTTGGATTGAGATCCTTTGCTTACTTCGCTCGCTGTCGATTGGGGTATCAACTCTAGCAAAGCTACAGAAATTCTTCAAAGTGAGCTTGTTCTTCTCCTAAACGCCAGCTACTCCGAGTGATAACCCTAATTTCTTTTTCATTACAGTCTCATCCTCGGATCGGGTTTGCTTCTAAGAATTTCGAATTCATCTCTGATGCCCTTCATTTTATCCTTTATTTCCGTCAAGCAATAGAGGAATATCCACTTCAGATTTATGCATCTGGTTTAGCGTTTAGCCCGAAGAAGAGCTTACTACGTCAGCATTTTCATGAGCACGCGTCAAACTGGCCTGAGGTTATCTTAAAAAGAAAAATGGACTGGGACAAGCACGTCCAAGTATTGCAACCTGGCAGCGCTGTTCAATTCTTGGCGTTTTCCCCAGAGTCAGACCGCCTGGTTGCATCTGCACAAGATGAATCATTCGGCCAGAGGCTAGTGTGCTGGGATGTAAACGATGGTGCCCGGCAGAACTTTAAACCGCCAGAAAATCCGATCCGATGGCAGACATTGTCGCCGAATTGGAGATGGTGGGCGTGTATCACCTTCGAAAATCAGTTGGAAGTGTGGCAGTTTAATGCATATGATCTCGAAGTTAAAGCTCTACACTGGGCTGAGCCAAATATTGATTTTGTTGCCGAATCCTATCTTGCCTTCTGACCCGATGGTCAATGGTTAGCAGTCCTCTCAAACATAAAAATACAATTGTGGAATGTCCAGACGCATTCTGTCAAAACTTACTACCAATCAAACTACTCAAGAAGTTTTCCTGAATGTCACTTTTCATCAGACAGTCAACGGGTAGTTTGTTATTGTAGGGACAATGTGCAAATCGTTGACTTGCACACGGGTCAGTCCGAAATTCTTCATAACCGGCGAATTGTCAAATCTGTAAAATTTCTACCCGGCAGTCACCATCTTGTCTTGATCTTTAATTATAGGAATTGCAGACCTCTGTTCTTGGATGAATACCTCCATCCTATCAATGACCTGAATACATTTTTAGGTGGAAACATTGAACAAATAGAATTTTCTCCTGATGGTCGCTGGGTAGCAGTGGCGCTGTCCACGGAACCTATCCTGAGACTATACAATGCGAAGACTTCGACGATATTACGAGAGGCACAATTGGGTTCTCTAGATATTGAGACCCTGATCTTTTCGCACGACAGCCAACGGCTAGTGGCATCGTCTGTAGCTGGCGACACATTTTGGCTCTGGGACATCAACAACGTCTCGATTGAGCACAATGGTGATGTCCCCATGTCTGCGATTGATAAGATCTGTTATTCAAATGACTGGAGCCTGATTGCAACCAAAAGCTGTGATCAAACATTAAAATTATGGGATGCACATACGCTTGACTGCCTTTTCACATATGAGGTCATGGATAAGGATTTCAACGTTGGAGAGATACTCTTTTCACAATGTGGACGATTCCTCGTGTCAAATCAAGTCACATCAGTGGCCATTTTCGACGTAAACAACAGAGAGCTAAAAAGCGAAATCAAAATTCCGAACTGCGCCTTGTGGATTTCAATGTCTAATGATGCCCAGTTGCTAGCGACCTCATCCGCAGACTGGGAAGACATATCGGTCTGGGATACAAACACGGGCGAATTGAGAAATAGGTTACGCTTATTGGATTTTCTTGATGAGCCTTGTGACACAGAGCTTGCATTTAACGCAGAAAATAACGCTCTTGGAATTGGCATTAAAGGATATGGACATGATCTCGTACTCCTTTGGGATTTTGTCGCGAATCTCTTAACTAGAATACCTCATACTCCGCCGGCGCGAAGACTATGCAGAGATTTGAGTTTCTCTGCTAATGGAAGATTCCTTTCCATTCTTACTAGTGAAAACATGGTATTGTGGGATTTAGTCACGGGAAATGTACACTCCGCGTATGCAGCTACCGGTGGAAGGATCCAGTTTGTTGATAACTCAACCATCCAAACCGATCGAGGTATAGTGGATGTTGGGATAGATGATAGATCTATCATCTCATTCCAGGGGACAGAGGCTTTAGAATGTGATGGTGACTCAAGCTGTGAGAAAGAGTCGGAATATGGGCAAGGGAAAAGCTATCGATTGGAAACTCAAATTGTTAGTTTTAATGGTGTTGGGCTGTCTGAGACACACTGTTGGGTTATGTGGAATGGCAACAAGGTCTTGTGGCTTCCAGCGGAGTATCGGCCAATGGATTACATTTCCAAAGCGATAGCGAGAAACACCATTGTTGTAGGTTGCCCCTGTGGTCGCGTACTCAAAATCGACTTTTCGAGTAATGATGGTGATGAATAAGATTGACCCGGTACGAGGAGGGCCTTGCACGATTGATTGCCTGTATTTTCTCCTCTTGAAGCAGATAATTGGAATTCTTGCTGACCGCCTCCCGGATGATCTCTTCATAGGTTATTTGCTGATAACAATGGTGGTGCACTACAACAAGCTATAGATGAAACATCAAGATGTCGATTTATATATTGACACCATTATCACTGTATATTCTAAATTTTAAAATTATCTATTATTTTATCAATTTTCTAATGTCGCATCGATCCATTTGCTGGTCAACATTGTAAACTCAAACGAAGCATTCATCTCTAATTATTAATGGGCGGAGACAGAGTAGGTTTCCTAGGGGCAGTTTCTGAGGGGTAGTCAATCGAACCGGACTAGCTCTTCATAGGCTCAGACTAAGTAGACTAGATCATGTTGTCGTTGCAGCCAGCAGTAGCCAGGAGCCTAATTTGCTAGTCGTCTAAGTCGACACGATGCAATCCTACCCTTCGAGAGGGGAAGAATCAATACAGATCTACTTTGTCTATCCGATACGGACATTGAACAGAAGGTGTTGAATTTATTTCGGATGATCAAGCCAATCCTGGCATTTTGTAGGAGCGTTCGCCCTCCTCTGGCGCTATGTCACACGATCGTAACCCCACAGACTTATGTTTGGCCGATCTCAGCTCCTTGTGATAATGGCCGACGGCCTAGTACACCGCAATTCTCGTTTAATTGTCAATTTCAGTTTTTTATCTAGAAATCATCGCTATTGATTTTCTTGTTAAAGAGGGTCAAGACTAGTAACATCCACCCTAAGCCCATTCGTGGTCTTCCGGGTACGTAAATGAGTATTCACGAAGGCTAGAAGCAAGCCGAAGTGAATGCGTTCAGATTGACCCATCAAGTCAAATTTAGCCTTGAACTGATAACGTGTGCCACAAATGGTTAATTCTTACTAGATATTCTCAGTTGCAAAGCAGTGTGATACAAAGTCTAGAGCCAAAATATTGGCATTGACGGTCCTGCCGCATCAATCATTATCCAATCCGATTGCGGTTGGGTACTGCACTGTCTAGATCTCGCTCCCCCTTCGCGTCTATTCGCTACGGCATCCAAAATCCAACATTCTCGGGCCGCTCTCAACAACATCAGAAATCACAATCCGGTATATAGTATAGTGGCTAGCATTTCGCGCTCTCAGAACTTGAGAAACGGTTAAGCTTTGTAAGAATTCTAGTAAGGCCTATGACTCTTACACTTCTAGAATCATCTCTCCAAGCTGTGCAATGCACACACAAGCTCCTATTGTGTTGTAATCTTTTTGGTGTTTTGATTGAGTGAGTCTAAATTTTATATTATTGCGCTGAGATGAAACAACCTTAATTGTCAAGTTATATTCTGAAGCCAAGGTACTTAGGCCTTGTAGTGTATTTGCATCAATAAAACAAAAAGCTAGACAAAAAAAAATATTTCTTTTGCGATTATTCAGATAATTATACCGAAGCATAGACAGATCACACATACACAGTCATTGGAGCAGAGTATGATCTATTAAAAGAACACAACTTTAGTTTTGGTTGCTAAAAAGAGACTAAAAAAATGGCCATTGCCAAGGTCCCACAGCTGTAACCAATTGAGAGTGAGTGAGTGATGAACGTAGCTGCCACGAGGCGGCGGCTAGTGGCCGCCACGACAACTCTGCAATCGCTGATTGAGCAGCACTGACGCTATGACGCTGGGGCTGAGCACATTCGGGTCATCATGGCGAGTGTCCGGCGGTAGCCGGCACAACTTGTGACAACGTCAAATGGCATGTTCCTTGCGAAAATAGAAAATACGAGACCATCAAACGCGATGGCTTTCTGCACCATGTTAATGTACAACACGTGTCTGAGAGGCAAGAGCCTAGCCCTTCTCTGCCTCTACTGGCACACTAGCGGTGAAGTGGTATAAATCCACCCATCTCCCATTTCAAGCTGGGACGAAATACTACTGCAAAAGACCTCCAAATATCACTTAAAGCCTTCACTCCATTCCTTATTCGCCATGCGCTTTTCATTCGCTGCAGTCGCCGCTACCCTCCTCGCCACTACCCAGGCGCACATCGACGGCATTTCCGTCCCGGCCACCATCAAGCCGGGCGAGCCATTTAATCTCATAATCCTCAGCTCCAACTTTATTCAGAGAACCTATGATGTTGGTATTGCAATCGGGTACGCGGGAGGTGACGGCTTCCGCGACTCACTCGGCCAGGTTGCCAACTCTTTTTACCTTGGACCTAGTGCGTGCAATGCATCACATGTCATAATTTGAGTACTGACGGTTCGTAGATGAATCCAACCTGGTTCACAACTTTAACAAGACAGTGACCATTCCCGCATCACAAGCTAAGGGCAAGGGCATGATTTCCGCAAGCCTGCAAAGCCTCCTCGGAGCCGCCGCCTTCCCTTCGCTACAATTCTACAACGTCTCCGTTACCTTCGGGTCCAAGACAAGCAAGAATTACAAGACATCGTTTTAAAGCTGAGAGCTTTCATTTTGTTTATGCAAGCAAAGACAGTTTATCTGAAATCTAATGCAGAGCCGATTACATGATGCAACATGAATAAATAGATACCATCGATTTATAGAACAAAAAATATGAATTTGAATTTCAACCTTTGCTTTTGACCGGATTGAACCAGTTTTCACTGATCTCGTAGTATTTCCAATTCGGTTATCGGTCGAATTAATCGCCGGTATCTTTATTGCCGGTGCCATCTCATTGCTGTAAGGACTGACCCAGATATGGCACCTATTTTTAAACTATGTTTTCGATGGTTTTTTTTCTTTGAACTCATCAAGTTTGTTGACGGCTATCTGTCTACCTGGGATAACTACTGCTTCAGTTCTTGGATTGAGGTGCTCGTGCATTGTATTTCTCTTAGTATAGCTGTATGGCTGGGCTTTCTGCTTCAAGACTACGCACAAACTCTAGGGTTAGGATAGAGAGATGATGGTGCGGGGCTACGTAGCGCGATATAATGTAAAGTTCCACTTAGGATATCACCTAGAACAGTATGAATCTCAAAGGGATATTATTATCTTCACAAAGCACCATTATTATATCCTCGAGCTTAGATAGAATGTTGATTTTGATAAAAGAATATCAGACGTCTATATAGCTAAGTGTCTTTCTATTTCAATGTAGTACTCCTGGCAAGATTTGACCCTGGTCTGCAGTTTTTTCTGAGTCTGTGAATTTAGTATCTTGGGAAGAGTACGTGAGCCTAGGAGGTTTAGGCCTCCAACTAGCAGCATATTAGTAATTAATTACTGTGTCGTTTTACCACTGATAAGCATTAGTGTCTAAGATAACGTGAATGCTACGCAATAGGCTAATATTAAACACGAATAAAGTAATTTAAAAGGTTATTCGACTAACGGTTTGAAAGAAAAATCAACAATTACTTATCTAAGGTTTATTGAAAGTCTGTCTGGTCCTATGGGAAGTCCAAGGCCCTTATAGTTTATTAGACGAACTAGCTGATTGAAGGTAGAAGGATAAAGACATCTAAACATGCGAATGAATAACAAAAGGGCGTTCATACGCCTAATTTTTAGTCAGCCATCCTAACAACCGCAACCGCAACCACAACCACAACCACAACGCGCACACCCTCTTCCGCGACCAAATTCAGGCGGCTTTGCATCATTTTCTTCCAGTGGCAGATCCACATGAAATAAATTTGTGCTGGGGGTCCAGATATCCTTGTTCCCGCTCAGGCGCTTAAAATATGCTCCTATGCATTGACATTGCACTGGTCTTTGCACGGGTTCATGATAGGTTGGTTGGCAACATGCGGATTCCTGTTAGCTACATTAGTTCTGTTCAGGGCGGATGGGGCAGCTGACCGTACCGTAGGCCATAAAATATAAAACTGCCCCCCTTTCCCCAACAATACAACAATCACCCAACCTACAACTTCGACTTGTACCTATTCTCCTCCGACTCTCTATAATCTTTCACCATGGTTTCTGAATTGACGCTGAAGCATGAGACCCTTCCTTTCACTCGTCAGGCTGTGTCTAAACAACGTCCTTCTCTGCTCTATTATGGTTACGAGGAATGTGATGATTACGAGCTGCCGAAATTTGAGTCGCGGCCATCGCTTCAGGACTTCATCTTGAAAGATCTGGGAGAACACACAAATTCGAGGTACTACGGGGTGGACCTACAAATGCCCTTCATAGCGGAGCAGGAGGGAAAGACTCTCGCGTGCCGCGAGACTCCAGATGAGTTCGAAGCTATCAATGAACATTTCTCTACCCAGGTGCATGCTATTTTCAATGCCCTCAAATCATTCCAGGACGCAAGTATTAAAGCCGACAGACAAGGCTTTTATGAAGATGGTCTAAGGTTAGACATTAAGATCGGATAGCAATATTACGAGGATGATCTTGAGTGCTGGCATCGTGATGTGCACTCGCATAGACTTCATGTTAACGATGCAGTTATGCTCCCTTCAGTGCTGCATGTCACTAAGCTATGCATCTTCGCTGGTGATCGTAGCGGAGACCTACTCCAGGGCACGCGTCCAGCTGCTTTGCGAGTGCTGGTGGATTCAATAGTACGATTGCCGCAACTACAAAAGATTGATTGTCCATTTCTCTGGGAACGAACACCAATCACTCACAGCTCGCATGTACTTCGCCACTATACGCGTTCGTGGGAGGGA
Source organism: Calonectria ilicicola (assembly GCA_020809705.1). Lineage (NCBI taxonomy): Eukaryota > Fungi > Ascomycota > Sordariomycetes > Hypocreales > Nectriaceae > Calonectria > Calonectria ilicicola. The sequence continues at coordinate 1,282,012 of CP085834.1, read as the reverse complement.
CCCTGGCGTGACTCACGCCACGGGTTTGGTAGGGCTGTCGAGGAACTACACGATAAGATACTGGCAACGCTGAGAAAAGCAAAATTTTGGTTTTGGGAGGATGATCTGCTCTTGGATGACCAATCAATCCTAATGCCCAACCTTGTATACCCCGCTGACGAAGATCCTGTGTCGGTTGGGTTACGAACTATCGCATCGTCCCTTGAGGAGCTTGAGCTGCGCGCCTTCCTGACACCTAGCCTCTTCATGGCCCCGGTTCAATGGTCGCGCATGAAGTATTTGCGCGTCGAATTTCACCCCTACCAACCTAATGGATCCTGGTACTTTGTTGGGCCTCGTGGGGAAAATCCCAACCCTAATGGCTACCGGGTAACCGACGATCATTACCCTCCCACAAGTCCAAACGAAGAGGATGAGCAGATGGATGAGGAATTTCTGGAATACGGTACCGATGATAGTGACAGAAATACTGACATGTTTCGAACAAAGCCTCTGGAAGACAGCGTTAACCCCCTGCTGGTTGCTTTTGCGGCAGCGTTGAAAGGTATGCCGACTCTGGAGGAGGCAGAACTATTTACACACTTGCGTTGGGCCCCATCAGGAGAGCGCTCTGAGGAGTATGGGGATGATGCACCGTATAACTCGAAGTGGGGTAGTTACAGATGGGGTATCAGGTACATTCCAGGAAAAAATGGTGCTGAGGGTCTGGTAGAGTGGCAAGTTGGGACATGGAGGCCACAGAAGGGCGTGATTCAATTATTTGAAGAGTTGAGCGGCGAGAGTGAGGTCAAGATGGCATGGAAGTCTTTTGACTATGAGAACTCCCGCGGGTAAATTAGACGAGGCTTCTCTTTTCAAGACAGAATGTGACAAATATTTGATGATTTAAATTATTGGTGGAAGGCCTCTCTTCATACTGAATATACGAACCACACACTCTTGCCCCATTTATGACGCTTGATATCAATCAAAAATATAGACCATCATTGCATCCCATCCACAAATGAAAGAACCTCCAAATATAACCAATAACATGACCATGGTCAGATCAATTTTCATTTCGGCGCAGCTTGAATCCTGAGGCAGATTCAGCAAATTTTAGAGGAGCAGTTAGCCGAATGTGAAATCAGGAACTAAGTTCATGGATACTATCCCATAAGACATTGCACAAACCGGATGAGTCGTAAATGGCGAAAATATCAACGATAGTGTATCTCAAAACATGACTCAAGGTGCACAGCCTGCATATGTTGGCGGCAGCACTATTAACATCTATTTTTAGTGAGATTGGCAATCCTTTCTGTACCATCTTCTCCGATGGTTCCACAGGATGGGCCCTAGCCCATATTGGCTCGTTGGGTTATTGTTTGAGGTTTCGATACGTCGTCAAGTTCGTCCGATTGCCAGTTTTCATACCTAATACCTAAATGATCCTTGCTTTGATGGGTTGATCTGATGCGTCTTGCGGACGAATTCCTGATATCCGCGAAGATGATGGTCGTGTTTTGGATGTGTTCCAAGGGAGCGATGATGGAAACCACGTGCAAGTTGCTCGAGTTCAGTCGACTCGTCCAAAAGTTGAAGGACTTTAGAATCCGGGGCATTCAAAGTCAACAGCCTCCACCCAACAAGAGAGAAGGAAACCGCTAAATCGCTACTTTTGCGGCCGATTCTGCGAGACATCTCTGTGAAGTGGTGACGATATAGCGATGATGATGGCTATTTGTTGTATGCCGGGCTGATATATTGCCAGAAGCTATCAGTACTTCTATGTACTTCGACGGCGTGCTCTACCTCTGCCACAACTGCTTAGGGTGACCGTGGCGCAAGCAATAACACGGTGGCTGCGCCGATTACAGCTTTTAAGCGCCGCAGTTTAGTTCTTCTACAACTATGACGTCTTATTCGTTGGCTCCTTGTGAGTGGGGCTTCAGGCTACATAAGCTGCTTTTAACCCCTCAAATACCAATGCAAATCCCTTTTACGTACCAAAACAAGTTTGCTTCCCAATATTGCATCTTTACCCTAAGACGCTATTTGAAATCGTGGCCACCCCTAATTAACAAAGTGCTCCTCTCAGTGTCGCAATTGTTCTGCCTGCTCTATCACGCCTGCATCCGATCCCATGTCCATCAAAGGTAGTAGTGGGGTTCCCCTCCATGAGAGGGTAGACAGTGTGATCTGCGACACACAGACTGGAGAATCTGCTTTTGAACACTTCAAAAAGGTCTGGTCGGAGGTTGAGCAAGACTATGGGGTTCTTATGCAGGCGCTGATGAAATATTGCCGAAATCAACTCCGCGAGCAGGAGATTGGGTGCGAAGTGACTGGCCGAGTGAAGGAAATTGGTTCTATAATTGACTCCGCAAAACGTCGACATGAGTTACCATACGACAACACCAAAGACATATTCAAGACCGTCCACGACCTTGTAGGGATACGGATTATCGTCGACTTACCGTCGAGCATCAAGAAGGTCAATATCTTTATCCATGACAATTTCCAAACTATACGCGATCCTGTGGAGTTCAAGGCAGAGCGTAAAACTGGGAAACACTGGTTTCCTTGGTTTGGTGCCTACCAGGCAACAAACCATCGTCTCATGGTGAAGCAAGGTGTCGAGGACAAAGTTCTTGCTCAATGTTGCGAGGTTTTGTTGGAAATTCAGGTTACTACGCTCAGTGAGAACCTCTATAACAAAGTCTCGCACGACTGGTTTTATAAAGGAAGTAAGGGAGAGCTAGAGCGTAAGGATGAGGTGCTCATAGACATGCTACATGGCTTGTCTCTCGTCTTTTCTCTCGGTATGGTATACCTACAAGACAAGGATGACGGATTCGATGGCCGCCCTGATAGAAACGTGATTTCGATTATGAAAGACGCTGTTCACCAAAACAATCCTGAATTATTACTAAAGATACTTCCAAATGATTTAGTGCCTGAAGAACTCCCTGGCAAAAAAGTATCAGTTGCGGCCATTGAAAAGGCTATGGAAATGCCACTCAACCATTCTGAATCGGAACAACAAATGTGGGATAGAGTCAAGGAAGCATTGAGGTAAGACATGATGTTGTGCAGAATCTAATGAATGCTAATTTCCAACTTAGCAAAGGGCTTCAATATTCTTTGAATCTTCCGCTAGTTGAAGATGCTTGCTATGATAGTCTGAGAACTCAGAAAAACCCTAGATGCTTTCTAAATACCCGTGCTAGTCTAAGAGAGTGTATCACAACTTGGGCTGACCAGAGTGAAGGAGAAACTATATTCTGGTTGCATGGTCCCGCCGGTGCTGGTAAAACCACTTTACTCTGCACGATTGCTGATTTCTTTGCGAGAACGCACCAATTGGCAGCTGGATGTTACTTCGAACAGAACGATGTAACCCAAGTTGATACGGCGAGGATATTTTTCACCATCTCCAGTCAGCTGGTTAATACCGTCCCAAATTTTGAGAAGTTCCTACGACAGTCCCTTAAAATGAATTTGGGTAACGAAACAGGACTGGGAATCAATAGAGAAACACCCGATGATCAATTTAACATCCTTCTTGGATATCCTCTGTCTAAGACAGATCCTACTATGCCATACAAAAGAAGCAAGGTAGTCATCATCGATGGTATTGATCGATGCCGATTGCAGCAAAACTTGTCAATTCTTATCAAGTCTTTCTCGGGGCTCCGATACCTTCGGAATATACATTTGCGTGTATTAATTTCAAGTAGGGTGAATATTGAACCCCTCTGGTATGTTGACCTTAGAGGAACTTCATATCGGAACTGGGCAATACATGAAGGCTCTAGAAAAGAGATGCAACATGATATTGAGATTGTTTTGCGTGCTAAGTTTCAAGAAGTGAAAAAGAGAAACAAAATTTATAATCCATACTGGCCAAGTCCTCAAGACTTGAGCCGAACGATAGCCCAAGCTACAAACCCTTCACCCTTCTTTCTTTATATCGAAAAGCTGTTTAAGTACATCGATGATAGGAGTGGCAGGATTCAACCTATTAAAAGACTTGAACAGTGGCTAAATAATCCCCAAACTCGAACATCTCAGCTTGAGGGCCTATATTTAGCGATACTGGATGACCTTGATAAAGGATATGACAATGGCGAATCCATGCAACTTTCAGCCGCCGAAAGAAGAGAAGTAACTCAAGTCTTGGCTCTTGTAACATTGGTCGTCAAGCCACTTTCGGCTGGTGCACTGACAGCGCTCTATAAACATGTAGATGTTGCACACTGGCTCCGAAATCTACAATCTTTAATAAAGACTCCCACCAACACTCAGGACCCAGTTCAAATCATGCATCAGTCTTTTTCTGATTTTTTATTTGGATCAAACTTATTGAAACTCCACCCCTTTCAGATAAACAGGTTGGAACTACATGTGAATCTCGCAGATAAATGCATGAGCCTCTTGAGAGCAGAGGGAAAAGGGCTTCGTCAGGACATCTGCAATATCAAGCATCCCGGAAAGTCAAAAGAAGCCATTGATAAAGCCATTATTAGTAAATCTATTACTCCAGAACTCAGCTATGCGGCGCTCTATTGGGGTCATCACCTGATAGAAAGCAAACAACGGATCCGCACGGAGCTTTACTATGACTTTTTGAGACCACACTTTCTACATTGGATTGAGCTGCTTTCTCTTCTGAACGAAGTGTCTTGTGGAATAAAAACCATCCAGAAATTACTAAGTGCACTTCGAGTAAGTAAACTTCCAGCTACAAAGTTCAGTCTACTAATTATTCATAGGAACAATGCTCTTCTAACTCTGCGCTCATTGAGTTTCTGGAACATGCCGAGTTGTTTGCGATCCGTAATAGAGTTCTTCTTGAAGATGCCCCCCTACAGGTATATGGATCGGCCCTCATTTTCTGCCCGCATGAGAGCAGGATCCGAAAGACATTTTGGAGAAAAAGGTTTCAATGGATCAAATCTGTTCAAGGGATAAATCCTAAATGGAATCCTTGCTTGCAAAATGACGCAGCCCATAATGATAGAATTACATGCATCTCTACCTCTTCAGATGGAGAATTAATGGCATCAGCTTCGATTGCATCAGGCGTACGAATTTGGGATGCTAGGACGGGTGCTCACCAAGAAGACATTGACTACAAGTACCACCCTATCTCAGTGGATTTTATGGGTGAATTAAAAACACTGGTTATAATTTCATCCGCTGGACTAATTCAAGTCTTGGATACAACAACTAAGATGGTGGTTAATGAACGCTGTCTTCGGCAACCAGCTAGTCGCGGGAAGGAACCGGTACTGCTTGAATCTGCTTCTTTTTCCAAAGACAGTAGATTGGTGGCCACAATCACAAGAACAACAATTATTTTGGAGGTGGATGTGTGGAACTTTTCGACAGGAGAATTTATTCGCACATTTCGTCCTGGGCACCACATCAGCTCTGTTGCCCTTTCCCCAGATGGGAGCCGACTTGCAATATCCGCAACGGTAATTCCCAAATCTGCAACAGATGGATTTTCTAGCACGATACTTGTCCTCAACCCAGAGAACGGGAAGGACGTGAGTAAATTCACTACGCATGGAAGTCTGGGCGATATAAGCTTTTCACCAGATGGAAAATTCCTGGCGGCAGTATCCCAGAAGAAAATCGGGGTTTGGGACATGACTGCATCAGCGAGTGATAGTTATACCTATATTGAAGACAAAAGAGTCAATGTCTCCCAGGCGTGTATTGCCATCTTCTCGGGTGGAGATAAGATCGGGCTGGCAATGGAATCGTCTCTTAGCTTGTGGAGCTGGAAGAAGTCTCATCGTCAATCTACCAAACCTTCAAACAGGCTGGATGTGAAACCGTCTGCTATATCACCGGACGCTAAGACGGTGGCTCAGGTGACATCAGAATGTGCGATACGCCTGACGAATACAATTACCGGCACTTATCAAGGGTCCATTCCACTAGACATTGACCACCCTGACCAGATTATTAATTTGCTGTTTTCGCCGAATGGGAAGTTTCTAGTGGCAATTTCAGACCGCACAGCCCAAATATGGGACATAGAAGAACCTTATATTCCCGTCATAATTAAATCCACCTTGATCGGGCGAATCCTGGCTAAACTTAGTTTTATCTTCCACCATTGCGGCTTTAGAGCTCCCTCTTGGTCGAGCCCACGACGTACCATAATTAAATCCACCATAGATGGGTCTTTGATGAACCTAGCGTTTTCACCTAATAGTGAAACTTGTGCTGTGGTTGGATATGATATTGGTCAGATTTGGCATGTCCAAACCAACGAACTTCAGTATGAATTTGATATTAGTGAACAACACAAGGCTTTCAGACGATCTTATCCGGGTAGCTTTTTACCTGATGTCACAGCCTTCTCACCCCGCGGTGATATACTCATGTGGGTATATCGACAAACCGTATTTCTATATGATGTAGTCGGCCGCCGATTTGCTTCCAAGATCGAAGATGTTGCCAAATATTGGACTATACAATTCTCAACAGACGGAGAGTATATTAACGTTGATGAAAAGTGGCATAGCATACACTCGGGCCATTATGACAAAAACCCCTTCCCAAGTCTGCCAGAAGATGACCTCTCAGTCTCAAAAGATTGGATTTGTCGGCGTGGTGAACGTATTCTTTGGCATCATCCCCACAGCTGGTTCGCTTCTTTCAAGAACTCTGGCGGAATTCTTGCAATGGAGGCGGATGAAATCGTATCGCTTGAATTGGATGTGGATGCTTTGGACACCAAATTGAGTTGAGAAAATAAACTGACACTCTCAAAGACTCTCACTGTCACCATCAACAACCCTTCAGATGAGTTCGTTCAGAGCCGTCTTACAGCTTGGGCCAACCGCATCTCCTATAGACGGCTTACACACAACAACGATAACAGCACACTCATCTGCAGTCGTTCTAGAGCTTAGGGTCTGGTCTGTTATATAGAATCCACAGATGATAACATCATCTACTACGGAATACTTGCAGGTCACTTCCCCGTTGGGGAAAATCAGTATTAAAGTGGTATGTTATAAGACGTTTATTGTCATCTTGATAAATTATATAAAATTAGCTTTCTTTTCAATAAAGAAAACCTCATTTGATATCATTCTGAAGCTACTCTGGCTATTAATAATACTCTGCCTAACTAAGTATGGCTTTAACAAGTTCACAGCCCACCCGTGTAGGATAAAATCAATTGATCAATCAATTAAGCCATGTTATTCCATCATGTCCAATCCAGGGACAAGATTGTATTCCGTTTTCGACTAGCGTCCCGCTTTTAATACTAACTAACCGCCTCACAGCTCGCGAGCCATGAAAATCCTGTGGCCAATAGGTTTGGCCCAGATGTTCCTGTCTTGCCAGGCTAAGCCATAAATGGCATCAAGTGCATCATAAACTTGCAGCGGAAATTGGCCGCTCAGAATCTGAACACAAAATATGCAAAACTTTCCCGATTGGAATCGCTTCGCAATTGTATCGTGGCTTGGACTTGTTATCACGGCGGCTCCTGCCGTTACGGGTACGTCATCGTGATTATACTGAGACAAAACCAATCAAACGCTGCCAGCATTTTGGACCCACGAAGCGTCACGGGGCCTGCATGGAAAGAGACTAGAAAATACTTTTTCAATTAGGTTTATACAATTCCATGTTATTGCCTGGTGTTTGGTAGGGTCTCTATGGGATTTTATGGTCACAAGACAAGCGCTTATCAAGGGAGTTCATTGCGATCATGTGATGGAGCATTTTCAGGCTCAGTTCCCAAGATCACAATGTGATGTGAAAGGCGTTTTGGATAGCTCAACTTGATTGGGAGCCGTCTGAGACAAGCGGAATCACAGTGGAATGTGGCGGTCTCGGCTAACAGTACGGGAAGAAATCGGGATCTCGGAACCACACACAAGATTTATTAGATGGATTTGGAATGGTCCACAAATTGACTCCAAAAAACACATATTTTGCTTGTGAAAAATATAAAGGGGGACAAGAGGAGGAGACAACCCAAAGTATCGATGCAAGCACGCCTTACACCAACATACATCCAGCGAGTTACCATTCTCTCCAGTATTACGCGCGTATTTACATCAAACAAAGCTTTACACAATGGCCGAAGAAGGAAAATCGACTTATGGACACAGATTGCTCATAGATATCATCAGTGGGGTCACCGCTAGCGATCCATCATGGCCCTTCGTCTTCATTCCCAACACTAGCGATCCCAATGATGGGTGGAAGGCACTCAGCTACAAAGATATTTCCAATGCCGTTGATCACCTAGCAGGGAAATTAACGCGGACATACGGTCCCGGATTTCAAGGCGAGTTTCAAACATTGGCATACATAGGCACAAACGATATTCGTTACATCGTTGTCATGCTGGCGTGCATAAAGTCAGGGTACCAAGCGCTGTTCCTCTCTCCCCGCAACACCAAAGAGGCACAAAAGGCGCTTTTGGATGCAAACAGCTGTCGCATATTTTGGTACACTGACAGCGTCGAAACCATGGTTAATGGAATTTGCTGCGAGCAACAAATCGAAATGGACCTTGTTCCCAGTGTCGATGAGCTGATCAATTCGAATGCATCCCCATTTCCCTACCATCGCACCTTTGAACAGGGAAAATGGGATCCGGCTGTCGTACTCCATACAAGCGGGTCAACAGGCCTGCCCAAGTCTCTTGTTATCCGACAAGGAACCCTTGCAATTGTGGATGCCTACCGTTTTCTGCCCGATTTTCATGGGAGCAGAACATTCATTTAGACTTGGACACGACTAAAAGCAAGGTTTTTTCTTGGATTCCCACTATTTCATGTCGGTGGCCTCATGTTTTTACTTACGATGACGGTTCTCTACAATACGCCACTTGCTTTGGGTATTCCTGATCAACCGCCGAGCGCAGATCTAATCATTGAATGCTTGGATCATTGCAAGGCCGAAGGGGCTCTCCTCGTACCTGCTGTCCTGGAAGACATATCGAAAAATGAGACAAGTACTGAACGGCTTTCAAAGCTAGATTGCGTGGGATTTGGAGGCGGTTCGTCCTACTCTCTAGAGATGCGAAATAGATGAGATTAACGATCGAATAGGAAGTCTCAGCCAAGTAGCTGCTCAAATTCTCGTGGATAACGGTGTCACCTTGTCTCATAAAGTCGGTTCAACTGAGTAAGTAAAGGATACGTTTGGGTTGGGTGATATTAATAGACAATAGGTGGTTCCCGTATCCATTATACTTTCAGTCCAATCTAGACAATTGGCGCTACTTCATCTTCAACTCTGACGTGATGGGTTGCAAGTGGCGTCTGCATTCCAAAGAAGAAAATCTTTATGAACTAGTCTTTCACCGAAAGAATATTCAGGATACTAAAGAACCGGGTATGCAGGCTATATTTTATACCTTTCCACATCTGAACGAATGGCCAACAAAGGATTTATATGCATCTCACCATTCCTGATCACTGGGAGCATGTAAGCCGTCTGGATGACATCATTGTCTTCTCCAATGGGGAAAAGATGAACCCCATCTCGATGGAAAGGATCATCGTCAGCCATCCCCCTGTCAAGGGAGCTTTAGTTGTTGGCCAGGACCAGTTCCAGCCAGCCCTGATCCTGGAGCCAACATGTCCTTGCGAGAATGACGCTGCAGAAAAGCAACTCATCGATGACATATGGCAAGTAGTTGAAGAAGCCAATCAAGAGACTGTCTCGCATGGTCGCCTTGTAAAATGGCTTGTCATAGTGGCCAAGCCACAAAAGCCGTTTATACGCGCAGGGAAAGGAACAATAATGCGGGCGGCGAATACAAAACAATTTGAACACGAGATCAAAATGCTCTACCAAAACCAACAACATGGGCAAGACGCCTCTGTCAATTTGGACCTCACTGATGAAGAAACATTGGCCAAGTCGATCATGAACTTAGTCACCGATATTGCACGCTTCAAGAATATCGACATTGACACCGACTTTTTCAGTCTCGGTTTTGACTCTTTGCAGGTCATAACTACGGCTAGAATGCTCAACATTGGCCTACAAAACTTTGGTCTAAAGCTCGAGACACAACTCGCACCGCGCATAATATACGAAAATTCGACGCCGCGAAAACTTTCGACGGCCATTTTTTCAATTTTACGAAACAACGAGTCCGTTGACGTTCAAGACTCTAAATCACAAGAGACCGAGCTACAAGACTTGCTCGCCAAATATACCAAAAACTTACCTTCTTCTGGATCCCATAAGCCAGGTCCGTTGAATGAATCATAAACAATTGTTCTTATAGGAACAGCTGGCTCCCTTGGATCCTATTTGCTCGATCAGCTCTGCAATTCAAGCACTGTCCAGAAAGTGATTGCCCTCAATCGAGGTCAAGATGGTGGCCGTTCCCGGCAGGTCTCGATGAATGAGAGCCGTGGTTTGAGTACAGTTTTCTCCAAGGTCGAGTTTCTGGAAGCTGACCTCTCGCTGCCTGACTTTGGTCTCGGCAATACCAAATACAAGAGCTTGCTGGGCGTGGCTGATCGGATAATCCACAATGCATGGCCTGTCAACTTCAACATCAGTGCCGCATCCTTCGAGCCACACATTCGTGGTGTGAGAAATCTCGTCGAATTTTCCGCAGCGGGAGAAAAGCGGATCCCAATTATCTTTTTGTCGAGTATTAGCACTGTTGCTGAATGGACCAAAAGTGAACCAGTTCCAGAAGAGCCGCTTGCGGACCTGGCACTGGCACGATTGGGATATGGTCAATCGAAACTGATCAGCAGTCTCATCCTTGACCCAGCAGCACAACAAGGAATTCCGGCAGCGTCTATCCGAATTGGTCAGATTGCCGGCTCCAAACACAAGAGAGGAACGTGGAACCCACAAGAGTATATACCAACTCTCGTCGCAAGTTCGGTTTTTCTCGGGGCTCTGCCGGACCAGTTAGGTCCAAACGGAGTGATCGATTGGGTGCCAATTGAAGATGTGGCGAGTTTGATCTTGGATGTTGCAGGCATCACTACCCAAGTCCCGTGTCATGAAATCTCCGGATATTTTCATGCTGTGAATCCCACTCACGTCAACTGGTCAGATCTTGTGGTTTCCATTAAGGAGCACTACAAGACTAAGATCCAGAAAATAGTCAGCTTTGAGGAATGGGTATCCATGTTGGAAAATAGTGCACGCAAGTCAGATGACATCAACAAAAATCCAGGTATCAAGTTGTCGGATACCTATCGGGGCATGCTTGCAGCACAGCGAACTGGAAGTGGACACCTATCATTCAGCATGGCAAGAACGGCAGGGGTCAGTCCAACGGTTGCTAGAATCGGTAGAATTACACCAAGCCTCATGACGTCCTGGTGTGAGCAGTGGAATTTTTAGGACCGTCAATCACGAGCATGTCTATATTTATTTTTCTAGTGAAAATAAATTCAAGATCAATCTAAATTAGAAACTATGGCAAGGGTTTAAAGTAGTTTTACAGAAACCGTCTCTTTAATGTCCCGGGACGAGAATCCCACGTGTAATTCTATCTCGCCCTCTGGGATACGCCAGTCTTGGGCCTGGACATCCCAGTAGCTCACATCTCGGCGGAGCAAAACAAACTCGGTGTTGTTCTTCTTTCCAGCATCTACCGACAACTTTTCAAAGCCGCGTAGAACACGGGTAGGGGTCCCAGAAGGAACTTTGTCTTGGGGCAAGGAGACGTAGAGCTGAGGAACAGTGGCTCCCGATACGGAACCAGTGTTTGAAACAGTCACAGAGACAGTCAACAGCGAGTTCCACAATTGTGCGTTGCCTCCTTGAGAGGTAGAGTTGGTTTTGGTGGGGAATGCTGTCAAAGACTTTGCTTGAGACGTCTTCTCTACCGAGACATCGCTCATTTTGAAGGTTGTGTAACTCAAGCCATAGCCAAACTCGTACTGCGGCGTGATGTTCTTGGAGTCAAAGTGTCGGTAGTCAATGAACAGACCCTCGACAAAGTCCGACTGCCATGCCTCAGAGTTTGTAGCATCAGCGCCTGTAATGTTGACGACTGGGGTGTTGTAGTCTGATTCCTTCTTGGGAATGGTGTATGGAAGCTTTCCCGAAGGATTGATGTCTCCGAAAAGGACGTCGGCAATTGAGTTGCCGCTTTCCTGACCTGGGTAGTGAGCAGCGAGAATGGCGGAGACGTTGGGATTTGTGGCCCAAGGCATGGTGTTGACGCCTCCAGAGTGTGTGACAACAACAGTTCGCTTGGGGCAGTAGGCAGCAACTTTTTCTACCACTGCACTGGCATCATCATCTGCCTCGAGGCTTAGACGATCATATCCCTCCTCTGCCCAGGTCTTCAAGAATAGCAAGCAAATATCTGGGTAGGGATACAGTGAGGAAAAATCACCTTCAGCCAAAAGTGTGTTGTTGGTGATGTATTGCACAATATCAGTCTTGTTGGTGCGAGCCTTGATGCCATCCAACGGTGATACAATGTATGGGTTGCGGCCTCCTCCAGCTCCTCCACCAATGGTAAGAGTGCCAATGTCAGGGCCACCATGAGCATAGACCAGGCTCAGAGGTTCGGCGGCATCATTTCCAAACACAGCAAGATTGGAGGTATTCTTAAGGGGAAGTATTCCATCGTCATTCTTCAACAGGACAGTTCCAGCAGACCCCATCTCACGAATGAGTTCGGCATGATTTCCTCGAACATCTCGACCCGCAGGCATGGGTGCATTCTCCGGTAGTTCACCCAAGAACTGCAACGTCAGGGCCTGTGTTGATGGATCGATTGACGGAAAGTCCTTGTCCTGGCCCAAATAGAAATACGGAATGAGAACCCTGCGGACCATGTCGTCAAAGCGAGTCGAGGCTACACTTCCATTCTTGACAGAATTGACAAGATTTGGCCCAAACCAGGTGGTTTCAAGGTCAAATTGAGAGACTGGGCCTGGGAGGTTAAGATCAAGACCAGAATTGGCAGACTTGGCGCCCGACTGGGTGGCGAAGAAATCCGAACTAACGTAACCTTGGAAGCCAAGTTCCTGTTTGAGAAGACCGTTGACAAGCTTTGAGTTTTCGCATCCATATGTTCCGTTGACACGGTTGTACGAACACATGACATTAACAACACCGGCGTGGACAGCATCTGCAAAAGGCCAGAGGTACAGCTCGTGCATGGTTCGATCGTCAATGTTTGACGAAACAGCCTCGACCATGACATCATTAATGAGGGTGGGCTTGCGCTGTGTCTCCTGCTCGTTGCCGATCAGATGCTTGACGGTCGCTTGGACACCACCCTCTTGGGTGGCACGAATGGTCAAGTCGGTAGCGACACCAGTGAGGTAGGGATCAGGGGAGAAGCCCTCCCAATTTCGCCCGCCCCATGGACTTCGACCCAACGGTCCAGCTACAGGGCTACGAATCACAAGCGTTAGCCGCGATCGTGTTGCGAAACATGTGGGGTATGTTTTGGTCACAACTTACCCGAGAACAACGTTAGCTCCTTTAGCTCGCAGTTCCTCGGTGATGGCCGCAGCTCGCGTGTATATGAGCTGCTTGTCCCAACTAGCGGCGGCTGTCAACCCGGAAGGGAAGACGCTAGCTTTGTGGGCTGTCCGAAGACCATTGGGGCCATCTTGCAGACACAAACCACCAAAGCCGACGCGAGGAATGGGAGCCACATATTCAATGCAGGTACCGTCCATGGTTCCAGTCACAACCATAGACTTTTCTGTGGCATTCATGCGAGCCATGAGTTGGTTGGCCTTTGTACGGGCCTCAGCCCATCTCGTCTCATCCAGGCCAACACCGGCCGGGTATTCTACAACGTGTGTGTTAGACTCGTTCCTGTGTTGGCGGTTATTCGAAACATACTAAAAGAGGACGTGTTGGCAGCCGATGCCAATGGCATGGCGCACAGCAACGTCGCAACGAGACCATGGACGTGCATGATGGTTCGACCGGGAAAGAGTAGCCAATAGTTTGTCTCGGAAGACTGGTAGTGTTTGATGGATGGTGATGATTCATTTTTAGTGGATTTTACGGAGTATTTATCTAGATGGACAGGATGTTTGGACATGCACGTAATCAGATTGATGCTCAACTCTTACATGCGTCTACAGCAGGATTAGGCGTGAAAGCCTCATGCCACCATGCACGTTGGTCATAGTCAGCCTGTGTTTTTTTTTTTTTTTTGGTGATAACCTCCCGAGAGGAAGAGAGTGTGTAGAAAAGCCGCCGAGGAATTTCCGCTCAGCAACGGGCCAAGACTCGCTGTGGCTGTTGGTTTGCAGTGCAAATGAAACACTGGGTGGTTGCTCAGCCCCAGCAGCAGCCACAGGGGGGAGGAATAGGCCAGGGATCTGCGGCAGGGAATTAATTTACGGGCGGATGGGGGACGGGCTTGCGGCTCTTCCCCAGGGCTGAACTCCCATTTTAACCCCGCCAAGCACCCGCCAAGCACCCACTGAGGACCCCGCTAAGCACTAAGCGCTGTGGTGGGCTGTACGTCATAAGGCAGCTTAATCCCGATTCCCGGCGCGTTTTGAGCGGGATTGCCCAATGCCGGGGGTCCAATGCCTGTCGCACAGCGTCTTGTACAGGGTGAATCCTTCAGAGACAAAGGATTCTCAGCGCAACCAACGCCCTCAGGTGTCGGGGGGTTACCCCAGCGGCCAATCACGGCGGGGCAAACCCTCCGTCTGCGGTAGGCATTTAAAAACGTGTGGCTATGCACTCACTCTGGCTGTCTCTCCCCGTTTCTCTCCGGCTTTCTCACGATCATTCGATTTTTTTCTCTTTTAATAATTTCTCGCATCGCCTGTTCAATTGAGCAGCATTGCAACTAATTCTTCCCAATCCCAAGCCACAGCAGCCATGGCCAGCTCAGACATCACCCACCCGTCCCGCAAGATTTTACTCGTCGTCACCACTGGCGGCTTTACCCACGCCAGTACGTTGTTTTTATTTCCGTCGTCCCGCGGGGCTTCCTTCGCGCGCTAACTAACCCCGTCACCACCAGGTCCCGTCTTCGAACTCGGCCGCGTCCTCGCAAACAGAGGCCATACCATTGAGTTTGCTACTCTCGATGGCCAGGATGGCTGGATCAAGGGCTATGACTTCATCACAAAGGTGCACACCCTGGGACCCGGCGCGACCAAAGAGCAGATGAACGCCCACTACCTGCGCATGCGCACCTGGGACATCTCCAAGGGCATCGGCGGCTCCATGCCCAGCAAATACTTGTGGGATTCCTTCTGGCCCATGACCTACCGCGGCCTCAAGGCCATCATGGACGACCCGGACACGCGCCCGGCCATGATGGTGGCCGACTTCTTTGTCGACGCCGTCAAAGACATCCACGTCGAGTACCATCTGCCCATCGCCATCGTCTCGCCGTTGATGCCCATGCTCATGATGCCCTGCCCTTACATTCCCGGTGAACCAGGCTTCCAGCTCGAGGGCACCCTCACCTCCGAGACGTCCTCGATTTGGAACCGCATCAGGAACGAGCTCGTCGTCGTCTTTGACCTGCCCGTCGTCATCAAGTGGATGAAGTGGACCAAGCAGATGCGCCTCGACAACGGCGTCACGTACCCCGTCCACAAGATCCAGAAGCCCGACTACCTCCTCTTTGTCAACTCCTTCATCGGCCTCGAGATCCCCCGCGACCTGCCTCCCACCTGTGCTCCCGTGGGGCCCTTGATCAGTGAAACATACCCCCCTCTCGATGACGAATGCGCCAAATTCTTGGCCGAGCATGACAAAGTCATCTACATTGCGCTGGGAACACACATTATCCTCACCAACGCGGATGCATCCAAGATTATCACTGGTCTTTTGCACCTGATCGACGATGGCATCATCAATGGTGTGCTCTGGTCCATCCCCATCAGCGGTCGCCAGGACCTCGTGCCCGGCACCAGATTCCAAGTTGGCAGTCAATCCACAACCATTGGCGACATCCTCTCCAACAACAACTCCAACTGGCTCTGCTCCACCTTTGTCCCTCAGCGATCTATCCTCGACCACCCCTCCACAAGAATTTACTACACACATGGTGGTGGTTCCAGCGCCAACGAGGGTCTTTTCCACCGTAAGCCCATGCTGTCAATGGGTGTCTTCATGGACCAGCTCTCCAACACGGCACGCCTGGTTGATGGTGGCGTGGCCGAGCCCCTCAACAAGTTCAAATTTACCCCCGAGGAGCTCTATGCCAAGGCCAAGAAGATTATTGAGGACAAGGAGGGATCATTTGCGCGCAATTCGCTGCGCCTGATGCGCATCGCTCACGTGGCCTCCCGCCGCAAGGAGCATGCCGGAGATTTGATGGAGGAGCTCATGTACGACAATGAGCTGAGGTTCAAGGACGGAAAGGAGCTCCGACCAATGCACCTGCAGACGGCCGATATGAGAATGCCTGCGTGGAAGGCCAAGAACTGGGATCTATGGGCTGTCAGTATTCTAACGCTGGGTACTTTCTTTGGTGGATTGGGAATTGGGGGCAAGATGCTATGGCAGCACCGGGGCCCTATATTCGAGACAGTCAAGGCGCTCTTAGGGGGTCAAGAGTGGGCGAAAAACTTGATCAAGTAGACACATTTTCTTTGTTCTCTTTTTTCTTTTGTCTTAGATGATACACTCTCACGGAACGAAATATTAAATTCCCCTTTTTTTATCCAAGATGAAGATGAAATAATCTACACATCGCTTCATTCCCACACTAGACCCATCTATGCTTGCTGGGGTCTTAGTATAACTGAACTTGATAAAAATACATTCTCATCGGCCGAGATGAGGAAGCAGCTGGGTCCAATCCGGAGTCAGATAAGCCCCAATTGGTATGTGTCGCAAGTTTGCAAACGCCTCTGCAACAATGTATATCCTTGCCACTGCATATGCAGCTATTTGAGGCCACAGCAGCCAACTTGCCAAAATGCCCACAAGTTTGGGAATGATGTGAGGCCTATGGATTAGAATTATGTTGGAGACGATGGCACTCGTAATAATACTGCCAACGTACCATATTGGGAACGCTGCAGCAATGGTTATCGCGCTTATTTTCCATGCCCAGCTCTCGATTTCGGACGGAAAGTTTTGGTTCCATGCAGCAAGGTGAATGCCGCCATATATGGCTGAAAGCACCGAAATTAGTATTCCCAGCATGTAGTAGGCGCGCATAAAGTCCATGGCACTACCCCAGAGACTCAGAATGTTGCGGTTGAAAAAGTGCACGTCGAGGTTCTTCTCGCCCCCGCTCACAAGTAATTTGCGGGGGTACAGCCTGTAAACCGTGAATGTTGCCAAATCCCGTAGAAAAATCGATGGGCCCCGCTTTGCGGCTTGTTCTAGATCTTGGGGTTGATCCAATAATCTCACATAAGTCTCCGATTGAGAGAGCCCATGAGACATGTCGTTCATTTCGCTAAGCTGTGCAAAATTGAAGGCGGCGAAGATCCGGTCCCAGCGATCGAGAAACCTTTGTTCCACTTTGAAATCATACTCGCAATTGTCGATTCGAAGCCCAGAAGCCATGATAACGCCAGTTCGGAGGATCGCCTCTGGTTTCAAGGTCACTGCGTCACGGCCTTTTGAACTCTGTGGGTCAAATATCGATAAATCTTCCAAGGTTTTGGCATAGAAGAGCTGCTGAACTGCGAGCGCAATTTCACCCTTTATCTTGGTGAAAGCCTTGGGATCTTTGTCGCTCTCAAGGTCTGATAGCTTAAACACTTTTGGCTCTTTCACATCAAGCGGTTTCTAGAAACGATACCACGTTAGTTTCAGCAAGACTGCGGAGGGGTATGCGGGCACTCAAATACCTCCAGCCAGCATATATAGAGAATAATAGTGCAGCCAACATGGACCATAGTATGGATCTCGAGCAAAGTCAAGGGAAGCCCGATAACCTTGCGCGTAATGCATTGCACTACCATCCATGTCACTTGCATGATGACGAGAAACTTTTGCAAATAATTAGATTTGCTCTTGTCCTCAATTTCTTCATTTCGAACGTCTGGTAACGCTCTTGCTTTGGCAAGTTGGACTACACCGCGTGGGGTAAGGCGAGCAGAGTATTGATTAGAGTGCGCTTTTTTCATGCCACGGGTTCGTCCTTTCATGGTCTCATCTTCGTCCAAATCACCCTCTGACATAATGTCGCTGATATCGATATGAACACCGCCCATAACAACGAAGAAGGCATATTTCAAATTTATATCAACCTAAAGTCCAAATTAGCAAATAGCTTTTCGACGCATAGGACAAGTGGCGCGCACATTTGAGTCTATCTTCCCTTGTCGCTTCAAGTCAAGTAATTGCTTCTTCAACTTTGTTGCTTGATAGAATTGATCTAGTGCCATGTACAAAACAATTTCTGGGGCAAAAAGAGACATGGAAGTCCATCTTATATGACTCCATATAATGGTATACCAAACAGTACTATTAGGAACATTCAGGTGCAATGCCGTGTAGATGCAGGCAATGAGCGTGATGACGCAGCTTTGGAGGATGTCGATGGTTCCTCTGGCCGCGGGGGAGGGAACCCATGCTGGAGCAATGAATTCCCTTAGCGCCTCAGTGTCGTTTTTGTAGGTCGAATTGACCGACCAAGGCGTTACTGGAGCCTCCATTTGGAAATACTTGGCATCGAGGGAGAGGAAAGATCGGCAATACAAGGGATGGTGTTAAGTGGAGAGAGCCAAAACCCCACGGTTTATAAAGCGAATGGGGCTCGCGTGCAACACCTGTGCGAGGCGCTCTTGAATCAGGGGCTCAGCCGGGTTTGACAGCGAGTCAAAGTAGACCGCCCGACAAGACGACTCCCGTCAGCCTCAGCTAGCTCGAATCTAGTCTAGCTTGGATCTAATATTTCCTAGCGGGTTGAGCTGAGCCTCGCACCTCACCAAATACAAGCATAATTCAACCATTCTGTGACGATGGCTGCAGGGAGGCTTGATGAGGCGTCAGTACTCCGATTGACCCCTTCAAAAGGCGATGGTCACGATGACTTGGCGCGATCTCCCCGAGCAGTCGCGGACTCCTCTTTATTTCCACGTGCCTACAAATATGGTACTCTACAAATGAATGAGGATTCAATCTCGTTCCACGCACAATAAATTAAGTGACTTCACAATCTTGCTTCTCGATGTTGGTAAGCACCACAGAATCATGCATGGGCGCAGGCCTAGATTGTGCAAGCTGTGGGAAGCCAAAGCGCCGAGTTCGTAAAACACGGCTTGAATCCAGCCAATCCTCGGCCACAGCAATGGCGTAGGACTGCCTGTCTCCACAACGGTAACAGCTTAACCACTGAGATGCTTCGGCTTGGCGACCGGGCTTGGTCAGCTGGAACGCCTGCCTGTGGAGAGAACGCCTCACTAAGCATTGTCAGGAACAGGGGGATCTACCTTGTTTTACTTTACTTTTTTGCATTACCTCTCATATTGCTATTTTCGTCTTCGTTTACAAGCCTAATTCTACGGCTGTTTCGGGCACACCAGGCAAGTGAGCCGGACCTACCCTATACCTTGATCAAATTTGATGATAAAACGGCTTGAATCAAATCATCATCTACCAAGCCTTCTGACACCCGTACTAGTGGACTTAATTTCATGAATACATGGCATCGCTTCTAAATTGTTGTCAGAATGTTTTGGTTAATGAGCGAGGCCGAAATTGTCGCATGAATAATGAAGCCAACGTGCAGGCGCCAAAATGAATAGATGATCATAGCAATAATGAAGTTTGACACCCTGCTTGAAAGCTGTATGTTCCAATTAATAGCGCAATCAATACTCAACCCTGTTTATCTTTATTGACCTATACAATCTATTTTCTTATATCCATCAGCCTCAAGCCTCGAACATCACTCGAATCAACGAAAGTGGGTATTGTTTCCTGAGCTCGCTCAATAATAGAGGGAGCAAAGTCGGAGTCATCACAACTAAATCTCTCAAAGACGCGGGCGTTTCGATCTAATGAGATTCTAACCTTGGCCCCATTATCATCCTCCGCCGGGCACTCTGGGGCCTGGGGTAACAGTGTGATTTCAACCCGCTTGTCCATGCATCTTGGCAGCCGAGTTAATGTCTCATGCGTTACACCTACATCTTCTTGCAGAGTCCTGCGCACCAGTGCAGTGGTGGATTCATCCAAATTGAGATCTTTAATCATCAATTTACTCTCTCGGTCATAACCGAAGGCTAAGGTGTTGGCTAGATGGGTTGGAGGCTCAGGTCCGCCGGCTAGTGAGTTGATGGCCAATCTTATGTCCGAGACACGTGTAAGGTCTTGCTGCTGACAAGTCGTCACGAGAGCGTCCGAGTTTCGAGCCAAGTTGCCAATGCCAATGCCGATGCTTTCAAAAGGTAGCTCGGTAGCCACAAGTTTCCCGTCGCGGACCCCATATAACATTGTATTATCATTCGAGAATCTTGGCCCTTTTAGTGGTGGCTCGATTACAAAAGGGTGTGATCCTTGATGCATTATGATTAGCGGTTGCCTTTTATGGCAAGATACAAGGTAAACTAGCCACTTACCCTTTTTGCCAAAGTTCCAAATGACCGTTGCCTCTTGTTTTATTACTCTCATCGACACTCCAACGTCTCGTTCTTCACCGGCCACCTCTATCCAAGCGGTACGTGCAAAGGCAAACACCAAGATTGGTAAATCAGGATGAAATACAAATGGCTTCTCCTTTGTATCATCGAACTGACGTCTTGGTTTGTATGCAATCGCGGAGAGGAACGAAAATTTCGGACCCTTTCCATCTAGCAAGCCCATATTCTGGTAAATGCGAACAAACCATATCTGGGCATCATTGATACTCTCAGATTGATTACTCAAAGACTTGAAGTCTGCTGGCTGAAAATTAAGCACTAGAAGATACTGCCCTGAATCGGACATGTATGTCCAATAACCAGCGGTGAACTTGGACCAGTCCAAATCAAACGAGCCACAGTACGCCGGATCCGTCTTAAGCACAAAGTCAAGGTCCTGAAGGATAATCTCAGGAACAACCTCTGTACTTTGGGCATTGCGGGTGCTTCCGTTCTCAGATCGGGGTTGCAGAGTTCCCGCGACGTTCAAGAACGTAAATTGACGTAAATCTGCGCTTAACGATGTGGGGAAAATAAACCTTTCACTTTTTTTGCTGTCCTGAGTCGGGCTAGACTTATACATGTATGGGAAGGGAACTTTTGAGCTCGGCACGGAGAAATATTTACAAAATTTCAGCGTGTCAGATTTTGATGATGCCTGTGACGACCAGATCTCGAATCGAACCCACCAAACTGGCGGTTCTGATGCTCCAACGATGTAGCTCTCGACTACTTCTTGTTTGGGTGGCAAAACCTTGATGACGCCAATCTCTTTGCCATCGGCTGATGGCCTGGAATTGACCACAATGTAATTTGCGAGTTCATCGTCATCACTTGGCTCGAGTCTCGTCACTTTGGATCCTAGAATAAACTCCCAAAAATCGGATTTCATGAAGGCAGAAATGCTGGGCTCCCAGATTTCATTCGGAGAATCTCTCAGAACATCTCCCCATGCCTCGACAAGAGCCCTTAGGTCTTTGGACAATTTGTCTAATTTCGCTATGCGCTGGATTACGGCTCCGTTTTGTCGATGGAATTCTAGGATACGACTGAGCCTGGACTGGTCGCCAATGATGCGAGGAATGTGGCCAAAGGTCCATGATGCTTCAATCCAGGTGCTTATAGTCCTTTTACTATCAAGCACCTCGCCCGTCAGCGAGAGGAGTGGCTTAATAGCAGCACGATATGTATTTGGGTAGGAATCGTCTTTAGATGGCGAGATGGCCTCTAAGATTTGCTCCGGCCAGAACTCACAAACGTAGTCCAGAAATGGGTACTCTTTACTCAATGCTGCCTTTTCCATGAAGGTCTGAGAAGATCCAGATAATGGACCGTGGCGAACTGTGTGCTGCATGTATGAAAGACAGGCCATAGCGCAGTATATTTTGGCCTTCACGCCTCTGAATGGATCGAATTGACTGGTAGACCAATTCGACAAATATTCCTCTCCTGTGAAGTATTCCAGAGCTGACAGATGAATGAAACGAACCTTACTATTGACATCAACCTCCAGCAATGCTCCGGACATGTTGGATAACGAGACCTTGAAGTTCTCGAAACCATCGCAACCTAGATCCTCCGAAGAGCTATCGTCATCCATTTCAGCGTTTCCAGTGGCTGATATTCCTACTGCCGTCTCCAACTCTGAAACATGCAGGGAGCGGGAAGCACAGCTGACCCACCAAAATAACCGCTCGGTGTTTCTTCTCTGATCTCCGGTGTACTGCGCGGAAAGTGATTCTAAAATCATCTTGTACAAAGCATCCAGACCAGAAAGGCGGTTGAGGCGTTTAATAGTTTTCTCGCGTTGCCTATTGGTCAAAGCTGTGGATGAAAGGTATTCCAGAAGAAGTCTAACCCACAAGAACATGCCGTCGGCTCGCTCAGAGATCCTTGTCACGGTGTTGTCGACGTTCAGGTCCCGTGGAAGTTTACGCTGATCGATAAGTTCTGGGATCCTTCGATGAAGATACCGACGAATGCCATTAATATTCTGCTCCATCACCAGCGGCATCATTGCAGCCCCCCCTTCAAGACTAAACGGCAGTTGGACGGTTGGACGTCCAAATAACGCGACCGGATAAGGCTCCCATGTTAAACAAAGGTTCTTGAGCATTTCGAACAGACGTTGTTGGTCCTTACATTCATCTATCCCATCGAAAAAAAGCACAGGTTGGTCCGTACGCATCAATACAACTTGCAGAAGTTCCTCTATTTGACTGTCCGACGCTGTCGATTGCACAGATACACTATCGGACCAAAGAAGTGAGACCAGGTCAACTCCGAGTCTATTGCCCCCGTGTGCTTCCAGAAGCTGGCAGAGCATTGCGCGAAATGCGGAAGATGTGTCAACCTGATGGACCTGTTGTTTATCAAAGAAGTAAAAGAGCACAGTGGTGTGATTATCGATGGAATAATATTGAGCTTTACGCACGAGGGCTGCGCACAGCGCTGTTTTTCCGAATCCTGGTTTGCCTTTATGTCAAAATGGTCAGCATCGACCACCCAGGCCACATAGTGAACCGCCCTAGAAATTTATTAGGGGGAGTTAGAATCGTCTTACCATGAGCAAACAGAATATTTCGATGATGGGAGCGATCGGGCTGCGAAACCCCTGTGAACCACGAGTCGACTGTTTGGTGATTCAAGAACCAGTCTACAGTTTCATTTGTACCCCCGAACGATCTTATAGCATTTTCATATGTATCTAGCCACTGGGGAGGGCTGATCCATGACTTAAGAATATGCAGCCGAGTTTCTAGAAGTCCGAATGTCAGTATACAACACCGTAGAGGGATGCAGAGGTTATACCGAGCAAATGTTTCTCCTGTTTCTCCTTGAGCTGTTTTTGAACATTGTTGCAAGCTTGAAAAGAACTATTTAAAAAGTCCATGTGTTTTTGAATTTCCATGACAGTCATGTGCGATGTGAGTGACATTTCCAAATTCAGCATTTTGCTGTGCATGGTAAATCTTTCTATCATAACGTCGACTCTATCATTAAAAGGTTCCCAGAATATATTTGCTGTCAGAGGCCATGTTGGCCTCTTTGCAAAGGCTTGCTTGAGTCAGGTGTGTATCACATGAGAAGGGATTGTGATTGATTTACCTGAATTCCGCCTTGAAAACATCTGGGTGGCCGTGAGGCAAAATTCCATAAGATCAGAATACACAAATGCCATAGATTTCAAGATTCGTTTGAGAGATGGGTCGTTTGATGGTCCGATGCCGATGATTTGCTGTGCTAGGAAGTTGATATAGCCTTCGTAGGCGGGCAAGACTGCGGTCATTTTACGCAGCATTTCACAGATTCTCTCTAGAAAAGTGACATAGTTGCATCCCAGCTATTGATACTTTTTAACTGCTATTAACCTATAGCACACTCAAATTTCTGACGGACCTTGAATAAAAATCCCAGGGCGCCCCAGGCTAAGGCGGCAAACTCAGGATGTGGCGAAGCAAGTAAATCGACCGCTTCAAAGTAGAAGCGGAAAGTTTTAGCAGCACGTTCAATAGTAGTCATACAAGCGTTGAGCCTTTTATGTCTGTCAAGATCATGATAGCTACTTTGAATAATGACTCGAATCCATTGAACCAGATCTCGGTCACTGGGTATCTGAGGGAAATAGTTCTTTTCATCGCTGGAAAGCGAGCCGAAAAAAACTCCGTATACATGTCGAAAGGTATCCACGGAGGATTGAAAGTCGTTATGATCGACTGTTGAGGTGTCAAGTTGGCCCTGGCTGAAGTGAGACATGGCAGAAGAGTGTGCCTGTGGCTCTAGAAATGGTGACGCTAAAGTTGGTAATGAAAACAGAACAGTTCAGTTGTTTCAGCAGTGCCCCAGAACTTATGTACTACTTGGGACAT
The DNA here is from genome assembly GCA_020809705.1 of Calonectria ilicicola. Taxonomy (NCBI): domain Eukaryota; kingdom Fungi; phylum Ascomycota; class Sordariomycetes; order Hypocreales; family Nectriaceae; genus Calonectria; species Calonectria ilicicola. The sequence goes on along the minus strand of CP085834.1, from coordinate 1,257,585 downwards.
GAGCACAGCCTCTCAAGGCATTCATAAGGCGCACCTAAGCAAGTTGTAGCTAACGCAAATGGCGCTTGAAAGTGCACACCACTAGGTAAGAATTGGGCAGCCCAGTCCGAGTTAGGCTGGATATGAAATGTGGCGGCTTATGATTGGGTATTGTTCAACTGGAATCGTGCAACTAACCTGTTTTTCTCATGAATCAAGCGCAGCAAGTGTAAAACACGGTTGTTGTATGTGCCCATTGTGTTTCCGCCGTAGCTGTGGTCACGGCCATGAAATGGCAAAATCATCAGGATAGCCCCAGCAGCCCGGCTCCTCTATATCTGCTGGAAAATTACACTAAGTGCAGCGATCAGTCTACTGTAAATACTCTACTTCTCGGTACCAAATAATTCTAATTTTTGGCGAAAGATGTGTAGGTTGGTATGAGAGTGAGCCTGCTGCCAAATTCCGCCTGCTATATTGGCTGCAATGAACTCTTGCACATGTATACACAACCAGGTTATATTTGACTATGATTTGCCTGTCTGGGTTGAGATTTTAAATTACACATCTAAAAAAAAAACATTGTTTCTCCAAAATTATTTGATTTGCCCCGTTCTTGCGAGAGGCAGACCTTGTACCCGAGAGGGTGAATGCAGTATCTAAGGGAGGCTTCGTGATCGTTGCAACGGCTGTGATTGCGGTACTACTGGGAATCTTGTTGCAGCTTTTGAGCGCTGCGATGGCTTTGATCGTTGCGACGGTCGTGATCGCTGCGATGATTGCTGCGACGGGTGGGTTCTCTGCGATGGTCGCGATCGTTGAGATGGCCGTGCTCTTTGCGATGGACGCGATCTTTGTGATGGTCGCGACCTCATTGATCGTTGTGATCGTAGCGACCGCTGTCGCTCCCACACAGTTGCCATTCTGCTCTGCAATTTTCTACAAGCCCACCCCAGAAAAAGCGCCGCTATCACGCCCAATCCTGCAAAAGCCAATAGCGCTTGACACTGTCTGTCATAACTTGCGCCATACGCTTCTCGCACCATCAGCGCTTGAAAGTCGGAGAGCGAGTTGATGGATTCCGAGGAGCTGAGCACCGCCGTAATTTGGTCGGGCGTCAAAAAGCGGGAGAGCTCCTCGTTTAGATCTGTGTGGAGCACAGTGGAAGAAACGGCCAAAGCAACACAGCCGCCCAAGGTACGGACCGTGTTGTTTGCGCCCATGACGGCGGCTATAATTGTTAACCAAAAAGAATTATTGGACGTGAAATAGAAGACACAATACATACCCAAATCTTCATCATCAAACTCAACCTTGAGTAGGAAAACAAGTGCTGGCATCATTATGCCCAGCCCCACCCCCAAAATGACCTCGTAGCCATAGGCCTGGGATGGCACAGACCCTGAGTGAGGCAGGGTGCTCAGCAAGCCCATCCCGAGGGCAGTCAGAATAGAGCCTATTATCAACAAAATAGGCGCGGCTGGTGCCTTTTTTGAAAGCACTATACCACAAATCATGGAGAAAGTGGGAGATACTAGGGTAAAAGCAAGCATTTTGATGCCTGCATCCAAAGCCGAAAGACCGTTGACGGCTTGAAACCGCTGAGGAAGGAGAATAATGGCCGGGTAAAAGCAAGCTCCAAGGGCAAAGACTGTTCTATAAAAACGGTTATTAGATGGAATTTTATTTTTGAATAGTAGGGATAAAACGTACAGGAGGTTGAGCGACAGGGTCGTGCTCCGTAGCAACCGCATCGGGAAGATTGGCTCCATCTTTGGCTGACCCTGCACCCACACCTCGTAGACGATAAAGGCGATCAGCCCGACTATACTGGCCACGAGAGTTCCTACAATGAGACCATCGCTCCAAGCATACCCATCACCCGCTTCTTCTAGCGCGAATACCAGCAGGATTGGCCAAGCGAGAGACAGAAAGCCTCCGATCACGTCAACTCGCTGTAGATTCGCTTTGTTGAAGACTTTTTGGTTTCCATTGCCATTAGGGATTGCAAAAATGACGAGACCGAGTGAGAGGACAATGCCAGGGCCACTATCATCATTAATCATCATCATGTTTTACCCCAAGGTGGGCTTTGTTCTTACTTGATAAAGAATACCCATCGCCATGATGTATTGTCAACAATGACACCTCCGAGGATAGGCCCTAGAAGACTGGCCAATGCAAAGACTGAACTTAGGATACCCGTGTACATACCCACTTTGTCGATTGTGATGATCTTGGTGATGATGACAAAGACGGTGGCATAGATGCCAGATCCGCCAAGGCCTTGGAAAGCCCGAAAGACGATGCTAGATATTGCGTTAGTAGTTGTGTGATGTTGTCACAGGACACTGTACAGTTGAAGCATTGTGTGTGCTGCACCACAGGCGATGGATGATATCAAGAAGATGACCTGAGCAGTAATAAGGAGTGTTTTCTGGCCAAAGATGTCAGTCATCCTAGAGAATAACAGTAGAAACCCTGTATGGTGAAAGACATGTTAGTTACTTTACTTTGTACATGTCTTGCATGGTTTGTTTACCATTATATGTGAGTAGGTAGGCCACAATGACCCAGTTGGACTGTGCGAGACCATCGAGGTCGTCGGATATAGTGCGCAACCCTGTGGAGACAATGGTTGTCTCCAAAGCCGACATGAACAGGCATATCCAAAGTCTGTCACACATTAGCAAAAAAGAAGTTTGCATGACGCATGATGCGACACTACTGCAACGGAGATCATACCCAAACACACCCAATGCCATGCGCAGCCGTCCAGAACCAGAACTCTCGGGTTGGGGCGGCTGGTTTAGAACCAGGGCCTCAGTGCTGTTGTTGTGCGGGAGCTCCAAGGGAGGCAGCACAAAGTCTGTCTCCCAAGCAAGCACCACAGCCAAATCATCCCAGAAATACGAGTTACCGGCTGGTTGCACGCTTGGCGTCGTGCTGGAAAGACTGCTCACTTCTGAGAGCTGCTCTAATGTTTCAGTCGATCGGCGGTGGTCCACTGTGTCGTATGAAGGAGGTCGTTGTTGCATCGTTTCTGAGGAAAATCGGACCATTGCGTCGGGCGGATGCGAACTAGCATTGCATCTGCGAACGTTTCAGAAAAACAAAAATTGGTTTCTTTTCCGAAAAGGACGCAACAATAAACATTGCATTTGCGTTCCCTTATGTTGGCTGAGCTCGGCGTTGGGTCAGGCCGGGGCGTGCGGGAGGGCTTACGGCGTCTGGGCGAAATCCGAAGCCCGACTGGGTGATCCGCCACGGCGCGCTGTTGGCTAGGCTGACGTCCTTTGCGCCGTCCATGTCGCCTGACGACAGGGAAAACCCGCCGAGAATCAGCTTATGCCCGCCGCCATCCCTCCGAGGAGGGATGGCTATGTAAGTGAGGCTGTGATTGCGTCAATAATAGTTAATGAGAGCAAGGTAGAAGCCGGAACAGTAAAGAAAAAAAAAATTCAAAGGCAGTTTTTCCCCGCCACGCATTTTCTTTGAAGGACAATGTCTGAACAAGTGCCCTTTCGCGTTGCCATTATCGGTGCTGGGCCCGGCGGCCTGGCGCTGGCTCAGATTCTCCGCCAGGATGCCCGTTTTAAAGTAACCGTGTATGAGCGCGGCTCTCACGAAGGCACCGAGTCCAACACGCTTGTTGGTTTCCGCATCCTCGTGCCGCCAGCAATTTTGGATCATCTGCGCAGCCATGTCCCTGCGCCCGTTGCGGATCTGATTGGCGACTCCATTGGTGTGCCCAAGGCCCACGGGAACCGCGTGGGGCTGATGAATGAGAAATGCGATCTCATTTGCCGGCTCGATCTGGAGCAGTCGCGGAACATGGAATCGGTCTCGCGCTGGAAATTGCGCGAGGCTCTCTTGCACGATTCCGATATGTTTGTCAAGTTTGGCAAAAAGTTTGAGTCGTATGAAGAGCCCGAGGATGAGGATGGTCCCATCAAAGTACACTTTGCCGACGGCGATGAGATTGAATGCGATTTGCTTGTCGGGGCCGATGGAGCTGGCTCCAAAGTGCGAAAGCAACTGCTACCAGACAGCACCAGGACTGCCTGCGGTCTCACGGTAGTCTACTTCAAGGCACCTTTTACTCCCGAGACTGAGGCCATGATTCCCTGGAGTTCCGGATGCATGGTATGTAAACCCATCAATTAGAAATATGGATGCAAGCTTACACTGGTATAGGCAATGACACCACGTCGCTCAATGGTGGTAACTTACTACAAAGACCGCAAGAAGCCCTACGGCCCTTACGACCTCGAAAAGATTGACCCCTCCGATTCGTTTCTCATGTTTGGCATGGGCTGCTACACGAACGAATTCGAGAATCAGAGCAAGCATCCCGATGAGATGACACCCGAGGAGCTCAAGGACGAATGCCTCGCGAGAGCAAAGAACTGGAGCCCGCTCCTACGATCTTTGCTTTCGCTGAGTGTACCCAGCTCTGTATATGTGTCGCATATCAAGACACAGGACCCGATTGAGCCGTGGGAGACCTGCAGAGTAACTCTTTTGGGAGATGCGGCCCACAGGTACGATAACTCGTCGCAAATCTGACTGCAGTCAGAGTCTAACATAGTAGATAGTCTGTCTCCATATCTCGGAAAAGGTGCCAGCAGCGCCATTACCGACGCCATTTCGCTTGCCCAGGCGCTCAAGGCAGGATCCGAGCACCGACCGGACATGTCGCTCACGCCCCGCCTTTCAGAATATGAACGCGAGATGCTCAAGAACGGATTTCAGGGTGCCAGGCAGAGCATGATGGCACAGAGAATGACATTTGAGGCCGGCGATACGTCTTGGAAAGCATGGCTACGCAACTGGGCGCTTCGGGCACTGGATTGGTGGATCCCACACCCAAAAGAGGACAGAGAAGATTTTCCAGGTATGCTTACCAGAATAAGATGGCATTTTTTGAGCAATACTGACTAGTTGATAGTGAGCTACAGTGAGAGGAAGAAGAATATTTGAGGCAAGACTAAGCGTGTGGTTGGCTAGACATGTGGCATTGAATGTAACTTATCTTTGTAGACAGTTTTGTGTTTTGTATCTGAATTTAAATACTTTTTAAAATATCTGAATTTTTTATGCCAAAGAAATTACGTGCAAGATAATGTATCGCAATCGCAGTCGCTAATGTTACTGGATAATCGATAGGAAAGGATGCACGATTCGGCGCTAAAACATGGGATAGGAGACCTAGATTTTAGATCAGTTCTAACGTAATGCTTTGGCACTAAAAAAGCAGTGTTGAGGTCACGGTCACGAAACACCGTGGTGACCCTCCCCTCCTGGTTAGGGCAGACCAGGAAGCGGTTCACCGTACGTGGATCCTCCTTAGTGGCTGTTATCTGCACCTGTAATTGCGAGTATCGTGATTGTAGGCTCATCTTTTGACCTGAATGGCTAACGGACGTAACGGGAAGTGCGGATCCTGACAGTAGGTCGACTCGACTACACATCCGCTGGGGGTGAAACTGAGAGTGAGGTTTTTTTATTCTGTTCATTCAGTGTATCTGCGCTACTGATATCCATTCTGTCTAAAAGGAAAATAAAATAAACCAAATGTCCAAACTGAAAGCAAAGCCTTAATGATCAGTCATGGCCTTGTCAATGGCCCGTCTAATGGTCATGGCCATTTGCTGCACAAGTCGTGGAGCTCTGGGAACCTCATGCTTTCCACCGTGATCAAACTCCACTCTCCTTCGGGGATCACACATGTCCCGCAGGTTCAAGCTCTCCTTGATCGTGTGGTCCTTGGCACCGTAGATATGCGCGGTCGGAATTCTAATGGTCAAACCGGCGTCCTGTACCTTTTGCGCTCGGAAGATGTTCCACTGCTCATCCTCCTGTGGTTCGTGACCAGGCACGTATGGTCCAAGCCATGGCTCTGTCAAGTAGGTCATGCTATCTACAGTTGGCTCGTAGTCGAGATTGGTCTCCTCGACTGACTTGGTGACAAGTAGCGGGCTGCCACCGCAGATGAAGATGGCCAATTTGAAAAGGTTCGGCCCATATGGGTTTCGCACCTGGTGATCCATAATGACGGCGGCCAAGAGGGCACAGCCTTGGGAAAAGCCCATGCATGCATCAAACGGCCCCTCGGCTTCGATCAGGTCCATGAGATCGGCTTTGGCTTCTTCAAGAGTATGACCGCCTAGACCAGGGGAGTACCAGGTGTAAAAGGGCCCAGCGAAAAAGTTTTTGATCTCTACTCAACAAATTAAACTTGTCTAATATGCAATGTGCTGGGACAGGAGGCTCACCTTCCACCGGCTCGACCTCACAAAATCCATCGTAGAAGTCAAAGGTGGCATTCGAACCGAGTGCCTCTCGGATTGGGCCTAAGTTTTGTTAAACATGTACAGCTGGAGTTGACAGACTTTGCTGACCAGTTTGAATATCGAGGACCTGGCAGTTGAGTTAGCGATAGCCGCGTTTAGTGGTTCCGGACAACTTACACCGGAGTTGGTGCCAGCACCGTGCAAGCAAAGGACTCTCATCTTGGATGGAATATTGTATGTGATTCAAAATTCAAAATTCAAGTAAATCGTAAGACTTAAAAAAAACACGGAATACAGATGCAAGTGTCGAATGTTGTGTTTGAGGATATCGGAAGCTGGTTAGAACAGAGCAACTTGATGCTCAGCGTTATGGTCCGCTTTTTGTCGCTTGGAGGACACTACCCCACTGCTGAATTCCGTTGTTTTGCGGCTTCTCGTTGGCCCAGGCTGTCGCGCTTGAATTTGCGCCGCCAAAACCCCCCGAGCGAATAAGCGCATCCACCTGAACCCGCCGAGGCGCGGTGTGCAACAGCCAACATGCATCGGCATCAGCCTTATCTGCAGGATAATCAATTTTTGGACCTGCATTCACGGAGGGATTGTACAGCCACATCTCCCCATGCGAGGAATGCCGCCGCGGTGAGGCTATTCGCATTTGCCTAGCCCACTCGTTCAGCTCGGGGGCACAGCCGTGGCGCAGGACGCTGACAACCCTCCGCTCAGCATCTTCCAACTTCGCGCCATGTTGGTTGTCGTGAAACGGCGCGAGCAATCATGAACGAAACTCACCGGCTCGAGATGGAAACGTAGACAACTTCTCAATTTTGGAGTGCACCAAGAATAACTTACTCCATGATGGTTGAATCGAGAATGCTATATTAGATCGTGAAAGCACCCAAGCTATCAATTCTAACCCAAGCTCAACAATCAGCTCACATTCAACAACCAGCACCATCTCTTCTAGTCTTCCTATCTCTTCGACTTTCAACTGTCTTGTCTCATTCAGAATAGACCATTTTCCATCATTTCAAAATGCCTTCTTTCACCAACAACAGCAACAATGGCAGCGCCATGCCGGAGAACCTTGTCCAGGCTGTCCTTGCACAGGACAAGTCCATGCCTATTGCCATTGTCGGCATGGCTTGCAGACTTCCAGGAACTGCAACCACCCCTGACAAGCTCTGGGAGCTTTGCGCCAACCGGGAAGCCGCTTGGAGCGAGATGCCCAAGGATCGCATGAACATTGATGCCTTCTGGCACCCTGACGGAGAACGCGGTGGCAACGTATGAACCCTCTAGCTAAACACATATGCTTAATGCTAACTAACCTCATCTAGACCAACGCCAGGGGAGGTCACTTCCTGAAGCAAGATGTCGCCGCCTTTGATGCATCTTTCTTTTCTATCCCTCCTACCGAGGCCAAGAGTATCGACCCCCAGCAGCGCATCCTTATGGAGACTGTCTACGAGGCCATGGAGAGTGGCGGAATGACTCTGGATGATATGGCTGGCTCCGATACCAGCTGCTACGTCGGCAGCTTCTCTCGCGACTACTACGAGATCGTTGACCGCGATCCCGAGACCGTTCCCATCTACGCCATGACTGGAAACGGAGCCGCTATTCTTTCCAACCGAATCAGCTACTTTTACGATCTCAAGGGACCCAGTCTGACCCTTGACACGGCTTGCAGCAGTAGTCTTGTCGCCCTGCACTTGGCTTGTCAGAGCTTACGATCCGGCGAGAGTCACCGTGCCGTTGTTGGCGCGACCAACCTGATTCTCAACCCGGATGTCATCACTGCCATGTCCAACATGCACTTCTTCAGCCCCGACTCTAGATGCTTCAGTTTCGATGCTCGTGCCAACGGCTACTCCCGTGGTGAGGGTATCGCCTGTCTCATCCTGAAGCCTCTTGGCGACGCCATCCGTGACAACGACACTATTCGTGCTGTCATCCGAGGCACTGCCTGCAACCAGGACGGAAAGACTTCTGGTATCATGCTTCCCTCTCGGGAGGCTCAGGAGGAGCTGATTAAGACGGCCTACAAAGATGCAGGCCTCGATTTTGCCACGACCTCTTATTTCGAGGCCCATGGCACTGGAACCCAGGCCGGTGATCCCCTTGAGTAAGTCCACTACCCAGCCCGTCATGAGATCAAAAGTACTAACAAGTAATAGAACTGGTGCTATTGGAAAGACTTTTGGCCCTCACCGACCTGTTGACGAGAATGGAGAGAGGCTACCTCTCTACATTGGTAGTGTCAAGACCAACATCGGACACACTGAAGGAACCAGTGGCCTCGCTGGTGTTATCAAGGCTGTCCTCTCTCTTGAGCGTGGTGTCATTGCCCCTAACACCAACTTTGAGATACCCAACCCTCAGATTGATTTCGATGGCTGGAACCTCAGCGTCCCCACCCAGGCCATTCCCTGGCCTACTCAGGGACAGCGCCGAATCAGTGTCAACTCATTCGGCTTTGGTGGTACCAACGGCCACGTCATTCTAGATGATTCTCTCCACTATCTCCAAGGACGTGGTCTCCGAGCAGCTCACCGAACGGCTCCCAGACCTTTGCTAGAGCTTGAGAGCGGTATTGCGATTAGCAACTCCACTACGCCCTTCTTGCTTCATGACTCCACCCAAGACCTTGCCAACAAGGATGCAAATGAACAGGCTCTCTCCTCCGCCAAGCGCCACCGCGTTTTCATGTGGTCCACCCACGAGGAGAACATTGGTGCCAAGAGCGGTGCAGTGTATGCTGAACATCTCGCTGAGCGAGTCGAGGCAGATGAGGAGGCCTTCCTTGACAACCTGTCCTACACTCTCTGCAGTCGCCGAACCATGCTTCCCTGGAAGTCGTTCCTTGTCGCTCACTCCCTTCCCGACCTCGTCGAGAAGGTGGCTGCCACTCGTCAGAAGCCTGTGCGCGCTGCCCTCAACCCTCTCAAGATTGCCTTTGTCTTCACTGGCCAGGGTGCGCAGTGGTTCGCCATGGGTCGCGAGCTCGCTCAGACTTACCCTCTCTTCCAGCAGCGTCTGAAGCATGCTGATCAGTTCGTCAAGAGCCTTGGTGCCGAGTGGTCCCTTGTCGGTAAGTAAACCCTCTTCCTCAAACATTTACTGGAGATGAAAACTAACTGGAACAGATGAGTTGAACAAGGATGAGGCAACATCCCGAATCAACGAGTCTCTTGTCAGCCAGACGGCATGCACTGCTCTCCAGCTGGCTTTGATTGACCTCTTGGCTAGCTGGGGTATCAAGCCTCAGAAGGTCATTGGTCACTCTAGTGGTGAGATTGCTGCTGCTTATGCTGCCGGCATTCTGCCCACAGCTTCGGCTCTCAAGGCTGCCTACTTCCGCGGTCGCTACTCTTCATTGGTGCAAAAGAGACTCCCGGAGGCCGAAGGTGCCATGATGGCTGTCGGTCTGTCTGAGGATGATGTCAAGGCTCACATTGAGGCCGTTGATCCTGCTCTCGGTCGAATCTCTGTTGCCTGCATCAACAGCCCTGCCAATGTCACTCTCTCGGGTGATCGACCCGCTCTCGCAGCTCTGGGTGAGACTTTGAAGAAGGAGTCTGTATTTGCTCGATTCCTCAAGGTATCCACTGCGTACCACTCGCACCACATGGAAGCTGTTGCCGAGGACTATGAGCAGTCCATGGTTGGCATGGAGGTTCTCCCTCCCTCGGGACCTGTGGAGATGATCTCGACTGTCACTGGTAAGCTTGTGACATCCTCCGACATTCTCGGTCCCAAGTACTGGAGAGAGAACATGGTGTCCTCCGTCCGATTCAACGAAGGTTTGCAGGCACTCTGCACCGCCCAGGCATCTGGTAAGCGTGCTCGTCGCTTTGCCACCAGTCAGACCGCTGTGGATGTCCTTGTTGAGCTTGGTCCCCACGCCGCCCTGGCTGGCCCCATCAAGCAGATCCTGAGCGTTCCTGCTCTGGAGAAGAGCGGCATCGTGTACAAGTCTGTTCTCTCCCGAGGACAGGATGCTTGTGCTACTGCCCTTGAAGCAGCAGCATTCTTGTTTGCCAAGGGATGCACAGACATCGACTTGTACAAGCTCAACTCTCCTGCTAGCTCCCAGGCAGTCCAGCCCAAGGTCGTCGTCGATCTGCCCACCTACTTCTGGAATCACAGCAAGAGTCACTGGATCGAGTCGCGCCTTAGCTCCGAACACCGATTCCGTCGCCATGCTCGCACTGACTTCCTTGGATACCCCGTCAACGACTGGAACCCCATGGAGCCTCGCTGGCGCAACCTGGTCCGCCTCCGCGAGCAGCCTTGGATCAAGGGCCACATTGTTCAGGGCGCCTACGTCTATCCCGGTACTGGCTACATGTGTATGGCACTCGAGGCCCTGCACCACCTGCGCCAGATGCCCGAGTACACTGCGCCTCAGGGCGACTTTGTGGGCTACCGCTTGAAGGATGTCAAGCTGATTCGAGCACTGATGGTGCCCGCCAGCGAAGAGGGTGTTGAGACTCTCTTCTCGATGCGACACTACAAGGAGAGTAGTGCCTCATTTTCTGATACCTGGTATGAGTTCCGCATCTTCTCATGGTCTGCTGCCGATGGCTGGGCTGAGCACGCCCATGGTCTCATCACCGCTGTTCACGAAGCGCCCGGCACTATTGCTGTCACTCACCTGCCCTACAGCCCTGTCTTGGACAAGATCGAGGCCATGGAGAGCTTCTCCCACTCTCGCACTGCTGAAGCCATGTACGAGATCACTGACAGCGTCGGATTGGTGTACGAGGATCCTTTCCGCACACTAACTGGAGACCTCAAGACCAACGAGGGTGCTTCCAGAGGTATTGTGACGGTCCCTGAGACCAAGTCTCTCATGCCCCATGAGTTTGAGTACCCCTACCTTGTCCACCCCGCCACCATGGACGGATTCTTGCAGATGCTCTTCCCTGCCTTGTTGCATGCTCAGACTTCGATTGCATCGCCCTACCTGCCCGTGGAGTTTGGCGAGGCCTTTGTACGAGCCGACATTCCACGCGAAGCTGGCCACCGATTTGACACTCTTGCATCTGCCCAGCACAGTGGCTTCCGTGAGGTCAACACCAACGTGCTTGTTCGCGATGAGGCCACAGGCGAAGCCGTTGTCAGCTTCAAGAACGTGCGATGCAGTGGTGTTGACTCAGGTGATAGCTCCGATGAGAATGTGGCTGGTCAAGACGCCATCAAGAAGCTCTGCTTCCACTCCAACTGGCGCCCCGATCCCGAGCTTCTCTCACAGGCCAAGGGTGATGAGCTTATGCGCCAGTTCATTCCTGTCCAGTCAGACCCCAAGCGCGTGGCCAACCTTGAGGCCATTTCTTACTACTACTACTACCGCGTCTTGCAGACCATCACCGAGGACCAGGTTACCAGCATGAAGCCTCATCTCCAGAAGTTCTTCCGCTACATGCAGCACCAGCGCGACCTTGTTGAGGCTCACAAGATGCCCCACCAGACCCCCGAGTGGGAGAAACTTGACGACCCTCTTGTCATTGCGAAGATGGAGAACCTTGCTGCTCAGCTTGAGACTACAGGTGTCGATGCACAGCTCATCTGCCGTGTTGGCCAGAAGCTGGACAAGATTCTGACTGGAGGAGTTGACCCTCTTGCCCTGATGTTGCAGGATGAGCTACTGTACAAGTACTACGAGTCTGTTATGAGCTACGATGTCTTGTACCAGTATGCTGACCTCCTGTCCAACAAGAACCCCAACATGAAGGTTCTGGAGATTGGTGGTGGTACCGGTGGTGCCACTGCGCCCATTCTCCGAGCCTTTGGTGGCAACAACGGGAAATATGCCAAGTTCAACTCTTACACATTCACTGATATCTCATCCGGATTCTTCGAGGAGGCCGAGACAAAGTTCAAGGAGTGGCAGGGACTCGTTGAATACCGCAAGCTCAACATTGAAGAGGACCCCGTTGATCAGGGCTTCGAGGCCGGCCAGTATGACCTTGTTATCGCAGCTTCGGTGCTACACGCCACCACCAACATCACCCGTACCCTGGAGCACACCCGCAAGCTTCTCAAGCCCGGTGGTCGTCTGATTCTGGTCGAGATTGCCAACATGCTCGACCAGGCTTTCCTCCTCTTCGGCTGCCTTCCCGGCTGGTGGATGTCTGAGGAGAGCTACCGAACCTGGGGTCCTACCATGGACCAGGACATGTGGGTTGACCACCTCAAGCGAGTTGGCTTTAGTGACCTATCATTGGCTGTCGGCGATAACCTCACTGACATCGATGAACTGGGACGCACCTTCTCGTGTGTTGCTGTTGACCCAACTCCCGCCCCAGCTGTCGACTCATCCATTCGATCCATTGTTCTGATTTCTGATGACAAGGTATCAAGCAATGTGGTTGAGGCTGTCGAAGACAAGCTGGTGAACCTGGACATCCCTGTTCGACGAGCCAAGCTTTCAGAACTTGCTGAAACCTCTCTTGAAAGTGCCTTCTGCATCTCTCTGGCTGAAATTGAGCGTTCGATCATCAAGGACATGACTCCCGCCGAGTTTGATGCCATCAAGACCATTGTCAAGACCAGCCGAGCTCTGCTCTGGGTTACTGAAGGTGCTTTTGATGATCCCAGCCGCCCCGAGTCGGCTCTCTTCCACGGCATGGCTCGCACCCTTCGAGCTGAGAATGAGACTTTCCCTCTGACAACTGTTGACTTTGCCTCTGTCAACTACCAAAACCCTTCGGAGACTGTTGACCAGCTGTTCAAGATTATTGAGAAGATTCTTCAGAAGCCGGGCGCTCCGGAACCCGAGTACTACTACAACGACGGCTGCTGGAACGTTCCTCGCTGCCTCGAATCGGCCGACACCAATGCCCAGATCCACAGCCGCATCAATGATGAGACCATCGGTGGTGGCAAGACTGAACTCCAGCCCTTCTACCAGCCTGGTCGGCCACTGAAGCTCAACATCAAGACTCCTGGTCTTCTTGATACGCTACGCTTCGAGGATGATACTCGCCCTGCTGAGCCTCTTGGTCCCGATGAGGTCGAGGTCGAGGTGAAGGCATCCGGTGTCAACTTCCGTGACATCATGATCTGCACTGGCCAGATGTCTGATGCCATGCTGGGACTCGAATGTGCCGGTATCGTCCACCGCGTTGGCTCCAACGTCTCCAACGTCAAGGTCGGCCAGCGTGTTGTCGCCTGGACCAGGTACAACTACTCCACCTACGCCCGCACTCACTCATGTGTTGTCGAGCCCATCCCCGACGACATGGAGTTTGCAATTGCGGCCTCACTGCCCATTGTTTACAACACTGTCATCTACGGATTGCAGAACATGGCCCGCCTTCGCAAGGGCGAGTCTATCCTGATCCACGCCGCTGCCGGTGGTGTCGGACAGGCTGCTATTATCCTGGCCCAGTTGATTGGTGCTGAGATCTTTGTCACAGTTGGCACCCAGGAGAAGCGCGACTTGGTCAAGTCCGAGTTTGGTATCCCCGATGACCGCATCTTCTCCAGCCGTGATGCAGGCTTTGCCAAGGCCATCAAGAAGGCTACCGACGGTCGCGGTGTTGATGTCGTGCTCAACAGCTTGGCAGGTGATATCCTCAGCGCTACTTGGGACTGCATTGCCACCTTCGGTCGCTTCATTGAGATTGGAAAGAAAGACATGATTGACAACCGCCGCCTGGACATGGCTCCCTTCTTGCGCAATGTCATGTTTGCCTCGATTGATCTGATTACTGTTTACGAGCAAAACATTTCCTTGGCTGGTGAGCTTCTCCACGAGACCATGGAGTTGATCCGAAGCAAGGCCATCCGACCTATTCCTCGGGTCAAGAGCTTCTCCTTCTCGCAATTCGAGGAAGCTTTCCGTTTCATGCAGCAGGGTAAGCATGTTGGCAAGATTGTCATGGTCCCCCAGGAGAATGATATGGTCCCAGTAAGTTCGCCTCTACCCATCCACTTTTGCAACTCTAACAATATCCACCAGGCTATTACCATGCCTACTGGTCAGTTCACCTTTGCCGAGGATGCCACCTACCTCATAACTGGCTTCGGTGGTCTTGGACGCAGCATGGCCCGATGGATGTCCTCCCGTGGCGCCAAGAACCTCATGTTTGCATCTCGCTCTGGTCCCAACCGCCCCGAGGTCCAGCAACTCATCGACGAACTCGCTGAGATGGGTACACGAGTTGAAGCCCTGGCAGTTGATATCACAGACTGTGAGGCATTGGAGACTGCTCTGACCACTGGCGTCGCTGGTACTTTCCCTCCCATTCGTGGTGTCATTCAGGCTGCCATGGTTTTGGAGGATGCCATCTTTGACAACATGTCGCTCGAGGCCTTCAACAAGGGTATCCGACCCAAGGTCCAAGGTACTTGGAGCCTGCACGAAGCCACTCTTGACGAGCCCCTCGACTTCTTTGTCATCATGGCCTCTTCTGTCGGCGTTCTCGGCAACTCTGGTCAGGCCAACTACTCTGCTGGTAATGCATACGAGGATGCCCTCGCACAGTACCGCCGCTCTCAGGGTCTCCCTGCCATCTCTGTTGATCTGGGCATGATCCTGTCCGTTGGCGCTGTTGCTGAGGACACGACCGGCATGATCCGCAACAACCTGGAGAGCAAGGGCTTCGTCGGCATTGAGGAGAATGAGTTCCTCGGCATCTTGGAGCACGCCATTCGAGACTGCTCCTCCGACTCTGGAGAGACCCAGATGATCACCGGTATCCAGACTCAGTCTAGAGTGCTGAGCGATGGTGTTCCGGTTGATGAGCCATTCTGGAAGACTAGCCCTCTCTTCTCTCACATCCCCAAGCTCGGCGCTCGCTCTTCTGCCAACGCCGCCAACAGTGGTGCGCAGTCTATCCAGGCCCAACTCAAGGGCGCCTTGTCGGTCAATGATGCTGTGGCTGTCATTATTGAGGCAATGACCCTCAAGCTGAGCCGCAGTCTGATGATGGACATTGCCGAGCTGGACCCAACCCGACCAACTAGCGCCTTTGGTATCGACAGTCTGGTCGCTGTCGAGCTGCGAAACTGGTTCCAGAAGCAGATGAAGGCGGATATTGCAGTGTTCGAGATTCTTCAGGCAAACAGCCTGCAGACTCTCGCTTTCAGAGTTGCTGAGAAGAGCGCTCTTGTGGAGAATGGACTTGGTGATGGACCTTCTATGTAGCTCGTGGCGGATGTACTTGATAGTTTGACTAGTTTTTGCTTTGTACCGTTTAGACCTCCTTTCAATCACAAATTCTAACTCTCTTGGGAATATCTGTGCCCGAAGCCTTTGTGACTGATCTTCAAGTATATCCAAAGACATTATATTGTATCAATCGAAAGAAGAGATATTATTAAAAACGTCTTCAATGTCCCAAGCATCCCTATTTCATTTTATCTGTCTTCGGCCTTGGCATCTATTTACGACACATCCTCATATATTTTACGATTAGCTAGCGACTTCACACGGAACAAGTTGTCACCAACATGACTTTACTGATTCACTGATCCGTTGCTCCATATACTCATGATTCACTGCTCAATAACGAGTAGCGAAAATAACTTGAACTGCATCAGGAAACAGTTTCAGCCAAACCTTACAGGATATAGTCATGTTGTCTGTGCCTCTCAGTCCCTGAGCACTCAACCTTTCTATCTCGAGACAAAGCTGTCTCATATACCGGGTCGTGACTTTTCTCCACCAAACTGTCCATCCAACTGAAAACACTTCAACAATACCTTCAAAATGGCTCGAGATGTCGATGAATGTGAAGAACCCGGCAGAGTTTTCGGTCGCGCATCCTCCAATTCTATCGGAAACGAAGAAGACATTTGCAAAGATTTACAGGACTACTGTAACAGTATGGACTGGGTTAACCCCCTTCACACACAGAGAAATGCTACATCCCAAGCGGTCCAAACAGCCTCTTATACTTCTGAGTCTAAGAGTATGCCATCCAAGATCGTAAGAAAGAAAGTAGCTTTTGCACCCATAGCACAAACAAAGCCATATGCTGGTGCAGACACTGCTCGTCGTCAGGCAGTGGACCAAAAGTTGAAGGCCACCTACAACAATGGAACCGGTGTTGAAGGTGTCAGCCACGACCAAACTTCCTGGGAACCCCGCCAATATTCTGAGTCCAAAGACAAAAGCAGCCGAAATTGGCCTCTTCAAGACGCCCCTGCGACCAGTACTGAGGAATATGGTGCAAACAGCCAACTAGGCCGCGATATGAACACCATCGACAACAATGAGACCAGCACGGCAACGAACGTTCAAGAAAAGATTGCCTACATTGAAAAATGGATCAATGAAGTCCAAGGCGACGTCAGCAAGGCTACAAAAAGCAATGCCATCCTTCGAGAAACCACCCGGAGAGGTTTCACAACAGCGGGAGCCAGGATGGCCAAGATGGCCAAGGAGTGCAAGACTTTGTTCACGGCATTTAAGGATGCTAACCGAAAGCAGGAAAAGCTGATCGGAGACTTAACTCTCCGGGTCAAAGAGTTGGAGTCGGCTGAGTACATGTCGCGAGACGACGTGGTTGATATAGCACATCAAATAGAGAAGCGCATGGCGAACCGGCTCGCAGCAGCAACTGGCGGAACGCCGACGACGCAGCCGCCGAATACCAGACGACAGACCACATCCAATGACCGGCTATCGAAGACGCTAGCGAGATTGGAGTTGAACCAGCCCGCCCCCAAGCACGGGCCATAGGCTGTCGAAATGGGCCTGGCGTCACTATCTTCGGAACGTGTTCGTGATGGATTTGAAGGTTGGGGGCGAAGTTCGCAGGAATGAACGATGGAGCTGGAAACTGAACAAAGGAACACGGAGTGCATGTGTAAAACAATTGATTTGAAATAGGAACACTTTGAGGTGCCGGGAAATTGTTTTATTTTGCTTTACAGACTGAAAAGTTCTTTGTACGAGTTCACAACCCCGACGTTACGAAATGCCGCTAGACCCAGGCGGCCTAGCTAGAGTTGCTTCGATGGTAACCTTGTATCTTCATAGGTAAAATCACCAACGGTGAAGATTATGCGTCGCAATTTTTATAATTTTACTTTAGGTATGGTCGTGACTGTTGTTCGAGTTTAAGACATTACTGCTAAATGAAGGCATTGTCGCAGATATCCGACAACTCGCCGGAATGCGGCCAGAGACCCGCTGATACCCAGCCATAAGGGAAATACGAATGTAAAATAAGCACCAACTACCCTTCCTAATATTAACAAATATATTTATTACATACTATGCTGGTCGATTATGAATACTAGAAAACTCGATGAAGAACATAATGTGGGCTACGTGGCACTATAATTTTCTCTTTCGACGCGACATTTTACTACATAACTACCAGAGATCTACTTCACTTAGGACCGAGAACTGTTCATTCACTGGTTTGTTCATGTAGCTGAGACTTCTAATATTACAACTCGGCAACTTCCAAGGAATTTGATTGAGATACATAGATACGTCAGCTATGCAATAGTCTAGCGATGTCCAAGCAATGGCACTGGTCACATTTCCTATCGCCCAAAAAATTGCAGGCAGATGAAACCAAAATCACACCATGGCCATTGATCCTTTGAACAATCACCGAATAGCTCCTGTTGAACAAATACATCAAATCGTACGACAGCATAGGCAAGTGAGAACGGGAAGAGGCGCAGGGAGTGAGTTTATTGAGCAAATCAAAAACCCGCCGAGAGTCCCCTTATCAACTCGTCGAATCCCACGTCAGCCTGGCTGCACGTTTGCCGCGGATATACAGACACAAAGGAAGATACCTCAAAGGGAAATCACCTTTCCGCTCCACCGCCTGCAGATGGTAGGACAATTATTATACATCAGAATGATTCATTGAACATCATAGTCATAGGTTTCGAGATTTGAAAAAAATCGATCGTCGGGATTACCAGGGTCAATGGCGATCACTTACTCACAATACGACTGCGGCGTCTAATCTGGGTCATTGTTGGGGGCCGCGATGATCTCAGCAGGACTGACCAATGAATTCGCATTCGCTCTGACTGTCATCTCTGCATCTACCCGCTTAGCCTCGCAACCAACCAAGGCACAGCGCTCTACAATGACGAAAGCGTTAGGGCCTGCGTGTAGGCAGCTGCACGGGGAGGTGAGGTTCGTATTATATAGCGGGGAGATTATACGATAGCGACTCGCATTGCTGCAACGCGTATCGTGAATGGCCCAAACAAATGGGACCAGCCGGATGCCTACACCCCCCTTACCTTTGGAGCGAAAGTAATTTAAACAAAAAAAAAAAACAGGAAATCACCATGCTATCACACTTACCGGTCAAGGCACACTTTTGCGCTAAACACGTGTCTTCTCAATTGGATCGCACGGTCTTGTTTTTATTCTACGCCAAGACAGTAAGATAGGCAGTTGGCTTTGGATCTTAGCACTGTCAGATTGGAATCATACAGAATACGAGCTGCACGGGTGCCTGGGTTCCACTTTTCATTTTCAGCGCAACGGGCTTTTGGGGGCCGTATAGTAAAATTAATGAAATGGTCATCTTGTTTACTAGATGGTAGAAAACAAAGGATATGTTTAATGTTTGGGGGTATGTCTCTTTATGATATCATTCTTACCAGCTGAACCTCTATTGCTTCTTGGCGTGTTCCCCGACATTTGGGGGTCATACGGCAGATGGCGTTTCCGCTCGCCAATGATACGACGGCGGTTCGCACGGCGACTAAAATATGACCGCTGACAGTGCGGTTCGGACATAAGTATGAATGCATAAGAATTTTAATCTTTGGGTGGACATGGTGATGTATTTTGCTAACTAGCATCAAACGCTTCCGTTCATCTCAGATGAAAAAGAAAAAAATTGCTAAGCCTTGCTATTGTTCTATTCTCTCATGCCGCCAAGTCAAGTCTCATTGCCTAATGCTGCAAAAAGCATTGAGCCGTGCTCTATTGTTAGCATCAATGACCCCAGTATTCCTTTGTGCCCCATTGATTCCCACTCTCAAAAAGTGACAATTCATTGTTGGGCCAAGAACAAAAACGCCCCCCACCCGCCCCCGCCAAGCCGCTGGAAGCGCATCCCTGTGTCTTTCTAGAATCCCAAGCGCATGTCCTCCAACGCAAATGTGTGTAATTAATGTGCTCACGCGTCATCGGTTGAAGAGCACGCCTGCGGATTGCCTCGCCTCAATCGGCAGTGGGCCAATGCTTTGCCTCGCAGCGGATCAAAGCCTCCACCCAGCACCACACGCCACTTGCAGATCCACGCGGCACTTTTTTGGCGCCCGAGAGCCGTGGTCAGGTCCTACGTAGCATGAGGATTGGCGGGGATGTCAGCCGTCAAAGCCGCGCGCCTGCAGCTCTAGTGCCGCTGCAGCGCGTTTCAAACCCGTGGTCCGGTGTGGCTATTCTCGGCGGCCGCTTGCTTGTTGTCTGTCTGTCTGTCCTTTTGCTCCGCCTCCACTAAACAACCTTTGCCGTCTCAGAGATCAGCAACCGGGCGTAGGACTTGAGCTCAGCTAGCGCTGAGAGGAAAAACCCCTCGGAGGGACTTGGGGCGCTGCACCCCTGCATGTGATAGGTGCCGTAAATGTGCAGGGCATTCTCCAGGTGGACCAGGTGGTGCTTGATGACCGTTGTGACAATGATGAGCTGCAGGGGTTGGTCAAGGCTCATGTCTCCCAGTGAGAGATTGAGGTTCCCGGGAATCAGAAGCGGAGACGGCTTATCGGAGTTGGTGTTGGAGTTGGTGAAGACCGATGATGGGGAAGGGGGCAGTGCGAAGGCCCCATCGCCATACTTTGTCTGATTTTCGCTGCCTGCAGATGATGCTGTCGACACATGATTGGTTGCGTGGCAATCATGATTGACCTTGTCGATGCGGTGGCTGGTCTGGGGCAAGGCGGTTGTGATGTCCCTCAACACGTCGCCGTATGTTGACAATAACAGAGACAATGGAGTAAACACTAGCGGAAGAAGTGTCTGTCGATCCCAAAACGATTGTTGTTGGTGAGCGTGAGTGCTTCGATCGAGGGCGCACTGATCAAAGAGCTGCCTCACAGTGTCCACCAACTCCTGGCCCGGCCGGAGCGCCGCATCCACCGAGTTCAGGGCTGACTGTTGGGGCAACACCTTGGGCGCGGTTCCACCTTCGCCGCACAGGGATGCTCTCAATTGGGTGAGTTCCTGTTGGAGACGGCCTAGTTTCTCGACAATCTCAGATCTCCCTTCGCGGGCACTAGGCTCGATCGGGATCCTTGGATCCGGTTGTCCAAATAGCCCTGGACTATTGAGATTATAGCCGCCATTGATTTTTCTATCGTCGTCAAGGAGAAGTTTTTCTGGGTACGGCTCTGTCATGGCTGCTGGGTGCTCGCCGTCTCCCAGCATGTCAAGCCACGATGAGGTATCAAGGCTCATCGGATGTGCCGACGATAGGTTGCTCGAGCTGAGACCACCCATGAGATCGACGTGACACAGAAAGTCAGCACCCGAAGTAATGTTCATCCAATCGTGGGCGCTGTCGATGTCTGCCAGTTCCGGCAGCGGAGTGGCAATCGTGGCTGGGATGCCATCGCTGCCGGTACCGGGAGGAGGAGGTGATCCCTCAGAAGATGAAGCCTTTGATGTTTCCGCGGCCATTGACGTCTTCTTGGGCCGCCCAGATTTTAGAGGTGGGCTGAATGTACATGCAACACCGTCGTGCATGCAGCGAGAACACCGTGCGGTCGATGCTTTTCGAAGACAGCGCAGCTTCCGGGCGTGGCAGCGGTCGCAAGCTAGGCGCTTCTGTGTTGTATTCCCTGTGGGCCTGGATGAATTCATTTTTGTAGCCTTGTATGCAAGTGTCTGCCTGTATGTCCAATTGTGAAGTCTATCGCCAACAAGCAATCTCAGGGTCGCAGACTGCTTATATATCTGTCACCCGAGGCATGCATACAGGCCAAGAAAAGGCGCCAGGTGTTACTCGATGCAATGCCCTTGGCCGACTAATCGTGTCATGACTGCGGCCCAAGGATCCAAAGTACAGACAGAAAATGCTGGTGGTTTACAACAGCGCGGCAGTGCGTCTGACTACCCGCAATTCCCTGCATTGTCTTGTACATTTTTTAGGCGTATCAATGCCACGCCAAGTGCTCGGTCCGAACGGGAACGGAGTACATCAGCCTGCGCAACATTCTGCCAAATATATGATAGCCCGGGTTTCTATTGGCTCAGTCGCCGTTCATTACGGGTCCCAGTCGGTGAAGACCCAACAGACACGGCGCTGGTTCCTTGATTGGCGCTCGTAATTCGCATTCGCCCCGCCTGCTCCAAGGCCGGTGCTTATAAGCTCCGGGCATCCGTTTTCCTAGGACCTAGCAATTAGAACCCATCAACCGGCCCGGATCATGGAAATGTGTCTGCAGGGTTGAATCCTCATGCATATGTCTGTAGTCCTCCGGATGATTTCCTATTCGCACGTACGACTGATCATTTGAAATACAAACTGCGCCAAGCCCTCCCTCCCTTGCTTATCACCCCGTAGTGTACCAACAAGATCGACAACAGCTCGCCCACTTGCTGCTCTTGACCCCAAATTGATGACAAGAGAATCACCGTCACTTTCGAGGAGCACAATGTCAGACCAGGCCCAACATTCCACCGAATCATATTTAGTTCATGCAGCCTCGCAGCTGTTTTCTGGACTTGATTTGCCAATCTCTGCTGAGTAGATGCAAATTTTCCGAACCAACCATCTGCAACAATGATCCAAAGTACCCTATCTACATCCATTCATGAATTGGTCCTTTCATCTACCCATCAGGAGCTGTAACAACGTCAACGAGACGTGATACGCCAAACTTTCTCCGACTGATATTTGAAGCCATGTAACGTAACGTTGACCACCGAGGATGAAGTGAAAACTTTGTGAATGCGTCGTGCAATTTGATCTATATCTTGTTCAACATTACTACTCTCACGAGTTTCCTGGTTTCATCAACCGGGTCGTACCACAATCATCAAGGCTTACAGACAGGGTTCTAGCACAGATTAAGCTTCCTGGGCGGCACAATACCGTGAACATACCTTCCCTTTCTCTTCACCGAGTCGACTTCACTTAAGTTCAAACTCGGAAACTTCCATTCCATTCTCCAATCGTCCTATTCATCAACATCCCCAACTCCAGGCACCCATCGTATCACAAAGATAGCAAGTGGCTTCTTACCCACAACACAAAATTCCACATCTAAATGCTCCGCGTTCTCGGAGATCGCCTAGTGTCGGCTTTTCTTGTGTATAGATGGTGGGCCTGAATGGCGGGAGTGAAGCAGGAAAACATTGGCATTTTGTTCCCCGTGCTCCCACACTACTGAGTGATTATCTTCGCCATAAGCTTACAGACAACACTTCGGAATACACTGAGACATGGTAGTGACTGAGTAAGGTTTTTGGGCTGAAATGCGTATTGCGAAAAGCAAAGAGCGATTTACCTGTGCACCTATTGAGATGTTGCTAACTCATCCCCTCCATGATTTCAGCTGCAGATGCAGTAGGTGGCTTCTCTACGTCTGAGTCATCACGGAGATCATAATTAAGATGATATACCTGATCACCCAAAAATAAAAATATGAGTAAGATATAAGCCAAACACTCTTGAGGCGTTTCAGCACCGTGGTGAGGGGCTAATGAAGCCACGTCATAGCTAAGATTTTAAAAGTTATGCATATGCTTCCTGCCTGAGGCTTTGGAAGCAGCCAAGAGATGAAGACACAAAAGCAAAGCCCGGTTGGTTTAATCATGGTTTTCAACAAGGTTTAAGCCATTTGCATATTCTTTTAATAGAGGCATTTACGGAGATATTATTCGCTTCACTGGGCCCAGCGTATGGGGATACATGGTCCTGATTCAAGTTCCCCCAAAAATCGGCATACATAAATATTCAGCTATGGCTGTTCGAAGAGAATCTTGAAAATAAATCGTTAAAATAGATAAAATTCTAAATTCTAAATTCTTCTAGAATAGCTGTAGACATATGTGCACCTAGCAAAATGAATGTGTGCATCGGAAGACTCATATTGCATTTGACCGGTCGTTGACCAAGCCCAACGTGCAGTGCTGAAGGGAGTATTTTATCAAATTCTGACCTCACTTTCGGTCTACCACAAAAAGCTTTCCCCACAAAGCCTTCGTCTTGATTTTGAATTTGTGTCTGGGTTTGCTAGTACCTCCAATTCTAGAGGCGGAATTGCTTGAATCCGCCGTCTGTACATGCATGCCGGACGCTTTCCGAGCATCATCAAAGAGTTCTTCGTGAAGCGTTTGGGGTGCGTGTACAGGTACCTTGTTGGCCGTCTCAAGTAGGTCTATCATTGTTGGACTTCCTCCTTGCCTGACATAAGAACAAAGATATTCGTTGTTCGGGTTTGGTGCGAATATGTAGCCATCCATTAATTTTGCACGCACATAGTGTGTTAAAGAACGAATGACAGCATAATCAAAAATGCAGTTGACTGCACACGATTTGCCCACGTGAGGATCGACACGTTTTGTCCAGTGCGGCAAGCTATCCTGTTGGATAACCACGTCACCTGGATTCAAAATTGTTTCTGTGATATTATTCATTTCCTCTAGGAAAGGGACATATGCTGACAAGTCTCGTCTTTCGAGCCAATGGCATTGGACTATGAACTGGCTGATTAGTTCACCGAATACCGCCATATCGTTGTTCTTATCTTCGTCTTCTTTGGGATTGATAGCTTTGACGTGACGAATCAGTGCCGAACAAAGAGCCAGATGAGGATTGAATGTGCTATTAGAGCCCGAAGAAAATAGCTCATGCACTCCTTCTTCTTCCATGAAGTCTTTGACAGTTCTATGCAAGTATTGAACTTGAGTGTTTGGCCCCGAATTATCGTATCGAGGAGCCTCTAAGAGTCCCTTGCATCGACTGCTCAAACGACGTCGCATCCTTTCGGAATGGTAACATTGCTGCTCCCAACTCATAGGCTGATTGTGTTCCTCTAATAACGCGTAATCGGGATCTTCGCCAACGAAAGATAGAGTTAACAAGGTCAATGGAGCCCAATTGTCGCTGTTTTCTTGGACAGCGTCCGCCTCCACGAATTTTGCTTTCTCAAGGGTGATCTCTCTCCAAGGAACATGAGAAGCTCTCACTGTCTTAAAGATCATCGAAGCTTGTTCAAAGTAGCTTTTATCAAGATCACTCAGTATTTTCCGAAAAAGATCTCCAAGGTCCCTCGGAATTAGGTATAGTCGAGCCAGCAAATCATTCATCGTATCACCATCCTGTAGACCCTCCAATAGAGATTTAACCACTAACCTGACCCACAGGAATACACCGGATGATTTCTCTGTTACCTCTTTGATCAATAAATTCCCACTTTCGGGGTCGTTTTCTTTGAGATGTGAAAACATGGGATTTGTTGATAGCTGATCGGATGTGAAAATCTTGATATCTATTAATGTAAGATCCTCCATGCGGAGGGACGGTCGGAGACGGAATGCGTCTTCAAATACAAGCCAGGGCCGGCTAGCGAGACACATTTTAACATTGGATTCATTCGAGACGATGCGTAGCAGAAAATCCGCAAGCTCTGAGCAATCACCATCGATTTCGTCCAAACCATCTATTTGAAAGAAAAAGTATTTGGTCTGATCTGAGACCAGCCTTTTGAACCCGCTAGAAAGTTCACTCCAAGTCCATGGTCGCGCATCATAGCCGAAATATTCTTGGTGCTCCCATCGGTCTGGGAAAATGTGCATGATATCGTCCGGGGTTTCCGAAAGCGTTTGGTACAGAAGTGACTGCAGCAGCCCTATTCTGGACATTTGGAGTCCTGTTCCGGAGTTCCAAAAGAAAAACGTCCCAGTGAAAAGGTTTTCGGTGCCCTTCCAAATATCCAGGTTCGTTCGAAGGCGTGCATCGGTTGACAGGTATTTCATAAGTGTCGACTTTCCAGAGCCAGGTTTTCCAGTGATCCAATAGAGCGAATCTTTTGACATGAGCCAGTCTGCAAAGTTGTTCCAGGTTCCTTTTGAGTTACCTGCCTCGTCCTGTTCCAAAAAGATCCACTCAAAAGTTTTTTGGTGTGCATCCGTAATTCGTTCGTAGCGGTCTCTCATTTCGGCAAACTTCAAGGATTGCAGTATTCGCCGGCATAAAAACTTTTGACGGTCCTGATTTGCTCCGGCTGATAGACATGCCGAGAAGTCGTTCAGTTGGATCGGATCTTGAGGAAGTTGGGTGTCCGTGTCTCGGCGTGCTATTTCAATCAGCTCCTTGTGCCAAGTGTTGCCCGGTTGGAGATTTTCCAGTATTTTCGCAAAATTCTGTTCAATCTTGGCATTTCTATCCGCCGAAGTATCAGTGAAGACATTTAATCGTTCCTGCAACATTGCGAGAAGAAGCGAGTCAATTTGTCGTCGATATCTCTCTAGCCTTTTTGCGAGATCCGCGATATCTTGCTCATCCCAGACCCCTTTTAGCGCCAGCCGAAAACTAGCCCACCTATGAGCTGGGCTACTTGACTTAAGAGCGCCGATTTTAGTAACAAGTCCTAGCGTGAGCGATCGCACGGACTCGGAGAGTTCAAGCAGATCCTTTGCCATCCTTCTAGTCCTGAGGGAAACGGCTTGTGCAGCTACGTGCCTGGCTTGCCCCTCAAGGGTTCTGGCGATTCTTGCAAGATCGTCATTTTCGACAAGACTACCATCAGCAGACCGATGTATCTCACGAGCTTTCCATAATAGACTATCAATAAATGTAACAAGTTGGACTAAACTGGATGCAAGACCGATCGCAGAGACTGGGTCCATTTTGCCAATGAGGGATTTATCTCAAATGGAGGTTGCATTGTAGGTTACGACAAATCAGGCTACAAAAGTATTGACCCTCTTATCTATAACGAAAATGTCAATTGAGTTGACTAAGCGGGCGCTCTAGTCATAAGTGGAACGTAGAATTGTCCTACCCTTGTCTCCGGCCCAACCAATCGCCTCGCGCTGCACCACTTATCCACACTAGTCAAAGGCAGTCAACTGAGTAACCAAGAGAGACATTGAAGAAAAATACCAGAAGGTGGTACCTTGTTTCAGTTCCCGCATCCGCCAACGAAGAAGGTAAGGAGAATCTCTGCCTCAATATTAAAGCACATTGCTAATGGGTCTGTTGCATATGCCTGACAGACGTGTTCTTCTATGCCAGCCAAGCTTCTCGAAACCGTCATAGCATGCCCACTAGCGGTCAGTGACTAATTTGCTCTGGAATTAGACCCTAGCTCATAGGTTTTGAGCCACAAATCTGTAAGAAAGGAGTTGCCTGGCCAGCTTCTTCCAAAGAGCAGCCACCTGACAGCGTTGGATGCCCCATCTCGGCTGATATGATGACAAAATGGACGGGAATTCTCTCCCTTATCATGTCCTTTTTTTATCTTGACAACAACACCTGCTGCCGTTTTATCATGCGCCATATATGCTACTTTGAGGCGTTTTAGCACCGTAGTAAATTATTAAAGCCACATCATGACTAATATTTTGAAACGTATGCATATACTTACTGCTCAATATTTTGAAGGTGACCAACAGATTAAGACACACAAGGCGCTCCAAAACCCCTTCCTCCTCTAAGGCGGAGGCAAGGTTTCTTTCACAGTTCAAGTTGCTTCTAGGGTCTTGTGACTCCCACATAGCTGAACAAAGTCAGAAGTAAGAGTGCGATTAATTACTGAAATGGATTTCATTTAACTCATGGTTATAGGTCAGTCTTGGCTAGATCTAGTCAGCAGGTATAGAAGGCTACGGCCACTGTAACCACAGGTAATCCAACCATACATTAGGCCGCTACTGTTTTGACTGTTGGCAGCAGAATCGTCATTGACTTTCTTCTGTTTCATATGAAATATGCAGAAGAGCAAAAAGTCCAATGACTAATCTGCAAATACACACTGAATGCTTTCGGAGATTTATACCACATTGTCGTCCCTTTTCTGTCGAGCTCCAAAACTCAATACTAGCTTATCCGGAGGAAACTGCTTCGACCCAATGCTGGAGGTGTTAGTTTCTCATTTAGCTAGACATGCCAGATCAACTCACAAATCTTTATTCGTCAATTCCAACGCTTTAAACGAAATACCGAGTATTTCTGCGAGCGTGGTATGGAGGGCATCGTCATAACACCCAGTTTTGACCACGGATCGGAAAATGTCCATAAGATTCAACGAGTAATCTGGTATGACAGCGGTCTCAGAACTTGCCATCCCAACTAGGGCGTAGACCCTGTCTCGTATATCAGAACACTGCCATTCCCGAAATGTACGAATGAGAGGCCCCAGATGGGGTGTTGGTGTATCAGGATGGTGCCAATGCGCGCGTTGCCACAACATCATGGCTGCAGGGCTTCGCATAAATCGGAGGACGAATTTGTGATGAGCTGACCAATTCGAATCTTCCAATGTGTTCAACTTCCGGTACATTTTCTCAAATGTATTCCAGTCGAAGCTTTTTCTGCCGCACCACACTTTGAGTTTCTTGGCATGGATAATTTCTTGTACAATCCACATTCGTCTCCAATACGCCCGCTCGCAGAGATCTACAACAGCGGTCCCAACTTCTCTCGGCCACACTGGGAGGTATCCCAGGCCCTTCCGACGAAGAGGGCGAAGCGACTTGTGTTCGATATATTCCATTGCCAAATCGCTATCGTCAGCTGCCAGCCCAAGCCTGATAGAGACATCCTCGGCCCGGGAGTAGATACGCTTCATAAGTTGGACTTGATGGGTTCGCTCCTCTATATTGGCCTGGTTTATACAGATAGCATCAATCCAAAAACACTTGGGTTCAGATATGATTGAGCTTTGCAGTTGGAGAAAATGTGCTAAATTTTCCCTGATTTTGATTTCCGATAGCTCATCACCAATTTGCAGTGGTGTTACGGCGCATTCGTCTCCCCACATATATGAAAGAGCTGTGTATGAGGGACATGAGGCAAGGTTAGCATACAAGAACCGTCCACGCAACTGATCTCCGTTATTACTTGGGTAGAGCTCGAAAATACGAATCTCTTGAGCGCTCAGATCAAGCCGACCGTAGGGGAAGCAGGATCTTTTGACATCTCTATCCTGGGTAGTGATCGTCCTGAGTGCATAATGACTCATTTTATGTTGATGATTCATTGCTTGTTCCCTAGTCCCGGGTCGAGGTGATGACTCTTTCTCGGGCTCTCCAGAGTGCCGAGCGCCTAAACCTCTCAAAACTCTATTATCAAGTTCCTTTATTTTTTGTCTCTCAGGCTTACGGCGCATATCAATCTCTCGAGATGTTTATGGCCCATCAACAGCGTCACGCAACAAAGGCAGCAATCTTTGATCGGTCAACAAAGGATCACGACGAACTTTGTCTGTTTCCTCGACTATCCATTCATATTGACTGAGTTCTGGTCCGCGCTTGCGCATCTCCATCGAGATTTTGGACCGTGTGATAGAATAATTACCCAGTTTTGGCAAGTGATGTTCACACTCACAAGGGCCATCAGATCTGCTGCATATTTGATCCGTCAACAAACGATCACGAAGAAGTTCGTCTGTTTCCTCGGCCACCTATTCATATTGGCTGAGTTCTGGTCCGCCAGTGCGCATCTCCCTAGGGATTTCGGACTGTGCGATAGAATAATTACCCAGTATCGGCAAGTGATTCTCACACTCACAAGGACCATCAGATCTGCTGCATATTTGACCCGATTCGTGCCTGAGGAGACTGCAGTAGCTCATTGCATTGATAGTATACGAGAGAATCTTTTGCATGTAATCAACAGAATCTAGCCACGGGGCCTTTTCTCATTCAATAAATGCGGGGTACAGTTATATATTTCTAAGGTCGCCTTCGCGTGGCTGTGTCTGGACGCCGAGTCCGCCTTAGCCACAGCCCTACTGCCTAAGCACTGGGCATATTAAATTCACAACCAATGGGAAAATTACCGCAGGTAATTTTTGAGCGCCACATACGCAACGAAGCTGGCAGTGTTGCATAGATGGACGAGAATGGGTAGGTTCTACATGCAGATTAATTATTACTCTCGATGAATTAGTATCGACCTCTTGAAAATGTGGTGGAGACTACCTGCCACAAGGACACCGCTAAATGCTTGCAGCTGCTAGTTAGGCTTGTCTTCTAGTATGTATAAATTTACTCGCTCCTTTTTGTCTTGCAGCCTTATTGTACTCACCTCCAACAGACGCCGTGTTCGTTGGAAACTGTACATGGGACAACAAACAAGTCCTGATGCCACGTGTCACTAACACAGGCATAAGATAAATCAGTGAGCATATGATCACATAACAATGAAGCCATAGGTATTGCGGATTATATTAGCGATACGGTAGGCAACATCTCGGTCGGGTCGTACATTGTTGCTCATATTCTATTCCCAATGGTTTATTTTAAATGGTGCCCCAAGAGATGATGAAATGGAACGCCAGTCAGTTGGTTGGTGCTCAATGCATATAAATCACCAGTAATTATTTTAATTAAAGAGATATCTTTAAAATTAACGTGTCATGTCGAAACTAGCCGACTACATTGGCTGTATCCTCTTCTTTTGCCATCTTGACAGCAACCCATACCGTTTCATCTGAGCCACGTGTGCTGCTAAGTTGTGACTCTACAAGTTTGAAATATATTTTAAAAAGACATTAATTTACTCGCTATTTTATACTTTACATCCAAATCCCGGCGACGATACTTATACATGCATAGATTACCAATCTAATTCCATTCTTTGGATCCCAAATTAACCCGTTTAATTATGGCTTGACTCCAACACGCTCCACAAGAATCGTTTCGTCGCCCTGTCCAGGCAAGTCATCGTGTGACGACCAGGCAAAACTATGCTTGGGAAGAATCAAGACGTCGCCAACGAGCATGGGCGAATCAAGCCGATCCATTTGATCGCCGTTGACATACTCGCCAGATACCTCGCTGAGGTAGTCGAGAACAACCCTAGTAAAGGGCAGCGCTTTGCTGTTGCCCATAATATCTCTCAAAACCGTACTCCTTCCAAGTTTATCCTCTTTCATTAGCTTGTCAAGGCCATCAATGGCCTTATCCGTGAGGGTCTTAAAGATGGGGTGTCCCGGTG
Organism: Calonectria ilicicola; assembly: GCA_020809705.1. Taxonomy (NCBI): domain Eukaryota; kingdom Fungi; phylum Ascomycota; class Sordariomycetes; order Hypocreales; family Nectriaceae; genus Calonectria; species Calonectria ilicicola. Next base: position 1,227,194 of record CP085834.1, on the reverse strand, counting down.
CGGCAAGAATGGCGTACTGGCACAGCTGGACTGAATACGCGGGGATTTGCCAGAGGGGCTGTTTGTGGTTGTCAACCTCTACGCCGATGACGACGTTCACGCCCCAATCTTGGAACGCTTCAGGAATCCATTTCGAAATGGGCTGGCGGGGGATGACGTCCATGTCGGCCCAGACACCACCTTCTTTGAATAAAATGAAATATCTCAAAAGGTCTACTTTGAGCTGTGTTTTGGTAATTTTGGCAAAGGCTTTGGGGAGAATAGTGTCTGGGAACAGGTTCTCAACATATTGATCAATGTTCCCATCGGTGATGGGCTGGGCCCGCCATTCTGGGTTGGCAGCTTTCCACCAGTAATCGACTGAGTGGGTCAGGTTTGTGGCCGAGGCATTGGCATTCCAGTTTTGCCAGATCTTGACGGGAACTGGCGCGGAAAGTCGATTTTGTGCATCGGGCTGGTTGGCCGAGGCCGACTCTGGCTGGTGAAGGCTGGATACTGTGAGGGCGGCCCTGTTAGGTCACGAACGGGTGTTTCCAGCCCCTGCAATGCAGGGCGGATGAATTAGTGTAGTGAGCTTACCAAAGTCGAAGGCTGTGCTTCGATAGCAGTAGTGAACAATGAGCACCAGGGAGGTGCAGCAGCCCGCCAGGAGGAACTTGGCCAGCAGGGAACCCCCGCATTTCCGCGGCACCATGACGGAGACCATCTCTGCTATGGATGGCCAAGAAAACAGGATGAAAGAAACAAGTCAAGGAAGAAAGCAGCGAAAGGACAGTGGCGCCCCTTTGAGCATTTGCACCAGGTCTGGACAAAGGTTCTAGACCGGCACTAAACAAGCCCCATGGTGGCGCAGGCGAAATATTTAACGACCAACGGATCAATCACATACGGTCCCTGAAGCCATTCACGACAGGGGTGCCGGGAGCCGAGCCAAGCCCCGAAGCGCCCCTCTTGCAATTTCAGACCCGTTTCATCCGGCTCGGAATATCTTCCGTGTGGCGGAAGAAATACCTGCCATTGGTTTGATCACCCTTGGAAGTGTGAAAGATGCATCACAAGCCGATGCATGGACCCATCATCCAGTGCAGCGCAGGGGCATTTTCTGGGGGAATCGGCAGTCAGTTTGTTCTTCACACGACACTCACTTTGATCAATGGATGAATCAATTCATCGTGTCCAAACCAAACATTCGGTGCTTTCACTGACTGACTGGCATGCATGCACCAACTCTGCTTATATGCACAGTCCCCTGACGTCAGTGCGCTGTCATTTTTCCCTTCAGCTACGACGAGACGAATCACTAACGCCCATAGCACGATGGCCCCACTATCTCGGCGCCCTTAGCCGCAGTAACGACACCTGCTAACGTCTCAAGATTATTTAGATTTTGTTTCTGTTTTTCTGGAAGCAAACCATGTTGAGCCAATTTAAACTATAAGGATATCTTTAATTCAATAACTCGCAAGCAGGGAACAAACATGGCATCGGTTTTAGACTGTATTTCCGTCCTTGTCTGTGTTGTGTTTTTGGGTAGCGCGTCTTGCTCACTCTAGGGTGAGCGGCCAAGGTGGCAGCTCAAAAATGGGAGCTGAATACGCGTTTTCTATCCAGGAAATGGGGGCGAGGAAACGCGATGCTCTGCCAATCTCGCTAGATCGGCATCCGCGTATCAATCTGGGCCGGATAATATCCCATATTCGCCCCGATCCGAATTTTCACTATAATTTCTGTTGTAAATTTTTTATTTGTAGTCTGCATCTATTACATACTTGTATAAGTAATTCGGCCACCTAATGGAAATTTACAATTACAATTTCCTCATCATGTGAGTAGTATCCTTCCATAAAATGGAATACGATAAATACTACTATCTTGTGTCGTATAATGAGGTCTTATTGTGTTTTTGTTTGGTGTAGTGAAGCTTGTCTGTTTACAGTTAGTATGATCTGTCAATCCGTCTCGAAAGCTATCTCTGTGAGCTAGGGCAACTTCTTGGTATTTTATTGGGTCCAGCTTGTTCCAAATATATCATCATTTAGGATTGTTGTTTGATTAAACTCCCTCTGTAAAGTCAACTAGCGATGTAGGAAACACGATTTCCATCCTCGCATCCCACTCATAAATTATTGATTACGTTCCTGCTCTCCATGAAACCTTTTACCAAAATCCCCAGCCTCATATGCTGGAGGGGCTGTTTCTCTACGCATTTGACCTTGGTTGCTTAAAGGGATCGGCGTGTTTGGCTCCGATGTTTTGTTCTTTCGGCTTCTCTTTAATAGGAAGAACACGGCGAATACCAACCCAGCAACAGCAACTGCACATCCAACTGCTATGCCTACAATAGCCCCCGTACTAAGTCCACTAGGGCGGCCCCTGTCCTCATCGTGTTGGCTGCTCGAGCCCGTCTCTTGAGGAAATGCCCGCGAGTTCGATATCCCATTCCCTGTCTCTTCGACGCTCTTGCCTGTCGGCTTTGTATTCGCTGTAGTTGATGTGATGCCCGAGTTTAGGAGGCAATATCCCGCGAAGACGTCTTTTGCAGCCTCGATGCTTTGGGTGCTATCACATGTATCCTCGACCATGCTCGCAAGCTGATTATTCACATCTGTCGAGTGATCCTGCTCGTCGCACACACATGGGGCTAGTCCCGACCGATAGGACGGACAGAAGTATTCGCCCATCTAATAACTTGTTGAGAAACAGACCAGAACGTCGTCGATGCTAAACTCACCTGCGAATTCACAATTGATCGCAATGGGCTTTGCGCACACGATGCTAAACTTTTAAAGGCATCCAACTCGTAAATGTAAGAAGTTACAGGGTGCTCTGGCGTTTCGAATGTGTACGTAGTATCCTGATTGCAATATGCCGACAAACCGGTTATCGCTGAAGACTGATCTCGACCCCCAGTGACAGGGCCACCACAGAAATCCGGCATTGCATTGATTATCGACGCGGAAATACTTTTAAATTGTGACGTGCAGATACATGATTGGAACTGGGTCGCTTCGGTCGGACAGGGCGAGTTGCTTTCTAGCAAGAATCGTACGGACACGACCTCGAAGGCGCAGGATGCCTGCAGAAGATCCATATTAGCACCTGTTCTGTCATGCGATCAGCTCGTGCCGAGGAGATACTTGCGAGAGATGAAGCGATGGGTAGATCTGTGACATAAGTGATGTCTGCCGCCTTGGCGAGGCCAAGCAGTAAGGCTGAGACAGTTAGCCGCATCGTGACGGGCTGAAACATGGAGGACATTTCGAACACAACGCGAAAATGCGCCACCTGCCCATCTTATTTCATTTGAGTTTTAAAGAATACACGGATAGTGCTCCACCCTCCATTCAGCATCGATTGTGGTAGCGTTAATTGTGGATAAAATAGCCCTGTCAGGAACAGCTGAGTTGGGCATTGGCCTATGAGTGGTCATTTTGGCTAATTTCCAAGTTGCACCACCCCACACATATTTGATGCTCCATCTGTTTTGGGCAGTTATACGAGTTGGCTCCGTGACGATAAGAATAGCGCGTCTTATCTGGGCAGATCGCGTTGTGACGGCATTAAGAATTACCCGGAGAATACAAAACGTGATGGATCTAAGATGGGATAAATTCATATGACTTCACTGGGTGATAGAAAATTTATTCAAGGAGATTATCGTTTCATTAAAATGCCAACTCTTGCCCACGACTTTTTGCCACGATGATCCTAGCCTCGCTTCCATTTCGCTTCAAGTTTCATTCGGTAGTCAAATTTAATGAGATCCGGCGGCTTTTTCTGGCCCTGGTATACTGAATTACTTGCTAAATAATATTTACTGCTTGATGAAGGCCATCAGATAATGTCACTTTGTCATTTAACAGGTACATTCTTCGTGTCGTATATGGTCTAGGGTACGCAAGGATACCAACTGATGAAGTTCGACCGAATGTAGACATTTATACGGAGAAATGATGAGTTTTAAGGTTATTAGCGCAGGGCGAAAAAAGAGTTCCCGCTAACAATACGGCAGGTTCCCGATTTTGGGATCTGACGTAGAAAAAAGATTTTGAGTATTCGTTACGAAACTCCACAATCTGACGCTTTATTCCCATCAGTGAGACAACATATGAATCCTTTTCAAGATACAAAGAGAAACTCGATTATTTAATGCAGTTATTTTTCCGAGGTGATAAAAATGAAAATCAGAAATTTCTGACCCGATAATGTTTAGTTCGCGGATCATAGAATCGGAATACGCGGGAATATGTGGGGTGAAGAAAAGCACGACCGTTTTTAATAGTTGCAAAAAAAGTTAAACCAAACACAGGCTATTCTGAATTTGGTCTTTTCTCACTCGATTCACGATGATTCATATTTTTTGGTCCTTTTATTGATTGATGCACAATGATTCATATTTTTGCGATGGCTATATATCCCGAGGTTGAAGTAGACAAAAGTGTGGACTAACTATTCACTCAACATCACCTCTCTCACTTCTCATTACAAATTACACATCAATACTTTTCCATTACTCAATAATTATGAAGGCATTTCAATTCCTCGGTGCCGAAGAGGGGCTTCAGCTACGCGATGTGGCCGTCCCCAAGCCAAGCAAAGGCCAGGCGTTGATCCAAGTAAAGGCTGCGGGCCTTTGCCATTCCGACACCCATGTCCTCCACGGAGGTGGGGCCGCCTGGATGTGCGCGCTGCCAGTGATTCTCGGTCATGAAGTGGCCGGAACCATTGTCGATGTTGTCAACGACGAGTCTTCGCCAACAGAATCCTTCAAGATCGGTGATCGTGTAGCGGTAGCCTGCGTAGGACACCCTATCATTGAACGCAATTTTCAAGAAGCTCTTGGTGTCGGATGCGATGGAGGTTACGCTGAGTACGCTGTGGCCCCAGTCAAGAACTTGGTTCGGCTCCCGGAAAATGTCAGCTTCGCTCATGCTGCTGTGGCTTCCGACTCAATCTCTACAGCCTACCACGCAGTTGTTACTGAAGGCTGCGTATCCGACAAGTCAACGGTTTGCGTCATCGGTTTAGGAGGCCTCGGCCTCAACGGAGTTGCAATTGCAGCGCTTCAAGGTGCAAAGGTCTACGGTGTGGATATCAACACAAAAGCGTTCGAAAATGCATGCCGTGTCGGTGCCATTGAATGTGCAACCAGCCTGGATCACTTTTCGGACAAGACCTTTGACGTTATACTGGACTTTGCAGGGGCTCAGGCGACGGTTCAGGCTGCCTTGTCTAACGTACGTCTTGGTGGTATTGTTGTGCTGGTTGGCCTCGCAAGTCAAACGATCCAATTCGCGTCAACTGATCTAGTGACAAGAAATGTTTCACTGAGAGGATCAACAAGCGCAAGTATTGAAGAGTTTCGGAAGGTGATTGAAATGCTTGCGGCAGGGGATTTGGATCCGAAAATTGAAGAAATTCCGTTTCTGGATATTCCAAAGGGTCTTGAGATGCTAGGACAGGGTGGAGTTACTGGAAGGCTATATGCGATCCCATAATAACCGGGAGGGATATTATTAGAATGTGTTAATAGGTGGTTCTAGTGTAATTTTGGTCTAGTTAAAGAAAATTCAGAGTTTTGCTGCCCACACGTATACACTTTGCTAAGTGCACACATAAAGCTGTTTAAGCATAATTATTTTAGCAAATAATTATCTGCATATCCAGTAAAATATATTTATGCCTGCGGCAAGACTCAAAAGTAAATAGCACTCTTGGCCCAAATTTCCGCAAGATGCTCTAGAGCCATAAAGGTAGTAAGTATACTAACTGTTCCTGGAAGATGCAAAGTTCAAATCACATGCTGCATCAATGGATGAAGATGATGACATCATAGTTGTGCTATGCAGAGGATCAAGTTGACTATTTCTTGGTTGGGCAAATCATGGCCAGCAAATCATGGCCGGCAAATCATGGCCAGCAAATCATGGCCAGCACATCATGGTCTCTGCCACATTTGTGGCTTCGGAGCTTGCCCCGGGTCAAGTCCGCTGTTTGTTTTTGTAACTAGCCCAAAAGGCAAACACACACAGCCCCCTTCGGAACAGGTTTGTTGTTTGTTTTCTCTACTAGACCAAAAGGAGTAAGTATGTACACTTAACCTAACCGACCGGGGAAATTTTGTCCCTTAGGCAAGCGCTAAGTGCTGCAGGTTGGATCTTAAGGGCTATTGCTCCCCTGTCTCTCATGGCCTGAGCTGGACTCAGCTACAGTGGGCCAGGTCAAAGCACCTAGTGCGTGAGTGAGAGGATAAGCTTACAGACAGACTTGCAAGAGAAGCTTGGAAAGAAATTGGAAAGGACGATGTTTCCGCTCATATGTCGTGACTTGATTCTGACACAATTCCCTGTTTGCACATCTTCCAATTTCTCTCTGAGTCTGCTGCTTTCCAATTAGTCGCTTAAATTTACCGATGCAATTTGTGTGGCTTTCAGCTCTGTGAACTATTAAGCCCAGTTCTGCATGTCGCACCCTTGTGGCGAATTAGATCGAATGGCCCACATCACTGGTCATCCCCACGCTGCAAGCCTCAATTCCAGTATCGTGTGTTTGAGCAGGCTCTGGGAGAAAGGAACTGGAAACCCCGCTTTGCTCCTCGCTTTCCTCTTTTCCTCATTACCTTCTCTGAGTTCCGGCTTGCACATTGCAGTTTGCTGCTCGTTGGTTGCATTACTTCCTCCTGCAACCGATGACCATCGCAGAAATCTCCGTTCGTTTGATTGGCTTTTGCATCTCTCTAGCTGATGGATCCCCTTTCCATTACTCTCTCCGCGGCGGCACTAGCCGGAAAAACACAGAAGGTGAGGTGTTTTTTTTTGGAGCGAAGATCCCGGCGTCTGAGGCTGTTTGGCGATAATCGTGTTTACGCCACAAGTCTTACCAATACGTACTGATACGAATCACTAGGTATCTAGCTGGTTATACGAGTTGGTTCAAGATGTAAAAAATACCGACTCCAAGATATCGGATCTTTCGAAAGAGGTCACACAGCTTGTTGACTTGCTCAAATCTGTTGAGCACATGGTTCGACGGTGCCAATCCCAAGCCTTGACTCTTGCACACCTGGATGAGCATATGTGGCGTCAGATCAAAAATGCGCTTTCAGATTGTGAACTCAGTATAAACGGACTAACTGAATTGATTGTGGATCTCACTGGAGAGCATGGCCATGATGCAAACAACTTCGATAAGCTTTTGAGGAAGCCAAGCATACACCTCAAGCTTTCAATACGTAGTGAAGAGATTGATGACTTCACTAGCAAGGTCTACAAATCCAATTGTGCTCTCCAGACATCCCTTGCTGTGGTTAGCGTGTAGGTAGCGTCGGTTTCTTCTTCACGAGCAGTAGATGCTAACGTGGTTTAATCTAGATCTCTCTCTTTTCGAACGAACGTTTCGCAAGAAAATATATTCCAAGAACTACACAAACTCAACAAGCTTGTCAAGGAATCTTTGAAAGTTGCAAATCGTCGGGGGATGAACCCTGATGCTTTTTCCGCGCGACTGAGCAGGAATCTCGAAAGTCTTGCCAAGGCCGCGCAGAACTTTCACAGCAAAGCGAGCTCAACAGCTAGCACACAACACGGACCAGTAGATGGGAAGTCAGCTCCTTCTATCTGGGGAGGCAGTGATATTGCACAGTTGACCGATGCCCAAAGGGACGAAATTGAGTTGTGGAATTATCTGAGCACAATTGAAGAATCCGGGGAAGAAAACAGGGCGGAAGGGAACTTTGCTTCAAGCCACGATGCAAAGTTGGCCGCATCTGCTGGCCCTATCACAGAAGAAGCACCACATAACCAAGAAAAAGATGCTAGTCGGGATGCAAGAATGGAGGAGGAGGAGGAGGATGATGATAACGATGACATTGAGCTCGATTTTCTCAGGAATTTCGAGGAACTAGCCTATTCAAGTTTCACGGAAAGGAACTACAGCAAGTCGGAGCAATTCCTACGCAAGGCTGTAGAGCGATGTACTGGGGAGAGTGGGACAGGCTTCAAACAACTCAAAGTTCAATTAGCATTGTGTTGTTGCCTTCAAGAAAAGTGGGATCACGCTACTGGAATCATCGCCACATTGCCCAAAACCAAGTCAGCCGCTAATCTTCCTACCTTCCACTTGCTTCAAGCTGTTGCTCTTGCCCACCTCGAGGGCAAACACTACGATAAAGCTTACGACGTCTGCAAGACTGTGTTGCAAGGCAAGAAGAAGATTCTGGGTAATCGTAGTTACGATTATAACGAGTGTTTGTGGTTGTTTGCAAGCATTTGCGAAAGCAAAGGCGAGTCGTTGGAAGCGGAGGCCGTTCGTCACTCGATACCGCGAGCCTGGGCTACGACAATCCCGCAGAATGTCCAATCAGCTACTCAATACATTCTCAATCACGAGACCTTGATCGGATCGATATTTTGCACAAAGCCTGCCGATGAAGAGATTCCAGCTCCAGTGGCACGAACTCCAACCAGCCCTCAATCTTCTTCATCTGGTCTGTCCGTACCAACACCGGGGTTAGCGGAAAATTGGATGACACTCGTTCCAAACATCTCCTCCGATGGTCTTACGCGGGCCATGAAAGATGAAAGAAGGGGAACGATGATTTATGAGACAGACACGGGCAAGGAGTTCTTCGTGCAAAGCGGACCTGATCTTCTGCAGGGAGGGACTTCTGCTAATGGAAAAAATACTGTCACACAACCGGATCAGGATCCTCAAGATCGCTACCAAGGTGAAGTATTTCCACCTGCAACCGGAGCTCAACCAACTCAGAACCATGAATTTACCTATGGCACCCCGAATACGAACGACGGAGACCTCTCACCTCGCCGGGCAGCGTTGAGGCGCGTCCAACCTGGCCTTACTGAACAGCCAAAACCACCGGAGAAACATGAACCAAGCCTCTCCGAAGACCATTCCAGCGCACAGCTTCGCTCCAAAAGATATGGGCTATATGGAAAGACCAGCCCAGTCACGTTTTTACAGAATCTCCATCCTACCAATCCCTTACACGAGGGTAACAACAGTGGGTTGATGAGAAGACGTTCTCAACCAATCCCAGCTGTATCCAGCAGCGACCTAAGTAGACAAACAGCAACACCGGAGGCCCAAAACAATGATACAGTTGACTCTCATGATAATGCAGCCAAAGAAACAGATGAAGTGCAAGGCCTACCAGGTCGGCTTCTCAAAGGCCTTTCCGTCAACCGTTGCCCCATCAACGATTGATGAACAAGTTACGTGAGGCTCGACCACGTTGGCCTCGCAGTGAGGAACCTCTGCGTCAATCAACACCCGACGTTGAACGATCAAATACACCTAAGCCATTTATCGAAAATGTGACAACGGACCCGGCCGACGAACCCTATTAAACCCTTGAGGTCTTCAATATTCACGATAATAAATTGAGAAGCTCCAAGCTTGAGACTGGTGTGCGGGATTCTTCGTTATATCCAGCTTTGTTCTTCTCTAGCTACCTGCAGCCAATCACAAAACTCGACACTTCTGTTCATTCGCCAACTCTAGATCAATCCAAAAAGAGATTGACAGTGCAAAAGGATATAGGCAACGTCGGGAGTCTTAAACCTGCCGGATCTTACTCGTCTCAATATCTCCCGCTCAGCCGACAATATCCAGAGTCAGGAGCTCAATTTGTTGGAGTTTCTATTCGATTTGATGAAGCTCCTTGCATTGCGTTTTCACCTGGGAACCAGTCTGTTACAATTTGTCAAATGCCGGTAAGACTTGACCCACTATCTTCTCTCTTTTTCCCCGACGCGCAGGATTCTAATGGAGAGACGCTATCGGTAGGTCAGCCAAGCTCAAGTCACTACTCCAAGGGTGTCCGCACTCAGCATCAGACCACTTTCTCGCAAGCCATATTTTGGCCGCAAAAGATTCTCGTATACTGATACCTCATCATTTACTGTTGATTCACCCGAGCCTCGTAATTGGATAGAAGAACTTGATCCCCAGATGAAAGATGAACGTAGCTTCATCCTTGGTGACGAAAAGGCCATGCGCTGTCAACTCGAGAGAGAACTTCATCAAGTCGAGCATGCAATCGCAAATCTATTACGCCAAGGCCAGCCGTTCTCGTTTGCGTCATTTGCGTCCTTGAGGCTTGAAGGCATTGCCATAGCTGTACCCGACTTTTTTGTTCGTGCGATCTGGAACTATTATATGGCGATATTGGCTGAGTGTGCGCTTATGCAACATGCCAAGGTTATCCCACAATCCTTTGCAGTTTTGCAGTATTACATCGACTCTGGTGCACTTGTCTTTGACGAACAGAATTTAGAAACTCCGCAGCACATTGTTGCGGTTCTTAGCTGTGATGAAATCGCTGTCACATGTTCGCCGTATATGCTGCGACTTGCTTCACATGGCTATGTTGAAGTAAATGATGTTCCATCTTCTTTTATGGTCGAATCAGCAGGGTATTCTCTTCCCCTATACTTATTCCTGTCATTCTACGACCCTTTCGTTCACTTCAGGATCGAGAGTGAAGAATAGCTTAGAACCGTTGGCTGACGTTATTTTTATAGATATAAACACGCTCAAGCTGAGTTTGCGAAGCTTGTCGAACAGCAGCTGAAGATCACGACACGACAGCTGCGACGCGGAATAGATAGCACTATTCTTGAAGGAATCACCAAATCCTGTTGTGAACAATTTGAGCAGCGAATTCTTCCCGGCTTTCAGAATGATGGCACTGAATGGACAGTGCATTTCGAAATGCCCCAGGATATCCCAGCTTTCCAGCATGGGCAGCTCAAATTCAGCAACAGCGATATCCTAGGATGTTTCAAGTCCAGTGCGTCAATGACTTGTGGTATTTTGAGAGGGACCATGATGAGGCTTAACGGATTAGAGTGTCAATTATCAGTGAGTCCTGAACGTTCACTACAATTCGACTTCAGCTAACATCTTTTTTATAGAATATCTTACTCTCTGGCTCCTATTCCAAGTCAAAGTATCTCGTAAAAGAGCTCCACGAAGTAATCAAGACTCTTATCCCTCAAAATAGAGCCACCATAAACTTAATACAGTCCACGGACAACGATGAGTTATGCTCGCTTGGAGCATTGTCACATTCAATTAATAGTTAGTCGGCATTTGTTCAATAGTCTCCCGGCATGCATATATACGTTTTGCTAGGTGTATATATATATGAAACAAGATCTAAGATATTTCTATGCAAAAAATAAAAATAAATAAAGAGTTTTATTATGGTAAATCGTGAACTCAACCTAGACGGAGCTCCAAGGCCACAACGGTGGCAGATACAACCATTTGGCCATGACTCGCAAATAAAGAGTAAAATTATTTATTTAAATATTTATAAGTTTATTTATAGTAAAATAGAACGTGGAGCCCTTCACATCAAAGAAACTCCCTGAAGGATCAAGCTTTAGTCTCGTACTTATTAAGTTATCTTTGCTGAAGCAAAGTTTTCAACAAAGAATCGAAATGTTCCGTGCTTACGGAAGTTCTTTAACCGTATTTTATGTATCGAATTCATCATCGGAAACTCAAATTTTGAAACCGAGTCTGAGGCCCAGGACATCTCTCATGTCTTTAACTTCAGTCTCTAGTGTATCGGACCTCCCTTTGGCCTGCCTGTTGCCATATTGCCACTCTTTGCGCAACCCACCTGGGTTCCCTTCCAAGGCATCTGCAATATATGCTCCGATAATTGGAAACATCTTGAATGCATGGCCAGAGTCCCCACTCGCCACCAGAAGTGACTTGTACCGGGGGTGTCTATCAATCAACCAATGGCCGTCAGGCGAGTCAGCATACCAAGAGACCTTTGCATCCAGAAGAGGCCGACCAGAGAATTGAGGCATAATCGTATCAATGAAGCGGTTAATGGCTGCTTTGGCTTCGGCTGGGATCCCATCATGGGGATGCGAACTGGCATATCGCGGAATAGAGTAGCGAACTGGTTTGCCCGATTCAGTGTAGACTCCAGCTCGATACTGGTATCCAGGACCCTTGTTGCAAATATTGATACGTCCTGTATGAGTTAGTCTGTTTGTCTCGTCAAACACTCAATGTTGGGATAGTTTGCTTACGGGTTTCGAGATCCGGCTCGACCATGAAGCCGAATTCGCCGTGATCAATGACCGGGACACCTTTCCATTGGTCCATTTCCGTTTCCGATAGCTCGATCTGAGCCGTCGTCCAACACTTTGCCCATAATTCTTTTGAAAGCTCTGGGAGAACTTCGGTAGATGCTGCTCCAGCACTCAATATGTAGTGATCAGCTGTGATAACGTTACCTGAGGCAACTCGTACGCCAGTAAGAGCCCCCAAGCTATCCACCTGAATGCTGGTCATTGTGCCTTGAAGTCCCGATATAAATTTTACGCCCATGCGCATTGCTTCTGCGGCCCATTTCTCAAGAGCCTTTTTGGAATGAACCCAACTGCCATCGCGATTGAAAGGGCAGTCCGAGGCTCGCAAGTTTAGGTCATTGCCCGCAGTTTCATGGAAAATCCCATTCCACTCCGGGTGCCTCCAAGCGTCCAGAGCTTGCAAGGCGAGCTCAGTATAAAGTGGTTCGTCGTATTCGGTTCGAATTATTCTATTAAGATCGTGGCCAGCTGAGTCGGGGCTAGGCCAGGGGTGTCGGTCGATACAGGTAATATTCGAATAACCACGCTTAGCAAGGTGATAGGCTGTGCTGATGCCAAAGGTCCCACTGTACCACAGTTGAGTTAGTCTTAGTCTCTCCTATAAATGTTAAAATGAGAGGAGGGGTCTTCAAACTTACGCTCCGATAATTAATATAGCGCTCTCTTTCGCCGGTGAAAGGTTAGAAGTCGACATTTTTAAATGTTTACTAAAAAGTGAGGTCGATTGAAAGTGTATTTTGCGAAACAACACCTGCTAGGGACCTGATTGGGGCTGATTGGGGTGCTATCTCTAGTGCAAGTGTAAATGGTCCTATTAGATTACAGGTTAAGAAATTTTTCAGCGACTCGATTTTTGTTAAACGAGTGGATGTCGTAACCCCTGCCAGGCCGTCTAACTAGCTGGCAGTATTTTGATGACCCAGACCATAAAGTCACACCAACCACAGCTTCATTTTAGGCAGGAATGTGATCATTTTATTTTGTCGCAGAATTGTCGATACTCCGCTGTGTTGGCCCCATTTATCTACCATTCTCGTCACCGTTGTTGGGATCAAGGGTGTTGTGAGTTGCAACCCTCTCCACTTTTACACCATCATACCGGCCTGTAGTTGGGTTGTGTTTTACCCCATCTCCCAAAATAGTCTTGTTTAATCTCCTATATCTCATTCCAATCTCCATCTCTTTGTTGCAATTCCGTCCTCTCAAGTGCGCTATCTGAGGAGCGGAAAGTCTCCGCAACTAACACTCTGGCATTAATACCCTATCGTTTGACGCGCTCCTTCAACCGGTGGGGCTTTTGCATACTTCAGCGACTTTCAAAATGAGGTTTCTATGAGATTATCTGGGCCCGGAAGTATATCGTTTCAATCATGGGCCAAAATGCACCAGAACGTTGATGCCAAGATTTCACGAATTGGAAGAGAGCAATATTCCGATGTAACGGTCTTTTGTATCATGATAGGCGTGAGATATGACAGCTTCTAAGCTATTTTGCTTCTTGGACGGGATTCTAGGTGACCCTTTACATGTTTACGCCCAAGCTAACAATTCTAATCCGTTATGCCTTTGAAGCGTGCTCAACACGGACAAGACCGCTTCGAGTCTTTCCAAGAGCCTTGTACGCAGCCAACGCAGCAGCAGCCTCGGGCTTTTCGTAGGCAGCCTTTGCCTCCTATATGATCAAGTTAGTTACTATTTGAATGCAGAGGATGGAAGCTGTTACCTCTAGGCTGGACCATCCAAGCAGCCCGAGTCCGACGTGGGGGGCACCCTCTCCGATACTCCTGCCGCCACCTGTCGCAGTCTTGCCAAGTGCGGCAACAAGGTCGAACCAAGCCTTCTTGGCCTCCTCAGCCTTGCTTCCATCCGCAAGCTCGAGAGTTGAGATTTGAACAAGGGGCTCGGGAGTAAGATCGGCAGGAGGTTCGCTGACCTCAAATTTACCAATGTGAGGCCCAGTTCCGTGGTGCTCCTCGAACTTCTTCTTGCGCTCCTGAGCCCATGCGGAATTCTCGAAAGTCTGAAGGTCTTCGGCGGTTTTGAAGGCTAAACCTTGTTAGCTCATATGTCGAAGAATTATGCCAATACACTCACCAAGGGATTGGAAAAATTTTCCTTCCTCAACTAGCTCGCCATCTTCAGCAATGATGGGGCCAGCCAAGAGGCCAACAACACCGGGCTGGGCCTTGAGTTCCTCATTCAAAGAGGGCCACACAGCCAGGAACTTCTCCCTGTCCTCAGCAGGAACGGTAGGGGCGACGATGGAGATGACAGGCATTTTGATGGGAGGAGGTGTTTATGATGAATTGATGAATTGGTTGATTGGTGAATTGATTGAATGGAAGAAGCTTGAGTGATGAGATTGAATTGTTACTTGGAATGCTGGGCTTCAACGATGTTTTATATCCAAAAAGCAGCTCGCTTACACGTCGCGCCATTGAAGTGATATATTGTTTCGGACCGTATCGGGAACCCGAAGCCGGATCTATAATTGTCGGTGAATGGTGTGGCATATCGGAAAGTTTATGCCTTGAAGGCGCCGCTGACAAAGTACAGGACCCTGGCGCTGAGCCAATGAGTGGCCGTGCCACGCCATGAAGCAATCGCGCTATTGTTGAGGTTACGAACGAAATAACGAATTCAAGTCCCCTTTTGCGTTATCAATTGGCATAAACGCTATGCACGAGTACCTTGTCCTTCCCATCAATTGCGAATCTACGGATGAATCCAGAGCCTCCGCCATCTGACGCAAATACCAAAGACAGTGAGCAAAACACAGTCTACAAAGTGAATTAAGCCTATAGCAGGCGTCTACCAGCCACAACTATCCTATAAACCCAGTAGCATATCTATTTATGTAAACTGAGCCCTGCATAACATTATGGTTTATCTGAGACGAATCCTCAAGCCCAGTCTGTATGCGCGGGGGCGGGACAGTGGAGCGGCTCACTGACCGCTACGTTCCCCATCCGGCAAGGTCGGATGGGGAAGCACAGTTGAAGCACCCGGGAGGCAGCCACCAAATTCTAAACGATCTAAGATTGAACCCTACAGATGGAACGGCCTCAGTCGGCACTTGACGGTCATGAATAAACGCCGACACCGACGTGCATTGAGCGAATCGCTGATCAGTAAAGCATCAATGCCGGTGGCGGGGCGAGCATGAGATCCGATTGCACACACTCAATGTAAGGTGGCTTTTTGGCCATGAACATGGGTGTCACCCCTATTCCCTAGCCGAGTCAATTGAACAAGATCTGATTGATACACACACCCAAGTACCAAGGCCCATTATTACTCTGTTTTGTGGACTGAGCCGGCATTCCATGTACTGACGTCAGCGCAAGGGATCTGCCGCTAGCAGGCCAAAGTTCCATCAAGTCGTGTGGAGCAAAAACAGATCCTCCGAGGGTAAACGGCGGGTATGACACGGGTTCAAGATATCCTCCATTATCACGAAAACGGTCTCTCCCACTTCTGAATTATTTTATGAATTTGCTATACGGATTTCAGAGTAAGACAAAGTATCCGTAAAGATGTGCATTGGGGGCAGGACGCCTCATTTCGTTTTTTCACCAAGGCCTCACTTGCGACATGCCTTACCCTATATACTACACCCAACTCCCACAAACCAATCCAAAAGGCTTCCTATTCTTTAGAGAGCCAAAGTTCTTGTAAGCTTATGAGAATTTATTAGTGCGATAATATTTGCATTTCTGCAATCATCATTATTCCTTGGCACCCAGTCACGGAAATCAATTGGCAAAGAGTAGTTTTGCATTCCCGGGGGGCATTATGCCTCAGTTATGTGAACATGCGAATAATTTGTACAATTTCCCCACCTGCAAAATAAACTTAATTGAGCTATGGTCTATAGATTGGAATAGGGTCTAATTGAAATCTTCAAAGTGAATTAAATAGAATCTACCCCCGCAGCTTCAAGTGCATACTCAATCAAGCCTTGGTTCGGCTCGCATTTCGTTCCAACCTTGGGCAAGACCCCGTCCTTGAAGTAATCTCGGATGGCCTTGTTAGTACAGTTTGAGGGATGAGCCGTAACTCCGTGCTATTCTTATGTCAGTTATGAACTCTTTATTCCTGTACAGCGCTGATACTCACCCCAGCTCCGTTGTGCACTAAAACCCTGCTGCCCGTAAACCCGGCGGAGGCCTGGAATGCGCTGACAAGTGGTGTGATTGGGTCGTATGGGCTATTCGCAAATAGAATAGGGAAGCTTGTGTTGATGCCTCGGAATTGACCTTCGTAGCGTTCCGCCGCCTTAAATTTCCATTGAGGACAGCTTCGACCAGGAAGCACAGACTCAATAAAGGAAGGACTGAGCTCAGTCTGGGCCATCATAAGACTGTAAGCATCCTCTGGTGTCTTTGCGCGAAAAGCACCATCAATACAGGTAATGCCAGTCAATGCTTGGTTTTCAGTTTCCGAGTCATCGCTCTTTTCCTTTGACTTGCTTTCCTCACTTCCTCCATTCACAAACTTGACGATTGCTGCCCAATCTCTTTGAAGACCAAGTCCTATGAGCTGCAATGCCTTCAACGTGTCAGTCGGGCCATAAAGGTAGCCTTGCACTGGCGATTTGAGAAGGGCATAGTAGTTGGTCGCCTCGGCTGTATTCTCGTCAATGAGCTCTTGGAGTACTTCAGCATAAGCAGCCATCAACTCTTCGGCCGTTGTGTTAGCGCCAAGAAAATTGGCCAAAGAACATGTCTTAGGCCCAACTTTAATGCACTCGCTGAAAGCATGAGCAAGTGTACGCCCAGCATCAACTAGCGTGAGTAAATCGTACCCATCGTAGTAATCCGAGGCCGCTTGGTTGCCGTCAAGTACCATGCGATCAACACGATCAGGGAACATGGCCGCAAATGTTTGGCCTAGCAAGGTGCCGTACGACGTCCCCCAGTATCTGAGCTGCCCGTCTTCGTCCAGGGCATCAACAATCTGGAGCATATCCCTTGCTACGAATGCTGTTGAGATGAGGTGTCCCGTTTTCTTGTTGGACTTATAGCATTCCTCTGCCAGCTGCCCATTCTGTTCCCACTGTTCCACCAATGTTTCGTACACATCCTTGTGGGGCAAGTTGACAATAATCTCGTCGTATCTTCGTTCCAAACTGGAATCGGTCGTGTTGATTACCGGGCAGTCAAATGGGATGGTGCTTCCCACGCCTCTGTACAAATCATGAGAATATAGCTCCCTGTTGGATCAAGGGACTTACCTGGGATCAAAGCTGATAAGGTCAAAATGACCCCCCAGAATTCTATATAATTAGAACACAACACCCAGTAAAGAGTACGAGAAACTCACTCATCAATTCCAGGTGCCGATCCTGCAAGGTACGTAATCCCCGAATTGCCAGGTCCGCCGGGGTTGATCAGAACGCTTCCTTTGGATGGCTGTTTGGATGCCTTGTATTTGATCAATTGAAGTGATAGTGATTCCGATTTAGATTTGGTGTAATCGAGAGGAACCTTGAGGGTTGCACATGTCATGTTGTATGATTGTGCATCCTCGAAATTCTCATTTTTCGGGTAGAAAAAGTCTTTCGTGCAGTCTCCCCATTTGAGCTTCTCAGTTCTCTTCGCATCGACATGTGGCAATGCCTGTGCAATGCCAGCAGACAGCAAAAGAGCACCACAATACTTGGACAACATGATATAAGACAAGCGAATGGCAGTGTTGATCAAGCCAATGTAGAAGGTGTCCGTTGAGTTGAGGAATGGGGAGCCAAGCAGCCGTACATTTCAGTCTTATAGACATTGAAGAGGCTATGCAAATATCATTACAGGAACGCTAAGATCCGCCCTTTTGCGCCTCAGTAATCCCTTGCAAAATATCGCCATATTCGGTTGTTCAGCTACGAGGCAATGCCTTACGTGGATGAGCGTAGCGCGACTAGCTCCCGGCAATAGCCAATACGTGGCGCTCATGGGCTGAACAGCGGTCTGCGCAGCCGAAATAGTGGCAGTGTTCTTCCAATACTTAGGGCTAAAATTAAAACAGTGGCTGAATTTAGAGAAGCAAATAAGCATAAGCAAGGTAAGCCATGATCCACTCTGCGTTGTGTGAGCGGCATGTGAAGCCGAAATCGTATTAGGAAGCATCCTGGGCTTCAAATGTGCACCACTTATCTTGGGTCTTGGCGATCCACTCATTTTTTTAATGCGCCAATTTTCTATTAACACGTGCTAGGCATCATAAAGATCCATCAACTGCAGAACGCGTTGGCGGTGACAAAAGTCCATTTAGGACCCCGCTCTCACGCGACGCTCCTCGTTAACTAAACAAAAGTCCAAATCACGCGTCGTAGTTATTCGTAATTTTATGTTTTAATTAGCAAACCAAAAAACAGAAGTACTTAAAAACATAAATCGTGCCCAGGCCAAGGTGAGCAAGGGAGATTCTTCCAGTTTATGTAAATAAGCACATGATGTTGCAGCACTTTGCATAATCCACAGTGATCTTCTCCATTGAAGGTAAAAACGATGAAAAAAAAGCCTCATTCATCTCCCCACGCTCGGCTTTAGCAAATGAGAAAAGCTGCGAGCTCTAGATTGACTGGCTGTGAGGCTCCGAGTCCCCATTTCAAGCCTTCAGAAGCCTATTCGAAAACATCATCGAGGTGAATGACTACATCGCGATTTATTAGACTGGTTCACGGAACCCCGGGATTCAAGATGCCACGGACCTAGTGCCACTGTGTCTGGACAGTTGGAACTCCCTCCTTCATTCCATTAAACCGAAGTAAAATGCATCCCTCAGCTGAAAATTGCGGCATAGATGATGACTAGGTAGCGCATCAACTATCTTCGGCGAGCGGCCCTGAGCAAGCGCCAAATATCATATTCGTCTAATCGGCAAAAAAGAATTCGTGTAGTTTATAAACCCCAATAGCAACTATGCACACGGTCCATTTGATGAGAGTAAATGGGGACTGAAACGAGTAAGTTCAAATCCAAACAAATTTGAAAAGACGTCCAAGGTGTGAGTTAGCGGATTCTGATAAAAGACTAAAATTATTTAATATTGAAGCTTTTTTTTGGACAACTAAAACACATCTGCTTTTTTAATTCTAACTCGGTGGTGCCGCATAGCATTTGATCGATTTCCAAACCTGTGGTACCAACTCGTCTACATTCTTACAATCCTTGATATTGGTTGATGAAACACCGTTACTGAAACTACCAGACTCGCAATTTTCAGTCGTGTAAATCGTACAAAGGCCATTTTGTATCACATATGATCCGGGGTTATTGAAGGTTGCCTTGGAGCAACTATCATGATCGGATCCGCCATTTGTGAAAAAGCGGCAAGCATTCCCAGTGTTTGAGACCTGCGGCAGGTCGGGATCGTTTAAGTTGATGCAAGGTTCCAGTGCCGATTGCGAAGCAAAACCTGACAGCGAATACTAGAAGGCGAGAAAACCAATGTCAGATGATGATTAAAATAGGGATTTCTAGGGTTTTTGGAGCATGTTTTGGAACTTACGTATGACGTCTTGTCAGCTGTACATGATCCGGCATACTAAGGGTGTTCGAATTAGTAAGAAGATCCCATAAAAAGATAAAATTCTGTAAGAATTCCACAGGCTGAATATTGTAAAATTTTATTCTCAACTTACAATTACCAGGCGCCACGGGTTGGACTCAGTGGGGAATGTTGCCGTTGGGGCAGCGGCAAATGTAGACGTGGCGACAACCTCAGATGTAGATGTGGCGGTAGGCTCAGATGGAATGGTAGGAATTCCCGCCCAACTGGCGCATGACAAACTAGGTTGACAAGGTGCGCCAGATATGGGTATGACACAGGCAGAGGTGGTGACAGTCGACATACATAAGCTACCGCTAGAACTCTCAAATCCGAGCGTTGTCGTTGTCCCGGGTCCTGTTGTCTGTGGTGTGAGCGTCGGCAAATTTGTGAGGAGTTGCAGCGTCAGGGAAGTTTCAGTTGTAGAGGTGGCTCCCACGGATGAGGTCGTCATAGTACTTAGTGTAGTAGAGTCGGGAGCTTCTAGGGCTATTTTCCATCAATAGTTAGTGCTGATCGCGGTATCAAACACCTCATCCTGCTGGCATGAGATGGAAGAAAGAAGTGGGCTTGGAAACTGACATGACCAGAAATCGTCAATAGAACTGTACAGTGAAGCGGCCGCAGCATCTAGAGTTTCAGTATACCAAGTAGGCAGAGGCTCGTTCGAATCCTCGATCATCGTGATGACTTCTACAGATGAGGTACTGGTACCTGATGTCACGCTTTTAGTAGAGTCACCGTCTTGCACATTGCAACCAACAATGACGCTGCTAGTTGATAAGACTCTGGTTGCTGTGGTAGTGGTTACAGTCCCAGAAGTTGACACTCCGTATGGTACATATTAGTCCAGATAATCTTTCCAGCGATTGTTCTAAATTGATATAACTTACGTGATCTCGGGCCATGACGGGAGATTGCCCTGGATATCTATTCCGATCGGCCACTTTATTCCGGACGGTGGTCCACTATTCATCTATCATTAGCGATGTTCTAGTGTATCAAGAAAAATGCTTTCCATACACAGGATAAATTCCAGGCGGCAGGATGAAGCCCCAGCCACCAATGAGTGGGCCATCATCCCATTTAATACAAATCTAGCGGAAGATGGTTAGCCTTATTCTCAATTCTGCTCTAATTACTAAACACTCACCCAGAAAAACCAGGCGTCGCAGGGAATAACAGGCGTTCCCTGGTCGTCCTTGGGCTCAGGTACCGCAGTGTTGATTGGCACAATGGTCAGCTCTGGCCAGGTTGCATATGTGACCAACGGGCCATCTGTTGTGCTTCCTGTTGTAGTTGTAATTCCTGGTGGGGTTGTAATCCCAACTGGAGTTGTAGTTCCGTCCGTTGTGGTGGTAGGCGGAAGCGCGCCGCCCTCTATCGTGGATGTCAAAGTGGAGCTTCCGTCATTCGTAGAAGATGAAGGAGAAGAAGTTGGCGCAGAGCCTCCTTGAGTTGTAGAGAATCCCGTAGAAGAAGCCGGGGCAGAACCTCCCTCACTTGTAGCGGAAGTCAGGGAGGAATTTGCTTCAGTTGTCGAAGAGGCTGGTAGTGTATTTCCTTCACTTGTGGAAGTTGGTGAGGTACTAGGAGTGGAGCTTCCCTGATCTGTAGAAGACGCCGGGGAGGCTGGAACAGAACTTCCATCGTTTGAAGATGAGGCCGGTGGGGAGCTTAGCTGGGTTGTGGAAGGGACTGGCGGAATGCCTCCTCCACCAGTATAGGTATCCCCACCTGTGGAACCTTTTGATGAGGAAGGAGCAGCAGAGTTTCCTTGATCTGTAGAAGACACTACAGAGGGAGACTGGGCAGATGTTTCATTCCTTGTAGCAGTAGGCAAAGAGGGGCTGGCTTCATTTACAGAGGATCCTCCTCCTGTAGAAGTTGCTGGGGGGAGGGCTCCCTTTGCCTGTAGAGGTGACTTCATTGCCAGTAGGGGCTACAGGGAGAGAAGTTGCTTGATTCATGGGTGAGGCCGTAGCAGAACTTCCCCCGCTTGTAGAAGAAGGCAGAACAGAATTTCCATTTCCACTACTAGTGGAAGAAGTTTCTGAAGAGCCAGGGCCTCCAGAGGAGACTGTAGAGGATCCCTCGCCTATGGAAGAAGCTAGGGTTGATCCTCTATCTGTAGAAGAAGCTGGGGAAGTGCTACCTCCATTGGGAGAGGAGACCGGAGAGGAACCTTGGCCGTCGGTAGACGAAACTGGTGAAGCACTTCCATTGGCAGAAGAAGGTGGATTAGAGATACCTGTGCCTGTGGAAGAACCTCTATCGGTGAGCGAAGCTGGTGGAGAGCTTACATTGATCGAGGAAGCTGGAGTGGAAACCTCTGTACCTGTAGAGGAGCCTCCATTTGCGGAGGAAGCAGGAGGCTCTCCTCCATTTGTAGAGGCCAGAGACGAGGTGGGGACGGAGACTCTAGTGCTAGTTGAAGTCGAACTTGAAGAAGAGCCTTGCTCGTCTATTGAGGAGCCTCCACCTGTGGCAGAACCTAGAGGTGGCCCCGCATTCGTAGAAGTTGGCGGCAAGGGGCTCCCACCATTGACAGAAGAAGCCGTCGAGGAGACACCTCCACTTGCGGACGAACCGATAGAAGTACCACCAAGGCTAGAAGTGCCTGAAGGCAAGGCTACTATACCACTCGACGAACCTGGAGGCGAACCTCCGGCTATCGACGATCCCGGTGGTAATCTGCCTCCAGTTACTGAAGATACCGGAGAAGCACCTGCCGTTCGCGTTGATGAAGCTGAAGAAGCAACTCCATTGGTAGACGAAATTGGAGGGAACCCACTTGTGGGAGAACCTGGCAGCGATCTTCCCGTACCCGTGGAGGAAACTGCAGCAGAGTTTCCTTTAGTCGTAGAAGTCACCGATACAGAGCCGGTTTTACTCGTAAGAGAGGTCGGAGGCAATCCTCTTTTTGTGGTAGTAGCCCCTTTACCAGTGGAAGTACTGAGTTGTGATCCTCCTTTTGTTGAAGAAGCTACTTTACCAGTGGAGGTAGTGGGATTGGATGGTACTTTTGTTGAAGAAACCACTTTCTCTGTAGTAGTATTCGGTGGAGAGCCTCCTTTTGTGGAATGAACAGAAGAGGCACCACTTTTATCAGTTGGGGCAGTATGCACAGTTCCTTTTATTGTAGATGTAGGCAAAGGATATCCTCCATTTTGAGTTTTAGTGGGCAACGGGGAACCCTTCGTGGTGGTCGTATGTTTGACTATTGGCACGCATGCACCATCTTTTCTGCAGGTCGTTCCGGACTTGCAGCAGTGAGAAAAGCCTGAAGCAGGGTTAATATTTGGTGCATTTCTTCAACAGAAGCGGCTCATAGCTAACTCACAGCAGCTTGTGCCTAAAATGGGTATGATTAGTAGGACAAGATGGAATAAACGCGCAGCTTACTTACCAGCGCGGCAGATGTTTCTTCCTCCATATGGTGTGTGGCAACAAGTATCGCCCTTTTGCATAAAACGAAATCCGCAGATTCCACCATACCCATACTGATCAAAATAACTTGCCAATACAGCAGGCAGAAAGGTGCTCCATAGCAATAAAGCTCCAATTCCGACCTTCATGGTAAAACCCTGGTTGATAAGAGCCTACGCAAACGAATGTACGGTAAAAGGGTGTTCCCAATGGAAGGGATGGGACTGGAATAGAGAATGGATCAACCCGAAGGCATTGGGGGGTTGGTGAAGGGGTTCACAGTGATTCTGCCATCAGACCTGATACTAATCCCACTCTATCTTCAGGAAAACGACGGAAAAGCGACTTTGAAGCGAATGTCCCGACCGGGTATCGCTGATTCTCAGCTCATATTCCCGCATCGAAGCACCGCCATAACATGATCAGGCCACCCATGTTTGGAGATAACCAATAACATTCCAACTTTGCGCTACTTTAGTAGACGGCCACTAAATCCTGTGACACTACCT
Source organism: Calonectria ilicicola (assembly GCA_020809705.1). NCBI lineage: Eukaryota > Fungi > Ascomycota > Sordariomycetes > Hypocreales > Nectriaceae > Calonectria > Calonectria ilicicola. Next base: position 1,203,574 of record CP085834.1, on the reverse strand, counting down.
TCGGATGTGTGCTTTAGAATTTCACAAGCGCTACGATTGCGACAATTCTAACATCGCTAAGGAAGGATTCATTCAGCTCTAGACTCACTGATAAGAATGAAACATCTAATCGCTCGGGGCTGAGTCAGCGGCATGGCTGAGTTAAAGGATCTTTTTTGTAGCCCAAGTGGGTTTCTGTTGGGTCTAAGCACAGGATGAAACGGTTTTGGGTTGTCGAAGCCAGGTTCTCCTTCGAAAAAACGTCTGGCCTACAGAAGTTGGATCGTCCGTGCAGATCTAGCGAGCATTCGTTTAGATGTAGGTTATTTAGCTCGCAGGAGCTGGATGGACTCCAACATAGCTCGCTTCTAGTACCTGGCAGTAGATCACCAAGGCCCGCTCCCGCTCGAGCCAGTCGCATTCTAGAATTGGGTGATCTTCTCCACCGCCTAGTTTTGTAACCACCCCATTTGGGGATAAGTCAGATGGTAGTGGTGCAACACCTGAAACTTTACCCGGGATAACATGCACGACGAAGCTTTCAGCCTTGTCAGGCAGTGCCGTTACGATCTGCCAAATTCCCGCAGTGAGCCCACTTGGATCACAACCTATAGCCACATGGCTGTGGCATGCAATCATTGCACTGCTCGTATAATTGATTGGCCAGATGCCAAAACTAAAATAATCCTCCGGGCGTACGGGAGAGCTGTCAAGCTTGATCCTTGAAGAGGACGGGGAGGCGGTTCTTTGTCTGCTAGCCCGAAATGTGTAGCAAGAATTTCAGGATAAGGCGCAAGTTTTATAAGTACTTCCTCGCAGTGAAGGGCTGGTTTTTGGTGTCCTTGGAGTCGTCGCACTGTCGTCACTATGCAAATTAAATTTCTTGTCGTCTTGCCCGTGGCTCAAGATGCATACCACTTTGTTCCAGGCTGTCCTCGGCTTCCTAATCATCCAGCAATGCTCTGCATCCATCCCATGGAATACCTTTGGTTGTGATGGCTAGACATTCGATGGGAAGTCGATGGACGAGATTTGGGACAATGCAATCACACTGACTAACCAGGCTCAGTCACAAATATCCGCCATCCCAAGTCTTGCCGTTTTTACCGACAAACAAAGACGGGCGGGAGCCAACGCTAATTTCATGTTTGACGTCACGTTCAAAGAATACTTTGGACTGGATAGCGCTGGGAAAAGTACAATGTCAAAAGTTAATGGTACATGAAGCTAGTCCTTCGCCAGAATACTATGGTTTCGCTAAACCCACTTTCCACAGACATGTACACCAATGTCCGGGAAGGACTTGAAGGGACCTTAGCAGGTATTTATGTAAGTAATGCTTAGCTGTTCTATGATGGCAGAGGACTGGAACAGGGTGTCATTCCTAGGAAGACGGGTGAGTTCTCCAGCTAGGACAGCTCACATCTGAACATGGGGCTTATTGTCATTTACAGAAAGCCCACTACCACTCTGGCACGCAAAGATCAAAAATGGGGATGAGGATGAGTACATTGCTTTTGGTGGCACCTCCACAGGTACGTCAGACATCCGTCAGTCATGATGGTAGGTGGACTCGTGACTAACCGGATTGGTGACACAGCCCGTACCCCGAGGCCATGCACAGAAAGCACAGGCGATAGCTATACGGGAAGGACATTTACTGCGGTTCGATTCGTCAACGGCAGGAGAATTAACATGAATGCAATCATCATTTGTTCCAACTAGTTCGCCAAGAATAATTACCCAGTCACAGCCACCTTGGACCTGGGCTTCACGGCGGTGCCATTCAAGGATGAAAATTTCAATGAGAAGTACCCGTACGCCGGAGACTACAACTCGATAGCCGGGACGCTTGTACATGAAATGGTTCACGTTGTCGCAAGAGCCTGGGCCGCACTCAAGACCCCCAATCCCAACGGCGGTACCGGTAAATTGACTCAGCTGCCGAGATCACAACAGGCACTAACGCGTAACAGTCGGTGACGAGGCCTCAGGATTTAAAAATTGTGCCCTCAAGGCAAAAGAAAGTCAGCAGATCGCACTAAATAACCCAGACAACTATCGTGTCTTTGCTGAGATGAGCATGTCTCCAGACACGAAGTGGGGGATGCCCGACCGCAAATCCGTGGTTCCCCTGTCACAAACGCCTACTCCGACTCCCGGCGCAAATCCCAGCTAGAAGGAAACATGACAGCTGAGAAGTAAATTGAAAAGTGAAACACGTCTGGGCGTCATTGTTTTGATTTCATCCGGTGTAATAATAAGAAGCTAGTGGCCTGGAACGTCATAGCACTTAATTTAGTCTTAATTTACCCCAAGAAACGCGCCATGGCCCCTCTAAACCCCCTGTCTGTGATCGCCCAATCTCCACTAACGCCCCTCTCACTTTGTTTTGTTTAAGAAGCCCGACAACCCTCCTAGAAAATTCTGGCCCAGCACAAAACAACAACAAAACAACAACAGCAAATTCAGAGAATTCAGAGAATTAATCACCATACCATGGCTCTAAGGCGTCGATTCTCTCACATATTCACCAGGCAAGCCCGTGGTCCCGATGCCTTCACCACAAACATCGCCGCTGCGGCCAGTACCGCCAACATCATCACCAACATCTCCAATATCACAATTCTCGCCCGCGAGCCTGTGCCATTGGATTATGCGAGACTGGGTCTTGCTCATCTCCCTAATAATGTCGTGAAGCGCATTCTCACTTTCCTCCACGATATGCATCCAGAAGAACTCCAGACCATTGCATCATTAAATTCGGCCTTGTACCATCAGGCCCGCTATGTTCAGCACCATGATGTGCACATTGATCTGGATCAGAAAAAGCATGCCATGGACCGCATCAAGCTTATTAAACGCCTCGGTCAATTATCAGCAATTCGCACGCTGCGGGTGAGCACTCGCGATTACGATGGAATACATCAGGAAACAAGATTAATCATCGCTTGCCTCATGGACTTAATACCTGCCATGAGAGGGCTACGCGAATTGCATTGGGATGTCCGCTGGACGCAAACCACAAAAGCAGGTACCCGCAAAGGAACAACCACAATACCTATTCCATCTCCCATCTTAAAAGCACTACCTACCAAGGTACATCTTCACACAGCTCTCGCATGCGTTGAAACCAGCGAGTCCCAGGAACAGGCCCGCGAGTTCCTACATCGCCTAGCCAATAGCAGGAATTTGCGCACCCTCTTCATCGAAGTCATCTTCACAAATGAGCAGGAGTGTGTCAAGACCATGCATGTCCTCAAAAGAGTGCTGCTCTCATGTCCCAACCTCACCAGAATCCCCAATATGGAGGTGTGGTATCCCCGCGGACTGTGCGAGGACTATGGACCTTCGTTTGATGGAGGTCCGTATTGCGGTCTGGGATTTTTCGACGGTGAGAGACCCCCAGCGCTCGAAGAGCTGGGCATTGAAGAATACCCCTGGGGCGTTGAAGGGGGCTTTACCTGCCAGGGCTATCCGGCCAAAGGCAGGGAGTGGGATTATTGGGCCAATACCTTTGATTGGTCGCGATTAACCCAATTGAATGACGTGCCAGCATTTCTCGGATCCGAGATAGCCCCTCAGTTAACAAACCTCAGAGAGCTTGTGCTGGATGAGAGGAGCAGGATCAAGCTAAATTTTCTGCTCAAGGTCACATCTCCGCTAGAGTCAATAATTCTTCCGGATTGGGCCTATACTGAAGGCAATCCCCATATGATTGCTAGATTTGGCCGGACCCTGAAAAAACTTATAATACACAAACCCGAGCCAGCATCAAGGGATGAGACAGACACTCTGATAACAGCCTCTGACCTTGCGCGTCTAAGCAAAAGCTTGCACCATCTCGAGCATTTAGTTCTCGATATTTCCCGGGACGGGGAATACTGGCCATATCAAGCATTTGACGCCATTGCATCATTTCCCCGTCTTCGCACCGTCGAGCTGTGGTTTCCGCTGGGCATGTCGAAGCCACCACCAACACCAGCCCTCACTATATCCTCAGCGAGCCATATTTTCCGCTACTTGCGTAATAGAAACAAGATGATTCGTCATGTGACGCTACGCTCTGGTTCTACAAAACGTCCAGTCAGGACCTTATATGGACTCCCAGATCCTGAACCAAGACCTTCATGGCATGAGCACAATTCCATAAGCTTCGAATGCAAATTGGTCTACAATGGCGAAGGACCTGAAGAGAATGGTGGTGGTTGGCTCAGTGTATGGTGTCCGGAATTAAATTCCGATATGAATACGCAGCTCCGGTTATTAGTCCAACAGACTGATAGAAAGCCCTTGGACCCCGGACACCTCGATCATAACTGGCTTCGTCTCAAGGTAGCTCTGGATGGGCCACTCAGCACTGGATGGGGAAATTGGATGTATGAGGATCAAATGCGCCAGCGCAAGCTTAGCCAAGCAAAGTCATCATCATCATTAAGGAAGCTTGTTGTCAGAACACTACCACGTTCGTGGAAACGATAGAATAATTTTTTTTATGTCATAAGATAATACAAATAAAGCGTTGAAATTTAGCAATCGAAATTGCCACCACAATTCATTATCTTTCCCCTCGCCTTTCATTGATGAACACTGAAGAAACCAGTCAAGATCTAAGGGGTGGAAATTTGTACGGAAAAAAAACCGGAGGCCTTCGCTTCGGGATAAAACGCAAGCGAAGTCTTGGCTGCAAAGCCCATCTATGATTTCTACCCCAAGTTTTTGCTATTAGATTTCAGCACCAACTGCGAAAAGCAAAATAAGACCTCCGGCGCCCAGCAACGCGCCCGGGACCTCTGGTCCAAACTGATCCACCACGCTAAAGGGCACAATCCACTTGTTCTGTGCGGGTGACCGGGCGCTGTGAAACAGGTACCAGGGCAAGATCATCGCCATCCAAACCATGACCCAGACATAACCCACAAGTCTGTGCCACAAGGGCACCTTCTGGCCCTTGTTCCTAGTGTCAACACCTGTGACACGACGGCACACCGCCTGAACGCCATCCTCCAGCATGATGCCTACACCAAACGCACCAAAGAAAGCCAAGGTGGGTAATTTGGTCGGTGGCCGCCAGCAGTACACGTCAATGGCAGCATGGAAAAGTCCCGAGGATAAAAACACAAGTGTGATGTTGACATAGCGTTCCAAGGAAGAGGGGCGTGGCAATCGCAAGACATCTCGGCAAATAAAGTTGCTAATCGTCGTGAGAGGCCAACGGCAGTGTTGGTGCCAGCAGGTGCTGGAACATTTGTTAGTAAGGAATTCCGAAACAAGGTTTTAATTAAACGATGCGATTGCTCACCTCCAGAGACCTCGAAGGGTGTATGCATCGAAATAGCTACCAAAGAGCGGAGGCCACTTCTCGGGGGATGAGAGTCCAAGAAGAACAGCAACAAATGAAGTTGTTCGGTATACAAAGTCCATGGTAACTCGACCCGGCATTGCGCCAGAGAGGATAGCGAAACGGCCGATCCACTCCTCCGGTGTCGCATTTAGGTAAACAAATTCCTTACCATTTCCGAAGAGCTTTTCCGTATCCTCGGCGGGTGTTTGGAACGTGGAAAACTGAACAAAGTCTAGAAATAGGTATTGCCAGGCAATTAGCAATATCTGGCGGGTAAGGAAGAGACCTCGTGCTGGTTTTCCTAGGTCACCATATCGCTGGTAGAAGCGTGGAAATGGCTTCAAGCGCGTGATCTGCCATTGGGTGCCAATACCTCGCAAGTTGAGCAAGAGAGAAGTCGTACGATAAACCTTGGTCAACAGACTATCAGACTTGTCGAAAACCTGTCCTTTGATCAAGTCTTGGGCATCAAAACGGGTGATGGCGAGAAAGCTGCAACATTGCAGCGAGATCAGCCCCACCTGTCCCAAGAAAACGCTGTTGAGGATGAGACTAGAACAAGCGGCAGATATCGTCTCGAAAGTTTGCTTGCCAATAGCAAGGATAACGGCGATCCAAGCATATCGCACAAAAGAATTCAGGCCAGATTTAGGTGTCGACACAACGATGAAGGCGGTTGGGACGCAGATGGCTGCCAATAACGCCACAGACTTGGCGCAAGCGGCAGCCACCGAATTTTCCAGCAGGAAATCCATAACTTGGTAGACAGCGTGCAATGTATTTCAATCAGCGCGTCCCATTTTTCAAGCGAGGTCGCCAGAAAAGGAGCAAATTTGATTGTCTGTCTCACCCTGCTTCGTGAGGCTTGCGGCTAGTCACTCGGAGGAATACTAATCCGGGGCGGCCCACTCGCTCAACATATCACATTGGTGGTGGAGCACTTTTATGAAGACTTTTGTCATTAATTTCTCTCGAGTAAGCACTAATCAATGACAGCGCAGGGGGATTTACACGAAAGCCCAAGAACAGGCCCAGTGGTTTTGATTAGATAGTGGAAGGATTGTCAAGAGCTGTCAGATGCCTGCGGGAAAACACCAATCAGCTCTCATGTTGAAATACGCGCGACCCCCTGACTCAGTTTACCTACAAACAATCGCGCGCTACACTGTCCGATGCGCTTGTACAACCAATTACCACACCGCTTCTCAACTGTTCAGGAATGGCAATCTGGATACGCTAACTCCCTCTACCTTTTCCTACCATCTTCCAGTCAAATTATAAATAAATAAGGAATTTATATCAAGCTTCTTATTCTATTTTCCTTCCATTACCACGAGATTGATATCTTCGGGCGGTTAAGTTCCATGCTACTAAAGAAGAGGAAGTCACAGGGGCACAATCTTCCAACAAGTGTATAGTAAATCACAGGCCTTCGAGCTGAGATGCATGTTATCCATCCGTTTTCCGTGGTCCACATTCCGGTGCTACGGCCCAGTAAGGCTAAAAAGATCCAGCCGGTGCAAGTCCCGAAGCCAGTGTGGATAATGCGTGGGTCGCGCCATCCTGATATCATGATTGGCTAGTCCAGTAAATCTCCAGCTTTTAGTGTGGGTCTACAGTGTGGGAAAAGGTTAACCGTCGGAGCTTGACATGAGTTGAGATGTTTTCTAACCCCCTCACGGGTTCCAACTTCAAAACCTGCCACTATATTTAACAAGACTATACACAAAAAGACAAATTAAATAAAACTAAGAGGGAAATTTTTATCATTAATTTATGTTAATTTGAAATTAAATTCGATAAGATGACCACGTATACCCTCACCGAGGGCGACTTTAATACCCTTCAGGGTAAGACCATTATCATTATCGGAGCCGCCACAGGAATTGGACGTGCCGCCATTGATGTCGCACTTGGTAAGTACCTCTTTTATATCGGCTATTTTCATGATACACTGTTTGAGGCTGGGGTAAGACTAACTCTGTCCTCGCGGGTGTGTAATAGAGAATGGCGCCAACATTGCAGTTGGTGATTGGAACGAAGACGCCGCTGCGCTTGTTGAACCACACAAAGACCGTGCCCTATTCAAGAAATGCGACGTCTCTAACTGGGACAATGTTTTGGACCTGTTCCAGGCAGCGCACGATCGATTTGGTGTGATACATAGCGTCCTATCCAACGCTGGCATCAATACACATGAGGACCTAACCATGGACGCGTTCGACCCAGACACGGGTCGGCTACTGCCACCCAGTCTCAAGTCAATCGATGTCAATCTCACCGGGCACATCTACGTCACCAAATGCGCGCTTCACTTCTTTTCTAAGTGGCCGGAAACACGATGCCAGCTCGTCTTGACCTCGTCCGCAGGCGCCTTCTTCCCCGCTCCGCCCATTTATTTGTACTGCGCCGCAAAGTCTGGTGTCTTGGGTTTGATGCGCGGTTTGCGCTCAGAAGTGATTAAGAAAAATGTGACCATTAATACCGTTGCACCTTGGTTTACAGGTAAGCACTTTTTTGATCCATCGGATTCACTAGAGTCATATCAAGGGAATACGATGAGACGTCTTGGTGTTGAGCTGACTCATTTCACGTCTAGTGACTCCCATGGCCATAAGCTCATGGCTTGAAAAGTGGACTCTGCCTAAAAACACGCCAGGGGGAGTTGCACGATCCTTGTTTCTCCCAGTCATTAAGCCAGATATTAACGGCAAGGCATTTTTTATCTCTGGTAATGAGATTATCGAATTCGAGGATTCGCTGCATGACGCGCAACCTGCGTGGATGGGGCAGCCATTGTGTAACCAGGTCCGTGCAGGTCAAGAAATTCTTCTTGGGCTTGAGGAATAAAGAATGTAAATAGTTGGTTATAGAACCTACGAACTAAAGAAATAGACTGGACGCAAATACGCGTAATTTGGCAATTAAAACTATTTTAAATATTTACGGAATGGTACTTGAGTGGCGAATTCACGGCCCATAAGCGTGTGGAACTGACTGGCGCCATGCATGCTCCACTATGCCTCACCAGACACATTCACGATGACTTTTCCCCTGGCCCGACCAGACTCGACCTTGTCCCATGCCTCTGCAAACTCTGAAAAGCCAACCACACTATCAATATTCGGCTTAAGTTTTCCCTCTTCCAACAGCCCACTGATGATGTCCAAATCTTTGCCGAGTGGGGTGATGACAAACCACAGACTGTGGACATTTGTTTTGACATCTTGAGGGCGGCTTTGCTCTGGTACGCTGCAAACACTCACAAGACTTCCGCCTTCTTTCAATGCGTACCATGACTGTGCAAGTGATGTGCCTCCAATGCAATCAACCACCAGATCAACCTGGCGGTTGGCAGCATCCTCAGCCACCCAGTCGCCAATGGTTTTCTTGGTATAGTCTACTGTTTCCGTAGCGCCAAGTTGGCGAGCAAAGTCGATATTCTTTCCTCCAACCACAGCCACAATGCCGCCTGCGTTAGCGGCTCGCGCGAGCTGCACCGCCCAGCTCCCGACGCTCCCGGCCCCAGCAGTGATGAGGACCCGGAGTTTGGCGTTTTTTCCCTTTGCGGCCTCGTCGCCCGCCAGCGCTGCGGCATCCAAGGTGCCTTGTGTGAAGAGGGACTGGTAGGCAGTTAGAGCGCTAATCGGCGTGGCTGCGGTTTCCGCCCAGCCCAGATTCTTGGGCCTGAGTGCGAGTTCCGATACGCGTGCGAGGACGTATTCAGCTGCGGCACCGGGGCGATTGGCCTCAATGCGCGCGTAGACGTCGTCGCCGCATTTAAACCCACTATTTGGAGGTGCAGTAATAACAGTGCCAGCAAGATCCTGACCTGGAATGGGGATCTTATTGTCACCAATAAATTCAGGTGCCCAAAGAGCCCAGTCTAGCTCGCCCGTGCATGGTGCAGTGGCATGGACTTTTACCAGGACATCGTCAGGATGACTTGGGATGGGTGTTGGCTGCTCAGATAGAATGAGCGTATGAGAGTGCTTGTCCGGTTGCAAAACCGCCCTCATGGTTTGTGGGATGGCAGCCATGGTAGGTTTAGTAATTCTGGACTGATTGAGGATGGAGAAGCTTTTGATATGAGAATTACTTTGATGGAAGGATGCAGATGGGGAGATGAATTATTTAACAGATAATCTAGACAAGCCACCTGTCTGACATTGGCTGCACTGTATTCATGATATCGGGATGCAACGTCGTTTTGGCGTACGGTGCATACCACACTGTATTCCTCATTGAGCAATGCTTCGGGATTTCCATTCTTCAACAGCTTGACGTTTGCCACTGGGGAATGACGGCATTTCATATCGCTCTGTAGGAGCTTAACTTGCAGAATATTACCGAAATATGACAAATGATGATCTGATTCTGGCTTGTTGGGGTGATATTGAAGGTTTCGATTACCATGGTTAGTTGACTTTCGCAAAGTCAATCAAACTAGTTGCGAAACTCCAACCGGATGCTATTACTGTAATTTATATGGTATTGCACGACGACAAACGGCCTCCTGCCCGTTGTTTCCCTCTTTCTTTGCATGGAGGATGATGGCAGACCACATTTGAGCCGTGCAAGCGTTCAATGTCGCATTTCGAAAAGCTCCTCGCGCGAGGGGTCGATCGAGACAATATAGTTTGCTCCAAAGAATGATTGTTATATTTGGTACTTTTGTGCTAATTAGGTTCCTTCATTCACGGTCATTTCCATTTTTCTCTGCGGCCCACGGACTAATGAGGCTGCTGCCTGCTGCCTGATTAACTGCGGGGCTCACGTTGCACGAACATCGTAGTGCTATGATTCACCGCCCTCACGATCACAACGCATTTAATCTTCCCTTGCGCACACAGAAAGGAGCCAAAGTAAACACGGCGCCTTAATCATCTTTTTATAATGGCCGACGTCTCTAAGGGTGACGAGTTGCCGTCCGAGGCGCCAGGTGTGGCTGACACGGAGTCGGAGCCACCTCAACCTCCGCCGCAGCCTTCACCTCCCGCGGCAAAATGCGTGATTCCGTACGTCCGCAACGACAATTTCGTCGACCGAGCGCGCGTCTTTGATAGTATCCATAGTGCTCTAGATGCGGCATCCGATAATCGTAATGTTGCTCTCTGGGGCCCTGGAGGATGCGGGTACGCTGCATAGCTTCCGTCCGTTGGTACCGTCCAACAACTAACCTGGTCTAAATTTAGCAAAACCCACATCGCCGTTGAACACGCCTATCGCCACAACGCAGCCAACAGACCTATCTTCTGGGTCCATGCCGAGAACGAAACCACCTTTTACCTTCATTTTTACCAAATAGCCCTAGAATTAGGCTTGGACAATGGGCTGAAGGGCGATTTTCTGCTGACTGCTGTTCGTGGGAAGCTAGAGTCGCTCCAGAACTGGCTCCTCGTGCTTGACAGTGTCAACAACGCCGACCTTTTCCGCGCTGCTACAGCCGACAGTGACTGTGGAAGCCTGCGAAAATATATTCCTGAGACGTCCACAGGGTCAGTGATATGGACGAACCGCTCCCAGTCTACCGTTGAAGCCATCTTGGGCTCGGACAAGGGCATTGAGGTTGGGCATCTGACCGAAGAAGAGGCCCTTGAATTGATTCAAGTCGACAGTGGCGAGCTAATCCCCAAGGATCAACCTGAGAATGCAGTGTTGTTTGAAGAGCTAGGATGGTTTCCAATGGCCATTTCACTCGCAGCCTCATACTTGCGCGTGTCCAAAATTCCAGTGGCCGAATACCTCACAAAATTAGCCGAGGCCACGCAGCAGTTGGGTATAGAGAAAGACGACATAAAGAACACCGAACAAAACGCAATGGATGGGGTTTTAAAAGCGTGGCATGTCTCTGTTCAAAAGATCCAAGAAGACGACCAGCATTCAAAAGACATGGCACACATCCTGTCATACCTCCACAACCGGAAAATTCCCTTCGATCTCTTGGCAGGAGCATGGAAGCAAATCACTCAAGGTGATGACGATGCTTCGCAAGAGAAAGAAGCGAAAGAATGTGCGAAAAGACTTTGCGAATTTTCCATTTTAAAACCTCGCGACTCGAACAACAGAAACTTTGAGATGAGCCAGATTCTGCAGGAGGCCGTTCGATATTCCCTCCAATTCGAAGAGACGGCAAAAGAACATCCAACAAAGTTTCTGAAGGCCGCGATACAAGTTATTTCAGATGCCTTTCAGGCAGGCAAGAAACGTGGGAACGGCAAATATATGCCGCATGCCTTGACTGTTGAGCCGTGGGCCGAAGAGAGCGGCAAAGAGATACAGGTATCGGAACTTCTAGGCAAAGTTTCCGATTGTTTGCAAGAATATAAAATATGGGGAGCAAAGGAGCGCGTGGACAAGCGCGTAGTAGAGCTGTGCCAAAAAGGAGGGGGAGAGGATGATTCAACATTACCAGATCTGTTGGCCACGTTGGCTGCAACATATGAAGAGCAGGGTCATTATGACCAAGCCATCAAGATCAGATCCGACATTATTGATCGGCAATCTAAGCACCTGGGAGAAAGAAGCTCAGCGACCATTCGCAGCATGAAAAAGCTCGCGAAATCCCAGTACCGCCAAGGCCAGTTTGCCGAAGCTGAAGATACTTGCCACAAGGTGATTGGAATGCAAACCGAGATCCTTGGGCCAAAGAATAAGTCAACACTCAGAGGAATGGAGATTTTAGGAGTTACATATCGCAAACAGGGGCGGCTTGACGAGTCCAGGGACGTGTACGCCAAGATATTGGAGGTGAAACGAGAATCTATGGGCGAGACCAATAAATCGACGATTGAGTCAATGCAAGACTTGGCGGCTGCAGAGTGCCGCCTAGGGAATCATCAAGAAAACGAAAGGTTGAGAGCCGAAATAATGGACATTCAGCAAAAGCTCCATGGAGAGCAACACAAGGACGCAATCAGCGCAATGGCTTACGTCGCCGTAAGCTACCACTACCAGCAACGACATGAAGAGGCCGCCAAGTTGAGACTCGAAGTCTTGAACCGCCGCAGAGAACTATTCGGCAATACAAATAAAGCAACTACACAGTCTATGATAGCCTTGGCCAAATCATACCGCGAACTGGGGCGGTACGATGAGGCCATCGCGCTCAACCAGGAGGCACTCGAAGCGCGCCGCAAGCTTTACGGCGACGAGAATCCACTGACAACCGACACGTGGATGTCACTTGCAAACACGCAGCGCGCCAACGGACAAATGGACGAGGCCGGAGAGATTGCGCAAAAGGTGTTTCTCCAGGAGCGCGAGAAACTGGTGGCCAACGAGCTTGGGGCTCTCAACACAATGACCAACATTGCAAAGGTGTGGTTCAGCCAAGGCCGACACCGCAACGCCATGCAGCTCTTAACAGAGTGCCTGGAACGCCGAACGAAGGTCATGGGTGCAAAGCATCGACGAACAAGAGACGTGGCGAAGACGCTTGATGAGTGGAAGGCGGCATTGATGGCTGGGGAAAATCGACCTGGTGTCCGGGCAAGGTTGTAGGTACGAAAAAAAATTGTTTAATTCAGGCAGGCAGGCAAGGGAAAATTGACATTTATCCACCCATGTGTGACTGTAGCCTAAATGTGTGATTTGTGTATGTGCCCTAAATTTGGTCTGTTCTAATTTCACGGTGTTCTGTCGCATGCATCTACCGCACTGTGCACGCAGCACTGTTTTCCCAATGCAGTAATGCTGCAAACTCCTGTCCACCACGCCGTCGCATTTGCCACCTGTTAAGCATATTCCGGCATGGCACTTGTTCCATCCATCATGGCCAATCACCAAAATGCCGAGCGGCCATTGTCGTAATCTGCGGATCCTTCAGAACGGCGTCATCCACAATTCGTCACGAGAACGCTGAGGTGTAAGCTGCCTCTGTGGCCCCCCCAGTCCTCGCGGCTTCGCGACTCGACGGGCTTGGCCAATGGCTGTTTGAGGTCAAGTGTATCAATATAATCATGTTGCCGAGAGTTGAACCCGGCCGTTCCGTAGGAGCACCCACATCTCCGGCTTGACAAATGAGTAATGGGGTGTCGTTGTCTAGTTCAATCCATCGCGTGTCCGATCTGCGTGCGAGGATCCGGGCAAAGGTCCACTTCGGTCAGTGTGCATGTGGATAGAGACAATTCACAAGGTAAATGTTGTTGAGGTAAAAATCTATAAATTAGCAAGCATCGCTCGGCAAAGAACTGAAATAATCATCCTCTTTCACTAAACACCCCATCAGTTTTTTCATTCAGTGAACCAAGTCAACCAACCTGCAATCACGCCTTGTTCTAACCAATCCTCCCTCAAGCTACCGTCATCGATTGTGTATATCATAATGGAATTTCCCAATGTCGACTTGAATCTCCGCTGGCAAGACCAGAATGTCGTCAAAAAGGATGGACGGTGGACAGTAGATGGGTGAGTTGTGTCCCATCATTTTCACGTCGGTTGGGAATTGCCAGAGAAATTAGGCTGTAAGAATGGAGCTGACTCCTTGAGCTAAACCAGCCGACCGTTAGCGAGTGTGGCAGTCTCTCATGTTCACCAGTCACCGAGCCTTCCTGGCCAGACCTGGCTTGGACTACTCGTTACAGGTCCCCCGAATGCAGGTTAGTAGTCATTTTAAGTATTGACTCTTCTCTTCATTCATTAGAGTCACGTTGATATCCTTTGGAGTATTTTTGACATTCGGGGGTTGTTGTCTGTGACCTGGCCATCCGCTAATGTGCACGCAGCTACTCCACCACACACACATGCTGGCGCTACCATCGTTGCGACTGTCATTCGAGGCCATGTACTCAACCAGATGGTCCATACCCACGTGGATCCAACAACAGGAGAGACTAAAACGCATGACAGCGGTGCCAAGATCTATGGCCCTGGAGAGAGTTGGTACGAGGCTCCTGGGTGCCATCATGTCCGCTCTGAGACCGTGGGCGATGAAGAGGCGCTTTTCATCGCGAACATGATTGTTAGTAATGATGTCTTTGAAGGGCTAGATGTCAAGGCTCGTAGTGAGAAGGATGACTTTGAAAAGATTGTTAGGGTTGTCATCATTGACAAGGCAGTTGAAGAACAGGAGGCTGGTGCCAAGGCCTAAGCGGGGTCAAAGGTAGAGTTTTTAGCTACTGGGGCTTCTATGGGAAGCATTATCAGCTGATTGTATCGAGTAGATACAAGTGCGAACTTGTATATTAGAGTTCTAAATAATTACCTGATCCTCTCTTGTGTACACTGGTGCCTGAAAGAACCCGAGATGGGGTGATCTGGTGGCTGATGTCCCCAATTTAAGAGCTCGATAGATTTTAGGTTTGACTGAAGAAATTTCAAGTAAAACTAATTCTCTAATATCAAAGTCTATATGTAATATTCTATTTTATTCTAATCACCATCTAAATTTCGAATCTAATCCTCAGATTAGTTCTTTCTCTTACGGTGTGTTCGGGTCATTCCAAGTCCCCATCCGTCTGAGTGTCCTTGTTAGCAAAGCTTCAAAAACTTAGGTCAACAGGTGGTTAAACTTACATTGGGCAGGGACGTGAATATCAACATCAAGCTCTTCCGCCCAGTGCCAAACCAAGTTGGGGTTTCGGAGAAACTCTCGTCCAATAAGAACTGCATCAACTGAGCCATCGCTCAGATATCCCTGAGCTTGTTTGCCAGAGGTAATGTTGCCCACTGCGCTGACCAAGGCAGGCGTTCCAGCAACAGCCTTTTTGATTTCTGTGGCGTATGGAACCTGGTATCCCGGTCCGGGAGCAATCTTCTGCCTATTGTCATTTCCGCCACCAGAAACATCGAAAAAGTCAACGCCCTTGGTAGCCAGGATCTTGGCGAGCTGTACAGCGTCTTGGACGTTCCACTGGGGGAGGGTGGCATCGAACTCCAGGTAGTCTGTACCTGGCATGCGCACAAGGAGGGGGAAATCGCTTGGTACGATCCTGCGAGTTATGTCCACAAGCTCAATCAACAAACGTGCACGGTTCTCGAGCGAACCACCATACTCATCGGTGCGCTGGTTGGATGCAGGGGAGAGGAAAGAATTCAAGAGATATCCGTGGGCAGAGTGGACCTCGATGGCCTATCATAGTTAGACCAAAGTAAATCCTTGTAGGATTGAGCAACTTACATCAAAGCCGACCTCCAGTGCCCTCTTCACTGCAGCAGACCAGTCCTGTTTAAACTTGTTGATGTCGTTTTTTGTCATTTCTTTTGGTACTACCGTTTCTTCGCTAAACGGAATCGCGCTGGGGCCAACCACATCATCGGGCCATCCGTCAGCCTATCGCAGTTAATTCCAGGAACCAATAAGTTATTGAAGCATTAAAATTGTACCTGTTTAATAGCGGTAGCTTTGCGATCCAACCAAGGCGCCACAGTGCTTGCCTTGCGGCCTGCGTGGCCCATTTGGATGGCAATCTTGGTGTTTTGGCTGTGTACAAAGTCAACGACTTCTTTGAGTGGACCAAGCTGACCATCCTCCCAGATGCCACAATCTTGGGGGCTGATGCGACCCTCGGGGGAAACAGCATGAACCTCGGTGATGATGAGGCCCGGCCCACGGGCTGCAAAGCTACCAAGGTGTTGTTTGTGCCATGGGGTCATGTATCCATCCTTGGCAGAGTATCTGCAGGCAAAATTAGTGATGTATCGGGTTTAAATATTTTATAATACGTACTGGCACATGGGGGAGACAATTATGCGGTTGTGAAGGGTCAGGCCTCTCAGCTTGATTGGAGAGAAAATGGTTCCATCGGACTGACGATCCCACGAGGTGCCGGCTGGGGGATCTTGAATGGGGGTATAAAATGGGACCTTGGTACTGTTAGATGGAAGTTTATCATAAACCGTATTTGGTTAAACCTACATCTGGAGCAGGGGTGTTGATGATGACTTTGCGTGTTGCGGCCATGATTAAATTTTTGAAGCACAAAGAAAGATGGGTATTTGGCTATTGGAGTATTTAATGTGTTTGCTGATTCGGTACTCGATGCTGTGAAAAACCATTGCATGACACCCTTTGGGACTTATAAATAAGATGGTGCTGTCGTAACACGGCCATCGCAAAGGCCGTCGTGCCGTAGACGAGAGACACGCCCCTGAGGCTGAAGAGAAAACAGCGTCGTAACGGCTTCACGATTCGCTAAGGCCGTTACGGTCCGCCACATACGTCAATTATGGGTGGGCCATCGGTGGTTCGGCGAGGTTCCCAACCTTCTGGAAGCATGATGTCACTGTCTGCCGACGTCGGGATTTCTCGTGCCTTGCTCAAGCCGTCTTTGTCATTGCCGTGGGGCATATTGGAGCATCGCTGTTGGTCGAGGCAGAAAAACCTTATGCGCGCATCGTTTATCGTCACCACAATCCCTCGCTAAGACCGCTGGCTGCGCTAACCGAACCAGTGATGTCTCGCTGTTGTTCCATCGAAATTTCCTGTTTTTTATTGGTCTGGTCGGGTCGTACGCCCTACGCCCTGGCGGCGAAACGGCATTATCCAAAGCTTTAAACCCCGGCGTTGAACGTGAGTGACGCCGGCTCTCACGTTTTACGCTCTCTGCGTCACGCTTTTAACGCGTCGCTTCCCAGCTTCATGATGCGAAAAAGAAAGCCCAATATCTGTGAATATTACTAATATTTGACCCATAACTAAGCCCCTCCTCGCATTCAACTAGCTCGCGACGAAGCGCATGCTGCCGTACGCTTGATAATAGAGTTTACAATAAACGGGTCAAGTCTTCATCAGCAGTAAGTATTCCATTTTTTATTTTTCGGGTCAACCTTCATGAGATTTATGCTTCCACCGACCTGTCAATTGGCAGTATCGTCAATAGGTTGGTGGAAGTATTCAAATGCTGCGCAGCGTGACTAATCAGCTAATCAGGATCAGTCAGCATCTTTGTGGTGATCTGAGACGCATTAAGCTCGCTGATTTCGGGCGCCTTGACCGAGATAGTTCGCTAGCTTCTGCGAGGTGAATTTGGTCGCCTTTTGGCCTCTGTCGAAGCCACTTCATTTTGCGGAGCCGCTGCAGTGCAGCTGCCAAGTACTCGTACTTAGCCTCACCTGATTATTACTTCAGTCATCTCATCGTCTTATATTTCTGGCTTAAACTCGATTTGGCTGCTCGGGACTTAGCTTAGGCGAGACCCGGGTGTTCCCTTGGTGTCCTAGGTCATCTTGTTAAAGTCAGGAAAGACGATACTACGCCGTGATGGAAAGAGAACACAACCACAGTGAAAAAGATCTCGAAGAGGCTGTAGACGAGCCTGGCCCTTTGTTTACCCCTATTGCGTCACAAGCGCGACGCCCTTCTACAGCTTTATTTCGAACAGACACACTCAACCACACAATATCGCAGAATGGATACAGTTGTGATCCAGATATCAGTTTCGGCGAATCTGACGACTCTGAAAAGGACCCATATGAGGTTGGCTGGGACCAGGGACACAAGGATCCTTTGTGTCCACGCGGTTTGCACACGCTGAGGAAATGGCTTATTGTATCGATTGTTTCAATGGCGAGTTTTTGTGTGTACGTGTTTACCACCAATCATCCCATTACTGGGGTGCAAGCCCACTAACATTCGACAGGACTACCTCGAGTTCGATCTATGGGTCGACCTATACTCAAATGGAGGCCAAGTTCGGAAACTCCCGCATCGTTTCAATTCTGGGACTGTCACTTTTTGTACTCGGTATCAGTCTTGGCCCCATGCTAATGAGCCCTTTGAGCGAATTTTACGGCCGTCGCCCTATCTACCTAGTTTCTTGGTCCCTGTTCGTCATCTGGATTGTTCCACAGGCTGTGGCAAAAAACATTGCTACCGTTCTTGTCGCTCGATTCTTAGATGGCCTATCCGGTAGCGCATTCCTTGCCGTGTCCGGTGGCACTGTCGGCGATTTATTCGAGCGCGAGCAGCTCCAAGGACCAATGCTCATGTTCTCCCTGGCGCCATTTATTGGACCGTCGATTGGGCCTGTCATGGGTGGCTTCATCAACTACAATGCTGATTGGAGGTGGACATATTATGTCCTCTTGATCTGGGCATTTGTAATCTGGCTCTGCATCATTTTTCTTGTTCCAGAGACATTCCGTGAGTTTTCTAGGATATGTGGTGCATACATTCATACTAACAGTAGCAGACCCTGTTTTGCTACGAAAAAAGGCACAAGATCTACGAAAGAAAACGGGCGATGAACGATGGCATGCACCGGGCGAAAAGAGCGAGAAGAGCATATTGAGTGCTATTGGGCATTCACTCTTTCGACCGTTTGACCTGCTCATTTTCGAGCCCATGTGCTTGAACTTGTGCATTTTCTCGGCTATCCTTCTTGGAATCCTCTACCTCTTCTTTGGCGCTTTCCCGCTAGTTTTTCGCAATGTTTACGGCTTTAATCTCTGGCAGAGCGGTCTGACCTTTTTAGGCATCCTTACTGGGATGCTGGTGGCCGCTGTCATTGACTTCTTTTTATTCCACCGAATCCGCGCATACTTAATAGCGAAAAATAGTGCCAAAACCGGCATTGAAGGCGCTAGTGAGCCCGAGTTTCGCTTACCGTCAACTATTGCTGGATCTGTGCTCGTTCCAGCTGGCATTTTCATGTTTGGATGGTCATGCTATCCGTGGGTGCACTGGATCGTTCCCGTTATTGGTTCAGCCATTTTTGGAGCTGGGTAAGTAATCATAATTTCTTTGATCCCCATGCTTGTAAGAATCATTTTTCGCTAACACACTGCCCATAATCAGAGTAGTACTTGTATTTAACGGCGTTTTCACGTTTCTTGTAAGTTCTTTATTTAGAGTGCATATGCCACTTGTATCAACTTGAGATCGTTTTGGACATCGTTAACTAATGGCATTATTAGGTTGATGCGTACCCACAATCTGCTGCCAGTGCTTTGGCAGCTAATGCTTTTGTACGATGTTCATTTGCTGGTATGTACTGACTTCTATACTTTAATTATTGATGTCATACCCAGTCATGATAACACGAGACTGAGATAAACTAACTCTGATTGGTTTTAGCCGCATTCCCTCTGTTTGGAAATCAGATGTATAACAAACTTAATTATCACTGGGCTTCTTCGTTGTTGGCATTCTTGACCGTTGCGATGATGCCATTTCCATACCTCTTCTTTCAATTTGGTCAAAGAATTAGGGCTAAAAGTAGATTCGCAACATCCTGAGATTGGGCAAGAAAAATGATGGCAGGGCTTGGTAGTGCAAGGGGCGTTTTATATAAATGATTTTAATATTGGTAGCGTAACCAAGATCGCTTTTAAACTTTATCCTCAAAAAGGCGTATACACCATATAAGCAATAAAAACCGTGAGAATGGCTACTAGGAACTTCCATTCATGTAACGATATCGTGAAATGATTAGGGCTAGTACTTTTGAGAGGGGCAATAGCATCGTGACAACTGCTGTTGGTCGATATATTTTGCTGTTGAAATGGGCACACATGAGGGGACGATTTAACTCCATCGAACGGCTTAAATCTGTTCCCCTTTTTCGTAAATACGAATCGAGTGGGCCTTTTTGCTGAAATTATAATGGAAGCGTATCGGGTAGCTAAGGGCTTTGTGCTTGAAATGAGCTCAATGAGAATATAGGCTGGTTGTGGGATAGAGGATAGGGGTTTGGATGCAGAAAATTGCAGGCCAACAGATGGGCAGTCTATTGGACAAGAGGCCAGCTCCCAAACAGCTCGAGCCCAATGCGTAGGGAAGATGAATGAAACCCTTGGCTTTTCCAAATGTGTGTAGATGAGGCGTACGGCACTCATGGAATAATTCCCTTTTTGTAAATGGACGCTAGGGGTTTGCACGCCCAATGATTGGTATAGGGGCATTAAAACGTCGGCCCCTGCATCGAATAGAATATCAAGAACGTGGCAGATACTCTTCGGTACGAAGTCACCTATGCCGCAATCTCCCGGACTATATGCTATGGCGGCGAGGAGAACGTTGTCGAACCAACCATATAGCTGTGCATTGACGTCAACACCAAGCTTGGGGTCAGTCAAGAAGTAACACGCCTCGGCTTGGCCATAAAACGCAGCACAAGCTAAAGCACTGCCAGGCCCCTCAGTAAACGAGAGCGTTGGATCCGCCCCGACCTCCAGAAGACACTTAAGCGCGTTGCTGATGTACCCCAGAACTTGAGAACTGGCAGTTTGGCAAGATTCGTATCCAATTGCGGCACAAAGATTATTTCTGAAGCCATCTAAGTAGTTGACTTTGGCGCCTGCAGAAACCAAGAGCTGTACTAATCCAGACTGTTCTCCTGTGCTGTCCAGCCAGGCTGCCTCCGCCAGAGGACAGCAATAATCAACAATGTGGTTAGGGTCGGCACCCGCACGTAGTAGGAATCTCATCATCTCGTGAACATCTTCTTTATTCTCGATAGCACTGACAAGAGGGGACAAACTATTCGGCAAGTTTATCTGAGCCCCTGCGTCCAAAAGCATGCGGATCAACCTTTTTCTGGTAACAGTCGATCCATGTCGCGCGGCCGCGTACATTGGGGTTCTCCGCACTCCTGCTGGGCTTGGATCAGCCCCCATAGAAAGTAGCAATTCAGTTATTTCGACAGCGTCTTCTTCGTTCTCAATGGCAGCAGTTAGGGGAGACAGAGCTTTAGGGGTATTTACCAAAGCCCCTGCATCCGATAGCATTTGTATTAGCTCTTTTCTGGTACTGGTAGCAATTAATCTATGCCGTGCAGCTTCGTAGATTGGGGTCGTAATCCACCCGTCTGGATTTGGGTCAGACCCAACAGAAAGAAGAAATTCGACCATGTCAATAGCATCTTTGTGTTTCGTTGCAGACTTAATGGCACTGATAAGAGGAGACACTGTCCCCGGAAAATTTATATCGGCCCCTGCATCTAACAGCATTTTGATTATCCTTTTCCGGGTGACCGTATTTGTCCTGATAGCACCTGCGGCACGACCGATTGGAGTGCAAATTACTCCCTCGGAATTTGGATCTGCATCTGCTTCCAGTAAAATCTGGATTATTTCGAATTTGCCTTGGATTGCCGCGAAAGAGAGCGCAGAGTAGGCCTTGGTAGAGTACTTTGAGCCTGATATCACGTTGACATTCGCTCCAAGGTCCAGCAGCATTTTGACAGTGTCTGCACGACGGCCTCCCACTGCAGTTAGCAATGGAATCTCGTTATATGTGCTGTACTCTCCATCAATGCTGGCGCCTGACTCAATGCAAGGACGGATCCATTCTAATCTGTTTCTTCTTAAAGCGCTGTATAGGCTGCTTTGTGCGTTTCCGAGTATGGCGCCATGGCATCTTAACAGGGAAATCAGGCTCCCGTCCTCATCGCTCTCTAAGGCCATATCCAATACTGTTTTGTCTTCAAACCGAATATGAATATCCGCCTTATTTTCCAAGAGTAGCTGCGCAAACTTATAGTCTGAGTTCGCTTCTCTGGGCTCATGATGATAATTCACTAGGGAATAGGACAGGAAACAGGCAGCATGCAGAGGACTTTTTGTTCCATTGTTGACATCGACCTGCCTTCCAAGAAGAAATTGACAAAGGCTAAAATTCTTGCATGCTACTGCCAATCCAAGTAGAGAAAGTCCATCGCGATTGCACGAGTTGAGGTTGATCTTGGGGTCGAGTTCGTACCAATCGCTTAGAATTTCGTCAAAACCAAAGGCTGCAATGCCGAAGAGTGGATATTTTGAGGGTTGAAGGACGTTTTTACTAGTATAATCTAGATGTTCAGAATAGAGATCTGCCCATCTTTGATATACCAAGCTGCTTTGCTCGGCTGAGCCTAAAAATCGACTGACAAGGCCCTTGAGCTTTTCATGCCGTTCTTCTCGCCCGGTCTGAGCCTTCGCATGGATATACCAGAAACACACGGCGTAATCGTGAAACCCGTTTGAGGTCGCTGACCCTGCTTCCTCTGAAGTAGCCGCATAAATGTACTTTATACATACTGTTGCAGCATGATAGTGAGGTTGGAGACTATCTAAAAAGGTTGACTCCAAATACTCTGCAGCCGATAAATGGCAAAACCGCCACACTCCTCGGAACTTGTCTAGAATTAGGAGGTTGTAGCAGACGCCACTAATGACCTCCTCAGTTGGGACTTCTTGGATATCATAAAGTTCTTCCGTGTTGGGATCGATCATTATGGCCGAAGCAAGTACCTCCGTTTTAATAGGATAGTGAGCAGCCAGAACCCATTGGATTGCACGTTTTGCCAATTTTGCATCATTTTCATTCTGAGTGTTTATCATAGACCAAATCTGGCCGTATGCATTATTCAACGTTTTTGGGAGTGTCGCAAGACAACTTCGAATAGCTGCCTCGTCCCGATGCTTCAGTCGTCGAATTTGTTGAACTTGGAGAGCGGCCCATTGAAACATGCCTTGACTTTTGGTAAACAGCGTAGAAATGACATCTTGCTGAAGATTAGGGTTTAGATCCTTTCAGCCAGAATCCTTGGCTAGTTCCTCCTTAATAAAAGCTTCAATATCCGTTGAACTTTCTGTTGCCTGAATTATAATCTTTGGCCGTGAATGAAAGTACCTCTCAATATCGTGATCCATACGGCTGGAGATGAAAATCTTGACGTTTATACTCTGTTCCTGAAGGAATGTAAAACAATCCATCAATTCATCTCTTGTTTCCGGATCGCACTCATCAAGAGCATCTAATACGATTGTTGGAGATTGATATGAGGAGACGAGGTTTAGTAACACGTCTCTGCACATGCTAACATCCATTGTTAACCCTTCAGATTGAAGCTTCTTGTGGAGGCGCTGCAAGTCCATGTGCATGTTATTTGAACTACCAATTGGGGATGCTAGTTGTCGGACCAAACTGCATAGGATGCTTCGTGGTTGGCGTCGTTCGTCGTCATTCCTGTCGCAATAGAAATATGCCAAGCCATTGCTAAGGTCGTAAGAACTTGACTGATCTTTGAGATGATCAATGACTCTGGAAATCAAGAAGGTTTTCCCGGCACCAGCTAATGTTGCCTATTTGTCAGAATGCAATGAAGCTCTGAAAAAGATTTGGTACATACGTGAACCATATAACAGAGTAATGGCTGAAGTTTCTGCAGCCTGCCATTCCTGAAATTCCAAGGTTTGAAGAAGCCAGTCCCCAGTGCCATTCGTCCGCTGAGCCTGAACAAATCTGTGGTGGCTTCCATATTTTATTTTTGAGAACTCGTCAAGAGTCTTAAGGTACTCATTCTCCTCCATTTTCACTAGTATTTGAGAGACGTCTTTCAAAACATCAGGGAGGTAACGTCGAATATCAGTGGAGATCTTAGCCAGAGGCAACCGATCAGAGGTTCGAGCTTTTTCTTCCAGGGTTTTCCATTGGCTGTGTAAGTTGTTCAACACCGTTACGACTTCATGAGGTTTGAAAGGTGCCCTCAGAACCCGCCGGGCGCGTTTCTTCTGCAATTGCGAGCACGCGTACGCCAAAGCTTTGAAGATTTCGACGTAAACGGCAATGAGGCTGTCATTCAAAGTAGCCACAATGGTTAAGTCAATATCGTTTCGTATCACATCCAGATTGTAGACTCTTTCAAAAACTTTCCCCTGTTGAATCAGGCGGCTAATAAGTTCGAGAATTGATATGATAGCTTCCATCTTCTCGTGTTCGGCAATAACTTCCTAAGAGATTAGCCAGTTTGGGTTAGGTTTCCTTCATTCACTCTATCCAAGACGGGGCTACTCGCAACCGTTGAGATTGATGATGCACGTACCTGAAGAATAAAACTGAAGGCGGCCCATGGTAGCGCAGCATGAATTGGATCAAAGGAAACATTGGTGTCACCAATCTCTGTGACCTTTTGTAGCGAAGTGATAAGGTTGGCCATTCCATTTTTAATATTGGGCATTCGAGAAGCGGGCGTGAAATATTCTGAGTTATGGCGCCTCAAAGGAGTCTGTTCTACTTCCTTCCTTCGTTGGTTGGCAAGCGAGATGACCATTTCAAGGTTGTTACTGGTGTTGCCGCGGCTCAGTGCGGTCCCTGTCACAGGCTCCCATTCTGTGTGTGTCTCAGGTGGTAGCCTCTCCCAGGCCGTTCTCCAATAGTCCAGACATTCTTGCGGAGCGGCGCTATTGGTCGTCATTGATGCCAGGGGTGATTGTGAGGTAGGCTTCACGTGTCGGTCAGGCCAAGCAATGTCTGGTCCACGGAAATGATGGGTTGAGAACCAGGCGTCGGTCCTTGCACATTCAAGATTAGGCATCGGGCGTCTACCCAGTTAAATTCTAATAACATGGGGTCATGAATTGTGGTGGCGTCGGTAAGCAACTGTAATTGGTGAATGAATGAGCCCATGGGCGCGTACTGAAACATACCCCGCCAGGCACAGCCACACGGCCTCACAGGAAACCTTTGGCAAATGTTGCTGTTGGTTGGGTGGCTGATCCACGAATAAATACATAAAATGCCTGATTCAACTTGTATAATTATCCACATGAAGCAGTGTCCTCGAAAGATCGAAGCAGGAGTCGTACTATCCAGCGGACGCCGTCCTGAAATTCAATAATTCGAACCATATGATTATATCCCATCCCTATATGAGGAAGAATTGTGCATTCTATTTTTTGGCGTTTCTTGGCAGCATATTCTTCGAGTGCTAGCCAATTGACATATGCTAAAAATGGCTCAGCGTGAGATCGAATTGGACCCTGTGGAAGAGAAGCAAAATAGCCCCACTCTTTGGCTGATGCACTGGATGGACTCTTAATTCGGAAAGGTCGATACAAATAGTAACCAGAGGTCATAGGCTTTGGAACCTTACACGGTTGCCTGATCGACTGTCACCAACAACTGGGTTTGCCAATCAACAGTTATTGGGCTAGCCAATCATAAGATAAAAGACGATCGATGTGGGGAACGCAAGGGGCTGTGGCTTGAGCGGAGCGCTTGTGTGGTGTGGTGTCTTGTAATTTGCCTCAAACTTGGCGATCAACTCGTCGCATTCTACAAATTTCTTCTTCATCAATGTCCTGCCATAGTCGAACCATAAGAGATGTCCGTGGTATTGGTAGCCATTCAGGCTGGAGGAGAGTAGCGGTCAAACGTCCAAACCATTGCGCCAGATGCTACAATATCACGGCGGACGCAGAATGTTTGCGTCAAGCAACGTCTGGAAACGGATTTCAATTTCAAATCCCGCTAAGAATCCCGTACGACTCCGCAGAATCAGGATTTTGCCGCTTGTGCAGCATTTTTCTCTGCTTGGCTCTGCTTTCTGTACGAGATGAGAGCCTTTTCGATTGGCCAGTTGCCAAGTTCCTTGATACGTATGATTCAGCAACTGCATCTCTCGGGCTCCTGGCTGTTCTCCAACCTGGAGGCTTGAGGAAATCGATTTGTGATATCCATGAGCTATTTGTGTACGGGGGAATAGTTGGCACTGAGATTTCAACGCGAGCCTTCTCGGACCAGCATTTGAGGTTCAAGGTTTATTCATTTCCTGGTAGGCGTTTCTTCCTGATCTCACATACATGTTTGACATCTGAGACGAATCTTCATTCTTCAATTAGGCGATCGAACAGCTGAATATCTCAGCGTTCTGGAATATGATCATGATATGCATTCCGAAGAAGCTTATTCAAAAATTCGAGCGTGGATGACGGAGTGCGATGACCAGCATCCATCTTGTCCACGTCCGGTACCGGTGCCACTGCCTACACGCGTGCTTGATGTTCAAAATCCAGACACCATCAGACTACATGAGGCGCCGACAGAATTCGGACAATATGCCACACTTAGCTATTGCTGGGGCGGTGGACAGCAATATACAACGACTCTCTCATCTCTTGATGGTATTTCACCATAGCTCGATTGACTATATGGGCTTAGGTTATACTAAATATTTCTATAGATGCCCGTACGCAAACAGCTGTGTCCTGCCTACCACTTACAATTCAAGATGCAGTCATGGTCACGAGACAAATCGGACTCAAGTATCTGTGGGTTGACGTACTATGCATCATCCAAGACTCCATACAAAAAAAAGACGCCGAAATGAGGAAAATGGCGCAGTACTACCAAAATTCTTACGTCACCATCATTGCGGCTAGCGCGAGCGCTTCCGATGAAGGCTTTTTAGCATCGAAAACATCACCACGTTCCCGAGAACCAGACTCCATGCCATACCAATTTCGGCTTCCAATGGCCCTTCCAGATGGCAAGGTGGGAGTTGTTGGTGTTGAGTACAGTCATTGGGATAACGGCACCTCCTTGGAACCCTTGGACCGTCGTGCTTGGACTTATCAAGAGCATCTGCTCTGTCGAAAAGCATTGAGGTATGGGACATCGACCTTGACCTGGCGGTGTGAACAAGGCATACAAACATGGAAGTCATGGCTGCGCGAATACGATAAGGTCATGACCAAGATTCTCCCTAAATGTGGCAACCGATACCTTTACAAGGAAACATGGAAAGGTATGGTAGCCCTATATGTGAGCCGCAATCTCACATTTCCTGAGGATAAGTTACCTGCTGTCTCCGCACTGGCGAGCCAAGTTCTCCGCCTGTCTATGGAGGATGGAGGTAAACCGGGAAGATAGCTAGCGGGGATTTGGCAAAACGACCTCCTCAATCAACTTGTCTGAAGCACACAAGTAGAGGAGAGCCGGGACGTACGAAGCATAGCGTACCGTGCCTCAAGCTGGTCTTAGGCATCCGTTGAGTGTCAAATCATCTTTCAGAACCCAAACAGCAGTATGACTCCCAGTGAACTCGAAAGCGCCAAGGGCAAGGAGCTAGAGATCATAGATTCGAGCGTGACGCCTCACTCTAGTCTGTTACCACTTGGTCAAGTTACTGGGGGTCGGCTACGAGTACGAGGATGCTTGATTCACGGGCTCAGCGTCTCAGAACCCGACACATGGCTGCTAGGGACCTTCCGCGGTACGAATCCAGGCGTTGTGCTCAAGGTGGATGGCTATGGTGTGGGTGATAGGGCCGCCATTTCAAAAGCACAACCCTGCTGGTGGCTTCAGGTGCAGTACCGGTATGGGCTGGTCTTAGAGCACGTTCACGGCGTCATTTACAGCCGTGTTGGTTTTGTGGTACTCGAGAACTGGTCGGATCTTAGCGTAGAGAGGCAAGTGATTGATATCATCTAAATCCGTTTCTTAGAAGCGCCTAGTGTTGATATACGTAGAAAGGCTATTGAGCTAGCTCTAAGAAGAAAGGGTATGGCTTATATTGTGGCTTTCGTGATTGACTTATTCTATAGTTGGCAGCTTTGTATTTAACTTTCGACTGCTCTTTTGAGTTACTCTCTGACGCGGGTGTACTTTATCCCAGAAACCAAAGAAAAGTGAATTGATGGTAGACTCTAATAGAAGTGTATAACGATGCCAGGGCTTCCAACCAAAAGGCCTCTGTGCGCCAAAATATATATTTCATGCATATTCGCTAAGTGGCAATTATGGAATGCATCAGGGTATATTGGTGCAAAGATACAATCTCGGTTTCAAGTCGCGTACCGCCAATGTGGGTGGTCGTCTCCCAGATTGTCAGCATCCGGCTCTTGGAGTCTCCAATCTCTCTCACCCCTATCTCTCCTAGCATTTTCCCTCTTTGCAAGACAGTAGAATGTGGTACAGCTGGCACCACAAATCCACAACATCCCCAAGCTAACTCCAAGTCCGGTCCAATACAACGGTGCTTCGGACTGGATAAATACATTGGAAGCCACAATTCCACCCAGGTTGCCGATTCCAACCTGAACAGCCGATGAGACAGATCGCTTGTAGTGACCACTAACTGTATTTGAGAGCCAGGCAAGTAGCACTGGTTGGGTGGTATAGCCTCCGGACACGATAAGAAACAGTGCAAAGTATCTCACCCCCACGCTGACATGTTGTTGGGATAGTAGAACGGAGTAGCCTACAGATGCTATGATAATCCCGATCATAGTGAAACTGTAGCGGTGACGTAGGCGATCGGTTATATATGCCGCGGTAAGGCAGGTTGCCGTGGCCACAACATAGATGGGAATGGAACGAAGTTGAGCATCCTCTGCTGTGAAGCCCATTTGGTTAAGAATGGTAGGGATGAAAAACTTGGAAAATATTAGCCCTGAGGGGAAATCGTCTGTAAACGCTGTGCACTTACCGAGCTGGCGTATCCAGTATTCACGACGCCAAAGTAGCTAATTGTACCAAGGTAAATCTTCCAGTCTTTTACAATTCGCCTAGTAGCTCTCTTATCCAGATTGTTCATTGTCGCGTCTCCAACATCTTGTTTAAGGCGGCTGATGAGCATCGCCCTCTCATCCTCACTAAGGAAGTGGGCTTCTTCGGGCCAATCGGGGATCCACCATTTTGCGATGACGCCAATTACAACTGTCAAAAGGCCTTCGAGAATGAAGATCCTGGAAAAAAGGCGCGTCCGTTAGTTGATCAGTCATGTTGGCCATGAATGTAAGACTAACCAACGCCACGCTTCATATCCTCCAACGCCTGACATATTCGCGATAGCAAAGGCAAGAAGCCCAGAGAAGGCGCCAGCCAAAATGCTTGCGCAGAAGAATAGTGACATCCGCCATTGCATCTCGTACCTCTTGTAGTACATACTAATCAGGTAGATACAACCTATTTTAAACAACTGTTAACCAGAGAACTTGCTCATTTTGATTTCCTCGTGTTTATATTTACCTGGGACGATTCCTGCCTCAAAGAGACCTAGTAGGAGTCGACAACCGATCAGGCCAGCGTTATTTTTGACAAGCCCCATTCCAACAGTTGCTATCCCTGTATTTGACACCGCGTGAGTATTTTTATTTTCTCGTTGTCGATATCGAGGGTGGAAAACGAACCCCACAAAACAGTAATAATGCTCAACCAAAGGGACGGCGATAGACGTTTGATGACGAGGTTCGACGGGACTTCAAATAGAATGTACTGGAAGATCCAATGTAAGTTTTTGTTTTCTCTGGAGGGATTGGTGTTTTCATGATGCTATCTTACTGGGATGAAAAACACAAACAAGGCGATGTTATAATCTGGGCCAGTCATTTTGAGATCAACAGTCATGCCTTGGATTTTTGCATTGCCTGCAGAGAATCGTTAGCGATAAGCCTATGCCACGTTCTGGCCTTGAACTCATGAGACTGACCTATGTTGGTACGGTCCATAAATGAGAGAAAGAAAATGACCATCAAAGGTGGAAGTAGATGGATATCACATTTTCGCAGGAGCTTCTTCTCGGCCTGGGGGTCGATTATGAGCTGCGACTCGCCCTTCTCAGCTGAAGTCTCGACATGACTTGAGATGGGGTCAAGCTCAAGCTTTTCTGCTAGCGGATTGGACATGTTGGGATTAGGATCTGAGACCTGATGTCCAGGGAAGTCAAATAGAGTTGATGCTCAGTGGGGGGCACATGTATGCCTTTAATACTTTGTGGGTCATGCGTTCAACTTTATGTTCTGATTTTCCCCGCGCTCTAATAAATTCGAATCCGATTTTAGATTCGGTTCTAGATCCAATTCTGGGGTACATCCAGGTACATCTCAGATCAATCAAAGCGGCACAGTATGCATACCCCGCATTACCAACACGCTTATTCCGACTGGGTGCCCTTGCCTGCCGCTTCAGCAGCTTCAGGTTGGCGAACCAGAGAGCTGTGATACAGCTCGAGTCAGTTTATTCCGTCTTAATCCGTCTTATTCCATTTGATTCCGCACACGATTCCGGGGGTAGCATTTACTAAATGCGACCCTATACGCACGCCCTAAGCTGGTTTAACACTAGCCTCTAAGTTCGGGTCATTCCCGGACACCATAATGAGCACACGGGACACTCCCGGGCTTGGCCTTGAGCAGCTTTTACAGGCGTTATCAGTTGAGGTCTATAGACCCGGGTTGACTTTTCCGATGAAGGCTCAATATGTTTCATAATCTGAGTCACTTATCTTTCCCTACCAGTGAGGATCTCAAGTGGTCCAATGCTTCTGACATGGTAGTAACAGACGTAAGCATTAAAGAACCGCTCGATAATTGTATTCACATCAAAATAACTTTTATGGATATCTCCTGTTGCATTACTGGCCATTTTCCCTTTTAGAATGAAAGCTTTGATGCGGGGTGATGCGTCTTTCTCGCGTGGATGGCAGGCAAAAGATTGTGGGGTGGCCAAAGCAACCATCCCTGCCTCTGCAAACTCTCTTGGCGAGATTTTCGGTTACATAGGAACATTACGATTGCGGGGTAGTCTCGATCAATCATACGAGTAATCAAAGGGGATAGTGACGCATGCCATGGGATGCGGCAACTAAAACGGCATATAGAAATGATCAATCTGGTTGGTGCATGCTTGGGAATGACCCGTACACCTTATAATCCACATAAGTCCTATTCATAACCAGGTCCGCATTGTGTTGTTTCCGTATGAATGATACGGCCAGTTCCCATTTCATTTGTCCGGGCCACCTTAACTAGTCTTCTCATTTTTAGCGTCAAGCCAATGCTTGCACGAGATGTGCTACTATAACATAATGTGTCTGAGCAGCAGATTCTTTTCGGCTTCGACGGGATGCAATTTTTATTGGACTACCTACATTGGTAATGCACCATCTCGCATTGGATTCCAGAGTCTCCAACAGTGGGATGAGGTGATAGATGTCGTGAGGATAGGGTAGTGGGCCCTCCTGACCAGCATCGCTCTCAAGCCCAGAAAAGAAAATTCCCATATCTGTCTAGCAAATCGGTAGCCACTGGTGAACGATGACGGGAACGACCCGCACGTTTACCAGATGCGGCGAAAAATATTGAGTTGTCCAAAAGCATGAAACGCTACAGCACAGGTATGAATGCCATTGCTCGCTGACAATGGTGTTTTTGCCTGGCACCTTTACATCCGTAGGTCAATTGATCGTCTTCAGTACCGCTTAGCGCTAGTGTAAACCTCTAGAGCATTCTCAGTGCAGAGATCTTCTCTACAGGAGCAGGTGCCAGCGCGATGATCTTGAACAGAATTTCTCAAGTATACCGAAAGAGAAGTGGAAATTTAGATGGCGGGTTACAGTGTTGACGGGAATTAAAAGCTTTCTATAGGGATTACTAGCATATCTCTTCGCAGCTCAGTTTCGATATCAACTTCTCCCCGCGCCTACCGCCATTCTTTCTGATGCTTGAACAGATAGAGATGGATGTTCTCTTGCTGAGAGAGTAATAATGGCACAGGAAACTAGAAAAGGCTAAATACCATGAATCGACTAATTCGTTTCGATTTCTAATAAAGCAAGCTTATATTTCTTTCATCAAGAGGACTCTCCCTGTTTTATTGCCAATTGCTATAGTGGATCCATGGATAGCTACTACTTCTGTTCGCCATTCGGGAGGGAGCCAAAGTATTCTCTCACCATCCTTCATGACCCACATGCCGTCATTGCTGAAAACATAGCGACCGAAGCTTATACTGCCAGCTGGAAGATCTTGCTTTGTCTCAGCAATGGCAGAACCATCAATCTGCAGCGTCCCCAAGTTGGTGTGAAGCCGAGAACGATCTATGGGATCGACCCAAAGATCGTTGACAGGTGGCATTTCGCGCTGCTCCATTGTCAAGATCCAACTGTCTCCTGCCCTTTGCCATATCTTCAAGCCTCCATAATAACTCATGGCAATACAATCATTGCTGGGGGAAAAAAATGATCGTCTTTTCCCTTTTGGCCCCTGAAGTGCACAAGGTAATCTCAACATCTCAAGCTGAGTGCCTGTTTTAAGATCCCATATATGGAGGCACAGACTCATACCGGCGGCTAGCAGTTCTAAATTGTCCGAAATCGAAATCGCATGAATGAACTGATGAGGCCAGATCCCTAACCAGACATAGACCTTTTGGCCGGTGATAACATTATAGACCAACACATCCCCATCCCTGCCTATCACAAGGCTGCCACTGTCAAACGAGAATGCTAGCTCTGCACTGTAGTAGCTACAAATCTCCGCTTGGAAAATTTGCTCTTGCTTAGATAGGTCCCATACGATGACATCGTCATCGATATGAAGGGCTAGTAGTTGGATAGATGTGGAAGCAACGCTGTTCTTGACTCCCTCGAATGTCTTGATGCATGTCCAATCTTTCGTATCCCAGATCTCTGTAGTATGCATGCGTGACTGATGGATGAGCCATCTATCATCCAAAGAGAAATATAAAAACACCAGATAACCTGGATTGCAACTCAAGGTACGTATATAGTCTTGGTTGACTGCGTTCCAGATTTTGATTGAGTCCGCCGAACTTGATGCGAGCCATCTACCATGAGTGGAAAAGGCCAGATGACTAACTTGGCCACGGTGAGTCTCCGCAGACTGCGCATTGAGCTCAAGCGATGGTTGCCAAAGTCTGATGGTTTCGTCATATGATCCTGAGACCAATAAGTTTCCTGCTGGAGAGAGTGCGAGCGACATTATTTCGTTGGCGTGGCCTCTCATAGTTTGAACGCAGGCCCCTTGCCTATTCCACACCTCGATGATGCCCAGGTATGCAACGAATGCGAGTGGGTGACCATTTCCGATACAGATGGAAAACCCACACCTGTGCTCCCGGTGATCTTCAAATGTCTGGACTAGTGTGCCCGTTCTGGTGTCCCATATTTTCACCGCAAACCTATCTCTAACGTGGGAAGCAGCTAGCGAATGTGGAGTCTCTTCCAAAAAGGCGAACGATGATACAGTGTCGTCTACACATAGCCAAGTGCATTCGCAAGTTACCACATCCCAGACCTTGTGACCGCCAAGTCCACCTGACACTAGTTGCCGGCCATCTGGAGAGAATAAGACCAAGTAAGCATCTGTATGTGGTAGTGTTTGGAGACATTTTCCCTTCGCCAAATCCCAAATCCTTATTACCCCACCAGTCAAAAAGCATGATGCTGATAATTTTGCATCTGGCGAGAAAGCAAGGCCTGCTCTTTTGTCTACCTGCTCTCCCTGGCTGGGAATGGTTTGAAGGTGTGCCCACGAGCCAACATCCCAAACTTCAATTTCGCCACAGAAACAAGCGATCACAAACTGCTGGCCGTCCGGCGAAAACGAAACAGTAGATACGCCATCCTTGAGAACGGGTGAATAAGTACCGTCTTCTTCAATAATGTCATATTCCGGGCCGTAAAACTTATACAACCGATGGTTAAATACCTTGATACATTCACCTGAAAATGAATTCCAGATTCTGATTGTGCACTCATCACATATAGACGCAATTAACTGACCATCTGGGGAGAATATAACCGAAATAACAGGCCTCGTATGACCTTCAAGGGTTTGGATGTAGGCGTCCCAATTCCGTTGGACCGTTGGCTTCATGATCCAATCTGGTTCCTCTTTCTCAAAAAACCTCTTGACCAGACTGCCAGTGGGGCTAAAGAGGAGCGCTGAGTCATAAATTTGGAGTGGTGCCGTCTCCAAAACTTGTCTATGAGCCAAAATAAATCTACGCGTGTCCTCAATAAAAGCTTTCAACGCATCGTCAGTCTTGTCCTAATATAAGGTCAGAAGGGGTCTTGGAATGTTTAGACTTTTTGACCAACCAGGATACCGATGAGTTTCTTCACTGCCATTGCTCCTTCTGGGATTTTTCTTTGTAAACTCATTGCTTCAAGCCAGTTCAAAAGCTTTTCTTGCATCAACTCATGAGCGATTTCATAGCCTGATTTCTCCAGGTTTTCACCAATTTCCCCCAGGCGATCGACCCAATGAACACATGCGTATTCGAGCTCGGCCAACGGGTCGGGATATTTTTGACTTAATCTCATCGATGAGAATACCTGGAGATTTAAGATTATAAATATTACGCTTTAGAGTTTGTAGAATCTTCAACGACTGTGAAAACAAATAGTGGTGTCGTTCGGAAATTCCCGAGGGGAATATTTCGTCTTGTTGCTTTAAAAGAAAGTCCTCCGCCGATTGGTGTACAAAGTAAACAACGCCATGTTGTACCGTTAGAAATGAGCCACACTCGCCAACAATCTCTTCCAAATCTTCTGGCCTTTCAATACGGTTTATCAAAAGACGTAATTCACCCGTCGTAAGTGGTCGAAAGACGATACGGGCAGTAGCAAGGATCTGCCGACAAATGTCTGCATCATTCGAGGTTGAAATTTTCTGTAGCATACGATTATACAACATGTCTAAACCTGACGGCATAGACTTTAGCTTACTGAGGGTATGCCGGGTCTTGGTCTTGGGGTGTGCCAGCTCTGCGCAGACCAAAGCTACCCGCAGAAAAGTGTTGTTTGACTTGAGCCACAAGGTTTCCATGATCTCTTGCTGCATCTTAGGGCTATACCGTTTAATGGGTGCCATTCTTTCGACTCTGTCGTTGATGAATATTCTTACTGCCTCAGAGATTGAACTTTTGTTTAGTTCGAGAGACACCTGCGTCTTTTTGGCAAGATTTAAAAGCTCCTCTATTTCCGGCCAGTTTCGACTTGAAATTATCCATCTGCCGTAACCATCGTTGGACATGTCGATGATAAATTCGATTAATTTCGTTCTATCATCATCAGAGCATTCGTCCAATGCATCAATGAGAAATATTGAGGTGCCCAAGCACGAGTCCTTCATCATGTCGGAGAATATTGTCCTTAAAGCAACAAAGGTGTTGACATTGTCGAACAGCTTCTTTCCCTGGCAGTCATACTCCTTTCGGAGATGAGAAATCAAATGTGGGTGGTTGATGCACAACATCCATATGAGACTCCGAAGAACTGCTGTGGCATTTCTGTGATCGTGCGCCTCGCCAGCCCGACAGAAGAAATAATATATTGCACGACGCCCCTCATCCATCTCCAATTGATCAATGATGCCGCAGATTAGCATAGTCTTGCCCTTTCCTGGATCTCCTTTTATCCATAACAACGGGCTATCCGGGTCCCGCATGAATCTTTGATAGTTTTCATTTTGTAGGATCCAGACATATGCATCCTTTAGCAGCCCACCTTTGGTGTCCTGAATCGTTTTCTTGTGCGTTCGGGGATCTAACACATGCAAGTCCTTGAGGCATTCTTGATCCTTCTCGTCAACATTTTCTTGCTGAATGTGCAGCATGACTTGCGTGTGATTTTGTATAGCTCTTTCCACACTTTGGATAGTCGAATTCAAATCTTGCATCTTATTATTGAAGGTAGCCCATAGATTTTCAGCGCTACCACTGTCTTCCGATAGGGTTTCCAGCACCTTTAACAAAGATTCAACAGGTACGGTTTCTGTCAAATATTGACATCCCGGCATGGAAGAATTATCAGCTTCTGAAACGCTAGATAACGCGAATGGCATCATCTTTGCCAACTCATCAATTCCTTCCTTAGACTTCTAATCACCCGAAGCGACAGCTACAGTTCTCATAGAATCACGGATTGCGTCATCCCTTTGACTTGCAGAGTCATCATCCGACCTGTCCTCCATATACAGCTGGCAAATAGAGTAAATGAGCGCAGCGCCATGTGATATATCAATCACCATCTCATCCTTACGAGATATTTCCCCAACGGCCTTTTTGTACAAATAGGGGTGCGCTAGTTTGTTGTACAGAGCCTCTGGAAGACTTGTAACTTGGATCTCAAACGTGACGTTACAATATGCTTGATCAATGGCCACAGTGTTGGGTTTGAATATGACATGGTGATTGAAACTTTGGTAGGCACCAAACCATGGTTTCCAGGACTCTCCAACAGGTCGATCCCGCTCGAATATGTTGAGGTTCCTGGTTTCAAACATGTTGTCGATGAATCTGTTGACCTTGTCAATACCAAGTGGTGAGTCGGTGATGATTCGAATTCCCGCTAGATCGTAAATCTCCTCGAAGATGTCTTCAAATGTCATATACAGAGTTCCCCCTCGTTTTATTCTATAGTGTTCGCGTCGATCAAGTGACTTCTGTATGGAATCACGAGATTTTGCCCTTCCATCGACCTTAGCGTGAATGCCGTTCTTCCCAAGTACGTCGTCACAATAAGTAACTACTTCCTGTACCATCAAGCGATAATCCTCCTCTATTTCGGGCCAGAAGGACTCAACGAAATACCTCTTAAGGGGTATTTCTGGGTCTGAGATGGAAATGAGATCTTGTATTTTCAGACGGAGGCTTTGTCGCTGAAGAGTAGTGTTTCTAGGGCGTATACAAACTTGGCAATCCATTGTACCAAGAAGATTCTGTGTCGAGACATCGACTCAATATCGCAGATTGGATGAATGGAAGCGTGAGAGTGGCCCGCAAAGAAATGGATAAAATTGAGGAGAAAGATGTTTTTGTGAATCAATCATCTCAAGCCAATTTGGACAAAGGCACTTGTAGTTCAAAATGAATCATCAAAAACCTCATGAAAAGACTGAGAAGGGAGAAAAGGATTTCCCCGCGTCAGTAACCCTGGATGCAAAAGTTATTAGTGTCTGGAGAGACCTTCTAGCATTAAACTCCATTTGTGATAGAAGATCAACTACAAGCCAATTAAGGCTATGAAAACGGATTAGATAATCTAATGACAGCCATATCCGTAATCCTCCTATCCATAATTGATCAGAAAAGGAAGGCGGTAATTACCTGGCCACTCCCCACTCCATATAACCGTCGATGAAAAGGGCAAAAGATAAGCTCACAAATCTTTTTTCATTTCTGCATAAATGTCCCTCTTTTTATTTGCCAATAAAAACCCCAGTTTTCCAACAAGGTCAAATTAAACTATTCATCACGCTATGCTATTTTCTTTTCGAATTGCGCTGATTTCCCTGTTTTGTTTGACTCATAATTCCAGAAGTTGGATATACTGACCCCGCAGATGGTTGAAAACTCCGCTTGTCCGTCATCTGATAACGAGTGCCTCCAAGACAGAGCCACTGTGGTGTGAGCAAATGGATCAGCCGACAAAATGAGCAAAACCCATGTTGAGTAGATGATGATTTTGGGACAATCACACCTACTTCGTTAATCTATTGGACTGAGAGCGCCTTTTTTCCACCATCCGATTGGCACAGGGACTAACGAGACGTCGCAGCCATACCACCCTAGCAGAATGAATAATAGATGACCAAGTATACATTGTAACGATTAGAAAATAGAGGATTTTCAGATGTCAGGTAAAGTAGCGTAGTAGCTCGCCGATTATTTTTACAACATACATCACTACATGGCACTAGGCCTTTTTAGACTGTTTCACAAACCGTCGCGTCACTGTTAGTAGTTCCCTCATCACATTTACACGGGCAATCTTCAGAATAACCACCAACTAATTCTAACTTCACAGCTAGGATATACATAATCCCAAAAGTCCCCAAGCCACTTTCAGTCAAAGGGGTACTGCTAGAATCTATTATAGGCATGTCGGACACAGCTGTGGTTGAGGCTTGAGTAAATGATTCTGTAGTTGTTTCAGTGGCTGTCTTAGATTCACTAGTTGTTGTTTTTGTGTTGGTATCAGCTGTTACTGTTATCGTTTCCGTGAGTACTATACTTGATGCAGATATTTCGAACTTGTTTTCAATTCTGGAATCCGTAATAGACACGTATGGCTTAGTAGTTGTCTAGGCTGCCACAGCTGTTATTTCTGTGCCTGCTCCAGTCGATGTTACTGTCTCAGCGGGAGAGCTGACGCTTTCGTGTGTATTCAACAATGGAGATTCATCTTGTGATGTTGTTGGTTCAGCGAGTGATTTAGGAATGGAGACATTGTTGGAACTCTTCCGTAGCAATTCTTGATTGGTATGTTGCGAAGCGTCAAACTTGGCGTGAGCGCTACGAGGTCTGGTACATTTGTGGGTCAATCAAGGAATAAAAAGTCCAGCGAACTTCAGAAACAAGATAGGCAATTGCTTCTATCGGGAAAAGAGGTAGGACAGTGGCGTACTGAGAAAGCACTATTGGCTCCAGTCAGGCGGCGTGGTATGTCTTTCATTTCCTCACCACGTAGCTGAGCTTCAGCAAGCGATAAATCAATGGTGTAGAGGCCTAAATTACCAACCACTTGAAGTGAACAGAACATTGTCTGCATCTGGAGGAATTATTCCGAGCCCGGGTAACGACCGGACATGGCATCACAGATTGAGGATCGCGTCAAGTCTCTTGAAGGGAGCGAACATGCGTGTAGTCATATAGTGGACCATTGCTTAAGGGCAATGTTTTCCACATAACTACGTACATTCTGAGGATAATTTTCGAGACAGACATCATCTGTAAGTTATATGCAGATTTAAATTTGCATCATATTGTGATGTAGTAAATTCCCTGTATTTCACAGTTTGTTTTGCTGTTCTTTGGGGGTGTTTTTAACAGGTCGGCGTCTAAGGGCCACCATTTCTCATCTTGAATTTCTCTTGAGGGAAGGCCACATCCCAGGCGAGTAACAAACCAGCCGCATTTTATCTATTGCAAGTTCCATTTATCCAGTGCCGTTTTTTTGCATGGCGCACATGTGTAACCATCTTTAGGCGCATGTATGCATCGTCAACTTGATTGGTTGCCCAAGTCCAAGCCACAATCCGCAATGAGCTTGGCCAAGTCACGCTATGGGAGAGAAGCACATCCCGAACCCCGCACCTAAGATTCAAGTGACGAAATGGACGATGCGGTGTCGGACTTAGTCCGCGACTGGAAGCTGGAGAGCGCTGTCGGTCGGGACTATACTACCCACATCAAGTACGTCTCGGATCCCGCGACCGGGGCGTGGCGCACGCCTGTTGAGGAGAGATGGAAACGTCACGAAGAGGAGATTGGCCGTGGTTCCTATGGCGTCGTCTGGCTCGAACACTGCGTCTCAGGGCCCAGTCTGGGTAAGGCCCGCGCTGTAAAGCAGATTTACACCACCTATGGCTCCGTCACCATTTCACACAAGGATATGTCTCGAGAACTCTCGGCAATTATGAAGTTCCCGCATGAGGCAGTAGGTTCTGACCATCAGCGACCCAGTTGACCCATCCGTTGCTTACCACACTACAGTATCGAGACTGCTTTGTCCAATCTTTTGGCTGGTACGAGAGCAATAGCTCATTATTCATTGCGATGGAGCATCTCCCCTTGGGTGATTTGTCCCGATACCTAAAAAAACCACTTCCCGAACCTCAAGCCAAGCGAATAAGCCTGCAAATCATGCATGGTCTCGACTTTATGCACAAGAGCAAATTCGCCCATCGCGATTTGAAGCCAACCGTGCGTTGCTTATCCAAATTTCCACCTCTTCCACTTGGTACCTGGGCTAACTTACGTTACCATTTCGATGTTTAGAATATTCTAGTTCAACACGGAGGCCCTAACTGGTGGGTTAAGATTTCCGACTTTGGCACCAGCAAGCAGATTGAGACAACTGCCATACGCACAAGCGTAGGCACGGAGCTCTATCAAGCACCGGAAGTTTGCGGGATATACTGTCTATCAGACTTGGAGAATGAGGAGCCAGCAAGGGAGTTTTCCCTTGCAGTGGACATCTGGAGTGTTGGTGCACTCACTTTTCGCATCGCTACCAGCAGATTGCCGTTCGCTTCTCGGCTAGACCTCTTTCGTTACGTTGTCCGAAATGGCGCTTGTCCAACTGAAGATTCTCTCAGTGAAGAATTCAACAAATTCATTCAAGAAATGATGGCTGCCTCGCCTCGCCAGCGTCCAAATACTCCTCAAGCTCTGACGCATACGTGGCTCAAAATTCCTGCTTCTGGATCCACAGATTATGATCAGCGGTCCTCAATGGCATCATTTGAGCCGTCCAGTCCCACTTCACCCACCGCATCGCAAGCATCAGCAACGTGGTCCTCGGACAATGATAGTACTATGCGAATGCCGGCGGTGATTAGTACTTCTATTTCTGATGCAGGAGATATCAATCCAATTTATGACACCGCCAAAGAAAAAACAATGAATTGCGAAGGAATGATGAATATGCATCCCGAGCGGAAATACGAAAGTGAAATATCCGCCGAGGAAATCCTGTCACATTTGAAACTAGATAGTTCGAAACAAATCTTGCTCAAAACATTGATACCTCAAACTATCCACACTAGTACCTCAACATCATCGCCATCACCGCCCCCAACATCCATAAATCAGCAAATTAATCCGGATTCTGAAGAGCAGAAGAGCACGGACGAAGCCAAAAGAGATGGATTCAAATTCCCCACCAGTCAAAAACTTTTTACTTCAATTCAAAACGATATCTTTCTGGTATTCCAGGGATTTGATAGTCGGATTCGCACCGTCGAGCTCTCGCCGAATGGCTATCTGGTCGCGATAAATTGCTCTGGGGTTCATGTCTGGGTCATGGACCACGACCAAAATTTCCAATGGCGACAATCTTTGCCTGGATTGGTATCTGCATTTTCTTCCAACAGTGAATTACTAATTCTATCATCTGACGCCTCGATTACCCAATGGGAGATCGATACCAAAGGCCAGTTCCAAAAGGGAGGCACAGCTCAGTTTCCAAATCCAGGAAATTCCAACAACATGAGCTTGTCGGCGCATGGCGAGTTTTTCATGTTGCATTCATACAGGGCATCTACATCAGAGCATGAAATGCAAATATTCCGGAAGTCTTACGAGGCTAGGTACGACCGAGACTATATATTGAACAACAGAGGGAAATGTACCGTCCTTCTTTCTCCATTTGGCGAAACATTTGCATATAAAATAAATGTCAGGGAGGTTGATATTTGGAGGCGAAAACAATCATTTGGTAGTTTTGATCCCTTACAGAAGATTCAAGAAACTTCCTTGGGGCCTTTTGATGAACCGCTTGCTTTCTCGCCAAATGGTCGCTGGTTGCTCTTGTCAGTACAGAGCGGCATCCGAGTTTGGGAAGCTGACAGCAGTGGCTACTTTCGCCAGGCATCAACCCAGCCATTAGATCACCAAAGTGGAATTGAATGCCAGCCTGTATTTTCACGCGAAAGTACGAGGCTCGCAACGGTTCCCAAGCATAATCCCAAAATGATTATTA
Organism: Calonectria ilicicola; assembly: GCA_020809705.1. Taxonomy (NCBI): domain Eukaryota; kingdom Fungi; phylum Ascomycota; class Sordariomycetes; order Hypocreales; family Nectriaceae; genus Calonectria; species Calonectria ilicicola. The sequence continues at coordinate 1,162,315 of CP085834.1, read as the reverse complement.
TTTGGGACGTGGACGAAAATAATTTCGTGCAAAGGCACAAACTCCGATGCGATCATGCTGATGCAGTGCGATACCTTTCCTTTTCAGCATATGGTAACCGATTAGCATCTGCACACGAAAATAAAACTGTCGTACTTTGGGATATTCCATCTTAGTCCGGCGGAGCAAAAGACCCGGGTCCATGAATGAGAAACTGTTGGTGGAGCGATATCACCATCAATTTAGATGGCCAACCGAAAATAGCATTTGTAATCGTTGAGGCCAAGCTTCCTCAAATTTAATTCGGTTGGTTTAGTTTGTAGTCATTGCGCAGCTGAACCGAGTTCTGGCTGCAAGGTAGCATTCATTTAGTCAATATGACTCGTCGTTGGCACGGCCTTCTTCTTCAGCCCTCATCCGGTTCCACTATTTCGGCCTCAAAATTTTACCCGCCCTGCGTTGTGAGTTGTGATATTCCTTCTGCAACCGGACCGCTCGTAATAATCGCGCACGCACATGCATGCATTGCATCGCCAATATGCCAAGATGCAAATGAAAAGCAAACATGAGCTTTACGAGAGGTAGCCAAGTGGTCAGAAAAACACAAAAAGAAATTTACCTTCGTATCAGAGCACACCAGCGATGCGTGCGTTGATCGTTTCCTGAGTTGTTCACAACGTTGTCAATCAGCCACGGATTGCGCGGATCAGCTCCAGCCTCCCGCAGATCGACGGCTCTAAGATCTACCCCGTGGCAGGACGTTTCCAGATCATCACGACTTCTGTTCATTGAGTCGCGAAAACTCATATGGAGATGCAGACTTCCCAACAATCCGGCAGTCGATGCCGATATTTGTCAGGACATGCCCAGCTTTTACGTCCAGCCCCATATCTGATCAGAACATGAGCCGAGGCCGAATTGCAAGCTGGCGTAAACGGAGCAGGCCGTAATGACAGGTCCCGACGCACTAAGACGATAGCAGTTAGACTGAAGAGGAAGCCTACGAATACGGCCGGGAACGGGCGCATTGACCCAAACCTTGAGCCCACGAAAAGGGGCAGTGTGGGTGCCAATTCCGCAATTAATGTTTCATTGAACTTGCCTTCCGTTGCATTCCCGAAAGCGAGCCCATTAGTCAGGTACTTATCTAGAGGCGGTGACATGCACAGGGAATAATTAGCTCGGGCGAATCTGCCAGGGTGTCAGCGGCGCTTGGGCCGGACTTATGGAAATTCGTGCTACCCTATAGTTGATTGATCCATGATTTTTGTAGGTAGTGACGATGTAGAATGTGTAGATGGTTGAGCTAGATGGGTGTAGATTCTTGATGTTGATCATTTAGAATACTCAAGATATTTTACATTTTCCTCTATATGTTCCTTAATGTTTGTTGCACCTTCGTTTGTCTGTGACCAAAGTAGTTGTCACCAAACATCTTGAATGTCCGATTATGTCATGTTCACCAACTCTGTGATTCTCATCTAATCATATCGGCCTTACTCTACCCCAATTGTTTCAATCACTACCCCAGATACCGTTCTTACCGTGGGCCAGGACCAATAATCCTCCGGCATAATCCATGGTCGTACGATCTAAACGGATTGCCCGACGATTGTTTGTTTTCTCCATCGATTTGTACTTTACGTCCCACTAGTTCCCTTTTGTTCCGCCAAGGTGACTGGTCAGCGCAGGGGTACCCTGTCACACCGCCAACAGCCCCAGATGAGGAAAAAAGGTTCTAGCCTTCCACTCGCAGTGGAATGGCTTGAACGCAATTTGTTTGATTGTATTTCTCCTATCTTAAAAAAAGAAACGCCGTTGCCTGGACTTGAAAAAGTATGGCAATCTGAGATTGCGGCAAATTTGATTGCAGTGCTTTTGACGTGGCCAAGAAGGTCTGGCCTTCCACACTCTCTCTTGGCAAACTTTGCAGCGTGATGGGTATATGCAGTCTTGCATAGAACCCGCCGTATCCATCTAGCTCGCATGAACCGCCTTCTAATTGCATGGAACTGTATTGTGCAAGCACTCGATCGGATCTCGCGTCTTCCGGAACGAGGCTAAACATGCTAAACTTCGAGTTTTTACGCACACGAGGTAAACCTGGGCATATATGAGCGCGTAATATGACAGAACACCAGTTGATAATTTCAACACGTGCAAATTGATTTGGCCAATGTGCTTGCGTATGCCCAATTAGGGCCAACCAATTACGAGACTGAAAACAAACCGTTTGGTCCGCTCTCCACTGCTAGCTCAGCGGCGAACAGACCATCTCGCCTTCTCCCTTGCACGCTCCACCGCAACTCAAATGCTCTGAGGTGGTGGCATAATCAACCAAATGCCATGTGCAGAAGGAAATGCTGCACAAATGTGGCTAGCTCCAGGTACACTAGCCCCCTACCTGAAACATGACACACACTGTTCTATCATTAGGCTTTCGAAGGAATGCCGACAGCTACTATGGAGCCTGTGAATGCCGGCTTCCGACACGGACTTGTTGTTCGTGGTGTGACCATCACGTGGCCCCGGACCGGGCGGTTTGCAATCGCGGCGAGCCCTATGACATGGGTCATGGGTGCGAGTAAACTTTTGGACCTGGACACTTGATAATACGAACGAGCATGGGAGCAAAAGCAAACACTCGGCGGGTTGGCTCACCAGCCCGCCTTCGCTGGGCAACGGCCAAATCGGACCACAAACCATGTCACCCAACTAAGAGGCACAGACAATTACCGGAGCCTCGCAGTGTCGCGGGCAAGTCCGTGGCTCTGCAAGATGATCGTGAAGGCTTCATTCAGAGCAGTGTTAGAAAAAAAAAATCGAGTACGCGTATGTGTGTGCGTATGTTGTATATGTTTTTGGTGCGAATAGGTGTAAATAGCTGCCGATCAATTGATGACTTTCGCAGGGGAGCAGAGCCGCCGCTGAGGCGATCACTAGCCCAAGCAGAATAAGGGAATCTCGATGTCCGTCAAGGGGGCGATCGACAGAAAAGGTTCCAGAATGGGATAAACTCTCTTTTAGCACATCGACACACGCCGTGCCCCAGTTCACAAGAGGGCAAAGATGAGCTCTACTTGTATAAGTATCAGACAACCTCCCCTCAACTAAACAGCCTCTCATCATCCTCACATTCATTCATTCGCTAATTCCAAGCATCTTTCCTTGTCACTCTTTTGACCTTTTTGGTAAACTTACCTATACACTCTTTTATCTTAACTTCTAATTCTTCAAAATGAAGGTTACTCTCTTCTCCGTCCTCGCTCTGGCCGCCTCGGCCATTGCTGGCCCTTGCGCCGTTAAGCCTGCTGGCAGCTCTACTAAGACCATCGCCACCGCCGTCAGCACTGCTACCGGTTCCGCCAGCAAGACTGTCGCCTCTGCCACCGGCACTGCTACCAAGACCAAGGCCGTTGCCAGCTCTACCTCCACCTCCACCTCCACCGGCGGTGACAACAGCGGTCTTGACCTTGACCTCAACCTCGACCTTGACCTCGATGTTGACCTCGGCATTGACCTGACCCTTGACCTTGACGTCGACATCCAGCTCGACACCAAGGTTGAGCTCATCGCCACCCTCGAGGGCTACGTCAAGGTCTGCGAGAACGTGACCGCCACCATCGACCTCGTCGTCGCTGAGGTCTCCAGCGGCAAGATCACAAAGGAGGAGTGCGCCAAGGTTGCCATTCCCCTGGTCAAGAAGCTCATCTCCTCCCTGACTCTCCTTGTCAACGCCTTTGTCAACATCACTGTCGACCTCGACATCTCCCTCGATGCTGACATCACCTCCATCGTCGACCTCATTGTCAAGATCATCACCACCGTCACCGTCTGCCTCAAGAACCTTGTTGTTGTCTGCGGTCTTACCACCGACCTTACCGTTGTCCTCAAGTCTTGCTTCGAGATCCTCGGCAAGATCGTCACTGGCTGCGGTGGCTTCGTCACTGTCATCATCCCCACTCTCGAGATCGACCTCAAGGCCGTCATTGTCGACCTCAGCGCCAGTGTCCTCGCCCCTTGCCTGGACACCGTCCTTGGCTCCTACAACGGCCTTACCGTTGCTCTTGACGTCTACATCAACCTGTAAATATTTGCAGCAGCACAGAATTGATTTCACATAGAGTGGAGGATTAATGCTAGATGTCATACATGACTAGTTGGTATTACACTTATTATTTAATATAGCTATATCCCCTTGGGGGCAGCTCAAATATGGTCTCCTAAGTACGCACATGAACTGAATGGTGAAAAGTTAATAGATCAATACACTACTTCCTTTCTGTTACAAACTGCTTCATCTCCAACTAGTACTGGTGTCTATTAAAAATTAATTAATTGCCCTCTTCTCGACCTGGATCTAATCGTGCCCCATGCTCTCAGCCATTCTAATTAAAGTTTATAACGCAGCTCGCAATCGGTTTCTTAGCGAGCAAACCATAACCTCATCATGACGAATTAGCAGCCTATGCTCCTGGTAGTGATAGATAGACTCTGAAGAGGCCTCATGCGGCCGTTGTCATGACCAAGGTTTAATAATGTCCCCCCTAAGTGATCAATATTGATCTGAACCTTGCCAATGTACTTGTCATACCCTCCCCGACCCAGCCCCGAGGGCGTGTCCAGAAATTGATGATTGACTCTGTACTCAGAATTCGTTTGTGTAATGTTGAATTGTTGATTGTAATGTCCTGCATATGGGACATGCCAGTCGACTTTACAAATTTTGTCGCCGTAGTCCTCATAGATGCAGAGTGAGCCGCTCGTTCCGGCGGGGGACCAGGATTTGCCGCAAGCAGCAATGACAACCTCTTCGCCGGGATTAATCGTTATCTCATTAATATTCCATTCTTCCACCTCTGTTGACTTGTCGAGCTCATAAAACTTTCCCCTAACAAGCATGTAAGTACGCGAATGCATTTATCGCCATATAAGGGGTCGGGGCCCACTCACCGGTCACAGCGGGCTCGGTACACCCTCAGCCACACATCGGTGCTCTGATTTCGTAGGATCATAGAAATCCAGTTGTTTTCTCCTTGGGATTGGGACATGATGAGCTAATGGCTTATTGAGATTTAAGAAGTGTTTGTGGAGTTATCGGTGTTTGATACTGGATGGATGCGTTTGCTGAAGCGTGGTGATGAAAAGATGGGCTTGTACGGAGGGATGATGTTCTTATATATTTTCATGCACCATTTGGGATACTTCAGCGATGGTACGTATGTGTTGAATTCTAGCTGAAGTACTATGTTCCTGGAGCCAAGATTCGAAGGCATGCCGGTCCCTTCTCGGAGCATTTGGAATACAGGCCTTCATGGTAGTTTGGTGGAAAATCCGAGACATTTTCAACTCCTAAATTGGAAAGAAAGACTCCATTTTCTTAGCGTTTACGCGCCTTCAGGGGCCAACTAGAGTGCATTGGGTAACTTTCCAGATGAATGAATTCTTTAAAATATTGGTGCTCTGCTTGTTAGATATATTTGAGATTCATTACTGGAAGAAAATATTCATTACTAGCACAAACAGGAAAATAAATCGATCTAAAATTCTGTTTTGTGTCCAAGATGATACAACGCTGCTATAGTACCTCTTCTGCCCTCGCAATATTTACTATTACGATTACTAAACACTAGTTCTTGACCTTTGACAAACATACCATGAAATCAGGAAAGCATCTTGCGGTTGTTGTGAGCTGAACTAAAAACGTGTTGACTCAGAGCCCGCGTTTTACCTCGGCTGGCGCAAATGAAACTTGCCTGCCGAGGCCTACGGTTGAAAAATTGTCAAGTACGTAGCAAATCCTCGCTAATGGACCAATCATGCAATTGCCGATTTTAAAAAGTAGGTCAATGGGTTCAATTGGCCAAGATCACCGCCAGTGCCGAGTCAGTAAGCACAGCATCACCGTCTAATTGTAATACAGTTCTAGAAAAAGTTGTTTTTTTTTCGGATAGTCCAGGTTCCATGAAAATGGTGATACAAAGCGACCTATTTTCGCTCCCCTTATATGTCTCGGTAACTTCGATTGGTGTCCCCGGGCCGGAATGGCGGGACCTAGCGCGTCAAGACATATTATGAAATATCGCGAAATACAAAAGTTTTTCCCTTGGATAAACATGAAAACGCGTGAGTCACGACAGAATCATACTGACTGGTTAGTCATGGCTTAGGCTACTGGATCATGATGTGAATGGTAGATTGGGTCCTTGTCTGCAGCTTCGTGCATGTCTGTTTCTGTTATTTGCACACCTCCCGATATTTTTCGGAGTGGCTGTAGGTTTCACAAAAGATTTGTCGTATTTTCTAGATTCTTGTCCTGTAAAAATGCACGATGCAATGGTGACGTGTGTTCTGTGAGACATGATCACAAAATGTTTCTCCGAGCTCATCCGGTTTTTAAGATACTTTCAAAAGTACTCCACCAAAACATGCTTCTAACCAAATTATGAAACTAAAAAAAAAAGAGGCCATTAAGGTGAGTATTCACTATTAGTAAACTCTTCGTCATCGATCCAGGGGGCTGGGTAGCGTCTTGGCTTCGCTCGAGGGACATCACGCCAAGGTCTCAGTCATTCTCAGCTATCGTTTTAGCTGATTGTCTAAATTTTTATGTTTCAATTCTTTTGTTGCGTTTAGATCTAAAAATATATTGACATTTAAAAAGCACCATGCTTCACATTAACCCGAGGTACCTCAGATTTGATCCAGCTGTTAAAGAATGTACCTAAAATCTAACCTTTAGACAATATTCCATTTCTCATCCATGTAAGTAAGACCAAGTAGAAGATCACCAGAATTACTGAAAATGGGATCTTTCATGTGAAACTTCCCACTTCCAGGAAAGATAAACTTGGTCTGCTTATCCAACCCTTCTTCTATGCGCGGCTTCATGTCACTCACCACCCTGTTTTCCTCCATAAATCCATAAATGAGTTCCTTAACCTCATCACGCTTAGCGTTGAAATAGGTTTCTTCATCGCGACGATTTTCTTCACGACGCAGTTCATGGCCGAAAATTCCTATTGGGGGGAACTCTCTCAAGTCTTTCTCAGGCCCAGATACTGTGTAGCTTATGTCTCGGTTATGCAATCCCGTCTGGACACTCAGTTGACCATTAGCGTCTACAGCCTTGAGCTTTATAGATGCCACATAATCCAATTTACATTCGATATCCCAGATCTGCTCAAAATTGTAGAACGGGATCTCCTCTGACACGTACTTTGTTTGTGATTTGGCCGTGACATGAACATTTATAGTTCCTGACCCGGGTTGAGGTTGAAGACGTACAATGACCCGTGTGGAGTTGTCCCAGCTTGGAATAAACTGTTTGCTAGGGCGTGTACCTCTAATAGCCCCTGAGGCACTGTGGTCGTAGGCACTCCACAGATCTGAGCCGGGCACTATCGGTTTCGTGGTTGGCCCGTGAAGGTGTCTGGGATAGTCGCAACTCCCCTGAGTATAACTCCAATGGTTACAAATAATCTTTTGAAGTATTTTATCGCTTAAGCCCCAAACCTCAGAGACAAGGGGGTGGATATTTGGCGCTAGAAACCTGTCGATGAAATTGTTTTTAGACATGGCCAGGGTACCACCCATAGGTTTATAGAACCAATCCCCGGACCATTGAAGATCTGATTTTGGAAGGTCTTTGTACTCTGTCATTAGAGTGAAGAGAAATGCATTTTTCCCTTCGGTTTGGGATGCCTTGGCTACATCACCACCGGGCCTGTGATTGATGGTCTGCAGTCGGAGTGAGGTAGGCACCAAGGTTGGCGCTTGTTGATTCGCCATTTTTAGACAATGTAACTCGGACTGTCCGTTTTCAGGTTGTTTGGCACAAGCGACATAGCCCAGAATTGAATTTTTTGGGTCTGCTAAGAAAATACCAAGAAGGTAGTTTCTGATGAAATGCTCTAAGGAGCCACAAACAGAGCTAGTTTGCTCCGAGAACCCAGGAGTAATGGAATGTTTCCAGGATAAGGAATTTGTCATTCTTGTAGTAAATTGAAGCATCAGCTGACTGACACTAAAAAGGTCTGGGTTGTGTATTGCCGATTTAATCTCATTTGGGATGGTGTTCAGCGTAGTCATGGATAAATCCGTGACAAAGGCAAAAGACCAGCCCCCCAGGTCGTATGACAATTTATTAGCTCCTTTATTTTTATTCCAATGCCCAGTTTCAAATCGGATGAGAAAGATAACTTGATCCCCATTCTCTGTGTCTACCAGGGCCACAGTAGCTGGTTTCAAAGTCCCTTCCATAGACGTGCCTTGGACTCCGTCTGTATAGTTGATAGATTGGAGATTTTTGTTGACCTTGTATTTGTATTTCAAACTCTCATTGATGTGGGATTGGGAGAAGGCAACGACTTGGTCGTAACCTTGAAGGGTTAGCCCAAGACGGCTTGGGGAAGTGGCCTCTGAAGTCATGACGAATAAGCTTGGAGAATTTGAAGGAATTACGGAATAAACCAAAACATATGGGATGGGATGAGTGAAAGAAAACCTGCAATCTTGGAGGGAAGTGAGCTATATAATGTCAATCAGAAATCGTCTTCTGGTTATGAGTATCATTTTATGGGTCGTTTCACTTTGACCATGCCAATTACCAAATTCGCATTCGGCAAATCCGCGTTCTGGCTTCTCCAGTTGGTAATGTGACCAAACAATGCATTTCTAGCCTGTTTCTGGAGCGGCGAGCTAGGCTCAGCTGTTGCCAAATGTTCGTGGCGCAATCAATAGCGCTCGGCGATGGTTCCGAAAATGGCATCTTGATTGTTAGGAAACCCTCTGCGAATAGCCAAGCAAAAACATGGTTGCATGTGCAACAGGCTACACTTTATCATTCTCTGTGATTGGCTTCCCGGCCGGCGGCCTCATCGTATTTTATGGATTGGAGGTGATTGGAATCACTTTAGCCCTGTGATTATCGAATTGTGCTTGCAGAAGGTCAATCAATAGTTTCTCAGCCGCTGTTGGGCCGCATACGGCCCCTCACTCATGGTTGACGGAGCTAACCCGTAACGTCTTAATCAATATGAGCGTATGCCAATCAAAGGCTTTTTGCATTATTTAGCTCATTCTTTTGGTGCGACCCTCTTTCGGGCTTCCGACGCTAAGTCCAATATTTACACCTTGGCAAACCAATTGTGGCCTAATCTTCAGATACTCCACCCTTCAGCTTAACGCCGAGTATTGTGGCTGACAGAAGCCCCACTATCTCCTCGGAGGTTGCTTCAAACGTGGGACGAAACAATATGCCGCCCAGAAACGGCATGACTAGGAATTTACAAAGGGACTAACGGGATAGCTGGCTCTCACACTTCAGTGGTACTTTGTCATATATAACTTACTCTTGGTTGTCCCAAATACCATTGCATCTCATCTCATCACGTTGATTGAAAAGTGCAGCATATATTCCCTGAAGCTGCTTGTCCATCTATTTGACAAATATCCGCCATCATGCCGAAAGTTAGCGCCCACCCTGAGCTTATGGATAATGCCGTCCCGGCAGGGCCTTTGCACATCAATGGAAACTTCTTCGCGGCAGAGGATAATAGCGGCGAAAATATGATATTCTCAACAGACACTCATGGAAGTCTTAACTTAGTTCTGAAGGGAGCCGATGGCAACAATGAACTTATCGATTTAGGAGCAAAGTTTGGTCTTGGGGAGGGGGACAAAGTCGGATGTCTTGCCCTGAACCAGAATTTGGACCACACGATTCATCTCGTTTTTTCTGTTTCAAACGGAAATAACGCATCAAGCCTGTTTGTTGTTGAGCCAATGGACAACAAGAGAGAGACTTGGAAAGCAGAAAATCTCTCTAGTCGATTGTACACGGGATCAAGCGGACAGTGGCCAATCAGAATCAACAAGTTCCTTTTAGTGAGACATTTTTCTCGAGCATCTACAGAATTAAACTAATCTTGTCTCAGGGATCGAGCGATGATAGTGACATAGAAAGCACAGCCTACCCATCGCTGTACATTGAACTTGAGCACCTGGATCGGGGTTCAGAGGATATCTGGGGGGTAAGTGTTGATCCAATTGATCGCACTTGGAGAAGACAAGAATCAGTTGAACTACCGTTCAACGCGTTTAAAATCGAGGACAAGTGCATCGGGAATCTCGATGGCTACAGAGGTCTTTTTGTCTTATACAGGGACAGTACATCTTTGCGTCTCGAATTTTCAGGGCTCGATCCAACAGATCCAGACGCAACTTTGAGGTGTATCATTCAAAAAGTACCTCTAGGAGCCAAGAAGATTGCTTCATTTCAAAATAATCAGGGGCTTACTGATTTATTGATAACTGGAAGTGAAGGTCTGACCTACCAAACTGCACAGCAGTGCCTCGAAGGACAGAGTTGTACTCCAACACTAATCTCCACAGAATCAGCTTTCCGAGATGTTTCTCAGATGTTCGTTGCCCAGACCAATGCCCAACTATCTTTGTGGACTCTCAACAATGATACCAGGTTGTCTTATAAGGAAATGAACATATCGCGCAATGATGAGGAGCAGCCTCAGACCAATATACCAGCCATCCCGCTTGTCGAAGGGCTGTCCGCTGGTTCCAACTTTGCTGCTCTTAGAAACAAAAGGCTTGGCCAGAGATTATTTATTGCCGACGGTGATGGAAAGATGAAAATGCTTGAGCAGAGCATAGAAAGTGCAATCTGGCAACCTCCAGCAGAAATATACATCCCCGAATCCGATAAGATGATTGAGTTCTCATCATACACAATTCAGGTGTCTGTGGAGGAAGATGATGGAGCCCCCATGGCTAATAAATCCATGAAACTGTCATGCTCTACATCTACAGAAATAATCGCGAACGGAAAGACCTTTCGTGCCTCACCTGATAAGGATCAGCCTGTTTCTACTGATGAGGATGGATCCTTGACCATCATAATCCGAAGCGACACGCTCAGTGCGCCCACCATCACTTTGAAGAGTCGTGCTATTTTCTCTGGTGGATCATTGGTGATTGACCCAATGTCAAAAATGTGGTCAACCATTGGGTCAATTAGCTCTGCTAAAGATTTGAGGGCTATGAAGATGCCTGATGGTACTGATTTCGTGCGAGAAGGTGTAACTGACGTTGAACTTGGCCATGCTGCAGAGGCGCTGAAATCGCTTCATGGTTTACGGGGCGAAATTTCCGAGTCCTCTATCGCCGCATCAGAGGCGAACGGGTGGTTCGACGCAGATCGCCTCTGGGGTGCTCTGTATTTTGCTGTCGATTTACTCAGCAAGGCCTGGGATACAATCAAAAAGGGCGTGGAGGTTGTCAAGAAGGGATGGAACTGTCTTGTTGAAAAGGTAAAGGAGGGGTGGAAGTTTGTCCTAAAGATCGGCGAGAAAGCTTGGGATTTCGTGCTACAGACTGCGACGCATATTGCGGCTGCAGTGCAAACAGTCTTGACTGCAATCTCACGGGGATGGGAGTGGATCAAGAAGAAGCTCGCATTTATTTTCAGCTGGGGAGATATCGTCATAGTAAAGGAAGCTCTGGTCAACCATGTCGCGCATGGCCTGGCTTTCGTTGCTGAAGGAGCACCTATTGTTGAGAGCAAGGTGCAAGAGTATTTTGCAGAGATGCGTACAAAAGTCCGCAGCTTGAAGAACCACAATCTTCCTCCTGATATCGCAAAGCTCAAGACAGGCAAAAATCCTGAAATGGAGGCCAAGTTGAAGAACTCGAGGAAATCAAACGACAAGGTTGACAAGGGCGAGAAGGTTGATGAGGGCGAGAAGGAGACTGAGACTCCACAAGCCCAATACGTATCATATCACCTTAAACAAGGAAGTTCTCGCACAAAGAGACAAGGCCAGGGCAACGTCTTTTACGATCTTGTCTGGCCCAAACTCAAGGGTGTCTGGGCGAAAGTGGAGAATCTGTTCACTCAGCTCTGGAGCAATCTAAAAAATCTCTTTGACAATCCAAAAAATGCCAAGTTTGAAGATTTAATCGCCAACATGGGTTTAGATCTACTCGAGAACTCCCTCGATATTATCCAGGAGATGATTACCAGCTTTTTGGGAATTATCCGCGAGTTATTGATGGAGATAACTGACAGCCTCAGCCAGGAAATCCAGATCCCAGTCATCTCTGCGCTCTACAGGAAAATTGCTAAATGCAAGATGACTATTCTTGATGTCATTTGTCTAGTCATAGCGGTACCTGCTACTTTCGTATACAAAATTGTCGTCGGAGACAATCCTGCTGAGATAGAAGGTTTCAAAGACTTTGCCAAGTCAGGATCCGGGCAAAAAGCACTCGCCAATCAGATGAGCCAGATCAGAGGAGGGTCTGGACAGTTTTCCGCCATGGCTGTTTCCACTCAGTCCCGACCACTTATCACAAACCGAACGCTCATCACTCGCATTGGTGATGAAAAGCCAGACACCATTGCCACCGATTCGTGGCTTGCAGCGGGCGTCTCAAACAGTTCCTCATCTAACCGTCCACCAGGTTGGCCGAGAGGACCAGCACAAAAGGAATTCGAGCGGTCCGTAGCCAAAGTAGCACCGGCTCGTAAATTTCTCGTTCCTCTCGGTCACTCCGTTTGGTACAACTTCAACACCTCGCCAAAAATGTTCTTTCCCACAGACGACGATAGCGGCCCAAAATGGAAAAAATACCTTTCACCTACATTCAAGCTAGTCATGTGGATCGCCCAATTTGGAGAGGTGGGAGACCTCCACGACCTCCTCAATATGCCCAAGGGGCTGGGTGACGATGACGAGGGTTTCCGGCTGAGAGTGAAAATGTGGTTTTTCGGGGGCGTTTCCGCCTTCGCCAACTTCGTGTCCAGCAGAGTCGGAAATATCACGAGTGTGCTCATGGGCGGGATTCAAACATTGCTGCTGCTTCAAATACAAATCGAGGAGTCTGAGAAATATTCGACGTACTTGATCTTCGAGGAGTGGACAAAGTTGCTCGGCAAAATATTGACCAGTATTACAATGTTAATGGACGCGCCAGTGGCAAGGCAAAAGATGGCGATTGCGTCTTTGGCAATGAGCAACACCGGTATATCGATGCAATTCTTCCGAGGAATTGATGAAGTTTTCAACCCCAACAATGTTCATTATACGGGAATAGAGTTACCCTGAATACTCTATTTGCCACGATTTACTGCTTGAAGTGATGGATTAGACGATGAAAAAAAAAACGAGCGGTCGGTGCATAGCACAGGCCTTTACCCTAGGTTTTAGTTTTGCATTTTATGCCACAGTCTAGCGACTTATCTATACTCAAGATTTCAAATAAAAGCTACTGATTTGTAAACATATTTCAAAGGCTTTTCGATCATGCCTTTGATGGGATTTTGCCAGAACGAAGGCCAATGTGCAGTCGGCAATTCGACCTAATTCACTAAATTAGAAAGCTGGTATCAAAGAAGAACATATTCTTGAACAAAAGAATTGTGGGTAGGATTATTTCGAGTTCTCAAACATATGGCTCAAAAAAATCCTCCGACCCAAGCGATGCTAGTTAATAAATAGACCCAGTCGACGGGGATATTTTCCGAATCATCTACATGTCTTTGAAACAAGTTGAAGGTTCCACTGCATCGGATGTTTTCCACTTCGCCTTAGATCCTTCGAAATGCCATACCTGATCTAGGTAGGCATGCCGCCATTATTCTTTGTTTTTCGGGGGACGCGCGCACGAGGTGACATCGCGTAGCCGGCATACGTATCACTGCACGATATTACCGTGTTTCGAAACTGCAGTCGTGTTCTTCCAGATGGCACCAAAGGTATACAAGACCGGGTTCCCACGGTTTTGTTGTTCAGGGTATGCGCAAGGTAACTCCTTGCGTCCCATCGGTCAACGGTTTGGTTGCCTTATAGAGAAATATCACCGCTGCATGTCAAGAATACGAAAAAGGAGCCCGCACAAGGTTTTATTTTAATTATATAATTAAATTCATTGTTTTTATTCTTCTACTTTCTTTCACCCTTTTTTTTTTATCGACCTACAGTTTTGCGTATTTTTTTTTTTCATCTTTTTTACAACCATGTCTCCAAAACAATCCTGTGGTAACATCACCGGCCATGGCGGCTATAGGTCGAATTGAAATTCTGGATTAGTGAATTAAAACGGTCTCTCTAGGTCTTTTGTAGCGGTTGGGGCTAATTTAGCTTGCTGTGACTGACTTGGTGCCCGCTTGGACAGGTGATCTCCATGCCCATGGCCGTGCCCGACTGGTGTTTTGACGGTGTTCGGCGAAACCAGTAGCGGTCAGATGGTCTTATCACCCTAATTGACAGTGTTTTCGGATGAAAGACTAGTTGAATCGGTCCGTACGTAGTTGCTCGAGTCACTCGCCGTCTCATAGCTGGAGAGTTCGGGCTAGGCTATGGCGGCAATCAGCGCGCCGTGGTGTGTGTGAGCGCAGCTTTCCGTTTTGCAATCTGCATTCGTAAATTAAAGCAACCCTGAAAAATTGAGTGCACGCGAAGTGTAGGAGGGATATTACACGGGACTAAATACCCTAGGTGGTATTGTGGCTAGCCACGTAGATTCGTCTCACTCGCTTAGTCCGGTCGTTAATCCGAAACACGCTGTCGGCTTCAATGCCAGGGTTATCGTTGTATTGTGTCAGCTCCTAGAAGCCGGGAGCCACAATTTTCACAACCCTAGTTCGCGATACCAACGGTGATTCTCGGAGAAATCGTCCCCAGGCGCTCGGATCCCAACCGGTGGAGACTATCGTTAGCTGGCAAGCTTGCCGACGATACATATGGGTCGCTTTTCTTCGAACAGTCTTCCCTGGGAGAAAATCCCCATCAGCCGACGCGTACGTTTCCCGGTTGAAGGATGCCCACATTCGAAAAATGGTAACCGGCACAGATCTGTCAGGGGTGACTCGCAGCTGGTCTTAATAGGGCCATGCCCCTGGAAATAACATCTGGGATTTCTCCTTCAGACGAGCTGGCATGCTCTAAGCAGCCATGACGGAACGATCACCATTCGACATCGAGGCCTTTGCCTCTCTTGGCGTCGAGATATTCATCATCGCCTTCAGGATATTTTGCCGCGCCAGACAAGTCGGATTGGGTAAACTGGAGCTGGACGATTACCTCATGATTCTAGTGATCCTCCCTCTTACGGCAGAAACAGTCCTGGCTTCTATGACGGGGAAATTATACCATGGACTGACTAATAGTGGGATGACAGAAGAGGAGCGGGCTTCTCTAGATCCTACTAGTGGTGAATACAAAACAAGGTATGCCATGCTAACCAAGTTTTGCATTTGGGTTGTAGAAAATCAATCGATACTAACAGGTCCAAATTTAGAGTCGATGGCTCCAAGACACAAATTGTCGGTTGGTGCATCTACGTCACAGTTATGTGGCTTATAAAAGCATCAATGTGTTCTTTTTATGCTCGTTTGACAGTAAGGAACACACCTCTTCAATACGAAAGGATTATCTAATAATTTCTTTAGTCTGGATTACAGTCTTACAGAGGCAAAGTCTACATTGGAATCGGCTTTGTAGCCGCCACATATGTTGCTACTATTTGCTGCCTTCTTTTCTCCTGTTATCCCTTGGAGAAGAACTGGCAGATCTACCCAGATCCAGGGAGTGAGTCGACTATTATGCCCTTCGAATTGCGGCTGTTAACCTTTCCCTCCATTAGATGTTTGCCAGCCTGCAATTAGTCGCACCAATGTCTACGTCACTTTATCGATGAATATGTCAAGTGATGTCTGTCTACTTATCATGCCGCTTCCAATGTTAATTGGGGCCCGCATTGGCAAGTTAAGGAAAGCGGGTTTAATAGTCCTCTTTTCCGGTGGCTTCTTAGTTATCATCACTGGGGTCTTTCGATGCATCATGATTCTATCGGTGAGTTCTATCTCGAAAGGGAAACACCGAATGCACTGACTTATTGACATAGAATCCAATCACTGGTCCCTCGCAAGCCGCGAATTGGGCGATACGAGAGTCATTCATCGCCGTTCTGACATCTAATATCCCACTTACCTGGGGCTGGTTGCGTCAAAAGCTGAGACCAGTTTTCGGTTCTCTCGTCTCCTCTAATAGGGCTCTGTACAAGAGTGGAGCAGAATCAAACACTCTGAGATTAGATAACCGCAACACCCCGCGAACCACACGAGTTGGTCCAACTAGCACCGTCTGCTCTCAAAGCATAAATCCCCACCACGACATCTTTATCCACGCGGACGGCAGTTGCGAGCGCATAATAGCATCTTCAAATCATTATAATGGAACGATGAAAGACATGGAAGCTGGCGATTCGCCATTCCCGGTGTCTGAGGCAGATTCATCGAAGGAATTTGACTACAAGACATGAGAAAGGGGTTTAGGCGAAGATGATTTCAACCAAGACATTGCTTTTTTTTCCTTATCGTGCTCTTTTTTCGGACTTGGTTTCAATTTGGTTTCGGTTATAATTCGGATGTATACTACTCGGTGGATCGGGTTCAATCACGGAACGGGAAGGCAGTCAGGAAAGGTGGCGTGAAAGGTAATGAATGGACACCTGCCCAGTCATGGTTAATGGATTTGTACGATTTTATAGACAGTCTTTTGGATGTGCGAATAATTCAAACCAATAGACGGATAGATGATAGCAATAGAATTTCATTATACGTAATTCAAGAACGCTGCTTGAACATAGGCTTGTTGGGTCCACTACTATGCGAAGCCTGGTAATTTGCATGATGAGATATGTAATATCACAATACATTAAAAATGAGATTATGCAACTAATTAATTCACAAATCAATAGGTGAGGAATCAATTCAATTTTACATGACCAAGACGTAGAGGGGCGCAAGTCTGATGAGCGAGAACTGTTAGGTCGTCTAGGGTAAAACTAGTTTTCTTGTCGTTATTCTCTCACCAAATGCGCGATTTAACAACGCACATCGACTTGTTTTCGTATTAGCTACCGGTTATTCTGTCCTAGCTGACATACTTCTGTCCTAGCTGACATACAAGAGCCATTAAAATACACTGCCACGTTTAATTGTGCCAGAGAGGAGCGCAAAGTGAGGTAATAGTTTTAGGCTTACTGTATTTGGACTAGTGCCATAATTCTTTCTGTTCCACATCAGACGATCGCATTGATGCCCTATGCCAAAAGGGGACCAGATTGGATTTTGCCATGCCCACCGCTTTAACTTCTGGCATCATTCTTACTCCCAGTGCATTTGGGCTTCCAGATATTTGGCTGGGGCTTGAAGGACGGGCTTCTCGTGTTGTTCCACAACGTCATCGGCAGAGATTGGGCGAGGCCGCGCCCTAGTCGATAAATATGCGTCTCATCGACGTGTCGACGATGGAGCTGCATACGTTTATCGGCCAAAACATACCCCGCTATGCGATCCTATCTCATACCTGGGGTGACGATGAGGTAGAATTCGGAGACTTTCTTGAAGGGACCACTAAAAAAGGTCTTCAAAAGATCATCGAAACCTGTAAGCAGGCAAAGCTTGACAATCTCGATTATGTCTGGGTCGACACTTGCTGCATCGATAAATCTAGCAGCGCCGAACTTACAGAAGCCATAAACTCCATGTTTAAATGGTATAATAAGTCAGCTGCCTGCTACGTATACATGGAAGACGTCACACTTTCGTCGAGCGGCCCAATCAACTTTGAGACTAGTAGGTGGTTTACGCGGGGATGGACACTGCAGGAGCTTATCGCACCCCATGAGCTGCATTTCTTCGATCGCGATTGGAAGAAAATGCACAGTAGGCACGAAATCGCAGACGAGCTTTCGGAAATTACTGGTATTCACGTCAACATACTGTCTCGAAGACATCGTCTGGAGCGCCCTGCTTTGTTGATACGCAGAACCAACCACAACACAAACTGCCCCACATGCAAGGCCTATGATACCCTGTCCATGTACCTCGGCGACGAATCAATTGCCAAAAAGTTTCAGTGGGCTGCAAACAGAATAACGACTCGCGAAGAAGATATTGCCTACTGCCTCATGGGCTTATTCGATATCAACATGCCCTTGTTGTACGGCGAAGGCAAGAATGCATTTCTCCGGCTGCAAGAAGAGATTCTTAGAAAGACACCCGATCAAACAATATTGACCTGGACTGAGTCGTTTCTAAGACGCGATAGACACAGGCCATACCTACCGGAGCATCCATCCGCGTTTCAATTCAAGGTGGGCGAGGGAACTGATAGACGTTTCACGCGACATGACATCATCACAACTCCGAGAGGTCTGGAAGTCGACGTTGTTCTCGGGCCGTGTGTTGTGACGATATTTCACGATAATGGAAAGGATCACCAGTCTAAAAAATGGCTGGCTGTACTTAGCTGCCCTGTCGAGGTAGATCAAACAACAAGGGTAGGCATTATCGTCTCCCGGATTGACAGTGAATCTTCAGCTGCTGGCTACCGCCGTGACCATAAAGATTCCTTGGTTGTGTTAAAAGTTGGAGAAAGACCGCAGGTAGTGGAGAACTTTGTTCGGTCTCTCCCATCCTCACGTCGCCAACCAGGCGATATCGCAGGTGGGTGCCGTAACCCCATCTTTGGCGGTAGCTTTGAGCATCTCTGAGCTTTCATTGCTGACTTTTATTTCCTAGTGGATTGCGACATTGGGCAATTTAAACCAGAAAGAATTCTTCTTCCATCTCTAGACTTGTTTTTGGGCTCATCAGAGGAGCGAAGACAGGTCAAGCTAGCATTCAAGGGGTATGGAGATTGGCGTTTGGAAGCACAAGAACCTCATTTTATTGGAGCACACCCCATCCTAGAGCCAGACTTTCTCGGTGGCCAAAGCATCATAGATGATGTCAGAGTCGATGGCGTATTTTTCTTTACGAATGATGAGACTGGATTTTTCGTCCTGTTTGGGGTTGAGGGGTCGGACAACTTTGAGCGCGGATCATCGGATGCGCGGCGAGTGTGTTGGATTGAACCTTGGGAGTCTTTCTTTCAGGGAGATGCCTCGGACATGGACTTTGGAGACAACATAGATGAGACGCTCCGAGTGGCTCGGGAGAACTATATCAAATATTACGCTGACAACCCTTTTGTCATGCCGGGGCCAGAAGTAGTAGGATCCGGGTTTTGCGCAAATGCGCGCATTGAGTTATCGGAGTTTTTGGGTCGAAAATGGTACACGGTTCGAGTCAATGTTCACGAAGTAGAGCATTCGCCTTAGTTAAGTGTTGTGACTCCCATTTTAAGGATCCCGATAGTTTCATGAGAAGTCTTCTTGTGTCTTGCCGTGATGAAAATGAAAATGAAAATGATGCCTGGGAGGAAATGGCTGGATGAGAGTGGGGTGGGCTTTTTGAACTGCTACATGGTTATTTCCGATATGGTTGAACAACAAGCATTTTCGCAGCTCCAAAGCCAATATCTGACATAATAGCCATGAACCAACCAACCAACCAACCAACCAGCCAATAGCAATTCAATAATGAAACTTGTGGAAATAGCAAAGGTCCGATGGAGGCCACGTGATCAAGCCACAACACGGCCAGTGAGTCAGCTCATGCTTGGGCTGTGTTGGTCTGTGCACGTAGCGGCAGCCTCTATTTTTGGTCACCGTCTTCATCCAATTCAAAAGTCACTTTCATTCAACACACATACATGTTCTGTTATGGATCCTCAACGTGATCCCAGACCCGTCCCAACAATTTCATCTTTACCATATGAAATCCTTCAGCAAATTTTGGAACATTTCTGTACGCATTGCTGCCCCGGCCCACCAGGAGATGAGTATGACTTTACTCCCAGACCAAAGTGCATCAGGACTCTGCAGGCTCTCGCTGTAACCTCAAAATGCCTTCGCTCTGCTGTTCTGCCCATCTTGCTTCATCAGCCGGATGATCACATGTCCCCCAAGGGGCTTGCTCGCCTCCTTCGTCTTCACCCCCACTTGGGAGTCCACGTCCGACAAGTAGAGCTTCCCTTGCTTGAAGAGGGTTCCGATGACGTAGAATTTTTCAAAAGTGCCGCGCGTGACATGCTCGTTGCAGCCGGTGACGATGCGGAATTTTCGCAAGCTGAAAGACATGGGCTGAGATGCGAAACGCTAGCTGCTGAAGTGCTGATGGTGTACGCTCCCCAAGTGGACACTTTCTTTATTGAACTCTACGACTCCAACGACTGGTCTCGGGCCGCCGACTTTAAATATCTATCCAACCACCTAAAAAGGGTAGGCGATGGTACTGGTTTCGAGAGCATTCGTCGTCTCTTTATTCGGCGACCGGTGAGAACCTCTACCGCCATATCTAACCCTACAATTCTAAGCTTACTCGGCGCCACAACCAATCTGGAACATCTCAACCTAAGTTGGATGTTGGGATTTGACCTTTCCAGTCTAGATGGCTTCGATATTGAAAACATCAAGCCAGCTTGTCGCAGCCTAAAAACGCTCAGCTTGAACGATTGCATTTTTAGAGGCGACTCGGAAAACTCAGACTTTGGCTTTCTCAGCGAAATGCTTAGGCACGCCTCGAATCTGCAGACATTCAGATTTTCGATGAGCATGAGTGCTGGTGAGCCTTCTTATCTTGTTCAGTCAGTCATGATCAAGACCTTTATTCGGAGTCTCCAGCCAGTTGCACCGACCCTCAAGCACCTCCAACTGAACTTTAGGGGCAGACACTGGAATCGCGAACATCTTGATGCGGTAGAATTTTCTGCATTTCATAATCTTGAAGTACTCGATCTCAATTTCCAGACTGTGTGCTGGTGCAGGGACCCGAGGCCAAAACAAGAAGAGACCACGACCACGCCGAGGATAACCGATGTAATTCCTGCTTCAGTAACAAGACTGCGGCTTCGGGTCAGCATACCGAACATCTCACCTTGCCAGGAGTGCCTTGTGGACTTGGGTAACAAAGCGGCACAGGGGAGTATCCCTGCTCTACGACGCCTAGAAATCAAATGTGCAGATGGGGCAGCAAAGTTCGACCAGCCTTTCACTGCGAAGAATGAATACATATTGCCCATTTTGGAGTCATACCGGAAGGCTTTTGAGAATACGCACATTTCTCTACATTTCTACGCCAAGGTTTTCGTTTGGATTCGAGACTCTAACCCGAGCCAGTTGGCTTGGATGAATGTACACAGTCAATGAATTAAAAGCCTGCACTTTTATCCTTTATGAGATTTTATGCTTCTGCATGCTAATGAATAATTGGCACAAGGGCAAAATTTTAACACATCTGCTAGTGACAAATCTTGTGGCTAGACTTTCCAATTCACCGAAGTCGAATTCACCGAGGCAAGAGACCGGAGGCATACGAATACGACGGTCAATCATGATTAAGACAAGGTATATGTAAGATTTTCGGCTCAGCCTCAGCGGCTCCTGAAATGTTTGGATGCGGTCTGGACTATGGAACGGCATCATATGCGCATCTCCTGTCCAAGTTTGGAACAAACTCCATTGGGCAACCTACATTTGGCTAGTGCTAGACCTACTAACAGCTGAATGGAGCTGACATGTACCTTCCTCTTCTTGGCAACATATTAAAGCATCTTGGCAGTTGCTGGTTCCTGAATGCTGTCAATATGGAGGCTAGTTTCTGTTTAGCGAGGAAACTATTGGAGAGTGGCTGGCTACATCGATGTTTGTCTGTGACAAGACTAAAATCCGAAACTAAAAACTGGGAACACTGGTTCGTAGCATAAGAAATAACAGTAGGAATAAACCCTTTTCCTCGGACAAGAAGACAGAGATGGATGCATTGGTAATCAGATGGCATCCAAGAACAGGCTGCGCTCTCTCAGTGCGCATGCATTTTTGTTGTCACACACATTTCGAGAATTCTTCTCCGAGTGAATTATGAGACAATGCAACTGAAAATACCCCATGTTTCAAGCCAAAAAGCCAAGCGAGAGGGAACCTTGGGCATCTCGCCCTTTTTGGTACCTGTGGCTGATCTATCGAAAGTGGCTGGCTGAGCAGTCGGGATTCGCCCCGCTGCGGCAGAGCGAGTGGCTGAAGTTTACTCCTCTAATTCATCCATTCAACTGCCGAAGATGTAAGACAAGGCTTGCACAAAATGCCGCGTGAAGTGTATTCCGGTGTAGATTGGTCATGAGGCACGGCTATCACGTACTAAATATGCGCGCTTCGGGGATCATTCTTCGGAGGCCCAACTCGCCAATTAAGCGACAATTGCAGCTAGGCCTTCTCCGTTGCGCTACATGCAAGCCCAAAACACCACATTTCTGAGACTTTGAGGAATTCTGCTGCATCAATAGGCCAAGATGGGTATTCACGACGCGCGTGCATCATTGACCTGACGTCCCTGTCAGAATTTAGGGCCAGAAGGACTCTGCCTTGGAGGACTGTGGCTAGCTGGCGTGCCAAGAGGGATTTGCATGGGAATTGCCGGTTCGGACAAGTCGTAGTTGAGGCAAACATGTTAGCTCCCGAGAGTGTAGAGATCATTGGAAAGGAGGAGAATGCTTGAACGGGTCACGGTGCAAGTGCTGATATCAGGGAAACATATAAGGTGAGCCATTTCGCGTCAAAGCTCGGGGGAAAAATCATCAAAGCATCTCAAAGCATTGCAAAGCATCCACTTCCAACTCTCACACTCAACAAACTTCATTTTCTCTTACAAACACCCTTTCAAACATCACAATGGCCTACCAACTCAGAGTCATCGCCACCGGCACTGCCTTCGCCCCTGAGGACAACGGTGTCTGGACATTTGCCGATCTCAACGGCGACGGTGTCCAAGACCTTGTCTACATCAAGACGCGCAACACCGGAACCAACAAGATTGAGGTTCACGGTTCCAGCGGCTCTTCCAAGTTCCAGGACCGCTTCGTCGCCACTGGCACCGTCTTTAACATTGAGGACAACGGAACTTGGCTGATGTGTGACTGGACCGGCGACGGCAAGGCCGACTTGATTTACATCAAGACTCGCAACACTGGCACCAAGAAGACCGAGGTCCACGTTGCCGATGCCGCTTCTGGATACCAGAAGTTTGTTCTCCAGACTGGCACTTGCTTCGACATGGAGGACAACGGTGTCTGGACCATGTCCGAGAAGGGAGACCTTGTCTACATCAAGACTCGCAACACTGGCTCCGGCAGAACTGAGTACCACGTCGCCAGCAAGGCCTCCAACTACCAGACCTTCACCCAGCACGTCGTCACCGACTTTGGCATCCAGGAGGGCGGCAATGGCTACTGGTGCCTTGCGCCCAAGTGCGACGGCGCCTTTGCCGACCTGTACTACATCAAGAACAAGAACACCGGATCTGACGTTGTCGAGGTCCACGCCGTCTCTGCCAGCTCCGGATGGAAGAAGCGCCTGATTGATGTCGGCACCGGCTTTAAGCTGGAGGACAACGGCAAGTGGCTCATGGCGGATTGGACCAAGCACGGCCAGCCCGACTTGGTCTACATTAAGACCAAGTCTACCGGCACCGGCAAGATTGAGGTCCACATCAACGAGCCCTTCCCTTAATTTCTGTTTCTGAACGACTGTGAGCTAGATCGAGAGCAAGTTGCTCGCAGGTATTTGGCATTTTGTGGTCTTGTTTGTTTGTTGTTTCTTGGTCGCTAGTTTTGTTGGGGCTGCACAATCTCTGGCCGGCTCACTGTTACGATTTGAGATGCAGGGTACGAATTTGTAGCTAGGATAATGCACAGAATGAATTTACATGATTTTTAATTCAACTAGCCCCAAGGTTAGCATTTTTCGCTGTTTTAAATATTAAGTTCCATTTGATCGCATAATCTTTCAGTTTCTCGTCAGATTTCCGCAGTGAGCTGAATTTACAATGCGACTAGCGAGAGGGAAATATTGTGGTTCAACGCGTTTAGAGACTGGAGCGGATGTTCCTTTGCTTAAAACACCCCATGGCCCAATGAGCGAGCACCTTAATGTCATGTTAGAGGTGGCTGGAAACTGGTGTGGTTCGTATCGGAATGTGCTAAGCGCGTAGTATCTTTTTGCAAAGAATCTTATTTATGAATACCTCATGGATTCCGGAAAATGCGGCAAAGTGATTCACGTGCCATGATAAGCCGAAATCCCGGTCTTGCGGCTGAGGAGCACATCATTCAAAGTTGGAATCAGGAATATTACGCGTAACCTAAGAGATAGATGAACAAGTATGAGATACAATACCGTCATGAATTCTATGCTTTCCTTTCGTGATAATTCTCCCCATTGCCGAGTAGTGACCAGTGTAAAGACATCCGGGGTTCGGACCAGAGCATTGTCCGTGTCCCACCAAACTAAAGTCTTCAATAGCTACAGTTGCATATTATTCGCATGTTAAGAATCCCTTGTCAGTCTGGAAGTAGCCGGTACGGTTTTTATCATGCGGTTGACCGATTTTAGTGGGATTGCGATACTAATTAATAACAGTGACGCAGGTGATGGGGATGGCGGAGGGTGAATCAATGCTGGACCAAGGCATCTAGTTTAAGTCTAAGTGGGCGAGTTGATTGCATTTGATAGATATCAAGTGCATTTCAGCGATTGCAAGGCAAAACAATAAGTTTTAATCTTGACTCAAGAGAATCCCTATTAGGAAAATCGTCATAGATCAAAGCACTAATAGTGAAACTCTCGGGTAGGAGTCGGGACACTCGGACCCTTATCAGCAGATGAAGCACCCAGCACTAGCGGCTTACTAGCCCGCCCAACCATCGGATTAACAGGGGCTCGTGCGTCGAAGGATTCGTAAGCCGTTTTGCTGGCTGTAGATATATCACGCTGTATATAGAACCACAAGGCTGATCAACAGCATTAATACGACGATGTATCGTTCATCACATTGATAAGATCGATAAAGGGCATCGGATTCCATGCTCAAAGAGGTAGATTTGCAACCTAATTTTTCGCTAACGTGCGGCTCTCGCCTTGTCCCCACCATGGCCCTGTGCGGAGTCGGGGAGATTGCGTGGGCAGATCGCGGGGACCCAAGACACGACGACCATTTTTTTTTTTTTCGTATCGAATCATGCATTTGTAATGCAGAATTTCCCGCAATTGGAGACTCCACAGGAAACACACTTACCTGTTTCTTTTGACTGGTGGCTTCCCGACCGTTGACGTTGACCGATCGCCTATAAATAGTCAAACGGCCTGTGATGAGG
Organism: Calonectria ilicicola; assembly: GCA_020809705.1. NCBI lineage: Eukaryota > Fungi > Ascomycota > Sordariomycetes > Hypocreales > Nectriaceae > Calonectria > Calonectria ilicicola. The sequence continues at coordinate 1,137,221 of CP085834.1, read as the reverse complement.
GTGGCTTGGCTTTTCATCAGCCACGTGCGATAAACGCGGAATTCCCCAGCTTCCTCTTGGAGTGTGGGTTTCAGAGTTTGCCCTACCGTTTATTGTCACCAATGATGCTTTGGGGATGGTAGTTTCCCGGTCAGAAAGGCCATGTTTGTTGCGCTGAGAGACTGCTCAAGACATAGATTCCTTGATTGTGAAGTCATCTTCTGCTCAACTATCTCATCATTTGTGCCATGTGTACCAGAATAGCCCAGCGCTTCCATGTTTTAAGCAGACACGAGAGGGACAGAGGCTGGTGAGCCTACGCCGCACTATCTCGACACAGCCTCTGCGGGAATTCCGTTGCGAATCGTAGGTTTCTGAGTCGGTGTCTGAGGTCGAGCCGATTCTCCGTCGCTAGGGCTTATTTCCGGGCTAGCTGAGGAGGGACAGTGGCGCTAAAGGTGCGAAGGATTCATCCCACTGGCGGTCGAAATTTAAGAGCCCCCAATCAGACCAATCAACCGCTCTGCTGCCCTGGTATCCGCCGTGGTAATTGAAACCAGGATCGCGCCTGGGAGTGCTGACGAATGGCCCACCCCCTGCTCAGACGTCAAGAGAGCATGGCATGCTGGGTGTACTAGAAGATGGATAGCCCCAAATTTCCAGAGTCCCTCTGTGGACGATTTTCTTTGTTCTCCTTGACGGTCTTTTTTCATTTTTTGCTGTCGATCTTGACGAGGCCTTGCCTCCGTGGCAGTCGCGATGTCTCTCAAGTATACCCTATCATTTCTACTTCTCGCCCTCGTCGCTCATGTACGATCCGATGCATTTGTCAAGCCCCCCAATGCCGGCAATTATGGCGACTACAGCGACAATTCGGTGTACAAGGAGAATAACAATATCAGCATGGAGTGGTCGTCGGATCTAGACCACATGAACGTCGTCTTGTATCAAGTTTATCCCATGGGAGGCGAGGGCAACGACACATGGAGTTACAACGATACCATCGTCGGTAGGGCTGCTTCGCTAATCTTGGTGCTGAGGCGTACACTAACCGAAACCCAGTCAACTCTAGCGATACAACCTATGTCTGGAACGCAACCTTCTCCTCATTCTCGACGAATTTCTCCACTGACGAGGCTGCTGTATTCTACGCTGCACTCTATGAGACCGGAAACACATCGCTTGCTGCGACATCCCACTACTTCAACGTAACCAAAGATGAGGAGACGACGACTACAACGACTTTGACATCGTCGAGCACAGCGGCAACGGCAACAGGCGACAGCACATCGCAGGCCGCTGCAGCAACAACATCAAGCGACAGTTCTAGTTCGGGATTATCAACCGGGGCGGTGGCAGGTATCGCCGTGGGCGCAACACTAGGTGGAATTGCTGTTCTCGCTGGTATTGGGTTCTTCATCTGGAAGCGTTTCCACAAAGGCTCCGATGGCACGTCGACGACAAACCAAGGCTCGCCTATGACAGAATACAAGCCCGATGGAGTTGGCACAAATGTTTATTACCCCCAGACCTATCAGCAAGATGGATGGAAGGATATCCACGAGGCGCCAAACACGCCTGCTGTACAGGAAGCTGGAGGTCAGCCAGTAATGCGCCAAGAAGCACCGGGTCTGAGGGACTTGCACGAGGCACCCTAGGATGAAAAAAAGGACCCGAGATACCTCTAAGCGATTGAGTTTTAGCATATTAATACGAAATTTTACGCTGTCACGATTGACCTACAATCAATTTTGCTGTGGCGCATTGCCGGAATACAATGACTTTGAGGTGATGGTACATTCAATCATGACGGGCAAAAAGCAAAACAAAAGAAAGCGCTATTATCTTGACAATAGCTGCATAGATTGGTGAGAGTGAAAAAAATGACCTTTCTTTTCTCTTTTCGGAAAGGCTAACTTGGCTGACAACAAGTTCAATTGACTTATTTATTTATTACCTAGTGATTTTCCTTCAAGCCTTGGAGACTCTTGAAATCAGCCCGTGCCCCGAAAATCTTGGTCGGCGATCGTACTTTGAAGCCAGAAGATTGTAGCACTGACCTCGATCATCCTAGAACTGACATTCAGCCTAACTCGTATCGGGCTTCTTAAAACTCGCATCAAGATTGGCAAGCATTGGCAAGCATCGCTTCAATCTTGGAAAATTTTGCATCAAGCTCTGCATCTTGCATCTTCCCGTTTCCACCCATGATGCTGACGGGCATGGAAATGCACCTGTCGCATTTAAGTTCAGCTCTGGCACCTGGAAAGACAGAGTGCTTGAGCTTGGCTTCAGCTGAGTGGAGTTGCGACTTTAGTCCATTTTCCACGGCCTTAAGGGCGTCGACTGTCGTCTTTAAGCCCAAGATTTCGTTTTCACATTTGGCAAGTTGTTGTTTGTGGTTGGCGAAAATGGCGCGCTGCACGCAAGGCCTGTCCCTGACATTCCCAAACTCCAGCTTGAGTTGCTCGATTTGTTCCAAGATCGAAACCAAGTGTTCGTTTGGTCGGTCATGGGCGACCGGACACAGGGTGGCACCAGTCGGTGGAAATTTGAACATTGTCCACAACGCCATTATAGAAAGTAGCGCCATAAAAGCGATCAAGATAATTTCTATCGCGGACGCGGATCTGAGAGGAGATGGTGTGACCATCATTGAGGGATGCGTAACGGTGGGCTTTGAAGCAGATGTGGGAGCAGGCTTCAGGTAAAGTGGGCGTAGATGTCCAATTTAAAGCCTGAGGAGGCGTGAGAGCGCGCGTAGAACTCTAAACAAGTTTCCGCCGAGTTAAAAAAAAAAAAAAAGTAGCGTGCTCAAGCACCATTGAACCAAAATACCCAAAAGTAAATGCATAGGCTGTGATCACTTGTGACCTTATCATAATTTCGGATCAACTTTCCATTTACACGGTTGGATGAGTCATGTGACGATGAAGGTTTTGAAACAACCAACAGTAGAACAGTGCCGTGGTGTTAACCCGGTTGGGTGAAAAGCTTTTTCAATGAGCTCACAAGGTGTTGAAAAACTCTTTCAGTAAACCAAAGTCACAGGTTAAAGATGTAAATCCTAAGCCACGACTCACATAGCTAGATCTCTTGATAGACAAAAAAGAAGAGGCGAAACGGTAAAGCGCAGATGTTGGAGTTCTTAGAAGACCGTGTGTCGGGTTGATTTCCATTAGCAAAAGTCCTCCTACCAAACAACGCAACAACAACAGCTGCAAATTTAAAGCCGGAAATTCCCTTATTGGTGTTGGAGTCGAACCAGGGGCGTACATGACCTGCGATTTGTCGAAAGGCGCAAACCAAGGAATCGTTTTGGGTCTTGGAAACTGGTTAGAATGTGCCAGCCGGTGTCAACATGAGCATAGCCCAAACCATCATTACAACAGTGAGCGACATCTCAGCGGTGGCCATGATTTTCGGGAGCGTGACAGCAAGAGCTGAAGCAAGTTTAGGTGTCGGAATCGGTGTGGTAGTCGGCATGGGAGTAGGTTTGGGTGTCGGCAGAAAGGTGGACCGAAATGTGGGAGCAGGTCTGGGTGCCGGAGTAGATGTCGGAACTGATGTATGAACCGACTTGGGGGAGGCAGACGTAAACTTGAGAGTCTGAGTCTACGCTGTAGTGGGCAGAGTGGAAGATACAGAATCAGCAGTGGAAAATGCCAGTTGCATTTAAAAAGAGTCTCCCTGCGCGCAAACATACATTTTGCCAGGTGTACAAATAAAGCATTTAAATTTAAGATTAAGATAAAGAACTAAGAATAAAATAAATAATCTTATATATATTTCTAAACTTATTTATAATAAAATAAGTTCAGACTTTGGTATTTTCATTGAATTATCTTAGGATTTCTTACAAAAGCCCTGCTAAATGGTTTGATATGTGCACTTGGTAAAATGTATATGTGTGCGTAGCAGAATATCAAGCAACAAAAGGAAGTTGTTTTGGAATCCACGGGGAGATCAAATTGTCGTGATTTGGATTTTCTCTGGTAGAATATGGAATTATCTTGAACATGATATATCTAATAAGAAACACACGAAGATTTGCGGCTAAATTGACCACAGGGCACAGACTGTGGTTCGATACATGCTCATCTACAGCCTCTGGTGCCCCTTGAAGCCTGTGGTGATAAAGCAACTATCCTCTAAGCACCTGAGTATCCCTACGTATATATTTTGATAACATGGCATTCATATTATGTAGGTGGTGATAGCAAAGTTATTTCAAGTCTTGGGGTCTGCAAGAACACACTATCAGTCATTGCAGGCGGACCGCGGTCGTTGAGGATGTATGGACAAGCATACTATGAAACAATCTTAAGCCAAAGCCTTTTGCTCTCAAATATTGATCTCCTTTATGTTTGACGAGACATAAATGCATTATTTTTACTATAGATTAAGCATGAATCAAGCTAGGAATTAGTGCCTCAAGCATACCGTGTTAACACAAGAATTCGTCTCGCTTTGTGGGTCGTGATGCGTCTACAAGAACCAATTGATTGGATCTAATAGGCGATCGATCTCTGCGGGGGCCTTAGCCGAGTTGCTAGCTCGTCTTGTTGGTTTTTCCGTGGAAGGGATCGTTCGATTAGTCTGAATAATAGGAGGTCTAGATCCACGAATCAAAAGGAATGTTCTAAACTAATACATGCACGTTTTTTTCGAAGTTTCTGTTGGTTAGAAAATACTAACGCTTTCCGTCTTAAGTCTGTGTAAAAAGCAAACCCAGATCGCCATGGATGTGCTAACGTCAAATAGCGTCCTCTTAGCTACCGCTAGCTTTGAGACATGGCTTGCTTAATTTCTGGTGGGCTCATTGAGATTGTTGTCCATTTAACAGATACTAGGATCCCCATCCAGAATTGAAGGCTTCTTTTCTTTCAATCGTTTCAACTCTTTGGTCTATTCACCGATTCATTCTATTTCAATGCGAGCCTCTTCTCTCTTGGTTGCCCTAGGGGCGTTTGCCGAAATTGGCCTGGCCGCCTAGTGTCGAGTGAAGCCCAGAACCGGGTCGAGTATTTCAATTCAAACCGTCACCACCTCTAGTACAATCCAGCCCACAACATCTTCTAGCCAGGGCGAAACAGTCGGTGAGACGGATAAAGCGACCCAGCCAGGAGCCTCGAGCCGAACCACAGCCACAGATACGACTATTAAGGCAGAAATTACGAGCGGGACCCAGACAACGACAGCACCATCTGAATTGGGAACGACCTCTGTCGACACCACATTATAACAAGAGCCAATCCAAACCGACACTACATCTCGACCAGACATCATTCCTGTCGACACTACCTCACAAGAAGAGCCAGTCCCAACCGAGACTACATCCCAGCCAGAGGTCACTCTTGTCGAAACTACCTCGCAACAAGAGCCAATCCCAACCGATATTACAACTCAGCCGGAAACAAGTGAGATAACAACCACGTCCAGCGCACCAGAGGCTCCTCGCCCCTCATTCCTTGCTACGGGACAAAACTCACAGCGGTCTGATGTCAATGGTGTAATCGTCAAGAACAACCCGAGCGTACCAGGCGGCACTGTCTACTTCAAGGCTCCCGTCGCACAAGCAAGCAATTTTGTAAACGCTTATTTCCTCCTTGAGGCTGGCACGAATCGATTAATGGTTGGTCAACAGTATGTTTACACTATTTCGAGTGGCTCTCTTCATACTGGCGGGTCAAATAACATTGGTGTGGATGAAAGCTATACTAAATGCTCCCCACTCCAGTTGGGAATTCCATTTGACTACTTCACCGAGAACGACCCTTCTCGCACTCAGTTTAGAGTACAGACATCTGATGCTTCGATTGTATACATGAGTGACCCTTCAGCCGCCACCGGGACTTGGAAGAGAGTGGACTTGATCGCAACTTAATATCTTGTATTTCTTGGTTACCCATATGTAGCTGGGGAGGAATATTAGAGACGGACTAGAGCAAGGAGGAAATATTACCAGGCATGAGAAGCCCATTTGATGTCGGTCACTCTATTACTACATGTGGTAAATAGTGCCCTTCCAAATACTTTGCATCAATCCGTACTCTCCAGAAACAGCCCGGTAATGCAATCCAAATACAATTTAAAGTCTTCGTATCTAAGCCCATCCCTGTTCCCAAGATTCAGGCTCAGCCTGATCAGTTTCGGCTTCCCTGTCCTCGAGTTTCGATCCAGTGTCAGTGATTGTGGTATTCTGTTTTTGGAGGCGCTTCTCGGTCTCGGCAAGTTTTTGCTTCCAGAACTTGACCATGATGCGCTCGTGAGAAGCGAAGCCTTTGGCGGCTTTGGTTCGAGCTTCAGCGGCCGCGGTTCGTGCCTCGGCGGCTTCCATTTGTTCTTCAGAAGACTCGAATCGTTTCTCACAGGCTGCGACTTGTTCTTCGGCAACTTCGGCTCTGGTTCGCTGCCGGATAGTCTCCTTGTGGGCACTCTCCAGGTCTCTTTTCAGTTTCTCGATCTCTAGCACAAGGGACTGGCCGTGGCTAGGGTTGGGCAAAATGCGGAGAATCAAACACCAAAGGAGACGAAAGAGGAGGATGAAAACGGCGGCGGCAGCGAATGCAAGAACCACATGGTTTGTATCGGGGGTGGGCCAAGGTCGGAGATGATGTTCGATCCTTTCCAAGGCGGAGGTCAGGCGATCGTCAGATGGCATGTCTGTGCCGTGTTCGCATGTGCAAGTTTTGGTAGCTAGGAGCTTGAAGATGGTCCATGGGATCATGGGAATCATGAGTCCCTTAGCGAAGCTGGTCATGATGGTTGGGACCACGGAAGCAGCAGGAGGCGTGAGAACCATATCGGCAATGAGTTTCCGCAGACGCGTGAGAGGAGGAGGCACGAAAGCACAATTTCGAGGGGATGTGAAACAAGACTTGACGGTAGAGAGTGAAGAGGAAACATGAGTTGGTTTTCTGAATTGAAGCGGAGGGACACGTGCCAGCAGTAGCAGTCAGATCTCTAGGCATGACTCCAAGACAGCTGGCTGGACAGTTGCCAGCGTCTGTCAGCCGCCCATACATAGCTCAAGGGATGTTGGCGGTCTCGTACCCAGCCAGAACTGAGCGTCTTTACCGCGGTCAGACTGTCCTCTCCTCTGAAAGCGCCGCGTGTAGATCCATCCTTGCGCATGCAATCACCATGGTGAGGTTCTATGAATGAGTTGTCGATAAATTATACCCTGTCATTTGTCAATAGATGTTGGATACGTAAAAGGGGCACAGATCCGACGTTCAGAAACCAAAGTGGTTAGCTTATGCAGATAAAGACACCAGACCTGGAGTTGGTTGCGTGGCACTGCACAAATTAGGAACTGGCCGGCTCCTGTTGGAGGACGATGTACAGGGATTAAACCCGGACTGGGTAGAAGGATATTTTCTGCATAATTGCATTAGATATAAGTACTGGTACTAGTAGGGGTTAAACTTTGGTTAATATATAGGACTTTTAATATTATTGAAGCTTGTGATAGTTATAAGCCTGGCTTTATATTAAAATAATATTAAATAAATTAAGGTTATAATAAAAATTATATTAAAAATATAATTAAGATTATTATTTATTTAAAAATTATATTTAAATTATATATTATAAATAATTAATTAAAAAATTTTATATAAAATTAATTAAATAAAAAAAATAATATTTATAAAAAATAATAAAATAATTTTATTAAATATTAATAATTAAAATAATTAAATAAAATTAATAAAATTAAAATTATTATAAAAATTATAAAATTATATAAATTTAGATTTTTTAAAAAAAAATTTTAAAAAAATTAAATTAATTTTTATATTTTTTAATTAAATTAAAAATAAAAGTATATATAAATCTAAGTATATTATAATAGAAAGCTTATAATAAGATATTTTATTTTTATAAAATTAATAAGTAAGATTATAAGAAGTAATAAGTAAAGATTATTTAAATTTATAAAGTTATTTATAATTTAATCTTTTTTAAATTAAGATAATACTTTAATTAAAGTAAATAATTTTTATAAGATTAAATATAAGTCCTAAAGATCTAGGTAATATTTAAAGAAGAATATATAAAATTAAAGATTAAAAAAGAATATAAGATTATTATAAAAGGAATAAAATTTAAAAAGAGATTTTTAAATTAATTAGATTAATAGGAAGAAGTCTTAATATAAGGTAAGTAATATAAGCTTGTTAAGATTTATATAGGCTAATAGTTAAAGGACTTCTTTAATATAATCTTTTTTAATATTTTACTTATATAATAGATTTTTATAAGGTAATTAAGAAATTAAAAAAAGCTTTTAAAAAAAATAAAAGAGATATAATAAGATTATAGTACTATTAATAGAAATACTTAATTCTTAAAATAATAAAGATTAATAAGATTTAACTAAGGATTAATAAGTACTTTATAAATAAATAATAAAATAAAAATAAGATATAATTTATATAATAAAAATAATTATAAATTATATATATAAAAATAATATTAAATTAATAATAATATTTAAAATTATTATAATTATATAAGAGTTAATTAAATTAAAGTAAAATTTAAAGGTAATTATTATTAAAAAAGGGATATTCTATATTAAAGAAGAAAGTAAGAAGAAAGTAAAATTATATTAAAATTTTAATTTAATATTATTAAATAAGAAATATAAAAGTAAAGGAAATAATAATTAATTTAAAAAGAAAGTAATAAAATAATATTAAGTATACTATTAATCTATATATAATCTAATTAATTACTAATATATATTTAAGGAAAAGCAATCTAGCTAGAGTAAACCAATTAAAGCTATATTAATAAAGGTTAAGAAAGGCTTATAAAAGGATTTTGATCTTATAACAGTCTGGTCAATTCCCAACTTAATAAACTAATCAGAATGAAGGATTTATTATTAGTAGGATAATTAGATGTATTATAGTAAATAGAGCAATAGAAGTATTATATTAAATAATAATTAATTATAATTAAGGTAATTAAGTTATATTAAAAGCTAGTTAATATTAATTATAAGGGTGGATTCTAATTTATTTATATATTATTATTTAGTAGATATTTATTATATTAGTTCTATTTAATATATTAATAATTAAGGTAATAATTATAAAGTAATTATTAATACTTATAAGTAATTATTTATAAGTACTTCCTTATTAATTAATATAGGATTATAAAGTAAGTAAGTATTATTTTTATCTTATTTAATTACCTAAGTATATTATAGATTATAATATAATATCCTTTTTTTATTAATCTTATCTTTAAGGCCTATTAAGTTAACTTTATATATAAGTTTCTTATTCTTAACCTTCAAAATATTTTCTAATTATACCTTAGGATCTAGGTACTTTCAAGCTATATCTTTATATTAATACTTAAGCCTAATTTATCAATTTAATAGATTTTAAAATTATATTATATTTTTTTTATTTTTTAAAGGTTTATAATATAAGATATTACTAGATTTTAATAATTATTATAATAAATATATTTATTATAATAAAATATATAATACTTTAAAAATATCTTTAGCCATATATATATAATTTTTATAAATAATAAATATAAATAGATACTAATATCTATAATAATCTAAATAAATTAGGAATTTAATTATTTAAATATAAAGAAGGAGATAGTTAAAAAAGAGTTCCTTTATATTTAAGCAAAAGCATTTATAGCTTAAGCTAAAGTTCAAGAATTCTTAAATTATTTATTCTACCTTTATTATTAAAAATATTAATTTAAAATAAAAAATATAGAAATAATATATTAAGGTCTTTTTTCTTTAAATAAGTTAAAGGATATAAATTAGGTAGAATTAAAGATTATTATTTAAGTACAATCTTTAAGAGCTATAGATATTATTAATTAAAATATTATTAATCTTAATAGTTTATTTAATATTATATTTTTAGGAATACTTTTAATATCTTTAAATAATATATAAAATATTTTATTAATTCTTAAGTTATTTTTTTATAATCTTTTTATTTAATTTTAAATTTTCTATTTTTCTTTTTTCTTTATAATATCTTCTTAACTTCTTATTAATCTTTTAAATTTTCTATTTATAGTTTATATTTAAGTTCTATATTTACCTAGATATTTTTACTTAATTCTAATAGTAAGATATAGAAGATAAAGTGGATCTTGATATTATCTAGGAGATTAAGCTTATAATTATTTTTTAATATTTTTTTTTAATTAAATATAATTTAATTTATATAAAGTTAATTTTTTTATTTTATTTTTTTATTATAAGATTTTTTATTATTAGGTAGATTATATCTTTTTTAAAAAGAATAATCTTTTTAATCTTTTTAAATTATAATATCTTTTTATTATATTATAAATAAATTTAAATTCTATTTTTATTTCTTTATATAATTTTCTTAAATTATCTAACTTAATTATAACTTTTACTTAAATTATACCTTCTAAAAAGGCTTAATAAGTATCTAATATAAAGCTAAAATTAGCCTTTATTAATATTATTTTAATATTATAATTATAAAATATATTATATACTAACTATATAATAAGTAATTTTTCTATTTAATTAATTTACTTATAATTAATATAATATTATAAATATTACTTAATTTTTTAATTTTAATATTTAATTTATTTATTTATTTAAAAGTAAAAAACTATACTTAATTTATAATTTAATCTTATTAAAAATATCAGGCTTTACCAAAACTTAAATATAAATAATTATCCTCTATTTAAAATAATTTTAATTAATAGTCTATATATAATAATTATATTTTAAAAGAAAAAATAAATAAATTATTTTTCTTTTATTATTTTATTATAAAGAAGATAATATATTACTTTTATAAAGTAATTAATAATAATAAAAATATTATTATAATATATTTTTATAATAAGATCTACTAATAAAGAAAAATTAATAATAAAGTCTATTATAATTAAATCCTATAATTATTATATAATAAGGGATAGTTATAATAATCCATATAGTTTATATCTTAATTTTTTAAAGTATTAATATAAATTATATTCTTTATATACTTATTTAACTTTCTTTTTATCTTATTAAAAGAAAATATCTATTTAACTTATTTAAGGATTTTATTAATACCTTTATAGCTATATAAGGGATATTTATAAATATCCTTTATTAACTCTATTTAATATTTCTTTAATACTTATAAATAGTTTATTTTTTCTTCTTTTAGAAGTACTAGATTATATTCTTTAATTTTTCTTAATAGTGGATTATCTTATTCCACTTGTTGTATTAGTTTTTCTATAATAGTAATTCTAGTTATATATAATAATCCTCTTATTCTTATAATAATAATTATTTTCTTTATTTCTATTATTATTTTACTAATTAGGGCTTATTTTAATTCTTTATTAGTATTATAGATTAATAGTTTTTCTATATTTTTAGTTTTTTTATATTATAATTAGATTAGTAACTAATTATATTAATATAATTATTCTTAATTTCTTTAATATAAATAATTTAATAATTAAATTTAAATAAGTATTTTATATATTATAATTATCTTTTATTAAGTTTTTAAGTAATTATAAAATAAATAATATTTTTATAATTAATATATATTATAATTTTATAATTATTTTTTAAAAGATATTATTAGAATTCTTTAAAAATATTAATAATAATAAGAAATTCTTTATTATAAATAAAGTAATTTAGCTTAAGGTTATATAATTTATATAAGTAGAATGCTATAGGATATAAGTTTTCTTATTTATCTTATTATCCAATCTAAGCCCCTAAAGCAAAATCCAATACATTAGTTTCTAGCTCTATAGATTTATTAAGATTAAATATTATAAGGATAGGTTCTTCTAAAATAGCATTTTTTATAACTTCAAATAATTATTATATTTTACTTCCCTATCAAAAGATAATTCCTTTCTTAATTAGTTTTATTATACTTAAGGCAATTTATAACAAACTAGATTCACAACTAGAGTAAAGCACAAATAGGACCACAATAGACCTCTATTCTTATTACCAAGACTTCAACTTAATAAACTATAGAACCATTTACTTACACTTACTATATAATACTATTATAGGTATTCTTGCTTTATAATATTTTATATTAGTATATATTTGGTATATGTGCTTGATTGGTCTTTTTAGTTTTATATTTTTATAATTATCTTTTTCTTTTAAAAGCTTATTTTTAAACTTTAAAAGGATTTAGTAAAAGTAATATTACCCTTATATTTTATTATTCTATTTTTTATATATTCTTTTAATCTATTTATAATATTTATATATTAAAGTTATTATATTTTTAAAATAAGCTTTAAATTCTTATATATTATATTCTATAAGCTATTTAATTTATTTAATTTAATATAATATCTTATTATTATTACCTTTATATATAATAATCTTCTTAATTTTTTACTTATTTTCTTCTTTAATTAGCTTTAGTAAGTAGATAGTAGTATTACTTTTAGCGCTTTCTTAGGGTTTAAGTAAGAAGATTAAGAAAATATTATATATTTATTAGTATTATTTAGATAGATATTATAACAGTCTGGTCAATTCCCAACTTAATAAACCAATCAGAATAAAAGATTTATTATTAGTAGGATGGTTAGATGTGTTATAGTAAATAAAGTAATGGAAATATTATATTAAATAATAGTTAATTGTAATTAAGGTAATTAAGTTATATTAAAAGCTAATTAGCTCCCTCTCTTATAGTAAGGTCTAATCTATTTATATATTACTATATTTAAGGTTCTATTATTGCAATAGTTAAATAGAGTTAGTTTGATAATATTTATTGCAATCTTTAATAATATTAAATAAGGGCTATTTAATTTTATTTTTATTAATTAATTATATAGGTCTAAGGTAGTTTTATTATAATTGATTGGGATTCTGCTTATAGTCACTGCCTTTAAGTGTTTAGATTATAATATAATACTCTCCCTCTTATTAGTCTTATCCTAAGGCTAGGTAAATAGGCTAGTTTCCCCACTTATGATTATTGTATATTTTTTCTTTTTTTATCTTTTTATAGTTTAAGTATTAATAGAATATTAGATTATATTATTAAAATTATATTTTATTTTAAAATAATTAAAGCTTATTAAAAGGATATTATTAAATTAATTAATAAATTTAGTTTTAAGATATTTTATTATTTAGCTTATTTTTATATTAGGTAGCTATTCTATATTATAGCTAAGGGAAAAAGCTATTATAAATTTTATATAAAGAATAAATATTCTAGTTGTGATTTTGAGAGTATTTCTGCCCAGGCTTATAAGTATACTCTTCTTTTTACTTTTATATACTTATTTCTTTTTAATTAAGTAGGTTTCTTATAAGAAAGATTAGATTGATAGAGAGAAAGAAAAGGCTAAGATAGATTTAATAAGTGCTCTAGCTTAATTATAATACTTATATACTTAGAAGTATTATTTATATAAGAAAATAAAGAAGATAATTTTTTAAAATTATAAGAATTTAAATGAATTAGAAGAAAAGGAGTATGTTGAGGTGTTGGTGTTGTTGGAGATATAATTACTTAAGGATTATAAGGTTATTAATTGGAGTGGTTTGCTTGATTTCCTTTGTGTTGATTCTGGAGAAATGCTTTTAGTATCTTTGAGTAATGTATAAGGTATTTGGTAGATTTTTAGATTATTTCTTTATAGCCTTTCTATTTAATTTTAAATTTTCTATCTTTTTCTCTTCTTTATAAGATTTTTTTAATTTCCTACTAGTCTTCTAGATTTTTTATTTGTAATTTATAGCTAGGTTCTGTATTAACTTAGATGTTATTATTAGGTTCTAGTAGTAAAATATAAAAGATAGAGTAAACTTTAATATTATTTAGGAGGTTAAGTTTATAATTATTTTCTAATATTTTTCTTTTAATTAGATATAATCTAATCTATATAAAGTTAATTTTTTTATTTTATCTTTTTATTATAAGATTTTTTATTATTAGGTAAATTATATCTCTCTTTAAGAAGAATAATCCTTTTAATCTTTTTAAATTATAATATCTTTTTATTATATTATAGATAAACTTAAATTCTATCTTTATTTCTTTATATAATTTTCTTAGATTATCTAACTTAATTATAGCTTTTACTTAAATTATATTTTCTAAGGGGGCTTAATAAATATTTAATATAAAGTTAAAATTGGCTTTTGCTAGTGTTATTTTAATATTATAATTATAGAATATATTATATACTAACTATATAATAAATAACTTTTCTATTTAATTAATTTACTTATAATTAATATAGTATTATAAATATTATTTAATTTCCTAATTTTAATATTTAGTTTACCTATCTATTTAAAGATAGAAGGCTATACTTAGCTTATAGTTTAATCTTATTAAGAATATCAGGCTTTATTAAAACTTAGATGCAAATAATTATTCTCTATCTAAAATAATTTTAATTAGTAATCTATATATAATAATTATATATTAAAAGAAAAAGTAAGTAAATTATTTCTCTTTTATTATTTTATTATAAAAAAGATAATATACTACTTTTATAAAGTAATTAATAATAATAAAAATATTATTATAATATACTCCTATAGTAAGATCTACTAATAAAAGAAGATTAATAATAAAGTCTATTATAATTAAATTTTATGATTATTATATAATAGAGGATGGTTATAATAATCTATATAGTTTATATTTTGGTTTTTTAGAGTGTTAATATAGATTGTATTTTTTATATACTTATTCAACTTTCTTTTTATCTTATTAAAAGAAAATATCTATTTAACTTATTTAAGGGTTTTATTAATACCTTTATAACTATATAAAGGATATTTATAAATATCTTTTATTAACTTTATTTAATATTCCTTTAATACTTATAAATAGTTTATTTTTTCTTCTTTTAGAAGTACTAGATTATATTCTTTAATTTTTCTTAATAATAGATTGCCTTATTCTATTTATTATATTAGTATTTCTATGGTAGTGGTTCTGGTTGTATATAGTAATCCTTTTATTTTTATAATAGTGATTATTTTCTTTATTTCTATTATTATTTTATTGATTAAGGCTTATTCTAGTTCTCTATTAGTGTTATAGATTAATAGTTTTTTTTGTGTTTTTAGTTTTTCTATATTATAGTTAGGTTAGCAGCTAATTATATTAGTGTAGCTATTCTTAGTTCCTTTAATATAAATAATTTAATAATTAAATTTAGATAAATATTCTATATATTATAATTATTTTTTATTAAGTTTTTAAATAATTATAAAGTAAATAATATTTTTATAATTAATATATATTATAATTTTATAATTATTTTTTAAAAAGTATTATTAGAATTCTTTAAAAATATTAATAATAATAAAGAATTCTTTATTATAGATTAAGTAATTTAACTTAAGGCTATATAGCTTATATAAGTAAAATACTATAGAATATAGATTTTCTTATTTATCTTATTATCTAATCTAGGCCTTTAAGGTAAAGTCTAATACATTGATTTCTAGCTTTATAGATTTATTAAAGTTAAATATTATAAGAATAGATTCTTTTAAAATAGTATTTTTTATAGCTTTAAATAATTATTATACTTTATTTTTTTATTAAAAGATAATTCCTTTCTTAATTAGTTCTATTATACTTAAAGCAATCTTATTAAATCCCTTAATAAATCTTTAATAATAATTAATAAATCCAAGAAAGGCTTATACTTCCTTTATATTAGTAGGTTCTTTCCAATCTTTTATTATAATAACTTTCTTTAGATCTATACAAATTTTATTAAGGCTAATAATATATCTTAGAAATTCTATTTTTTAAATATAGAACTTACTTTTTTCTAGTTTAATTAAGAGTTTGATATTTTAAAGGGCTTTTAAGATCTTATAGATATATTCTTTATATTTTTCTTTATTTTTAAAGAAGATAAGGATATTATTTAAGTAATAAATAATAAAAATATCTAAGTATTTTTATAATATATTGGTTATTATTTATTGGAATAATATTAGTATATTTATAAGTCTAAAAAGTATAATTAAGTATTTAAATAATCCAAATTTAGTTTAGAAAGTAGTTTTCTATTTATATTCTTTTTTAATATAAATAAGATTATATATTTCTTTAAGATCTAATATAATAAAGATATTAGCTTTATAAAGATAATTTTTTATTTTATTAATTAATAATAATAAAGTATAATCTTTAATAATAATATTATTAAATTATTAATAATCTATAATAAGATATAATTTTTTATTTTTCTTAAATATAAATATAATAAAATAATTAGCTTTAAAGTTTAAAATATAAATATATTCTTTTTTAAATATATCTTAAATATATTTCTTTAAAATATTAAGCTTAATTTAATTAAGATTATAAATAAAGTAAAATTAGATATTAGATCTATCTTTAAGAATAATTTTATAATTTTACTAGCTAAACTTAGATAATCTAGTATCTAGTTCTTCTATAAAGAGCTTTTTATAAATTCAGTACTATAAGAGTATATTATATAATCTATCTATTTTTACTTTAACTTTTATTTCTTTAAAACTTTTATTAATTTATTAAAACTATATTCTAAAATAAATAATTATTTATTATTTTTATCTTTTTTAATTATTCTTATATTTATATTTTATTTCTTTAAGTAGTAAAGATTCTCTTTTACTTATATCTTTTACTTAATTAAAATTAAAAGTTTAAAATCTCTTATTATATTTTATAGAAATATCATTAGTTATATTATACTCCTTAAATATTTACACCTAGCCAATACACTAGTAGATATTAGAATTATATTAATATAACTATAAATACCTTAAAACTAGATTATATTATCTAATATTAATAATATTAAAGATTATTCTTTAATTCTTTCTTTTAATAAAGACTTTTAAGTAATTAATTTTCTTATTTATAATACTATTATTATATCTAAAAGGTATTTCTTTTATATTAATAATTTTATATAAATTAACTTTTATTATCTATAGTAGCTAAAGTTTATTAATTACTTAAGGATTTATATAATTTTACTTAGCTCTATTATTTACTATAATATTATATTACTTTCTTTTAATTTTTATTTCTATTTCTAATTATTATTAAGATTACTTTTTAATTATAAAATATAAAGCTTTTTTAGAAAGTTCTTTTAATAACTTTAAAGATTATTACCCTAGCTACTTCTATTACTCTTTTATAAAGGGCTTTATTTATTTTTTAATTTTATTTAATATTAGGCTATTACTTTATCTATTATATAAATATTATATTTAAGGTTTTAATATTTGTTCTAAAGTAGCTTATTATAATTAAAGAACTTAGACTTATTTAGTTCTAATATAGTAAATTAATAGTAAGGGTTTCTTTCTATTATTTTATATTAGTTAAAGTATTTTCTATAAGTATAGTAAATAATTATATCTTTTATCTTAATAAGAAAGTATATTATATACTATTTTTATTTTATATATTAAAGGTAATTATAATTATAATAACTTATTTATAAAATATTCTTATATTCTTTATATACTATATTTAATTTAAAATTATTTTCTTTATATTAGATAGGTTAGGGATTATGGTTTCCTAATTGCCATTCGCTTTATATAAGTAGGAAGATTCTATCTTTATCCTATAAAGATTCCCTAACTTATTAGATTATTCTTTTAATATTAATTATCTATTTCCTATTTCCATTTTTATTATATATGCAAATATCCTACTATATTAGTGCTTTATTGGTATATATATCTAGAATAGATATAGAGATTTCTATCTTCTTAGCTTGTTCCAATCATTCATAGGGAGATAGGACTAGCCTTTTTATTAGATTGATTATATTTTTTAGATAGTTTTATTGATTTTTTATTATAGGGTGAGTTTTATCTTGTATAACTTATAGTTTTCCATATATTACTTAATTATAGTAATTAATTTATATTTCTTAATAATAATAAAAACAACTTTTCCTATAATATCTTCTTTTTCTTCTAGTATTAAAATTTATTAAGTTTTTATAATATTAAGTTATTTCTATTTTTCTAGTATAGGTTTAAACTAATTTTCTATTTTTAAGAAGTAGTATTTAAAGGATTTATATTCTTTCTTTCTATAATTAAAGTAGATAATCTTACTTTTATTATACTTTTAAATAATATTAAGTTCTATTAATCCTAAATAAGTCCTATATATAGTACTTTATTACTTATTTTAGGTTTTTTTTTATTTAGGATATATAAGTTTTTATTATTTTAAATATATTCTTTATATTAGTTAAATTATCTTTTATTAATTTTAATAATACTTTTAATATATTTTAAGAATTTCTTTAACTAATTTTCTTTATAGATTTTATTTTTAATTTTACTTTTTAAACTTTTATAATAAAGTTTTATTAATATATTATTATTTTAAATTATTTATATTATAATTTTTTTAAATTTAATTAAATATTAATTATAAGATTTTATTTATTTAAATTTATATAATTAATTTATAATTTATTATTTTATATTAATTATATTAAAATTATCTTTAATAATAATTTTAAAATATTCCTAATCTTTAAAAATCTCTTAAATTTCTTTATTTTAATTAATATTATCCTTATTTTTTAAATAATCTTTTATAATAAATTTAAATTATACTCCTATATTCCCTTAAAAAAGATTTTAATATATAATACCTAAGCTTTAAGGATTATAAATCATATTAAAAAAAAATAAAAGTATTTTTTTATTCAGGTAAGAAAGAGGACTATATTAGCAGCCTTTCCTAGAAAAAGCTCTAGAACCAGGGGTCTTAGAATTTCACTAATATCTTTACCCTTATTTCCTTTAATTATAATAATTCTAGCTTTTTCTACTTTAAGTTATACTTATATATCTATAAGTTTCTTCTTAATCTATTATAGTTTTATAATTAATTTAGTATTATTAAAAGAAGTAATAGTAATAGGATTCTTTCTAGATATTATTATTATTTAATTATTAATATAAATAATTAATTAAATAAAAGCTTTTAATATATAATAATCTAATTAATTCCTAATTTAATAAATTAATTAAAATAAAAAGTTTATTATTAATAGAATAATTAAATATATTATAATAAATAAAGTAATAAAAGTATTATATTAAATAATAATTAATTATAATTAAAATAACTAAATTATATTAAAAGCTAATTAACTCCCTCTCTTATAGTAAGGTCTAATCTATCTATATACTACTATATCTAAGGTTCTATTATTATAATGGTTGAACGGAGTTAGTTTAATAATATTCATTGTGACCTTCGGTGATGTTGAATGGGGGCTGTTTGATTTTGCTCTTATTGGTTGGTTATGTGGGTCCAGGGTAGTTTTATTATAATTGGTTGGGGTTCTGCCTGTGGTCACCGCCTTTGGGTGTTTGGGTCATAACAGATATATCTTATAGATCTATTATTTTATTGCGGAAAGAGCGATTAGTCGCCCTGCTCCTAAACGCTCCAGAAAGTGCTCTCGGACTCGAGTTTAAGAGAGATCTTAAAGCTAGAGGAACCCAAAGCTAGAGGAACCCAAAGCTAGAGGAACCCAAAGCTAGAGGAACCTAAGGCTAGAGGAACCTAAGGCTAGAGGAACCTAAGGCTTAATAAGCTAACAAATTAGCCCCCCCTCCCACCCGCCCACCTCCGGGGGGGCCTCAAGCTAAATCACATGAATAACCATGTGCTAGTCACATGACCTGATTACCTAAGCAAGAGTATGGGAAAAACATCATCATGCACCTCTTCTTTTTAGCGCCCCTTAAACTCTCGTTCCGAGAGCATTCTTTTAATAATAGTAATCTTAATAAACTTAGGTATAAGCTTCTTATATTTAAATCTAAAGTTCTTTATAAATAAACTAATAATCTATTCTTTTTTATATTTTATAATAATATACTTTTTATTATAATACTTAATTTATATTTTTATAGCTTTTTATTAATATTATTAAGCTTAAGTATATATATAGCTTAAGATTTTAATATACTTTTATATATTTTATATATAAATCTTTAAATACTCTAAAATATACTTAATTATTTTAAAATAATAATTATATAATACTTATATTAATAATACTTTAATAATACTATATTAATTATTATTATAAATAAACTCATTCTTAAAAAGTTATATTACCTATCTCTTTAAAATTTCTTTTATAAATAACCTTAAATATCTCTTTAAGGTTTAATATATTCACTTAGTCTGCCTATTAATCTAAGGATAGTAGATAGTAAATAATTACTTAATTATTATTTATTTTTTTATTAGTTTTTCCTAGAACTAGCTTATAAATAATTTATCTTAATTACTTATAATACTTTTTAATATTTTATATTAATATTTTATATATTTATATAATATTTATATTATTTAAATAATAATAAGTATTTTTTTTATAAATATAAATATAATAAATTTTATTATATAATAGATAATTATAAAAATAATATTATATTTTTCTCCATTATTATAAACACTTTAAAGCAACCTTATAATAAAATCTATATTAATTTCTTAAAAGAGGTATATTAGTAATAGTAAAGACTATAGCTTCCTATATAGTCTATAATATAAGGTTTATATACCTTAATATATCTAATATCTTAAAATATAATTATATATATTCTTTATAATTCCTTTCTAATAGAATTTTCTCTTAATAAATTCAATTATTTTAATAACTTCTATATATTTTACCCTTAAATTATTATAATATCTATAAAATATCTTAATCCTTAATATATATTATACTAAAATAACTAGCCTTCCCTTATAAGAAAGTATACTATTTCCATTTAAGTAATATACCTTTATATCTTTAATACCCTATTTAACCTTCTATATTTACTATTAATAAAAAGGATCTTTAGTTTATAATCCTTAGACTAATTCTTCTAACTATATAAATAATTAAGTAAAAAATACTATTTCATCTTTTATAAGCTTTTTTATAATAGGATATAAAATAAGTTATTCTAGACCAACTACCTTAGCTTCTAATAGATCCTTATAGTTAAAGTATATAACCTCTTTCTATTAAGTGCTTTCCTTTATAGTAATATTATTAGTCTTTTATTATTATATAATTAAAAAGATTATAACTATATTCTACTAATCTAATAATCTAATAGCCTACTTCTAATTTAAAAGTAAAGAACCCTTACTTATTATCTAATATATAAATATACTATCTTTAAGGCTAGTATAAATAGCTTATATATAAGTACCAGTAATCTTAATTTTATTTTTTATATTAATAATTATATATTATATATTTAATAATAATTCCTTTATTAATTAAAACTTTTTTATAAGTATAAAAAATATATTTTTATATATAATTTCCCTTTTTATATAATCTAGTTATTTTAATAGACTATTTATTAAATTAAGCTTTTTTAATTTATATTTAAGATTAAAATTGAATAAAAATAGCCTATAAACCTATCTTATAAATCTTTCTTTAAGATCCTTTACTAAAGCTTTAATAATATTTTTAAAAATAAAATAATTTATTAATATTATAAACTTCTTTAATAATCTTAATAAATAATAACTTTAATACTTTAAACTTTTAATAATTATAAATAATTTTTACTATCTAGTTTTTTAATATTATTTAATATTAAAGAGCTTTTTTAATTAGTAGACTATTAAATACTATTAATCTTCTATAAGCTATAATAAGATTCTTAAGATAGCCTTAGTAGATATATCTATCTTAATATAGGCTTTTAGGGTTAGATCTTAATATTATAAGATAGTTATTAAATAGAAGGCTATTTTTAATTCTTAGAATATATTTTCTTTAATCTTGATCTAAGTAAGATCTTTAGTTTTATAATTATTTTTACTTTCTTTAAGTAGCTTTATTAAAGGTTCTATTATTTTAAAATATTTAAGAATAAATTTTTAATAGAAATTATAAAAGTTAAAAAATATTTATATATTTTTATATAAAGTTAATTTCTTTTATTTAATAATAGATTGAATTTATATAAGATCTATCTTAATACTTTTTTAAATAATTATATACTTTAAGAATTCTATTTTTTATTAATAAAAGATATATTTAAAGAGTTTAATATATAATTAAAAATTATATAATTATTTAAGAATCTTTTTAATATTTTTAATATATTATTCTCTTATTTTAAAATAAATAATAATATTATTTAAATATATAATATAATAAATATTTAAAAGTTTTATAAGTATATAATAAATATATATTTAGAAAGTAATTAAAGTATTAATTAATCTAAATAATATAATTATATATTTAAAGTAATTATATTAAGTTCTAAAAGCAATCTTCTATCTATTATTCTCTTTAATTTTAATATAATAGTATATATTATAAATATTAATCTTAATAATCTATCTTACTTCTATTAATCTATTTAAAAGATTATTAATAAGTAGAAGTAGATATTAATTCTTAATAATAATTATATTAAAATTTCTATAATTTATATATAAATATATAATACTATTTTTCTTTAATATAAATAATATTAATATATTAATAATATTAATTAATAATTATATCCTACTACTAATAATATTATTTATTATATATATTTATAATATATAATATTATTTAATATTTAATAAATATAATAAACTATATAGAGGCTCTTTACCTTCCATAGTATTAATAGAATGCTCTATACTTTCAAGAAGTAGTAACTTTATTATCTTTATTTTATTAAATATATATTATTTTAATTATAATTTTAAAGGTAGTATACTAATATTATTATTAATAGTTTTATTTTTTAAAATTTTAATTAACTTTTTCTTTAATAATTATATATTAATAATATAAAGTATATAAACTTTTCTATTATTCTTTATTAATTTTTTTATAATATTCTTAAATTTTATAAAAGAAATAGATTTATATATTTAATAATAGTTATATATATTAATTATAATATTTTCTCTATTTATAGAATTATTTAAAAGAAGTAGATTATTAATATCTTTTAAATATTATACTTTAATAAATACTCTTTAAATCTTCTAAGATATTCCTTAGTAATTAATTAAAAATAAAGTTAATTAATATACCTTATATAAGACTAATATAATTCCATTATAACTTTCTAATATAAGTATAGCTATATCTAGAGCTAGCTTTAAATCTAATTTTTACACTAATTATTAACTAATAAGGTCTACTTATATATAAATATCCATATTTACTTAGATTTCTTCTTCCTTATAAGTATTAAGTATTAATACTCTTTCTTAAATAATCTATTTTAAAAGTAAAAGTTTTTTATATATAGTAATTTTATATATTAAGCTTATACCTACTTATTTTTTAATAAATCTATTTTAATAAAATTATTATTAATAATTTAAATTTTAATAACTTTAAAAAGTATATTATTTTTTTATTATAATAAATAATAAAAAAAATATAATCTTCTTTATTATAAATATAATAAATTAAAAATTAAATATAATTAAAATTAATAATCTTCTTTATATTACTAAAAGTAATAAAAGAAATAAATTTAATATTATCTTTTAAAGAGATTAATTTAAGTATACCTCCTTAACTTCCACCTTTACCTTAACCTCTACCTTAGCCTTTATAATTATTAAAATATTACTTTTAAAAGCCTTCTTACTAATTAGAAAGTAATCTTTTAATACTACTACCCTCTTATACTCCTTAATTATTTTAATAAAAATAAATTTAAAATTATTTAATTTTATTAATTACTTTATAAAGCTTCTTAAACTTTACTTTTTATTTTAATATTTCTATTTTTAATTTAAATTATAATCTAAAATAATACTAATAAGCTAAGATAATATTATCCTTTAAGCTTTTAATACTTAGTATAATATATAAGGCTATTTATATAGTAAAATATTATTATAGTATATAATCCTTCTTCTACTTTAAAAATAATAACTTATCATAAAGCTAACACTTATATAAATCTAGATTAATATATATCTTATATATAAAAATAAAAAAGTCTTCCTATAAAAAGTCTTAACTAGTAAGCCTTTTAATATAATTATATTATTACATTTATAAAGAGTATAAGAATTGATTATAGTCTACTTTATATACTATATAGTAGAACTACCTAGCCACAAGCTATTACCAGCTTTAATAATATAGATCTAATTATTAATTTAGATATCTAATATATCTTTATTAAGCCTCTTGTAATTATATAATAGAGATTTCTTATAGTCCTTCCTTAGATCTATATTAAGCTATACAGCCAACTAATATAATATATCCATTTAAAATTACTACTATTAAGCCTAAAACTACTATTATTATATTTAAAATTATTTTTATTATTAAATTATTATAATTATAAAATCTCTTATAAATATTATAATTTCCTTTATATTATATAAAATTTATATTATAAATAATAATAATATCTACTCTTTAATATTCTTTAAATCTTAAGATTCTTACTTCTTTAATTTTATAATTAAAATATTTTTAAAAATTAAAATAAAAAATATATTTAGATTCTTTAAAGTTTTACTTTTTTAAATAAGCTTTTCTTAAAATTCCTATTTATACTTTTAATTATATATAACTTATATTTATAGCTTTTATTTATTATAATAAATCCTTATTAACTTAGAAAGTAGTAGTATAATATTAATCCTTCTTAAACTTCTAATAACTCTACCTATTATATAATATATTAATCTTTTAAAAAAAAGAAATTAAAAAATTATAATAAATTAGATTTATAATTAAAATAAAACATAAATAGAACTATAATAGACCTCTATTCTTATTACTAAGACTTTAATTTAATAAATTATAGAACTATTTGCCTATACTTACTATATAATACTATTATAGGTATCCTTGCCTTATAGCATTTTATACTAGTATACATTCAGTATGTATGCTTGATTGGTCCTCTTGGTCCTATATCTTTACATAATTTTACTAAATCCTTTAATAAACCTTTAATAGTAATTAATAAATCCAAAAAAGGCTTATACTTCCTTTATATTAGTAAATTCTTTCCAATCTTTTATTATAGTAACTTTCTTTAGATCTATATAAATTTCATTAGGGCTAATAATATATCCTAGAAATTCTACTTTTTAAATATAGAACTTATTTTTTTCTAGTTTAATTAGAAGTTTGATATCTTAGAAGGCTTTTAAGATCTTATAAATATATTCTTTATATTTTTTTTTATTTTTAGAGAAAATAAGAATATTATTTAAATAGTAAATAATAAAGATATTTAAGTATTCTTATAATATATTAATTATTATTTATTAAAATAATATTAATATATTTATAAATTTAAAAAATATAATTAGATATTTAAATAATTTAAATTTTATTTAAAAAGCAATTTTCTATTTATATTCTTCTTTAATATAAATAAGATTATATATTTCTTTAAAATCTAATATAATAAAGATATTAGCTTTATAAAAATAATCCTTTATTTTATTAATTAATAGTAATAAAGTGCAATCCTTAATAGTAATATTATTAAACTATTAGTAGTCTATAATAAGGTATAGCTTTCTATTTTTCTTAGGTATAAATATAATAAGATAATCAGCTTTAGAGTTTAAAATATAAATATATTCCTTTTTAAATATATCTTAGATATATTCCTTTAAAATATTAAGCTTAATTTAATTAAAATTATAAATAAAGTAAAATTAGATATTAAATCTATTTTTAAAAATAATTTTATAATCCTATTAATTAAACTTAAATAGTCTAGTATCTAGTTCTTTTATAAAGAGCTTTTTATAAATTTAATATTATAATAGTATATTATATAATCTATCTATTTCTACTTTAGCCTTTATATCTTTAAGGCTTTTATTAATTTATTAAAATTATATTCTAAAGTATATAATAATCTATTATTATTATTTTTTCTAATTATTCTTATATTTATATTTTATTCCTTTAAATAATAAAGATTTTTCTTTACTTATATTTTTTATTTAATTAAAACTAGAAGTTTAAGATCTTTTATTATATTTCATAAAAATATTATTAGTTATATTATACTTCTTAAATATTTATACCTAACTAATATATTAGTAGATATTAGGATTATATTAGTATAACTATAGATACCCTAAAACTAGATTATATTATTTAATATTAATAATATTAAAGATTATTTTTTAGTTTTTTTCTTTAATAAAGACTTTTAAGTAATTAATCTTTTTATTTATAATACTATTATTATAATTAAAAAAGATTCTTTTTATATTAATAATTTTATATAAATTAACTTTTATTATTTATAATAGTTAAAGTTAATTAATTATTTAAAAATTAATATAATTTTATTTAACTCTATTATTTACTATAATATTATATTACTTCTCTTTAATCCTTACTTTTACTTTTAATTATTATTAAGATTACTTTTTAATTATAAAATATAAAGCTTTTTTAAAGAATTCTTTTAATAACTTTAAAGATTATTATCCTAATTGCTTCTACTACTCTTCTATAAAGGGCTTTACTTATTTTTTAATTTTATTTAATATTAAACTATTACTTTATTTATTATATAAATATTATATTTAAAATTTTAATATTTATTTTAAAATAGTTTACTATAATTAAAAAACTTAAGCTTATTTAGTTCTAATATAATAAACTAATAATAGAAGGTTCTTTTTATTACTTTATATTAATTAAAGTATTTTTTATAAATATAATAAATAATTATATTTTTTATCTTAATAAAAAAGTATATTATATATTATTTTTATTTTATATATTAAAAGTAATTATAATTATAATAATTTATTTATAAAATATTTTTATATTTTTTATATATTATATTTAATTTAAGATTATTTTTTTTATATTAAATAAATTAAGGATTATAGTTTCTTAATTATTATTTACTTTATATAAGTAAAAAGACTTTATCTCCATCTTATAAAGATTCCCTAACTTATTAAGCCATTCTTTTAATACTAATTATCTATTTTTTATTTCTATTTTTATTATAAGTATAAGTATTCTATTATACTAATACTTTATTAGTATATATATCTAGAATAGATGTAAGAATTCCTATCTTTTTAGCTTATTTTAACCATTTATAGGGAAAGTAGGACTAGCCTTTTTATTAGGTTAATTATACTTTTTAGATAGCTTTATTAATTTCTTATTATAAAGTAAGTTTTACTTTATATAGTTTATGGTTTTTTATATATTACTTAATTATAGTAATTAATTTATATTTTTTAATAATAATAAGAATAACTTTTCTTATAATATCCTTTTTTCCTTTTAATATTAAAGTCTATTAAGTTTTTATAATATTAAGTTATTTTTATTCTTCTAGTATAAATTTAAATTAATTTTTTATTTTTAAGAAGTAATATTTAAAGGATTTATATTTTTTCTTTTTATAATTAAAATAAGTGATCTTACTTTTATTATAATCTTAAATAATATTAAGTTCTATTAGTCCTAAATAAGTCTTATATATAATACTTTATTACTTATTCTAGGTTTTTTCTTTATTTAGGATATATAGGTTTTTATTATTTTAGGTATATTTTTTATATTAATTAAATTATTTTTTATTAATTTTAATAATACTTTTAATATATTTTAAAAGTTTTTTTAATTAATCTTTCTTATAGATTTTATTCTTAACTTCACTTTTTAAGTCTTTATAATAAAGTTTTATTAATATATTATTATCCTAGGCTATTTATATTATAATTCTTTTAAACTTAGTTAAATATTAATTATAAGATTTTATTTATTTAAGCTTATATAATTAATTTATAACTTATTATTTTATATCTATTATATTAAAATTATCTTTAATAATAATCTTAAAATTTTCTTAATTTTTAAAAATTTCTTAAATTTCTTTAATTTACTTAATATTATTTTTATTTTTTAAATAATCTTTTATAATAAATTCAAACTATACTCCTATATCTTCTTAAAAAAGGGTTTTAATATATAATACTTAAGCTTCAAGAATTACCAATTAGATTAAAAAAGTAAAAATATCCCTTTATTTAGATAAGAAAAGGGACTATATTAGCAGCTTTTCCTAGGAAAGATTCTAGGATTGAAGGTTTTAGAATTTTATTAATATCTTTACTCTTACTTTTTTTAATTATAATAATTCTAGCTTTTTTTACTTTAAATTAGGCTTATATATTTATAAGTTTCTTCTTAATTTATTATAATTTTATAATTAACTTGGTATTATTAGGAGAAGTGGTGGTAATAAGGTTTTTTCTAGATATTATTATTACTTAATTATTAATATAAGTAATTAATTAAATAAAAGCTTTTAATATATAATAATCTAATTAATTTCTAACTTAATAAACTAATTAAAATAAAAGATTTATTATTAGTAGGATAATTAGATATATTATAGTAAATAAAGTAATAAAAGTATTATATTAAATAATAGTTAATTATAATTAAAATAACCAAATTATATTAAAAGCTAGTTAATATTAGTTATAAGGGTAGATTCTAATCTATCTATATACTATTACCTAATAAATACTTACTATATTAATTCTATCTAATATATTAATAATCAAGATAGTAATCATAAAGTAATCACTAATACTTATAAGTAATTGCTTGTGAGTGCTTCTTTATTAGTTGGTGTGGGGCTATAGGGTAGGTGAGCATCGTTTCTGCCTTGTTTGACCGCCCAGGCGTGTCATGGGTCATAACAGATCTAATTGCTATAGTGGAAAAGCTTAGGTTTAAAGATAAGGAATAATAATTAAAGAATATTATAAGAAGTGTGAATTAAGCTTATTTATAATTAGTATTCTCTTTATTATAAGGGGTTTATTTATTAAAAGTATTAACTATTTTAGACTTAGGTATTATACTTTATATCTTTAATAATATTAATAAGTTTAAGAATTTTAAATATATTAAAGTATATAATATAATAATTATAAGAATATTAAATATCCTAATTCTTAATTATAAAGATATTAATTTAAAGATTAATAAGCCTAGTAGAAGCTATAAGATTTTATATTTTAAGAATATTACTTATTATATTAACTTTAATATAAAT
Organism: Calonectria ilicicola; assembly: GCA_020809705.1. NCBI lineage: Eukaryota > Fungi > Ascomycota > Sordariomycetes > Hypocreales > Nectriaceae > Calonectria > Calonectria ilicicola. Next base: position 1,108,084 of record CP085834.1, on the reverse strand, counting down.
CTAATATTTTATTAAATATTAGAGAATAATGGGATAATATAGGAACCTAAATATATATAACTTATCTATAAGACTAATAGAAGGATTATCTACTTTATAATATAGATATTTAAATAATATATCCTCTAATATAATAAAGCAATTATCAATCAATAAGATATATTTCTAACTAAGTTATATTAATTTATTTCTAAAGATCTAAGACCTCCTTTAGTAAGTAATAGAGATCTATAGTATGCTAGGATAGGATATATTAATCTAATAAACTTATAAAAGCTAGATTTAGAGATCTTAGGTATTAAACTTAAAAGATTTAAGATCTTATAATATAAAGCCTATAATTTAGGCAAGATATATTATTAAATTTCTAGAAGATCACTAGATTAAGAGAAAGATAAATCTTTTTATAAAGCTTGGATAGATTAGATGGATATATTAGATAATATTAATAATTATTAATATATAATATTTATTATAGATGTTTAATTAAAGTTAGTATTTGTATATTATATTAAGAATTAAGAGAGTAAGATAGAAAATTATTAAAATATTAAAGATTTTATTAATTAAATAAGTATATATTTTAATATTAAAGTTAAATATATTTAATTAGATAATAAACTCTTTATATATTAGATTAAAATCTAGTTATAAAGAAAAGAAATTATTTATCTTTTAATAGCCTTATAAACTTAAGATTAAAATAAAGGAGTAGAAAGATTAGGGAGGATTATTATTTAGAAGGCTAAGGTAATATAGATCTTAGTAAAGCTTTTATATAATTTATAAAAAGAGATTATTAATATTATAATATATCTAGCAAATTAAATATTAAAAGAAGTTAATAAGTGGAAAACCTTATATAAGCTCTTTTATAAAAGGAAGCTATATATATTATATCTAAAAGTCTATAATTATAAGATATATATAATAATATTAAAGGCTTAGTAAAAATAAAAGAGATTATAAAAATTAGATTTTAGAATATATATAAATTATTTAATTAAATATAAATCTATAAATATTTTTAAAATATAAGTACTATATATAGAAAAGATTATCCTATTAAAAGATATAATCTTTAATAAGAATATATTCTTTAATAAAAAGAAAATATTACTAGATCTTACTTAAAATATTAATAAATTTATCTAAAAGATAATAATACCTAAGGATCAAGCATCTAACTTATATATCCTTAAAAAGCAAAAATTAATATTTAAATTAATATTTAAGGAAGATATTAATAAAGAAGAACTATTACAAGAAACTTAAAATAATAATAATAATAGATTAAGGGGTAATAGGAATCTTAAGCTAGAAGAAGAAGTTGAAGACCCTTAGCTGCTTAAGTAATTTAAAAGCTTTTACTTTATACTTTCACTGAAGGATAAGGACTAACTACTAGAGATAGTATTATATATCTAACTTCTAATTATTAGAATTAAGAGGGTAGGTAAGAGGGTAATACCTTAGATAAAAGGAATTAATTAAGATAATTAATTTAAAAATTTTTAATTAAAGTAGGTTAATTTATTATTATATAGAGTCTTTATAATAAGTATTAAATTTAAATTTAAAATATAATATAAGTATAATTTATTATTTTTATTAAAAATACTTAAAGATTTTAAAAATTATTTATTAAAAAAAGGATTTTATTAAATATAAAAGATTTATTTTAAATTATATAATAAGATAAGATTATATAAAAAGATATTTATTAATATAATTAAAGAGTATTAAGTATTATATTATATATAGATATTTATATATAAAATTAATAAATATAAATATTTAATAAAGTATAAGGTAAGGCTTATTATATATAATAATTAATAAGTATTAAATAAGCTTCCAATAAGGGCTACTATCTTAATAAGTATATTATTTTATATACTAATAGCTATTATAGCTAAGAATAATCTAGAGCTAATTTAAATAAATATTATTAATATATTTGTAAATTATAACCTAGATAAACTAGTATTTATAAAAATATCTTTAAAGTATAAAAAGAAAGATATTATACTTATTCTAAGGAAAGTATTATATAGGCTTTAAAGATCCTCTTTAATTTAGCAAATATATCTAATAAAAATATTATAATCTATTAAATTCTAAAAGGTTTTATAAAAACTATATATAATATAAAAGAATAGGGTGATTATTTTCTTCTTTATTAATAATATTATTTTTAGGTTTTTTAAAATAAATAAAGAAATAATAAATAAAATTATAAAGTAATTATAAAGATAATATACTATAATTATAATAAAGGAACTAAAATAGTTCTTAAGGATATATATTATATAAAATAGAATAAAGCAAATCATCTAGCTAATATAAATTATATATATTAAAAAGATTACTTATTAGTTTAATTTAGGCTTAAAGAAATATAATACTCTAATAGTAGAAGTAGAACTTTTACTTATAGAGGAAATTATAGACTAGAAGTTTATAAAAATCTATCTTAAGAAGATTAGATTATTACTTTTTATTTTAATATTAATTAAATTAGATATTATATTTATAATATTATAATTATTATAATTTAATATTAATTTAAAAAGATAGTATTATTAAATTATTAATAAAATAATTTATTATTTATATTAAATATATTTAATAATAATTAAGCTTAATAAAATATTATATAAGATAATATTTATAAGCTTAAATAATATATTATTTATAAATAATATATAGAATAGAAAAAGCTTATAGAGTTATATAATAATGCTATATAGAGGGGCAATATTATAGTAAGTATTTAAGTAAATTATAATTATTATATTTATAATTAAAATAAAATTACTTTTATTATTAAAAATAATTAAAAAAATAATCTTTATAAATAAAATCTTAAATAAATTAAAGATTATAATTAAATAATTATTAATTATTTTATATAATAATATTTAAATATTAAAATTATTAAAAAAAATCTATAAAATTAATAATTAAATTATATTATATTAATATTTATAATTATTAATTAAAATAAAAGTATTAAAATAAATATATCCTTTTAAATTAAATCTTTATTAATAAAAATATTATAAATAAAATAATAAAATCTTTATTAAAATAAAAATATATAAAATTTATAAAATTATTTAATATAAATAATATTTTTAATATTATTAATAAAAAAAAAATAAAAGATTTAAAAAACTAAATTAAAAAAATAAAAACTATAATATTAAAAAAATCTTTTATAATAAAATTAAACTAAATTACAAAAAAAAAAAATTATAAATAACTCTACTTTAAAATAGGCCTAAGCTAAGAGAGTATATTAGAGGACAATTGTCAGGGAGAATGAGTGGGTCAGGATATCCAGGGGTTTAAAGGATATTGCTATATAGGTTGGATATAAGAATGTACCTTTACCTCCACTATAAATCAGACCACTAAGAATCAATACAATACACATTCTAACAATTATAAGCCTGGCTCTGTGCTAGAAAATTGCATTATTTTTATAGGCAAAGATTATCACAAAGCTTCATTAGTAAAACACACTAATATCAAAATACTATATTCTATTATTAGAATAATAAACTATTGATATATACTTTAAGAAAGTCAATTCAATTGATATATAATATATCATCAAAAGAGACTAAAATTATCCTAATCGGTTAAGGGAACTAGAATGATTGGGTTCAGTTGATATTAGCTAAAATCCTAAGGAAGATTTAGATCTATATATATCCTAACTCCTTAATTGGAGAACTCCTAATTAAATTAGCTAAATTATAATATAGTAATATTTATTAAAATACAATTAAATATATAGATCTCAATTAGACCCAGTAGTACACCTATAATATAATATTTAGATAGTAGAAGATCAAATTAAGAGTATTTAAGAAATAAGAAACTCTAATTAATATAGTATATAATATAATCCTTAAAAGTATATCTTCTTAACTTAGAACCTCTCTTAATTAACAGGACTTTTTAAGAGATTGGATAAATAGGCTTAAATGAGCTATAGCTTTATCTAAAGAATATATAATATCTAAGATAAAAAACAAATATAATAATATAATAAAAAGCTTTAAAAAGAACCTAAAGTAATTCCTCTAATAGCTAGCTAACTAGAAAGTACTTCTAATTAAGGTATTTAAATATTAACTTCTAGAAATAAAAAGTAAATAATAATTAAAGAATTTTGCTAATTATATTAAAAATATCTACTAAAATTATACTATTATCTTTATTAAAGCTATAAAGATAATAAATAGAGAATTAAAAAGAAGAGAATAACTTATTAATAATATATTAGCTAATTATAAAACCTAAAATACTATAACTCTTAAAGCAAAAGGAAATACTACTAGAATAATAAATACTACTATTAAAGCACCTACCCTAGAAGGCTTAAATATATAAATAATTAAAACTATTATATTAGCTATATATAAATAATTAGAACACTATAAACCTACTAATAGAGATACTATTAGAGGCAGATTATTCTAAGCAAGTGATAATAAGTAGGACAGCGACCAAGTAAAGGAGGTAGCCATACCTAGGGAGCACAAATAGGCTATATCTAGTTCAAGTAATAATATTACTAAAAGGATAGTTGTAAAATGCCTAGCCTATAGTATAAGAGAGCATAATCTATTTAAATGCTAGTATATATTTAAATACTTAAGATTAGAAGGCTTAATTATAAGTAAGCATTACTTATAAAAAATTAAGAGGGTATTTAAGAATAATAATAAGCTTTAAAAAGCTATTATAAAAATATAAAATTAAATAAAAAAGAAATAATTAATTATAAAGATAAAGGTTAAGAAAGTGATTATAAATATTATAAATATAATATACCTATATATAATTTTTAATTCTAAAGTATTACTTTATATATTAAAAGTATTAATAATATTAGATTTAGGAATAATCTTATATATATTTAATAATCTATTAAAATTTAAAAATATATAAAAAGTAATTAAAAATAAAGTAATTATTGCAGGAGTAAGTAAAGTACTAATACTAGTATTTAAGAATATATACCTAAAAATCAAAAGAAATAATAAAAAACTAGATTATTTTTAACTTAAGAATATTACCTACTACACTAACTTTAATATTAATTTAATATTATTTAAATTACTTAAAGTAATTAATATTTATTAAAATACAATTAATAATCTACTATTTAAACTAAAAAATAAAGTCTATATTTATAAAATACTACTTATCTATAAGTAATTTATACTCTAATATATTCTAATATCTTATAGGATAAAGGAAGGAGCCCTAGTAGTTCGAAGATGAATATCTAAGGACCTAAAGCCACCTGTAATTAGAAATGGTAACTTATAGTATAAATATACTAATTATCTAGGGCCAAGAGTGTTACAACCCATGTCATACCCAGGGCGGTCTAGGGTGGCAGAATGCCACACCTTGTAAGAAACCAGCTACCCTATAGTTACATACAACCAATCAAATAAGGAGTAATAAGGGTAATTGTCATAATAAATGTAAAAGGTATTGTACCTAGTGCACTAAGTGTACTATATATATTAAAATAGGATAATAGTATATAGATAGATTAGATCCTACTATAAGGAATAGAATTAATTAATTTTTAATATAACTTAGTTATTTTAATTATAATTGATTATTATTTAATATAATATTTTTATTACTTTATTTACTATAATATACCTAATTATTTTATTAATAATAAACTTTTTATTTTAATTAATTTATTAAATTAAGAATTAATTAAATTATTATATATTAAAAGCTTTTATTTAATTAATTATTTATATTAATAATTAAGTAATAATAATATCCAGAAAGAACCTTATTATTATTACTTTTTTTAATAATATTAAATTAATTATAGAACTATAGTAAATTAAGAAAAAACTTATAAATATATAAGTATAATTTAAAGTAAAAAAAGCTAGAATTACTATAATTAAAGAAAATAAAGGTAAAAATATTAATAAAATTCTAAGACCCTTGGTTCTAGAGCCCTTCCTAGGAAAAGCTACCAATATAGTCCCCTTCCTTATCTAAATAAAGGGATATTTTTGTTTTTTTTAATATAACTTGTAATCTCTAAAGCTTAAGTATTATATACTAAAACCCTTCTTTAAAAAAATATAGGAGTATAATTTGAACTTATTATAAGAGATTATTTAGAAAATAAGAATAATATTAATTAAAATAAAAAGATTTAAGAGATCTTTAAAGATTAAGAATATTTTAAAATTATTATTAAAGATAATTTTAATATAATTAATATAAAATAATAAATTATAAATTAATTATATAAATTTAAATAAATAAAATCTTATAATTAATATTTAATTAAATTTAAAAGGATTATAATATAAATAGCTTAAAATAATAATATATTAATAAAACTTTATTATAAAAGCTTAAAAAATAAAATTAAGAATAAAATCTATAAAAAAATTAGTTAGAAAAACTCTTAGAGTATATTAAAAGTATTATTAAAATTAATAAAAAATAATTTAATTAATATAAAAAATATATCTAAAATAATAAAAATCTATATATCCTAAATAAAAAAAAACCTAAAATAAGTAATAAAGTACTATATATAGGACTTATTTAGGATTAATAGAACTTAGTACTACCTAAAGATATAATAAAAGTAAGATTATCTACTTTAATTATAGAAAAAAAGATATAAATCCTTCAAATGCTATTCCTTAAAAACAAGAAACTAGTTTAAACCTATATTAAAAGGATAGAAATAACTTAATACTATAAAAACTTAATAGACCTTAATACTAGAAGGAAAAGAGAATATTATAAGAAAAATTATTTTTATTATTATTAAGAAATATAAATCAACTACTATAGTTAAATAATATATAAAAAACTATAAATTATATAAGATAAAACTTACTTTATAATAAAAAATTAATAAAACTATTTAAAAAGTATAATTAACCTAATAAAAAAACTAATCCTATCTTTCTTATAAATAGTTAAAATAAACTAAGAAGATAGGAATCTTTATATCTATTCTAGATATATATATTAATAAAGTATTAATATAGTAGGATACTTATACTTATAATAAAAATAAAAATAAAAAATAAATAATTAGTATTAAAAGAATAACTTAATAAATCAAGAAACCTTTATAAAATAGAGATAAAGTCTTCTTACTTATATAAAGTAAATAATAACTAGAAAACTATAACCCTCAATCTATCTAATATAAGGAGAATAATCTTAAATTAAATATAATATATAAAGAATATAAAAATATCTTATAAATAAACTATTATAATTACAATTACTTTTAATATATAAAGTAAAAATAATATATAATATACTTCCTTATTAAAGTAAAAGATATAATTATTTACTATATTTATAGAAAATACTTTAATTAATATAAAATAATAAGAAAAAACCCCTACTACTAGTTTATTATATTAGAACTAAATAAGCCTAAGTTCTTTAATTATAATAAATTACCTTAAAATAAATACTAAAACCTTAAATATAATATTTATATAATAAATAAAGTAATAGCCTAATATTAAATAAAATTAAAAAATAAATAGAGCTCCTTATAGAAGAGTAGTAAGAGCAACTAAGGTAATAATCTTTAAAGTTATTAAAAGAATTTTTTAAAAAGCTTTATATTTTATAATTAAAAAGTAATTTTAATAATAATTAAAAATAAAAGTAAGGATTAAAGGGAAATAATATAATATTATAGTAGATAGTAGAGCTAAGTAAAATTATATAAATCTTTAAATAATTAATAAATTTTAATTATTATAAATAATAAAAGTTAATTTATATAAAATTATTAATATAAAAGAAATCCTTTTTAATTATAATAATAATATTATAAATAAAAAAATTAATTACTTAAAAGTCTTTATTAAAGAAAAGAATTAAAAAATAATCTTTAATATTATTAATATTAGATAATATAATCTAGTTTTAGGGTACCTATAATTATACTAATATAATCTTAATATTTACTAGTATACTAGCTAGATGTAAATATCTAAGGAGTATAATATAATTAGTAATATTTTTATAAAATATAATAAAAGATCTTAAACTTTTAGTTTTAATTAAATAAAAAATATAAATAAAGAAAAATCTTTATTATTTAAAAAAATAAAATATAAATATAAAAATAATTAAAAAAAATAAAAATAATAAATAATTATTTATTTTAGAATATAATTTTAATAAATTAATAAAAGTCTTAAAGAAATAAAGATTAAAGTAAAAATAAATAGACTATATAATATATCTCTATAATACCAAATCTATAAGAAGCTCTTTATAGAAGAGCTAGATATTAGACTATTTAAATTTAGCTAGTAGGATTATAAAATCATCCTTAAAGATAGATCTAATACTTAATTTTACTTTATTTATAATCTTAACCAAATTAAGCTTAATACTTTAAAAAAATATATTTAAGATATATTTAAAAAGAGATATATTTATATTTTAAATTCTAAAGCTAGTTACCTTATTATATTTATGCCTAAGAAAAATAGGAAGCTATGTCTTATTATAGACTATTAATAGCTTAATAATATTATTATTAAAGATTATATTCTACTATTATTAATTAATAAAATAAAGGATTGTCTTTATAAAGCTAATATTTTTATTATATTAGATCTTAAAGGAGTATATAATCTTATTTATATTAAAGAAAGATATAAATAGAAAATTACTTTCTAAATTAAGTTTAGATTATTTAAATACTTAATTATATCTTTTAAATTTATAAATATATTAATATTATTTTAATAAATAATAATTAATATATTATAAGAATACTTAAATATTTTTATTATTTATTACTTAAATAATATTTTTATTTTTTTTAAAAATAAAAAAAATATAAAAAATATATTTATAAGATCTTAAAAGCCCTCTAAAATACCAAACTTCTAATTAAATTAAAAAAAAATAAGTTCTATATTTAAGAAGTAGAATTTCTAGGATATATTATTAGCTCTAGTAAAATTCATATAGACCTAAAGAAAGTTACTATAGTAAAAGATTAGAAGGAATTTATTAATATAAAGGAAGTATAAGCCTTTCTTAGATTTATTAATTATTACTAAAGATTTATTAAGGGATTTAATAAAATTACTTTAAATATAATAAAATTAATTAAAAAAGAAATTATCTTTTAATAGAAAAATAAAATATAATAATTATTTAAAATTATAAAAAATATTATTTTAAAAGAACCTATTCTTATAATATTTAATCTTAATAAGCCTATAAAGCTAGAAACTAATATATTGGACTTTATCTTAGGGGCCTAGATTGGATAATAAGATGAACAAGGAAATCTATATCCTATAGCATTTTACTTATATAAGCTATATAGCCCTAAGCTAAACTATTTAATCTATAATAAAGAATTCCTTATTATTATTAATATTTTTAAAGAATTCTAATAATATCTTTTAAAAAGTAATTATAAAATTATAATATATATTAATTATAAAAATATTATTTACTTTATAATTATTTAAAAATTTAATAAAAGATAATTATAATATATAAAGTATTTATCCAAATTTAACTATTAAATTATCTATATTAAAGAAATCAAAAACAGCCACATTAATACAATCAGCTACTAACCTAACTATAATATAGAAAAACTAAAAATATAAGAAAAACTATTAATCTATAATACTAATAGAGAACTAAAATAAGCTTTAATTAATAGAATAATAATAAAAATAAAGAAAATAATCACTACTATAAGAGTAGAAGGATTACTATATACAACTAGAACTACTATTATAGAAATACTAATATAATAAGTAGAATAAGATAATCTATTATTAAGGAAAATCAAAGAATACAATCTAGCATTTTTAAAAAAAAAAATAAATTATTTATAAGTGCTAGAAGAATATTAAATAAAGTTAATAAAGAATATTTACAAATATCCTTTATATAGCTATAAAGGCATTAATAAAACCTTTAAATAAATTAAATAGATATTTTCCTTTAATAAGATAAAAAAGAAAGTTAAACAAGTATATAAAGAATATAGCCTATATTAACACTCTAAAAAACCAAGATACAAATTATATAGATTATTATAATTATCCCTTATTATATAATAACTATAGGACTTAATTATAATAGACTTTATTATTAACCTCCTTTTATTAATTGACCTTATTATAAGAGTATACTATAATAATATTTTTATTATTATTAACCACTTTATAAAAGTAATATATTATTTTTCTTATAATAAAGTAATAAAAGAAAAATAATTTATTTACTTTTTCTTTTAATATATAGTTATTATATATAATTTACTAATTAAAATTATATTAGATAGAGAATAACTATTTATATCTAAATTTTAATAAAGCCTAATATTCTTAATAAGGTTAAATTATAAGCTAAGTATAGCCTTCTACCTCTAAATAAATAGATAAACTAAATACTAAAACTAAGAAATTAAGTAATATTTATAATACTATATTAATTATAAGTAAACTAATTAAATAAAAAAATTATCTATTATATAGCTAGCATATAACATATTCTATAATTATAGTATTAAAATAACACTAGCAAAAGCTAACTTTAGCTTTATATTAAATACTTACTAAGCCCCTTTAGAAAATATAATTTAAGTAAAAATTATAATTAAGTTAAATAATTTAAGAAAATTATATAAAGAAATAAAGATAGAATTTAAGTTTATTTATAATATAATAAAAAGATATTATAATTTAAAAAGGTTAAAGAAACTATCCTTCTTAAAAAGAGATATAGTCTACCTAACAATAAAAAATCTTATAATAAAAAAACAAAACAAAAAAATTAACTTCATATAGATTAAACTATACCCTATTAAAAGAAAAATATTAAAAAACAACTATAAACTCAACCTCCTAGATAATATTAAAGTTTATTTTATCTTTCACATTTCATTACTAGAACCTAATAATAGCATCCAAGTCAATATAAAACCTAACTATAAACTATAAATAGAAAATCTAGAAGATTAATAAAAAATTAAAAAAATCCTATAAAAAAGAAAAAAATAAAAAATTTAAAATTAAATAAAAAAACTATAAAAAAATAACCTAAAAACCTATTAAATACCTTATATATTATTTAAAAATACTAAAAATATTCCTCCAACAAGCAAAAAAAGAGATTAATATTAGTAAGGTATAATATTAATATTACCTCTAAAAAGGATCTTCTTCTACTATAATCTTAGCCTTTACTATCTCTATTACTCTAGTATCTTACTCTTCTAGATTATCTTTTAATTTCTTTAAATACTTTAATTTAATAAATATTATTATTATTTAAAATTAGATCTTTAAAATAATCTTTTAAAAAGTTTTTAAAGAAATATATAATAAATTTAACTTACTTTATATTTTTAAATATTATTAATATAACTTTTTCTTTTTTTAATAATATAAAAAACTACTACTATTAGCACACTAAGCTAGCCAGATAAGGAATAATAAAAAATATATATAAGCTACACTCTTCACACCTATATAATTATAACTTTTATAACTCTAGATATACTTGAAATAATAAGTTAAACCTTTACCTATTATATAGGAAAGGCTAGTATTTATATAGTATATATAAATTATAATAAGTATTTTAAAAAGATTAATATAATTAATAAAACCTTTGATTTTATGATTTTTATAAATAAAAGATACTTTTATTATTTTACTTAATATAATATTAATATAATAAAATAATTATAAGTTTAAATTTAGATAATATACATGAAAAAAACCATTATAACCTATTATATTGGCCTTAAGGATAAGATCAATAAAGAGGAGATATTATATTATAACTTATATTATACCTAGGGCGATTTAGGGTAGTAGAATGCTATATTCTATAAGAAATCAGCTACCCTATAATTATATATAACCAATTAAATAAGGAGTAATAAGGGTAATTATTATAATAAGTGTAAAAGGTATTATACTTAGTATATTAAGTATATTATATATATTAAAATAGGATAATAATATATAGATAGATTAGATCTTACTATAAGAAATAGAATTAATTAACTTTTAATATAACTTAATTACCTTAATTATAATTAACTATTATTTAATATAATACTTCTATTATTTTATTTATTATAATGCACTTAACTATCCTGCTAACAATAAATCCTTCATTTTGATTAGTTTATTAAGTTGGGAATTAACCAGACCGTTACAAAGAGCTCTAGCTAAATTAAAAATAAATTCTTTAAGTATATAATTAAAAGGACCAAGTACTACCTAATATAAGCATTATATATAAGGAAAAATACATTAATAAGTATTATAAAGACCACTAAATCAAGCTTATAATTAACCTAGCTATAAGCTATAGGTTAACTAGATCAATATTAAGGAAGATTACCAAGACTATCTTAGAGCTATATTTATTATTAATAGCTAGACTGGAATAATATAAGTGTTCTTTATAAAGATATATAAACTTAATAATATAATAATAGTATTATAAGATCTTCATATTTAGATAACTCAAAACTATAAATATCTAATTCAATTTATATAATTAGATAATAAGCTCTTTAGAAGTAAAACCAAACATTAGATAACTTAAAAAGGAATAAGAGCTTACCTATTAGCACTAAATATATAAGTATAAAATAAAGATACTAAGCACTTAAAAGGTGCTATAATAGAAAAGGCATAAATAATGCAAATAGTAGCAAGACTGCCCTATAAACTATAGCAAGAAATCATCTCTATAGCTATTTATTTTAAAAATAGAACTTTAAGAGAGTAAAATAATTGAAAAAGCCTATATAAACTATTTTATAAGATAAAACTATATCTTATATATCTTAAGGTATATAGATATAGAGCTTATATAATAATTATAAATATATAATTAAAGAAAGATAAATTATAGAAATTAAATCTATATATATATATTAGTTACTTTATTAGATATAATTTAATAAATATTTTTAAAATTTAAATTTTTTATAAAAAATTAGTAATAATTATATAAAATATAATCTTTAATAAAAATATTACTTTTAATAAAAAACCAACCCTAAATAACCTTATTAATAAAATAAATAAGCTAATTAAAGAGATTTTAATACCTAAAAATCAAAGGAATTATTAAATTACTTTAAAAGAGAAGAAGCCTATATTTAAATCACCTAACCAAAATGCCTTAGAATAAGAATATAATTAGCAAGATAGTAATTATAAGAAAGAAAATAAAGCTAATAAAATTGATTATAAAGTATTAGGGATTGAAGAGGAATCTCTAGTTATACCTCTAGTAATTATGCTTAAAGATAGAGTGTTTTTAGTCCATTTCTTTATTGCTAGAGCTAAGGGGGTGGGAGAAAATAGATATCAATTTAAACTTAAAAATCAATTTAAGACTAGATTAAGAATCTTGATGATTTTATTCTTATTTAAGTTAAGTTATTAATTAATAGTATAATAAATATTAGAAGTAAATTTAAGTTAAAAATTTATAAGTATAATCTTTTAGAATTATTAAAGATTTTATAAGATTTAAAAAAATATTTTTATAAAATAGAATTTATTTAAATATAAAAGGTTTATATAAACTTTTATAAAAATATAAAATTATTTACTAAAATATTATAAAAAAAGGTAAAAGGATATTAAATATTAAGCTATATATAGATATTTATCTATAAAATAGATAAGTATAGACTCCTAATTAAATACAAGTGTTACGACCCATATCAAAACCCAGGGCAGTCTAGGATGGCAGAATGCCATACCCTATAAAAAACCAGCTACCCTATAGTTACATCCAACCAATCAAATAAGGAGCGATCAGGGCGACTATTGCGATAAGTGTGAAAGGTATTGTATTTAGTGTATTAAGTGTATTATATGTATTAGAATAGGATAGTAGTATATAGATGGATTAGATCTTATTGTAAGGAATAGAATTGATTAGCTTTTAATATAATTTAATTACTTTAATTATAATTAATTATTATTTAATATAATATTTTTATTATTTTATTTTATTATAATATATTTAATTATTTTATTAATAATAAATCTTTTATTTTAATTAATTTATTAAATTAAAAATTAATTAGATTATTATATATTAAAAACTCTTATTTAATTAATTACCTATATTAATAATTAAGTAATAATAATATCCAGAAAGAACCTTATTATTATTACTTCTTCTAATAATATTAAATTAATTATAGAACTATAATAAATTAAGAAGAAATTTATAAATATATAAGTATAATTTAAAGTAAAAAAAACTAGAATTATTATAATTAAGGGAAATAAGGGTAAAGATATTGGTGAAATTCTAAGACCCCTAGTCCTAAAGCCCTTTCTAGGAAAGGCTGCCAATGTAATCCCCTTTTTACTTAAATAAAAGGATACTTTTGCTTCTTCTTAATCTAATTGGTAATTCTTAAAGTTTAAGTATTATATATTAAAATCCTTCTTTAAGGAAATATAGGAGTATAGTTTGAATTTATTATAAGAGATTATTTAGAAAATAAGAATAATATTAATTAAAATGAAGAGATTTAAGAGATTTTTAGAGATTAGGAATATTTTAAAATTATTATTAAAGATAATTTTAATATAATTAATATAAAATAATAAGTTATAAATTAATTATATAAATTTAAATAAATAAAATCTTATAGCTAGTATTTAATTAAGTTTAAAAGAATTATAATATAAATAGCCTAGGATAATAATATATTAATAGAACTTTATTATAAAGGCCTAAAGAGCGAAGTTAAGGATAAAATCTATAAAGAAGATTAACTAAAGAAACTCTTAAAATATATTAAAAGTACTATTAAGATTAACAAAAGATAATTTAATTAATATAAAAAATATATCTAAAATAACAAAAACCTATATATCCTAAATAAAGAAAAAACCTAAAATAAGTAATAAAATATTATATATAGGACTTATTTAGGACTAATAGAACTTAGTGCTACCTAAGGATATAATAAAAGTAAGATTATTTATTTTAATTATAAAAAGAAAGGATATAAATTCTTTAAATATTGTTTCTTGAAAATAGGAAATTAGTTTAAATTTATATTAGAAGGATAGAAATAACTTAATACTATAAAAACTTAATAGACCCTAGTACTAGAAGGAAAAAAGGAGATTATAGGAAAAGTTATTCTTGCTATTATTAAGAAATATAAACTAATCACTATAGTTAAGCAATATATAAAAAACTATAAATTATATAAGATAAAACTTATTTTATAATAAAAAATTAATAAAGCTATTTAAAAAGTATAATTAATTTAATAAAAAGGCTAGTCCTACCTTCCTTATAAATAGTTAGAATAAGTCAAGAAGATAGAAATCCTTATATTTATTCTAAATATATATACTAATAAAGCATTAATATAATAGAATACTTGTACTTATAATAAAAATAGAAATAGAAAATAGATAATTAGTATTAAAAGAATGGCCTAATAAGTTAGAGAACCTTTATAGGATGGAGATAAAGTCTTTCTATTTATATAAAGTAAATAATAATTAGAAAACTGTAACCTTTAATCTATCTAATATAAGGAGGATAATCTTAAACTAAATATAATATATAAAGAATATAAGAATATCTTATAGGTAAGCTATTATAATTATAATTACCTTTAATATATAAAATAAAAATAATATATAATATACTTTTTTATTAGGGTAGAAGATATAGTTATTTATTGTGCTTATAGGAGATATTTTAATTAATATAAAGTAATAGGAAGAAATTTTTATTATTAATTTATTATATTAAAATTAAGTAAGCTTAAGTTCTCTAATTATAATAAGCTACTTTAAAATAAATATTAAAACTTTAAATATAATATCTATATAATAGATAAAGTAATAGCCTAATATTAAATAAAATTAAAAAATAAATAAAGCTCTTTATAAAAGAGTAATAGAAGTGGCTAAGGTAATAATCTTTAAAATTACTAAAAGAACTTCTTAAAAAAGCTTTATATTTTATAATAAAAGAGTAATCCTAATAATAATTAGAAATAAAAGTAAGAATTAAAGGGAAGTAATATAATATTATGGTAGATAGTGGAATTAAGTAAAATTATATAAATTCTTAAGTAATTAATAAACTTTAACTACTATAGATAACAAAAGTCAATCTATATAAAATTATTAATATAAAAAAGATACCCTTTAAATATAATAATAATATTATAAATAAGAAGATTGATTATTTAAAAGTCTTTATTAAAGGAAGGAATTAAGGAATAACCTTTAATATTATTAATATTAGATAATATAACCTAGTTTTAGGGTATTTATAGTTATACTAATACAATCCTAATATCTGCTGGTATACTAGCTAGGTACAAATATCTAAGGAATATAATATAGCTAGTAATATTTCTATAAAATATAATAAAAGATCTTGAATTTCTAGTTTTAATTAAGTAAAAAATATAAGTAAAGGAGAATCTTTATTACTTAAAAAATAAAATATAAATATAAGAATAATTAAAAAAGATAAAGATAATAAATAATTATTTACTTTAAAATATAATTCTAATAAATTAATAAAAGCCTTAAAGAAATAAAAATTAAAATAAAAATAAATAAATTATATAATATACTTCTATAATACTAAATCTATAAAAAGCTCTTTATAAAAGAACTAAACACTAGATTACCTAAGTATAACTAGTGGGATTATAAAATTATCCTTAAAGATAAATCTAATACCCAATTTTATCCTATTTATAATCTTAATTAAATTAAGCTTAATACCTTAAAGGAATATATCTAAGATATACTTAAAAAAGGATATATCTATATTTTAAACTTTAAAGCTAATTACTTTATTATATTTGTATTTAAGAAAAACAGGAAGCTATATCTTATTATAGACTATTAATAACTTAATAATATTACTATTAAAGATTATATTCTATTACTATTAATTAATAAAATAAAGGATTACTTTTATAAAGTTAATATCTTTATTATATTAGATCTTAAAGAAATATATAATCTTATTTATATTAAAGAAGGATATAAATAGAAAACTACTTTCTAAATAAAGTTTAGATTGTTTAAATATTTAATTATACCTTTTGGATTTATAAATATATTAATATTATTTTAATAAATAATAATTAATATATTATAAGAATACTTAAATATCTTTATTATTTACTACTTAAATAATATTCTTATTTTCTTCAAAAATAAAGAAAAATATAAAGAATATATTTATAAGATCTTAAAAGCCCTTCAAGATATCAAACTCCTAATTAAATTAAAAAAAGTAAGTTCCATACTTAAGAAGTAGAATTTCTAGGATATATTATTAGCCCTAACAAAATTCATATAGATCTAAAAAAGTCATTATAATAAAAGATTAAAAGGAACCTATTAATATAAAGGAAATATAAACCTTCCTTAGATTTATTAACTATTACTAAAGATTTATTAAAGGATTTAGTAAAATTATCTTAAATATAATAAAGTTAATTAAGAAAGAAATTATCTTTTAATAGGAAAATAAAATATAATAATTATTTAAAGTTATAAAAAATATTATTTTAAAAGAACCTATCCTAATAATATTCAACCCTAATAAGCCTATAGAGCTAGAAACCGATGCATTAGACTTCGCCCTAGAGGCCTAGATTGGATAATAAGATAAATAAGAAAATCTATATCCTATAATATTCTACTTATATAAGCTATATAGCCTTAAGCTAAATTACTTTATTTATAATAAAGAATTTCTTATTATTATTAATACTTTTAAAGAATTCTAATAATACCTTTTAAAAAGTAATTATAAAATTATAATATATACTAACTATAAAAATATTACCTATTTTATAACCACTTAAAAACTTAGTAGAAGGTAATTACAATATACAGAATACCTATCCGAATTCAACTATCAAATTGTTTATATTAAAGGAACTAAAAATAGTTATGCTAATATGATCAGCTATCAATCTAATTATAATATAAAAAAACTAAAAATATAGAAAAAATTATTAATTTATAATATTAATAGAGAACTAGAATAAGCCCTAATTAGTAGAATAATAATAGAAATAAAGAAAATAATTATTATTATAAGAATAGAAGGATTACTATATACAATTAGAACCACTACTATAGAAATACTAATATAATAAGTGGAATAAGGCAATCTATTATTAAGGAAAATTAAAGAATATAATCTAGCACTTTTAGAAGAAGAAAAATAGATTATTTATAAGTGCTAGAGGAATATTAAATAGAGTTAATAAGGGATATTTATAGATATCTTTTGTATAATTATAAAGGTATTAATAAAACCCTTAAATAAGTTAAATAGATATTTTCTTTTAGTAAGATGAAAAAGAAAGTTGAATAAGTATGTAAGGAATGTAATCTATATTAATACTTTAAAAAACTAAGATATAAATTATATAGATTATTATAATTATCTTTTATTATATAATAATTATAGGATTTAATTATAATAGATTTTATTATTAACCTCCTTTTATTAATAGATCCTACTATTAGAGTATATTATAATAATATTTTTATTATTATTAATTACTTTATAAAAGTAATATATTATTTCTCTTATAATAAAGTAATAAAAAAAGAATAATTTACTTATTTTTTCTTTTAAAATATAATCACTATATATAAACTATTAACTAAAATTATTTCAGATAGAGAACAACTATTTATATCTAAATTTTAGTAAAGCCTAATATCCTTAATAGGGTTAAATCATAAGCTAAGTATAGCCTTCTACCTCTAAATAGATAGATAAATTAAATACTAAAATTAAGAAATTAAGTAATATTTATAATATTATATTAATTATAAGTAAATTAATTAAATAAAAAAATTATTTATTATATAATTAATATATAATATATTCTATAATTATAATATTAAAATAATATTAATAAAAGCCAATTTTAGCTTTATATTAGATATTTATTAAGCCTTTTTAGAAAATATAATCTAAATAAAAGTAATAATTAAGTTAGATAATCTAAGAAAATTATATAAAAAAATAAAGATAGAATTTAAGTTTATTTATAATATAATAAAAAGATATTATAATCTAAAAAGGCTAAAAGAACTATCCTTCTTGAAGAGAGATATAGTTTACTTAATAATAAAAAATCTTATAATAAAAAGATAAAATAAAAAAATTAACTTTATATAGATTGGATTATACTTAATTAAAAGAAAAATATTAAAAAATAACTATAAGCTTAACCTTTTAAATAATATTAAGGTTCACCCTATCTTCTATATCTTATTACTAAAACCTAATAATAGTATCTAAGTAAATATAAGACCTAAATATAAATTATAAATAGAAAATCTAGAAGATTAGTAGGAAATTGAAAAAATCCTATAAAGAAGAAAAGAAGATAAAAAATTTGAAATTAAATAGAAAAATTATAAAAAAATAATTTAGGAATCTACCAAATACCTTATATATTATTTAAAGATATTAAAAGTATTCCTTTAATAAATAAGAAAGAAGGATTAATATTAATAATATATAGTATTAATACTATCTTTGAAAGAGGGCCTTCCTCTACTACAATCTTAGCCTCTATTGCCTCTGCTGTTCTAGTATCTTGTTCTTTTAGATTATCTTTTAATTTTTTTAGGTGTTTTAATTTGGTAAATGTTATTATTATTTGAGATTAGGTTTTTAAAATGATCTTTTAAGAAGTTTTTAAAGAAATATATAATAAATTTAATTTATTTTATATTTTTAAATATTATTAATATAACTTTTTTTTCTTTAATAATATAGAGAATTATTATTATTAATATATTAAGCTAGCTAAATAAGGAATAATAAAAATATATATAAGCTATACTCTCCACACTTATACAATTATAATTTTTATAACTTTAGATATACTTAGAATAATAAGTTAAATCTTTATCTACTATATAAGAAAGGCTAATATTTATATAGTATATACAAGTTATAATAGATATTTTAAAAAGATTAATATAATTAATAAGACTTTTAATTTTGTAATTCTTATAAATAAAAGATGCTTTTACTATCTTATTAAATATAATATTAATATAATAAAATAATTATAAATCTAAGTTTAGATAATATATATAAAAAACCACTACAACCTATTATACTAGCCTTAAGGATAAGACCAATAAAAAGAAGATATTATATTATAACTTATATCAAAATCTAGGGCAGTCTAGGATAGTAGAATGCTATACCCTATAAGAAACCAGCTATCCTATAATTACATCCGACTAATTAAATAAAAAATAATTAAAGCGACTATTGCAATAAGTGCAAAAGGTATTACACCTAGCATACTAAGTGTATTATATATATTAAAATAGGATAGTAGTATATAAATAGATTAGATCTTACTATAAAGAATAAAATTAATTAGCTTTTAATATAATTTAGTTATTTTAATTATAATTGACTATTACCTAATGTAATACTTTTATTATTTTATTTTATTATAATATATTTAATTATTTTATTAATAATAAATCCTTCATTTTGATTGGTTTATTAAGTTGGGAATTGACCAGACCGTTATAATAAGATATATTTAATTATTTATAAGAATCAGTAGGTAAAAGGAGATCTACCTATATAAGCTATAACCTTTATAAGGATATTCTTTAGAGCACTAATAACTTTAATAGCATACTAAGATCTAAAGTTATTTTAAATAGATATAATTAATATATTTATATATTATAATCTAGATAAGGTAGTATTTATAAGGATATTATTAGGATTTAAAAAGCTTAGAAAGATATTATAATTAAGAAAAGCTTTATATAAACTAAGATATTTATCCTTCCTCTAGTAACTAAATCTCTTAAAATTACTTTAAAACTTAGGATTTAAAAGAGTACTAGAAGAACTATATATTATAATTAAAAATATAATTATTATCTTCTTCTTTATTAATAATATTATTTAGGGATATTATAAATCTAAGGAGCTAATTATATAAAAAGCTATTATAAAGCTTAAGGAAAAATATTATATTAAAGTATTAAAAGAATTAAAATAATTCCTTAATATATATATTATTAAAGATTAAGTAAAAAAAATAATATAATTAACTTAAAATATATATATTAATAAAATTATAAATTAATTAAATATAAATCTTAATAAAAAGCTTCTAAAGATACTAATAATATAAATAAAACTATTACCTAAGAAAATATAAGCAAAGTAAAAACTAATTAATATTTATTTAAAGAAAATTAAATTAATATTATTTCTTACTATCTTTACTTAGCTAGATATAATATTTATAACTTTAAAATTAGTAAGATTTAATTAAAGCCTAAACTAAATATACTAAGATACTATAGACTAAATTATCTAATACTTATATAATACTTACTTTTTTATTATAAAGCTAGAAGAGCTTTAATATATAATAATATTTTTATATTTAAATAATATCTTCTTTATAAATAATATAATTAATAAAAAAGTTTTTAAAAGTATATTATAATATTATTTAAAAATATAATTACTTAAAAAGTAATAAAATAAATAATAATAATTACCTTAAGTATTAAAGTAGAATTCCTCTTATTATTAAAAATAATAAAAGAAAGAATTTTTATAAATAAATTATTAAATAAATTAAATATATTAATTAAGAAATTATTAATAATTAAATATAATAATAAATAAATATTAAAATTAATAATAAAAAAAGTTATAAAATTAATAATAAAATTAAAGTATATTAATATATATAAATATTAATTATAATAAAAGTACTAAAAGAAAAAAATCTTATTAATTTAAACTTTAATTATAAAAATAATTATAAATAAAATAATTAAATTATTATTAAAATAATAATATTAATTATTTATAAAAATACTATATATAAAAAATATTTAATTAAAAATTAATATAAAATAAAAAATAAAAATACTAAAAAATAAAATCCTTAATAATAAAAAAATAAAAAAATAAAAGATTAAATTAGGCTTTAGCAGTAAAAAATAACATAAGAAGACAGCTAGCTGAGGCCTAAAAGAGCTCAACTAAAGGAGTATATCAAGAAGAATAAGTAGGTCAGGATATCCAGGGGTTTAAAGGATATTGCTATATAGGTTAGATATAAGAATGTACCTTTACCTCCACTGTAAATCAGACCACTAAGAATCAACACAATACACGTTCTGACAACAATATACAAGGATTAAACCTGGACTAGGTAGAAG
Source organism: Calonectria ilicicola (assembly GCA_020809705.1). Lineage (NCBI taxonomy): Eukaryota > Fungi > Ascomycota > Sordariomycetes > Hypocreales > Nectriaceae > Calonectria > Calonectria ilicicola. The sequence goes on along the minus strand of CP085834.1, from coordinate 1,085,732 downwards.
GATATTTTCTGCATAACTGCATCAGATATAAGTACCGGTACCAGCAGGGGTCAAACCCTGGTCAATACACAGGACTTTCAACATTACTGAAGCCCGTGACAGCTCCAGGGTCCACGAAAGTGACTCAAATCAGGCTATTTTTAAGCTTTCCTTGTGCGCTTAAATGTGCGGGGCTACCGGAGGATTTTAATGCTTCGTATTCAAGGCTGACAGACAAGATAAATAAATACGCAAATCTATTTGTATTTGCCTACAACCTCAACCTCTTCCCGCAAGACCAAGACCCTCTTCACCCATTCGCAAAATGGAGGTGCCTCAGAAAGATGGCGGGATACAACCCCACATATCACAACCAACCGCCGTTGGGTACCCTGCTGTGCTCGCTGTCGATGAGCGCATGCTCGCTCCTCCTCGACGTCCTCGTATCCCTACCGCCTATGGCTTCGTCCATGGCGTCAAACGCCTGATCGGTGTCGCGCTTGACATCACCATGCTCGTGTTTTGCGCTCTTCTCTGTAAATGGAGTCGGAAAGTTGGCTATGGTGTGGGTGGAATTATTGCCGTAAGCCTTTTTTTTATTTTTTTTTCTCACTGTTGGGACTGAGAAAAGTAGGAAGACTGACGCGCAAGCTTTTAGGCATTCATTTGTCTCATCAACGACACTGCGCAATGCGCCGCCATTTTCGACCCAACTAAGCGAATCCGCCGAGCGACATCACCCTGCACTGGCTGTATTGACTTTCTCGGCATGGTCACATGCATCACCTTGTCAATCTGCCTAATGTTTTCTGATTGGAACTACTTTGAAGGAGGCCCGCGTCCATCGGGGTGGGAAGACACAGCGTTGAAATGTTTCCTCTTGCTTTGCACAAATGCGTAAGTTTTTTTTTTCCCACCAAATTTGCCTCAGTAACTGACATTTTTGAATCATAGTGGCTTGCGATTCATATATCTTGTTTGGAATTGTGTGGATGGTTGCGTGAGAAGCAGTCAACGCAAAAGAGTGCGCGAATTATCCGAAGCTGTAGCTGCTGGAAAGATGGTGGTAATTTCACAAGCTGAGACAAATGATAGTTCCCAAGCATGAAGAATATGTTCCATACTCAATAAGGGAGCGATTTATCTCCCCAGTATTTAGCAGTTAATCTTTAATTATAATTGTCAAATAGATACAAGCACTACCACGCTCGTGGCAGGATAACTAATTACCCTTCATTCATGGGCATGGGTATGGGTATGCTCATCAAGTTCATCCGCAGGATCCGAATTAATCATCTTCCAATCTGCGCAAGTATAGGATTCGCTTAGAGTAATCTTTCCGGCAGCAATCGACTTCTTGTTATTTTTGAAGTCCCCGTATGTTTCATAGATGGATGCCTTGTGTTCTGCGAGAGGAGTAAACCTCAATCCAGAAGCCTCTTTGTTGGGCCTAATTAACTAGTTAGATATCACATCGTGGATAAATGCCCATACCAGGGATGTTAGACTTACAAAGGCAAAGGCTGGATGGACTTTTCAAATACATCATCGAAAACAGCAATGACTCCCTTAGATAGCTGTTCTTCCGTCAGCTCCGGCTGCAAGTCCAACTTGACGAGATCAGCACTGAGCTGTCCGTTGGGAGCCTTCTTCAGAACGTGGTCAATGTGGCACTCAGCCTTGCTGCCATACAAATAGAATGGCATTCTATCCGGGTAGCTCGTCTCCAGTGCATCGTACTGCAATGACTCATTCACCACGACGCGAATGTTAGATATCTTGAACGTTGCGAGTGGTTCAGTTGTTGGAGTAGGGATGCCCTCGTCCATTAGACATTCGATTTCGGCACCAGTTTCGACAAAGTCAGAAATGAGCTGTTTATTTACATTGGCTGTTGTGTAGAACTTTTCTGGATTTTCCTTGCGTAGACGTTGGTATAACTCCTTGACCTCTGCCGGGAAATCGGCAGTCATGATGAGCTGCCATCGGTGGTTGCCCATTTGGAACATGGGGATGTGGGTCAGGTAAATTTGGTCATGAACTTGCATAACGCATCCGTGGAAATCGGGCGTTATCTTGTTACGGTAGACGCATCGCTATTGAGTGTCAGCTTTGGTAGTTCAACCAACCTTTCAACCATCCCGACTGAATAACATGGTATGAACGTGTGGGAACATACCTTTATTTCTTGTTCCGTAATTTCTTTGAAGGAATCTACCATGTCGCTGAGGAATGGAAAGTCCGTCGGCCATGGACTCATTGTCACATTAACAAGGAACATGAGGTCTCCGTGAGCTGCCTTGACTCCGTTGTCAAGTTGAAGTCGAGTCTTGTAACTTGAAAGACACTTTCCGTAGGCCTTTTCACTAAATGTGGAGGAAGTCAGGAAGAGTGGGCGTTCGCTGACCTCATCCTTTTCCGAAGTTACTGAAAAGCGCTTAAACAGGCGCTGGTTGAGGTAATTTGCCTCTCCCTATTCGGCACCGTTAATATCTTGTGCTTCAGTCTCAACACAGGCCACTCAAGGGATGTAACTAACCACGTCAGTGTTTGCTTTACCGTCAATTTTGAAGTTGCAGGCGAAAGCATTGATCATCAAATCACCACCCAAATTTGCCATTCGATCCAACGTCTTTTTGTCCTTGATGAGATCCTCGTTTCGAACCTTGAGAATCTTGTTACGAATGAATTCTTTCTCTTCCTCAACCTTGCTAGGATCATCCCCATGTTGCTCACTAGGCAGCCTGATGAGGGGTACAACGATCAGGTCATCATCAGGTTGAGTCATGGTGACCCAATAACAGTAGAGCTATTTGAGGTCAGTTAGTTTGATGAACATCAAGTACGATGAATGATATATGTGTACCTTGGTGCAAGTGAAAATGGCTTCTCCTAGTAATCTGCCATAGCCGTCCTTGCCAAGTCCAATGGTCTCGTGAGTCAACAAAGTAGCCACTGCAGCAGCTCCGGGTTTACTTCCCTCCTCGTCACCTTCATGGTAAACAATAGGGCTGGTCCAGGTTACCAGATATCGCATGCGACCATCTCGATAACAAAGGCCACCGGCAGGGTAGTTGATGTAACCAGACCTAGGAACTTCGTTAGCTTCGATCCACGATGTGGTGGGGTCGTGCCTACTTGTGCGGATCGATGGTGATTGTGTCTGCCATAGATATTCCATCAAATTGATCGTATGTGTAATCCGGAAGCGGAAGGCTAGGGACGATTGGGAACTTTGGGTCTGGAGCGAATAAACCTCTCTCCACCATCGAGGCAAAGTACCCGCCCCAGGCTGCATCACAATGAATAACAAACGAGAGGCCCTTTTTTTGGTATTCTTGCCTAAGAACAATCAGCTAATTGATAGGATCACATGCGCCGTGTTCCGTAGATCCAATGATGGCGACAGCACCAAAGACGCCCGTCTGATACTCTTCCGACTCTGCGTCAGATGAGCATCCAAGTGACGTCTCAAATCATTGATATACATTCGGGCCTCATTGTCAATCTGGATATCAATAAAGTTTCCGGATCCGATACCGCTGATGGCTACAGATATTTAGTCTTGGAACTTGGGAAAGTTTGGTTTTAAGTATAAGGGTTATACTCACCACCACCCTTTGGCCAAGAGTAGTGCTTTGTGGCACTGAGGAAGAACTTTGCAGACTTTTTCATGTCAAACTTCTTTTCCAGATAATCCTTGCCGACGGTTTGGATTAAATACTTGCTCAATGCATCCTGCAAAAATGGCGCCGAAATGGAATAATCCTGGTTCAATTGGGTGGGAATGTTAAGCACAGTATCAGGCTTCAGGTTTAGTAACTCCCAGGTAGTGAGCTTCGTGAATTCTTTCTGGTCACCCTGGCAAGTCTCGACTATGAAGGGTGGGTTCGCAGAGGCAAGGAAACTCAATGGCCCATCGTCTTTGATAGCTAGCGTGAGAGACAGAGGGTAAAATTTGAGATTTCGGACTGGTCAACATGTTAAAGCGACTCCCTGAACCAGCATATAGGTCCACTTACTCGCCCAAATAGCTTCAAGATTTGCCACCGAACCATCCTAAGGTACAATATGAGTATGTTGACGGTAGGCGATAATGTGAGTTGTCACCTACGCAGGTAATATGCCCCCACGGACGGACAGAAGGATTGATGTACCCCAGCATTCGACAAAGTTGCTCTCCGACTTTTCTTTCACACTCAGTGGTATAAGGACTGGCTTCAGTCGCGACATTGTTAGGATTATACATCATTGCCGTCATGTCTAAGCGTCTCACAAATTAGCTACCCAAGTCCCCACGGAAGCAAGGATGTTTTCTTACAGCCGACAATGCTCGACATGGCAGTATCCATGTTCATGTGAGCATTGTATCGCGGAGACCAAAAGGGGATGGAATGTTTCGCTAATCTTTTCGAAATGATCTGGGCTTCTGATTTCAATTTTGCAATGCCTGCTTTGAAGGTAGTTGCCTCTTTCATTGCTGGGGTGATGAAGGTTGGATCCTTCGGATAAAGCGACTCCCTTGCCTCCTTCTGCTCTTTCAAGACATTTAGAAAGAGCTCTTGGAGTACATCAAAGTTCTCGGCCCGGGGGCCTAAAAACAATGACCCTACCTTTGCATGGGCAAGACGCTGTTGATCGGAATCCATGGTGATGAATATAAGACACAATTGAGACTAGCTGGGTGCAAATTAAGTTGAATGATGTCTACAGGAAGATGTGAATGAGATGAGATGCAAGAAGTCCAAAGGGGGAAGAACTGCAGATTTTATAGAACTTTTGGTTACCTTAATTCCTATCTAACAAGTTGATAGTTGACTGTTCATACTCTCATAGTAAACCACACTAGTCGTATCGTATAGAATGCCGCTGTTAAGTGGGGTCGGCATGTTCAGCCCGCCACAACTGTGCCCCTCAGCCGGCGCTTCCAAATCAGGGCAGGCTCCATTATTTGGAGCCTGTTTGCGGCCCGTAGAATGTGACGAACCGCAGCGCGTCTCAGATCTAACTCCTTCGGGCCGCTCACATTCAATAGTGTTGGATAAATTCCTTGGCTATAGCTAGACTTGGTAAGGCTGTGAAATTACGAGAGCTGAGGTTCGGCGGCAACGTAGTGCTAGTGTTTGAATAACCTGGTATATGCCTCAATAGGACTTGATAGTTCTGTGGTGAATCGTACCCCCGCTGTGATCACCCTTTAGCGGACCGACCTTATTGTTTTAGTTTTACACAACTGATATCCGCACCTTTTAGTGTTGCCTAGGTTCCTCAGCTCTCCACATTCAACAGACCTACGAAGTTGACAATCACATTTCCAAGTTTCACATGAAGGATTGATATTTTCAAGTATCTGTCCACATGACACTAAAAAAAAGCCTTGTCATTTTCTGACACAAATGAAGAACCGGTGTAAATGATGATGAGATCGCACCCCAAAGTGCACATACGGAACCCATGTCAACAACTCTTCAGCGTCGCAGATTCGAAAGTCCCTCAACTTTATACCAATGACCTCTTTTTTTTCATCACTTTCCGCCTGCTCACTCTTTTCACTCCCTGGAATGGGTTTCGCCTTTGGTCCCTTTGATTTACGCTCATATTCGGTGTCAATCCAATGATCTCGAAGAGCTCTTGTAGCATGATGCAACCCGTGAGCCACAGACGCGTCCGTCATCCCACCTTCTTTTAATCCTTCGTACGTGAGCCTTGCCATGTCTAGGCAGGTTTCGTCATTGACTTCCCATAGTGTTCCGATCACGTGGCGAAACCCTGCTAACTGAAAGCAGCTTATTAAGTGGGTGATTTCGTCGGGTTGGTCGCTGCCTACAGTTTGACCTGTTCCACAAGCCGACAAGTAGGCCAAGAACGGCGAATTTTGTCGAAGATTCATATCAAGAAGTGTAGCGACCGAGATTCCATCATTGGAATCTTCCAGCAAGATGTGACTGTTCAGAGGATTCTCTTCGTCGGTATAGCCATGGCCAGCAAAATGAAATATGTTGCATGTGGATAGATGTGGCAGTATATCCTGTTTACGCCGCTGTGGTTGGATGTGCTCCACTTTCATGGTTTCGCACCACTTTTGTAGGATGGCTACCTCTTTCTTAGCAAAGGGCAATGTCGGATGGCCTATTGTATGCTCTATCCCAACGAGAAGAGCTTGCTTTTGCGCTGCAGTCGCCGCGGACTGCTGGCGACCATTTATTATCGCCTTGATTGATGAGCTGTAGGAGGAGACTACCCTGTCCAAGGTTGTTGCCGTAGATCCATAGCCATGGTATCCCGCTGCGTGTAATGGGAATCTTGCGAGAAACCCTGTTGGGATCCACCAGACATGAGGCCAATCATCTTTCGGCTGATCGATAAACCCCAAAGCATCTAGTATTGGACTTACAACAACGTCCCAGAGCCATGCCAAAGTATCTGGCGTTTTGATATTGCTTGTCCAAGCCCTCCGTTTGATGTCCCGATTCTTGAGATGAGGTAGATGGAGCAGTCTTATATCGTTCTTCTCCACAAGGATGGCATCGCAGCGAATACTGCTGGCATTTATCACCACAACAGGGCCATCTCTTGCAGCTCCTCTTATTTCACTATCACTTAGCCCTAGAGGAAAAGTCTCGAACCCTGGACACTGCCGAATTTCTTCGATTAACTTGTCGAGGCTTTTACCTGCCTCGTATCGTTTTTGAGACTTGAGCAGTGGCACGTCGTCACTGCTCATCTCGCCAGAGTAGGACGGCTCCAATTCATTTCGAAGACGGATAAACCTCTCTGCAAGCGCCGGGTGCTCACGTTGTAAGGCTTGTATATCTGTTCGCATTTCTTCTAGATATGATGCCAACATACCACGACCTTGCTCAAGATACTTGAGTACTGTTGAGGGACTCTGATCAGCGAACATTGCAACGGCGGCAGCATCAGAAGCCAACCCCGATATGTCGCTCAGATACCTTTGTTTATCTGCGCTCGTTTGTGATCTTATCAACAATTCAGGCAGAAGCGATATTGACAGCTTTGAAATTTGGTCGGCTTGTTTGTAGTTGCGGAGAAGAATTGAATCCCGTAGAGCCTTTTTCCCAGCCATTATCCGGATCATCGTTGGAGATTGTGGGTGATTCAGAGCAGCCTGGTGATACGATATAGACTGGATTAAATCTTGCGACTCCTTTGTTTTTAGAGATTTGCTGTACAGGAGTTCTCCCATGTTACTGAATTCCTTGCCTCGACCTGGATGGTTGCTTGGAGTTGCATTCAAGGCCTTCTCCCCAAGTTCAATCGCTTTTTCAAGGTTTTCAAGGCTTCCACCTATCTCAGTCTTTTTACGCAACAGAACGGAGAGATGCCGCAGCTGATATCGACGATCAGGATGATCCTCTGGTGTGAGTTCAAGAGCTTCCTGAGTGACTGCCAATCCTTCCTCGAGGTTTTCCGTGCGTCCAAAATGCAGGTATCGAGTGGCGAGATGTCCCCCAAGATTTCGAAGTATCTTAGCTCGATCTGGGTTGTTTTTAGCCAATCCTTTAATAAGCTCTCGCTCCATATTAATTGATCGATCGAGGCTTGACCGTATTTGTGTTTGGTCATTTCTCAACGTCAGAGCAGCTGCAAGACTGGCAGATTGTTGTTGCCATCGCGGATGCTCCTTTGGCGTTGCCTCTAGAGCTTTCTGTTGCAATTGAATAGCCTCTTCGAGGTCGCCCTTTGCTTTTGTCATGGAATACATCTCTAGAAGATTTATACCAAGGCTATACATTCGCTTCGAGCGGCCTGTGTCATCATCGATTGATGTATCCAAGGCTTCTCGGCTAATCATGATGGCCTCTTCTATAGCAGCTACTTCTCCAGTATTTTCGTATTTTTGCTTGAGATTTGTGGCTAGATTCTCTAGTCGTTTTGAGCGATCTGGGTCACCCATCGGCGTCTTCTCTACTGCTTCTTTTCCAACACGAATAGCTTCATCAAGATCTGGAAGCTCACCCTTCCGCGAATATCTCGCTCCAAGATAGGTGCCAAGTTTGCTTAAATAATCGGCTCGGTCTATATGCCGAATTGATGAAATGCTTATCGCTTTTCGGACAAGTTTGATAGCCTGTTGATTGTCTGAAAGATCGCCATGCTTTGAAAATCTCATATGATGAGTAAGTCCAAGATCATTTAAGTGTGATGGATATTGCGGGTCCTTCTCCGAAGTCAACTCTATGGTCTCTTTGAAGTAGTGAACTGCCTCTTGAAAATCCTTTGCATCTCCAAGTCTGCTATATCTAGAACCGAGGCAAATTGCAAGTTGTTTAGTGTATATTTTCCAAGTAATCTTTTCTTTCGATGACAATCGCATTGCCTGTCGGGTGTCCTCGATGGCTTCGTTCAGATCATCCAGAAGTTCCAGCTTTTGATATCGGTCATGAAGATGATTGCCGAGGCTAGCTAGGTAGGAGCCTCGGGCATAGTAATTTGGAGATACCAAGTTTATGAGTTCTCTCTCGACTTGGATAAGATTCTCCAAATCTTTCAGGGACTCTGACTTGATGTATTTGCCTCTGAGGGCACCGTCAAGTTCATCCAATCGATCCACCCGATTAGGGTCAGTTGCTGGCGTTGCATTTAATGCATCCCAATATAGCTGTGTAGCCTTTTCATAGTCATCTCGATATGTAGTTTTCACATAGCGATCAATAAAGTAGCCTCCAAGATGGCTTAGTCGTGCGGCTCTCTTCGGGTCGTCGGGTTGAGTTGAATGTACAATTTCTTGTCCGAATCGAATAGCATCGTTGAGATGGTCGATTGAAACCTTTCCGCCCTTCTCTGCAAATAAATCGCTGAGGAGGCTTTCAAGGTTTTCTAGGCGCTCAATTCTATCGGGGTGTGTTTCATGTGTGGAATCCACGACCTCACGCATAAGTATAGCGGCTTCTTCGAGATCATCTGGGCAGTCGCCCTCATCATATCTGTCCTTCAGACACAACCCGAGACGATATAGGGTGTCTACACGGCCCAAATGGTCCATTGGTACAACATCCAAGAGTGCTCTCCCAGCTGCAACAGTGTCATCAAGATCCCCTGCATCACCGGTTTTGGCGTATTTGACAGATAAAAGGCTGAACTCGTTCCTCAGCCTATTAATATGTTCATCGTTTCTTTTTTCTTGAGAATTGGGCTTCGTGAGGATAGTCATTGTTACGTCGAGACAACTGTGGAAGATCTGGGGAGAGTAATTATTTCCCGCAGCAACAAGTGCCTGTTGCTGATGCCAAACGAGTGTCACGTGATAATTGGGATATCGTTAAAGATCAGTTTCATTATTTCTCTTTTGTTTTGCACACTAAAATTTTGCACCTGTGGGTGTGGGAATACGGGAATTTCTGGCCTTGAATTGTACAAATTAATTTAAATTCACCACCAATGTAAGCTACCTTTTGTTCAGGCGAGTTGCGGTTTAGGGTAATGCATCAAAGAAGGCGATCTAAAAGCATAAGTGAAATGAACTTGAAGGAATAATGGGGGGGAAGGAAAATGTTTAGATTTTTGTGTGTATTTATTTTTTTTCCATATCATTTCCTTTCCTTTAGGGGACACATGGTGCTTTTCGCTCTAGACACAAAACAAGTAGGCAGAGAATACATCGATGTGGTATATGTGTTCATACTGGGACTGTCTACTGTGATGAGTTTAGCCGGCGTCACTTTTACGAATCTCTAAATCTGATCCTGCCCAAGGTGTTACAACTAACTGTAAGGTACAACTGCAGAGCTAGTGCCAAATATATCATCCAGTTTTGACTGTTGGTTGCGCTGCATTTTCGCTGTTGTTCCGCCATTGACCCACACAACGTCTCAGCCACACTGCAAGTGGAGCACCCCCCTCCCTGCGATAAATCCTTCCATACTCCGCCACCTGCGCTTGGACCTTGCCTGTGCACGCTCTCGTGAATTAAAACAGGGACGATTTCCATTGAGATCGCTCATGTCTCTCTACCTACGCCTAGTAGTTTTCAGCCCCCAATATCTTTTTAATTTCTCCATTCGCTCGTCATGGAAAAGCTTCCCGTCGAGATATTGTCCAAGATTGTCCAATGCAATCTTAAGACAGAGTATGATTATGGACGGGGCACCTTTATCGACGTCATTGATCCTCAGAATCCACTTGCTGCTTATTCAGCCATCTCTCGTAAATGGCAGGCCGTTGTTGAAGCTACAATATTTAGAGACTTGCATCTGACTCAAAGCAAGCTTGATATTGCTGAAGCCGGAAATTACCTCACGCCAACTCGCCTCGGATATGTTCGTCGAGTTAGGTTTGATTTTGTATTTCCCCCTCGCGACCTTACTGGTTCAATCAATCTAGCTGAAGATAACGATGGAAGTATATTTGCTAATACTGTCCGTCGATTATTTATTCTTCTTGAACGATTGCCGAATTACCAGAACCCCTTGGTTCATTTGAAAATTATGATTCTGACTCCGAAGCCGTATGACGTGTATAAGGAGGATCGAGCTGTGATGAGGGGGGAAATTAAGCTCGAATACGTGGAGCTGTCGCTAGATTGGGATATAGGTGTCCCTACCTTGGACGGCATTTCGTCTTTCGAGGTGATAAGATTCTCTACGAGTCTCGTATTCGCACCGGCGTCGATTAATTTAATGGCGAGCAAGATGTCTCGATTGAAACAGATTAAATGGCGTTTGAGCGATACAGAGAAGATAAATCTCAGCAATAGAATACGACAAAGAACAAGTAAGTGTTCAAAATTTGGGAAAGTTACGGGAATTCTAAATGTACATTTCAGTGTTCGCGGAAACACTGGATAGGATCCCAAAATCAGTGCAAGACTTTTCGCTGGACTTCGAACGAGAGCCACCAAGGAACAACCTATTCGAAGCACCAAGTATTATCCCGAGTGATGCTCCCAGCGATGTTCTGAGTCGAGCTTTCTACCATTTTATGCAGCGTGAAAATCTGGAACGCTTCGACCTAAACGCCAGCATTGACACTTCAATCTTATGGCCGCCACAATTGCAAGGTCTTGGAGAGGTTGACTCGCCTTTCTGGCCTAACCTGAAGCATGTTCAGATTGAAATAAACCCTGTGCTGCCATCCGGCAAATGGATTGATATTCTGGATCCTGATCAGGAATTATCTGATTCTGATACATACTCCTTCGACGGAGACGTGCCTGGCGATGAGTACGAGAGGGGTGCCCCGTTCATGTATGACCCGACTGCCTTGAATGAGCTTGCTCTGGCCTTGGCACGTTGCGTAAGCCGTATGCCTAAGCTACAACACATCTATGTAGCATCTCGCGGCAACGTAACCATGGGCATTGGGTTTGCTACATATAGCACTAAGATGCCTTGTTTGGAGGTTGTGGGTGAGGATAAGACCCCGGAGCTTAGTGAGGAGGCTATTGCTGCTTGGCGGAAGGCGGTGGAAATACACAGTTTAGAGTGGAATATCCATCTTTCGGATTCCCACGATGGGTTGCATCATGTCTAAACAGGTAAATGAATCAAGAATTAAGCTAGTATAATCCTGTTCAAACAATCTAGGCTTGGTCTTGTGGTTTTAACAAATCTCTTTGTACATTAAATCTTATTGTCTGCTCTAGGATTTATCTATCAGGAACATACACACAGTAAGCTTCATTGACCCATAAATTCTTACAGTCGCCTGAAAAGATATTCGTTAGTTAAATAATCCAGTGAAGTTTGAGTCAAGAGGAATATGAACATGCAACAAAAAACTGGTGCTCATTCATTGTAATGAGTGCATCACTTACTTCCTACTGCGGGATTCCAGCTGTAAAATTGTTTCAGAGTGATCTTGAAGTTTTCCGCGATGGCCTGGCAGCCATCGTCCTTCTTGGTGAGGTACCATTTGGTGCAATTTTTAGCTATGCCGGATTGGGTAGGACCAGGCGGCCCCGACGAAGTTTCCGACACAGACTTTGATGTAGCCTTCTGTGTATTCTTTGAGGTTGACATTGATGAGCCAATCTTAGTAGATGGAAGTGCTTGTGTGTATTTGGATGTCCTTGATGATGAGATAGGTGTGGTAGATGTGGCCACAGAAGTTGTCACTGTAAAGATCTGTGATGATACACCTGTTGTCGTATGAGTGGAACTGTACGAAAGATCCTCCCAACCGGGCCCCTTAACACAGTATGAAGCTCCAACCATGAGCTTCTGACACTTGGAACCGACATCGGGATTCCAATCGTGAAGAGCCCAGACAGGTATCTCAAAGTCCTTCAGGATCTCTTCGCATGTGTTATTTTTCACCACCTGATATCATTCATCGCACTCACTAGTGGCATTGGTGGTGGCGCTCGTCGGGACTGGTTCATGGTATGTTGTCGCAGTAGTTGTCGAATCGTCAAGCCTGTACGCACGGCCACAGTATTGGGTCTCATTTTTGACAGTACAGTTGCTTTGGGAGTAGGCATTTGAACCGTTCAATACGCTAGGGTTCCATTTCACCCATTCTTCAACTTTGACGCCCATTACTGCAGCGATAATCCAGCAGGAAACCTCGCCGTTATCGTTGTTGAATGTTTCATAGCAATTCTGCATTGACCCATTTGCAAATGGATACCCAGTAGCTACTGCTTGTATTGTCTTTGGTGTATAGGTGGCATTAGGGAAATCATCCAGGTTAATGGTTTGTGGTGTTGCCGCTGTTGCTGTGACTGGTGCGAGGGTCGTTCCACTGTAGTTGTTGTAACTACTGATATCTCCAACGGCCTTGACGCAGTACGACGTATCTGATGAGTGTTAGATTGGAAATATAATTCGATAGGATGAATACTCACTAGCCCACATATTAGTACAATTCGCATTAATCTGAGGGTTCAGAAAACGAAAGTCATCGAAAGTGATTCCGTTGATGGTGCCAATCTCGGCACATCCTACAATAGTTAGTGGTTGATTGTTTAGAGTATACATAACTCGCTTATCTTGATCTTTTTGAGGCTCATACCATTTTCCGCATCTTGTATTCGATTCGGGTTGGGCATCCGAGGGAACTGGAGCTGCAGTTGTGACTGTACCATCTCCCGTGCTGGGAATGGTGGCTTTGGCTGGGATGTAGCCTGAAGGATCACTAACGCAAATAACGTGCCCAAGTTGGACTTCCCAGTTCTTGCAGTATGGATCTATGAAGTAGTTCCATCGTAACAGCTGGACCAGAGTAATGTTGTGCGCGTTCGCCACCCCAGAGCAGGTGTCATTTTTGTTGACGATATATGGTGTACAGTTTCCTTGAATGCAAAGTTCAGAAGAGTCACCAGGCCAATCTGCGCAACCACCAGCAAGCTGATTATCTGCCAGCATTCTATAAGTGCTAACGTTGTGTGCAAACGCGAAGGTGTCGCACGACTGATTTGTCGGCACAGTGATTGATGACCCTGAACAGGTAGGACTAGACATTGGTTGACTGATGCTGGTTCTGATTGTGGTTTTAGTAAAATGTAACAAAAGGACATTTGAAGTTTCAAACTCACGTGTTATTCTCAATGAATACTGGGGTGGGTGTCTTGATAGGTGCAGCTGTCATTTTGCATGACGAGACAAGAGAAGAATATTCCTCGACGAGCTCCGGTTCAAAATTTCTTGCATCTTCGATTTGAAGCCGCATAGCTCCGAGATTGCATGTGCTGCACTCAGCTATGGTTACATTGGTCGCATTGGTTGTTTCAGCATAGCAAAACCTTTTGGTTTCTCTGGGAGGATATTTTCTGATTAGCATGAATCAAGTAAATCTATTGGGGCCATTTTCATTACTCATCCTTGAGGCAAATAAGATTATAGTTGAGGAAGTAGTAGTCTGCCAGAGCTATTGGCTTGATGGAGACATCTTCACCACGATAAATGTCATAATAACTGTTTGTACCCGGAATCATTTCAGTGGAATTCACAGGCGGGTCTTTATAAACGTCATTTGAACAAGTTTTAATAACAGTAGATCGGTAAGTTTGAATGGATTTGTCGCATGAAGCTGTGCAAAGAGGGATAAGGTTCTCAGCTGAGAACCCAGTCCAAGTGTAGAGCATGTCCTCACTGAGGATATACCCAGAACAATCCAGTGGCGCTGTTAATGCATTAATACAAGATTGTGACATAGATATGTTTGAAAATGAAGCGACATTGAACAAGGTGGTATTCCCATTTGCCCTTGGTTCAATAAAGTGTCGGTGATGGATAGCTTGACCATGATGGAAAGGTGTTGCAGCAACAAGTGGCCAAAGATTTGTTGAGAGAAAAGTGACCAAAACAGCTTGACCAATAATGAGTAAAACCATTGTTCAAGGATGACTAGTTAGGTGGTTTCGTAAAGGGCGGACTTGAAAACTGGCAACTCTTGCATCCACGAAGGGCCGATGGTTAGACTTTTATTCCAATGAAAAGAACAAAAGCATGGATTGTGAAAGAAGGCCTAGGAGATAAAAGAAATTGAGCCTTCAAAAATTTGAGACGGATGAATAAGTGCATGGATAATTTACCTCCTTTGATTCCTTCTCGTGATATCATTTCATTTGCATATAACAATCATCGTGACCATCCCCGAAATTCGCCTCGCCGAAATTAATAACTCAGCCCGTAATCAATAAATAAGGACCAACACGAAGCTATCCATGTTTCAAGTAATGGAATCAGAACCAACAGTCCTCAACGCTCGGGGTAGAATTGGGAAGCGAGGTGTTGGTTCTGAGTGGGTCTGCTAGCTGAGAGGCGATGCTGTGGCGATGTTGGGACAAGATTTAAGCGAGGCGTGACCACACTAGAGGTATTCGGCATACTGCCTCCGGCAGAGAAAACGAAAGTCAGAGTAAAAACAGTCGCAACCTAAGTTCCTCATTGTAACAGACCGCTGGTTCAACATTGCCAAATGCTCATGTCCAGTCACACCCTACCAGTCGTGTCAGCAATATGAAGATAGAGCCTTTGACACGGGCTTAGCTTATCTAGTCGACTATCTTCTTGATTTGTCTGTGCGCAGTTGCTGGCATGTCCTTCCAGTGCCTGAAACATTACCATGTTCATTCAATGGCACGGGCCCGTAGCCCCATAAAGCGAATCCTGTTGGAGGCGGAATTTGTAGGCGAAGCGATTCGAAACATTCGTCAAGGTAACCAACAAATTGGTGTCGCATTTTGAAGATAAAATAATAGATCAATAAGCTTATATATAACTGTGAATGGTGGATGGCAATTCATTCAACCGCACCTTTTGTTTCTGACAGTCTGTCCTTACCTATCAGAAGTACGCACACTCACTAAAATATACATCGCGGTCAATTGATTGTCTGCAAACATGGGACCAATACCCTTCAAATATTCATTTCCATTTGCATTGTTCATACTTCTACTATCTATAATATTCATTGGCCGGTATAGTACTCTTGAGGCCATTTTATTCAAGTAGTCTATATTGACTCAAATCTAGGGATACATCCACCCCGTTCGTAACAACGTCACTTGGGGAGAAGTTACCATGGCTGTGGTCATATGTTTCTACTCGAGCAGATAGTGACGCCAACCCAATATCTGATGGTGCAACAGGTAATACTGTGTCAAAGGGTGGATCTTATTCTTGCTCAAAGGACTCGCCTTGCTCCAATGGAGCCTGTTGTGGCAAGGATGGTTGGTGTGGCTACGGGCCAACATATTGCGGTACTGGCTGCCAGTCTCAATGTGATGCTCATGCTGAGTGTGGACAATACGCCAAAAAGTCTGGCCAAACATGTCCACTTAATGTCTGTTGCTCTGAATTTGGATTTTGCGGTACGGCCTCAGACTTTTGTGGTCATAATTGCCAATCCAATTGTGGCTCTCCCAATCGTCCAAAGGGTTCTGGTGGGGATGTGAGGAACAACATTATTGGCTACTATGAGAGTTGGAAGTCTTCTGCTGGAGGCTGTGGACATATGACTCCATCTCAGATACCCGTTGAAGCTTTGAATGCTGTCAATCTTGCGTTTGCCTACATTACCCCAGGTGATGTGAGTTTGAGCAATGACAGACTCCCAGAAACATTATCTAATTCGTCTTAGTATGATATTGTTCCTATGGAAGATCAGGACGAATCCATTTTCCAACAAGTGGCCAACATTAAAAAACGCAGCGCAAAAACTGAGGTTTGGTTGTCCCTAGGTGGATGGACATTCAACGACAATAAAACTACTACACAACCCATTTTTAGCGAACTTGCGGCTGATAGCGCTAAGGCAAAGTTATTTGCTAACAAGCTTGTCAAGATGATGAATCACTACGGTTTCGATGGTGTGGATATAGACTGGGAATACCCTGGTGCTACCGACCGAGGTGGTAAGGAGCAAACTGACGTGAAAAACTTCCCCACACTTCTCAAAAACATCCGGCAAGTTTTCAAAGGGCAACTCCAAGGCTTCAAACTGTCGATCACAGTTCCTACATCTTATTGGTATTTGAGGTGGTTTGATTTGCCGGAGCTAGCAAGGCATATTGACTTTTTCAATGTCATGAGCTATGATCTCCATGGCACATGGGACTCCTCGAATCCAATCGGTCCGCACGTTTATGCCCACACTAACCTCACAGAAATCGAACTAGCCCTGGATCTGTTTTGGAGAGAGGACATTAGCCCGGATGTTATTGTTTTGGGCCTTGCTTTTTATGGGCGATCTTTCAAGCTCAAAGACCCCTCCTGCTCTGACCCAGGCTGTATTTTCAAGGGTCCAGGCTCTAAGGGGCGATGTACTGACACAGCTGGCATCTTGTCATTTCGGGAGATTAGCGAAAAACGAAAAACGTCGGAATTAAACAAGGGATCATATACGATCCATGATAAAGAGGCCGCCATCAACTATATGGTATATGGAGATAGGAAGGATGAGTGTAAGTAATCTCCATCAAGATCCATGACTTTCAAACTAACCATTGGAAATAGGGATATCTTTTGATACCAAAGAGACATTTGAGCAGAAAATTGAGTTTGCCAACAACCTTGGGCTTCGTGGCCTTTTGATCTGGGCAGTTGATCAAGATGATGATCGATACACAGCATTAAAAGCCGTCACAGGCAAAGATATTACGCCTAGAATTGACGAAAGTGATACATTTGGACATTGGGATGTTAATCAATGTTATGTTACCGAATGCAAGAAGGACTGCGCCGATGGCTTTACCAAGATGGTGAGATTATCTTCACAGATGTCCGATTCAGCAGATGGACTGATTTGTAACAGACAAATTTGAATGATGACGCCAAAACGGGGAAGGGCTGTGGAGGGAACCATAAACGGCGAAAGCTGTGCTGTCCTTCTTGGGGGGCCCCGGACCCTTCCACATGCTATTGGCGTGGCCGTGCGCCGGTTTGCTCCGAAACATGCGACCCTGGTGACATCCTATTTGCCACAGATCACTATGGAAATGGTGGTCATTGGTGCTATCAAGGCAGTACCAAAAAATACTGCTGCCCGGCGAACAATGGCAACAGAGCAGTTGCTGCCTGTGGCTGGGTCAGTACCGAAACATGCCCTAAAGATCGACCCCAGAGGGCGTACACTTATACACAGTCTTCTCAACTTGATAGTGAGACTGTATTTGGAACGTGAACGTACTGTTGTCCGAAGGAGCCCAACTTTGAAAACTGCACTTGGCATGGGGATGTCGGTTCATGCAACAACAACTTTTGTCCTAAGGGCAAGATCGAACTTCTCACAAGTAATGTCCGTCCCGGGGGAAACTGCAATTATGGTCGCAAAGCCGTGATGTGTTGTGACCCTCCAAAGGGGTAAGCATGGTGCTTCTAAAAAAAAAGTCTCTACATGCATACTCATTCACTTTACAGAGACGTTATCCTTCCTGTTGCCCTGGAGGACCTCTTCCCTTATGATATCCCAGAGGATGATATACCAGCTTATGCTGAGTCAATAGATAGTAAGTTTACCCAGCACAATCACTCAAACAGAAAACACCATTTTTTACTCCCCATCTGCTTTCCTGTCATGCTGGATTGTTATTTCAACATATTAACGACATCTAGACTATTCGGAAGCAATTCCAAAGTATGATGGCTTGGATGACCCCAATAAGGAACCATTTGGTAAGTCTAATGATGCCTATTTGTTGTTATGATTATAGCTAATTGAATAGCTTGGATTGTGATGGTTGGTGATAAAGAAGATGTACAATCTTTAAGAAAGCGCGACGGGTCCCACTTGGAGCTGTTTGACTGCCCAAGTCCAGCAAAAAACGACTTGAATACTCAGAAGCTCAAGGCAGTGTGCATGTCGGATGACAAAGACAACAATTGCGAACATCTCAAACTCGGCGGTGTTCATGGAACTATTGCACGCCTCCCGGAGCATTGCGGGCCTGATGAGTGGGTACGAGTCACGTCCTTTGAAGTTGTTGATGACCACCCTATTCCATCAGATTTGAAGAAGAGAGCTCCTCTGAGTGCCAAAGTATACCATATGGAATATGACTACAAGTTCCATGAGTTACGAGCGGATGGAAATGAAGTCTTTGTTCGTGTAGATGCATCGAGTCATCCGGGATACTGGGATGGTAAGGCCCTAGCTATGCCCAAGATATATATAAGACTACTGACTTTATCACTAGAAATTGTCGCTTCCAAAACTGGTAAGGGGGTTTCTCGTCGAAGCCCAGAAAACTGGCGTGAGGATGAAATGGCCTGGTTTCAAGAACATGGATTCATCCACAATGACAAAGTGAAACGCGGCGAGTCTTCATCCACTGGCTGGTGGGTAGGGGTATTCTCAAAGCTTATCAGAGACCACAATGATTACGGAATTCACAAAAGTCTTGACTACAATCAGCTTTTGTATTCCGCTCGTAAATTTTGTCCAGGAGTAGCCGAGGCCTCTTTTCAAGCAAGGCTCGAGGGCCATTTAGAGACCACGTTTGACTTTGGAATCTCTCTTATAGGAACTTTGAAAAATTTCAACTTCGACCAATCTTACGCCTACTTTCATCTGCATGACTTCAACATGTCAGCAGCCAGTGTTTTGGATGCATACGCAAAGATTCAGATGCAAACCCAAAAAACACCCATTTGTTTGTACTTTCTTACTGATATGACTGAATCATACTGACAAATAACTAGTGGACTGGCTGGATCTTTTTGGAGGCAACTTCAATGTCAAAGGTCTGCTTGAAGTGGGTCCATATTTTGACATCCAAGCGCAGCTACGTGCTGCTGTTAGCTTATCAGGGCAAGCCTTTTATATTTGTGTGACATGATGTAGCATGTGACAACTAACTGGGTAATAGTGAAGCTCGTGCTGGCCTAACATTTGGATCGTCAGGGTTAACTTGGATGTATCCACAGTAAGTCAGATGGATTTTCCGGATTCGTCATATACACTAAATGGCGCGTAGATCAATGCAAAAGTGGCCCGGTGGAAACGATATAACATTATATGATAAAGATATCCAGTTTCACGCGAAAAATGAGATCAGTGTTCGAGCCCAAGGTGACATCACAGTTGCCATCAACCCGGCTCTTGGGTTTCAGGTTAAACTCACTTGGAATGAAAAACAGCTCGCCAATAACGATATTCGGTTGAACTTCCAAACGGATTACACTTTCACAGTCACAGCCGAGAAGAGCACAAAGGCCACCTGTAAAGGGCTTCTGATGGGTGTTGATCTTAAGTATGGTGTCGCCATTGACATGTCGAAGCCATTGCCGGGCTGGAAAAACACCGATACTCATCACGAAATAATCAAGCCTAGATCTATCACCTTGGCGCAAACTCAGTGCAAAAAGTGGGCCGAGGGCGACACCACCTCGACTGTCAGTTCCGGGAAAAGAGGAGTCATGTTAAACGATGCAAGTCTTATTTCCGCACGTGCTGATGAAGGGGAGGACGCACTATTCCCTGATGTGAGCGGACTGTCGCTCAGATGTCCTACGGACTTTAAAACTCCCACCGGAGATTGCAAAGACCACAGCGGAGACGAAGACGATGTAGAACTTGGCATGAGAGCACTAGAGAAGCGCTCTACAAAACCAATGGCAAAGTTCTGTGCAGGCGCGAAGGTAATGAGCCTGAGCCCATTTACCTATCCGTCTTCTTCGGATATGATAAACCGGCGCAACGGCTTTGCAGGGATCACGTCGTTCTTATCTTGGGCGCCAGTCAAGCCAGGAGAAACTGAAGCGTCTGAAGAGTGCGATGAATACAATTTTGATAAAGTCGATGAGCCCCCGGCGTCCAAGTCCGGTAACTTTGAGTCAGAACACGTCTTGGAATATCAAACCCTTACATACTTTCTGATATATATGGGGAACATTGTACAATCCGAAATTCAGAAATCAAAACTTCCCGAAAGTCCGTTTATCAGAAAGGAGTGGGATAATCCTCTCGTGGAAGACATGAGAACGAGCGTTTTTCCAAAGGAAGAAAAACTTGACATTTGCAAGTACATGTTTATCTGGTGGAATAGGAAACACTTCGCCTATCAAGGCCAAACAGACAGCGCTCTCAATCACCTCAGACTGTCGATTCCAAACAAAGACTTTTATGCTGATGAATTACAGCTGCTTTATAAAGGGGCAAATAACAACAAGCAAAAGTACGTATCACCAGCACAGGCTTTTGCTTACTCCACTGTGTTCATTAATGAACTTTTGAAGCTCTTCTAATAATGTCGTTTGAAAATTACTAATATCGATGTTCAGATTGTGGGATACAGATCCGAATGAAGATGTTCGAAGCGAAAGCAAAATGGAAAAGTATTTCAAAGGGTTCACCGAACGCGGGCAACGCAAAGACGTTAACGATGCAATAAACGCCCTTCGGAGTGTAATATTTGCTGTTAGATATGTGAGTTGCTTGTATCATCCGTTGTAGTCTACGATGCTCATATTGAATGCAGATGGAGAGACCAGAAGTCAAAAAAGTCATGTTTGCACAAGCCGATAGAATTTATAAGAGATTGTCAGTCATTCTTATCCGAGGGAAATACCCGGGAAACGGCAACTAATTTCCGTTCCAGCAACGAATTTGAGGATTTATTTGTTCAGATGGGCGTAAGTCAAACTGATTGTCGAATCGACTTGTTATAATCTATTTCGTCTTTCTTGTTCTCAGCATGAATCTGAAGCTTATTCTAACGCTTTTCTTTGACTCTATCTAGGTTGATGAGGATTTTAATGATAAGCCGTATGAGAAAATCGGTCTCGGAGCTGAATGGAAAAAATGGTGCAAGTCATCTTACGACCTTGCAAATGTGAAACAAAAGCGTATGTGATAATACACCCATAATTACTAGCTAAAAACCAGCAGCAAGCTAATCAGGGTGAGCGACTTTGTAGGATTTCTTGCAACATGAATCCCGAGACTAAAAGGGGATTATTTGGGAATCGACGATGATGCGAGCAGTAATGGTGAGGATGAAGAGAGCGGGGACGATAGCGGGGGTTCCGAGACCAACCCAGAAATTAGAAAGCGAGTAGAGGCCCTTGCTGAAGCCTATGAGGACTTCAAAAGAACGGTTACGTGGACTAACCCTTTTAACTGGGACGCGAACCCGGGGACGGTGGCCTAAGGAGTTATGCTGGGTCAAGAAATTTCGCAAGTTGTAGATGAATAGTAGCGAAGAAAGAGTTGTAAAATATCGCTTTGCGGATTCAAGTATATCCCAGCACGTTGCAGTAATTGGCGTGATATGTGATGAGGACATCGGAAACTTGTGAGATGCTGTAGGTATGAACAAGGGCTTCGTACAAGGCTTTCCAAATTAATCTCAGAGTATAAATTAACAGAGGTAAAACGCTTCTGTGTCTGTGAAAAGTGTCCGTGTTACGAGTTATCAATGGGTGGTTTTCATTGCAGCCATCATCTGCCTTCTCATAGACAAAAAATTGGTAATATGGAAGTTGACGTGATAGTCGTGTTTTTGATTTCCTATAAAAGCAAATTTCGGTATTATAAATAGTAGATAAAGTACAGATATTGCTCAACCTGCGTCATGTATGGCTGGCTCAGTTTTGTACTCTTGGGAGTCGCTCGAGATGGATCGCTCACTCTTAGAATGACTCCCTTCCGACGCCAGGCGGACTTTGAAGATTACGCGAAGTAGGTTGCCACACCTTCACCGCAGGAATTTGGTTCCGATTTGGATTGATTTCCTCCTTCTTCATCGGAAGCAACTTCTGATTCGTATCCATGATCCCGTTCATCAGAAGAAAATCCCATTTCGCACTCACTTTCGCTTTCTTCTTCGCCGGAAGTTGGTTCCCATTCGGATTGATTTCCTCCTTCCTCATCGGAAGCAACTTCTGATTCATATTTATGGTCCTGTTCATCAAAAGAAAATCCCATTTCGGTTTCACTTTCGATTTTATATTCATGGTAGAAGGGGGATTCGGAACCGTCCAAAATAGCGTTAGCGTGGTTCATGCGTTCAGTGATGTCGTCTATGTCACTCTGGATATCTTCAATGGCTAAGCCCCAACTTTGAGCCGTTATGTAGCCTTGTATTCCGCGATACCATTTGACAAGATCGTGGCGATGGCATACGTCTTTCTTCCTGATCAAATCAGATAATTTTAGATGCGCGGTTTCCGAATTTCTTTGTTGAACAGCGGCTTTTAACTCTTCAAGTGCTGAAATATCAGATTCCAGATGGTTGGTGAGGTGTTGATAAAAGAGTTGGGCAAAAGCGTGTTGCTCATCCAAGTTGGGTCGCCGCGAGATGCCAGTAATTTCCCAGTCTAGTAGCTGCATTGTACCCAGAAATGCATCCCAAGGCGTGTC
Source organism: Calonectria ilicicola (assembly GCA_020809705.1). Lineage (NCBI taxonomy): Eukaryota > Fungi > Ascomycota > Sordariomycetes > Hypocreales > Nectriaceae > Calonectria > Calonectria ilicicola. The sequence goes on along the minus strand of CP085834.1, from coordinate 1,062,986 downwards.
GCCATATATATTTTGAAGGGTAGGATCAACAGTGCCGGTGAGATCTAGATCAGCAAGAAAGTTTAAAACATCAAGATTGGCGTTCCAAGCAGCATGGTGAAGGACATTAAATGATTTGTTGGTAATATTTTGGAGCGATGCACGGGCGTCGACGAGAGCGCGCAGAGCTGCCAGGTTAGAACATTGCGTGGACCACAAAATCGGCGTGAATCCAAGATTGTTTGATGCGTTCAGGTCGGCGTGGCTGCTGCGAAGGAGGCGCACAATTTCGGCAGCGTCTTGGGCATCTTGTTGGGAAGGAGCCAGGTAGTGGAGTGGCGTGCGGCCCCAATTGTCCCTGGCCTTGACTGACGCCCCCGCCTCGAGCAGCAGAGCCACGACCTCGGGTGACGCATATTCAACGGCAAAATGCAAAGCAGTCAGGCCATCATCGGGTGATTTCTGGTTTATCTGTCGGCGGCAATCATTGCTTTCGAGCAGCACCCGCACACACTCCACATTTGAGCGTAAGGCAGCTAACATTAGCGCAGTGCTTCCATCCCAGTCCAACTTGTTGACATCGGCACCTGCTGCCACCAGCAGTTTGACCTCTTCAACCGCGCTCAACGAGATAGCAAGATGAATTGGAGGATCTCCAGTATGGTCCAATTCGTCAATCGCCCAACGTTGATCATCATCCCGCAGAACTTGCACCAGTGCCGAGTCACCTTCCCTGACCGCATCGTGCACACGAGTTGATCTCTGGTCCTGCTCATCTTCATCCACAAATGTATATTTCTGGACTTGTTGGAACAATTCAATTTCTTCTTCAGTTACTTCCCCATAAGAAAGTGTAAATTGGATCTGATATCTAACGTCCCTAGAAATCATTAGTAATTCATTTCTACCAAAATAATAAATACCGGCAAACCTTGGCAGCCCTTGCTTTGGTAATAAATTTGCCCATGCCTTCAGCAAAGTCTGCACACTCTCATATGCTTTCATTTGAATCATATACTGCAATATTGATGTCAGACATAGTCTCCCGTTGATACACTTTTCGCATACCGCAATAATTGGCAGTCCCGTTTCGACACAGTCATCCGGGAAAAAGTGCATTCCATGTTCGATTTTTTGGCGCAGCGACAAAGGATTCAGGATCTCATGGTAAATACTATCATTGATGCAAATCATTTTTGATGGTCGGAGTGACCAGCCAACATTTGGCTGACCATCGTATGAAGCCTGAAATAAAACCATCCCAGCCCAGAGCCAACGAGGAAGCTGATACTGCAACTGGATTCCTACATCACCTGCCCCTTGACATTCTGGTTCGTTGCATCCTGATCTTTGAATGCCACGAAACCCCATCATCCAGGATCCTAAGAGTGGTTGCACCCAGCTACTTGCTTGATATTTCTTTTCATTCCAGTGGCATCGACATTTGCAATATCGTAGGCAGCCGTTTCTCCCTGGCTTTATTGGCTGGATTTCTGTCACTGTCACGATGTTATCCTCCTGAACCGCTCTGGTCCGCCGGGGTTGACGAGGAAGTCGATTCAAATAATTATGAGGTTTCATCGACCCCAATACCACATTTGTTTCTTCGGAATCCTGCTTAATCGGGGAATCCGTTATGCGTTTCACGGGCGCCGAGTCTTGTGTATCATAAACTGACTGCATCTCCTGCCGACCAAAGTTTATGGAGAGTAACATTTCGACAAGTCTGTGCCTCTAATTAGCTGGGGTTCGTCAAAATTACTATTATAACTCTCACAGTTCTTGTTTTGCTTCCACCGAGTCCAACTTGAAAGAATTACGAAAGTTCAGAGCTGTTTGCAAATTCTCCCTGGTTATTTGTGCTTTGGTACGCAGCGTATCGATGGTCCCCTTTTCTTTTATCCATCTCCACTTTCTGACCTTTCGCACATCACCTCCACAGTCTTTGGTGCATTTATTAAACCAAGCATTGAGCTCCTTTTCGATTTCTTTCAACTTTTCGGCAGTTAGTTCGATCAGTGGGTGCTCGTTCGACGCAGAAGGCTCATGCGGTATCGGCTTAGCGAGTGTCTGGGCTTCTAGGCAGAACGTGTGGATCAAGGCGATCTAGCATGTTGTTAGATGTTTCGAGGAGTCGCCTCCAACGTGTGTAGAAACCTCACCTCATCCTTGAGCTCGTTGCATTCCTTCTGGATCTCGCCGACGTCTCGCAGCACGTTGATAATTTTGATTGTGCCTTGGACCGCCTGCACAACGGCCACGGAGCTTGCAAACGCCCCAAGGATCTCAAGACCGGACATGGCGACGTTGTGCAACGCCTTTCGGCTTCGCTCAAACTGTTGTGACCTCTGGCTGAATGAGTTGTTTCCGGAAGTAAAAGCGAAAGCGGGTGCAGAAAAGAAATCAGGCTCTAGATTGAGGGGTCAGGGAAAAAATGCCCGACAGCCTCGTCAAATCTGGTGGGGGCTGTGCCATGCAGTCTCCCAATACGCCTTGGAGAGGAAGTGCCTTGGTACATCATCCCGACCAATGGGAGACCTCCAAGTGTGTGGTCAGACACATCGCATGAGCTTTCTTGGCTCGCGCAGCCACATGCAACCGGACCAACTCAGCTGCGTCATGGATCGATTGGATTTGCCTATCCCTCAATCCAAACTGCGGCCTAGATCGCACCTTTGCTATTGGAAATACGGAATGCAGTCCTACCGCAAAAGTATCTAGCCCAAACCGATGGAACAATTACCAGGTCGATCCAGTTGACCAGAATACTGTCAATCTAGCGGCTTGTCAATTCGATGGCGATCAAATTAATCCACTGAATCCATGTCGCTCAGTCACGCAAATATGTCACCCAGTCCACCGTCTCAACTGTTCATGGCAGAGTTCACACCCAGCTCGCTCTATTAAATTTCTTCCCAGTTTCCAGCACTGTACCTCAAATGTGCAGCGTGAACATCCTGACTTATTTCTTCCCTTATACTCACCCTATCATTCGCTTTTAATGTTGTTGAGATGCTGATTGACGAAATGGCGACTTTTGGGACTTTGCAGCCACCCACACGCCACAAGGTAACTAGTCCTGTGGCTAAATATTGGTGGATGCTGGTATCATCATCACCAATCACATTCCTTCCACGTGTCAATGATCGCAAAATAAGCCTCATCAGATGTCAGATGTATGCACTCAGCCCCAGTGGTATGACGTTTTGCGCCAAGTTGTGCAAAGCACCCATCGACTGGTTGATTTGACTCTGTCTTATCCAAACTGCAACACAGCCAAACCCTCATCTCAACGAGTTCTTGTGGTCACATGCACGCCAAAATGCGACCGTACGAATATGAGCAGATTGACTTGTCGACAGACGGCATTCGACTGGTTCGTTTATACAAAGGTGCTGCGGAATCCATCATCAGTTGTGATATCTTTGAGGCATTCCTTGATGAAATTGAAGGTGTTCCATACGAAGCACTGTCTTATACTTGGGGCGCTCGCTCAAGCCAGCATGAAATTCAAGTCAATGGTACAACGAGCCTACATATAAACAAAAACTTGCATCTAGCTTTGCAGAATTTGAGATTGCCCGATCGAGACAGAATTCTTTGGGTTGACGGCATATGTATCAACCAAGAGGACGATAGAGAAAAAGGACACCAAGTCAGGCAAATGAGGCTCATCTACCAAAAGGCGGACAGAGTCATTATCTGGCTTGGCGAGAGCACTCCCGAAATTGACTCTCTCATGCAATTGATGAATCACTTTGACAAACAAGTGACGACAAAGCGATACGGATACATAAGCTCTCGTCAGCCCTGGGAGCTAGAATGGCCAGACCTTCTCGGTGCATATGGAGGCTCTGAGGCCAATTTCTACCTGAAGCCATACAACGGCATGAAGCAATTGCTCCAAAGTCCTTGGTTCGAAAGGGTATGGATCATTCAAGAGGTAGCTAGTGCCAAACAGGCAATTGTGGCCTGTGGTAGCAAATCAGCCTCTGCAAGAGTGTTTTCCCTCTTACCGTCCTTGATGGGCCTTGATGTGGGGAGTCATACCCAAGCCATGCTCGACATAATGCCCGGACCGATGAGGAAAAGCTCATGGTGGAATGGAGAGCGTGATCTTTATACGCTACTCAAATATTTTAGCAACAGCAAATCGTCGGATCCGCGGGACAAGATATATGCTCTCCTTGGCATATCATCAGACATGCCCGAGAGTGCTGACCTTCTTCCGAATTACCATCTGCCATTAGGCAGGGCGATTCAAGCAACGATATCTTTCATAGTGTTCGGAGAGGTTCTCGACCCTGAACGCTATACCCTCCCAGAATATACCCTTGATGAGTTTCTAAATGCTCTGGATAACATCGAGGCCAATTTGATGATGCGGGCTTCTGTTTACACCTGCAGTGAGGTCTTGGTCCCACTCATTGACGAAGGTTGGAAAATCATAACGGGTACTCCAGAAAATATTCGTGAAAACAAAAATAACAATATGAGCGACTTTCCCTTTCTCATTCTAATGCATTGAGACTACCACGAGGTTATCGAGACTATTCTCAAGACCTACGACAGCTACCTCAATTCATTGAAAGGCGAGAGTCAGGATGAGGTCGTCCCAATGAGTCTAGAGGTATCTGATGAAGATAAAGAAGTAGCCAAGTTTCTTTTTGCGCTCCGAAGGAGCAAGTTACAGTATGCAAGTCGCTACGAGGCCTATTGGCGAAAGACTCCACTGAATTTCGCAATATCAAAGGGGGATGAAGAAACAGTCAAGCTAATCTTGGCTCACAAGGGAACCGATTTGAACCTAGAGGACTGGGAAGATTCGAGAATGACTCCATTGGGTACAGCGATTTCGGCTGGAAGGCTTGACCTGGCAGAGCTGATTCTTGCCCACCCAGATACTGAAATTGATCCCCGATGTGGGTCAGAATCACACCCTGTGTTGTGGTACGCAGCAAAGGATGGAAACAGGCAGGCTGTGGAGCTTCTTGTTGGGAAAGGCGCGACTCTTGACGGCCCGAACTATAAGAAAAATAGTCCGCTATACGTGGCCATCCAGTACGGACATGCTGATGTGGCTGAATTTCTTTTGCAGAATAGCGCAAACGTCAATTATGCAGCAGCTTCCACAAGGATATTCGAACAGGAATCTGACGGGCCGGTTTTCAAAAATGTCCCAGCGTTAAGTCTTGCAGCAGGGAGCGGACAAACCAAAATAACTCGCCATCTTCTTGAACGAGGGGCCGGGCTGGAGGTTAAGGATAGTCAAGGACGCACTCCATTAAGCTTTGCTGCTGAATATGGACATACCGAAATTGTAAAAATCCTCCTCGATCACGGTGCCGACATCGAATCCCATAGCGATCAAGGCACACCTTTGTGCTTTGCAGCGAAAGCCGGCCACCTTGATACTGCCCGCTACCTGCTTGATAGAGGTGCTTTTGCTGAAGTGCACATCACAAATCAAGACGGTTCTGATGGTCTCCTGTGGAATGTGGTGGCCGAGGGATCAGCAGATATGGCCAGATTGTTCATTGAGAGGGGTGCCAACACAAATACAAAAGGGTCACCCGAGCTCATCACGCCATTGGAAATTGCAGTCAACAACGACCACCCAACAACAGCAGAAGTCTTGCGTACTGATATTACCAGCTCAACTTCCCCATTCAAAAGCGCTTTATTCTAATCATGTTTGAAGCGTGATCCAGAATCAGACATCGACATTTCCCCTTTCCTGGAAGAGCCCATTGTTGACCAAAGCAGCAGCTATTCCAATCTACTTGTTAGTTTATAAATTACTTAGTCATTGCTTTTTCCAGGGAAGGAAAATAAATTTGTCTCCTTGAATATACTGATAATGAATAAGAATTCACCAGAAGTTAGATTCTAGCCTATCTTACATCTTAAATGTTAGGAATTACAGGATACGTCTTCCTCTCATTTACCTTAACCATTACATTCTTTTGATACACAAACCAAATATTCTCCAATTGAACTTGTCCATCGCGGTCTGCAAGCTGGAAATCGAATTTACGGACCAGCTGTGGGACCAACTTGGATAACTCCATCAAACTAATATTTTTACCGATGCAAGAACGTGAACCGTGACCGAACTAATAAAGGTTAGGTACGCCATTAGACTAGAGCTGACTGGGGAGGCCTAAAACTTGCCGTTAAAATATATCGGTCCATCTCCAGTACTTTGTCCTTTTCGGCCAACCAGCGCTCTGGCCTGAAGTGGTCTGCATCATTTCCGAAAACACTTGTATTTGAATGTGCGACCCAGGAGTTTATGCCGACGATGTTCTATATGTATATTAGTGTGTCAAATCCAAGTATTCGTACTGGTTCTTACGATACGCACCCCCTCCGGAAAATATTGGCCGGCAATTTCTGTCCCACCCTTATGAACCACCCTCCACATTGGGAGTCCAGTGGCTGGATGCATCCTTAATCCCTCCTTTACTACTGCTTGTAAGTAGGGCATCTTCTGAGCCTCAGCGAACGTAATTGGATCTGAAATTTCGCCATTTTCGGCTTTTTTATCAATCTCTGTACGTAGCTGATGTCTGATTAGGCCCTGCAGCTCTGATGAACGTAATTTGTTGCCCACCTTTGCCATGGCGTTAGGATTACTGATTAAACAGCACATGATTCCCGTCAGACTGATGCCGGTTGTATCGCTGCCAGCGCCTATATTCGTTCCTATGGTCAGTAACATATCTTTCATACTAAACTTGTGTGGATCTTCCTTGTGCAAACGTAGTAGGCTGCTCAAGAAGTCATCTCCATCCTGTGGGCTCTCAGTAGCTGCATTGGAGCTTAGACGCTTTTCAGTCTGTTTCGTCGCAAATTCCAATATTTTGGCACTGGCCTGGCCGCCAAATAACTTTAGTATCTTGAATATAAGCCGGTGAAATTCAGAGTAAATGCCGACCAATGACCCATAGATGATGACATTTTTTGCCATATTCATAAGGCCAAGTATGTCGTCCCCTTTATCAAGAAATCCAAATCGAGATGCTAGCTGATATCGGCATCGCCTGTTAGTAGTTGTATATCACAACTTAACACGTAGTGTATTGGCTCAAAAAGACCTCACCGTTATCTCCCCGATAGTATCAAAGGCAAAACACTGTAGCCAGTGTTGTAAATCTATCACCGTTTCCAGACTAGTCGCCCTTAATATGGTATCACTAACGATTAAATACCTGGACTTTACCTTGACATCTCCCGAAATTTATTCTCGATTAGGCTGATGCATTTGTCAATCGATTCTTCCATTTTCAAGAGAGTTGACGTCGAGTAAAGGGATGCCACTTTGCGCCTATTAGCAGCATGAAGTTCCGGATGTCTGCCCGAGAAAAGGTCGTCAGTGTGGCCGTCTGGGTTGCTCATCCCATGATACCAAGGCCCTTTTACAAAGGGCTTTCCGTGTCCGTAGATAGTTCGTATACTCGTAGGATCGTCAATTGAGTACTCGTTTGGTGTGATGCGGACTATGGGGCCTGATGTGGTCAACAGGGGGTAACCTCACAATTTATTCATCCAGGATGAATGCTAACCATATTTCTTATGCAGTTCGATATTTGTTTTGTGAAAATTCCTGCCCCATACTTGATAAAAGTACCACAGACGAGTAAAACGAGAGAGCACTGGACCAGGGACAGAGCGTAGAGGTGAAAAAATTGCTCGCACCATGCAGTGCAAGAGGAGGAGAAGGCCTGAACTGTAGGCTATGCCCAATGCTAACTGTGACAGAGAGCCACTTGTCAAGAGATGCGTCAAAATCATTGTGATGCACGTTTGTATAAGATTTGCGATGTCGAATTTCTGGAAATGCACAAAGGCGACGTCGTCCTTATATCTGTCTCTTTGAACCACCCAATTCACAATATTGATATTACATTGTTGATTGATATTACCGGACTACAACCTGATGGCGAATCATATCCTTTCTCAGGACCTCGCCCACTTGCCGCCGCTTTTTGCCGAGTCGTCCTGCCGAGCCTTCCTGCCGTTACACCCTCAACGTAATGATTCTAAGGCAAACTTCACAGCACGCAATATTAAACACCTCCCCGCATCCCCAAACAAGAATAGATTCGAACTAGATGCTAAACTTTCGGCTTTGGTGCCGATCGGGAGGTGGAGGTGGGGTTAGCGCATACGGAAGGTGGAGTGATTCAGCCTCAAGGGAGAAGAAGAACGGCATCCGCGGAGAGCCGATGAGGGAGACAAACAAGCCGTCTGAAATATAATTAGGCAACAGTAAAAGCAAAAGCTCTGTTTGCATAGTCTTCACCTCGTCAAATCGTATCATTCTCTTGCCGCTATGAAGGTAGGCGTAATCGGACCTGGGGGCGACCGAGGAAAATGCGTAGTCGACGAACTGCTCTATAGGGGCCATGAGGTGGTTGGAATATCTCGCTCTCCACCCTTGACATGGCCGTCCCCGGGAAATTACTCAGCCCTACCAGTCGATATCTTCCATGTTGAGCAGCTTTCTACAGCTCTCTCTGGATTCGATGCCATCGTTTGTGCTTATGGGCCGCCTCTTTCTGATGAGCCCACCACGTTCAAGATCTGCGTGGAAGGCCATGGAAGGATCAAGTCGGCTCTTCTAGCATCGACCCACAGTGGCCCGTTTATTATAATTGGTTTGTATCAAATAGCATCAATTAATCAATTCTGTTAATACAAAGTAGGGGGAGCTGCATCTTTGCACTTTAGCGATGGGACACAATTTTGTGACCAGAAGGATTTCCTTTATAATTATTGGTGAAATTCTCTCATTTCTTTCAACAAAACATTTGCTGAGTTCTCCTTTCAGGTACCAGTATTCAGATTCCCATATCGAGATGATTATTTCACGAGTTAGAGAACGCGGTTTGATTATGATGCCTCTATTCTTCCACTGTTTTAGGTGGGCTAAAAACAATATCGAAAACCCCAATCGTAAGTGTCACAACAATACCAATTCAGTCGATCAAACTTCTAACAGTAAAAAGTCTTTTCACTATTTGGAAGACCTTGGGCGTTGATTTTTCTCGACTTCTCTCGGCGAATATTACCTACGGTGCCCCCACATGGCCTAATGCGCGGGACCCGCATGGCTTTGACAATGTGGGAAGGAGTACGAGACAAACCATGGAGCTTTGTCTCACCACCTGGCCTCCTCAAGGACGGTGGTATGTGCTTCCATCTTTGATATCCATATAAAGACTAATATTTCTATTAGGTGAGCGCACAGGAAATTACGAGGCGTTCATTGACAGTGCCACATCAGGATCGGAGCGGGCTATATATGGCACGCTAGACAATGAAGATTTAGCCGTTGCCATAGTAGATGAGGTAGAGGCAAACAAGCGCAACCATTGCCATTGGACGTGTATTAGCCACTCGCTTTAGGTGTTTATCCAGAACAAATTTGCTTTTGAATTATTTCACTACTTCGAACATGGATTTTATCCCAGGTCAAGGGCTGGCCCTTGTTTTCTTTTTTCGAATGGCAACATTGCATTGATTAGGTTTCGCTAAAATTAAACGGGAGAGAAAGGAAATGCAGTTAGAACAGCGGTTCTTATATTTACACGATTAAACTTGTATCACCCTGCTGAGTCCTTGTTATCCAGGTAGTAGGTTTTAGTAGAATAGAAGATCTCATTACATAGTATTTGGATGAGCATATTATAGTTTTAATCCCTCATTAAACCTCATTCTGGAATATTATGTATCCATTTAATGCCATGCAGCCTAATCCATGTTAAGCGATGCGCTTGAGAAACATATACAGTGTGGGGGGCGCGACGCAAACATACATAATAATTTTACAGTTTTACATTGAACTCATCTACTTCTTAAATAGTTAGTGCTGAGGCCAAGTTTGAGGACCGAAAGTAGATTTGAGGTCCTGTATAAAGAGAAGCAGTGTGGCTGTCGGTCATCGTAATCTGCCTTGTAGGGCAAAAGTGGGACCTTTCTGGGGGCGAACTGAGTCTCGTATCTAGTGTTTATGGGGTTAGGGTTAGGGTTATGACTGCACTCGAGATTTCAGCTGTTTGTCGTTGGATTATTGTTTTGGGACCATTCCATATTCCGTCTATTTCAATCCATCCACATAAAAGGCGATGTACTACCACTAAACAAAAATATTAAATGTGGAAACAGGCTTAATTGGGTATTAGGGACGGCTCTGGCCATGTGTTCACAGCTTCGTTCCATTCACGCACAGAGCAGCTAGAATTCCTTTTTGACATGTATTACATGACCGTACATACGAGTGATCTGGAACAGTATAACCAACTCCATATTCCAATAGAACAAAGCGCGTGGGCTTCTCTCCAAGTCTTTGTTCAGAGCGTTGTCCACTCCAATAAAACCCTTTATTATACTTTTCTTTCACGTCCCTTTTCAACGCTCCGTTCTATGTTGAGAACATAAGTAGTGGACAGTGAACAAATGCATTCACATGTCTGGCTAAAGGTATATATTCTTCAACCGCTCAGCTGTTTGATTCTTGTTATTCTGCAATCATCAATCTCTCCAAGATTTTGAAATTGAAATTGACTAAACCATGAGTGGCTTTGGTATCCAGAGATGCGAGGAGCATTGTTCCAGCGGATTTGAGGCGGATTGTGATCCCTGCCGAGAAGAACTGAAACAAATCTACAATGCATCCCGCCCTGTTGAGCAATTTCGAAGCGAGTGCATGGAAGAATTTGCACGCCTTCAAGCCTCTGGTGAAGAAATGCATCCGCATATTGATGCAAGTTTGTTTGCCAGATTCAACATAGAAGCACGTTGGCGAGAGGAAAAGATATCTGACTCACTGCTTGAAGACTCCCCCTCGTGGAAGCACGAACTGACAACCACCTCGGGTGTTGATTCAGATTCTCAGGCCCTAGACGAACATGACTCATCGCGACCCATCTGCCGTTTCATTTTCGCCGTCTGCAAAGTCCAGGAATATCTCAACACTCTGCCGCAAGACGAGTGTGACGGGGCTGAGCTTCAGTTTAGACGTCCAGCTTACTCACTACCCAGTTTACCATATGCTCCCCAATATTCCTATGTCGTCAGCTACGAAGCATATATCAAAGTGCGACTTTCGTGGATGGAGAGAGGATTGTGGGATCGCAGCTGGGGAGACCTGCCAGGGCGGTCTTGGAAACACGAACAGCCTCTTCGGGACTTTATTCAAGATGAGATAGAGGCAGCCGCGGAGGAAAGCGACGATGAAGGCTCCGTCGCGGAGACAGTGCGGTCGGCGGATCTCACACCTTGGTAGACATTTATGGGAGGATCTTGAACAACCAAATGAAGAGAATGCGGCTTGTAGCTTGGGCTAATTTTCGTTGCTAATAGCTCGTGATGCAATCAAATACCACAGAATTTATACAGATTAAAATCTCGCTTGCAGATTGTGATCAATTTTCATTTGCATTTTCCAGTTTTTCCCCCTTAATGTAATGTTCGGTTCAAATATCTGCTCAAAGCCTATGCGTCTGCCCCATCCATTGCAATCCAATCTACCACACGCTCCATCCGCATGCCGCGCGAGCCCTTGACTAGAATCCAATCGCCGACATTCAAGGCATCGTGCAATGCATCTTGAAGACTTTCTACGTCGGAAAAGGCGCGTGCCGTGATGGCTCCCTCCAGTGCGCCCTCAGCAGTGTGCTTGGCCAACGGCCCCGCAGCATACACCACGTCGACGCCGTTCTTCGCAGCCGCCAACCCAACGTCGCGATGCATCTCTGGAGATGCATCACCGAGCTCAAACATGTCGCCTAGAATGGCAATGACACGCCGGTGTGGTTGCTCAGCGCCAGCCGCCAAGTCGCGGATGGTGGACAGAGCGACGCGTGTAGATGCTGGGTTGGAATTGTAGCTGTCATCGACTAGGTTGAGCCCGCATCCGATGTTGCGATGCACTCGCAGACGGTGCACGGGAGCCTGGACCGACTGAAGGCCTCGCGCAATGTCGGCGGGCTTCATACCCAAAGCAAATGCTGCGGTGGCGGCGCCGGCAGCGTTGAGAGCGTTGTGTCGGCCCACCAGTGGCAGTACCAGGTCAACTTGGTCGCCAGTGACAAAAGACAAAACAACGTGTTGGCTGGTGCCGTCGTCGCTGGGCTTGTAATCAACAAGTTGTACATCGCACCCGACTCGAGTGCCAAATGTCAACAGCCGTTTTTGGCCCAGTACCTTGTTCGCAGTAGCCACAAGCAGGTCATCGTCGGCATTGATGACGGCTGTCTCCACGCTTCTGGCTGCTATCAACTCGCACTTGGCTCTGGCCACAGCCTCGACGGTGCCCAGGCCCTCAAGATGTGCTGGCCCGACATTGGTAATGATGGCAACATCAGGCTCAGCGATGGAGGCGAGGTGTGCAATTTCCCCGGGCGCACTCATGCCCATCTCCACTACGGCCGCCCATGCCAGGTCAGGGCACGCAAAGAGCGTAAATGGCACACCAATCTGGTTGTTCTGGTTGCCCTTTGTCTTGTGCACCGGCCCTCGCGCCCCAAGGGCTGCTGCCAATAATTCCTTGGTCGTCGTCTTGCCATTGGAGCCCGTCACGCCCACCACCTGCAGGCCCTTGATCTTCCGTCGCGCCAGCTTCGCCGCGTCACCCAAACCCTGAACCGTGTCCTGAACCCTCACCACGGGAACCGTGAGCTCAGCGAAGCCAGCCTTGTCCACCATGACAGCCGAGGCGCCTCGCGACACCGCGACATCAACAAAGTCGTGCCCATCAAAGCGATCGCCGTGCAGTGCCACAAACAGGCTGTTTGGCTGTGCGTGGCGCGAATCCGTCGTGATGTCGTCCAGCTCCAACCCCCGCCATGCTTGCTCCTGATCCGGGGCTGGGCTCACACCAACCGCAGCCGCCAGCTCGGCCAAGTTCCAGCGTCCCATTGCTCTCTAATTAAGATGCAACCCACGTGGATAAATGACCATGTAAATTTCGCTGTATTTCAAGCGGCTTGATCAAAGCCCCCGTACACCGCTACCCAAACATTGGGATCCACAAGCCACCAAATGGCTGAGACATGGAGATCAACGGACCAATTGACGCGCCATTCATTTGTGTCGCGTGCTTGCCGGGATTTTACAGTTCGTCTATCACTAAGAATAATTTAAGTCCAGCGATTAAGTTGAAAGCTGTACCAACCCTATTTTACTTTGGAAGATCCCCATGCTCATAGTTCGTCGCCCAAAATTGGGTACAAAAAAACGAAAACTCGGGTAGCGACCATTCAATCAGTACTTACCTCATGTCTCTCTATCCTGCGAAAAATGTCTGCGCACAGTGCCAGCAACTCCTAGAAGAAATTCAAATGCATTGTAAATCCTAAATCCACTGCCAAGTCGTTTTTTATTAGCAACTCGGCATATACTGCTTGGCAAGATGCGCCAAGGCCTTGGCACGATCTCATCGCAGGCTACCCTGCACGATTCTCAGGAACAATGGAATGCCAAAAGGAAGCCAACTCCCGATAAGAATACTACCATGAGATATGTATAAGCGCGATAGTCTCTCATTGCCATAAATTTATTCTATCTACGGCCAAATTCCACAAAAGGGAATGCGGAACCACTGTGATCAGCTCACGCAAGCTCAGGTACAACCGCGTATTACTACATTTCGCATATTTCACGTCTCATCAGACTCAGATTTTGACTGTCAATCAATTCCTTCCATCTCTCTGTAGATTTTGAGTTTTGAATGACTCGTCTGACGTCCAAATTGTATGCGCCTACAAAATTGATAAGAAACATGATGCTTTGAGATTAGAATCTGACAAGCGTGAGCAGCCACACTATGGCAGAATAGACTCGCCAAGTACGCGGTTGCAGCCCTCCCCATTAGCTGCTGATACATGTTGGAGTGTTGCAATCAAGGCTCACTTGACCCCGCAATACCACCGCATGATCATTGCGGTTTAACCGCCCAGCGGCTCATCTGTACGAGTATTCGTGCTCCCCCGGATAAGTCGGCGCCGGCCTAATCCCTGAACAACCACCATGCCCCCTGCGTCTTATCTCGGTTTTGGCCAACGTCAATTTTTCCTTGGTTGGTTTCCACCACGACTCTGGATCCGAAATGCCGAGTCGATAAGAGATGACGCTCATCACCCCATGTTTTCGACTGCCGAACCCTAGGCCATATCCACTTTAGTCGCGCACCACTCCTATCTCTCCTTCCTATCTGGCAACTTGGCTTAGCCGCGTTGCCGATCTCTCGCTCATGGAGTTGCACCCACGCATCTCGCTGCTATGGCAGACCTTCCTATCAGAGCCCTACGGAACTTCCTTGGATACTGGAAAAGGAATTGTCGAGGAATTTTTGTAGTCGAGTTGGAGCCGCGCATGGCCTTGCCTTCATCCAGTCAATGGCCCGGAATAGGCGTGCTGCATGATAGGTGATGCAATCCCATCTTTGAACGACTCTATCGTCATTATAGGGCAACGTACGCGGACGGGCTGTCTATTTGGAAGGTCATGGTATTATCTATTCAAAAGTTCTTCGCATAAAATTCCACTTCACCGTTTTCAGCGGATTTACCAGGCCAAAAATGGAAAAATCTATACGAAGTGCTTGTATATGTTCAACTTGACTTTGAAAGAATGTTTGAATATTTAAGTAGACGACTTCAGACTTTTTAATTTATTTTCAACACAATCATCTCAGTTCATTCTACAGTTACCTCAATCAAAACTACAGAAACCCAATTTCCTCTTACTCCATCATCATGAAGTTCATCAACGTCTTGCTTGGTCTTGCTGCTGCTGAGGGCGTCCTCGCTGCCAAGTGGACTGAGAAGCGTCGTGAGAGCCGCGAGGCTCGCCGCCAGGAGAAGCGAGAGCTTTCTGGCCGAGGTTCCAAGGGAGCTCTCCGTCAGTCTAAGCCGATGATCAAGGCTAGCAGCGAGTCTGGTGAGGCCCATGTTGAGTACAGCACCAACTGGGCCGGTGCCGTTCTGTAAGTTTAACTATTTGCCACTATCGCAGAGCCGCAAACTTGAAAAGAGGTTACTAACTTTTTCTTTAGCATCGGAACTGGATACACCGGTGTTACTGGTGTTGTCGTAGCCCCCTCTCTGTCCACCACCCAGTCCTCCAAGACTGAGTCTGCTGGTACTGCCGTAAGCAACTTCCAACTTACTATTGTTTTCTAGTTACTAAATAAGAATATAGTGGGTCGGTATCGACGGTGATACCTGCGAGACCGCCATTCTCCAGACTGGTATTGACTGGTACATTGAGAACGGCAAGGTCAGCTACGACGCTTGGTACGAGTGGTACCCCGACTACTCTTATGACTTCTCTGGCATCACCATCTCCGAGGGTGACTCCATCAAGATGACCGTCAAGGCCACCTCCAAGACTTCTGGTACCGCCACCATTGAGAACGAAACCACCGGCGTCACTGTCAGCCAGACTTTCACTGGCGTCACCGACGGCAGCCTGTGCGAGACCAATGCTGAGTGGATTGTCGAAGACTTCGAGGAGTGCACCGGCAGCAGCAGCAGCAGCTGCTCGCTTGTCCCCTTTGCCGACTTTGGCACCGTCGAGTTCACCTCTTGCTCCGCAACCAAGAGCGGATCCACCGTTGGCGTCACTGGAGCTACCATCTTGGATATCAAGCAGAGCGGAACTGTCCTGACCTCTTGCTCTGACACCGCCAACACTGTCACCTGCACCTACGTCTAAGTTTCGAGGTATTGAACCTTGAACGGCAAATTTGGGATGAGTAGTCTGTATATATTTGGTTTGAGGCTGAGGCGGGAAGGATGGTATGTGCCTGCCAAATGATTATCTCGAAGATTCAGGGATCGGAATGGACTTCTTCCTCCCGGAATACTTGAAGGGGCATGTATTTAAACTTCTTTCTCTATTTTTGTATTTAGTCTGCTTGACCTGCGTCAATCACAGTTTTCTGAAACCTCGTAATTTTCCACAACGTGCCCATGTCCCCATGATTCTGAGACCCAAAACACCAAAAACCAGTGTTAATAGAATTGACTTGTTGAAAGCCTTCCTGGTTAGTGAACTCAACTCAGCCTTACCGTGCGCTAGATTAAAACCAACACAGCCCTGCGAATGCGCTAAAATTATGCCTAAATTACGAGAGTGGGCCGACCCTGCAAGAGTGTTGCCACAGCCACGCGCAGCGGTCGTGACGAATGTGAGTTCTCTAGAGTTCGGATTTTTTTTCCGCCCTAGCCAAAATTGGGGTTTTAAAAATGAAGCTCTAGCCAATTATTTGGAGGGTACAGGCTGTTTGGCACATTTTCTTAATTCCGACAACATTGTCCATCTGGTGGCTTGGGATTGACACTGTCATGCTACTGCAGTTTTGAAACGTCTTGGCTTCAGCTGCTGTGGCTCCCCTGGTCAAAGCTCGTATGGATCGCACGAAACTTGCGCTAGCATGGTTTGCCAGCGTACTTGTCAGCCAACAGCGGCGCATTTTGCTCGATCTGTGAAATGTTGGCAAGATTGATGCAAGGATATTTGGATGGCCAGCTGTTGTGTGCCTGGCTAGCTGATTACTGTGGGTTCGTAGCTGAAAGAGGGCGTTGATTACTTTGTGATTTTTTGCCTTCTGGAACCTCATCCATTTTTGTTTTCTGGTGATGCTATCGTGCAACAGAGATGAGCAAATGGAGTTGAGAGAGCTGTCAGCAAGGTCATCTGGCAGCGATTCCGATGAGGAAAATGGCGACGCTTCCGAAAAGAAAACAACCTCACGTGGGTGGATGCCACGCTCGCTCTCGACGCCATCGCTATTAGCCGTCGCGGCAGTTTCCCTGCTCTTATTTACAGTCATTGAAGTCCTCGCTCAACGCAGCGAGGCTCGGAACGGTTTAGCACTCGCGCCAAGTTTCGACGATATCCCCAAATATGCTATGCTCAGTTATCTCTACGTTCCAAACATCATCGCAGTTATCTTCGGCCTGGCTTGGAATTGGATAGACCTGGACACGAAGCGGATGCAGCCATGGATTGAACTTTCGAAACCCGACGGTGCAGTAGCCAAAAATTCCCTTCTCCTCGATTACCAGTCCGATATTGTTGGCGTTGCACCATATCGGGCGCTCAAAAAAAGGTAAGACTCTCTACTAGGACTCGTCGGCTTAATACCAAGCTAAATAATTAGGCATTGGCCTGTATTTCTGTCCGGCACTGTTGTCGTAATGATTTTGGTGTTGATCACGCCCCTTCAAAGCACCCTCTTTGGTGTCAAAGTTCTGAGTCAAACGATACCGGCAATAGTAACACACAGATCACAATTAGTGCCTGCAAGCCAGCAAAAGTTCAATTTTGGACCTACTCACAAGGCATACGCAATTGGGTATCTGAATCAATCCTATCCCTCTTATACAACTCCAGACTACGCGCTTCTTCCGTTTGCGGTTCGCGATGATGTACCGATTGGAATCGTGGACAAGAATTGGACTGCTGCGACAACTAAGTTGTGGGCGGAGCTCACCTGCTCACCCGCCACATTTACCAGCGAAAAGTCGGAAGACAATAGCCGAGAATATTCATTTCACGGTGGCGAAGATTGTCATGGCTCTCAGACGTTTGAGCCCGTTGACTACAACGAAGTCGCCATATTGTACCGAGACACTCTTGGGGTGAGACAAGACATCGAATTCCCTCTAAACTACACTTGTCGAGGTCACCCAGATACTTTTTATGCCGCATTGATCGTCTGGTCGAAGTGGATAGAAGGTACACCTGAGAGCGATCCTCAATTCAATGTCACAGCACTCCACTGCGAGCTATCCTACTATAAGCAGCAGGTTCTTGCCACAGTCACCTCTGAAGATCTGAAGCCTATCAATCACTCTATAACACCACTTTCAGAGCCAGAGGCTCTACGTAAGGATGAGTTCAACTCCACCGCGTACGAACGCGAACTTCCATATTGGTTAAACACCTATAATGATAACTCGCCGGCTTCAAACTACACTGACGCAACACGTGACTCGGCGATCGTCAAGCTCCAGGGTTTGAGCTTGAACAGCTTTGTCAGCGCCGGTTATCAGTCTGCTATGCTACCATATGCCCTTGCTGGAGAGAACCCGACAAACAGCTCGTTGAACACATATTCAGATTTAAGTGAACTGGAACGAATTTTTCAGAATGCTCATAGAACCTTATTTAGCCTCACAATTTCAGACATACTCACAGCAGAGACGGAGATATCTAATAATACGGCAAGGTCAACTTACCATATGACAGGTATTGTTGTCAACAGACCTTTCGCAGCCATCTCTGAAGCCCTGTTCCTATTCATTGCTATCATTACTGGCCTTCTTCTCTATAAAATACGGTCTGCCACTTGCCTTTTACAAAAGAATCCCTCCTCAATTGGTCGGTTGCTTGATATTGCCAATTGCAGCCCCGAGATTATAAAACGCTTCTCGCCTTTGGATACGACTAGCGAAGAAGTTCTTGCCCATTCCCTTAAGGGAGAAAAATTTCGCCTAGTGTCTGACTCGCACTCAGAATGCCAGCAACTCATCAACACGGAACCGGTGACTGGGAAAGAACACAGCCTATCCTTCAAGAATTATTACCAGCCCGTTAAGCCATGGGTGTTACGAGCATGGGCGGGCTGGACCATGTCTGGGTTTTTGGTGGCTTCTATTATTGTCTTGTCATGCCTCAAAGCTAAAGAGGTTAGCCAGAATGGTGAGGTCTTGAATCCCAGGTAAATATTGGCTTCAAGTTGCTAATGAATCGAAAGGCCTACTGCGTCCATCGAATAACTTTCTAGGTCTACAAATTCTGGAAAATGGAATACCAACACTTTGTGCCACATTAATGCAGCCCTTTTGGGTCACACTAACCCGAACGATTTGTATCCTTCAACCATTCAAGGAACTCTGGACAGGGCGCTCATCGGCAAAAGCATCGATAGAAGTTACATATGCATCGTTGCCACCGCAATTAGCCCTCTTCAGAGCAATGAAGTCGGGACAAGTGGTACTAGTTTTACTTTGTACTATTTCCCTTCTTGCAAACGTACTATCAGTTGGGCTTGCTGCACTTTTTAATGAAAGGCCCATGGTAGCACATTATAAGCAGCAATTCCAGCCCTTATATGAGGCATTTGACAACAACAACACTCAGCTCAACCCAGATTCGGTGATCATGACTGATGTATGGTCCACGGACCATTTATGGATTACACTATCCAACATGACTTATAACTCACAGCTTCCACCATGGGTGTCAACTGAATATTTCTTCCTTCCTCATGACATTGTCAAGCCAACAGCTAAAGATCTTGAGGCTGAGTACACCTTGCAGACCAGAGGCCTTGGGGTTGATGCTAATTGCACAGCCCGATCAGGCTTGTCTCTTCATATCAGTCCCAATGCGTCCAACGCTAAGCTTGATATTCGCCATGCTCAGATCTTGTTGCAATGTCAGGCTATAATCTGGAAAAATTGGCGTCTGAATATCACCTTGAAGGTCCAATTGCAGGTGAAACCTCTCTTGCATGGGCTAGCACAGAATTAGACTTTGGCAATTGTACTCCAGCCTACACTATTACATGGGTGAGAACTGACGCATTGAACAATGGGACTACCATCAACGATACAAGTTCTGTCGTTTGCAGGCCAATACTTAAAACAGCCATATTCAATGTCACCATCAATCAACAAGGCAATATACTTAGGTATAATCGTACCAGTGATTTCAACTCCACTTTGAACTATTCCGATTCAAAAACACACACCAAATTCGTCTTTGCCCTATTGGGATCCACTATCACGAGTCCGTCTGGAGAAAGAGATTGGTCAAACATTACCGTATCAACGGACTGGATATCTCAATTCATAATGCTGGAGAGTGGCTCTTTAGACGCTTCTGATCCACGAAAACCGGTTCCGGATCCTACAAAGATGATTCCCATCATTGAGAAAATTTACAGTCGCCTCTTTGCAGTCTTCCTCAATAGCCAACAGAGGGTATTTCAAACGGCAGAGAGTAAAAGGGTGGTTTCAGGGACCAAGGTGGTTCCGGAAATCCGCATTTTTATGGATACAAACGCCTTCATCATCTCCATGTCAGTTCTTTGTCTTAATCTCATAGTTGCAATAGTCTTTTATCTAAGGCCTTCTCGGTACATTTTGCCGCGCATGCCGACTTCAATTGGGTCAATTCTTGCATACATTGCGCCAAGCCGCGCTGTACGGGATGGCACTCCACGAGGAGGATGGAAAAATGAAACATTCAGTTTCGGGAGGTATACGAGTTATGATGGGAAGACTTATGTTGGTGTCGAGTTTGATCCTCATGTTATCAGAAGAGATACAACCTTGGGGTCACATTCTAAATTGCTAGCATGATTTAAGAGTGCAGTTCGGAATAGCGATGCATGGGATGGAGAATCCAACACACATTCCCAAAGACGAAAAATATTTATACCATTGCAAAATGCTTTATACAGCTCTCTTGGCCCCTTTGGCTTTGTAGCTATCGTTACAGTATTTTATTATGAACAAATAGGATCAATATGCCGCTTTTTTCTATCAACCAACCGCTTTCTCCCATACCCACTGTCCTATATCTGGAGAAGCCTGAGTAGACCAGGCTATATCTAATAAATGTTGCTGGCATTGCTTCCAAGTACTAACTCCAGTATATTCACTCCATTTTCGAATCGCATCAGAAAGGTAATTCTCAATGGTTGTTAGTCCCTCCTCGCCGGTGCTGGATAAGTGGTTTCTAAGGCTGTAGGCTGCAACAAAATGTTCCCAGAGCCATAAATCTGACGCTTTGGTGTTTTTCATGTCATATTTTGCGTTGGCAAGGTCTCGCGCCAAAATTGCCATTACGCGTCGGAATAAACGGGGCTCAATTGGCTGACCGGCGTTCCAAAATCCCAGGATGTAATTTAGATAAAGGCTTGCTGTGATGGTTATGGCGCACCAGGAAGTAAAGCTGTGTCGAAACAGCATGTCTGGGTTAGAGTCTTCGGTTAGTGAGAGTACATGTGCGTTAGTCACGGCAAAATGCAGCCCTGTCACGGAGCGCTCGACCCTTGCTCTAATCCAAGCCCAGTTGGAACTGCTGTCCGTTGGTTCGCGAGAAACGTCTTCAATATCAAGTGATAGTGACTGTAAGCACCTAAGTATTGGTGATGCATCAACTGTTCGGAAATGCGCGGCTGGGGGCAGTTGGGCGAAGAAGAAAGGGAACAAGGCCATGGCTTTTAATTGACTTTGCATGCATGTAGCATCTTTTGAGTACCAATTATTAACCAATGATACAAACTCAGGTACAGGTGTCTTGGGTTTGTCGAGTATTGCATTGAGAACTTTGCTCTCGTGCATTCGACTTCGGATGGAATGGATGTAGTCGTATGTTCTGCAACATTGCCATCAGTACGTTTGTGATCAAGTCTGATAACACCTGGCTTACAATATTAAATATCTATAGGTCACTTCCTCGTTAAAACTCATTGGAAGAAGGTTGTCGCAGTCTAGAGGACGCGAGAGGTCAAGTGCTGACATAAGACCGTCCAAATGTGTCTCGGCAATGTCTATATTTCCAGAAGCGCACTGTATCACCCCGATAATATTAGATTCTCTCAGAAAAACTTTAAATAAAATTCAGTAGTTGGGTTTAAATACCTCGATAAAGCAGAGCGTCGCGATATGTTTTACCAACAACCCTGTGTTGATAATTTGTGGGGACTCAAGCTGCGTGTTCAAGAATCGAATGGCCTCAATTTTGTGAAAGAGAGCGGTGGATTTATATGTCTTGGTATCTCCAGGTCTCCACATGTGGTGCAGGGCGGCGACAAGCAACGTATCTCTGAGACCGTTTGTAGTCTGGATTGCGAATGGCAGGCTTCATGTCAAGGTGGCATAAGGAGCTATTCAGACAAATATGTGGGGACAAAGTGAACTTACATGCCGGTTTCCTTAGCGCGACGACATGTCTCAGGGTCAAAGTCGCCATCGAGTTTAGAATCTAACAGCATGGTCAATTTCTGACTGTGCAAGGCGACTCCACAACATGCTTACAGTAGTGTAGCAGTTGTTTTGACTTGTACGGCATATCAACCGGCAAACAGTTAAAAGGATCAACGGGGTTCATATCGATAGGGGCGGCAATGACTATTGGAATAGGTTGGGTTGACCTGATATCCCATGGTTGCAACTGACCATCCTGCCACGGGGCTTTACGGTCTCGAAGTGGGAGGTCAGGCGGTGGGAATTCACAGGTTTTTCCAGACGTTGTGCATTTAACACTGTCAGCGGTCAGTTTTCCAAGCTTATATTCGTGCTTATTCCTGATCCTGGGGGCTTCCAAGACCTGGGCAGAAGAAAGAGGTCTCACCAGGCTGGATAGGTTTCGTCGCAGCGGACGTGACGCTTCTTGCATGTGAGGCATCCACTGCGGCTCCTGGTATGGTACTTTCGGGTGCGCTGCCCGGCCTTGGGCTGGTCTGGACTCATTCTGCAGGATGCACGCGACTGCGATGGGACGTCAAGGGCAGTGAGCGATGACGACGCTGGCCCAGAGGCTTCCATCGTGCGAGAAGCCGTTTCTCCACTTTTGTTGTCCTAAGCCGTTTTGAGACCCCAATACAACCTTGCTGCCCCAAATGGAGCTTGATTGGGCAAGTACCGGTTGTGGACACATCACCGACCGGCAACAACAGCAAGGTGGGCATGTTTACAAAAGCTACGCTTCGCTTCGCATCGGATAACAACTGATCATGCGAATCTGATAGTTCCATCATAGGGTCGCGAAACACTCTTTGGTCATCAAGCTCACACAATTCGATGCGGTAAGTGACCGGGGTAATTACTCCTCCCTCCGCACCCCCAGAACGCCCACATCCGACCCTATTTCGGGGAAGCATTTCTGTTCCGCAAGAACACGTGGGTAGTTTCGCACAACGTGTACCTTCTGCGTTGAGTGACCTCGCAGGTGAGGCAAAATAAGCCCCCAGCTCGTCAAGAGAGGTGGGGGCCTAACTTGGCTGCTCGCTGTCGGCTTACTCAGTCATGGCTTAACCATAAATGAAGATGGAGAGGGTTTCCTAAGCAGATAACACCCAACATCTACAGTAATCCGGCCCCCAGTTCATTCGAAAATGTGAAATTGCACGGTGCGGCTATTGACATCACCTTTTTCATTTCTTCTTCTGGTTGTTCTTCTTTATACTGGGATGTAATGGAGGCAAAACTCCATTGCATGGTATATCAAGAGGACTCGTAGTTAACTGAATTGATATTTGTCATCCTCTGGCTATTATATAATGACTGTAAGAGATTAGTGTACGGGATTTGACCAAGCATTATATTGAAATTAAATTTGATGCCACATAGCACAGGTAAACACGAAAACCTGGACCAGCATGTAAAGATACCTAGGGAACAAGTATATTGGTTCAGGCCGTTCCGATAAGAAAGTGGCAGTGCGATAGTGGAGATAAGCCTTCATACAATAGCGGTTCAGCTAGCATACCAAAACTGTCGCTGAATTAGCAACATTGACTTGGTTCAATTGCAGAATTCAGCTCATAGGTCTAATCAGCACTTAGGCGCCTACGTAATGAAAAAAAATATTGTGTGGATGGACGAATCGTCCAGCAACCTATCATACTCCCGGCGCCCGCAGTTAGTCAGTCCAAAAACTGACAATCCCCTATTTGTACCAATACCCTCCTCAGCATGGGCATTAACACTTTCAACTTGATGGTCAGATTTGAGGGGTCCAATACCTACAGGCGCACCGATCTATTTTTGATCCATAAATGTGCAGTACTTATGACCGATCTTCTTACACAAGGGTGGCGAAGCAATGCATCTTACAGGAAATGCACTTTCGAGCCGGGCTTGAAATATCAAAGAGTCTGCTGCAAACATGGTCAATCATCCGCCCACCCACCAAATACCATCTTGTTTCTTTTCCGTTTTCTCTCTTCATCTTTTTATAAGGAAATGTATGCATCGTGGTTCACGTACCCGATCACCAGGCCATGGCCTTTTCGCTGGTTCACGCCGGTAACCGTTGTCAGTGGTGTTATCTTGATTATTATATTTTCTTTAATCAACCTGGCATCAAGTGGCTTCTATCTGAAAGCAATTTATACAAACGATCCAAATGGCACTGTATCATCACATGCGAAGTACGCAGATAACCTTATTAATGATGGTTCAGCTAATCATTGTTTTAAGATGGTACATGAAGGTGCCTTTCAATTGGGAGGCGGATATAACCACAATATGTCAACCAAATATCTTATCCGTTGGAGATAGCTTTTTTACCACCACACTTGGACTCCAGTACAAAGTCAAATCGATAATCCTCGAACTCGACAGAAATAGCAACATGTCTCTGCCTTCTATACCTTATTTAAATAACAACCTAGAAGGCTGTTTTCTCGATGAGATATCAATAAGCCTTGAAAGGGCCGACAACCGCGGTGGATATTCATGGTGGTTCTCCTGGATAGATTCCAATGCGGCGGCATTGGCTTCCTGCACTGTCATGTCTGGAGTGGGGCCCGTTACCCTGACGCTTGAGGTAGGCTATTCTGGAGAGGTTAATGCAGTATATGACTATGTCATTGATGACAACTACACAACGCATGCGAGCATGTGGTGGGGTACAAGACTTCTAAATGTTTACTGGGCAGGAGTCTTAGCTACCATGTCTCAGATTGCGTTTTTGGATCAGTCGTTATATTTTACCAGGGGCCTTTTACGCTACACACGAAACAAAACTCAGCATGAGTAAGTCTATCAATTCTTTCAGGGCTCAGATTGTCAAGGGATTTTTGAATAACGAAGTAACAGCATTCGCGCGTTGGACTTTTTCGCCTTGGATTATTGGTGGTTCCTGGGATCAAATAGTAGTATCATCAATAACAACAACTCCGGTAAGATTCATATTTTCTTTAATTTGATGACCTTACTTATGTAATTGCAGATTTCACTGGTCGCTTGTTTAATAACACCGAAGTACGTAGCACCTTAAAAGTAATATTTCAGTGGCCAACGTGGAGAAGCTAGAACGAGACATAGTTCTAACTTATGGTTTCAGTTTTCTTTTTCTACTGTTGCGACAGAAGGGTTTTATCACGCTACCCTATTGCAATCCCTTGTTGCAGTAGACCTCGGTAGCTGCGACTCTCCAAATCTTCTGCTCAATAACACAAGCCTTCGGTATGCTATCTTACCCCCAGGCGATATGAACCGCAACCAAGGGGGTGTTTTGACAAACCCAGCAATGGGCTCTGCAATACAATTCAGCAATATATCATATCCGGGTACTCCAGACTCTCTGTACATGGAGCCTAACCTCACTTTACCTCTGAATGAAACCTACAAGAAATTCCGTCCGATGACAGGGTCCCTAAAGTGC
The DNA here is from genome assembly GCA_020809705.1 of Calonectria ilicicola. Taxonomy (NCBI): domain Eukaryota; kingdom Fungi; phylum Ascomycota; class Sordariomycetes; order Hypocreales; family Nectriaceae; genus Calonectria; species Calonectria ilicicola. The sequence goes on along the minus strand of CP085834.1, from coordinate 1,037,582 downwards.
CAGAGTGCAACAATTGTTTCTCAGTACCTATGCTCAGTTCCTCAGAAAAAGAGTTTCGGCAACATGGCGGTGGCGATAATACTTGCCGATTTGGTTTTCTTACAGGCGGCGTGGAATATTCTAAACTGGATTTCTGGAAGCATATTATCACAGGGCACCACTGCGGCAAATCACTGCGAAGGATGCTTGGTAGCCTTATCACAAAACATTGGGATGGATAGTTTGGTTACTACTTCCGAAGAAGTCGATAGATCGACCCGTCCCCGGGACCAGAGTACTGAGAGACTCATGGGTGAATCAGCAACAAATACTGCATGAAAATGTATAGAGAGATATCAATACCCAAACTTTCTATACCAATGACTTATTTAGAATACCCTGGCCCGATACGGAGCTCATGCTGAAACCAAGAACAAAATCACCCCATGCAATCTGTAGTCTTCCTGTTTGATTGATATCGAACCTTATTTCTGACGAAGTATTGGTTTCTGGTTTCTGGTTTCTGGTTTCTGGTTTCTGGTTCCTGGTTTCTGGTTTCTGATTGGTTGTCCGTGCTTAGTCATTGCGTAATCCCCATTGCCGCCCAATTTGAATCATCGTAATGAAATCGTCGTTGTATTTTTTGAAATGAAAATAATTTCATCAGCAGCAATCTATCTATACCTAACTAGGGAAACTTCCACTCTGAGCTACCTGCAGATGCATCGTGGCGGTGCGCGCATGCAGAGTCAACCGCTGTCTGTCCGGATTCACCGCTCTATGCCAGGTCTCACATCGATTTCAACCTAACATTCTCGCACATCATTGCAAAGTGACGGAAACATGTGATGAACGAGCGGTCAATGAGCCTTGTGAGCTATGCAGAAAGAAATAGAAGCTGCATATGTAAATCTTGATTAGTCATACAGTATGGCAGATTCAACAAGCGCTGTTCAAACTTCTTAGATATAATGTCCTATTCAGACTAGATCATCATCAATAAATCGAAATGGCTCCTCTGGTAATAAATCGCAGTATGGATGACAATCTCGAAGGTGCGCTAAAATGCTCGAGTCCGGGGCTACCGATCATCCCCGCAATGACGGTTTTATTTCTTGCAGCCCAACCGAGGAAAAAAATTTACCGACGTCAAGTTGAGCCTCACACAAACCTAGATTGCGAGCGAGGATGGTCCACTTTTTAATGGAACAACACATGTGGCTGGCCTCATATCTGCAAGTCATCAAAAAAGAACACTCAGCTTTGTCGTGTGATGTCGACAAGCCACTTCCAAGATTTCTCGGCGGATCCTGATAGGTAGACCTTGTTGAAATCTAATAAGGCAACTAAATGCCCGCCATTTGGGGGCCATGCAGGCGCATTGCTGCCCAAGTTGCATTTTCATTATTCACAACCAACAAGAAATTCACAAGACCTAGCTTTGTGAATCAGTGTTGGCGTGAATGGATTCCTTGAGCTGTATGGACCGTATTGGACAGCCTGCTCACCGCCGCCTCACGCGCCAGGTCAATTGCATCACGAAGAGATTACGGGAGGCTAAGCAATCTGCAACATTCAAGTTATTCTTAATGTTCTATAGGTTGGGAATGCATGTTGCCCATAATCCGAAGTAAAACGCAGGCCACGTCACCACTTCTTCAGTTAAACTCCTCTTGCGTATTTATTTTAACACCGTGTTTCCTCCCCCAATATTCTCTTGCCATTTATTAATTCTCTAAGTATAAATTTCTTTTCTGATGTTTGGGTATCCTTTATCCTCATTCATTTTACAACACGGCCCGTTTATTGCAAAGGGGTGCTATTTTGACGTCCATGAAACTCATCAATTACTCTGAAGATACTCCAACCCGCTCACGCTATGGTTCATAGTAACTAAACCCAACAATTCCTATCACATTAACTTCATAGCATAGATATTTACAGAGAAAATTCAAAATGAAGAGGAAAAGCAGTACAAGAAGTGGAAAGAAAAATATGATGCGAGTACGAGGTTCGGTGTGTCAAACAAACAGTGCCCAGCCTGCGCGTCTCTTAGCCACACCTGCACAAAGTTGCCGGAGTTCCATTTTAAAACACCCTAATGATCCTTATATTGACATTGGTCGCGAGATAGACCGACCTCAGGCAGAGCTAATTGAATTCTTTATGGAAGATCCAGATGCAACATGCCGACTTGTGCCGGCCACTGAGTGTGTTATGGCCTTTTGCCCTTCCAGTACTCTTCAAGAGGTAGAGTCTGGGAGTCTGAGAAATGCAGCTGAAAATGTTGCTCTTGTGGATGATTGGACAAGAGGACCTGGATTGGCTGTAACATGCGAGTATCTCAGACCTCTCAATGAACGGGATTTATATCTAGCCCTATTAAAAAAGGTTAGATCGTCTAAACTTGTTTAACAAAAGCTATTATTTATGAGAATATAATCTTCAGGCTCGAATTAATCCAGGAGGCTACCCAAGTCAGAGGGCAGACGCCACCTCATCTCGACGAAGAGACCAACTTGAGTTGTACCAATCAAAACGTGTTACAATGTAAGAAACCAAATATAATTGGGGGGATATTTTTATTAACAATCAAAGATTTATCACGAATCTCAACCCTTGGTCGATGGCAGCTCTCATCGCTACGGCTACACCTAACCAAGCCCGGGGGCTCCGAAAAAGCTTTTATCGATACCTAGCTTTTAAGAGCTTCATCGGGGGAACCACTCCAGTATGCTTTCCCGTGATGCGGTAGCATAGTATACGATTATAACTAATATTTTAATAGCTAAAATCAGACTCATTCTTCCAATTTGGATTTGACCTTCCTTATTACGCACTAAGAACAAGGCCACGCCACAGGCAGCCGAAGGATCAACGAGAGAAAAGAAAGGGCGAAAGCCTGAGAGAAGTCACTGATCTATGCTTTATTTCACGATCATACGGAACATGTCCTCCAACAGAGATCGAGTACTTATGCCAAGCACAAATGAGCTTACTCATAACTGGGACCGATGAGTCGCGATGGATTGTCTACTTTTTCCATGACACTTATTTCCAACATGCGGATGAACTAGAAAGCGCCGATACGCATCATGAACAGCGGCAAAGTGTTCGGGGTAGTTTATACATCGACCCCTTGACTAACGGACAGTGCGGTACGCCTATTATATCGCTAAGCCCTACGAGTTATTTTTTGGTCGTCTTGGGACCGCGTCTCCAACAATTTACTGACGAGTGGCATACACTAGTCACAAAAATAAAATCGAAGATCGAACTATATGTATGTTATGGCTAAAGAACGGACGGTCCTAGTCCCATTATGCCCCATCAACATCCACCCACTCCCGTTATTGGCATAATGCATATGTCCTCGTACTAATGGCCACTATTTTAGATAGAAACGTGTCCCATCACAAACTTAGCATCCCTGAAATTAGCAAAATCAATGGACTTATTTGTTGTTCGGCAGTCCTATGACTCTATTGGTCGAGCTAAGAAGTTGCTGGATAAGCTGGTAGACAGTTTGAAAGCAACAATTGATCAGTGGAAAAGCTGTGAAATAGAAGCTCTATCAATCGCAATGGCCGAACATGATGCTCGATATATTCCACAAATAAAAGACAACTTCAAGACTCTGGAGCAGTATTTGGACAACCTGAGGTTTCTAAGACAAATGTGTGAAAACTACAAAGACAATGTCAGTTGACGAAAGGTTATCGTCTGTTGTTCAATGTGTTAACAAATTTGATAGCTAGACTCTTTGTCGGAACAAGAAGCCAAACTTTGCTCCAAAAACGAAAGTGAAAAATCAGCCTTTGCACAATCTATGAGTGTCGTTGTGCTGTGTGTGAGTTATCCCATGTGCATTAGCTATACTGTTGTGAATTGACGCATGGACCAGCTAGTCTCCCCAGTCGCAGTATCCGCAAGTATCCTATCTATGCAGCCAGGAACCATTCCCCGCCCCCTCAGGGCCGATAGCAAATCGTTCTTTGGCTTAATGTCGTTTCTCATGATACTAACATGGATATTTACCGTGGCTATAGCAAATTGGCCGAAAGTTAAGCCCAGATTAAGCCACTATTTAGAAAAACAGGCCACTGAGGATTTGGAAAACCACCCTCGACAATAGGAATGATAATGTGATCAAGAGCACGAGGTCTTTTGGTGTGTAAAGGATAATATGAAGATCAGAGAGAAAATTTAGGGCCATAACAAATTCCATTTTAATAGCGTAATTAGAAGAGAAATTTTTACCTTAGAATTGCCCCTTTTTGCCATGTGTTGTCTGATCACCCTGCGCCTTTCGGTATTCGAATCCCGCTCATTTTTCAAGGTCTATTACAGCCTTCGAAACTCCCAAATAAAAGAAAAATAATCAAGAAAAAAAAACATATTGAATCATAGAGAGTAAGCCCTCATAGGCAAGCAACCACGATATTTGTCGCTCTGGCTCATGCACCCATATGAGAAAGAAAGAGGCCGTCTGACATTTCTCCCGACATCGTATAAAAGTACGAATGGAAAGCGGTGATTTAAGTCTGAGTGAATGAGAAATGAAGAGGATTAGGTCTCGTGTCTTGAGTTTGCCATGATGAGGGCAAGTACCCCTATCATTGCATTATTCTTTTGCCGCGAACCTTTTGAATACGACAGGAATCGCATCGAGACATACCACACCCCATGCAGCAGCTAACCTCGACACACATGTGGACAGATTGGCATACACAGCATGTCCATATATAGGTCTCTTGCGCTTTTCGGACGGGCTATGGTAGAGTCAGAAGACATTCCAATCGGAAATTCCATACAGTCACTTCTTCTACTTACATGCTCGTGGACAGGAACGTCTGCACCGAGAATGTTTTTTTCGCTGTAAGCTTCATGCTCGAACCGCGAAAGAGGTGGGGCGCCTAGAGATTGCCGTTAGAACTGCCTTCTCGGGCTTCGAGCGTCCACCGAGCATCGATGACGGCTTTGTGTCGTGATAGCTAGCGGGTGGGAACAAACTAGGCAGGTATCATTGTTAATTCCTGACGATCATTTCCATATTGAGGGATTGATAGGGGTCATACCCATATTGTGGATGCAATTGAGTCACTGCATTCATTGGCATGCACTCCATGGTGGTATCTTGGTCTCCCAGGTAGTCAATTGAAGTGGTCGAGGGCATTTTAAACCAGTGGCCGTGTTAATGAGACCGTGGGACAGTGATGGAGCTCCCAGTCCAGCAATATTTGCTCGAAAATTGAATCGTCTTGGAAAATTGGCAAAAGAGAAGTGATGAACCCGATTTGTGTTTGCGCTGGTGTCAATGAGCAGAGGAACCTGAGGTCGAGGACGGGCATCGACAGTCTTAATAAGACTTCTAGGCGTAACCAGACGAATGAGAATTCCATATCAGCTACCTTTAGTGATGGGTATATTCCTCATACTAGGGCGTGCCGATAGTAGGAGGGGCACTAAAAGAAGTTTTCTTTTTGTTGGCGAGGGCGCACCCTTTGCCGCTGTGGGCATCTTCTTCCTCTTCTTTCTTTTTCTGTATGGGCCGTTAACTCTAGCTGCCGGATTTGCCCCGTTAGATGTGTTCGCTGTAGCTGGTTCGTTAAAATCATCTACCTGCAGGGCCCGTAGTATGTATGTCTCGTTTCAGCTACCTTTACCCACTCCTTAGTTTGGGCTGGATGAGCAGGGTTGTTGGTCATATTGATGTAGTGAATGGAATCTATCATATCTCAACTGCACATTGAATCTCATCTCGGCAACCCAGAACCATGTTCTAATTGAATCCGGGTTCCGATGATACCAATCAAGGGTTTCAATAGGCACGGTCTTCGGGAACCTTCCATCAATTTAGTGGCTTGCAGCTTTGACTCAAGAGGGGCTCCCCCGAAATTTATGCATTTTCATAAACTATGCAGCCCTCCATTCCCAACATCAAGGGAACAAGGGGAATAGTGCGGTATTCACTGGAGGCGTTGGGGCTATGGATATTATTGTTTCCGATTATCCTTTCGCACTCGCTTAGCGCCATCCGTTAATAAAAAAATGGTATCAAAAAAGGAAACATTGAAATGAATGAAAAGTTTGTGCCGTTACCGAGCAGCCCCCGGCTTACTAGACGTGTCTGAGTGTCGAAGCCACGGCCGCACAAGACGGGAGACTGGCGTTGACGTTTCGCCACATGCGGAGACGCTCCTATGGAACTAAACTTCACAATTGAGAGCACTGAAGTAGCCGGTGTTGTTTGCTGGGCATTTTATTGGTTAGTTCACGCCCAGTGCGATGCCTTCACCGCTCCACACCCGACTGCACGCTCGTCCACACGAGAGGGGCGATTGCCCTATTTGGTGCCTTCTGCATTATGCAGGGCCTTCTCCTTGCAGCTTGCTATTTTTACCAGGTACATAATAGTACCCTGGATACTGACATGTGATGGTTGATCCGTGTACTTGACCAAGTATCTACTAAACAGGGCTTATGGATGCAGCCACCGAAGAACTTGGCCGTGATTGGCATACTGTGGAGACTGGCAAGCAGGGTTAAGGAGATTCCCGATGTCTGACTCGACCAACAACCACAACATGCGGCTGAAAGGGCAGATGGTTCTGATTGCTGGCACTGTGTGCCCATCGTTGATCATTAGGTCATGGCTCCGTAAGCCAAGATTTGCCCAAGGAGCCGAAATGATACCACACAGAATAGCGTATTTCTTGGCACCCCAACCCGTGCAGCAACATTGTTGACGTTATCGGAAGGTATCACATCCGAAATGGCTGCCCACAAAGGCTGCTGCCCTCGGCAGTCTAGTGAAATATGGCGGTGTCATCACACGGGGTTGGTCAATTTGCATGAATGGCGCGTTGATAATGAGAGCTTATGGCTTGCTCTCAACTCAAGCGAGCTCAGGATGTCTTTAAACGCGTTGTTGTTGTTGAAATAACGCCATAGGTCACCTCGCGCCGATGCTAACTGTCCAGTCTTCAGAAATCAACTCACTTAGGTAGAATATATCTAATGGCTGAGCTGATGCGCCAGACTTTGTAAATTTTACACCAAAGTTGTTTCACGAATCGCTTGAAACCTTCCAAGCCACTTGTCCCAAAAGAGTACCCCAGACTTTACGAAGTGATGACGTGTCTAAGCAGTTGTTCACCACAAAATCTATATACCAGAAGATCCAAATGGTACCCATGGCCCGTCGTGATGCTGATCGATATCAACGATATAGACCATAATATCATCTTCTCCAAAGTATTCGCAGAGATCCAATTATCCCACCTCAAAGACCCAATCAAACCAGTTCCTAGTTGGTTGCCGTTTCCGCCAACCATCTCAAAGAAATGCAGCGTTTAGGGTAGGGAGCGGGGTATGTGGTGGATACAGCCGAGACTATCTGGTACCTCTTGACGTTGCATGCAGGGCAACTCGAAGTACAGAAAAGTGTGCTTTAACATGGATTCTTTACATAGTTTATCACTCTTGTCCATTCGGGCCGTCGGTTCTTCTTGGTGTCGGGATTCTGGCAATTCGGTTGTGTGGCTTATTTCCAAACGGAGTCCGTTTCGTCGGCATCATTGGGTCGCCTTCTGAAGGATTTGTTTTGAAGGTTTGACTAGATAACAAGTAAGAAGGTGCCTCTAGACGTATTGTAAAATTGAGAATAGGTGAGGGCGACCAACTTCAAGATTGTCACCCCTGGTGATTTTCGTGTCGAACAACTCTCGGCGTTAGGATCGGCTTTCGGGCTTTCAGGGAAGTGACAGTTCTTGAGTTGGGGGACCAGTTGAAAAGACAAGTTTCCCGAATTGTCTTGATTGCAGGTATGGTCTTGACACGAGTCAATGGCCTTTGTCGCGATGGCAGATGCGCCGGACGGACGCGCTGTGGAAGATGGAAAACAGATAGATGCCTCAAAAATGAAGATGGGCCAAAAACAAGGGGAGACCCGACAGAGATGAAGACAGCAGCCGCAGCTATATTCGCCGGTTGCCTCACATCAATCCTGCCACGCCCTGCCCCCTGGCAGTGCTGGTTGTCAAGGACGGAGGCCGAGAGGCCGAACGTGGTCCCAGAGTCTGCCAATGCACGTGATTCAATATTTTGTAACAGAGGTACAAAAGGTACGCAATATTAGCCCCTCTCTAGCGCGCGTCGTCACGCTCATCAACGTCAGGGTCTGCCTAATGGATCGCGAACCAACAGCGACCGACGAGGCAAACGATTAGCCTTCAACTGACCAGCGGAAGCCCATTTCGAAGTTCCCCATCGCAAATGATTGATTCAAAATTTCATGGTCACATTCAGGATGAGGTATGTGGCTACAATTGATGATGAATCCAAGCGCACATCTGTGGCGGAGGTGTTGCTTTTTTCCTTTGCTTTTCCTTTCTTTCATCGCTAGTGCCTTGTCGCCCTCACGCATTATCCCCGAACTGGTTAGGAACAGCGCTAATGCAAAATCCTGGTGAAACAAGAGATGAGTCTTCCATCGCCTTCTATCCTCGTAATCGCCAGCGTGTCACCAGGCGTCACCTCCAGAGCCTCATTGATGTGATAAGAACTTATCCCGATACGGTAAGACTTATCTATCATCAGGCCATATCATCTCGAATAGTACAAGCCTTTTCCCCTTGCAGCAGCCAAGGGCGAGATGGCACCGTCCGAACCTGGTGGTCCTCAGCCTAGTGACCCACATATACGATCTACCCCAGCTGGCCACACGCCACTCTGTGTTCAGTCATCAATTACCTATCCCCCAACAGAGAGTTGTTCTCTTTCTTACTGATCTTCATTGTATTTGTAATTTCTTCACATTTTGGTCTTCCAACATGATTCCGACTGATCGTGGGTCTCACATGCGAGGAAGGGCACAAGTCTGTAAGCTGTAAGCTGCCATGACTTTTTAACCGGACCCATACCGGATTGCTTTGGTCTCCAAACCTCATGGGCAGCCAGAAACAAGCCCAGATAGGCTGTTTATTGTCATCACGCTACTTTCATGTTCTGAAGTCTGGTTACCTGAAACAGGCAGCTTCATTCCAGACAGCAAAACCCATTGACTTCTTGGTCCCGTAGCTCCAACAAACTTCGAATAACGAAGACCGAAGCCTCAATTACATATCTCGAGATTCAACGACCAGAGTAAAGTGAGAGGAGTTCCATCTCGAGCGCCCAGTTCTTGGGGACCCTGTGGGGATCACGCAATTGGTGAGTTATCATGTCCTGCGGCCGGAATATTATCCATGGTCGAGACACTTTGACTGTTTTATACCATCGCCGTTGCATTCTAACATTGTTTCAACCACTTGAAAGAATAATTCGAAGAAGCCTTTAATACTCGCTATTTCAAACGTCTTGTTGCTAGAATGGAATCCCGCATCCTGATTGCTGTGATCTAATATAACAGCAATTGAATAAATAGATAGCTGTAGCTGAACGCTCTATAATGTTTCCCTGGCCGGTTTAGTAGGTTGTCTTCATGCTGACTCGGTTATACGCGCCAGTCCAACCAAAAAGAAAGAGAACCCAACATGTTAGGCTTATTTCACGCGCCATAGAGAAGGATTTGTGCTGTTATGGGGCTTTCAGCGCAATACTCCACACTCCTTTTTTTGAGATTTGAGTAAGTGAATGACGCGGCATTCGTGCGCTGCACAGAGAAGTAGCATATCCACATGGCAAAGAGAAGAATTGTATGGTCCAAATGGCCGATTTCTCGAGCAATGGATTGAAATAAAAATCTACTGCTTCTTTGAGGATTGTCTATCGGCCCCCCATTCAACACGGTGTGAGCAATTACCACCACTCTGGCGGCACTCTCATGTACTCTTCCCTTTTAGGTTCCTTCGGCATACGTTGTCCCACCCCTGTCGCAAGCTATTTTGATCCAATTGATCGTTTTTCTTTTTTTTCAATCACATCCTTCAAGTATAGATATCCGACCATTTCACTCATACAACGATTGAGCAGAGTACGGCTGCGCATGATCAACCATCTTACAAATTAGGGCTTATTAATTCAGCCACTCAACAAAATTTCCCTGCTATCGTACCATGGCGGAAGCCACTAAGATTAAGGAAGAACAGTCCAGTGTTTTGCCTCATTGTACATAACGGCATGCGGGGGAAAGAATAGAGCATCCCAGTTCTGAGCATTGTGTCCTTGTCGCTGGTTCATGGTTCAGTAGGCTGAGCTTGACGCGGAAGAGAGATTGGGGCACTCCTGGTCTTTGTTGCTTTATCAACAGTTGAGGGGTAACAAATAATCTTGACTTCATCGGAAGGCAACACCTATTTCATCTCCCACCACTAAAGCTCATGACCTCTGTGAACAATTCAGGGCAACATGTCCATCCCGTTTAATATCACTCCCTATATGAACGATACCTCCAAAACGATATCAAAAGATCAGTCGTTAGGCCAAATAACCATCTGCAAGCAATGGACCTTTGCGAGTGATATGTAGGGTATCTCGACTCAATGGTGCCATCAAGACTGTACGGTGGTGAACGTGGTATGCGACTCGACATACGGAATATTTTATTATTTGGGGGCTCTTTTAGGGGCACAAGTCTCTTACTTGACCAAGGCGATCGTGGTTTTGTCTTGTTGTCTTCTCTCAAAATTTGTTTTGTGGCTCCTTTTGGGAATGGAGCGCCGCCATCATGTCTCCATATCACGAAGAATTGAATTTAAGTGTTCCGCTTGGGTAGTAAGATAGCATGGAGAATTTTATCCAGTACTCGCTGTCAGTGTTGCAAATATGAAAGTTGTTGACCAGCTGGTTCCCAAATGGTCGCTTCTGAGGGGCATCGCACCAAAACGCTCTGAGAGTATTGGCAGGGAGAAAAATATGTCAGTCGAGTGACTCATATATTATAGACATTTGCTCATTTTCCCTTTTAGTCTTGTTTTGTACATGTAATTCTGATGAGAATCGGTTGCTTTTGTCAAGTGAACGAGCACTCAGTTGGGAATTCCCGTGCGCGCAAGAAGACACACACTAAACGCGTCGGATTAAAGCGAGGTAAATGATCAAATTCAGTATAATAAACAGATAGTAGCTGACCTGGCATTTTTTGTGTTACTGGTCGCCTATCTGAAGGTAGTGTTCATGGAGAATGATCAGGTCCTAGACACAAACGCGGGCCCAGGATTTCCGTGTCACAACAAGGGACGTGAACCGACTCCTCGCAGTCATTTTGGCAGAAGCTACGCATAACCCTGTCCCTCTCTAGCGCGCGTCATCACTTACCTGGAGCCGGATCTGACTGAGAGCTTGTCAACCAACAATGCACGACCTGGCAACCATGCACCTCATTAGCAAAAGTTCAGGCCTCGTGTGCTCCATATTCACAATTGTAGAGTTGGAACACTGGATTCTAGGTTTCAGATTTCAAGTTCTACCAACAAATTGCACTCAACAATTCGTGACACGGTGGCTTTTTTTCTTTGCCTTCACCAGCGATCCCATTCCATCCTTTTGCATTAGTTTCCCCCAACATGGCTAGGGATCACGCCAATGACTAGGGCCCTGGTGAAAAAGAGATGAGGCTTGGTCAGCCGCTCTGTCAAAAGTTTTTCTCCTTGCTCGTGACCACACACCCCCCAAGGACATAGTCGGGCCAACGAAGAAAACAACGGCACAGGGTCCCCAGAGCCGCAAGGTAGGGTAAGGCTAGTAGTCTACGGCTCATCAGGCCATAACTGCTCGAATAGGTAAGGGAAGCTTGGCCCTGCAGTAGGCTCCAGCGAGATCTCGTGTGGGCCAGCCGGTTTTCCTAAAAGCAAAACAACAATAAGTTGTCCTTCGAGGAGATATAATTAGCCTTGGAAGTCACTTGAGCACATGCGGTAAATGAAGGGCTTTGTAATTGGTTCGTTAATGCCCCACATACTCAGCTGAGCTGGACGGATTGGGTAACGGCCGAGCAGCCTCCCCACTAGACGGCCCACATAGATCTTTGACCCCTGGGCAAAGCCTCATGTCTCTTGATCCAGTTCCTCAGGTTTCCCCCAACCATCTGTGTCGACAGGCTTCTCTCCTCTCTTCGTCACCACCAGAGGTTGTGTCGAAATAATCTCCGTACAGGATCCCTTTTTGTCCGGTCGCGACTCTGATCACGAAGCTCGTCACTCTAGCAAGGAAGGAACCTCATTCATATATTCCTGTGGATTCCGATCATTATTTCCCACTACTAAACTTGGCATTTGTCATTTGTATCTGAGCCTACACTCATATGCACTGATCTTCATCACAGTCCACGAGTTGGGATGGGTAATTCCATGCCGCGCAGCTGAAGCAATCGATTTCTTGCTTGCGCCGTTCAGAGCCTCCCACCTCGAGTCATGAACGCTAAAACAGCAGGGGCTCCAAATTTGCATTGCGATGCACTTCATTTTATAGGGCTGCACTAAAATAATGGATGGGCACGATCTCAAGCGCTGAATTTTCCCCGGAGATCTAAAAACTACCTCGATATTGCCTGCCGGGCTACCCAGCTGTGCCGCCGGCAAAGGGGCGATTACCGAGATATTTGGGCGGTCCCATTTTGCCACCTATGGAACGCCATAACCTTGTTTTAACGACTTTAACGGCAACTTCAATGATCAATACCCGTTGGTGCTTCTGTAAACCTCTCGTTGCTATCGTAGCAACTAATGTACTTGTCGTGTTGCGCGTAATTGCTATGCCGAGTTTTATGTCACCCTCCTTGTCCAAAAGCACGGATATTCCGTTTCTTGGAACAGGATGGATGATGGGGTTTTCAGCTTATGAGGACAATACTTCCTAGCTCTGGTTCGATAAAAACTTTTGCTCAGTTCTTTCAATGTAATTGTGCCCTTGGGGCGTGGACGTGGACAGAGTGAAAATGATCCTAGTCGGACATGAGCAGTGCAACTCTCACTGTTTCGTGCAAATTGAGAAATTTCGCACGCTTATTGACTGGTTAGTTAGAAGTCTTATCAGCGAAAAATAAAATAGAGAACTGATAAATTATAGTCATTCAGAACAAGTAAATGGGCCGGTGTGATCCAAGCATCATGGCGCGAAGGGGCTGACAGAGGGATGTATCGAATTCATAAGGCCGAACGGAACAGTATTTTGCATACATCCAAGGCACCTATAATACAGAACGATATAGGGGAAAATGACAAGGAATGCTTTCGTTCCAACGAAGACCCCAGCCTCTAATTTAGCAGCTGCAGCCAGGTCATGTGCTTCCTTTGGATAGTCGATGCTGTTCTACGAAGCTTGGGCCTAGACCACCGCCCCCCACACTTTGTTGGATGCCAAACAACAAACGGAGTTATGATGCCCTAGTACAACCGAAAAAATTATCACATGATGGGCCCTAATGGCATGTTACCAGGACCAGGTCAGGAGGAAAGCTCTACAAACCCCGTCGCAACTACGTCCGTCGCAATTGCGCGCAACGAAATGGTGACCAGTTTCGGATAATGCCTTTCAAATCCCTTGCAAAGCACAGTAGCGAGCTCCGACGATGCTAGGGCTGTCTGCTTACCCTGTAAGTGTGGGACCTCAGGTCTGCCGCACCGAAGATTTCGCCGTCAAAGATCTTGCCGAGGTAACCGTACGATCTATCATACTCAACATTCGATTTGGGAGTCATATCATAGACTAAGGCGACAGAGGGCACACGTTGCTGGAAAAAAAAAACCGTTGGCTCAGGGGTAGCTGGCTAGGCCACTTTCCCTGCTTATGGCCGATTAGGCCCTAGAAACGGAGGGTATTTCGCTAATTTTTTTTGGTGAGGAAATTAGGATAAGATGCTGGAAAATCTTTCTTGGGCTAATTTAACATCCCTACGTAACCCTGCCCTTCCTTTTGTCTTGTGCTTTGCGCTTTCGCCTCGCGCCAGTTCTTTTGACCGCTGCTCTGTGACAATTGACATCTGCGTAACCTTTCTAGGTGGTGTCGTAACGTATGCATGGGTTCTGAGTTGGACCAGGTGCGATTTTGCTTGACGCTGCTGCAAGCTGTCATTTGTGCTATAGCATGGTATAGGAAAAAGCCAATACTACGATCAGAATGTGCGGAATGTTCGAGCCCATGTTACATTGCAACATACTTCTCGTTCGCCGACAGTGCGGCATCCCATCTGCGCGCGACATATCATCTGTCCTCTTTTATATCCTTCTCAATACCCAGTCACCAGACAAGGGCTCTTCTCGGTAAATTACCCCACAGTGCAACCTCATTAACCATACAGTCGGGGTAATTGATGTGCTGAGCGACTGTCAAATTCCGGGTCAAAAATATTGTTGTGAAATATTTCGGTGTTGGTTGAATGCTAGTTATTGTTGCTCAAGCCAGAAGCTTGTCAAATACCGTGAACTGAGTACTATGAGCTGACTTAATGCTTTGATAGCTGGTCGGTGTTGCCTAAGTTTGAAACGGACAATGGAAACGAATGACCCCGAGTTGACAGACCCAATGCAACGCTACAACCGCATCTTCTGTGGGGGTCAAATATGACACCGGATGAAGATTGCATCATGTATTATGCGGGCGGGCTCAACGGCGTATCTGACAAGAAAAGCAAAAAAAACCCGCGCGATGTTACAGAACTCTCCCTACCCGAGCATGGCTCTCGTCACTGGCCTTTTTTTATTGCTCATAGTCAAATTATGTCGAACCAAAGAAGCAAAACGCTCACTATTCCGCGATAGCTGGGTTTCATCTGGCCTTGGCAAATTTACGACCTGATGCATCCCTAAAAAATATTAAAGTGGTCAATCCGGCCTGCATCATAGTCTTCTCATTTCATACTCAATACTTCCTCCGGTCTTTGGGTGTCGATTGAATCCTCACTGACTCTTTGGTGAACTTATCCTTACGATTTTATTTCATCTACAAGACAGCGGTGTTCTTGACCGACATTAACAAAGCCCAGCTGATACATTGCGCCGCAACTTTTCACTACCAAAGCAGACATACACTCAAAAGTCTGTCATGGCGTGGACGTATGCAGAAACACTTGGTAACCGAAAAGAGCATCATGGGTAAGCATGCCCCGATACCTCAATATGAAGTAAATAGTCCTTAGCTAACCAAAGTCTCACCTCAGTTTGTTCTCATCCACAATCTTCTGGGCCACCACTTATTAGATGCAATGGGTAGTGGCCGAATTATGACACATGCTCTGACCGGAAGCCTTAGACTATACCTTAATACCGTTCCAATACGATGTTGATGTCCTCAAAAAGAAAACCGACAATGATATACACGGAGCTACAATGGAGCATGTAAGTTTAACCACTGTGCCTTTGAACGAGCCGATTAGTTAGACAGTGAAATAACCTCACAATAGAGCGGCAATCAAACGAGGCAGATGATGTTCATCTGGACTTGCTGCAAATGTAGGATGGGAGGCATGCAACTGGTTGATGGCTATTGCTCTGCTTGTTCAATGCCTCGATGCAAGTATTGTCCACTTGACAAGGTCTTCGGCGGCGCGACTGGTCCTACAATTACTCAGTGAGATGAAAGCATTTGCACACTGACATGGAATGTTGCACCTAATCCCAAACAAAAATCATAACTGTGCATTTATTGGGAAAATAAACGCGAACATAATACACCCTCAAGAATCATGTCAATGAAAGAGATCAAATTGGGCGAGGATAGGTGGTTTGCTTTAGTTTACAAAAAGACAGCAGTCTTATTAATATTTCTTTCAGGAGATCTAGGGCCACAAAGGTGGCGGATACAACTATGCCCAATAGGCTTAGCATCATGTATTTAAGGACGTGCTTATAGAATCGTTTGCAATCGTTTATACAACTAAAATCTTTATTATGTGAGTAATATCGTCTCACATGGTATAATTGCTATCTGGTAATGCCTAAAGGGATATAGACCATAATTATGGTAGCTACAAAGGCAAAATACGTTCATCTATCGCGATTAATGTTACTGTAACCAGAGATTGCTAGGTTTCTTTTTTGAACTGTCGAGGCGGTTACCTGTCTACAATTAACGGCAGACAAAATTTGACCCATCAACCAGATGAGAGATGTTTGATCATCGATTTATTCTTAGAAATACTTATGCTTCTATGTCTTGTTCTGGATTTCTTTGAAACAGACGGTCCAGTTTAGGCTTCATTTGATCCCACCTCGCCATAATTGTCACTGGTAGCCAAAAGATCAGTGCAAGGAGAATGATCAACGAAATAAAGGATGAAGTGTTGGCTCCAAATGGTGGCGGAATAGCACCGGATTGCATGGACAAGATAGTTGATGCCCCTGCAATTGGAGAAACTACCTAATTGAGTAAATAATAAGTACGAGCACTACGTTGATTATATTGTGAGCGTAGAACTCACTACTAACATAACAAAAGCCGCGCGTTGAGCATAGGTCGTTTTCCTGTTGTTGTCTCTATTATCGGTCCTCGCCTCTTGTTCCAATATAGAAGCTAACTATAAAATATGTAAACAACTGAAAGTGCTATGGTAGGGGGTGGCCTACGTTCTCTTTATAGTTGTCACATACTTGCTCAAGAAACTTAAGATCCTCCAAAGATCGACCAAGGTTTTTGAAATGCTCTCTTATTTCTGGAATACATCGAGAAGCGTGAGTAGTGACTGTAATGGAAAGGCCTTCCATGTGCCAACAATTTGATTGATCTGTTGTTGCTTTCAATGGTTCAGTCATCCTTTTTAGTACTTGTTTGGCTTGAATAATATGACCAAGGGAGTCCCACGTGCTCCGGGTTCCTGGAGTTATTGTAGAACGTAATCTAGCCTTGCTTGTGATAGGGCATGCTTCAATCTGAACAATTTCTAGTTAGCATATGATTACTCTTGTTTTGCTAGTAGTAAGATAGAACGTTAACCGGATCTTGGTGTCTATTGACTTTGACCTACGATGAGTTCAATTCCAGATCGCATTTTCGTGACTGAATTATGCCATTCATTTGTAACCTGTCTAAGACGTGCCTCAAACACAAGTAAGAAGTAATCACGATGATTGGGTTCTGAAACAGGCATAACAGTCCGCCCATTTGTCAGAGGATCTAAATAGAGGGAGCTTGGGACACTTTGTCGTTGCTGTTGATGCCAATCGGCACTTTCCCTCTCATTTTCACATTCAAAGTAAGTATCAGTAAAAAAATAGGCATTCCATTTGTGATCTGTTCCAGTAAGTAGAAGAGTCATGTGGGCTGCGCATAGATAATCAGCTTCTACGGGCGGGTATGGTTTCTGCAACCTTGAGAAAAAGTTGAGATGAATAATTTCTCTCAAGACCAAACCCTTGCCTTTTTCCCGAAAGTCTTTTGGCTGTCTATGAGGCGGTCTCTTTCTCCAGGCATAATAAGGAAGATCAAACCCAAGCTGGAACCAGGAATACATGTCAGGCTATTGGGAAAAATTAGATTCGCATAAACTATGCATCGGGTTATAACCGCTTACTGGACGTAGTTCCCAAATTAAGCTCTTGCATGTCAAGTACGTATAGAAGCTCCTTCGAAGTCCACGAGCTTGATCTTGTGTAGCCGTGGCGATAAGAGCTGCCATGGACTGGGGGTTAAGATTTGTGATGAATCTCCAGAAGTCAGTTCTGTAGATATTTATTGACGGTAGATTGATTCTCACATTACTAGACGACTTGAGTGGCACAGTATGTTTTGCTTTGGTGCGAATGTTTCGCCACTCGCGAAAAGAGCCTAATCACGCCATGTTGGTAATGTCCTCAAAAGCCTTGAATAAAATAGTGACGAAAGATTTGAAGGGAATGTCACCTTTTTTAACGTCAAATAAAGGCCTCGCTCAGTTAGGGGCCCGGAATAGTTGCACGACCTATTTGTCGCTGAGCTATTATTTATCCAAGCGTCAACCAGAGCAACATTTTCAGATGCACCACTGAAATTGCCACGCTCCACTTCTTGGAGATCTTTGTGTGTGCAAAATGCAGTGATGCACTCTATCGAAGGCATTGGCTGATATGTAACAGGGGGGTCTTCCATGAAAAACTCGACAAGCTGTTCCTCGGCTCTTTTTATTTTGCGGCCTATATTGATGTATGGAATGTACGAATTTGATGCATGTTCGCGTTGATTAATGTCTCCTGTTTTCGTCGTGGAAGATTGTTCCTGAGTACCACAGGGTTCAATAGCAGTACGCTGCAACTTTGCTAACTTTTTTTTTTGGTTTCTTCGTTTATTTCTTTTGTTCATCTCGAAGGTATGAAGGCCGGAAAAAAAAAACACTGATTTCGTTTAATATCAAACGGATACTAGTATGTTTTTGCTCGAGTTTTGAGAAATTTATGAGA
Organism: Calonectria ilicicola; assembly: GCA_020809705.1. NCBI lineage: Eukaryota > Fungi > Ascomycota > Sordariomycetes > Hypocreales > Nectriaceae > Calonectria > Calonectria ilicicola. Next base: position 1,019,295 of record CP085834.1, on the reverse strand, counting down.
ATTTATGATTCATAGGAGCTGTTGACGTGGACCTTTTGTGACTGTTCAGCTGGCCGTAACTTTTAGCAAAGGGTATGCCTAGTTCGAACACTGATCCTCGAAGCTTACCCAACCAGAGTAATTCAGCAAAGTACAATCAAGTACAGTACATGAGGAGCGAAATCAAAACTTTATAATTGATGACGCGGCTCAAATGTTACTTGACGAATGCGCGATGATTTCCCATAACTACCCGAGGTAAGACTGAGCGTGAATGATACAGACTGCCCAGTCTTGTGTAACCCAGTCTAATCAAAATTGAGCTTATGCACGAGATGGCGGTGAGCGGCCCGTAAAAGGTTGGCTGTACCACACCGGAAATCCTTGCATGTTGCCATCTGGCCTATCAGGGAGTTTGTGTCACGACCAACAGCTCTACATTAGCAGTTGGGTGTGCAAACAAAAAGTGCAAGTTAGGCAGCAATGCAGTTGCATTGCTCTGGTAGGTTTCGTACAATCAATTCCCTCATCGTATTTCAACCACATCTACCTATAAAAGGACGCCGAGAAATCCTTTGGGGGGGAACTGTCTCCGTCACGGGGTAGGTTGCGCGCTCTTTTTGAGAACTTGCAGACTTGAGGCCTGCCATCCGAGCCCCCTGTCAGAATCTCGTGCATTTGATTTGCAAGGCAACCAACTCGGAGTGAGATTGATGTCACAAGCTTGGGATGCCCTGTTTTATCGTGGGTCGCCAAGATAGCAAACGAATGGCGTTGCGTTTCTGAGTGTTGGTGGCAACCATGTCCAACACCACACCGAGATGCGTTAATGCAACATTGACGTACATGATTCGACTTCTGTATGAACTAACCGATTATAGCTTTTGAACGAAACCAACCGCATAAGGGATCCGGGATCGCCTTTCCTAATAAGTACGGCTATCGTCGAATTTTCAACCGCTTCCTATTGCGGACATCAGTGCGGCTGACCGAGTCCAGATTAAAAGCAAAAGTTCCTTTGCATATTTCGGAATCGTCATGTATTCTTACCACAGGGTTCTGCCAGAATGCTTCCAAATCATCTCGCCCAATCCAATCAAGGCGTAGTTGATGGGCGGTGCAAAACATAATAATTTTCTTAGCAATTCCTCTTTTCTTTTCTTCTTTCCATTTTCTTTTTTGAAGAACCCGAATAAGTTTGGGACCACTAAAGTTCGTTATGACACTAAAGCTGTATCCTCTTCAAGTTCGAGGAACCAAGCAGTTTGTGAATCCAAATTTCTCTCCATAAACTTAGGATTCCAACAAGTTAATCTACGTTGCCCATTGAATATTGAAAATTGGTCACAAGTGTACATGGTGCGACTATGAAAAAGACGCCAGGGAACCGAAATTTGATCATAACGCGGCCAAGCCTTTTCTTTTCCACAACGGCATTATAAAGATGATATAATTACCCCACTTTTAGATTATTCATAAAGAGCGCTATGATGTTTCTCGTAAAGTTGCAATGCGTGTGTGGTGGGGTGGAGGAATTTAGATTCCGCAGTTTGGCGCTACCAAAACCCAAATCAGGAGACGGTTCATTCGTATAAATTCGTAAACATACCCGATCAGAGATCAATATCCTTGCTTCTTTACTTTTCACTCATTTATTTACGATAAACGAAACGCAAGATCGACACCGTACTGTACACCAAAGGGCCACTCAAAATCGCAAAAATGTCCCATTTAAAGTATTACGCCTATGATCGAGCCGGTGTTGTAAACAGGGAAACGTTCCACTACAACCAAGCGGTGCGTGTCGGCGACCGTATCGAATGTGCAGGCCAAGGTTGGATATTCCATTGAGCAGGTCTTAATGAGTTTAAGAAATGCTAATATCGTATACACAGGAGGCTGGGATCCTATGACCGGCAAGTTTGAGAAGGAGATCAATGCGCAAATCGATCTTGCTTTCGAGAATGTCGAAAGGTGCTTAAAAGATGCTGGAGGAAAGGGATGGTCACAAGTTTTCCGTGTCAACTCATACCATGTGCCGATTAACAATGAGGCGATGGAAGCCATGGTGCGCAACTTCAAGCGCTGGATGCCTGATCATCAACCACTTTGGACATGCGTGGGTGTTTCACGTCTGGGTGAAGATGATATGAGAGTAGAGATTGAGGTAGTTGCACATGATCCCGAAGGGGCAAAGGCATAAGCGCGGACGATTTACCATGAATTTTTGAAGGCGACTTGCGGAAATTGAACACGCTGAACAGTCGCTGCAAGTACTGGTTGGATATATAATTGACGTTTAAAAAGATACAAATAGGATAACCGGTCTCTCAACACGCTATTAAATTGGCCAGGGTTGCCAACATCATGTCTTGAGTAAAAGTGTTTAGAAGACGGGATGAAAAGCAACTAGCCATCCCTGCCAACTTTGGCCGCATGAGCAAGGCCGTTATCACGGTCTCTATTTCCCATTAAGCCAATTCCAACTGAGATTGCTCTCTAGCCTCCTCTCTTGGAATTGTAAAATACACTTGCATAGTTTATTTGCTCTTTGATAGGATGGCTATAATTCGTTATGCGGAGGAGGAGATTTTTTAGTAGAAATGCCCCTCTCATAATACTTTTCTACTCGCATGACCAAGTCCTCTTGATCCCAGATCATATCTGTCAGCTCCCTCGTGATGGAAAAGGCCTCCGAGTCGGATTTTGCAGTTGCGATGGAATAAAACTTGAGAATCAAAGTTTTGACCTTTTTCGGGTCATCTTTCCAGCGGCGCTATTTTGTACTCATTAGCTGCATTGCGAGTCGGTGGTACTGGAAAAGTTTCATACGTGGATTTCAGTGGTGATGAATTGCAAATCAGCCGAGATTTCTTCTATATTATGATTTGGTGAAAAAGTAGAAGCTATCTCTAGTATGCGACACAAGGAAGCCCGAGCAGCGACTTCATCATCCTCAGTATTGAGAGGTGCGTGAAGAAAGTCGGAAAACTCATGGCGCAATTCATCATCACCCACCGATGTTAAAACCCCAGCGAGAGCGGAGCGCGTGGATTCTAATGGAACTTTTTCGAAAAGAAAATCCTGGATGGTATCAAGATATTGCGATTCAAGACTGCCACCAGCGGTCTTGAAGATAATTTGTGAGAACTTTCTGTGGGCTTCCAAGACTGGTTTATCAGGTTGCAGCTGATTGCGGGGCGTTGCTAGCATTGCAGATTCAAGTAGCTCTTCTATGATCTCGATCTGAAGCTCTTCATTTACGACATCCGCTTCCACATCACTAGAAGGTGCAGACAAGATTGGGGTCAGCAATGGCATTGCCAGCAAGGCAATACGAAGAGCGCCTGTGAAAAACATGATGAGGTTGGAATGAAAACAAGAAAAATCATGCACAGAAATGCCTAGATTCAGGACGAATAAGAATAAAATACATGACAGTAATAAAAGGTGGGCAGGCTGTTGTGCAACGAGGTGCATGAAGGATTGGGGGCTGTGCCTGTTCAAGCCAACGGCCAAATCGGATGCATCGATTCTGGTACCGTGCCATGACACGCCACAATGTAACGCTGACGGATTGCCGAAAATGCCGTCTCTACTTGCTGCCCCCTCTGCTGCCTATGTCGTCATCATAAAAAAAAAAAAACAAGATAAGTTGGTGCTCGTGATGATCGCCATTACCACCCTGTAAATTTACACAAATCTGGAGGATGTTAGAGTACAGACAGTGACCTTGTAGGGCTGACAGCCATGATCCGCTAGCGTTGGCACCAGCACCAGCCCCGCAGTAGTAGGTAGCACAGCCCTGGCTTGCTCACCACCAGCTGAATTTTCGCATCATGGGTGGTGTGATGGACCAGAGATGAACCTGTTCAGGGCAGCACAGAGTGCGAACCAGTGCGGCAGCCCTCAAAAGAGACTGGTTGGATTTATTTGCCTTTATTTTCTTGTATCCTTTTCTTCTGTTTTCAGATACCAGCCGCAACTGGCTGGTGTGCCATGTCAAACACGAGTCCGTGGGGTGCCTTGTGCAAACAAACAAACACTGCTAAGGTTCAGCCACAAGGCAGCGTACTAGACCGATTTGCTTAGTCTCTGGCGACATGACCCTAACAGCGGTCGCGATAAATCAGCGGGAGATAAAACATGGCGTTTCGCAGCAGCATCTGCATCAACATCAGCAGCAAGCACTTTAAAAGAAGGAAAAAGTGCCGATAGAGGAGGAATAAGCTTATCCAAAGATTGGTCGGTGCCTACCCCGCCTGAGCCTAACAGTGGTCGCTACCGCTTAGTCGGTTGCAAGCGTCCTCCAGGCTTGCCCAAGTTTGCTTGTGGCGGCCTATCACCATCGCTGCATAGCGACTGTGGCTGGTCTAGACCTCAACTCGGGCTTCAGCTGGCCAACCACGACAGCAGCTGAGATCGAGACACGTCTTGTTGTGGCTGATACATTGGGCGTCCAAAGAGGGATACTAGTCTTCTTATGATGCGCCGCCCTTCTTCTCATGAGCCATTCGCGCGCACGCCTCTCTTTCTTTTTGTTTTTTTATCCCTCCCTCTGCGTGTGTTTGGGACAAAGAAGAGCTCTCCTCACAAGACAGCAAACACACTCACTCATGTCGCCCTGAACCCCCTCATCGACCCCCTCTCCCCATCGCCATGGCAGAACAACAAGAAGTCTACGTGGGGCTGTGGAGGGACTACTCCTACGATGGACTCCGCCAGCTCACCCTCACAGTCACCCTCGCCCACGGAGGTTACCTCATCTCCATCATGACACTGCTCGTCTCTCTGGCCGGATCCAGATTTTGGTACATCATGACCTACATCATCCACCAACTGCGAGCCCATCCCGACAAGCGAACCGACCCGGTCCACGCCCAAACCCAAACCCTACTGCGGAATAGCATCACCGCGAGCTCTACCATCGCAGATGCCCTGCTCATGTGCATCGCCTGGAGCGGCACTGGCATGCACGCCGGCAGGCGACTGATCCCGATCATGACCGTTGCTCTGGCTTGCTTGGTTGCCTTCACCCTGGCCGGTACATTTGTCTCGAGCGCCGTCACCCAGAAAACGCCCGACGTCGTTGTCCTCGCCAAAGCTCCAGGATGCGGTGCATGGGACGTCAATGGCACCGCCTTCTCCGCCAACATCAAACTCGATCCCAACGCAACCAAGATCCTTGCCCAAGACTCCATGGACGCTCGTCTCTACGCCAAGTGGTTCTACGCCGACATGCCGCCCTCGTCCATCCCCACTTCCAGATACCCAATCAAGAAGCTTCCCTACTCAAGGCGAATGGTGCCGTGTCCCTTTACTGGAGAAAACCGATGTCTCTCCAACGATACGTCGTCGGAAAATATTGCTCTGACTTTGGACACGGGGATGATAGATTCACATTTCCATTTGGGGCTAAATGCGCCGGCAGAGAACCGCCTCGAGGTGCGAAAGTTGCTCACCTGCGCACCCGTCAATGTAGACGACCTAATCGACATCAACGTCACCGATAATGGCGGCACAGTGAATCTCACTAGACTCACCAATTTTGATACCGACGTCTTCTCCATCAATAAGCGTGTTATTCCGCTCACTTCTAATGGCTATTCGGCTGGGTAAGTTGTTCCGCAGCTGGTAACTCTTTTGGCTTTCACAAGCTCGAGGTGTCCCTGTTGCTAACCTTGCAGGTGCAACTGGTATTCTGGAATATTAAGATTTGAGGCATGGCCGGCAGAACCCTTTGTCCGCGATGATGCCGATCTCTCGCTTTGTTTTGTCAGCCAAGAGTCCGTCATGTACCCTGAGCCGGTTTATGACCCGTTATTTCTTGCCAACGGCTCGAGAACGATCCCGGGGGAGAGGGAGCTCTACCTCGGGAACAATTACCTAAACGTGATAGCCTGTCTCGACCAGATACAGTTTTGCAACCCGGCAACTGGAAAATGCACCAATGTCACACATCCCGCGGCGGCGTGGATCGAATCACAATATTTGGATCTCAATGAGCACCAATTGGTGGCAATTAACCGCACCACGCTCTTGGCAGCTCTTACGGGCACCTCAAGCTACGGGTTAGGGTCATTGGGAGTAGCAGGTATGTCAAATATGTGCGATTCTTTAGTTTCCCTTGCGCAATGAGACTAACCAAAGATTGGCGCACAGGCCTTCAGGCACGAGATCTCACCTCTGGTGATCAGGTTTCCACCGCACTGCCCAATAACCAGTGGCAAACAGAAGCAAAGCTTTGGTTCGAGACCAGTCTTGCTCTGCTTCAAGGTCACATCATAAGATTTCTCGGCAGGATCGACCTCAGCAGCCCACACATGTACGGGCGCTTCCTGATTTACAAGCCGCTCTCCGGGCTGCCCGACGGGCCACTCCGGGACGCCTCGGAAACTGCGTGCAAAAACCAAAAAATCACCACCACAAATCGCTATCAAAATTTTAATTTTGCTGCTATGATGGCTATCGTATCCTTTAGTCTCTTGATCATCTTTGTCAGTTTCGTGTTCGAGTCTGTCATGGTCATGATCCGAGAGGCATGGGTCACGCGGAAAGGGCAGTGGCGGCAAAACGAGTGGGACACGAATAGCCAGTACTGGCTGCTACGGACGGTAATGGAGGGCGCTGGGATCGGGCCATGGAGGATGGGCGGAAAGACCATCAAAGTGGGCATTCCGGTTGTCGACAGAAGCACAGCGTATGAATATTTGAAACGTCGAGACGTTGAACTTGACGATTTCTTGCAGCAAGCTCCTCACTAAAACTCCATATTTGGGACACGGATAACGGATGATGACTTGAATAGATGTACACTAGACCTGCTAGCAATTGCAGTAGTTATGTTATATGAAACCATTTTGATGCACTACATTTGATGCATTATTATTCGAGGCCGAGATGTAAACTCTCGTTTCTCTAGCACTGACCTTGTTGCTACATGTCAGTGTCGATTTATTGCGGGCAATGGTTGATCATATTTTAAACATGCATGGAGACATACTTCATGTTCTAATTGTTTGGAGAATGGTTATGTTGGTTCGACGATTTTATAAACAAGTACTATTCATATATACAACTATCACAACCAACTGCCTCTCGTAAAACTCACCGGAACTGTTCACAACGTCCAACACTTCCAACATTTTGCACCAGTACTACTAATCATCCGTTGGAGCTCGATAGTCCCGTAAATTATCCATGCCCAATCAAGCTTTTCAGCTTTCATCCTCCTAGCTGACTTAAAAAGAGATTTGCTGCGAAGAGCACCACAGGTGTCGGAAACCATCAATGTGCGAAACAATGCCCATGGTGTTTTGGACAAACGACAGTGCGTGACCTCCATATTCACATCCTCCAACATCTTCGTTGCCGTTCCTGAGGATGCGGTAGTCGCACCGGATTCCAAGCAGCTTGGAGCAGGCATCCTTGGCGGGGCCGTCGGGAATGGAGACAAACTTCAAGCGGAATCCCTGGTCGCGGGAGCTTTCGCCAACGTACATCATGCCGCCGGTCTGGTGGATGGCGTCGCCGTAGTTGCAGCCGTCGCACTCGAGGTCGTACCAGTGCGCGTGGCTGCTCCAGTACTTTTCGACATCGGCGCCGGACTGGACATTGCCTCCAGTGAGAAGAGGGTAGTCGGAAACGTCGGCTGGGGCGACGCTTTCTTGGATTCGCCAGACTCCAAAGTCGGCTGCGGCGTGGCCAGCGAGGATGCTGATGGCACCGAGGAGAATCTTGGAAGAGAGCATTGTGGCTGATGGGAAGGGTTTTAAAAGTGGTTGATCAAGTGAAGAGTTTTTTGGTTGGTGTTTGTCTTGAAGTGAAGCTGTAGATTGCTGAGTTTGATGAAGAAGATTCGATGTTTAGCCAGTTCTTTTCCAACCTTTTATACATCAAGATGTTCCTATTTTCAAGTACATGATTCTCGAAGATGACAAACAGTGTATCCATCGCAGACGACGTTGACTAAACGATTACATAGGAAAAAGACAAGCTGGTGCTGAAACTCCACAGTGATAGATAGAGTCGATGCAGACGAGATGAGGTATCAGTCAAGCTTGTTTGAAGGGGTAACAAATGGCGTCGATTAGAATCCACGTCGATTGATCGCTACGATGGAAAGGTGCGAACTGGAATTGCCAAGAAAACACTAGTCGGCCGACCGTTGCGATTCGCATCCACAAAGGATTTGAGAGCCTCCTCGGTTGCGTGCTCCTCTCACATCACGACAAATGCCAAGCCAAAAAGATGGTTCCAAACGTTCCTTCATGATTAGGCTTTGGATCAAAGCCCATGTCGATTGCTAAAATAAAGACTGGCCTTGCCCCTTGCGGCCAAGATCTCTGCTCAGTCATCGCTGGAGCCCATGACAAAAACTTGTCTAATGGCGGGCCGGACCGTGCCATGGCTCCATGTCGACGCGATGGATCCCAGCTCAAAACGACAGTCCAGCCTTGTCCTCCTCAACTGCGGCGCGTTGCAACATTGCTGCGTGCACAGCCATGGCTACTTGCAGCTTTCAACCCACTCGCGTATCCATCTGATACGAGGCGAGGTGCGATCCACTAATGATAACCGATGTTTTCCCGGAGACCCACCTCACAGTGTCAACAACTGTACGAACCTGCCTGATCAGTGAAGGAACTTATCAGTGACCACAAATATCGCCTCTTCAACATCATTAAATGTGAACTATTACATAGAATCTAATTATCTCGTCAGTTTAGAAAAAGGTGAAGAATTCAACGCTCTGTGTAGTCCAAGATTTCTATAAACAGGATGGGAGTTAATGCACATGCACCAGTAAATAAATGTGTCTGTGTAGTGCTAAAATTGCAGTGAAAAATTAGCGTCGCGGTGAACTAGAGGATACCTGAGGCACCTATCCCCACCCCGCCCAAAAAGATTATTGAGCAAGCTTTCGCACATTACAATTATACACAGTAGTGAATTAAGAGTGCTTAGCAAAGCTTAAATAAGAAAAAGGGCGCGTGCTGCTGAGGGTCCTAAATCATGTCTTATCCAAGCGATCGGGGTAAAGTGGTTGTGCATTAGAGTGAAATTGGGAATTGCTATGAAGCCTAATCAGACGGATCACCTCACCCCTAGTGTTGAGATTTGATTGAACTTGTTTTACTCATAATCAATTGCAAATAGGAAAGACCGTTCAAGCTGATTGAAGTACAGTAAAAACCATGTATTGGGAGCATGGACTGTAGGGTAACTAGGATCTGTCTCCGAACTGATTTTGGGCTCTGGGCCGTATAATTTGGGACTCGAGTAGATCTGAATCATCTTGATTGGATAATTTGTCTTGTTCTATTAGTTTTATGGTGTTGTGTCCGCCCCTCATTGAATCATGGGGTGAAATGTGCCTCTTCCGCACCAGTAACATTGATTAGTAAGCTAGGATTACCAGCGCCATTAGCCCATTTCACAGTGAGCCCCATGGCTGTCAAATCCAACCCATTCGTCAGCACGATTCATCGCCTGCAATTGAATTTTGGCGACTTCTTATCGCCATGAAAATCCGAAACAGAAAAGTCTGTCATACATGCAGAGCACGGAAGCTCGGTGTACGTTCCTGACTGCGACTCATACTAACGATTGAACGAATTTCGTGACTGATGTTATACATGGCTTTTAGTGTGACGGAGTGACTCCGGCCTGCTCTCAATGCCAACTTCGAGGATACCAATGCGCCGGCTACCAACATGACCTCATTTTCAAGTCTCAAAATCATGTTTCTGCAACTGGAAGACAGCCTAAACGGCGACACACTGCAAAGGAGAGCATTGTGCGGTCCCAGAAGAAGGCAACCATCAGAACGTCTTATGCAGTCGGGGTGGAAAACAACCCTAGCATACCACAAGCCCTGAGCTGGCCGTTGTTGGATATGATCTCGCTTCTGGTACAAAACTTTTGTCCTGTCGGACACTTCGATGGGCACACTCCATCTAACTCATCTCCGCCGCGAATCTGTGGAGCCTGGATCGAAGTTCTCCCACAACTTGCCAATAGTGGCGCACATGAGCAGGTCCTTACTTCCGCGGTAAAGGCCTTTTCATTATCCATCCTTGCCCAAGGAAGCAAGGGTCGTGCACCCATGTGCGATGCGCTTCGAGCGTACGGCCTGGCTCTGGGTTCACTTCGACATGGACTTAGCAGTGGCACCTTTTCGAATATTTTTGTCGCCGCTACCATGTGTTTATCTCTGTCTCAAGTATACCCGCTTCCAATCTCCAATATGGTGCACAAGAGAGCTGACTTGACCGTCATAGCTAATGCTTCCCACCTGCGACACAAGCGCCATGATACATGTTAAAGGCATGGAGAACTTGATGGAACTATGCAGCCCTGAAAGCTATGTTTCAGGCGACTCTCACAAGCTGTTTGTGGGATTCAGGCCAGTTCTTGTAAGTGCTTCCGCCTGTCAGGCTTTTCCTTTCAATGACTCACAAGAGGCTAGATTGTTCAAGCACTCGCGGTGCGACAGCCCAATTTCGTTTCTACAGAGAAGTGGAATGAAAGCCCATTCGGTCTGACTCCCATGAATCAAATACAAAATCTTATGACACAAGCAACACCACTTCCATCGATACTCAGATTAATCGACAGCTTGAAGAATGTGTCTCGGCCTGAAGAAAGCTACGTCGCCCAAGATGCCTTTGAGAAATTAATTGATACGTTGGAGTGCCTGGCACAATGGAAGAACTCCGAGATTGGCGCATATGGTTACATCCAATTGCCACCTGGCAATCAAGAAAATGCTGCTGCTGCATGGTTCCCAAATATCACTGCGGCAAATTGCTTTACGCATTATTGGGTATTTTGGATCATATGCATTGACAACATTGTGCGACTGAAGTCAGAGTTTCCTCAATTAACTGTCACAGGCATTGAAATTGATGGTCAAGAGCTTGATAGCCTTCTGGATCCCGAAAAGATGATTGCAGTATGTGGCGAGATACTACAAGGCGTCGAATTTTTGATCAAGGATGAGTTCAAGCTCTTTGGTGTTGCATCTACGCCTCTTCCAATAAAAGTCGCGTGCGAAGTGTTAAGCAGACAAGGAAAGCAAGGTGCTGAGACGCTCTCTCAATACCAAAGAGTGTTTGACACAATCACTGGCAAGGGCTATCACTTTCTTTCGAGCTGGATTCGATAAAATCTTGTCAATTTGACTCTGTTTATAATGAACTTCATTTTTATCATATTCTACACATATGGGAGTGCGCACTCACAAACGATGGAGGAGTCGAAACACGACGCTCCCGTTTGCCCGCAGACCGCCGAGGACGCCGAGGAAAACGACACTAGACCAAAGGTAGATACATAATCCGCCAAGACCATTGGCGCTCAACGCCAGCCAATACCATTGCGATAATTTATGGGGCGCTGATACAGAGACGGTTTAGCTCACATCATCCAACACAATTGGGCATTGTGTGATGGGAAGGAGCACACAAGCGAGGCCTCTGGTGTCGTACTGTTGCGACCAAAAGGTGGTAGCGAATGAGCTCATTGGCTACTAGAGAATAGCATTTCATAATCTGGAGCTTTTCATCTAATAATTCCGAAAAAATGAGAGCAGCTTTCTAATCAGCCGCGTTCAAGGCTTACAGATCAGTTTCAACTTGCCGAAATGCCGGCTCTTAGTTATTTAAGGCTTGAATCTCGCCATGAGAATCTTGATTAATTACTCATTCTTCATCAGTCAGACAAAAGTCCAAAGATCTTATAAAGAGACATTCAGAGAACAATGGCTCCCTCCAACTTCAAGAGCACTCTCAGCATCACCCATATTGGGACAGCAACTGCAATTCTCGACATTGATGGGGTCAAATTCCTCACAGATCCCTTTTTCTCTCCCGCAGGAACTGTCTGGGAGCTGGGCGGAGGCCTTGCCCTAAAGAACACCGATGACCCGGCCCTTAAGCTTGAGGATTTGCCGCCTATTGATGCTGTCTTGTTGAGCCACGAGGACCATCCAGACAATCTCGATGAAGTTGGCCGTCAGATCCTCAACGGTCGACACGTTTTCACTACCATGGATGGAGCTAAAAACCTGGCACCCCGCCCTGGTGTGCTTGGAATGAAGCCTTGGGAGTCTGTTGAGAGACAATTTGGCGGCAAGAAATTCCAGATCACAGCTACACCTTGCGAGCATTTGCCCGGTGGCGAATGCATCGGCTTCATTCTCACAACCGAGAGCTTCGGAATTGGAGAAAATAATCTACCCAATGCTATTTGGTTCACTGGAGATACCATCTATTTCGACGAGCTCACAGAAGTTTCCAAGAAGTTTAATGTTGTGAGCGCGATCATGAATATTGGGGCTGCCTCTGTTCCTCTGCCAACTGGGGCTCTCCAGGTTACTATGGATGGCAAACAAGCTGCGCGTCTGCTTAGAGAGATCAAGGCTGAATCCCTCGTCCCCATGCACTACGAGTCTTGGGGTCATTTTACCCAGTTTGGAGAAGCATTGGCTCAAGCCTTCCGAGACGAGGGTGTGTATGAGCAGGTTAAATGGCTTACCCCTGGAAAGGAGGTTAAAGTTCTGTGATAATTTGTTTGTTGAATCAAGTAATGTTGTGTCATGAACGGGCTTGGGAAAGTATTCTGGTGGGATGCTATTTGGTGATATTTTGGTGTGATGATTTAGGCGATTGAATCAAATTTGACCAACAGAGCGACTAGTTTGTGCAAAGAGAATAAAACCAGATTCAAAAATGTCAAGATGGTGATATTTTATCAATATGAAGCTCACTCTTTGCAATGAATACTTGCCTACGAGGCTATGCGTGATGTCTTTGGTGTGCCCTAGAAGTCCGCAGTTCAACTTCAGATACGATTAGCCTCCGAGTATATGCCGCTAACTTTGGTTGATTTGTCAGTCTTATTCTGCAGCCACATCTCCTGGTTCATGCACCTAGATCTTGGCGAATATTGTTTCCTGTTGCGGCTAAGCGTTGATGGCATGATTACTTTGTCAGCCTCACTAAGAACAGCAGACGTAAACCTCATAGTTCGAGGTATTAACTGGAAAACTTAGAGTTGTTTTATAGTCTTAAATGCCACAGAGATCTTACCCAGTGCACTTTCGGGTGCAACTGGACTTGCATTGTATTTAAATCGTCCTATCATATTTTGAGGTCTTGCTACAATATTGAGTAAAGTATTTCACATAAAAAAAATCATAATGAAGCTAATGACTCATCGTGCAGTTCTCAGCTATTATAGTTTGTGCTGGATCCTGTTCTTGCGATCTTCCTTGATCAAATCAGCCGCCTTCTCTGCTACAGCATACACTGTTGTCTGGATGTTGCCAACAGGCTCAAGTGGGAAAACACTAGCATCAACAATTCTCAATCCCTTTACGCCGTACACACGGAGTCGTGAATCAACCACGCCTCCCTTGTCCTTAGGTCGCATACCGCAGCTTCCAGATGGGTGGAAAACGGTAATCTCGCTCTGTCGGACAATCTCTTTGGCATTTTCCAAAGTATCTGCCTTGATGTTGGGCACACGGGCTCCGTTTGCTTTGAACAGAGTCGACAAAGGGGACGTAGTTATGAGCTTCTCGATAAATTGAACAAGTCGGGCAGAAATCTCGGTATCCAATGGGTTGCTGCCAAATTTTGGATCATACCGAGGCTTTTCGTGAATGTCGGCACTGACAATGTGGATGTTTCCGCGTGAGAATGGTCGATTTAGTTGGGTAAAGACGCCGAGGTAATTCTCGGGCCGTACAGGAGCCAAGTAATCACCCATATGTGCTGGGTTCTCATGCACTGTGTTAACCTGGCCGGGGAACAAATATAATTCGACGGGAGGTTCCTTGCCAGTCTCAAAAATGTCCCTTAGAATTTTGTCATCTGCTGACTTGATGTGCTTCTCATGCTTGGCAAAAAATTCCTTGGTTGCCTCTGTGGACAAAACTCCAGAAGCATCGCAGAATGGGACATATGCGAGAGCGGTATTTGACTCACCCATGGGTCCCTCGCGTGTTTCCATGTATTGTTGGACTAGCTGCTGCAGAACAGCAGGATCACGAAGCACATCGGCTGATGGTGTATCGGGAAGCACCTCGAAAGATTGGCAGACCAGATTGTGATCTTGGAGATTCTCACCAACGAATGGGTTGTTGACAACGATTGGAATGCCGTGGCTTTCAAGAAGCTCCTTGGACCCAATGCCGGAAACCTCAAGTATCTGCGGGGATTGTAGGGCACCCGCAGCAAGAATAATTTCAGCACCCTTGTATGTTGATTCCGAACCATCTGCTGCTTCGGCAAGGATGCCATTGGCCACAGGCTCAGGTGCTGCTTTGTCAAATAGGATTTTCTTTACCAAAGTATCCGTCAAAACAGTGAGATTTTTGCGGCTTGCAATTTCTGGTGTGTAATACGCCGTTGCGGCATAACTGCGAGTTTTGGTCTTGGGGTCAATGCTAGCGGGCTGCTGGAATGCGCCCATTGCATCTCCATTTCTTGGGTCGGACTTCATCTCTAATCCAAGCTCGGCAAATGTATCAACCCAAGCCTTGTTCGTCTTTTTATATCCTGCGCCATAGGAGACCTGGATTGGGCCATTTCCGACATTTTTGGAATCGTGGTGTCCAAGCCCAACGACTTCCTTGACTGCTTGCGAAGGAGGATGGACAGTTGAAAACTTGCGAAAATACTGGGACATGGAGTCAAAATCCCAGCCGGGATTTCCCATGGCAGACCACGAGTCAAGACTTTGTCGAGTGGGGTACACAATCATCTCGAAGTTGAGAGCAGAAGATCCACCCAATTGTTTACCACGTGGCTGGATAATTTTGCGATTGTTTCGCTCAACCTATTTGGCGAATTGTTGTCAGATGAGAACGGATTACCATCATTGATATCTCTTACCTGTGGTACTGTCACAAAATTCCAGTCATATTTGGGGTCACCATACATGGGAGGAAATAGTGCGGGGCCGGTGGCGATAGGTTCCTTGGAATAGTCTGATCCAGCTTCAATCACCAGGACATTGACACTGGGGTCTTCGCTCAAACGAGCTGCCACTGTCAAGCCAGCGGTACCGCCTCCGGCGATAATATAGTCAAAGTGGCCGACCATGATGACTTTATGAGTAAGTCAGTGCAGTGATTGTTGGTGTACTGATTGAGGGATATAGTTTTGCAAACGAAATAGGTGGGGAAAGACTGGATATATATAACTTGACTTGTGAAAATTGCTTCTAGTTATTCAAACGCGGTATCCCAACCGATACAAGGATGGTGGACCGGGATCCGGCCCTTTCAAGGATCAGTTCATGTATCGGCTCACCATTCCGCTACTTGGCACACTTGCCCGTGGGGTTTGACCACAAGAGTTGCAATCAACAATGAGGGGGACGGCCATTGTTGGTGGATTAACCGGTTTGACTGCGATGCTAATTGGCTTGTGCGTTTACCGAAATAATCCCCGGCACCTCGCCTTGAACATGCATGGCTGTGGTACTGAATGTGGATCACAGCGAGTTGTGGTGGTGGGTACGCGTTAGTGTAGCTGGGTTAACCGTTCAAACTCGGTGTATCTCAGCAGTCTCAAAGTTTCGCTGGTTTGTATCGTTGTACACGCGTCGCACAGCTTGCCAAGTGGGGACGTTCTAGGACTTGGCAAATGTTGCATCAGGCTGCTGCGAGTCTTCAACGGCAGGGAACAATGTTATGCAGGATAAGCGCTAATACGTCAACGACATCAGTTTTGTCTGTGACAAGAATTTTTGAGAGAGCCAATTGTGAGTTGATAGACCGATGTTTTAAAGACCGTGGTATGATTAACGACTGGTCTTGGCTCCGCGCATTGCCATTGGCTCAATGCTTTGCACATGTGCCAAAAACATGGACAAACTTTTGCAGTAGTCCTGATTCCAATTTAATTAAACCGAGCCTCTTGGTATTAAATATTAATTGATTGCCGTCTTTTTTACTCGCTCAGCGGTCTAAGTTGCTGCTAAAGTTGGTCTGCTCGAGTCGATCTCAGTCAGCAGCCGATAGCCATCCTGCCAACTCATAAATCATGACTCGTGTTCACTTTCCACCCCCAATAACTCCATTAAAAAAATGATCGCCGCAGACAATTCCTAGTATGATGCGATCTCCATTGCGGCTGAATGCATTGGTACTAACTAGCCTCGGTTGTTTCACCATTCGCCCGTCGATGAAGCCCACAATTTTTAGCCCCCAGCGGTGCAAATGTCCCAAATAGGCAGCGCTTTGACGGACGTGTCTGGCCATCGAGGTATTCTGTGCCCAACATCCGGGTTAACGGAATCAGCTTAGTTCAGGTTAGACCCAGTGAAGAGTTGTGGCATTATAATTGACACGGTCTGCCACCCATTTCAACGAACACTCCCATGCGCCTCCGGCTCAGCCCTACCAGGACTGGTCCTTTCTCATGCCATGAAGGCGAAAAGTGCATGAGGATTGCCAAGAAGACGGTGTGACCTAATAGGCCCGAGCGCTTGGCTAAGAAAAAAAGGAAAAAAATCGCACTCCGGCCGAGCCACGCCAACAATGCACGACAACCAACAACCAACAACTAGCAACTAGCAACACGATGCTTCCCTGCAGTGGGTCCTGTTTCGGCAAATTCGCCGACGAAATATGGGACTGCAATGCTCTACTGTACTGTCTAAGAAAGTTTAAAAGTAATCCATTTCCCGTTAAAATCTTGACGATGGAATCCCTTTGGGTTTTTGAGAGAATTGCATGGTGATATGCTTTGCCCATTAGCTTCATGTATTGTGATATCTTGGCAGCATGGGCTGTGCTGCATGCATGCATTCGGGCCAAACTAAGGGACCTTTAATTAACCATTGGATGGATGCACTTGTCCTCAAATGTGACCAGAGCGGTAAATCTCTTGATTGCCCCGCTTAGATGATCACATGGTTCTAAATTTAGTCTACTCACGGCCATGCGATTCTAGGCAGATTTGTAGGTGGGCTATGAACATGCTTATCATTAAGGATTTGCTTCGCTCTTGTGGTGTGCATCTTGCTGGTGAAAGTACCACGCAACAACTAGCGATAATGGAGCAATTAAATCGCTCTGATGTTCCTTCAAAGTCGGTACCGCCGTCCGCCCTGCCCCTGTTACAAGCTGCGGCAGACACCGGCCATGATTCTCTATCGTCGTCAACCGATCACAAGCCAGCGAAAGGCCACTCTCTCAACAGCCGCTCACATAAGTTCAATCTTCTGAAAGACCCTTGGCTGCTCGAATGGTCCGCCATTGCACTTTGCATCGCGTCATTTGCTAGCTTGATCATCATACTCATCCGATTTGATGGGAAACTATTGTCCGAATGGAAATGGGCCACCATCTCCATCAACACCATGACGTCGATTCTTGCCGCCATCTCGAGAACAGCGCTTGCGGCGGCAGTGAGCGCTTGTATTGCGCAATTCAAATGGAACTGGTTTAATAGACACGAGGCACCGCTAATGGATTTCCAACGCATCGACGACGCTAGCAGAGGCCCATGGGGGAGTTTTCGTCTCATCCGAACCACAATCCATCACCCGTAGGTCTCACTCAACCACGCTCTAGATTTCATGCACCACTCCTTGGAATTCCTCCCGGCCTAATAGAGTTTATCCTCCTTGCTAATCGTCTGTAGGCATTGGATTGTCTTGGGCGCAGTTGCAATGATTATTTTCCCGGCCTATGGCCCTTTTCTTCAGGCGCTCATTAATCTTGACAGCGAAACGTTCATCCAAACCGAAAAAAATGCTTGGACACTATTAAGCGATGTACAAACAGATGACCAATATGCCACGGCCTCTATGGGTGCAGCGAAAGTGGGCAGGTGCTTGGACTTGAATGTTGGGTCTTACACGGAAAGCACCGGGGCTTCTGCCTTTGGTCTTTTTCCTCTGCCGGACGGTCAAAAAAAGGAGTGGCGAGTATATAGCTATGATGCACGAGCTGATTTCGGGATGACTGCAGCCATTTGGAATGGGCTCTCACACCTCGTTAATCCAAACAATCTTTCGCCTACTTATACCTGCACAACCGGAAATTGCACTTGGAATACATATACGTCACTTGCAGCATGCACCAAGTGTAATGATGTTTCTTCTCTTCTAGTAAAAAAATCTGGATATACACGGTTAGTCGGGGATTACGTTTGGGGTGGGGGAAAGTTTACGCTTGCCGCGAATGCAACACGTCCCGAAATTACCTATCAGTGGCCGCAACGATACCTAACGCAAAATATGTCGTTTACCAAATACATTCTTCCCGATAGTGGCTTGAACATATCGAACTACGACGGCCCATCTAGATGCAACATAGGAGGTTCAACCTGCGCGGATACATACATGGTAGCGAGATATACCACGGATCCAGGACTGACAATTACTTTTAAAGACCTTCGAACGCTTGTTTTTTCTCTCCAGATCATTAAAGTAAATGATAGCTGGAAGACAAACAAGACTTTTTGGGAGGACTCGAAAGTCACGGCTCAGGAATGCAGCTTGTCGTTTTGCGTTGCAGCTTATGATTCGAAAATCGACCAAGGCAACCTCTATGAAACCCGCCATACATGGAATAACAGGACCCCTAGCACTTTCAAAGCCAATCAATCCTATGACGATGAATATACCGAGTATCGGAATTACGCTTTAGATCTTCCAAATGTGAATCGATCAGATCTACAACTTTTTGTCCCTTCGGATGCTGGTGCAAACTTGACCAAATATCAAGGCCACACAAAGTTCAACATTAGCCAAAGTACTATAGCCAGCATGATTGATGTTTTTTCAAAGGGTTTTGGCGTTGGTACCTACAGCGATAACAGTACGTATAGTACTGTCTCGTCTATGATTTATCCAGCTCTAGAATGGATAAGCCCCCCGGACTTTGCATACAGCTTTGGCGAATCTGAAGACACAAACGCGACGTTCCAAAATTTAGCCTCCAGCTTATCCAAATGGATGCGCGATCAGGCATCCACCGATTCGGCAATGCCTGGATTTACGATGCAAAGTATGATAGTGATAAGGGTATTCTGGCCCTATTTGATACTACCTTGCGTCACCATTCTCGTCGGGTTACTTGTTGTTTTTCTGTCAATTCTAGACACTAAGAGAAACGGATTGCCCGCTTGGAAGACGGAAACCCTCTTATCGTTTGGGCATGGTATTGAAGATGGTCTGTTTCAGAAGCTGAGTACAACTCCGAGAGGTGAGATAGACAATATGGCCAGAGAAGAAAAGGCGTTACTCAGGGACAAGGATGGGCAGCGGAAACTGGGAATGAGCAAAAGGTATGACGTATAACCACACTCGTAGAAAATTGACACCCTGAAAGGGCTTGCGCATTTGGATAAATAATGAATGATGAGAGCCCAATTTCTTAAATCTTTTTTGTTGGTAATTGTAAATCAAAATTTGTTCGACTGCTACGTGGAATCCCAAAGCCTGAAGCGAGAGATGGTGAATACTCCAAACTATTATTATTGAAACAGGATTTCTCAACTTGAAATTGAGGTGTGTTATTAGGACTGAGATCTCGCAAGACTAGGTTGGAATGTTGAATGGAGATAAAGAAAAAACGGTGGAAAATGCTTGTCCATGATGTTGACTCATTGTATGGAAATGTGATAAATGAGGATGTGAAGATTATTGGGAGACATCCAGGAGCATCATCACAGCTCGCCTCTGATTCATTTTGAATAGTGGTATGCGATGGAAGCCCAAGTGATAATGCAGCCCTTGTACGACACAGTGCGGTAATCAACAAGCATACAATATGTATCGGTATTTACTGACACCTAAATTCACTGCTTGGACATGAAGACTCTCTAAATAAGTCCACAGAGTGTCTCTCAAGACTTAAATTCGAGGGCATGAATAGTTGACGCGATCGGATTACCATAAGTACTGTTGTTACAAACCACCGGATCTGTACAAATCCATCTTATCTGGCTTGGAAAGCAAAGTCAGCATCCGTTGTGTGGGTCTTTGGAAAGGCTGGAAGCAGAAAATCCGTTCTCGCTAAAACAATGCAAGCAGATTTGATAGCGGACTCAACGTCTTGGTTCTACAGTACTGGGAACGGCTTGACATTACATGCACAAATGTTTCAGACCTTGTTATGTCAGATTTATCTTACGATTCCAAAGTGTTTGATGCTGTTAAAGATATTTACAAATCTAAGAGTGCTGTCAATGATGGGAACTCGACAGTTAACTGGACCATAGGAGACTTGAGGAATGCTATATCACAAACCTCCCAATCCACCACAAGTTAAGAATGACCAGTGCTAATTGTCTTTGGTGGCTTGAAGAAGTCTGATCACCAAGACGCCGGCGAGGATTGCACCAGATATGACACCCTTAGATTTTTTTGTGCGCCTAGTATCCAAGAAAAAACAGCTGAACAGTATATTTCTCACTAGGCCATCAGATGATATCCAAAAGGTTCCCAAGAATCGACTCTCAATTTCTATACGTATTTTCAATCATCCAGACATCGTCCTTCTCATTCAGAATGCAATAGAGAAACTTGCCCGACGGCTGGACGGTTGTGATTCAAATGACGATCTCTCACTCCCAAGTAGACCCGGCAGCAGGTCATCTATAGTCTCATCAGCAAGTACTATGTCATTTTCCTGAGACTAATTCAGTAATTATAGCTGTTCCAGTGCCTGCGCGATGCGAATAATGCATATACAATTGACACCGGTCCGACTCGGTGATGTAGTCAACTTGTATACTAAAGAGGTAAATATTCCATATATTTGAAACGAATGGGATGATTTAGCGCCTCTCATTGGCATCTTCAACCTCAGAAACCCGGCCTTCCTCTATGTGTGACTTTTTCCCAACTTCCCCATATTCAGTCATCATTCCAAGCTCATGCCGGATTCCGTCCATTCGCATCCTATCTTGCTCCCCTTGGTTTCCTCCGAATATCTGATCCATTTCCTCCATTCGAACACCCTTGGTTTCAGGAACAAAGAAAATGACCCAGGCCACCAAGGTCACACAAAATGCTGCAGAGTGTCAGTAGAATTCTATACCCAAATTCGGGATTCTTTTAGGTCAAGTACCCATATAAAAGTAAAAGGTTCCAAATTCAATGCTTTTAATCATTCTGGGAGTGATTAAAGCAACAACAAACTGTTTCAGTTAGAATTAAGATAAAAGGTAAAGTTAAAAATGTAGAGAAACTCACATTGCTTAGCCAGTTAGTTCCAATAGCCAATCCAACGGCTTGAGATCGAACGGCTGGTGGGAAGATTTCAGCGGGAATTATCCAGCCCACACAACCAATGCTGCAGGCAAAGGAACTGATGAAAACCCAAATGAAGCTAGCCGCGGCCCATCCCGCAGCTTTATTCGCTAACCATGAATCTCTATATATAGCATAGAGCGTCGCCACAATGAGATGGGAGGCAGCCATTCCAGTACCCCCGGCGATGAGCGTATTCTTGCGACCCCATCTATCCATAAAAATAACAGCGGGGATAGTGGATAGAAAGTTGATGACTCCAACAACACCGGTCGCGAGTAAGTCAACTGAGGCTCCAGAGAGTCCAATTTTTCGGAAAATTTGTGGTGCGTAGTAGATGATGGCATTAACCCCTGGTATCTCGTAGTCAGTTCATGTTGGATTTCATGCACGTCAAATAATCTTACCCGTAAACTGTTGAAGGAATTGGAGAAGGCAGGCAATAACTAGACGACGGTTGAGATAGCGGCTAGTGATCAATGACTTGTACCTTACAAATGTAAGTTTGAATCGTGAAGTGACCCCAGGATACATCTCCTCAGCTGAGCGGTGATCAAAAATTGATGCGGCCTTGATTTCCAGGATTTCAAGCTGGATGCGATGATCTGTTTCGGGGAGACGACGGAGCTTAGTCAAAGTTGAGATAGCCTCACTTTCTCTTTCTTCAAGCGTAATTAGCCATGATCACTCATACCGTGAGTAGTTTAGCAATGATACCTTTCATCAACAACCATCTAGGACTGTAAGGGAGAAAGAAGATGCCAATGATGAGAATAATTGAAGGCACACACTGGAGCGCAAGAGGTAGTCGCCAGGCGGCGGGCGATTGTCCTTCACCTGTTCCGCCAATGTACTGCGTGCCATAATCGATCCAAAATGCTACCATTACACCAATGGTGATTGCCAGCTGTTGAAGCGCAATAAGACTTCCTCGAAGATTTGACGGTGCGAGTTCGCCTATGTAAAGCGGCACGACCATGGACAATTGGCCGATTGCAACACCGGCAATAAAACGACCCACGAAAACCATGGCTGTGTTCATCGCCGCAGCTTGAATTACAGATCCAATGAGGAAAATGACGTTAGCAAGAAGAATAGACCAACGACGAGAGAGTGCATCGGCAATCGGGCCGTTAGCAAGTGCACCAAACATGGCACCCAAGGTCAAGACTGCAACCATCCATCCTTGAAGCGTTGCGTCGTTGGCCAGCAGTGGAAATTTCTCTTCCTACACAAGGTATTGGCACCAAATGGATTGTTATGCTCTGCTGGCTTACTCACAAAGTCGTGCATCACGAGAATCCCACTAATAACGCCTTGGTCATAGCTTTGACAAGCATGATTAGTGCCACTTCAAAATAAAAATACGGGACCCAGGAAAAACAAACCCAAACAACAATCCTCCGATGCTAGAGAAGCATGCTATAAAGAAGATGTAAGGATCTTTTACGAGCCCTTGGAAGCCTATCGTGAGATATGAGAATGGTGACAGCACAGTGTAGGATGTCATATGATGCGAACCTGATTTCCCGTAGGACGCCTCCGCATCTTCAGCCTCGTTCATTGCGCCGGTGAACACCATTTTAGGCAGAATTTATTGATAAAGGCAATATTTATAATCGGTGAGGAATACGAAACGAGTCTGCTCTGAGTGTATTACGGAGGGAAAAAACGAGCTATATATACTAGAATCAGAGTCCTACATCTATGGTACATGCTGATGTAGATTTGCGTTAGGGAGGCGAGACTCCACAACTTTACCCTTCATTCCCTGGCTAATTGATTATGATCTGGGGTCTGGGGAAACGCGGGGATGTGGTGGTTAGGCTTCAACCACAAATCCGGGGTCCGGGGAAGTTCAGTAGCCTGCCGTCACTTGCGCCCCCTATCCCCGAACGTCACCAAATTCGGATGACGGGAAAAGCTCGCTAGCAAAGGAGTTTATTCAGTTCTTAGTATAGCACCATCTTCACCCCGGATCAAGTTCATGCGGGCTAACTGGTGACTTGTGAAGTCAGCTGTCCTTCCAAAGTTCAATTCTAAACAGGAAATTCGGAAACCATGGCGAGGTCTTTGTCAGGATTACCAATTTTGTAGTAATTTTCGTATTGGTTAATGTGAATCATCGTTTATAGTGACCAAGACTCGGCAAATTTGCCACACTCTCCCTTGATGTTGCGTGTGGCACCAATTAGTGGAACAAGACCCTTTATTCGAGTTGGTTGTTATCTACTACTAGTGTAGGCCACCATCGTAAAGTCGTTCTGTTATCAATATTATTCATCATGTTGAGCTTACGCACGTGCACGTATAACATACAGAATTGGGTTGGAGGCCTGTCGCGTGTATGGAGCAAGAAATAAAAGGCAGGGGCTGCAGGAGTCATGTTACGCAAAGCTTGGTTTGTGGTATAGGTTAAGTCAAGCCATTGGTGTCTTGCTCCACTCCCTTTGAAGTCAACCCACGCTAGTGGCCGCAATGACGATTCGCGATGAGGCAAGTGAGCCGAGTTCACTAAGTTTCACTCGGCTCGGCTCACCTTCCTGCGGCATCTATTCCGTGTTGAGTGACGCATCGAATCTGCACCCATCGCCAAGTTAGCCAAACATGTGAGCCTCATGCTTTCATATTGCTGTAATAACTAAATTCACTCGGCTTCGAACCCATCTTTAGCTTGGGCTGGTACAATCTCTCCACTTTGACACCCATCACCCGAGGCACTAAATGCCCCATTTATGACTCTCATGCTGCTTCTGGAGGAGAAATATTGCTGGTCTGGCTGAGATAGCGGAGTTAGTCTGGTGCGTCGGGATATTTCCCCAGACTAGCCCCTTCATCTTTGATTTTTTTCACTATCCCCCACTGACACCTCAACCATTTGTTCCGACTGCAACTTATTACCAGTATAAGAAAAACTTTTTATTAATGCCTCGGCAAATTTGATTTGTTTGTATTGATCTCGGTGACAATACCCGATTTATCCATCCTCTTGAAACTGAATAGGAAACTCGGGTCCCAGCCGTCTCGGATTCTATTCCAAATCGAAATGAACGAATTTTTCTCAATAGGGTGGTCTTCTGGAGCTTGGAAATTCACTCTGTAACAGTGACAGATGATCGAGATCGTTACGCGAAGAAGACCCAAAGTTCACGCTACCGAAGGAATTATGGGACTGAATAGGAGATGGATTGATGTTCCATAGATAAAAGGCCATCTCCGCATGGAGGTAGGGAGGATGATCAAGCAGTTCTAAATCGCACTATTCAAAGTTGTTAATTTGATTTCCGCAAAAATGGGCTATCCAAACACGTTTGAGGGATTTGTTATTGACTCTCAGAGCAAGGAGCCAACTTTTCGCAAGGCCGAGGTAAGTACAGCTGCGAAAATGAGGCTTCGATTTTGTCTTAATGTTCTTTATAGTTGAAGCCAAAATCATTTGAAGAATACGATGTCGACATCGCCATAGAGGCTTGCGGTGTGTGTGGCAGTGATGTTCATAAAATCACTGGTGGCTGGGGTCCATGCAGCTTGCCCCTTTGCGTGGGTCATGAAGTTGTTGGAACGGTTGTGAAGAAGGGAGAAAAAGTCTCCACAGTGGAAATTGGAGATAGGGTGGGAGTTGGTGCACAGATCGGATCCTGCCTCAAGTGCAAAAATTGTCTCTCGGACAATGAAAACTACTGTCCTCACATGATTGGTAAAGATTCATTCTCCAAGCATCTGTCAGGGCAAGGTGGCTAATTTTGTTAGACACATACGATGGACGGTATCCTGATGGAACTATCAGCCAAGGCGGATATTCGAGTCATATCCGAGCCCACGAATATTTTGTGTTCAAGATCCCTGACAACATTAAATCTAGCCAAGCTGCGCCAATGCTTTGTGCTGGTATCACATCGTATAGTCCCCTTGTTCGTGCCAAGATTGGCCCCGGAAGCAAGGTAGCTGTTGTCGGAATGTGAGTTTATTCACAACCATTGGTCGTGGAGCTACTGACGGTTTCTAGTGGTGGTTTGGGCCATTATGGAATCATGTTTGCCAAGGCACTTGGGGCTGAGGTATACGCCATTTCACACAGTCCTTCCAAGGAATCAGATGCCATCGCATTGGGTGCGACCAAATTTATTGCCACGAATGTTGAGGGCTGGCATGAGCCATGGAGATTCACTTTTAACTTTATTTTGAACACTGCGGATGCCACGGATAGTTTCAACATGAAGCATTACATGAGCACAATGGCAGTTAACGGAGTCTTCCATAATGTTGGCTTACCTGACAAGCCTCTACCCACTATGACAGCATTCGATTATATGCCTGGAGGATACAGCATGGGTGTTAGCCACATTGGCAGTCGGCCTGAAATGATTGAGATGCTGAAACTCGCCAGTGAGAAGAATATTTCAAGGTTTGTTCGACCATGCTCCGTAAGAGAGTTATCTGTGGAAAATACTAATGATAATTTTTACTTAGCTGGGTTCAGGAGGTTGATATCAGCGAGGAGGGATGCCAAGAAGCAATTCGACGGGTACAGCAGGGTAAGCCCAAGTATCGGGTGACGCTGGTGGGCTTTGATAATATCTTCGGAAGCCGGACTTAAATATACCTGGATATTTTGATTAAATATGTGGATAGATGACAACAGTTCGATTATTCTTAAACTGAAAAAAAAAACGAATTAGATGAAATTGTGCGATTTTATTTGCCGTGCATTAAGGCTTTAAAAAATGGAAATGGGGTCTTATTATGGGACAGCTAGCGCGTGTAGTGTATAAATATTTGAGATATGTGCTCATGCAGCTGCAGTAATGCTGGGGATGTTGTCGAATATCTTCAGCTTCTCATCAACTTCTAACCCGGCAGCTGCGACTTCTTCAGGCGCAGCGGTTCCATAACCACCAAATATTTCATCTTTAATCATGCGAGCTTCATCGGTAAGTCTAGAATCAAGCACTGCGTCTTTGGCTATCTGCAACAGAAGCGTAGCAAACAGATCCTTGGTGGAAGTCACACTCCCTGATGAATTCAATGCGCTCTCAAGCTCGTCTGCCCTCAGTGCTAGCCTAGAGAATGCATCTTTCAGTGACACGAATTGATCTTGGAACAATCTGCTGTGGTTTATTAGATCAGATACCTTCATTTCGATGAAGGGGATCCGATTTCGAAGCTGCGTTTCCTCGATTAATTGAGATTCAAGAAATGCACGCCGTTGTCTGAGCTCCGCCTCCATCCCTCTATGTTTTTCATAGGTCCGGCGGGCTTCTTCTTCATGGGCCCGAGCTTCATCATATTTTTGACGTATATGAGACGTATCAATGTTGAGTTTTGAGAGGTCAGAAAAGATCAGATGGAAGGAATCCAGCTAAATGAGAACACGGTCAATGTGAAAATTCTCGAATTAATGTGGGCTGAGGTAACTTACACTGTGAGGTTCTCTATTCATCTCCTCGAATAAGCGGTTCACATTCCGATTTTGTTCCTGTATAATGGATAAATATGTCGATGTAGTGCCTTCGATGGTCGAAAGCTGCTTGAGGAGGTCTTCCATTTCCAACTTCTTCCGTTCATTAGACTCAGTAATCGCATTCTTCAAACTGAGTAGTAATTCATTTTGGATCTCCATGGCCTATCATGTTGTTAGCAGAGTTTCTTCAAGGCTTCAACTCGTCTTTTAAACAGCGATTTAGGCATTTCACCCAGACTGACCTGT
Organism: Calonectria ilicicola; assembly: GCA_020809705.1. Classification (NCBI taxonomy): domain Eukaryota; kingdom Fungi; phylum Ascomycota; class Sordariomycetes; order Hypocreales; family Nectriaceae; genus Calonectria; species Calonectria ilicicola. Next base: position 992,327 of record CP085834.1, on the reverse strand, counting down.
GAATGAAGGGTACCAATGCGGTCTAGACCACCACTAGCCCTATCGCTGGCGTCCTGAAATGCCGCCACAACTTGGCGAACTATATCTTTGCGCATGGCCTGATCGCCATTGAGTTTGTCATAGTCTCCCCGAATCATGACGGCGACTTTGTATGCTTTGCACATGGCAATCTCTAGTTTGTCAATGGCCTCATTGGCACTCTGGAGGGCTGTCGTTTTGGCATCGTCGGATAACTGCCGTAGTCTGCCTTCCAGATCTTCAATGGCCCTTGAATAAGCTTGAAGCTGGGCGTGACCTTCAGAATCCCTAAATGTAAACATTTTTGTAACAATAGTGGCGTCAAATAGTGGATGAGAAAAAGATGGTACTTCAAAGGTGCGCCACGATTATGACAGAGACGATGGATTTAAAAAGTTCAGAGAGGTGGCTGATCATATACCACAGCTGCCATTGAAATATTTCCAATTAATGAGGTATTTATATGAGTAGGATGTTCGGTGAAAACGAAGCAATCCATGTTCTGCTCCACCGTAGACAATATCATTTGATCAAAATGAATTTTTAGAACTTGGCGTAGTGCATGTGGCCAGCTGAAGAGCTTGGGGATGGCTTGCGCGCAGTCAGAATAGTTTCGTTTTACCGTGTCCAGATCTTTCTCTAGTGTCTCTCTACTGATGCAGGGCGTTGGAAATATTGGGCCACACAGGTCAATAGCTCCATCCAATAGTTCGGTTCATTAGCCTGCGACCGCGCCTCACTGCCCACTAAAGAGGGGGAAGCTATCCACAATGGCACGTTTCTTAAATATGGGCCAATCATGTTTAAGACAGCTTTTACACGCTAGACTTCATTTTCGTGAGCATGTCTTGGATCCCCTCAGCTTAGTTCTGCATGGCGGGGAGGCCGATAAGACAAACTCGGACTAGCTCGATATTCTTTTGAGCTGAAATGTCAGCACCAACGTGGATGTCAATGATGCTGAGACGGCCCGCCAGTCTAGATCCTGAAATCATTCAGCTGATACAAAATTTCCCCATTTTGTATTGCTGTAACATGGTACATAGCTAGGCAGAGAAGAACTACTTATACTTACTACCATTCCCCGTTGATTTTCCCACGTCCACAGGTTTCGTTCAACAGAAGCTCGCCAACAATTTCCCCAAGTTTTCGACCCGTCTTGCCCAACATCATGGCCTCTAATGAATCAGATCTCCAAGTCGTGCTTGACGCTCAGGCTCAGAGAAACCCAGACCATGACTCTCAAATTGCCGCAGAGATGAAACGCTCATTGATGTTTCAGTACAATTGGGAGGAGTTGCTTCAGCCTGCTCCTGCGGCCATCTGCTGCTTAGGAGCTTGCTTCGCAGCGAGCGCGTCACCCAAGGCTTCGGTAGTTCTCAAAGGAAAACAATATCAGTATCTCAGGTGAATATTCTACTTCCACTGTTTGGATGATGACATGGCTGATCTCAAGACAAAGGTATCCCTCACTACAAGCAAACCTTGTGGAATGTGGCAACTTAGGTCGCTTCGCTTTCATAGAAGTTGAGACAGACATGGGTAAAATTAGCCAACTATCAAGGGTGATCATGAGCAAGGTAAAAAGAAAAAGGCCCATCACTCTTGGATTCGGAATCTCGCTAACAAACTGGGTAGATCAATGATACCATGATGGCAATCTTCGATCCACAAGGTGCAATGAAGTTACTCAAGCCTCAACTAAGCACCTTGAGAATGGGTGCCGACGACTGCTTAAATTCCGCTCGAAAGATGGACAAAAAGTTTGAAGAATGGTTGCTGTACACCTGCGAACTGCATGCTGCATGCGTTCAGGAGGAGAGTAATACCCAAGATTCTCTGTTGAGCAGCGAACTTTGCCTAGCTGCCGAGAATTCTCGCCTAGCGATTCAGCAATCGACTGGTGAGGCTAACGCGGCATTGGAAGGTCTCAGTAAACAAGCCAGCTTTGCCGAACAGGCTTTCAAAAAGGCCTCGGACGAGCTTCCAGCTGGGTAAGTTTCGTCTCCTCATCTTTTTGATCTCCAAAGATTCCAGGCTGATATTAGTCATGACCAGATGGGATTTATTTGGTCAACGCATTGTGAGCGACCTGGTCAGTGGTGTCACAACTGGAATGAACCAAGCCATCCCTACACTGATCGACCGTCTGAATCCAATGGCTCAGGCTAAGGCAGGATCTGATATTGTGGGCGGATTCGCTCATCCTCCCAAGAATCCAAACCCGCGCTACGTCTCAACTGGAACACAGACTGACGACTACATTCTACCACCCGCCACTACCGTCTCCAAGGAAGCCACTGACCCTGCCTATTCCGAGGCTCTCAGGGTCAACACTTACATGTCTGCTTTGAAGGCTATTCTGAACGGAAAGGACGGAAACATGGATTGGTACATGGCCCAAGGGGACGGGTCCGGCAAGTCGAGTATCCAGTTCATCGTTGTTATGCTCAGAGACGCCAAAGCTCGATTTTCTAGTTTGGCGTCTGCAGCTGAGCCCAGCAAAACTTTGATTGCAGTCCTCGAGGTGGCTATTCATGTGAGTCTATTTATCATATTAATATCTGATGCATGTACTCACGTGTTATTAGATTGCGGATGAAGTTAGCAGAGAGGCCGGCCAGTCAAACAAGGATTCGCAACACGCCAAACGATGGCAAGCCGACTTTGGCGTCCAATATGCCAAACTCAATTATCTAGTTGCGAAAGCAAGGGCTCTTCCAGGAAATTCCGCCGCCGAGGTTAGTTGACTCCTTGCATGATCCTTCTACTTTGTGGGGGTGCGACTAACAATATCAGATCCCCATCATTTCAAGCCAGAATTCCGATAGATGGCAGAGCCAGATCGACATTAAGACCACCCAAGCCCAAGCTGCCCTCGAGTCTGCTAAAACCAGATTCACTCAGACGGATGAAATGCTTGTCAACTCTCAGGCGCAGTACGTCAAAGCGACAAAGGCACTTAGTGACCAGCAAAGCAAAGTTGAGGAGATGCAGACACGTGTCACCAAGTTAGCTACATCTGAGATGTCGCTAGTGAGTCACTCCATTTTCGTTGGGTCTTAATGGGCTACTGACACCATCTGGCTTTAGGCGGATATCAAGCAGGTTCTTATCAACAACATCAAACTCATCATTACCCTGAAGCATCAAATTGCAAATTTGGTTCGCTTCTTTGGGGCCATTTCTTCGACCATCGATTTCACCACCAGGATTCATGCAGAATCATACCTGCGAAGTGTCAAAGCGGCCATGTACGATGGTGACTCTAATGAGACTCCTAAAGTGGCCAATTACACCCTTCTAGATCTCCAGCGCTCAGTAAGTTCTTGAATTCTCGGATTTTTGGTATAACAACGTTGAAAATGAGAATTACTAACCAACATTGATAAATAGCAATTTTACAACGCTATATTGACAATCAGGTCGTACTTCAGTGTTTTTAGCGATATTGCCAATGTGTGGTCTCGCCTATCTAAAGAGGCCGTCATGCCTGGCCTACAGCTCTGCGATCAGATCTCGATGATGGCAGGTATGGGTGACAGTAGACAGTTCGGTAGAATGGTCTCCCAGTTGGACCAATGGTCCAAGGAGGGATCTAGACGCGTGGCGTCTGTGGCTCGAGAGGTAAGTAATTATGAATTTTGAATAAATGGAGCGAGCGCTGACATATGTTGAATAGAAACAATCAGATATCATCAGGGACATGGATAGGAGCATTGAAGCTGCCAAGGAAACCTCCTCACGCTTGACACCCCTGCTCCCAGAAACCTTGGAAGCTATCACGAGCGGAGCTAAGGTTATCAAGGATGCAGCTGTCACCAGCGTAGAGAAGCGAAACACTGCCTCCCCTCTGAGCATTGGGGTTTCTAATTAATAATATTGTCCTTTTTAGAACAGTTAATAATCCAGCATGGATGCGGACAGATTCACTACAATCACTTTACGTAGCTCACTAAATGTCTTTTTAAGGATTAATAAATGGCCGCCAGTGTTTAAAATGATGCTTGTAGATCAGCTTTGAAAGAATTAAGCAATTCAATGCAAATCACCAATGTCGAGAGACCATCTTGCGATGCGCTCTTCATTTTCTGGATCTTAACAAGCCCACTTCGCTAATACCCACAACCAGTACGAGTCAGTTCTCAAGCCTCGGTTCGGTTCGGTTCGGCTCGGGCCTTCCATATCCACTACTAAGGAAGGTGATCCAATCCAGAAATATATTAAACAATAAATCTAGTCATCAGATCCTATATGACACCTATCTTCCCAGCTCATCGAGACCATCCTAGGTTGTATTAAAAAAAGAAGAAGAAGAAATGATGATGCTTCGCTTGACATATCTTGCCACGATCATCAGTGGATTTGCCAGCTGCAAAGTTGTTTCAGCTGCGACATTAGGCCTCATTGGGCGTCATCAAACGGTTCATCTTGAAGGCATTGATACAAATAACGTCACCAAGTTCAATTGTCCCACGACCACCGAACGGGACATCAGCTATGATCAACTGCAAGCAGCGATGGATGACTTTGCATATATTTTTTATACTGAGAAGAATGTCAAAGTCGCGTTTGAAAAATACGTTGCGAGCAACTATGTTCAACACAACCCTGATATAGCTGATGGAAGAGATGCAGCCATTGTGGCTCTCGAGCCTTTATTTGGGAGCAGTGCTCACGGTTTTGAAGTGAGTCAGAATTATTTTCTGAAACCTAATGAGAGTATCTACTAAAAATTTGTACCTTAGATCGCACGGGTGATGGTAGGAAAGGAGTATACTACCATCCACATCAAGGCAACGAATGAGGGAGGGCCATCATACAATGTCTTTGATGTGTATAGAACTCAAGGTTCTTGCATAATTGAGCACTGGGATTGCATGCAAGAGATTGTCAATAACACAGTCTCTTCTCACCCGTACTTTTGAGTAGATCACCCTGCAGGGCGATCAATGCTCACTACTTTTGTCCAATACTTACTTTCAATAAATTTCCCAGTTACCCGCCAGGAGAAATTCAGTGAAGGACCCGCTATCTCAGACAATACACTTGTTTATATAGATAAATAGCCGAATTCATAGAATACCGATTGGGTTAATAAAGCCGGGCCCATTTCTCCGACCTGGTGGATATTGCTACGGCCAGATCTTTAGATGAAACGCGTACAGACAACGAGATTTCGCGAGCAAAACATATCACGCCAGAATTTTATGGTGAAACACTGAGAAGCCCCTACTAGCCAATAGGGAATCAGATATCGTATCGCTGACGAAGCCGAAAGCACCACCTCACCGTTCAATTCACCCAAGCGAGGCAAATTCCCACTTTTATCCTCCTCCGTTCAGCCGCACTGAGATCTAAAAATACACATTCAAATAACCGATGGGCCATATTGTCTGACCAACAGAGATAAAAGTTTTGACGTTACTGACCGCTTTCAGTTGCATCATGGTGCATTGGCTCTTGTCGTCTTTGTTTCACGAAAGTATTCCCATGTCGCTCATTTGGGCCTTTCCAAGACAGAGAAATGGCTGAAGAGGGTGATAATGCCGGGTCGCAACGGCAAGAAGCCGTCGCGAATGAGGTATGCTCACTGTTACTTTCTATTGGGCCATGGCTTATAATTCTAGGGCTCTAGTATTCAGGGGGACACGGAGATTACATCAGCCGAATCACCAAGTCTTCGCGTCGCCAAATCTTTAAGCATTTTGGAAATGCAAGAGTTGAATGACATGGCCGCCAGTTCAAAAATTGTGCCCCCGCAAGGGTACCCTTGGAGCTCTTACGGATGGACTGAAACGGAAATTAGTTCTGATTCCACCCATAATTTGCACCAGAGAAAGTCTTCGAGCCGGCTAAAGGACTTTATCAATCAGGATGCCAATCCAGAAAAGCAGCAAGAGCAGGAGTCGAGTCCATTTCTTAATCGCATGCAAATAGTGTTCGGTCCCGGCAATTCTAACCTGGATGAGGAGCCCAAAAAAGAGGTTTGCAGTAGCAGCAGACTACTAGCATTGAAGAATTTTGTTCTCTTTCATCTGCCTGCAATTGCCGTCACTTTGGTCCTCCTTTCATTATACATCCGCCAACTCGAGTGGGCTCCGAATCATCCCACTACACAAGAACTCAATGCTCTACAATTCGCGGCCAAGATACACGAATCTCTCATTTTGGTTTCCATAACGGATATAATATTGCACAGAATCCATTACGGACTCCTCCGGTCAAACGATGGTGTCGCCCTAGGACTGTTATCATCACCTTTTCGTCTTGCGACTCCAATCGGTTACCTTTTTAGTGGCGAACTATGGAGCTCTGTGTTCAAGCCAGTCGCAAACCAATGGTTTCACAACGGAACCTCTGGAGTTATCCTACTGCTTATCCTCGTCAGCATTGGTGCCAGCCCCTTCTCGGCTATTTTGATGATTCCGCGCTTGGCATGGTGGGAAGACAACGTCTCTAGCATCGTCAGTGATGAAATTTCGATTGTGTATACTTCTCAGAATATATACCCAGCGGAGTTCACCTCTGCACGAAGTTATTTCTCATTCGACAATTTGTGTGAAACAATAGACTCGGATATAGAAGCGGTCTGGGAGTGCGGTGTACCAAACACCGAGCCCTTATTGACAGAGTACTTGCTCCGATTAAATCCAATACCCGAATCGCCAATGCTATACAACATTTCACTCTCAGATTTTGCAACATTGAATAAAGCTCGACCAGTTTCATTTTCGGTCTTTGAAGAGAAGGACTCTCCAACAGGCATTGCCACAGCTCCCATGGCCTTTGCCGCATGGTACGCCACAACCATCGTAAATGATATCAAGAGCTACCCCAAAGCCGACTTTCTCGTTCGTATCAAAACCAACGATACTTCCAAGCCGGATATTCATAAACAACCTCTTGTGGCTGTGAGCTGTGAAATTGCTAATGGAGATTATGCTCTGACCAAAGACATTCTCACCTTTGACTTTTTCAACTCTTTTCATGGAAACTTCAGCGCAAAGCTCAATATAGCAGACAATTCGATATTTAATAAAAGCATGCTCTCAGACGGTCAAAACAACAACGAAACCTACCCAGTTTTCCTCGATATCCAGGACCAAGTTCCAGTTCCAATAAGCGCTGGAATCTTACTACTGAAAAACAACACGCAGTATGATTGGACACGCCATGGTACTGTTTCCAGTTATGCCCAGTTATGTCTCATTCAGGCTCGTTGGAGGGATGCAGACATGTGGGCCAGCCCGGATTCTGCATTTGCTCTCACAAACATGGACGTATCCACACCTCACGCGATGGCCTCTCTACGGAATAATTTTCAAAACACAACAAAGGATACTATAATTAATATTGAGCCAAAATGGTTAAGCACACTGAAATATCCAAACGAATCCTCATTAGTTCCTGACTATCGCCAAGCCGTGGATGGTTGTCTCGATTCCAATGCAAGACAGGGCATACGCAACGACAATATCTGGAACATGTGCATCCCCTCATTTCTTTCCATTTATTTAGCGGATGCCTTGTCTTCTTCTGTTGACGGAAATCTCTATTACCACAGCGACGACCCAGACGAAAGCGAGTTCATGACGCCACCAAGCTCCGACGATACGATATTCAACATCAGGTTCTTCCAACATTTGTCGGCTTATCGCTTCGAGAATAGCAAAACGATTCCAATAGCTTTGGGCTTTCTACTATTTCACGCTCTACTTGCGATAATACACACTCTAATCATCATCCTATCACCTAAACCGTGGCACAGTTCGGGATGGGGTAGCATAGGCGAGCTAATCGCCCTTGCGTTACAATCTAAATCACCAGAAACACTAAATAATATTGGGGGCGGAGTCTCCCATCGTCAAACATGGCAGTTGGGAGTGAATGTACGAGAGGTGGCTGAGAGGAATCAGTTGGAGATGGTTGTGGATACTGCTCGAAATAGGCCCGCAATCAGGCCTGAAGAAGGTGATGAAAGAAACGATGCAAATATCCTTACGAACCGTGTAAGGGCTGGTGTAAAATACGGATAGATAGAAATGGCCGCAGGCGGCGTCTGGACATGGATATTGGGCAACGCAACTACCTGAGGCAAGGTACCAAAAACCAGTTATTAATATCTCTTACTAATCCAAGCTTTTAAACTGCTGAATCCGTTGCTAAGAGTCCTCCAATTGTCGCGATAAATGAACAAAAATTTCCAAGTTTATTAAATGTGTTAATATGTATCACTATTAGTAAGGCTCAGATTGATATCTCGTGTTGAGTATGTAGCAGAACTTCAAGTTTCAGTCGGCCCAAAGTGTCCACTCAATTCCTGTATTAGTCATCGAAATTGCTAGCCAATCAAGCCAGATGGTTCCATGGTTTCATGGTCTAACGGTTATGACTGCGGATTCTGATTCCGCCAGCGAGGGTTCGACTCCCTCTGAGACCTTTCCTTTTTGCTTTTTTGGTGACCCGCATCGAGTTCCATTCCTGAAGGAACTTGCATCTATGTCGCACATATAACTTGTTGATCATGACTGGTGCATTTATGTCCGATTCGAGTGACCATAAATACTCCTTCACTCGCTGAATGCGCTTCTGAGAATTTTGATGGTTCAGCGCAAGAGAATAACTCTGTTCAAATCCATAGCACAGGGCTAGAGGCTGTTTCCAGAGTCGAAAGAATTTGTAAAATATGATGAATTCGGTTGAAAGATATTCGTAAATCGTGTTGTAAATTTTGTAAAAGTACTAGTGTTCTGTTTCTACCTTGGGTGGTAGTCTGTCGCGTCGCTAACAGTGACAGTCGAGCAGACTTCCGGGCGCATAGCCGCGATTTCCATGGACCAGCCGGTTTGACGCAGTCGAATAACAATTAAGACCAAGGATCCTCATCAGGCGTATTCCATATTACCATTTACTTGCGTCCCTTCTCCATTGCCTCGACATCGTGGGCCGTGACAGAAAATTCCATCTTCTTTTTAATTGCGGCCGAGTGCGACGGGATGATTTCGTCCGAGCTGCCGTCTCCGTCTTGGATGAAGATATTGTTTCGACTGCAGTTTGATTGGTTTTTCCAGGAGTTGTTCGGTTCCATTTCGTTCAGCCGATAGCTTCCAGGCTCCCGTCCGTGCGACTTCTTGTTCGATGATAGTAGCGATCCAAGGTATGGTTGTAACTTCTGTCGGACCCAGCCCCAGGTCATGGGTAGATTGGCGATTGTGACGGAGACGAGACACTCTCGAATAGCCCATGTAGCTCCAGCGCGGGGACCAGTTTTGTCGTCCTAATTCAGAATGTTAATGATGCCCAGTTGGCTACCTATGTTGACCTTACCTGCATGGTGAGGATACATCGAAGCATCACAGTCGCAATGATGAAGACACCTCCAGAAAACAACACCATGAGACTTGCTTTCTTGAGTGGGGCGATCTTAGCTCCCCACACTAAAGGAAGTGGGATCAGTAGCAAGTAAACATCAGTGATGATGTTGCAAAACATGGTCATGTAAAGGTTGAGTCGATTGACGGCTGGCTGGCAAAGGTCTTTGGAGATGGAGTCATAAGTAAGCGTCGATGATGTTGAGAGAGGAGGAGACTTACTGCCGGGATCAGGGTTAATTTGAGTAAGCTTGCGCATAGGTTGGCAGCTAAACAGGATACAAATCATGCAAGCCACGTATGAAACAATGATCAAGGCATATCCTGCATATATCCTGATGTTGTAGTTTGCAAGACCGGCCTAGGCAGGATTAGTCTTAGGCTCGATGCCATGTGCTAGAGTGAATTGAGTTTTACCGTTAACCGTCCATAAAAAGCACACATTGACGCCTTGACAATCCAGATGGTTGTCATATACATCGACCAGCCGACGATCTGATTGATAGTGCCACCAACTCTGTTCAAATTAGCGGGGTCTGGCGTTGCTTATATCCGATGTTTCCTACCTCAACCGGTACTCTTCGCTGTCGGGGGACAAGGCGGCGCGCTCCTCTGGTGTCATTCCGCTATTGGCGAGTCCATGGTAAATCATTCCCACTGTGTAGGACAGACTCGTCTCTACAATGTAAGGCAGCATAGCAAACACCATCAGGTAATCATCGACGGCGAGTCCGGCGACACCGCCGGCCTTGATTCGACAATACAATCGGAATGCGACGAGAAGCAATCCCCAGCCGAGGTAGGTGAATGCCTCGATAATTAGGGGGTCAATCGGAGGGGCCATGGTGAGGAGTCTTGGCGTATTGTGGCCGTGGTAGTCGAGAAGAGTGAGGTGAGTGAATGCAGTGTAAGGTAGGGCGCCATCCTTGATATTTCTTTAATATCCATTCACATGGCCTAGTTCATCCATGCAAGTTGCCACGGCAGGGCGTTCTCCTGTCAGCAGGGCTATCCTTTCAGCCAAGACACTGACAATCTTCTGCACTTTGCTGGTCGGCGCTGCAGCCACATCACGAAAGCGCTCGAGCGTCGTGGGTTTTTCCCGCAGTCTAACTGCCTTGAGTCGTCTCCTTTTAGTTGTTTGATCGACGAACAGCCACAAAAGCCGTGACAGCTACTTGTCTCACCTTGCCGAAGCCACCCCGAACACACTGGCAAATTTTCGTATTTTGGCGTGAACACCTCGAGATGCCATTGTGTCTTGTATGAGTCGCATCTGACGGCATTCCCAAGGATTCTCCGCACTTCAGGAATACTGATGCTCATGGCAGTTGGTGGCTAAGCTCGGGAGAGGTTGGAGGACGGTCACGCCCCACAACGCCAATGGCTAGCAGAAAGCTTCGTGGGCCGGCGGCCACGGGTAGAGAGTGGATTTACGCGGGGATAACTTAGCAGATGCCTTATGAAAACTACTGGATTGTTACTAGACACGCACAGCGGGCGGCACCGTTGTGAACGGCTTAAAATGGGTTATAGCGTTATAGCCTTAAATAATGCGCCATGACCCTTTGGTGGCGTGTTGATGAACTAGTTCCGGGCTTCGTTGCCTCGATGTAGATTCTCTCTCACGGCAACGGGTGCTATTTTTTCCCGTCACCCGCATAGAGCTAGCGTAAGTTCGAACCAAGCGGGGCCGTCTTTGTTTCAAAAGAAAGCTGTTGAAGATTTGGCGGCGACGCGAAGGGACACAAGTGAGCGACCAGTCCGAGCGGCGGGCATTGGAAGCCGCCCTCACTTCACTCGTCATGCTGCCGGCTACCCGTGCTTCCCCGGTCCGCTAGTAAAGCTTATTTGAAATGAACAACCGCGTATTGTATGGAGTTAGGGGAGAACCGAGCGAGATCCCCACAGATTAATGCCGGTACTTAACGAACCTATAATGAGATGGCATTATTGACCACGACTCTTGTAGCATCCTCACCCCTCCAACGTGACAAGAAACCTTGGCGTAGAATTTATCCATCTGCAGTGCTTTCGTGGATTTTGCGTAAACCCTGAAGTTTTCGGATTTCACACTCCGAGCCAAAAAGGTCCCTGCCCTGATTCACAGGTGGTGTCCTTCTGAGACATGCATTCTCGGCAGCATGCACGAGCGGAAGTCCCTGCTCCAGTCCCCTGCACGGCTGAGTGGCATGTTGGCAGTCATGCATCTGAACTATTGACCCTGAAGATCTCTAGAAACTAGCGCCAACAGGCGGCGTCGATGTTATCGCCTCTAGTTAGGGCGGCCCTACCTAGTATTCCCTAAGGATATCCGTTGGGCCTTGGTTCTTGATCCAGCCGCCAAGCTCACGATTTCGGAATTTCCACAGTGGATTCCCAGACGGTAGTCTCCTGGTTAGGGTTCCCTTACACAATGCTAGCGATCTACTACGTAGTTTATAATGCATGCTGACGTGATTGTTCATATGTGGGCCACGCCGACATAATTCAAGATCCGACGTCTCCGTATGAAGTTTGTTCGTTGTGGGGCGCCACATCCGAAAACTTGCTGGGCGTCAGTGGAGGCGTTGTCGATGTCATCAAGACCGAGATTGGCTCCAACCTTGTCATCTACTCCACCTTCGACGGGGGCAACAAGTGGCCCCTGTGCTGGGAATCGGTCCTCCCCCTCACTCCTGATCGAGATAGAAGTGTCCCGGCTATCGTCAGTTTAGTACGTGATTCCACATTCTTAATCCCTTGCAGCTGCGTATCTTTTCGCTTCTGAAAAGCTTGGGCGCAATCGATTTCACGCTGTGGTGATTTCTCTAGGGCTGGAAAATAGGGCCGATCGATATCGTTTATTCTGTCACCATATAAAAAATATGGCTGGTTAGCGAGAGTGGCGGATGTCAAAAGAATAAGACAAGAGACAGATTGTCAGGAGAAGGACCGTATTTCGTCCTCTCAAAATTCAGCATGACTTACTACAAGCCGCAAGAAGCGGTCAAATAACCTGTTTTTCTCTGTTTTCTGTTGGGTATTGAGCTATAGGCCCCCTACAATCGCAGCTCTGACTCGATCATCTGAACGCGCACGACGATCATCGCCAAAAGGAGCGGCGGGCCGGCAGCGTGTACCTTTGCGCCGCGCCATACTCTATCAGACAAAAACTTTGAGATTTAGATTTTCGACCACGTTGATCGACTTTTCTTGCAAGCTTAATCACGGCACAAGAATCGCAATGCCTTTCATTTAATTATCACCCACTGAGCTTAATGTTCATGCAAGATGTTGACTGATTTCTCAGGCAAGTCTCATATGATGCGCTTAGAATGCATACTTTGGAAAAGGCGTACTTAAGGCTGTGTCCCTACCCTGTACCGCCTACAATATTGCAGCCAACTTTCAAAAAAAAAAAAAAAAACATTGTGATGATTTTGATAACGTGCATGTAATATCGCAAAATAACATCCAAAATAAAGTCTAAGGTAATCCGATTTACTCCATTGACGTATATCTCTTAACCCAAATTTCGTCGTAATACCCCTGAAACGGGGGGTAAACAAATAACCGTTCCATTGAATAACACAACCCGACCAGACAATAATCACAAAACCATGCAACGCCTATGTTCTTTCAGTCACATCCTTCGGGTTCACCTTCCTAAAAATCGTATTTCGGGCAAGGGGAGTGATCCCTAAATATTTGCGCCATATTCAGGTCGTATTTCTCTGCTCCACCAGCAAAAAGTCACCCGCCCCATCGCCTGGATGCTTATTTATCAAAACAGCGGGGATATTCTTGGCTTTTTCCTCGAGCTCCTCTGTAGTATGCACTTCTTTGAACAGGTCGCCCAAAGCAACGCCCTTGGATAGGACAGCAAGCTCACTCGACTTTCAGACGTGGGCAGCGCTCAAACCCGCTGATCTAATTGTGAGGACGAGAAGAACTAAGCCCCCCAGTTCAATGAGGCAGTGCAAAATTATCCATGGCCACGCGACTACGTATATCGTCGTGGATTGCAAAAGATCGCCCTTTGCAGTTTCTGCATTGTCAGCCCCACGTCGGAGGGCGTTGCTCATGCTCGTTGCAATGTTCTCGAAAATCTGGTCAAAATCATCCGTTTCCCAGAGCACCTTTGCAGCGCTGGGGCTATACTGCTCCATTTGTTTCTCTTCTCCACTAAAGTCGGACAGTCTGGAAATGTAGAATCCATTAGGCACGCCCCAGTCGTCGAGGGCTTGTGTGCAGTTCACCCTCTTCAAGCACGTGGCAAATAGACTCTGCATGTAGTAGCTGATTCCGTAAACGGCTTCGTCAGAGACGTTCCAGCTGGTTTTTGTGCCATCCTCGACAAGCTGGAGGTCGCTCCGGCGGATAATCGATTCTTGTGGGTCGTATGCCAAACTGTTGACGACTTTTTCCGACACCCCGTTACTAGTCCGAAACCTTGGATCCAGGGGCTCCCAAGATTCCGGATTGCGCTTCTGGTTCGTAAGCTCGGTGGAATTAAGACTGATGATCCCATCTTTGTATCCACCCTCATAGCGGCGTCCGCAGTAATATAGGGCGCACTCGGAGGCTATGACACCAAAGTCTGGCCAAGTCTTGCTGGAGTTTGAATCAGGGTCTGCATCGACCTTTATCACAGTCTGGGACCAGATAAGAGTATCAACATCTTTCATAGCGACAGTACTGTTCGGGTCTGAGGTGCCAATCATTGTCATGTACACCATGCTCGATCTAGGTCCGTATTCGCCATCCATGTTATTCAAGAACAGGCCATTAGACAGCCTGTACTCGGTGCAGTTGGCCTGGGCTACCGCAGAACTTTGGTCGTACTGCAAGTCAGAGTATTGAGTGCCCATGCTTAGTGTGTTTTTCTTGAGTTTGTCCGTCACATCTGAGCACTTGCTACACACGGACAAAGATTCCAGGGGTTCGAAATCGCATTCAGCACCAGGGCAATGTAAAGAAGCCTGTTCCATAACAGCATCTGCGTCTGCCGAAAGCCCGAACGCGACGGCTGCTTGCATTCCAAAATCCGCATTGGCGTAAACAGTTCCGCTCTGTAAATTGACGCGTCCCTTGCTGACTGTCGATGGTTAGCAATGGAATGTCCCAACGGGAGCCAAAACACCACTTACTATTAAAAGTGGTTAAGCCACTTAGCCACGCGCCTTGCGAGTATCGCGATGCATATGCAATATTGGCTTGTCCAATCTCTCGGTGCTGGTCTTGGCGGAGTTGAACCAATTGCTGGGAAAACGGGTCCATAGCGAGTGTTAAGATGGTAGCCAGGGCACCAAGTCTCACAAGGCCACTGGCAACGTGTTAGTCAAACAGCAGATCCCCAAAAGGCAAGGATGAAAAACATACGCCCCACGAAGGCTGAAGCTTGTGAGGACCTTGAGACTGCCAAGGGGCCCACGGCTTGCCTCAGAGATCATTTCGAAGTCATAGAGACGTCGAGGCTTCCCAGAAAACAGAATCCAGTTTCCTTGGCTGATGCAGCTGGCGAGGGCGGCCAACAAGGTCGCTTTGCTCGCCGTTGATAGCGTGGAAATGAGAGCGTTGAGAGTCCAGATCTTTCCGTCAAAAATGGGCCTCCTATTAAATGCGCCAAGTAGGACCGTCATGGCGACCACCAGTGTTATTGATGAGGCCATGGCCATGATCTCGAAGCCCCATGGCTTCAGGCTGTCCATGCAGGATCTGTTGGAAGCCATGGTAGATGGATTGTCACCAGAAGCTTACTGGCATGAATGGAAGAACTTCTGTCATGAAGAGTTGCCTGCCTGCATGCAAAAAGGAATTGTGAAACGCGAGAAGCTTACACCAGCCAAAATTTAAGATCGCGTGCAGGTCCTACTTGATTCAGCCCACTTCGTGACCCAGTGTGCCGTGGTGTCGCGTGATTGGGGGATTAAAGCAATTTGAGGGGGCGAAGCCCTGTAGCGTCAGTATTCACACAGTACGGTAGCTGGTTTCGGCCAAGATCCACAGAGGCGAGCTCTCTGTTTTCTGAGCTGTCGCACACTGGCTAGCCGGCTATGGGCAAGCGTGTACGCCTAAAATAGAGTATTTTAGCCTTATTCGTCCAAGGCCAGCGGCTAGCGAAGCCAATCTCCCTGCTAGAATGCCAATCTCCAAAACTTGGCCTCAACATTGCACAATGCTGCTGGCACAGCCATGTTCGATCGCCATTAGCCCATACTAGCCTCAGCACTGATCTCCGTTTTCATCTCTTGGGCCGTTGGCTTAGTAATGGCCAGCTATTTTTGTTTTCTTAGTTCTTACCAAATGACTGTTGTTTCAAAGCAAGCAGAAGCTGGTCAACTGAGAGGTTGGTGAGTTGTGAGGAGTGAGCACTGCACTCATCAGCCCCACTCGCCAAACGCGAAAATTGGCGTGACCAACCTCAAGGGCATGCGAGCGGAAATGACACCACGACGCACGCTGAGTTACGACCTTGCTTTTTGATGCCTTGACCTAGTCCCATGATGTGGATTGGTCCAGGTATCACTTTCTTTTTCTTTTTCTTTTTTTCATTTATGAGGGAATAGCAGGCGAGTATAGACTATGCTTGGCCGCTCAGCCCAATCGCGTGACCTGGTGACCTGGGTGAGCTCTACTGTAGGGTGAGCCAGGCATCATTGCATCATAGATTATCTACCATACCCTTTACCAGTCTATATTTCAATCCTAGGTTAGTTAGGTAGTTATCTCTGCACACTAGTTTTATAAAGCCCGTCTAATCTGTAGTTGATGGTATCTTGGTCAAGCGAATCATAGCTAAACTTAGCTGTATCTGCCACTGTTGTAGCTTCGGAGCTTCCTCTTAGTCAGGCCCACGGTCTACCAAAATAAAGGAAAAAAAAAAAACGTATAAGATAGAGCCTTATCAATTAATTGAGATTTAAATGATATCCAACACTACCTCGGCGTAAAGCCATTGGGCCAGTAAAGCTAAGTTCTACTAACAGAAAGAGAGCCCAATACACTTTCTCACAAAGTTAGGGCATGAATTGATTGACAATCAGTCGAACGTTTCCAATGTATGCACCTGGCCCGCCAGCACCAATCTTCTTCTCAAAGTCGCTTTGAGCCATTGGCGAAATTCCTTCCCCAGCAGTAGCGGAGTTCGTCAAAGGTGGTATCTCGCCGTCTCTAAAGAATTCAGCTGAAATCATCCATTTAGGATGAATGCCCTTAACCCGAAAATAGACATTATAAACTGCCCCATATGGGATAGCCCACTCAACCCTGCAAACTCGGGTGTCTCCATTGTAAAGGACATAACCGCCATTAGTTCCCGTTGGAGAATCTGACCTGCCACAGGCGGCTACACTGGCGGTCTCGCCGATTTTAAACTTGATATCGTTGATCTTCCAATCCGGAACCTCCGTGCCTTTGTTTGGGTAGTCGAAAAACTTGCCCCTGTTTCGTTGTTCATTAGTAGAGCGCTCTAGTTATATTTTACTCAACATCAAAGTTGACTTACTTGTCATTGTCGGCTTCCCTGACAGACAGCTCGCCGGTCCTGCCAAAGTTGTGCATATAGACACGAACCCAGTTCTTTTCTCCTTGAATTTCGGCCATGGTGAGAATGTTATTCAAAGTGATGAGGAGGAATAGACTGATTCTTTTGTTATTGGAAGTGATGAATGAAGAGTGAGTGTTGAGGAACTCCAACCTCGAGCACGACCAAACGAACCTTTTGTACTCGTTGCGCAGGCGGATGCCAAGTGGAATGACATAACACGGTGGCCACTATTGTCGATCAATATTATTTTGTTCTCCCTGCTGTATCATTTCATGGTGTTTCATAAGCCAGAGTACTTCTGTGAACCACTGCATCTCCACATTGAAACGCGTTGACCGCTCTCGGAAATCCTCACAGCATGTCCGGGCATTTCTTTTGTTTTACCAGACGGAACTCCCCGGAAAGACACGGTACAAACAGACACTGCACGAGCTGCTGTTATTTAGTTGTAATTGTCTCATATTTATTTCTATATGCTATGCTAGAGTAAGCCTGCCTAGTAGGCAGCAGCTGTCAATTGTGTCATATGATGGAGCACAACGTAGCATGGCAAGGAAGGGCACGATGTGGATTACTGCCGATCACTTGTAACTGTCTTAAATAACGGAACCCGGCGTGCCACGGCACGGCACGCCAAGGGACGCCATAACGTACTAAGACGAATGCCCCATACTATGGCTTCCTTCGTAAAGGAAAGCACGGGGAACTTTATTTCATAGTCATTACGATCGAACCATCGGGTTAGGCTGCCAGATCAACCGTGCCGGTTACATCTCCAAGACGGGGACATTTACTCTGAGGCGATGGGTAGATGTAGAAGAGAGACAGAATTCAATTTATTATGTAATGTACACGACAATACTGTGTCAGTCAGGTAACTGACCCGCGTCTGATATGCGGCCCGCAATACGGCCGAACCCTTGCGCCACCGATCCGCAAATGTACCGGATAACATGAGACAAAGTGCCGCACAATTTACGTTATAATACTGTTCTACCATAATAGATGTCTTGGAAGTATGGACATGTTACTAAAAAAACAGGAATTACATCTCTTTTTTTTCACATTCCCCGCGCAAAAGTCCCATCTTCAGTCATCTTTGAAGATCAGCTACCTGGGTACAGACCACCCTGACCTGATATGGGTCGTAACACCTAGATTGGACGGTGATCAACTGTGGGAAGACCGCTTCCGGACACTTCTTTGTCAACCCATGAGATAACTCAGGGCGCAATCTTTCACTCGACTAAATTGGGCTAAATACAATTTGTTGTGCTGATTTCCACTGAGTGTTGTATTTATGCCAATCACAAAAAGAAATATCTATCAATGACGATATGCATTTGGCCGAATCAATATCTCTATTGGATTTATACATGCTAATCTTCAGTCTCCTCCGGCTCGCCTTCACTCTCTGACTCATCTAAGGCTTCTTCGCAGTCTGCTTTCTGCGTGTCATCATATTCGCCCTCTGATTCTTCCTTTGTTTGGCACTCCGTTTTCTCTTCATCCCTAGATTCCAGCGTCTCCGAATCCCTCTTCTTTGAGTACCCTAAGTAGTTCCACTTGGCGCTGCTCCAACCAGAAGCTGGGTCCCAGTTTGAAAACTTGGCATCGCTATATTTCTTTGCATCCTGGGTCATTCGGTAGATGTATTTCTTCATCTTGTCCTTGCCGCAGTTGCAGAGCGCTCCATATGGATTGTAGTGCGTATGTTCCGGCCAGTTAGGCTTGCAGTTGCAGGCAGGGCTAAAGGAACCTCAGTTAGTTTAACGTCTGAATGGAATTACAAGGGTAAAGATCAAACCTCAAATTAGGGTCCCAGTTGTATGGCTCGATCCAGCCTTGTCTGTTTCCCAGGGAATCGAACATCGCTTTCATACGAGCTCCTTGGGTTCGGTACGCTTTGTCATGTCCAATCAAGGAGGCGCCCGAACCACCCTGCTTGGATGATGCAGGTGGATATTCATCTGGTGTCGTGTATGCGGGAGAGTACACCTGAGTGCCAAGCTTAGCCCTCCTACCGGCGGAAAAGATCTTATGTCTGTAACCGCTGTCACTTCGATGGTCTCTCCGTGCCTTTGCCGCAGCAGCATCCGTTCCCACGTAGGTGCTATCATTTGTCAATTAGCGAACTTGGGTGAAGTGATAAAAACCGTACATGTAGTTTGTTCTCCCTAAGCAGTAATAGTAATAGCACATGTTCTGACAGCCCATTGGATCGCCTGCGCAATTATAAGGGTAGTGTACCCCGCTGGTCCCTGGTTCAGCATCGTTGTTTGCTGCTGAGATCAAACTTGGACCAAGATACAGCACTGCTACAGTAATATATAGAAGAGAGAGCGGCGTCTTCATGATGTAAGTCAGCCTGGAGGAAGGAAGTGTATGGATAATTTTGAACACTGAAATCTCGCTACAGTCTTATATAACTTGACATTGACATATTCGGAGACTTTCGCGATTTTAGCCTGCCTCGGCAGCTTCTCAAAGTAGAGCTTACGTCTCACTCTTCCAAGCCTCAGGGGCAAAGGATGGAAAAGGGTTATCGTTGTGGCGCGGCATCATTTCGGATCTGCTGAGGTTCGCAGCCGGCATGGGGAAATACATTGCAATTCGGTCCAGGAACGTCTTCCTAAGGGATTAATACGAGAAAATCTGCACCTGAGATAAATTGATGTCTAACGCCGAAAATACCCATTTCTGACGGTAATGCAATAGTTCCGTGGTGAGTGGACCCCGAAATACCAAATTGTGGGCCCATAAGCCTGTGTTGGGGGCTAAGGATTACATTTGATAGGTGTTGGTTGTTGGTTGTTGGCTGTTCGTATTAGATCCATGGCTGAGGCATTTTGATCCCATTGCGAGCCGAGGCTGAATTTGGAGGCTGTTGCTTATTGAAGCGATCTCATGACAGGGCTATATCCAAGCTATGAGTTTAAAATATATTGCGAAGGATATAATAGGATTCTCGCGGCGTTTACCATATCTGGATGCTCTCAAATCACCTTTTCGGCTCGGATACTCGCGGATAAAACTACTTAATAATTAGAGAGCATCTGCGACTCGTTACGACTCGTCCCATGATTCAACACTATTGCAACCATCGTTACCCACAAATATGAATCTTTTCACTTTTTTCACATTCATGGCTTTGGCCGTAGCAAACTCTTTAGCTTCGCCGGTTTCCAACTCGACCTCCTCAGTCTCAAGCCCATCCCCCACGCCCTCGTCCAATTCCACCGTAAAGTTCAATGTAAAATCTTCCTCATCGTCAGGCAAGATCGATTGCGGTCCCGGGAATGGGGTTTGGGTTCCCGGCTCTACCTACTATAACCTTGTTGATGAATTCTGTATGTCGGCAGAGGGTTCAGATATTTCGAGCGGGTACAGTCAGTCCGACACCTACCTCGCGACGCTCACCCCACAGGGTTCGCAAAAGACAGGAGACGCCGGCAAGGTTATTTGTGAGTTTTTCTTTTTTTTCTTCTTCATTCTCATGGTCACTTGAACCAACTGACATATGAACAGTTGCGATTAAGAATGACGGAGAAACACCCGCCTACCATGTCACATATTGGGTGGATGACTGCGCGAACCAGCTGCGGGCTCTGCTTGATGACAATTGTTACGGCTCCAAGGGGGATACCAAAGGAGGAACCAATAAGGTGGGCAGCATCACTTTCGAAGCCACAGTGAAAAAGGGCAATACCTGGTAGTGAGTGCATTACGCGATGCACATGATGATAGCTCGCAGGTGTCATTGGAAGGATCCTGCAGCAGGGATGATGGTGTGTGGGACTGGAGGATTGAACTGGAGGCTTAGGCTGTTCCCGGCGTTCCGCCGATGTTTTAAATAGATTTAAGCGACAGCCTACAAACCAACACTGCCCGCGCCATTTCTTATTTATCTGTGAGCAACCACCCGTCGTGAACTAGCATTCCACCTCCAACATACATCACTTCAATCATGGGCGACGCATCGTGGACCCCAATTTTTGTCACGGCCGATCTACCCATCGAGGTGCATTGCCCGCCATAAAACACCCACTGTGCCATCTATATGCTTATCCGTCAACAGGTCACCAACTCGGTGCTAGAGGCTGCAACAGCAGAAAGATTCCAACCCGAAACAGGCTCCAATGACCTGGTTGGGAATATCTGGGTCCTAATCCAACAGCGAGACCAAGAAACCTTCTCTAAACCAACCAGCGCCCCTGTTGCTGCCTTTCAATCCGATTTTATTGGCGCTACGCCCGAGGAACTTCAGGAGTTCGTTCAGAATCGGTTCGGCGATGGCGGCGTCGGCAAGGGATCAAATGGTTATCTAGATTTTATTTCGAACAACGCATTTGCGATTATTAACGAGCAGACTGCTAGAGAAAATACGATACAGTTTTGGGTGCGGGAGCTTGTTGACGGTATCCAAGAATCTGCTATTCGCGTGGCTTGGGATAGAGGCTCTGAGATAGATGAGGCGCTTACACGATTCGTTCTAGATGAAGAATCTCAAGAAGATCTAGTTGCCTTGGCAAGGAACGCTGCGCCAGATGAGGACTTGGATGCCGATGATGCAGAGGGATTGAAGCAGCAGGTGGAAGATTGGATGACACAGCAAGAGGAAAACCCCCAGAACAAGTGGTTTGAGTTTAAGCTGGATATTTCCAATGCTGTGCAATGCACGCATGGAATTTACCAGCGAGGAGTAGTTGACTTGCTAACCGAACGGGAGGACTTTGACGAGAACGGTGTTTATCGTTAAGATTGCAGACTGAGGGTGACGAGGATTGTGGGGATGGATACATGAGCCGAATAACACCTGCAGAAGCTTTTCGTGCCATGCCCAGTTTGTTTAGTTGTGTACGTCTTTTCGACAGGTTCATCCCGCACGGGCAAGCATTTCAGCCACGAACAAATCAACGGCAGTTTAAACTAGGCAGCTGGATCACATGGGTCACCATCGAACAACCAACACGCATTAACATGTCGCCAACCAGTAATGTCATTATTATGGGCCATGAAATAGACCACGTCCTTGCCCCCCACACCCTCTTATAGTTTCTTTGCTACTAAATTAATCTTGGGCTTTTTTCTTTCGACATTTCAACATCTTTCTCATTGATTTCATCGACTAACCATCCAAGATGCAGCTCTCTGGCCTTGCCATCATCGCTTCATTGTTTGCCTCAGTGTCTGGCATCGTTGTGGATGATAAAAAAACACTACCCTTTTTTGGTATTGATCACCGCTCATTTATGTTGTAGTCACATACGATACGAGGCTTGACGGAGAATCCCTCCGACTTCGCCAACTTGCATGCTGGAAGGATGGAGTTGGTATCCGACCTGGCTATGATGAATGGCGCTTCCGAGGCGATGTCCCCGCTCGCATCATGGCTATCTAGAGTATTGATGGGCCGGATTCCCCGCTTTGCACATCCTGTTGGATACTTGAGTATGGCGGTATTTCTAGATCAATACTTGCTGTGGATCATGCCGACGATGGCTTTGTGTTGGAGTTGGAGCGCATGGATTCCATTACGGGTGGCAAGGCCAAGGAGCTGGGCACAGTCACTGTCAATACCACACAGGTAGCAATGTTGAACTGTTCTCCGTTGATATTGAACTAGAGCTATAGGAAGTTGAAATAGTGGCCTAGAGATCTAATATCAAACGCTTTGAGCGTTAGGTGATAGCAGTAGACTACCAGTGATTTTCTTGGTTGGTATCTTCCACTTCTTCTCTCTTATGACCCGTAACTTTGATGATTGAGATAAGACTAACCCAATTCCTCTTGGATGTGTTTTCTATCAGTTTATGTTATTACTGTGAAGATGTCTTTGATGGTTCGAAAATTAAAATCTTTCTTAGTACCAGGTATAGTTTATTATGTGTTAGATCTCTTAGGATTGCAGCGCCTGGGGGCCCACGTCTATGAGTGGGTACCGACAGGCTGCTAACAAAGATCTACTGAGCTTTATTTTGGCTGGGGTGTTGGCTGCCAGTTGTTGAACCCCAGTAACAGCACCCAATAGAATTGCTAAGAGATTGACAGCGAGTTGTGTGGTTGGTTGTGACCGCTGGTTGCTGGGTGAGCCTGTGAAAAATTCTCGTGAAATCATACATGGTGCTATTTAGTGCGCATATTCTCCCTCTCCGCATCTCATCCCGTTCTTTGACTCGTTGTTTATACCAATGCAATTCCTCTATCGTCCACTAAAGTTAAGCTCTGGAGAATGTTTCATGACGAAATAATAAAAAGCCCAGGGTTCCAGGCTGCTGCGGCAGCCACAGGATACCCCGTCTGGATCTCCGAGGAGGACTTTCGGCGCCCGCGCTTTCCTGGGGATCCTCTCCTTCACCGCCAAATCACGAGCCGGCTGCGCCATGTCGTGCAACAAAAACAAAGCCACTAATTAAGGAAATGGGGTTTTGTTATTGTACGCACCGCCTACAGTCCTGTATTTAAGAACCAGTTTCAGCATGCTCTGGCTATTCTCGACCGATTGGCTTAGATTTACGTGGATCAAGTGGCTGCTTCGATCAGAAGCACCCTGGAATGGATGAAGACCAATAGCCCTAGTGACCTAGCAGACCTGTCCACTGAGCCTGATATGAGACCCAACGAGGAGATTCTGCATTGCTACAAAAACGACGTCCTACAGGATGAGGCACGGCTAAATCGTGCTTCGGTCACGATGGTGTGTGGATATTTCAC
Source organism: Calonectria ilicicola (assembly GCA_020809705.1). NCBI lineage: Eukaryota > Fungi > Ascomycota > Sordariomycetes > Hypocreales > Nectriaceae > Calonectria > Calonectria ilicicola. The sequence goes on along the minus strand of CP085834.1, from coordinate 968,690 downwards.
AAACTGGATGGCAAGTAAACTGGATTGCGGCAGCGATTATAGTGCACGATTCGTTTCCTGCATTTTGCTTGATGCTGAAACACTTGCGCAACTTGCTACAGTACCCGAAGGCTTCCCTCCGCCTGGAACCAGCCCATTCCAAATGATATATTGGGTAAAAATGGTCGAAGCGAATCCTAAGCCTGAAGACGCGTTCCGAGTGCGTATTTTTGGTAGTTATGGCTTGGTTGACTACTGGTTCGAGCGAAACGATGGTGATCGATATATCACAGAAATGGTTGGTTTGAAAGATTTCCAAGGACAGAGAATCCCCTACTATGCCTACTGGTCGAACTTTTAGGTGTGGTGAATTTGCACGTGTCCGGTAGTAGGCTGAGTTTTGGCTCAAACCAAGAACCCTCGAAAAAAATAAAAGTGCACAATTAACTCCAAGGGGAGTTAGATAGAGTAAATGAGACTTGGGTAACTACGCATTTCAAATTGTGTTTCTAGGTCATCGTATAATGTGTCCTTCTAGATAGAGTCAATCAGCCAACCTTAGATGGATAAATGTAAAAAACCCATTGATAGTGACTACTCATCACTCTTGTTCAAAATACCTCGTAGTTTATTCCGTATTCTATGCAATGGAAGACACGATGAACCTTCCTGATCAGACTGTGGATGCAGAGCTTCCGCAACACCCAAATCTTCTTCTACACCGGTTCGCCTCTTCATTGTTTTGTGTATAATCTCTTCAGCAAAAGCTCTGTTTAGGCCTTGTCCAGTCTTACTTGAAACAAGGTGGAATTGTGCTCCAATACCTTCACTAAAATTCGCGCCCTCTTCAGCAGAGATGGCCCATTCCTTTGGCGGTTGATGAGCCCAGGTGGCACATACCCAGATGAGTTTCCCCTGTTGCTGGTGAGGGACAAGAATCTCATGGTATATCCTCTTAGCAAACTCAAAGCTATCCTGGTTAGAAACATTGTATACAAGAATGATGATTTCGCCCTCTCGCGCAACACGAAGCTCCTGCATGAGCTCATCATCACCACCGAGGCTCCGGTAAATATCAAGGACATAGAGGTCTTCGCCAATGAGAACGCTCATCCGGTCTTGACCGGTATCAGAACAGTGCGGTCCAAGATCATCGTGATCATAGACTAACTTTGGAAAAAGTTAGCTTGGATGGAAAATATGTGGGAAAGAATCATGCACACGTACGCGTTGCGTCAGGCCTCGACGCCCACTGTGCTCTTTACCCAACACCGCGATATTAATACGGATGGGAGGGATTTGATACAAGTATTTGCCACTTGGGCTTCTGATGTAGGCCTCCGACATTTGAGCAGTGTTTATTGAAAAACTTTCACTTTCCGCATCGGTTAAGAGTTCAAATTGTCATGAGCGGTTGGCTGCATGGCCAGGATTTGAAACAATCCTAAGAAGTCACGTGGTGTTACTCAGCCCCTTCAGCTGAGCATTCAGCCATGCATGCTGCACTGGGTCAAGAAGTTGGAGGGAAGATGATCAGCATGGGTGTCTTACAAGAAACATCCCAGTCTTCCGCGATCATTTGCTTCAGCCGTTCAGCATCCACATTTTTGCCGAGAAACAAGTGGTGTTGGTTGCAACCGAATTTTATTTGTGGCGAGGAAATCAAGCGTTACCACCCAAAAACCCCTCATGGATGACTGGCCATTGAGCCACTTTTGATGATTTCCGTTTCAATTTAATTGATGGGTAAGCCACCTACCAGGCAGAAAGCCAAAGCCCGCCCTTTTCTACCAATAGGATTTATTGCATGGGTAGAAATGGCGTGCGGCTTAGGATACTCGTTTGACTGAGACTTGAATAATTGAAAAATGTCAATTGGATCCATGAAAGGCTTTCATGGTGTTGGCTTCGCCCCAATCGTGTCTTTATTGGATATAAAGAGTGACAGGGGATAAAAGCTCAAAGTAAATGTTGCGACTGCATGGCGTAAATAAAGCCTATCGCTACTGCATGGCAGCTGCGCCTCCAGGCCCTAATCCTTTCATTACCCCTGGGCTGATCTGCGAAGCACGTACGTCAAGCTAAGCCTTGCACCATCCCCACACTACGCGCATCATTCTGGGTCCAGCAATCCGCCCCTTGCTCATCCTTCTGCGTGGCTATGAAACCTTGAAGGTAAGGTTAATGATATTTTTGTCTTGAGAGACAGAAAACACGAGATAATCAGCCATCCACCAGGCAACTCCGCAATCGGCCAACAGTCTTGGATGGTGTTGGTCGTGTTGCAAGATCCTTGCCATGGGATTCAATACACAACCACAACTCTCTCCTTGATTTATTTTTCTGACCGGACCCACTGTTAAGAAGTCTGCCTAACCCACACTTAAGCTCTTAATATAGGCTTGAGTTGCCATGGCTTCTTAAGGAAATGCTAGTAAGAACCTCTTCTTTCGAGGATTTAAGAGTATTTTCCTAAATATAAATAAGAATAAAAATATTAAGATTAGTTAATAGATGAATGTAATAGATATTGATTTTTAATAGAAAGTTATTTTATAATTTAAATTAATTTTAAATTTTTTTTAATATAATTTATAATAATTAAAGTTATTAAAGTTTAATTTTTATAAGAAGATAGTAAAAGTAAGGAAAAGAAAGATTTTTTAATTAATAATATTAATATTATAAGTTTTAAATTATATAAAAAAATTATAAAAAGAATTAATATTTTTAAAATATTTATAAAGATTTTTAATAAAATAATAAATAATTTTAAAATTTTTTATAAAAAGAATTTTATTATAAACTTTATAAAGAAATTTCTAGATTAAGTAGAATATAAATTTTTTAAAAAGATAGTAAGATCTTTAAAAATTTAGGTAGTAGTTAAGTTATAGCCTAATTTAGAAATAATAATTAATAGAAAGTGCCTATATAATCTAAGATAATTAATACCTAGATTAGGAGCTATATATAGATAGTAGTAGCTAATATAGCCTAATTAATAACTATTATAATAGATCTTAAAGAGGTATCTAAAAAACTAATCCTATTTAATAATAAGAAGGACCTCTATATTCTTATCTAATTATATAATAAAGCCCCTACTAGGCATAAGGAATCTACTAAGATCTTTATTATAATAATTAAGGTTCTTTAGCTTTAGTTAATAAATATTAAATAAGTTAAATATATTATAATTAGTTTCTTATTTATAGTAAGAAATATTATAATTAGAGATTTAATTATAAATAAGAAAAGGAACTATTTTCCTTTTATAAATAAAATAGAAGTAGAGAAATTAATTAAATAAATTATTTATATAATATATAATTATCTATTATCTATATTAATTTTTAAAGGAAGATTAAAAAAAAAAATTTTCTTTTTTTTAAAAGAAAAAATTAAAAGATAAATTGGAATAAGATTAGAAAATATATACTTTATAAAATATAATTCTAATATAAAAAATAAGAAGATAATTCTAATTTTCTTTTTAAAGCTAATTAATAAATAATAGAAACTTTTTAAGACCTCTAGACTTATTTATTTTATTAAAAAATCTTTAATATTTAAATAATATAGAATATACTAGGACTTCTACTTTAATACCTATTATAAATAAAAGCCTCTTTACTAATATTATAGTAATAAAGAATATATAGAGATAGATTATGTTATGACCCATGACATGCCTAGGCAGTCAAAGATGGCAGAACCAATATTCGCTTACCCTATAGCCCCATACCAACCAATAAGAAAGCGCTTATAAGCAATCATCTATAATATTAGTAATTATCCTATAATTAATACCTTAATTATTACTATATTAGATAGAATTAATATAGTAAGCGCTTACTAGGTAATAGTATATAAATAGATTAGAATCTACCCTTATAATTAATATTAATTAGCTTTTAATATAATTTAATTATTTTAATTATAATTAATTATTATTTAATATAATATTTCTATTATTTTATTTATTATAATATATTTAATTATTTTATTAATAATAAACTCTTTATTTTAATTAATTTATTAAATTAAGAATTAATTAAATTATTATATATTAAAAACTTTTATTTAATTAATTATTTATATTAATAATTAAATAATAATAATATTTAAAAAGAATTTTATTATTATTATTTTTTTTAATAATATTAAATTAATTATAAAATTATAATAAATTAAAAAAAAACTTATAAATATATAAGCTTAACTTAAAATAAAAAAAGCTAGAATTATTATAATTAAAGAAAGTAAGAGTAAAGATATTAATAAAATTCTAAGATCTCCAATCCTAGAACCTTTTTTAAAGAAAGCTACTAATATAGTTCTTTTCTTTACTTAAATAAAAAAATACTTTTATTTCTTTTTAATCTAATTTATAATTCTTAAAGTTTAAATATTATATATTAAAATCCTTTTTAAGAAAATATAAAAGTATAATTTAAATTTATTATAAAAGATTATTTAAAAAATAAAAATAATATTAATTAAATTAAAAAAATTTAAAAAAATTTTAAAAATTAAGAAAATTTTAAGATTATTATTAAAAATAATTTTAATATAATTAATATAAAATAATAAATTATAAATTAATTATATAAATTTAAATAAATAAAATCTTATAATTAATATTTAATTAAATTTAAAAAAATTATAATATAAATAGTTTAAGATAATAATATATTAATAAAACTTTATTATAAAGATTTAAAAAGTAAAATTAAAAATAAAATCTATAAAAAAGATTAATTAGAAAAACTCTAAAAGTATATTAAAAGTATTATTAAAATTAATAAAAGATAATTTAATTAATATAAAGAATATATTTAAAATAATAAAACCTTATATATTTTAAATAAAAAAAACCTAAAATAAGTAATAAAGTATTATATATAGGACTTATTTAGAATTAATAGAACTTAATATTATCTAGAATTATAATAAAAGTAAGATTACTTACTTTAATTATAAAAAGAAAGAATATAAATCCTTTAAATATTATTTCTTAAAAATAGAAAATTAATTTAAATTTATATTAAAAAAATAAAAATAATTTAATATTATAAAAATTTAATAAATCTTAGTATTAAAAGGGAAAGGGAATATTATAAGAAAAGTTATTTTTATTATTATTAGGAAATATAAATTAACTATTATAGTTAAATAGTATATAAAAGATTATAAATTATATAAGATAAAACTTATTCTATAATAAGAAATTAATAAAACTATTTAAAAAGTATAGTTAATTTAATAAAAAAGCTAGTTCTACCTCCTCTATAAATGATTAAAATAAGCTAAGAAAATAGAAATCCTTATATTCATCCTAAATATATATACTAATAAAGCACTAATATAGTAAAATACTTATATTTATAATAAAAATAGAAATAGAAAATAGATAATTAATATTAAAAAAATAATTTAATAAATTAAAGAATCTTTATAAGATAAAAATAAAATCTTCCTACTTATATAAAGTAAATAATAATTAAAAAACTATAATCCTTAACCTATCCAATATTAAAAAAATAATCTTAAACTAAATATAATATATAAAGAATATAAGAATATTTTATAAGTAAATTATTATAATTATAATTACCTTTAATATATAAAGTAAAAATAATATATAATATACTTTTTTATTAAAGTAAAAGATATAATTATTTATTATATTTATAGAAAATACTTTAATTAATATAAAGTAATAGAAAGAAATCTTTATTATTAGTTTATTATATTAGAATTAAGTAAGCTTAAATTCTCTAATTATAATAAGCTATTTTAGAATAAATATTAAAATCTTAAATATAATATTTATATAATAAATAAAATAATAATTTAATATTAAATAAAATTAAAAAATAAATAAAGCCCTTTATAGAAAAGTAATAGAAGTAATTAGGGTAATAATCTCTAAAGTTATTAAAAGAATTTTTAAAAAAGCTTTATATTTTATAATTAAAAAGTAATTTTAATAATAATTAGAAATAAAAATAAGAATTAAAAAGAAATAATATAATATTATAATAAATAATAAAGTTAAATAAAATTATATTAATTTTTAAATAATTAATTAACTTTAATTATTATGAATAATAAAAGCTAATTTATATAAAATTATTAATATAAAAGAAATCTCTTTTAATTATAATAATAATATTATAAATAAAAAGATTAATTATTTAAAAGTCTTTATTAAAAGAAAGAATTAAGGAATAATCTTTAATATTATTAATATTAGATAATATAATCTAGTTTTAGAGTACCTATAATTATATTAATATAATCTTAATATCTACTAATATACTAACTAAATATAAATATTTAAAAAGTATAATATAATTAATAATATTTTTATAAAAAATAATAAAAGATTTTAAACTTTTAATCTTAATTAAGTAAAAGATATAAGTAAAGGAAAATCTTTATTATTTAAAAAATAAAATATAAATATAAAAATAATTAAAAAAAATAAAAATAATAAATAATTATTTATTTTAAAATATAATTTTAATAAATTAATAAAAGCTTTAAAAAATAAAAATTAAAATAAAAATAAATAAATTATATAATATATCCCTATAATACTAAATCTATAAAAAGCTTTTTATAAAAGAACTAGATATTAGATTACCTAAGTTTAATTAGTAAGATTATAAAATTATTTTTAAAAATAGATTTAATATTTAATTTTACTTTATTTATAATCTTAATTAAATTAAGCTTAATATTTTAAAGGAATATATCTAAGATATATTTAAAAAAGAATATATTTATATTTTAAATTTTAAAGTTAATTATTTTATTATATTTATATTTAAAAAAAATAAAAATTATATTTTATTATAAATTATTAATAACTTAATAATATTATTATTAAAGATTATACTTTATTATTATTAATTAATAAAATAAAAGATTATCTTTATAAAGTTAATATCTTTACTATATTAGATCTTAAAGGAATATATAATCTTATTTATATTAAAAAAAATATAAATAAAAAACTATTTTTTAAATTAAATTTAAATTATTTAAATATTTAATTATATTTTTTAAATTTATAAATATATTAATATTATTTTAATAAATAATAATTAATATATTATAAAAATACTTAAATATCTTTATTATCTACTACCTAAATAATATCTTTATCTTTTTTAAAAATAAAAAAGAATATAAAGAATATATCTATAAGATCTTAAAAGCCCTTTAAGATATTAAACTTTTAATTAAATTAAAAAAAGTAAGTTTTATATTTAAAAAGTAGAATTCCTAGAATATATTATTAATTCTAATGAAATTTATATAAACCTAAAGAAAATTATTATAGTAAAGAATTAAAAGGAACCTATTAATATAAAGAAAATATAAGTCTTTCTTAGATTTATTAATTATTATTAAAGATTTATTAAAAGATTTAATAAAATTACTTTAGATATAATAGAACTAATTAAAAAAGAATTATCTTTTAATAAAAAAATAAAATATAATAATTATTTAAAGTTATAAAAAATACTATTTTAAAAGAACCTATCCTTACAATATTCAACCCTAATAAGCCTATAGAGCTAGAAACTAATATATTAGACTTTGCCCTAGGGGTCTAGATTGGATAATAAGATAAATAAGAAAATCTATATCTTATAATATTCTACTTATATAGATTATATAGCCTTAAGCTAAATTACTCTATCTATAATAAGAATTTCTTATTATTATTAATACTTTTAAAGAATTTTAATAATATCTTTTAGAAAGTAATTATAAAATTATAATATATATTAATTATAAAAATATTACTTATTTTATAATTATTTAAAAATTTAATAAAAGGTAATTATAATATATAGAATATTTATTTAAATTTAATTACTAAATTATCTATATTAAAGGAATTAAAAACAATTATACTAATATAATTAGCTACTAATCTAACTATAATATAAAAAAACTAAAAATATAAAAAAAACTATTAATTTATAATATTAATAAAGATTTAAAATAAGCCCTAATTAATAAAATAATAATAAAAATAAAGAAAATAATTATTACTATAAAAGTAAAAGGACTACTATATATAACCAAAATAACTATTATAGAAATACTAATATAATAAGTAGGATAAAGTAATCTATTACTAAGGAAAATTAAAGAATATAATCTAGTACTTTTAGAAAAAGAAAAAATAAATTACTTATAAATACTAAAAGAATATTAAATAGAGTTAATAAAGGATATTTATAAATATCCCTTATATAGCTATAAAGATATTAATAAAATCTTTAAATAAGTCAAATAGATATTTTCTTTTAATAAAATGAAAAAGAAAGTTAAATAAGTATATAAGGAATATAATTTATATTAATACTTTAAAAAACTAAGATATAAATTATATAGATTATTATAATTATCTTTTATTATATAATAATCATAAAATTTAATTATAATAGACTTTATTATTAATCTTCCTTTATTAATAAACCTTATTATAGAAGTATATTATAATAATATTTTTATTATTATTAATTACTTTATAAAAGTAATATATTATTTCCTTTATAATAAAGTAATAAAAAAAGAACAATTTACCTATCTTTTCTTTTAAAATATAATTATTATATATAGATTACTAATTAAAATTATTTTAAATAAAGGATAATTATTTATATTTAAGTTTTAATAAAGCCTAATATTCTTAATAAGATTAAATTATAAGCTAAATATAGCTTTTTACCCTTAAATAAATAAATAAACTAAATACTAAAATTAGGAAATTAAGTAATATCTATAATACTATATTAATTATAAATAAATTAATTAAATAGAAAAATTACCTATTATATAATTAGTATATAATATATCCTATAATTATAATATTAAGATAATACTAATAAAAGCTAATTTTAGCTTTATATTAGATATTTATTAAGTCTTTTTAGAAGGTATAATTCAAGTAAAAGCTATAATTAAATTAAATAATTTAAAAAAATTATATAAAGAAATAAAAATAAAACTTAAGTTTATCTATAATATAATAAAAAGATATTATAACTTAAAAAAGCTAAAAGAACTATCCTTCTTAAAGAAAGATATAATCTATTTAATAATAAAAAATCTTATAATAAAAAAATAAAATAAAAAAATTAACTTTATATAAATTAAATTATACCTAATTAAAAGAAAAATATTAAAAAATAACTACAAACTTAACCTCCTAAATAACATTAAAATTTACCCTATCTTCTATATCTCACTACTAGAACCTAGTAATAGCATCTAGGTAAATATAGAACCTAAATATAAACTATAAATAAAAAATCTAAAAGATTAATAAAAAATTAAAAAAATCTTATAAAAAAAAAAGAAAATAAAAAATTTAAAATTAAATAAAAAAGCTATAAAGAAATAATCTAAGAATTTACTAAATACCTTATATATTACTTAAAGATACTAGAAGCATTCCTAAAGATATAATACCAAGCAAACTATTAAAATTAATAGCATTCTAATTAATAATATTTATAACCCTTAAAGATTATATTTAAATAATAGCCTCTAATTTCACCTAATCTATCTTCTTTAATTTATTTAAAGAAAAAGATTTTAATATATTATCTTTATATCTTTTATTTTAAGCTAATACTTTTAATAATAAAGATAGAATAAATGGTTTAAGGACTCTTAAACTTTAGCTTATATAATAAATATTTTTATTTATATATAAAGGAATTCCTTCTTAGCTACCTCCTCTTCTATATCTAAATAATTAAACTTCTAATTTATCTAGATTATTATAAAATATTAGTACCTACTTATATTTATTATTTATAAAAATAATATATATATAGCTAAAGATATCTCTAAAATATTACATATTTTACTATAATAGGTATATTTATTATAATAATTATTAAAATCTAGTAATATCTTATATTATAAATTCTTAAAAAATAAAAAGAATATAATATAATTTTAAAGTTAATTAAATTAATAAGCTAGGCTTAAGTATTAATATAAAAATATAATTTAAAATTACTTAAATTATAAAATATAATTAGAAAATATTTTAAAGATTAAAAATAAGAAACTTATACATAAAATCAATCTAATAAGCCTTAAGAATAAGATTAATAAAAAAAGAACATTATATTATAACCTATAATACACCTAGGTAGTTAAAAATAGCAGAACTAACATTCACTTACCCTATAGCCCTATATTAACCAATAAGAAAGCACTTATAAATAATCACCTATAACATTAATAATCATCCTATAATTAATACCTCAATCATCACCACATTAAATAGAACTAATACAATAAGCGCCTACTAAATAATAATATATAGATAGATTAGAATCCGCCCTTAGAACTAATATTAACCAACTTTTAATATAACTTAATTACCTTAATTACAATTAACTATTATCTAATATAATATTTCCATTGCTCTATTTACCATAACATACCTAACCATCCTGCTAATAATAAATCCTTTATTCTGATTGGTTCATTAAGTTAGGAATTGACCAGACCGTTACAGATTATAATAAGCCAATTAAATATACCAACTACTTAGGCCCTTACCTTATAATTAATAAGACCTATAAGACAAGGCTTATTAAAAAGAATAAGGCCTAGTAAAGACCAATTAAGGAGAAGAGGGGTAAATCTAGGCAATAGAAGCAGACTAGTATATTAAGTACTAGATAGCACTTAAGAAAAATAGATCTACTAAAGCCCTTAAACCAGTAAGGTTCTACCTTATAATTTCTCTTTTAATAATCTTTAATAAAGATATAAGTATATTTATATACTTAACCTCTAGTAAGACCCTGGCCCTTGTAAAGGCTAATAATATATATACAGTAAGCACGCCCTATAACAAACTAGATTCACAACTAAGGTAAAGCACAAATAGGACCGCAATAGACCTCTGTTCTTATTACTAAGACTTTAACTTAACAAATTGTAGAACCATTTGCCTGCACTTACTATATAATATTATTATAGGTGTTTTTGCTTTATAGTATCTTATATTAATATATATTTAATATATATATTTAATTAGTTCTTTTAGTTTTATATTTTTATAATTATTTTTTTCTTTTAGAAGCTTATTTTTAAATTTTAAGAGAATTTAATAAAAATAATATTATTTTTATATTTTATTATTTTATTTTTTATATATTTTTTTAATTTATTTATAATATTTATATATTAAAGTTATTATATTTTTAAAATAAATTTTAAATTTTTATATATTATATTTTATAGATTATTTAATTTATTTAATTTAATATAATATTTTATTATTATTATTTTTATATATAATAATCTTCTTAATCTTTTATTTATTCTCTTTCTTAATTAGCTTTAATAAATAAATAATAGTATTATCTTTAATACCTTCTTAAGGTTTAAGTAAGAAAATTAAGAAAATATTATATATTTATTAGTATTACTTAGGTAGGTATATTCTATAAGCCTATTATCTTATTTCTTTAATAATAATAATTTTAATAAATTTAAATATAAGCTTCTTATATTTAAATCTAAAATTTCTTATAAATAAATTAATAATTTATTCTTTTTTATATTTTATAATAATATATCTTTTATTATAATATTTAATTTATACTTCTATAACTTTCTATTAATATTATTAAATTTAAATATATATATAATTTAAGGTTTTAATATACTTTTATATACCTTATATATAAATCTTTAAATACTTTAAAATATACTTAATTATTTTAAAATAATAATTATATAATACTTATATTAATAATACTTTAATAATACTATATTAATTATTATTATAAGTAAACTTACTTTTAAGAAATTATATTATTTATTTTTTAAAATTTCTTTTATAAATAATCTTAAATATCTTTTTAAAATCTAATATATTTACTTAATTTACCTATTAGTCTAAGGATAATAGATAGTAAATAATTACTTAATTATTACTTATTCTTTTATTAATTCTTCTTAGAACTAGCTTATAAATAACTTATTTTAATTATTTATAATACTTTTTAATATTTTATATTAATATTTTATATATTTATATAATATTTATATTATTTAAATAATAGTAAGTATTTTCTTTATAAATATAAATATAATAAATTTTATTATATAATAGATAATTATAAAAATAATATTATATTTTTTTTATTATTATAAATACTTTAAAATAATCTTATAATAAAATCTATATTAATTTCTTAAAAGAGATATATTAGTAGTAGTAGAGATTATAGCTTCTTATATAATCTATAATATAAAGTTTATATATTTTAATATACTTAATATTTTAAAATATAATTATATATATTTTTTATAATTTCTTTTTAATAAAATTTTCTTTTAATAAATTTAATTATTTTAATAACTTCTATATACCTTATCTTTAAATTATTATAATATTTATAAAATATTTTAATTCTTAATATATATTATATTAAAATAATTAACTTTCTTTTATAAAAAAGTATACTATTTTTATTTAAGTAATATACCTTTATATCTCTAATATCTTATTTAATCTTCTATACTTACTATTAATAAAAAGAATCTTTAATCTATAATTCTTAGATTAGTTCTTTTAATTATATAAATAATTAAATAAGAAATATTATTTTATTTTTTATAAGTTTTTTTATAATAAAATATAAAATAAGTTATTTTAGATTAATTACTTTAGCTTTTAATAAGTTTTTATAGTTAAAATATATAATCTCTTTTTATTAAATATTTTTTTTATAATAATATTATTAATTTTTTATTATTATATAATTAAAAAGATTATAATTATATTCTACTAATCTAGTAATCTAATAATTTACTTTTAATCTAAAAATAAAAAACCTTTATTTATTACTTAATATATAAATATATTATTTCTAAAATTAATATAAATAATTTATATATAAATATTAATAATCTTAATTTTATTTTTTATATTAATAATTATATATTATATATTTAATAATAATTCCTTTACTAATTAAAGCTTTTTTATAAATATAAGAAATATATTTTCATATATAATTTCCCCTTTTATATAATTTAATTATCTTAATAAACTATTTACTAGATTAAGCTTCTCTAGTCTATATTTAAGATCAAAAGTAAACAAGAATAGCCTATAAATTTATTTTATAAGTCTTCCTTTAAAATCCTTTATTAAAGCTTTAATAATACTTTTAAAAATAAAGTAATTTATTAATATTATAAATTTCTTTAATAATTTTAATAAATAATAATTTTAATACTTTAAGTTTTTAATAATTATAAATAATTTTTATTATTTAATTCTTTAATATTATTTAATATTAAAGAGCTTCTTTAATTAATAAACTATTAGATATTATTAATCTTCTATAAGTTATAATAAGATCTTTAAAATAGCTTTAATAGATATATCTATTTTAATATAGGCTTTTAAAATTAGATCTTAATATTATAACATAATTATTAAATAGAAGATTATTTTTAATTTCTAGAATATATCTTCTTTAATCTTAATTTAAGTAAAATCTCTAGTCTTATAATTATTCTTACTTTTTTTTAAATAACTTTATTAAAGATTCTATTATTTTAAAATATTTAAAAATAAATTTTTAATAAAAATTATAAAAGTTAAAAAATATTTATATATTTTTATATAAGATTAATTTTTTTATTTAATAATAGATTAAATTTATATAAGATTTATTTTAATATTTTTCTAAGTAATTATATATTTTAAGAATTTTATCTTTTATTAATAAAAAGTATATTTAAAGAGTTTAATATATAATTAAAAATTATATAATTATTTAAAGATCTTTTTAATATTTTTAATATATTATTTTTTTATTTTAAAATAAATAATAATATTATTTAAATATATAATATAATAGGTATTTAAAAGTTTTATAAATATATAGTAAATATATACTTAAAAGGTAGCTAAAGTATTGGTTAATTTAAATAATATAATTATATATTTAAAGTAATTATATTAAATTTTAAAAGTAGTTTTCTATTTATTATTCTTTTTAATTCTAATATAATAATATATATTATAAATATTAATCTTAATAATCTATCTTACTTTTATTAATCTATTTAAAAGGTTATTAATAAATAGGAGTAAATATTAATTTTTAATAGTAATTATATTAAGATCTTTATAGTTTATATATAAATATATAATATTATTTTTCTTTAATATAAATAATATTAATATACTAATAATACTAATTTGTAAAGATGTAGGACCAAGAGGACCAATTAAGCATACATACTGAATATATACTAGCACAAGATATTATAAGGCAAGGACACCTATAATAGTATTATATAATAAGTGTAAGTAAATAATTTTATAATTTATTAAATTAAAGTTTTAATAATAAGAATAAAGGTTTATTATAGTTCTATTTATATTTTATTTTAATTATAAATTTAATTTATTATAATTTTTTAATTTCTTTTTTTTAAAAGATTAATATATTATATAATAGATAGAGCTATTAGAAGCTTAGGAAGGATTAATATTATATTATTACTTTTTAAATTAATAAGGATTTATTATAGTAAGTAAGAGTTATAAATATAGGCTATATATAGTTAAAAGTATAAATAGGAACTTTAAGAAGAGTTTATTTAAAGAGATAAAGTTTTAAAGAATCTAGATATATCTTTTATTTTAATTTTTAAAAGTATTTTAATTATAAAATTAAAAAAGTAAAAATTTTAAAATTTAAAGAATATTAAAGAATAAATATTATTATTATTTATAATATAAATTTTATATAATATAAAGGAAATTATAATATTTATAAAAGATTTTATAATTATAATAGTTTAATAATAGAAATAGTTCTAAATATAATAATAATAACTTTAAGCTTAATAATAGTAATTCTAAATAAATATATTATATTAATTAGCTATATAGCTTAATATAGATCTAAGAAAGGACTATAAAAAACCTTTATTATATAATTATAAAAGGCTTAATAAAGATATATTAAATATCTAAATTAATAACTAGATCTATACTATTAAAGCTAATAATAACTTATAGCTAGGTAGTTCTACTATATAATGTATAAAGTAGATTATAACTAAGTTCTTATACTTTTTATAAATATAATAATATAATTATATTAAAGAGCTTATTAACTAAAACCCTTTATAAGAAGACTTTCTTATTTTTATATATAAGATATATATTAATCTAAATCTACATAAGTACTAGCCCTATAATAAATTACTATCTTTAAAGTAAAAGAAGAATTATACACTATAATAACACTTTATTATATAAATAGCCCTATATACTATACTAGATATTAAAGGCCTAAAGGATAATATTATCTTAGTTTATTAGTATTATTTTAGGTTATAGCTTAAATTAAAAATAGAAATATTAAAATAAAAAGTAAAGTTTAAAAAGCTTTATAAAGTAATTAATAAAGCTAAGTAATTTTAAATTTATTTTTATTAAAATAATTAAAAAGTATAAAAGAGTAATAGTATTAAAAGACTACTTCTTAATTAATAAAAAGGCTTTTAGAAGTAATATTTTAATAATTATAAAGGCTAAAATAGAGATTAAGATAAAGATAAAAGCTAAGAAAGTATACTTAAATTAATCTTTTTAAGAGATAATATTAAATTTATTTTTTTTATTACTTTTAATAATATAAAGAAAATTGTTAATTTTAATTATATTTAATTTTTAATTTATTATATTTATAATAAAAAAGGTTATATTTCTTTTTATTATTTATTATAATAAAAAAATAATATATTTTTTAAAGTTATTAAAATTTAAATTATTAATAATAATTTTATTAAAATAGATTTATTAAAAAATAAGTAGGTATAAACTTAATATATAAAGCTACTATATATAAGAAACTTCTATCTTTAAAATAGATTATTTAAGGAAAAGTATTAATATTTAATACTTATAAAAAAGAAGAAGTTTAGATAGATATAAATATTTATATATAAATAGACCTTATTAGCTAATAATTAATATAAAGATTAGGTTTAAAGCTAGCCCTAGATATAGCTATACTTATATTAGAAAGCTATAATAAAACTATATTAACTTTATATAAGGTATATTAATTAATTTTATTTTTAATTAATTATTAAAGAATACCTTAAAAGATCTAAAAAGTATTTATTAAAATATAATATTTAAAAGATACTAATAATCTACTTCTTTTAAATAGTTTTAAAAGTAAAGAAGGTATTATAATTAATATATATAATTATTATTAAATATATAAATCTATTTTTTTATAAAATTTAAAAATATTATAAAAAAATTAATAAAAAATAGTAAAAAAGTCTATATACTTTATACTATTAATATACAATTATTAAAAAAAGAGTTAGTTAAGATTTTAAAAGATAAAGCTATTAATAATAATATTAGTATATTACCTTTAAAGTTATAACTAAAATAATATATATTTAATAAAGTAAAGATAATAAAGTTATTACTTTTTAAAAATATAAAGTATTCTATTAATACTATAAAAAGCAAAAAGCCTCTATATAGTCTATTATATTTATTAAATGTTAAATAGTATTATATATTATAAATATATATAATAAATAATATTATTAGTAGTAGGATATAATTATTAGTTAGTGTTATTAGTATATTAATATTATTTATATTAAAGAAAGATAGTATTATATATTTATATATAGATTATAGAGGTCTTAATATAATTATTATTAAGAATTAATATCTACTTTTATTTATTAATAATCTTTTAAATAGATTAGTAAAAATAAAATAGATTATTAAGATTAATATTTATAATATATATTATTATATTAAAATTAAAAAAAGTAATAGATAAAAGATTATTTTTAAAACTTAATATAATTACTTTAAGTATATAATTATATTATTTAAGTTAATTAATACTTTAACTATCTTCTAAGTATATATTTACTATATACTTATAAAACTTTTAAATATTTATTATATTATATATCTAAATAATATTATTATTTATTTTAAAATAAAAGAATAATATATTAAGAATATTAAGAAGGTTTTTAGGCAATTATATAATTTTTAATTATATATTAAACTCTTTAAATATACTTTTTATTAATAAAAGATAGAATTCTTAAAATATATAATTACTTAAAAAGATATTAAAATAAATCTTATATAAATTTAATTTATTATTAAATAAAAAAATTAATCTTATATAAAAATATATAAGTATTTTTTAACTTTTATAATTTTTATTAAAAGTTTATTTTTAAATACTTTAAAATAATAAAACCTTTAATAAAATTATTTAAAAAAAGTAAGAATAATTATAAAGCTAGAGATCTTATTTAAACTAAAATTAAAAAAGATATATTTTAGAAATTAAAAATAGCCTTCTATTTAACAATTATCTTATAATATTAGGATCTAATTCTAAAAGCTTATATTAAAATAGATATATCTACTAAGATTATTTTAAAGATCTTATTATAATTTATAAAAGATTAATAATACTTAATAGCCTACTAATTAAGGAAACTCTTTAGTACTAAATAATATTAAGGAATTAAATAGTAAGAGCTATTTATAATTATTAAGAGCTTAAAGTATTAAAATTATTATCTATTAAGATTATTAAAGAAGTTTATAGTATTAATAAATTACTTTATTTTTAAAAGTATTATTAAGGCTTTAATAAAAGATCTTAAAGGAAGATTTATAAAATAAATTTATAAGCTATTCTTATTTAATTTTAATCTTAAATATAAACTAAGAAAGCTTAATTTAATAGATAGTCTATTAAGATAACTAGATTATATAAAAAGGGAAATTATATATAAAAATATATTTTTTATACTTATAAAAAAGTTTTAATTAATAAAGGAATTATTATTAAATATATAATATATAATTATTAATATAAAAAATAAAACTAAGATTATTAATACTTATATATAAACTATTTATATTAACTTTAAAAGTAATATACTTATATATTAAATAGTAAATAAGAGTTTCTTACTCTTAGATTAAAAGTAGATTATTAGATTATTAAACTAATAGAATATAATTATAATCTTTTTAATTATATAATAATAAAGGGCTAGTAATATTATTATAAAGGAGAGCGCTTAATAAAAAGAGATTATATACTTTAACCATAAAGATCTATTAAAAGCTAAAATAATTAATCTAGAATAACTTATTCTATATTCTATTATAAGAGAGCTTATAAAAAATAAAATAATATTTCTTATTTAACTATCTATATAATTAAAAGAACTAATTTAAGGATTATTGTTATAACCCAAACACCCAAAGGCGGTGACCACAGGCAGAACCCCAACCAATCATAACAAAACTACCCTAGACCCACATAACTAACTAATAAAAGTAAAGTCAAACAGCCCCCACTTAATATTACCAAAGATTGTAATAAATATTATTAAACTAACTCCATTTAATTATTATAATAATAAAACCTTAAATATAGTAATATATAGATAGATTAGACCTTATTATAAGAGAGAGAATTAATTAATTTTTAATATAATTTAATTACTTTAATTATAATTAACTATTACCTAATATAATATTTTTATTACTTTATTTACTATAATATATCTAACCATTCTACTAATAATAAACCTTTTATTTTAATTAATTTATTAAGTTAGGAATTAATTAAATTATTATATATTAAAAGCTTTTATTTAATTAATTATTTATATTAATAATTAAATAATAATAATATTTAAAAAGAATCTTACTATTACTACTTTTTCTAATAATATTAAATTAATTATAAAACTATAATAAATTAAAAAGAAACTTATAAATATATAAATATAATTTAAAGTAAAAAAAGCCAGAACTATTACAATTAAAGAAAATAAGGGTAAAGATATTAATAAAATTCTAAGATCTTTAATCTTAGAATCCTTTTTAGGAAAGGCTGTTAATATAGTCCCCTTCCTTATCTAAATAAAGGGATATTTTTACTTTTTTTAATATAATTTGTAATTTTTAAAGCCTAGGTATTATATATTAAAACCCTTCTTTAAGGAGATATAGGAGTATGGTTTAAACCTATTATAAAAGATTATTTAGAAAATAAGGATAATGTTGATTAAAATAAAAAGATTTAAGAGATTTTTAGAGATTAGGAATATTTTAAAATTGTTATTAAAGATAATTTTAGTATAATTAATATAAAATAATAAGTTATAAATTAGTTATATAAATTTAAATAAATAAAATCTTATAATTAATATTTAGCTAAATTTAAAAAAATTATAATATAAATAGCTTAAAATAATAATATATTAATAGAACTTTATTATAAAGGCTTAAAGAGTGAAGTTAAAGATAAAATCTATAAAGAAAACTAGTTAGAAAAACTCTTAGAGTATATTAAAAGTATTATTAAAATTAATAAAAGATAATTTAACTAATATAAGAAATATACCTAAAATAATAAAAACCTATATATCCTAAATAAAGAAAAAACCTAAAATAAGTAATAAAATATTATATATAGTACTTATTTAAAATTAATAGAACTTAATATTACCTAAAAATATAATAAAAGTAAGATTATTTATTTTAATTATAAAAAGAAAGAATATAAATCCTTTAAATATTACTTCTTAAAAATAGAAAATTAATTCAAACTTATACTAAAAGGATAAAAATAACTTAATATTATAAAAATTTAATAGATTTTAGTATTAGAAGAAAAAGAGAATACTATAAGAAAAGTTATTCTTGTTGTTATTAAGAAATATAAATCAACTATTATAATTAAATAATATATAAAAAACTATAAATTATATAAAATAAAACTTACCTTATAATAAGAAATTAATAAGATTATTTAAAAAGTATGGTTAATCTAATAAGAAAGCTAGTCCTACCTTCCCTATAAATAATTAAAATAAGCTAAGAAGATAAAAATCTTTATATCTATCCTAAATATATATACTAATAAAGTATTAATATAATAAAATATTTACACTTATAATAAAAATAAAAATAGAAAATAAATAATTAATATTAAAAGAATAATTTAATAAATTAAGGAATTCTTATAAAATAAAAATAAAGTCTTCTTACTTATATAAAGTAAATAACAATTAAAAAATTATAATCCTTAATCTATCTAATATAAGAAAAATAATTCTAAATTAAATATAATATATAAAGAATATAAGAATATCTTATAAATAAATTATTATAATTATAATTACCTTTAATATATAAAATAAAAATAATATATAATATACTTTCTTATTAAAGTAAAAGATATAGTTATTTATTATACTTATAAAAGATACTTTAATTAATATAAAGTAATAGAAAGAAACTTTTATTATTAGTTTATTATATTAGAATTAAATAAGCTTAAGTTCTCTAATTATAATAAACTACCCTAGAATAAATATCAAGATCTTAAATATAATATTTATATAATAAATAAAGTAATAATTTAATATTAAATAAAATTAAAAAATAAATAAAGCCCTTTATAAAAAAGTAGTAGGAGTAGTTAAGGTAATAATCTTTAAAATTACTAAAAGAACTTCTTAAAAAAGCTCTATACTTTATAATTAAAAAGTAATCTTAATAATAATTAAAAATAAAAGTAAGAATTAAAGGGAAATAATATAATATTATAGTAAATAGTAAAGTTAAATAAAATTATATAAATTCTTAAGTAATTAATAAACTTTAATTATTATAAATAATAAAAATTAATTTATATAAAATTATTAATATAAAAGAAACCTCTTTTAATTATAATAATAATATTATAAATAAAAAGATTAATTACTTAAAAGTCTTTATTAAAGGAAAAAACTAAGAAATAACCTTTAATATTATTAATATTAGATAGTATAATCTAATCTTAGAATACTTATAATTATATTAATATAATCTTAATATCTACTAGTATATTAATTAAATATAAATATTTAAAGAGTATAATATAATTAATAATATTTTTATAAAATATAATAAAAGATCTTAAATTTCTAATTTTAATTAAATAAAAAATATAAATAAAAAAGAATCTTTATTACTTAAAAAAATAAAATATAAATATAAAAATAATTAAAAAAAATAAAAATAATAAATAATTATTTACTTTAAAATATAATTCTAATAAATTAATAAAAGCCTTAAAGAAATAAAGGCTAAAGTAGAAATAAATAGATTATATAATATACCCTTATAATACTAAATCTATAAAAAGTTCTTTATAAAAGAACTAGATATTAGACTACTTAAGTTTAATTAGTAAAATTATAAAATTGTTTTTAAAGATAGATCTAATACCTAATTTTACTTTATTTATAATCTTAACCAAATTAAGCTTAATACCTTAAAGAAATATATTTAAAATATATTTAAAAAGGGATATATTTATATTTTAAACTTTAAAATTAATTATTTTATTATATTTATATTTAAAAAAATAAAAAATTATATTTTATTATAAATTATTAATAACTTAATAATATTATTATTAAAGATTATACTTTACTATTATTAATTAATAAAATAAAGGATTATTTTTATAAAGCTAATATCTTTATTATATTAAATCTTAAAAGAATATATAATCTTATTTATATTAAAGAAGAATATAAATAAAAAACCACTTTCTAAATTAAATTTAAATTATTTAAATACCTAGTTATACCTTTTAGACTTATAAATATATTAATATTATTCTAATAAATAATAACCAATATATTATAAAAATACTTAAATATCTTTATTATTTATTATCTAGATAATATCCTTATTTTCTTTAAAAATAAAAAAGAATATAAAGAATATATTTATAAGATCTTAAAAGCCCTCTAAGATATTAAATTTTTAATTAAATTAAAAAAAGTAAGTTTTATATTTAAAAAGTAGAATTTTTAAGATATATTATTAACCTTAATAAAATTTATATAGATCTAAAGAAAGTTATTATAATAAAAGATTAGAAGGAATCTATTAATATAAAGAAAGTATAAGCCTTTCTTAGATTTATTAATTATTACTAAAGATTTATTAAAGGATTTAATAAAATTATTTTAAATATAATAGAATTAATTAAAAAAGGAATTACCTTTTAATAAGAAAATAAAATATAATAATTATTTAAAATTATAAAAAATATTATTTTAGAAGAATCTATCTTTATAATATTTAACCTTAATAAGTCTATAAAGCTAGAAACCAATATATTAGACTTTGTCTTAAAGGCCTAGATTAGATAATGAGATAAATAAGGAAATCTATATTCTATAGTATTTTACTTATATAAGTTATATAGCCTTAAGCTAAATTACTTAATCTATAATAAAGAATTTTTTATTATTATTAATACTTTTAAAGAATTTTAATAATATCTTTTAAAAAATAATTATAAAATTATAATATATATTAATTATAAAAATATTATTTATTTTATAATTATTTAAAAATTTAGTAAAAGGTAATTATAATATATAGAATATCTATCCAAATTTAATTACTAAATTATTTATATTAAAAAAATTAAAAATAATTATACTAATATAATTAATTATTAATCTAATTATAATATAAAAAAATTAAAAATATAAAAAAAACTATTAATCTATAATACTAATAAAAAATTAAAATAAACCTTAATTAATAAAATAATAATAAAAATAAAAAAAATAATCATTATTATAAAAGTAGAAGGATTACTACATATAACTAGAACCACTACCACAGAAATACCTATACAATAAGTAAAATAAGGTAATCTACTATTAAGAAAAATTAAAAAATATAATCTAATACTTTTAAAAGAAGAAAAAATAAATTACCTATAAGTGCTAGAAGAATATTAAATAGAGTTAATAAAGGATATTTATAAATACCTTTTATATAGTTATAAAGGTATTAATAAAACCTTTAAATAAGTTAAATAGATATTTTCCTTTAATAAAATAAAAAAGAAAGTTAAATAAGTATATAAGGAATATAGCCTATATTAATACTCTAAAAAACTAAAATATAAATTATATAGATTATTATAATCATCTCTTATTATATAATGATTATAGGATTTAATTATAATAGACTTTATTACCAACCTTCCTTTATTAGTAGATCTTATTATAGAAATATACTATAATAGTATTTTTATTATTATTAATTATTTTATAAAAGTAATATATTATCTTTTATATAATAAAATAATAAAAGAAGAATAATTTACTTACCTTTTCTTTTAATATATAATTACTATATATAATCTATTAATCAAAATTATATTAGATAGAGAATAACTATTTATATCTAAATTTTAATAAAGCCTAATATCTTTAATAGGATTAAATTATAAGCTAAGTATAGTCTTTTACCCCCAAATAAATAAACAAATTAAATACTAAAACCAAAAAATTAAGCAATATTTATAATATTATATTAATTACAAGTAAATCAATTAAGTAGAAAAATTACCTATTATATAATTAGCATATAATATATCTTATAATCATAATATTAAAATAATACTAATAAAAACTAATTTTAACTTTATATTAAATACTTATTAAGCCCTTTTAGAAAGTATAATTTAAGTAAAAGCTATAATTAAGTTAAATAATCTAAGAAAATTATATAAAGAAATAAAAATAGAACTTGAATTTATTTATAATATTATAAAAAGATATTATAATCTTAAAAAGCTAAAAGAATTAATCTTTTTAAAGAGAGATATAGTTTACCTAATAATAAAAAATCTTATAATAAAAAAATAAAATAAAAAAATTAATTTTATATAGATTAAACTATACCTTATTAAAAGAAAAATATTAAAAAATAATTATAAACTTAATTTTCTAGATAATATTAAAGTTTACCTTATTTTTTATATTTTATTACTAGAATCTAGTAATAGTATTTAAATTAATACAAAACCTAATTATAAACTATAAATAGAAAATCTAGAAAATTAATAAAAAATCAAAAAATCCTATAAAAAAAAAGAAAATAAAAAATTTAAAATTAAATAGAAAGGCTATAAAGAAATAATCTAGGAATCTACCAAATATCTTATATATTACTTAAAAATACTAAAAGCATTTCTCTAAAATCAATACAAAGGAAATCAGGCAAACCACTCTAATTAATAACCCCATAATCCTTAAGCAATTATATCTTTAATAACACTAATGCCTTAATATACTCCTTTTCTTCTAATTTATTTAAATCCTTATAACCCTAAGAAATCATCTCCTTTACCTTTTTATATAAATAATACTCTTAAGTATATAAGTACTATAACTAAGCTAAAGTACTTATTAAATCTACCTTAGCCTTTTCTTTCTCCTTATTAATCTAATCCTTCTTATAAGAAACTTATTTAATTAAAAAGAAATAAATATATAAAAGTAAAAAGAGGAATATATTTATAAGCTTAAATAGAAATACCCTTAAAATTATAACTAGAATATTTATTCTTTATATAAAATTTATAATAGCTTTTTCTTTTAATTATAATATAAAATAATTATTTAATATAAAAATAAGTTAAATAATAAGATATTTTAAAATTAAATTTATTAATTAATTTAATAATATTCTTTTAATAAGCTTTAATTATCTTAAAATAAGATATAACCTTAGTAATATAATTTAATATTTTATTAATACTTAAATTATAAAAAGATAAAAAGAAAAAAATATATAATAGTTATAAGTAGGGAAACTAGCCTATTTACCTAGCCTTAAAATAAGATTAATAAGAGAGAGAGTATTATATTATAACCTAAACACCTAAAGATAGTAACTATAGACAGAACCCCAACTAATTATAATAAAACTACTTTAAACCTATATAATTAACTAATAAAAGTAAAATTAAATAGCCCCTATTTAATATTACCAAAGATTATAATAAATATTATTAAATTAACTTTATTTAATTATTATAATAATAGAATCTTAAATATAATAGTATATAAATAGATTAAACCCTATTATAAAAGAGGGAATTAATCAGCTTTTAATATAATTTAATTACCTTAATTATAATTAACTATTACCTAATATAATATTTCTATTGCTTTATTTATTATAATATATTTAATTATCCTGCTAATAATAAACCCTTCGTTCTGATTGGTTTATTAAGTTGGGAATTGACCAGACCGTTATAATTATAGATTAAAGATCCTTTTTATTAATAATAAGTATAGAAAATTAAATAGGGTATTAAAGATATAAAGGTGTATTACTTAAATAGAAATAGTATACTTTTTTATAAGGGAAGGTTAGTTATTTTAATATAGTATATATTAAGGATTAAAATACTTTATAAATATTATAATAATCTAAGGGTAAGGTATATAAAAGTTATTAAAATAATTAAACTTATTAAAAGAAAATTCTATTAGAAAGAAATTATAAAGAATATATATAATTATATTTTAAAATATTAAATATATTAAAGTATATAAACCTTATATTATAAACTATATAGAAAGCTATAATCTTTATTATTACTAATATATTTCTTTTAAAAAATTAATATAGATTTTATTATAAAATTATCTTAAAATACCTATAATAATAGAGAAAAATATAATATTATTTTTATAATTATTTATTATATAATAAAGTTTATTATATTTATATTTATAAAAAAAATACTTATTATTACTTAAATAATATAAATATTATATAAATATATAAAATATTAATATAAAATACTAAAAGGTATTATAAGTAATTAAAATAAACTATTTATAAACTAATTCTAAAAAGAACTAATAAAAGAATAAATAATAATCAAGCGGTTATCTACTATCTACTATCTTTAGATTAATAAGTAAACTAAATAAATATATTAAACCTTAAAAAAATACTTAAAATTATTTATAAAAAAATCCTAAAAAAATAAATAATATAATTCTTTAAAAGTAAGTTTATTTATAATAATAGCTAGTATAATATTATTAAAGTATTATTAATATAAGTATTATATAATTATAATTTTAGAATAATTAAGTATATTTTAAAGTATTTAAAGACTTATATATAAGGTATATAAGAGTATATTAAAGCCTTAAGTTATATATATACTTAAGCTTAATAATATTAATAGAAAGTTATAGAAATATAAGTTAAATATTATAATAAAAGATATATTATTATAAAATATAAAAAAGAATAGATTATTAGTTTATTTATAAGGAACTTTAGATTTAAGTATAAGAAGCTTATACTTAAGTTTATTAAGGTTATTATTACTAAGAGAATAAGATAATAGGTTTATAAAATATACCTATTTAAATAATACTAATAAATATATAATATTTTCTTAATCTTCTTATTTAAATTTTAAAAAGTATTAAAGATAGTGCTACTATCTATCTACTAGAGCTAATTAAGGAAAAAAATAAGTAAAAGATTAAGAAAATTATTATATATAAAGATAATAATAATAAAATATTATATTAAATTAAATAAATTAAATAATTTATAAAATATAATATATAAGAATCTAAAATTTATTTTAAAAATATAATAATTTTAATATATAAATATTATAAATAAATTAAAAGAATATATAAAAAATAAAATAATAAAGTATAAAGATAATATTACTTTTACTAAATCCTCTTAAAGCTTAAAAATAAGCTTTTAAAAGAAGAAGATAATTGTAAAAATATAGGACCAAAAGAACCAATTAAGTATATATATTAAATATATATTAGCACAAGATATTATAAAGTAAGGATATCTATAATAATATTATATAGTAAGTATAGACAAATGGTTTTATAGTTTGTTAAATTAAAGTCTTAGTAATAAAAATAGAGATCTATTATGGTCCTATTTGTGCTTTACTTTAGTTATGAATCTAGTTTGTTATATAATTAATAATTATATTCTATTATTAATAATATTATTTATTATATATACTTATAGTATATAATATTATTTAATATTTAGTAAATATAATAAACTATATAGAAGCTTTTTATTTTCTATAATATTAATAGAATGCTTTATACTTTTAAAAAGTAATAACTTTATTACCTTTATTTTATTAAATATATACTATTTTAATTATAACTTTAAAAGTAATATATTAATATTATTATTAATAGCTTTATCTTCTAAGGCCTTAACTAGCTCTTTTTTTAATAATTATATATTAATAGTATAAAATATATAAGCTTTTTTATTATTCTTTATTAATTTTTTTATAATATTTTTAAATTTTATAAAAAAATAGATTTATATATTTAATAATAATTATATATATTAATTATAATATTTTCTTTACTTTTAAAACTATTTAAAAGAAGTAGATTATTAATATTTTTTAAATATTATATTTTAATAAATACTTTTTAAATCTTTTAAAATATTTTTTAATAATTAATTAAGAATAAAGTTAATTAATATATCTTATATAAGGCTAATATAGTTCTATTATAGCTTTCTAATATAAATATAGTTATATCTAAGGCTAGCTTTAAATCTAATTTTTATATTAATTATTAGCTAATAAGGTCTATTTATATATAGATATTTATATTTACCTAGACTTCTTCTTTCTTATAAATATTAAATATTAATACTTTTCTTTAAATAATCTATTCTAAAGATAGAAGTTTCTTATATATAATAGCTTTATATATTAAGCTTATACTTACTTATTTTCTAATAAATTTATTTTAATAAAATTATTATTAATAATTTAAATTTTAATAGTTTTAAAAATATATTATTTTTTTATTATAATAAATAATAAAAAAATATAATTTTTTTTATTATAAATATAATAAATTAAAAATTAAATATAATTAAAATTAATAATCTTCTTTATATTATTAAAAGTAATAAAAAAATAGATTTAATATTATCTTTTAAAAAGATTAATCTAGATATACCTTCTTAGCTTCTACCTTTACCTTAGCCTTTACCTTAGCCTCTATAGCTACTAAAATATTACTTTTAAAAGCCTTCTTACTAATTAAAAAATAATCTTTTAATATTATTACTCTCTTATATTTTTTAATTATCTTAATAAAAATAGATCTAAAGCTATTTAATTTTATTAGCCATTTTATAAGGCTTTTTAAATTTTACTTTTTATTTTAATATTTTTATTTTTAATTTAAATTATAATCTAAAATAATACTAATAAACTAAAATAGTATTATTCTCTAAGCTTTTAATACTTAATATAATATATAAGATTATTTATATAATAAAGTATTATTATAGTATATAATCCTTCTTCTACTTTAAAAATAATAATTTATTATAAAGCTAATATTTATATAAATCTAGGTTAATATATATTTTATATATAAAAATAAGAAAGTCTTCTTATAAAAGGTTTTAGCTAATAAGCTTTCTAATATAATTATATTATTATATTTATAGAAAGTATAAGAACTTAATTATAGCCTATTTTATATATTATATAATAGAATTATTTAGCTATAAGCTATTGCTAATTTTAATAGTATAAATCTAGTTATTAACTTAGATATCTAATATATCTTTATTAAGTCTTTTATAATTATATAATAGAGGTTTTTTATAGTCTTTTTTAGATCTATATTAGGCTATATAGCTAATTAGTATAATATATTTATCTAGAATTATTACTATTAAGCCTAAAGCTACTATTACTATATTTAGAATTATTTTTATTATTAAATTATTATAATTATAAAGTCTTTTATAAATATTATAATTTCCTTTATATTATATAAGATTTATATTATAAATAATAATAATATCTATTTTTTAATATTCTTTAAATTTTAAAATTCTTATTTTTTTAACTTTATAATTAAAATATTTTTAAAAATTAAAATAAAAAATATATTTAAATTTTTTAAAATTTTATTTTTTTAAATAAGCTCTTTTAAAATTCTTATTTATACTTTTAATTATATATAATCTATATTTATAACTTTTATTTATTATAATAAATCTTTATTAACTTAAAAAATAATAATATAATATTAATCTTTCCTAAGCTTTTAATAACTCTATCTATTATATAATATACTAATCTTCTAAAAAAAAAATTAAAAAATTATAATAAATTAAATTTATAATTAAAATAAAATATAAATAGAACTATAATAAACCTCTATTCTTATTACTAAAACTTCAACTTAATAAACTGTAAAACCATTCGCCTACACTTATTATATAATACTATTATAGGCATCCTTACCCTATAGCATCTTGCGCTAGTACACATTCGGTATGCGTGCTTGATTGGTCCTCTTGGTCCCACATCTTTACACGCCTCTGCTACAAACCGCCCTAGCCCAGGCTAGGAACCTGATAGCTATCTTCACCCTCCCTACTAATAGTAAGGAGATATTATAATTATAAATAGGATCTTGTTCTATTTAAAGTTCTAAATATAAATATAAATAATATCTCTAATAATACAAATGCTACCTTATTTTTAGCTATATAAAACAATTATAATATAGTACTAATATAGGAGCCTTATATAGAGTATATAAAGAAAAAGTAATAGAAAGTCTTCCACCTAGACTTTAAATGCTATACCCTTATAGAACCTTAAGTAGATTAGGCTATAAGACCTAGGGTTCTCATATATGTGAAGATTAATCTGAAATGCGTGTAACTTCCGGTTGTGAGAACCAGATATATAATCTGGCTATAAGTTAGGGGGATAATTTTTATAAATATATATAGGAAGCCTTAAAGATAAGAAGACCTGAATATAATTTTTATGTGGTGTCTACTGGAAAAGATTATTATAGCTGGGGATTTTAATACTTATTATGAAAGCTAGGAACTAGGCTACCTAAGGAATAATGGAAATATTATTATTAATTAAATAGAGAAGAATTCCTTAGAGCTTTTAAATATTTTAGAAATTAAAACCTATAATAAAGAAGATATTATTAATCTTATATTCTTAGATATTTGGCTAGTAATAGTGGAGGTTATTTAAGATAAAGAAATAAAGTTGGATTATAGGCTTATTAAGATTATTATATTAATAAGTATTAAAAGAATATGCTTAATTTATAAGAAAATCTTTATTATAGATAAGGAATGGGAGTACTTTAATTCTCTAATTGAGACTAAAGTATTCTATCTAGTTTTAATTTTTATAATTAATAAGGGATTAGATAGATATATAGAATTAATTATTAAATTATTAAATTTTTTATTATATATTATTAGAAAAATCTTAAATTTAAAAGGGAATTTTATAATATAGTAGAATAAGAAATATAAAAAAATCTATAAAATCTTAATTTAAAAGAGATATACTATTATTAATATTAATAATAAAAAAAGATCTTTAAGAATATATATAGAAGGGCCAAATAGAAATTCTAAAAAATATACTTAGTAACTATAAGACTAAAGCAGATATTTATAAAATAACTTACTAAGCTAACTATATAATAACTAACTTTTAACTACTAATACTAATCTTAAGAGATATTATATATATTATTACTATAAAATAAGTAAAAAAGCTTTATAAAATTAAACTATAAAAGATTAAAGTGGACTAAAATCATCTAATAAAAGGAACCCCTAGTATACCTAGAAGGGCAATCCCCTTTCAAACTAATATCACTTTTAAAAAGTATATAAAGTAGTATACTTTATTGGTAATATTGTTCTAAGGGAAGATAAAATTAATATTATTATATTAAGATCTTGCTAAAAGTATATATAAAGATCTATAAAAAATCTCTATAAAGTTCCCCTTATATTAAAATACTATCTAAAGTATTTTAAAAAGATTAATATAATTATAATTAATAAATTAAAAAAAATAAATATAAGCTTATTTAAATCTTTTAAATCTATCTCTTTTATATTTTATATAAATAAAGGTATAAATAGACTTTTTACCTAGAGATTATCCTATATAACTATTAAATATAAGATATTAAATAATCTATAAATAAGGATCTTACTTAAATATTTAATAAATAATCTTATAATATATTTAATATATAAAATTAAGATAGCACTTAAAAGAAGATTAATAATTACAATTATTATATCAGATATCAAAGATATCTTTAATATAATCCTAATTTTTAGATTTATTACTTGAATATAAGAATAAGAATAGCCCAAGGTTATCCTATACCTAACTTGGTTTTTTATAACTAATAGGAGAGCTTATATTTAAATGGAAGACTACAAAGGAGAGTGGTACCTCCTACTATATAAGACCTTATAAAGATCTCCTACTTTATCTATCCTTTTTATACTATATATGGAATCTATATATAGCCTGGAGGGCTTTAGCTTTAGAATGGGCTATGCGGATGATATATGTCTCTTGGTTATAGGCTCTTCCTTGGAAGAAATGGCGATTAAAGTGATAGAAGGTTTAAAGCAACTTATATAATGAGGATAGAAGAATATAGTAATCTTTAACCTCTTTAAGATTAAAGTAATATATTTCTTTAATAGATAAAATAAGATTATTTTAGTAGTTTGGTATAGGGATTAAGAGGTGGTCCTTGATAAGAAAGTGATAAGGTGGCTTAAAATATAGCTGGATAGGAAGCTAATCTTTATATCTTATATATATAAATAGACTATTAAGGCCTAAAGATTAGCTAGATATTTTAAGGTAATAGTTAATATTTACTATAGATCTTTATCTTATTTAATATAAAAAGTAATTATAATTTATATTAAATTTATATTATATTATATAGTAAAAGTATAATACTTTAATAAGATTTATTTTAATAAAAAGAATAAAAATTAATTTATAAGTATAAAAATTATAAAAAAAATTAAAAATATAAATTAAATAATAAAAATAATAATAAGGGTAATCTTATTTATATAGATATCTATATCTATATTAATCTTATATTTTAAAAATAACCTTCTTCTAATTAAAACTACTTTAAAAGTAATTAAGCTTAAGGTAATAAATAGAATAAAAAGATTAAATAAAGAATATTTAATAGCTTAAAAAATGAAAACTATTTATAAAAAAAGAAAAAATAAATAGAGATTTTAAAGATTATCTAGATTTTTAATAATTTAAAGACTTTTATTTTAATCTAATATAAGATTACTCTTGCTTAAGAGAGATATTTTATTAAAAAGAGAAAAAGAAATAGAGGATAAGAAGAAGAATATAAAGATCTTTAAAAAATAAAAATTAAATCTATCTTATATTAATATTTTAATTTATATAGATAGGTTAATAAACTTAGATCTTATTTATAGATATAATTATATAATTATAAATAAAAATAAGATCTTAATTATAAGGAATAGTAGGCTAGATAAGGTAGAAGTTTTTGATATAGAAGTATTAAAGGCCTTTAAGGAATTTGAAACTACCTTAGACCTAAGAACTAACCTCTTATATAAAATCTATATTCTCCTTAACAACTAGGTAGCTATAAATTGCCTAAGGGGAAAGCTATTTAAGATATTTTAGGTAATTTTTTTAAGATTTTAAAAATTAGTTTAAGAATATAGTAATATAGAAGTTAAATAGTTTTTAGAATATTAAAATATTAAAGATAATAAGTTAATAGATAAACTAATAGAAGATATACTTAAGATTTAGAAATAAACTATTAATTCTCTTATATTTATAAAAATAAAAAAAATATAAAAATAGAAATTATATTTTATTTTAAAAAATAATAATATTAAAATAGATTATATAATTATTTTAATATATAAATAAACTATATATTAAAAGGATATTATAAAGGTAGATCTTTAAACTTTATAATAAAATTTAAATATAATTTGATTATATTAAGAAAGATTTTTAATTTTTCTTAATTTATTTTATATTATCTTTTAATTATTAAAATAAAGTATAATAATTTTATTAATTATTATAAGAAATAGAATTATAATATTAAACTATTATATTTATATAGAAGAAGAAAAGATTTATTATATATCTTTTATTATAAAAAGATCTTACCTAATAAATATATCTATTTAAACAATAATCTAAAAATAATTATAAAAAAAATACTAAATAAAAATTTTAAATAATATATTTAACTAATTAAGAATACTTAATTTTTTATTAAGATATACTCTTAATATTAAATATATTACTTTAAGCTCTTATTTTTAAAAAAATAAATAAAATTATAAAATATAAATTCCTTTAATACTAAATAAAAACTTTTTAACTTTAAACCTCTAAGCTTATAAAATTAAAGAAAAATAATAAAATAATATAAAGTAATACCCTATAATAATATTAATATCTACTAATAAAAAAAATACAATTATAAACTTTTATTATTAAAATAAAAGGAATTTTATATATAAGAAATTTACAACCTATTTACTAAGTTATTTACATGTAAATAGTTTTATAGCGTAGATACGCCCGATATCCCCACAAGGATCGTCGTTCTTGGTACTATACCAGAACGCCTAAAGGCGTTAAATACACACACACACACACACACACACTCAATACACAACCAACACTGGTATTTTCAATTAGACCCTCAGCTTTGAATCTCGCGTAGGACCATAGCCCGCAAGCGCAGGAATCTTGAGACAGAGTGCGGAGACTTTCGTCAGAGTGCCTGATTTTTGGAGTATTACTATAATCAGCGTGCCAGTGATGTTTTATAAAATCAAGAAATCGCTCTAAAAGAGTGAGCGTAAATCCAATCCCACCGGTTCGCAAATAAGTTCAATATGCTTTTACGTACTCTTTCTGTCATATTATTGCTTTTCAACCTGGCAGATGCCCATGCTTATCAAGATGGGGAGATCGTTACTTGTAAACGGGACCACTACTGCTTCTTCAACGTATGCATTCCACTAGGGAAGGGCGCTTCCTGTTGTACGCAGCCAGATTCTCCCTCAAAGCATCACATCTGCCCTCCAAGTACACCCTAAAGTTCCTTCAAGCTTTTACAACTGCTAACGATATTTGCCAGAGCGCGAATGTTGTGGAAAGGGCTGCTGCAAAGAAGGCTGGAAGTGTTACTCGGATGGATTTTGTCGCCCGTCCAGCTTAACACAATGCAGCACCTTCCTCACAACCATTGTGAAGCCTGTGACGACCATCACAGACAAAGTGACGAAGACGATCACACCTGACCCTCAAACTCCCTCACAAGAGCCTACTAGCTACACAACACCTACTTCGGGGATTTTTACAAGTCTCATGTCAGAGTATCCCCAGGACCCAACTTCTCCTACAATTTCGAATGATGTTCCAAATACTGCTATTTCAACTAGTGGCCATGACACTGGCCTGGATAGTCAAACCACTGTCCAAAGCTCATCGCTCACATCTAGTAGCAGGTCAGATAATCAAGTTACAGCGGTCAAGCCAACAGCCTCTTCAGAGACCCTCATCCGATCAGAAGAATCTCCAGCACATTCCTCTGGGAGAACTGGGCTTGTGCCAACTGTTACTACAAATTCCGATGGTCGAAGTATCACTTTAGCGCCTGAATCATCAGGAGACGGAGAGACCAGTCTACCTCCCAAGTCGGGAACCGTGGTCACCAGTTCAAACAATGTGCCTTCCACTGTCCATAATACAGAAACATTGGACAATGGGAACTCTACTGAGACCCCTTTACGAAGTTCCCTTGAAGCATCAAGCTTTACGCCATTTGTCACCACAAATAGCAACGGTGAAATTACTACTATCCCAACGCTTCAGTCATCACAACATCAGCAGACAAGTCAGGTTTCTAGTGTAACTACTTCTGAAATGACCAACACGCTAGCCACGAACAGCAACGGTCAGGTTACAATGATTCCAACATTTAATCCGCCCGCCAGCATCATCACTCAGTCTGATGGAGCTGTTTCAACTATAAGGCAGTCTAACGGTGTCCAAACTGAGCAGTCAACCAGTAGTCCACTCGGTACTGTCATTACAAAGTCAGGTGGCCAGGTATCGACTGTTTTGCCATCCGATCCATCAGCGTCGAGTTATATCTCAACAACCGTCGTTACAGGGTCTGATGGCGTGGTTTCTACCCTCACGGCACCCACCTCATCCAGACAAACGAACCAAACAACAAACCTCTCCTCTCAAAGTGAACCTCGCATCCCAGGTACTGTGATAACCAAAAGTGGCGGTCAAATTACGTCTATTCTATTTACCACGGGAGGTGCCAGCTCCGAAATGGAGCCGACGACTTTATCCGATGCAAGAGATACCACAGTATCTCCACCTAGTAGTGTTACTTTCCCTGAAGCTATCACCACTCTTACAAATGGGGTGACCACCTCAGTCTCAGATGTTGGCATCACCACTACTCTCCCGGATGGCGTGATTACCACTACTCTTTCGAGTGGAGTGATGACAACCATTTCGGATGTGGGGATTACCACCGCCATCTCAGATGTAGGAGTCACTACCACTCTACCAAATGGTGTTGTGACCACGCTCTCAGATGGTGTCATAACGACGCTCTCAGTCCCTGAAGCCTCTACGAATGCCCCAACAACTACAACGACCGAGGAGAGCGATTTCATAATTCCTATCTCTACCCGCGTTGACGCACCTAAACCTACCGATACTGGAAGCATCATTCCTTGCAACTTGTGGTTCTTCAACTTCTGCCTTGATTGGGATGACTTTGATATATTTGGTTGGGTAATCGTAAAACCCCCAGGAAAGTATCACGTTGGGCCCCCTCCAGCAATTTCAATTCCGCCAGTAGCTGGCATAACCATCAATATCGATGGACCCCTGCCATCATGGCCCTCGTACACCATTGGCCCGGATCGAATGCCTTCATTTCCACCAGAGCCGACTGGTCCTGACGAAGTGTGTGAAACTGAGTCAGCAAAGATTTGTCTCACCAAAACATCATTCGGCGTCACTGTTTCTCAATCTTCCACTTCAACAACTGCTACTCAAGTTATATCCACGTGTGGAACAGTGTATGGCTGCAAGGTCCAAGATGTCAGTGCTACGCAGACGACAACGTCAACTCACAGCGCCACAGCAACGCCGTTTTCGCATGTAATATACCCGCGTGAGGGAAGAAATGAAAGCCAGGTTGCTGAAGTACAAGCAGTACTTACAGAGCTTGTGGAAAACTCAGCCGATATCTATGCTTCGAATACGAAATACTTGGGTCTGAATTTTTGGCGACTAAACCTTACGTTAGATCAGGCCGAAGACGTGAGAAAACATGAGAGTGTAAGTAAATTATTTTTTTCGTGAACAAAATAATAGTCTAATATACCTTTAGGTTGCCTCGGTCCTAGAAGAATGCGATAACAATGCCTACCCATGTTATGACCCCACAACTTCTATAATATTCCAAGATGATGCTCCTACACACCTCAGTTACATCTCTTGGCCCAATACAGACCCACGTACACCATTTTCAGAAGTTAGAAATCGCTATTATTTTGACGACAGCAATGGCAAAGACGTGGATGTTTGGGTGATGGATTCGGGTCTCACTATTGAACATCCAGTACGTTCATTAAAACGTTAGGCTAAAAAGCTACTAACGAATAGAATTAGGAATTTGACCATTGGAGTCGTGATTTTGTCGATTGGACAGTACAAGTTGCTGATTATGATGGCGTTAAACGCCAGGATGACAGCCAGACTAGACTTAGCTTTGATGGTGCGGGCAAAGCTCACGGGACAACTATGTTTAGCCTGATCGCAGGAAACACGCTCGGCGCCGCCAAGGGTATTAAGCCCCACATTGTCCGCCTCCCTCGCAATAGCCCAGATGGTAGATTGTGGACTCAAGACCAGTTTATCGAGACGATTGCAGCCTTGGACGATAAACTCACGGACACGGGCGGAGCTAATGGTGTCTTGCTTTTGGCATACTATTACATTCGTGACGCGTTCCACCGTAAAGTAGGCGACGGTTCATTCACGAATTTGCTTATTGGTGGTCAGCCAATCGATCAATCTTTCGGATTTGAGTGGCGACTCCATACAATCATCCAGAGCATCATGGAAAAAGGCATGCTCGTAATCACAGGAGCTGGTAACCAGCAGACGTCTACAATTGACGGCTGGCCACAAAACTTTGGGAAAATAGATGATCCTTTGCGTCTACCAGAGCTTCTTGTCGTTGGTGCCATCCAGGCCGAGGACCCAGACGAAATGACTGTTGTTGGCTATGGCAGCACCGATCTCGCCCAAGGCCTCCCGCACGTTTACGCACCTGGATTCAATGTTAAAGTTGCGGAAGGGAATACACCAGACTGGAATTTTGGGTATTATAGACAAGGGCGTGGCACATCAGAGGGTAAGTTTTCTTTGTTCTTTTCCCACATAGCGTGCGAGGCCATTTCTAATCCATCTCCCCTCGCCACTTTTAGCCTCAGCAATAACTGTAGGACTCGCCGCTAGTTTGCTCAAGATGGTGCAAATCGGCAACCTTAAAAATGAAGATGGCGGTTCGGTTCCTGCGACTGCAGCAGGAATTAGGCAATATATCATAGATAAGAGCTGGTCTCGTGGTGAGATCGAATTTAGCTCGCAAGATAGTCCAACGGACCGAAACGGAATCTGGAACGGCCTCGACCTTCACCAGCAGGCCTGCGCCTGGAATCCGAACAGCGGTTCGAATCAGCGGCGGCAAACTAAGGGGGCGGCTTGTGAGATCCCACTCCCCTCAACGACTACTACTCAGAAGACGACTACGGCTCAGAAGACGACTACGGCTCAGAAGACGACTACGGCTCAGAAGACGACTACGGCTCAGAAGACGACTACGGCTCAGAAGACGACTATGGCTCAGAAGACGACTACGGCTCAGAAGACAACTACGCAAAAGCCAAGCATCACAAGCGAGCCTACTCCCACTTTCGTTACTACGCTTATGGGAACCATCACGACACCTGATGGAAGTTCATGCGCCAAAGCATCTACTACAACAGAGTGCATTGTGGGGATTGGAGTACAAGGTCCCTGTGTGGAGAGCGCAACATGTGTCTCGTGGGTGAACACGGCGACCACCACGGACGCACCCACCACTACGGAAGACCCACTAACACCTCTGGAGACAAAAGCAGTAGTTTGCGAAAACGAGGATGATTTCCCTAACCACGGTGATGTGAATCCTAGTTCTCAGTCTTCTTACGCAAAGAGCATCTGTGGCGATCCCAACTTGGCCAGGGATAGACAAAAGACCATCGGACCCGAGGATGACGCTGTAGAAGATCTAAAGAGAGACAGCGGTGGTATCTCATACTTTTATTCTATTTCATGGATCAAGGGTTGCGAGACAGAGCAAAACAGTCAGTATATCCAGCAACCAATTGGACAGGATGGCCCAACCTGCCAGACCATTCTCGAAAACGCGTACAGCGATTGTAAGCACCCTGATCTCTAGAGTCTTCTAGGGCACGAATTATGTTTGAGTATTTAGCTAACCACACGGCAGGTACTGGAAATGGCGGAGTTGGTGGATATATTGATGCTGGATGTCTGCGATATCAATTCATTGGGGCTAGATGAGGGATAATGCTAGACACTTGCTAATAAGACTTTTATTGTTGTAAATTTATGTGGAGTACTTGGGTAGTGTGTGATATATAGAAAGGTTTGATGAATTGACTACGTTTCGTTTAGATTTCGGATGGAATGCGAGGTACATTCCAATTAACTCACACTCAAGAGGGTGTCCATTATTCGATTCATATTAAGATATGGGTTGGAGAGCGATAAAAACTATGAAGAAATTATCTAGCAATGAAATTGTGTCCTTGTCATCAAATCTAATTTAGAGTATTGGTCAAATTTTGTATCTCGTATGGGAGTAAAGTCCATGGCACAATGTAGGATTTACCCGATATCATCCCCCCCTCAAGAACCTTTGCAATCTTTTGGCTGTCCCAAATACCATCTCTTCTTTTGACAGAACGAAGCAATTCTAACGCTCTTTGTCGAACTTTGAGGTCTGTACATGACATAAAGATCATGGTAATTGTTGGAACCAGGTTTGCGTCAAACGAAAATACGAAGAGTGACGAGAAGAGCTCCGATTTAATTAAAGCCTCGGCAGCATCCAGGATCTCGTCACACTCTTCTGGCGGAATGCTTTCCTCGGAGGCTCCCAATTTGATGAAAGCTAACCAAACCGCCTGCTCCAATGAGAGTGACAGGATTTGATGCAATTCTTGTTTTTGTAGTCCGTTTCTAATTGCTTTCGTCTTGAAAGAGTCAAATCTGGTGCTCCAGTTGTAGAATAATTGAGAAACTGATTCCATTAGTATGCCTTGTTGACGCAAACTCTCATGCAAGTTGCATTTTTTGGACAGATGTTCCATTGGTTCGTCGTTTGGGCTCGAGTTGGCAAAAGACGCCCTTTCAAGATATTCAACATTTATTCTGTATATCTTTTCAATGAAAAGAGCGGACTGTGATGCCTCCATAGCTGATCGAAATGATAGGTTATCGTTGTCCGAGCTCGAATCTTGGTGAGCTTCGATGTCTGTTCCAGTTGTGATATCCAGTCCCAAGTAAAA
Organism: Calonectria ilicicola; assembly: GCA_020809705.1. NCBI lineage: Eukaryota > Fungi > Ascomycota > Sordariomycetes > Hypocreales > Nectriaceae > Calonectria > Calonectria ilicicola. Next base: position 929,122 of record CP085834.1, on the reverse strand, counting down.
GGATAAATCTTGCATATGTCGGGATATTAAAGTAGAAATATTTTCCACAAACCCAGAACCTAATATTTCCCCTTTATAGTGGATTTCTCCAGGCACATGTTGTTTGAGTGCTCGAAGTAACGTGATTCCTGCTTCTAAATGGCGCCTTGATTCGACGAATCGGCCCAGCAGGTTCTCAATGCTGATAAATATTAGACAACAGCTAAGAGCAATTTCAATGTTGTTTTTTGATGATTCTTGCATAAATTGGCCCACATGCCAGATGGCCTGGTTATATTGCTTCATTACAATATCGTCAAGATCCTTCATCAGAGGCAGGTTTGGGGGTGTTAAGTGTTCACGCTTGAAGCGCCTGTGAGCGCTTCCAAGGGCGCATAGGGCGTGTTTAATAGGGTCTAGAGCATAACCAAGGGGGATAGCATAAACTTCCCAGAATTCAGTCGGGAACAGTCCTGTTGCGAGGTCCTGAATAGTACATGTTCGGATGTGATACAAGAGATCAGCTTCCAGTGGGACTTGGGTGGTGCTAATTCCTCGGACTAGGGGCAAACTCCTTGGCAGAGATGCAATCCCTTGTCCTAGATGAGTCATCTCCCGCTTTATAGCTTGATCTTTCTTGGCTCTTAGTCTGCGTTTCCGTATCGGGACGATGCGGTAGCCATCGCAAACAACGCCATCTTTTTCACACCTACGGCAATGGGGCTTAGACTCATCACATTTCAAATGGCGAATTCTATCCAGGAATGAGAATTAGTCGTACGGATCTCGGCAGGAGTAACTCACTTGCTATAAACACGATTAGTTGGTTGGACAGAAATGTCTCATTGACATGCATGAGGCTATTAAATTTACGTACCAGGTGACACATCCAGTTCTTACTCTTGGCACACTCACCCTAGTCCACTTCTTAGCATTTTCCGCTGGAGCCGCCATTTGTGAGATTTACAGATTGTGCACGACAGGAGAAATGAAATTGGTTTATTTTTTTTTTTAATTTCGCCAACCGGCCCAAAACCGCGACACGAAATAAAACCTAATTTGGCGAAAAGTTCAGGCCTGCTTACGTCATCGAAATGCGTCACCAAACAGGCTGTGCTCTCAGCTTCCTGTCCGTGCGAGCGAATAAATGCATGCCTCCAACATTCCGCTGTGTGGGACTTGATGCTCTTACGAAAAACTAAAATCAACACTACCATTATATAGGATCATGACGAATAAATAATGTTTTGTGTGAACTGCAAAAAAAAAAAAAAAAGGGCCAAAGTTCATCGAATAGCAAATCCTGCCATTGAAGCGAAGTCAGTGATAAGGGCTGATAGTGATAGACAGATATTGACTATTATGGATTTCAGTAGCTCTGGCTGTATCTAAAGGGTATATCTGACATTTAATGAGATTGCCAACGGGGTTGTTGTGAAATTCTATATCGCGGCCTCTCACATCCGTCCAACAGCATTCACAAACACCGTTCAATTTGTTTGTTGAACCAAGGTGTTGAAGGACACATTCAAGGCTATCCCCATGGTTTCAATTCATATAAAAAAAAAACAAAAAAACAAAACACTAAACCAATGCTAATTAATTATTTATTCTTGCTTTTAGATTCGTTCATAATCACTACGATTTATGTACTATGTAGGGTAGCCCGAAATATTTGGTGACATAGCTGTTATTTGATGGCCTCAAACACGCCGCTAAAAGTTCGGAAGGCAAATGTGCATGAGACCTGAGTTATTTGTACATTGCTTCAGTGGGAAACTATGTCAAAATAGCAAAGCCATGAATCACGAGTTTCCAGAGAACCAACATCTCCTCAAGCGCGTGTGTCACTGGATTGGTTCAGCAATCAAAAAGCAACTTCGGGTAGCACAAGCAGGCACGTCCACAACAGCCCCACGTGACCCCGCCCTTAACAAAGGGAGCAAACCAGAAAATGGCATGCAGCCCCTGAGAACAGGGATCTCACAGACCCCCAAGCCAAGTCGACATCGCTAAACCATGTTTTTTTATGACGCCTTCGTCGTGGCCTCTCCATCCGATGAGGACTCTTACCACGAATGGAAAATCGAGAAGGCCGAAACTGGGCTCGCGCGTGCTGAGGCCGAGCTTCGAGCTCAAACTGGTTCACGAAATGTTTTCGAGTCTGGCGTGGGCCGCTTCTGGGGCTTGGTGGAAACGCGCGACTACATGAGCGCACGGTTCGCCGTGGCCAGAGCCCTGATCGAAGCTAACACGGAAGATTCCATCGAGAGAGCTCTCGATCACCTCATGGACATGCTCCGACTGTGCCGAAGCGACAGCCTCGGTGTGCGAGACATTATCCCCCACCTGATGCTGCAGCTGGGCCGGGAGCAGGAGTGTTACGATTTTATCAAATGGTGGGCCACCGTTGGCAGCGCCGGTAACTACAATTTTGACGACATGACGATTCCCTATTTGAACATTCGCGGTGCCAACGTTTTCGAACCCATCGACGTCTTCTGCTCGGATTTCCCAAACCTCAGTCATCTCGTCGCTCTCACTCTTCTGAAGCTGCGCCTCCACCTCGATCTTGCGGCCTTTGAGTCTGAAGACGACTACGGGTTCCCTGCTTTCGATTCCTTCGCTGATCGGCCTGTTGGAGACCTCGCTCGCAGAAAGATGCAAACCATATCCAGGAGAGACTATGATGCAGCAGTTGAGAAATTAAAAAAACAATACCGCAGGCTTTGCCAAGTTGTGCATGATGCAAATCCCCATTTCTGGGAGCCATTGGCCACCGAAGAGACTGCGACCCCGGCATCCTTCTATAGTCCCGGATCTAAAGAGGAAGCAGCTTTTGTTCTGGGGTATTGCCAAAGTTCCTGGCAAAAAACAGAAGATGCCCTAGATATGATCAATGCTGATACAGCGTCTTGGGCCACCGTCTACCAAGGGAAGCCTGTTACCGCCAGCGCGAGTACCACCTCAGAAAAATGCCAATGTATAACAACCAACAAAATGAAGAGATGGCGAGGTACTGGAAAGGCTTTTCCATCGGAATTAACCCCTCTGCCATCCTCCACATCCCCAACTGAGCGCTTTCCACCAACTCGGATGTGCAGCAGCCGCGCTGTTCGATTCGTTCACCGCCATGATCAAGGAAGGGTCCTGGTTTACACTGATGGTGCGTGTATCAATAACGGGCAGCCAGAGGCTAGCGCAGGTTGGGGCGTCGTCCTAAGAACGTCTGGGGATAATACACAGACTAACAATCTCGCTGTGTCTGGGCGGCTTGAAGAGAAAGGCCCATTTGGTGATTGGAGCATTGCGACGAGTAACCGAGCGGAACTGCGGGCAGTTATCGGTGCACTACGTCTCTGGGATTGGAAAGCTGAAGGCCATGATTGCCTTGTAATAGCAACCGATTCCTCGTACGTCGTTGAAGGCGCTACTTCCCGAGCGAAGATCTGGACCCAAAATGGGTGGACGACGCGCACCGGCGACAGTGTCAAGAACAGAGACTTGTGGCAACTATTGCTTGGGGAAACAGAAAGATGGAAAGACAAGGGTCTCTGCATCCATCTCTGGAAAATTCCAAGAGAGCTGAATACCGCTGCAGATGCTGTAGCAAAGAAAGCAGCGCATGCCGGAGTGGCTCCGTCTAAGTTTAGAGATGTTGTAATGGCCTCTTCTCAGACCTCAAGTAATCGTCGTGTCCTTGGACTGTGCCTCGAGTACAGGTCTGTGTTTGAAGATTTCTATGAAAGTCTGGTCTCACGCATTGCTTCAAAAGCCAAGATGGAGCGGGCCACAACGCCAGATTCTGCCATTGCTATGCTAACCAATAATCCGCCCCCATCTGTTATTCTGGTTGGCGATGGAGCACTTGTACGCCAAAAAAAGGTATGGGAATGTGTTATAGATTGCATGCGTGAGGGTTCCACGGTTGTGCTGGCAGGTTGTTTCTGTACCACGATCAACCAGGGCGAGTTGACTCGCTTCTTTGTCAAGCTTGGTATTCCTTGGAAGATGGGATCATATACTCGCGATACAATCAGCCTGCGAAAGGCCGTGGTTGGCTCCTGTCTCGCTAGTCGTCTACACTCGTCCTATAGACAAAAGACACAATTCCTGGTCAATGTGGGAAAATTGGCAACCTGGTATAGTGGGGAGGAAACATCGAATGAGGCTGCGGTGGCATTCGCCCAAATTGGGTTGGGCAGGCTTGGTTACGTTGGGGATGCCAATGGAGAACAGGGCTCGGAGAAGGTCGTTTTGGCTATGTGTGGTCTTCTGGATTGATTGATGCTGTCATGCGACCGTAAAATGTAATCGATGAGATTAGTTGGATTCCTTGCAGCTGGACTGGGGTCTCGTCAAAAGGTCTTGTCATAGGTATAGCAGAAGATGACGCCTAATAGTTGTCACAGGCAAGAGGAGAAAATGTTGTAATTTACTGTGAGTTAGGCTTGCTCTTTAATAACCTTGACTCGCCCAGGATCTGCGGCGGGGTTCCCACTAGTGAGCAGCAGAATAAGTATCGTGGCTGGCTCTAGAACGGTTTCGTGTATTGCGCTAGAAAATCACGTTTAAAAACAAGATTGAGGATGCTGGATGACCTAGTCCTTATCGGTCGAGAGATGCGAAGATCAAAGGCCGCTGTGACAACGCTATGACGAACTTGGTTGCATTGGGAGGGATTGGTGCACAGGTCACTCCTAACCGAACCCATCCATTGTTTCAGTTGACACCAGCTTTAATGATAAGATGCCTGAGCACACAGACGAAACAAAAAAAAAGGGCCGGTAGTGCGAGGTTTGTGCCTTCTCCTGTCATAGCTTGTCAATTCTTTGTAGGATATTTAATTTGGACATCTGTCTCTCAGGGTCTCAGGGTCTCAGGGTCCTTGGCGCGCTTGCTTGGCACGGCATATTTTTCCGTGCATCATGTCAAAAACGGCCCTTATTCCGGTAAATATCACCGTGGTTGATGGTGTGTTTTATTTCAGTCCGCCGCCAGGTCAAATAGCCCACTTAAAACATCCCATTCAGCAATATGAGTGCATCAGCTACATTCTTTTTGCAGTTGGATTGTTTATTTCAACATTATTTTATGCACAATTCATGTATATGAAATTAAGAATTGAGCGAAAATTTGATGCTCAGACGGGTAAGGTACTGATCCTCGAGGACGTCGTCGTGTTGCTAATTCTTCAAAGCATGCCTCACAATATCATGGATATTCTCCACAGCCGCACAAGCTGTGATGGCATGTAAGACTCATTTGACCAATGACTCAGAATGTACAAAGAAAAGCATTAACGAAAGCTCTAGGGTCATTTATTGACAAACTAGTTGGCGTGCATATATGGGACATTTCAATCGTCCACCTCCAAACTTCGCTTTATGTGGGCCATATCATTGTATTCATCCCATCTTAAAATTCTTGCTAATCAAGGACTTGCACAGTATGCCCTCGTGTCACCCATTTTGGTCACAATCACGGCCGGGGCTTCCAAGGCATCTTTGAGCGTATTTTATTTAAGCTTATCTCCGAAAACGTGGTGGAAATGGACTAGCTGGGCAATGATCTTCCTGATGGTTGGCCACACTCTGGGCCTCTTGATCACCATCCTACTCGGCTGTCGACCTTTTAAGAAAAATTGGAATCCTCTTATTCCAGGCATATGCATCGACCGTGTAGAGTACGGTATTATTGCCGCTGGTCTAGGCATTGCTACAGATGCACTGTTGCTTATGCAGCCTATTCCAATGATCATCGGACTCCAAATGCGGCTTCGGAAAAAGATTGGAATCCTATTCTTCTTCACCATCGGCTCAGCGTAAGATTAATTTTCTTAACTTCCTCTTTTTGGCCAATGACCTAACAACTTCTACCAGAACCTTGGTCACTGCTATCCTTCGTTTAATAGCTATAAAATCCATGACCGATATTCTGGATTCAACGTGGGCTGTATCTCATTTAGCCGTCATCCTGTAAGCAATCCTAAAATCCCCGCGCATTATCCCTAGCTGACTTTGTCCAAGTATTGCAGAACAAAATCTTTTCGTTATCTGCGCATCGCTTCCCACAGTGCGGAAATTCCTTGGCATCATTGCCCCAAATTGGATTGGCGACAGCGCTGCCTCACCGAAACCCGTTGGCAGCAGTGAAGGCAGATTTCAAATGAACTCTGTGCCAACCATTGGCCGTGTTTGCGATCAGCGGAAACGAGCTGACAAGTACGGGATGACGGTAGATGATGACGAAATGGGTCTGAACTCACCTGCTTTCCCAGGTGATGTTGAATCTTGGGGAGATGAAGTAAATAATCAGCTGCGAAACCTTGCAGAAAGGCGATCGTTAGAAATTTCCGCCTGCAACACGCGTTTTTCTCGCGCTAGCCGTTTGATGAAGCTGTCAAGCGTATACATGCAAAAAAGAAGTCAAATTATTGAATAAATAAAAGTAATCTTTGGAATATATTTTCTTTTGGGTGGACTAATGAGTGATTCCCTTTAGTTGATTGTTGTTCAAGTAGCACGAATGTCTGGAGATGTTAGAGGCTAGGGAGATTGTTCCACAGCCCCAAATTCCACACCATCATCCACAACTGAGACGTTATTCCTAGATCTAAGGGAAGGGGCTAAAACATCTTACAAAAAAAGGATGAATTTGCTTCTTTGTTCTTTTTATTTTTCCCCGTTGCAAAAGTGGTCCCTGCTGATCCTCCAAACAGTCCGCTGCCTCTGCCATGTCTTGTCGCGGCAGGGCATGCTGTGTTATTTCTTCCTTTAGTCAAATAAGGGGGCAAATAAACCCAATTTTCAAGACTCTGTCAGCCTTCATTGGCCGGCAGGGTTAATTCCCAGCCAGATAAGCCTCGATGGCAGAAATCTGGCCCAGTACTGAGTTCCGGCTCGTGCCCCCCTGGGCAGACCTCCTCTCGACGCTCCTCTCGAAGTCGAACACATCGACGATGTCAGCCTCGAACTGAGGTGAGATTTGCTTAAGGTCTGGTAGACCAATTTCGGCTATAGAGATCCCCTGCTCCTCTGCCTCGCGGACAACGGCACCGGCAATGTGGTGCGTCTGCCGAAAGGGCACACCTTTCATGGCTAGATAGTCGGCGACGTCAGTAGCCAGCATGTTGGCCGTTAGGGCAGCTTTCATCTTCGCGGAGTCGATTTGCAGTGTGCTTAGGACACCAGCGGCGATTCTTAGGCAATGCGAAACCGTCTTGACGCAGTCGATCAGTGGCTCCACTGACTCCTGGATGTCCTTGTTGTACGCGGTTGGGAGGCTCTTGAGAGTGGAAAGAAATCCTGATGCCTGTCAACAGTTAGCTCAACACACAACCCTTTCACATGTACATCTGGAGGCTAAAAAGGTGCGAACCTGTCCTATGACCCTGCCGGCCTTGCCCCGGATCAGCTCGAGACTGTCGGGGTTTTTCTTTTGGGGCATCAAACTACTGCCGGTGCTGAAGGCGTCGGCAACCCGGACGAAACCGAACTCGCTGTTGAATAGATAATCAGGTCTTCGCTAAGGCGGCTAAGGTGCACCATCAGCAGGCTCGACCACTGCAGGACCTCGGCGACGAAGTCGCGATCTGCAACCGCCGCTAAGCTATTGGGGTGGACAGAGGAGAAGCCCAGGTCCTTGGCGAGGAATTTGCGGTCTATCCCAAAAGGGTTTCCCGCCAGGGCGCCGACACCGAGGGGACAGCAGTTGGTGCGATCACGGATGCCGTGGAGTCGCTTCAGGTCGCCCGTAAGGTAGGTGGCGTGGGAGAGCAACCAGTGGGAGAAGCGAACGGGCTGTGCACGCTGGAAGTGAGTGTAGCCGGGCATCAGCACATCGATCTCTGTCTTGGCACGGGCAGCGCAAACGGCCAGGGCGGCACGCAATTGTTCAGATAGGTCATCAAGCTGGGTTCGCACCTAAAGGCGAAGGTCGGTCGCGATCTGCTCGTTACGTGAGCGGCCTGTATGGAGCTTACCAGCGATAGCCGGCCCGATGAGCTCAGATAGACGACGCTCGTTCGCTGTGTGAATGTCCTCATCAACAGCAGGTTGGATGACAAACGTCCCATCAGCCCACTCCTTCTCGACAGCCTCGAGGCCCGTGATGATCTCATGGAGTTCCTCATCCGTGAGCAGGTCGAGCTGGTGCAATCCCTTGGCAAATGTGATGGAGCCTCGGATATCTGCCTCGTGCAGCGCCTTATCGAAGGGGAGCGACTCGTTGAAAATGACCATGAGGTCGTTCATATTCTCTGGAGGGTGACGCTGTCAGTATGCATCGACGCCGGACAGGGCAGCACTGACCTGAGAAGCGACCGCCCCAGAGGAGGGTTGAGGAGCTTGATGCCATAGCAGATGCTATTGTAGTGGACTCTGGCAAAGGGTATACTGATAGCCGAGCAGCTGGTGTTATTATGTGGTGTGATTTTGGGTAATATTCTGTAAGAATCATGCCTCAACGAAATTTATGCCACTGTGAATCTCACGTGATTCACGTCGCCCCAAATGAATGCAAAACGGTGGTTGCGGAACAACTTAGAAAAGGTTTTATGCGGTGTACCCGGTGGAATTGATAATGGTTGATTGTTCCTTGGTTGGGCAAACCATATCTGCCGTTTGTGGCAATACCCGCCGCACGTGTGACAGATATCTAATGAGGAGGTACTAGCAGCGGTCTTTTTATGCGGGAAATTGATCTGAGAGTGATGGAATTTGCTGGCAATTTATGTTTTGATCAAATATCCGGCTCAACCAGGAGCTCTAGAGCCTCGACGATGGCAGATATCGTTTTGCTAACCAAGAAGCAATTAGCTTTCTGTATGTAACGCCAGCGAGTCGAACCTTACCCCATCCACAGATTAGTCATGCACGCCGACGGGTGTCGCAAACATCTCTATGCTTCTGCCCATAGCACTGTCAGCCGTCTCATCAAGTACAGAAACCGTGCTCAACTTTAACGATCTTTTTCATGGCTTAGCGGGGAAACACATCCACGAGAGAGGTCGAGATGTAACTACGAAATTAACGAATGTCCGTACTAATGCAAATTACTTCACGAGCCCTTTACACACTTAACTCCGTTACCCTAGTTCCTTGGTCTACAGTCTACAGTACTAGCTACTTTTATTTTTGAGTACATTCAATTGAGTTTATGGCCGCCTAGAGTTCTGATTCAGTATCTGACTTCAGCATGGTTACATTTGCAATACCACTTGTCATAATCGTAAGTGCAATACTAATGAAGGCTGCAAAGACTAGCTATAAATAGACTAAGAAACTTCAATAAGAGGTATTTTATCTCGAACTCACGAGGTGAGTGGGCTTGAATGCAATTTCTTCGTGGTTATCAAAAATCTCGACTACAAAGACAAGTAACAATTCTATAGGACTCCGGATTTGCGATGATTGCCTGACCTATCGAGGCTACTTCTGTCTCATTCATCTTTGAATCCATGTGGGCATGCTCGTGGGAATGTATCACGGATCATTTCCCGAAAAGAGGAATCACCGAGTCTTCAATTGGGCTTCCTATATAGGTAGGAGCCGTGATGGGCTTGGTGTAGGCCGCAGCTAAATTTGCGCAGTCAACAAAAGATCTTGCAGCAAAGTGGATTATAATAGAATCACGGACGTACGAGGAATTTTTACATCTACACAGACCCACATTACACCAGTTCAGGTGATGGGGCACCAAAGCGGAGTTTTCCCGCAGCGGAAGGATTAGACGAGTCTGGTTGATTTATCCATCCGTAAAACACCAACCAATAAAAGCTCTCCAAGCTTAATGCAGCTTCAATTGGTAGCATTGAGGCAGCACGCTAAGTAGTGCTGTGTTGTCGAGTCTCCACAGTAAGCCTCATTGGCTGGGGCTTAGTACCCGTATTTATAGAAGGATCCCAATACGAAGAGCCTCTGATTGGCTCGCGCACAAAAATAAATCATGTCTATTCGGCAAAAGACGCCGGTTGTTTTGATGTACTCTTTGTCTTGGGACATGTAACGCGATTTGATTGATAGATGCTAGAGTTTGTGCACAAAGATTGCTACCAAATGTTTGTGCAGCTGCGGGCCCTAAATACGACTTCACTGCTAGTTTCGTGAGTTTGCAGCAAGCTCTAAAAGGCCCTTTTTTCTAAGAAAAGGTGGAGAATCGGAACATGCCATCTTGGCATTCCTTTTCAAGCTTATTTAACGAGAATATCCTTGTTAGTAAACAATAGACTATACTGTATACGGAAGTGCCGGCCTCTTAATACCGTTCCCAGGCCATGAAGGTACACAACTGTGGTTTTGTTCTAAGCCCAATCAGAGTGTATTTTTAGGCGGGTTCACAAGTGAACTCAAGAAAATGTGGGACGGACATCGGATGGAAGTGTCCGACTCACCATCTCGCGGGAACTATAAGATCAATTCACTCTGCCGCATATATTCTCGTCCTTCAGACACATCTTTAAAGCCACAGGATCTACTTGCCTTGACATTTCTCTCCAAAATGCGTTTTATTGCTTTTCTTTCCAGTGCCATGGCCGTTTCCGGCCTGGCTATCAACCAACACCGAGGATTTACTGTCCCAGAGGGCACTGTGGATGGTTTTTATCATGCTTACTACGATGAGTCGGGAAATCAGGTATGGTAGATTTCTTCCCTAAACATGTACACTCTAGCAGCTGCCAAAATCCTGGAATATTAAAAACTAACCAATTGCTTGATCTCCTCTAGGTCCATAAGAGAATCAATGACCCTATTCCTGATGTTGAGCTTTCTGCTAGGGATTTCACTCCTATTGAACCTCGAACAATCGAGTATTCCCAGTACTGGTGCGGCTGCGGTCTCTCTATGAACCACGCCAACTGCGACGATGCTGTGGCGGATCTCAAAGGCCAAGCGGCGCGGGCCGAGAGCGCTGGTACCAATTCCATCCCTGCAGGAAACTCCTACTACTCGATCCGCGGGAGCGTTGTTGCCTTTGCTTGCAGCAAACACGTTTTGCCTTCGAAGATTACAGCGAGTGGCGCAACAGATGCTTTCCCTCAAATTACAACCACGTGCGGGTGGTATGTTCCGGGTACAGTAACCAACTTCCGCTCGTCGACCTTTCCCCATTATGGATACATGAATTGGCACTCTGGACTTGACTTCTGCTCAAGCTCGACAGGCTCTTCGCAGAGTAGCTGTTAATTCTTTGCTACTAAGACTCCAATTGGTTTCTTTGAGAAGAGAAACACAATCCATGAGTTGGGCGGCAGTTTCAGTTCCATGATGGAAAAATGTCTGGAGAAGTGTGAGCACATCTTGCAATGGTCTAGTCCTTGCCTTATACTATGGCGGAGGTAATATAAGCAGTGGCAGATTTTTGTATGCCCCCGCCATTTTGTGATAGGGTGTAAAATATATATTAGATCATAGCAATATATAGCAAAGCTGAGTTCGTTGATATACCTAGCCATTGTTGTACTAGTTCTCCGCATCGTCGCCGCCAACTGGAGGCACTGACCAGGTGTAGCTCCCTGCTATTGTGACTGCTGCTCGTGATTTAGCAACAGCAGTCCCGAATGGTCACAAAGTCACATTCCCTTGCTCTCCTTAGAGCGCAGGTGATTATTTATACCAATTAGGGTGACGAGACAAATAGCAGCGTTATTTTTGTAAACATGTTGACTTGGTCTGCAAGAGGTGGAGAAGATACACCTTCACCACAAAGTGCTCTGCCCCAGGGTGTTTCAACATCACCAGCGCCAGGGAGAATAAGGGCAAAAATAAAAACAAGAGAATTTCCCTAGTCCAAATCTCGGCTTTATTTCCAACCATTGTTCAACTTTCGTCGACCCAGCTACCATGCCCTCGTCTCGTGGCAATGTTTCGTGAGCCGCTACAACTTTGCTCGATCCCGAATTCCAATCCATGCCTAGATCTTTGGTCGCTGATATTAATGGAAGTGTAAGTATAGGCGACAACACAAACGAACTCCTGGACTCCTTCCGCGTTGCTAGCCGTGCTGTATCACCACCTTCTGCCACAGAGCACCGTCCCGTCACCAATAGTCAGCCAACAAGGCATTTCACAAATTCTAGTACATATCAGTACAGAATTAACCCTTTCGGTCGCTTAATAACCTCAAGGGCTCCCTGGTGGCCTACTATTTTGGCTTGTCTGGAGAAATGGACCCGCATCTCATACGACACACGAGACTTTCTGATGAAGGTTGTCGCAACTTTGGTTAATTTTAATAACATCGTCCTGCGTCAGGACTTCCCCTCAACTCTACATCACATACGCCTCGCCATACTATACCAGTCTAATCAATGGTCAGAGCTCCTAAGCCACCAGTGGATGCTTGCCGCAGTTGAGAGGCTGAGAATCAGAAACAACACCCGGAACTCAACATATGATTGATTGATTGATTGGTTTCCTACACGGTTGTGGCCACGTAATCATCGCGGCTATGCCCGGATAGGCCAGGCGGAGCCGGTAGCCAACGAGCCCTAAACGGGCCCCCCACTTCACCCAGTTGACCTGGGCCGTCTACCTCTCTCTAAGATGCTCAGAAGGCTAGAATAACAGCTCCTCCAATGAATACCTTGGTCATTGATCTTGCCTCCTACCCTTCTTCTGCCTCCCTAATAACCCGACCTTTGCTCTGCATATGTATGTGTTCTGTTGTATATGGCTCCAATAGCTGCTATCCATCCTTACTAAAGTAACCCTAGCCTTCGGTTTTTCCTACCCTTTCGGACCCCTCCAGGGCGTATTCTTAGCCTAATGCTAGGATCGATGTGGCTGTGTGTTCGTACAATAGATAATAGCTCTTGCAATCCGCAGCTGTTCCTTGGGGCCCGGGCCCTAAATTTCTATCTCGCGGACCTTGACGTTGGAGGAAGAGGCAGCAGGGTGACCAGTCCTGTCTGTAAATTGTATATTGGGGTGGAGCTGAAGCTAAGCTCCTGAAGCTGTGTATTGAGTATCCGGGGCTTTATTACTTTAAAGACTCCCGGGTCCCTTAGTTGGCTGCCCCTTGCAAGAGGGCTTTCTTATTGACGAGGGTTGGATCTGTGTGTGCGTGGCTTGCTCGTACTGTGGTTTTTCGTGGCGGGCCCGGCTTTGGCTGCAAATAACTCCTAGAGGGAAGGGGGATGCTGAGGGAGGCATTTCTTACCTCTAGGAGTTATTTGCAGCTTCCAGCCGGTGTGTTGGTGGCCTTGTGTGTGTGACTTTCAAAAGTTTTTGATGTTGTTTGTGCGAAGTTTTTGGAACTCAACATACCCGGGAGTTAAAATATTGGTAAGGGCCTGGCCCTTGTAAGGACGCAAGTGCTGACGTTGGTAATCTTATTGGTCAGACTTTTACGCCATATGGTTTCAAATCCCCCGTAGCGCCTCGCGGCGCCTCCAACTCGCCTCAGGGGCATTTATTCTCAAGGCCAAGAATCTAATCATCCGTCATATCTGCTCGTTGCCATTTCGTTATCGCATACTCGCATCGTCAGTAATATTTAGTAGTCACCCAAGGAATTGTCGTGTATGAATTTCCCAGGTTGGTGAGAATGACGCAGATATTATGAATTTGTCATTTCATGACGTCATTGCACCTAAAAATCGACATTTGGAATAATGGATCTTTTGTGCAGCCACTTCAGCCATCTTATCGGCGCCTTCGGCGATTTGCATAATTCCAAATGATGGACCTCGCGATTCGGCCTTTGAAAAGCTTGGTTTATGGAAGTTTTTAATAAATAGTCGGACATTCTTCCTCCTGATCCTTAATAGTTTCCATCACAACCTCAACAACAACAATCATCATTACCTGCTCTCTCTAATTGCTTCAATCAATTGACGACAATGCATCTAAGCACAAGCATCCTTGGATTCCTTGCAGTAGTGGCCTCGGCAAGAAAATACAAAGATATCGAGGTGCCTGTCTCAATCAGCGCTGAAAATGCTGTTTTGGATGTAAAAGTTCCCACTACCAAAGCTGATGCTGCGGACTTTGCTCTTCTGTTGGCTCGGCAAGGATATAATTATCCTCAAGCAGCAACAAAAGGCGTGAGTATCTATTTTTCTAGCTCCTCTTTTTATAGTACGGCGATTAACATGTAAATACCAGACTAAGAAGATATCCGGAAAATATTCACTTGCCGCGACATATTGTGAACCTGATAACGGCCCAGGCAAGGAACTTCAAATCCTGACCCATGGAGTTGCGTTTGATCGACGGTACTGGGACTTGCCATTCAACAATTACAATTACAGTTATACCAGGAAAGCAGTTGATCATGGTTACTCAACTCTCACCTGGGATCGACTTGGAGTTGGTGCCTCTTCCAAAGGCAACCCAATTGATGAGATTCAAATTTTCCTCGAGGTTGCTGCCCTCCATGAACTGACATCCAAAGCGGTCAATGGGCAGCTACCAGGAGTCTCTCACAAATTTGGCAAGGCTATTCACATCGGCCACTCATTTGGATCTTCCATGACTTATGCCCTGGCGAACGCATACCCCAGTCAGTCTAAGGCCATCGTCCTAACTGGGTTTTCGCAAGTTTTCAGTTCTATCCCACTCTTTGCACTTGCAAATAATTTTATTCCTGTTGCAGACGCACCGTCTCTAGCCAAACATTACTCTGATGGCTATATTGCTTCTGCCACGTCGACCAGCATTGACTTGTGCTTCTTTCCCCCTTCAAATGACTTCGACCCTGCTCTTGTGGAGGATGCATACAAAATCAGCCAACCTACGACTCCAGGCGAGCTACTTACTGTGGGTGCGCCACTTCTTCAAAACAATACTTTTACGGGACCCGTTTTGATCATTACTGGTGGTGAGTACATATTCGTTCGTGATATGCAAGAGCAAAGGTCTAACCATGTCGCAGAAAAGGATCTTCCCTTTTGTGGGGGAGACTGTTTCTATACCTCTAGTGCTGGAAAGAATCTTAAATCGCTCCTTGATGTGTCCAGAAGTTACTTTCCCAAGAATTCTCACATCAACACCACCGTAGTGCCAGGTGCAGGACACGGCTTGAACCTTGGTTACTCGCATACCTTTACTTATAACAATATCTTGGATTTTATTTCGAACATCTAATGTTAATTAACAGCATAAATTGGTCATGAATGGCACACAATGAACTCTGATTTGTCAACGACAGTCCTTAGCAGTTTCGGCTTTGTTTAAAGTCTGTAACTTGTCACTTCAATGTTCTAAATTATTAACGGAGGCGTGTATGTATGCAATTTTCTCAGTGTATAAATAGAGTTGTCTTTTTCCCTATCTTCTGTAAACTAAAATGTGTTACCACAATGAAGAAGTATTAATGAAACATGCCACTATCAAGTTTATTAAATCCTCACTGAAGCTCCTGTAACCGAACACTATTTATTTTATCAGGAAAACAGAAAGCTTAGTACGAGATACGGCCTGAGAAAGATATTCATCCGCCACTCAACGAAGCAATCCATCAATTTTTCCAGAATTTCTTGATTTTCTTCAAATCCTGAACCAGCGCTGAGGGGTTGTCCAATCCTGGAAAGTGACCTCCGAATTCGTGATCTGGAAGCATATTAGGGAGTGTTTGGAGATGACACATTCAATCTGAACTCACTATTGTAGAACACCAGGTTTCCAACTTTAGAAGCAATATACGGAGGATAAAAGCCAACATTATACTTGAATGCGCTGAAAAGCATCGGCGAGTCGGTCTTCGCCTTTGTATAGCTTGTCTTGAACCCGGTGGGGTTCTGATAGTAGATGAACATTGACGAGATAATTGTGTCTGTAAGGTAGTACAATGAGACGGATTTCAAGATCTCATTGTAATTGAGAACAGATGCTCCTGTTCCAGCTCGAGGGTCGGACCCTTTTCAAGTTAGACATAGGCCATACAGATATAGGTTTCCAGAGATCTTACACTCAATGAATTTTCCTCCAATGTAAGAAAGTTGGCCAACTGGGCTATCATAGAAGGCATACCCAATAGATCGCGGCTAGTAATAAATTGTTAGAAATTAGCTGAAAAAAATGCTTCTTCGACTTACTTCTGTTGTTTGCTCGACGAAATAACCGTTGCCTAGAGCAGACCAGTTCTCAAAGCGTTCTGCCTCGAATTCCTCTAGAGATGACAGGCTGACATTGAGATCGGCAAGTTGGGTGGAGTTCAGCGGGTAGAAAGGGAGGAAAGAAAAGTGACCAGCTCGAACGGAAGTATTAAAGTTGTCATAAAGACTATACGCAACAGCACTTCCCCAATCGGTTCCATATGTGGCATACTTTGGATAACCCAAAACCTTAGTCATGAGGGTGTTGAATACTCTGGCTGTATCATCGGTTGTCCAGCCTACCGGAGCTGCCGACGAAAATGCAAATCCAGGAAGGGATGGGATGATGACATCGAAATCCGAGAGGAGCCCTTCGACGGTGGGAAGGAACTCTAGAAATGAGCCTGGCCAACCGTGATTGAGAATGAGAGGAATGGCGCCTGAATGACTGGACTTTTCATGGATGAAGTGGATGGTAAGTCCTTCGATTTCGACTGTGTAGTGCTTGAATCTGGACAATGAATGGTTAGCAGTGTCTAAATGTTATGGAACCGGATGGCGTACTTGTTAAGGGCTTTTTGCTCCTTATCCCAGCTGAAATCGGCAGCCCATTGGTTTTTCAGTGATGTAAGGTTGCCAAGATCGGTACCTGCTGACAAACTAGCATACGGGTCTGTCTTTGGTAACCGTGTCGCTTTGATCAGTTGGTTCATGTGAGAAACTCCACCGGAGAGATCAATGGTGAATTTTTGTAGGTTGTAGTTGCTGCTGGCCCTCTCGTTCATGGGTGGGGTTGCAACGGCCGCGGCCCCCAACCCAGCGTAAAAAAGAACATTTCGCACCGAGGACAGCATTTTGAAGCAGACGTCGCACGAAGCAGTTGGTCTCTCCAAACTAGACAGAGTAGATTAGGTTTGACCTTATTTCATTCAGCCGCCAGAGAAACCTTTGGCGACATTATATAGCTACCTATATGTTTAGCGTTGGTAATCTAGTCCGTGTCCTGAACCTTCTACCGAAGTTCCTCAGCCCTAAATGTATTATCACTAAGCAAACCGCATACTGCAGCCCGCTTGATAATTGGAAAAAGCAGCTTACTAAATACCTCGCAGTGTCAGTGCTACTGAGCCAAATTTCCAGATGTGGTATGCAATTTGTAAACTAGCCGAACTCTCGATTGAAGAAATGCTTTTGCGAGTGGTAGTGCTTATTGGCAGAAGCATGCGCTGGCCAACCGAGACTTCAGAGCAACTTTTTGCGAAACTAGTGCGGATTTAGGTTAGCGAGATACACCACAAATCGCCAGCACGATCCACTCTCGCTGGCGGAATGCCGGCATTCTCGGAGCCATCGCAAGGATGGCTTGTTTATCGAGCGCGTTAGTAATTCAGCTCTGTGGGGGTGAGGAGAAGTTCCACCAGTAACGCACCAGTAATAAGAATCCTTGGTCAGCCGCACGCATCCAGAGCCATTTTGCGCTATGGCGGTCCAAAACCCACCCTGCACCCTTCTAGTGGACATTTTTCCACTTTCTGTGTTACCGAGTTTGTCGCGCTGAAAATGGCGTGAAATGATATTCGATGGGTAAATACATTTAAACAATCTTCATCAAATACCACTCTTAATTTATTTTGTCTATTCTTAATGTACTATCATGATTATTGTTGGGTTGCGTTGTATCTGCCACCGTTGTAACTTTGAAACTCCTTCTGGTTGAGCCCACGATTTACCAAAAAAATTGTTGGATTGCCTAGCCGAGACGTGATATTTCATGCAAAAGTACCATTTCCACCACTGAATCATACTTTTTGCTGTTTAGGATATCATCAGCAATAGAACAAGGAACATTAAAGAGTTTCGGTTGAATGGACTTTTACTTCCTGCATGCGTGCATTTCCAGACATAACTGGTGAGCAATTCGGCCAATAGAATAGACTCATGAGCAAGTAGACCTCGCTTAACTTTTGGGCACTGAGGTTTGGGCGAAAATGTGGGTCTCTCAAATCGAGATCAAATGTGAGCAGGAAATCCCCATGTTTCTTTCCAAAGAATCCGCACATTTAGGCGGAAGAGCACTCAAATTTTGGATATTGTGTTTTAGGAACAGCCTAAAATATGAAGCCCCAAGCCCAACAGTACCCCACAACTATTCTCATCTACTTGGGGAACGCCCGCATTTTTGCATTTTTGAAACGTCTGCGATCAAGATAGCTAGAGGGTTTAGGACGAAGAATGCGATCTCATGCCACTATTCACACGTAAACCCCTGCCACCACGCCAGTAGTTCATGGGTCGCACCAGAAAACAGAAACACGCAAAGTGGTTAGAAGCCTAGAGGTGGGTTTTCGAGTCTTCACTCTAAATGTGTGTTGCAGAAATGGCAAGGGATACCTATGTGGTAGAGACCAAGCGGTGCCAGAACCGACCACCGAACCTGCAGGTAGGATTATTACAGCTTGTTCACTGAGTTCCCCATAAGAACATCTTGTCATGAGATGTGGCCAATCAATAGGTTAGGTTGCCTGATGTTGGGGGTATGCACTACACCATCGGCTATGATAAATATCCGCCAATAACCGTGCAATAAATTGCACATTCGTGGCGGTATCATTGGGTTCAAAAATCTCAGCCCAATGCCATTCCCCGCGTTTTCATGATCAAAATCAACAAAATCATCAGCACCATCCTTGTACGCGAAGCACATTTCCTCACAAACACAATGGACATTTTAGGGTCCATTGCAGCGATACCTGCAACTCTGAAGTTGATGAAGGATGCTAGTATCGCCGTGGGCCAAATCAGCAGCCAAGCCAAGATCAAAAAGGCCGTCGACAGATTCCAAAGTGAACTTGATCTTCTCGCCGAAATTCTAGACAACATCCAGCAACGAGAGGAGAAATATCCTATTGACAGTAGCGACAATTTTCGCCTGGCTACAGCCATTCAAGACATTCAAAATGAGGTCTCAGACCTGCTGCGCTTTGTTGAAAGAATCCAAGGCTCGCATGGATGTCCTGGAATTTGGAAAAGAGCCCTAATTGTCCTTTCGGGTTTTGAAACCCAACTGGAAGTACGCATCGCTCGGCTTGAAAGATCGAAGAGCCTCTTGCAGTTTTACCTCGCAGAGTCAGCTACTCAATCCTATAACTGGCATCAGCTACAAAAATTACTCCAGCCCACGACATCAAGTTTCATTTCCAAGAAGTTGGAAGGCACTGCAGAATGGATCTGGAGACATGAGAGATTCAAACTTTGGGTTGACCCGACAATAAATCCCACCCATAATCAACTTGTCGATTTGAATAGTACAGCCCACCTAGATAACAGAGTACTCTTGATTTACGGCTTGAAAGGCTGTGGCAAGTCTGTATTGGCTGCATCGGTAGTTGAGAGGTTGAAAGAACAGTCAAAAACTACCTTATTCTTTTCTTTTTGGGCCAGTCACGGCCAAGAACGACGAGCTGACGCTATGCTACGAACTCTTCTGTGGCAACTTCTTCAAAGCTTTTCTAGGAGGTTGCAGAATACCCACACACCACGTTTATTAAAGAATCGGGAACGAATCAAGGACCTAAACTATCTCATTGTCGAAATCCAGAAGCTAGGGCAAATTCACCAATCTCATATATACTGCATCCTAGATGGGATAGACGAGTCCCTCGATGACTGGAATGACTTGAACGGTGGCCCTCTAGACGCTTTAATTCGATTACTTGAATACATTCCTGGGCTACGTTTGCTCTTGGTTGGTCGACAAAGCAGTCTTCGTCAGGCTCTCAAGAGATGGCCATTGCATATTGAGATAACAAGAGACTTGGTTTATGCTGATCTAAACAAACTCATCGATTTCGAATTGGATAATTGTCCCAACTTTATGGATGAATTAGTCCGCAACAGGATAAAAAGAGAGTTAGAATCAAAATGCACCGTCATGTTTTTGTGGATCAAACTCGTTTTCAAGGAATTGCGTCTGTCATTTAGCTTGAGGGAAATCGAGAAAACACTAAGTCGTTCACCAGATCGGCTAGATAAAGAATATTGCAACCTATTCTTGACGCTAATGACAAGGCTCAATGGACGACCTAAAAATCCATCGGTCCCTATGATTCGTGCAAGGGAACTTTTGAAACTCATTGTTGGATCTCTTAGACCACTTACTACAGCTGAACTTTGTTTGGCTTATGCTTTTGCCTCGCCCCAAGACTCACCAACAACTGGCTATCATGAGAATGTCATCAACGAAGATGGAATAATCGATGCTTGTGGTGACTTTGTGACAACCGAGGAGGGTTTAATCTACCTCGGACATACATCTATCCGAGAATTTTTGACTCGGCCCTCTGACCAATGGGAAGATGAAGACAGAGATATAGCATACTTTCGTCTTGAACCAGAAAATTGTCATAGAATACTCGGAATGGCATGTCTAAGATATCTGAAACATATCAAATGGGATCATTCAGGGTGTATTGAGACGATAGATTCACTCATGAGCCAGTATCCACTGTTGAACTATGCAGTTGGGCATATTTCATCGCACTTTTTGCAATCAGACCTGCACGATGAGGAATTAGGCCAAATTGTCGAATTCAGTAATTCCGAGAGTTTCCGAAATTCCATGGCCTTTGCAATCATGTTGAATGAAAATGTAGAAGGTCAACATCCGTCGCTTCCGATTCGCTTTTTGGAGGATTCTCTCCAAATATGGGGGATATTGAAAGGTTTTGATTCTTTCCCAATGGGAGATATTTCTCTTGAAACTCTTTCAAAAGTACAGAACATGGGACAAGAAACCTATCAGACAACTCTTTCCGAATCATCTCTCAGCTCCGCGTCGAAGGATATCTTAGATATCAATCGAGTGCAGACGAGCGAGAGTTCTAACAAAGTAGCAACACGTGGTACTATAGTTGGTGGTGATCTAAAGCGACTACAAAATTCAATACAGAAAATGACGGGAAAAGGGCAACCGTTTTACACACGACAGCTGTCTCGTATTTTACCTGCCGTCAACTCTTTGTCGAGACTGGGTGCTTTTACCAACCCTCTGGATATACTAATCCAAGCAATGGAGCGCAATATCCAAGCGATGTCCTTCTTGGGGCTTATGGTATTGGGTCATTTTGCTGAACCTTCCAGACCAAAACACGCGTTGAAGGCATTTGAACTTGCTCAGGCAAGAGTTTATGGCAAGGGTGATATGCAAGAATTTTGGGCACAAATAAGGCTGGGAGCTTGTTTGCAAGACCACTCGGAATTTTGTGATTACGAAGCCGCTGAGAAGTGTCTCTCAAGGGCAATGTCCATCCTTGAAGTGAAGACCGCAAATCCTGTCATGAAATCCTTATAGTGGTTGGCGGCGCGACGTCAAATAGATGGTCTATTCTCCATGAATAGAAAGGAAGAAGCTTCGATGCTGGCATCAAAACTGGAGAACGAGCTTCTTCAAAATTCTTTTACAGCGCCCGATGAGGGCTTCTTCAGGGAGTGGTATTGCAAAATGATTGTGAACAGCTTTTCTCTCGAGGAGAATAGAATGTTCGAAATATTCGAACTTGGCAAAATCTATTACAGTGAGAGCTTATATGAGAATGCGAATGGTATTATGGGACCATTCACCCGAGAAGCGAGTAGTATCCAACATCTCAAGGAGAAATATCAGACTTCCTTTAGGCAAATATCAGCATATACTGCCGAGAGACTAGGTGAAATTTCTGATGCCCTTGACATTCTACTCAAGGCAAAAGCGAATCTTGAATCCAACAAGGATTCCGACAAAGACCTACTTTACCGCGTCAAAATGGATTTAGTTATAATGTATTATCAGAATGGAAGGTATTCTGAAGCAGAAAGAGAAGTTGTTAGTGTTGACAAAACTTCATTTTGGGATGATGCTTCGGTCTATTTTATAAAACTGGCTATATTCTGCATCGTTGGCACATATAAAATGTCAGAGAAAAAGTTGGACGTCTTCCAAGTGTTACAGACCCACTTGCCCGCTATGAGAACGGCATTTGTGGAAGCTGAGGAACCGGCGGACACTGAATTATGCTTTGTGGCAGCTTGCTTACTCTCCCATGGACTCTTTACGGAGGCTGAGGAGTATATTCGGAAAGCTTTGTTTCATATAGAGTCAGATGACTCCCAAGAGGCCGAGAGGTTAAACTTGCATGAGACATTAGCCTTTTGCATACAATTTCAAACAGACGGGGGAAACCAATCCGACCTCTATGATGAATATCTAACATGTGTCCAACTGGCTGAAACAAATTTCCCAAGCCAATCTCACATTAGGCTGAATATTGGTTTTGGAATGGCCTGCATCGCGGCAGGTAAACCAGAAGAAGCAACCGAACTTTTTGAGAAATTGGTCACCGATATCCAAGAATCAACAGAGTTCGACGATCATGATTGTGCTTCGAAGGTCTATTATATTCTTCTTTTCCAAGCATTAGCGCGTCATTACAAAAATGAAGCTAAGGATGCTGCGGCCCCACTTCGAGAGATGATCTCGAGAGCGGAAGATGAAATTAGATGCGAAAGTTGCATGGCTGAATACGACAAAGACATATTCTTTGTTATTGGCCACATGCATCTGGCAGAATTTCACGATGAAATTGCGGAGTTTCAACAAGGGAATGAGTGCAGACAGAAAGCGCTCGGAAAGTTGGAGGAGGCGTTTTATGAGGCTTTCACGTCAAACGTAAAGCCTTCGGAGCAAAAGCTAGATGCTTGGACATCAAGATGGACGAGGTTGTGTAAAAGTTATATTCTTGGGAGATTGGATGGAAAATTCGGGCCTGAGGTGTCCTGCCCGATGTATCCACTCCCAGCTTTGTGGGAACCAGATCATGGCGAGAACTTCGATTTTTTGATAAGGCTCGATCATTGGGACCATACCAAGGCACTAGATTTGTAGTTTGGTCATCAAAATAAACATCCGGTATTATGATGGAGTTCAAAATTTCCAAGGCAGGCTGTATTCAATGAAAAACCTTCCCTAACCAGGTGACACGTTAGTTCTTCATTGCGTAAACCCAACAGTATGGGCTCTTGATTACTGGCGCTGAGATCGCTAATGAATCCAATAAGCGCTCTTCTGATGGTGCCAAGCCTATTGCTGTGATGACTTGGTACGACAACGGCGTCGCTTTTGGCGTGTCCAAACTTCCCTAGAGCATCTTAACTGCTGTCGACACGTGGAACAGCATCCTAGAGCCGGTGAAGACTGGCCTCGAGTACCTGTTTGGCAAGATTAAGGGCACTGGTCACGACTCGGTCCATGTCTAGGACTACCCGGAGACGGCCTGGGAGTTGAAGCTCAAGTATCTGGATTTACAGGTCCTTGAGGACACCAGGACTACCGAATACTAGTACTAAAGTGAGCGGCGAATGGAAGCTAACGGCAATCCGAGAGAGCCAGTGCAAGATTATTACCGTTCAGGATAATATCCATCCGCATGAACCAATTATCCTGAATAAAAGATTGAAAATATTGTCGATTTAGTATGTGTTTTGTGTTTTGGTTGGATATCCCCTGTGAGAGGGACCTCGACTGCTGTGAACCTTATCGAGACCAGCTATAAGAGCGGTTTCCCAGGCTAAGCGCGATCCAAACCAGTCGATTTAGTATATACTTAGTGAGAGTGAGGCATTCATTACAAATAATATAGACTGTTTTTTTTTTAACGTGGAGTGTTCTTGGGGGTGTTTTAGAGATAGTACAAGGTCCAAGTTATTAACGCCTTTCAGAGGAATAGATACCTTATATATCTGCGTATGTCTACATTGACTCAAGTTCCCTTGCTATGAAATATGCCCGCCATGATTTAGCCCATCACTATCAACTAAGTAGGCCTTTCGAGGACACCAATTCTAGGGCGGACTGTGTTGCTGACAAGATCAAGACTACCACTGTAGTGCATCTTCCACTTCATTGCTATGGATAGCATTGTCGACCTTGTGAATTGGATTGAATAAAACCCCAAAATCCTCAGCTTATCACCTGAAACGATCCCTTGCCGATCGTGTTCGGGAATTATGTCATGGGTCCCCGCGATGTTGCGATAACGCTGACAAATCATGGCGCCCCACCAAAAGTGAAAGGGTTGAGGCTTTTGGCCCGTTGCTCAATCCGTTCATCGTGCAACTGGCGAGCTTCACATTCCTCAGACGCATTTATTCGCGATGGGGTTCGTCAATCCATTTTCCTGCCTCGCAGTGTTTAGCGGGGCAGTCTACACCTTGCTCTCACTGGTCACTGAGTCTGTCCCTGTGGCACTCCACCACGCTGAAGCCGGAATCCCCGCTTTCGGACTCGGAACGTGGCTTTCGGCAAAGGGTGAGGTGCGTCTAGCTCTTTCAACCATCGTTGTTGCTTCCATTGCCTAAAATAGCGCATGCTAACTGACTCCTCCCAATTAGGTGTCTCATGCCGTGGAGTATGCCCTGAAAGCAGGATATCGCCACATTGATGCAGCTGCCATCTACCGTAATGAACAGGAAGTTGGTGAAGGCATTGTTGCTTCGGGTGTCCCTCGGGAAGATATCTGGATTACCAGCAAGCTTTGGAATACGGAACATCGCCCCGCACGGGTACGCAAGGCCATTGAGAAGTCAATTGCCGATCTCGGCGTCGAATACCTGGACCTCTATCTGATCCACTGGCCTGTGGCGTTCGTGCCCGGCACAACAAAGCTGGACAAGAAAACCTCCATCGTCGATACCTGGCTTGCACTCGAAGACCTTGTTCGGGCCAATCTCACCCGCTATATTGGCCTGTCCAACTTTGCGCCACAAGATGTTGAGACGATTCTCGAGGTCGCCAGCATTCGACCGTATGCACACGAGTTTGAATTGCATCCTTATCTCCAGCAGCAATCATACGTCGATTTCCACAAAGAGAAGGGGATCGAAGTCATTGCATACTCACCTCTGGCCAGCACCAACCCCACTTATGATCCCAACATTCCCAGACTTTTGCAAGACCCATTCTGGAAGAAGCTGGCCGAACGCAAGAACGCCACAATTGCCCAAACTGTTCTCGCTTGGGGTCAGCAAAGGGGCACAACCGTGATTCCAAAAAGCACACATGAAAAATACATTGATGAGAATTTCGCTTCTCAAGGTATTAAGTTTACAAAAAGTGAGATGGCCGAGATTGCCAAGCAGGATAGGAGAATTCGGCTCGCGAATCCTGGCAAGAATTGGGGAGTACATCTGTTTGAGGGATTGGACAACCCCACCAGGGCTGAATCTGAGGATGGAGAACTTTGAATGACGTTTTATATATTAAAGCGAAGTTGAACTGCGGTTCAACTCGCTTCCGTCGTGAAGGGCTATCAAAAATATCTGCTCGCCACCAGTATATTGGTTTATTGTGTTCACCATTCCGGCTAATATTGGTCTAATGCATGAGACGAATGGTTGATTTTCTTTTAGGAGAAAAGAACAGAGTTTTCATTTTTTTTCATAAGAGTATAAATAAATTTGGAGTTATCCATATGGGATCTATCTAATACCTTTGCTTGATCGACCATCATTTGATTTTGGTATGGTCTTGATTGATTGTATTATTAAATTCAGATAATCACACCGCATCATGCATAAAAGATGACGTTCGCAAAGTATGCAACCAACACTTCGTGTAAATATCACGTGATAGAGGCTGTTAGCTCCACAAAGCGAGAGTTGGTGATTTTCCTCTTGGCATCCAATTCCCATTTCTACACCTGACCAACTTTTAACTCCATGGAAATACTTGAACGTGGTTCAACAGGCGCTAATCCTATCGTACAGCTCCCACTGGAAATACTCAATCAAATTTTGATTCAGTTACCCAACAGTGATATTAAGAGCCTACGTGCCACATGCACCCAACTGTGTGGTGTCGTCAAACTCCGCCTCAACCGTCTTTTTCTCTCTCCTAACCCACGGAATGTAGAGGTCTTGAGAGCTGTTGCGGAACATGAAATATTCAGAAAGGAAATTTTGGAGATAATCTACGATGATGCGCGCTTAGTTCACTGGCGTGAAGCTGACGAAGATGACGACGAAAACGACGACGACATTGGCGACACATCTGGAGTTCCGCTTTGGTACCTGAGCCAATACCGTGACCGCGCTGACGATGTAGATTACTACGGGGTCGAGGAAGTTAAGCGGCCCCACCATCTACAGGTGCTAGAGCGATTTAAAGAACGGTTGAGTCCAGCAGAGTCGTACCGATTGTATCAAGATTTATTGGAAAGCCAAGACCAAATTATCGCTACAAATCTTGATGGCGATGCTTTAAAATACGGACTATCGCGATTTCCTAATCTAAAAAGCATCACCCTGACACCAGCAGCTCATGGCAAAATCATAAGGCCTTTATACCAGACACCTATGATTCGATCCTTTCCACCCAACTTAATATATGCTATCCCTCGTGGCTGGCCAGTCGCTGAGGAACAAGATAATCACCCACATGCAGAGATATGGAATTTTGAGGAGAGGGGAAAATGGCGTGGCTTTTGCCTCTTGACTCATGGAATTGCTGAACACTATCGCCAGAACCCAGCTGCTTGTATTCCAGAATTTGTTATAGACACAAATCAACTTCTTACTGGGATCAACAGCTCTGTTTTTGATGGGACGGAAAGCACTGAGTACAATGATCTTATCACTGTCTTCAGTCAGCCTGGTATATCTCGCATTGAAATGGCTCTCCTTGTTGGTGGCCAAGATGAACGAGGCTGGCCATGCTACCGCAGTGGCAATCTACAAAAGGCACTAAGCGCAGCGCCGGACTTGCAGCACGTAAGCCTCTCAACCAATGTTGCACCTGTGGAGGATTTAATCAGTCCAATGGAAGAAAACTTTGTGCCACTCCGCAAAGTTTTTCCAGTCGAGGGATGGCGGAATCTTCGGCATTTTGGTCTCTCTCGTTTCATTGTTAAACAGCGGGATCTGGTGGATCTGGTGACGGCACTACCGCCAACGCTTCAGTCAATCGAGTTGAGTTTTCTCTACTTCGTTACATCAAACGGCAATTATCAAGGCTTGCTTGAGGATCTGCGAAGCAAATTAGATTGGCGCAAGCGACCTGTGGGAATCCGGCCTAAGATAGTCATTTGTGTTGATCACTTCCCTCCAGTGCAAGGGCAGCCTGTCTACGTCAGTCGCGAGGTGGAGGAATTTGTCTACGGCTCTGCGGCAAATCCTTTCGGCAAGAATATTATTCATATCGGCACGGGGACCGTGGTGGATACCTTTGATCCCGAGTTTGAGAGACCCTACGCTAAACGTTCCAAGTTGGTGGCTCTAGGTGTCTTGGAAGAGACTGATTATGATAGAAGCGGGCTTAGCGCTTTTAGATGAGCTTGAGAATAATTACTAACACAATCTCTGTTCCCATGGTCGAACACATTTTGGAAGGCCAGCTCATCGCTGATTTTTTCAACGAACAGCGGGATAAGGGTCCAATTGTGAACTTGATACCCAGGCCATCAAACTCCCAGCCGAAAGTTCCCTGTAAATTCACATCAAAGTAGATCTTGATGCAGGATGATGATTTCCCCTGGCAACTTGACGATACAGATACTGCATTCATCATCTTGCTCCCTGCCGAGTTAGGCAGTATCGTACACCTAGATCGTCTCGCCATCCTCAAACAGAGGCCAACGTCAGTTCACTTTTGGTCTTAGTATCCTCTCTACTACATCAATTAACCCGTGATGACATTCTATGCATAGTACTTGTATATTGGCAAGAGTCAGGATGTATCCAGTTTGAAAACTCCCCTTCTTAAGGTCGAGGTCTATAACTATAGAACATAACGGAAAGTTTGAAGACTGGCGTTTGCAGAACTCTCACTCTTTCTGTTCTCCCGTTGAAGCCAGGTGCGGAGTGTAATGGAAGAAGATAAACAGACCAGCAACGCAACGCTAATAACTATGCAACCCTTTCGATAAAGCCTATACCGGATCGTGATGTTAGTCAATACCAAATGGTAGATTATATATCATTACTTACGGGGCGTCTGAACTTGGATAAAGATATGCCGTGCTGATATTTGTCGCATTACTAATTGCTGTGCACAGAGCTAAAGCAACAGCTCTTTTGACCTTTGGTCGAGGAATAGTGCTCGAAATCCAAGATAAGATCAGTTGAAAGACTGAAAATGACCCTGCAGCCTGGAGGAACATAGCCTAAGAGCAGTGTTGTCAGAACACCCTTCTTGTCGCAGTTTAAGAAGATACACGGTACATTGACTCACAAAATATCTGGCCCCAGTATTGTGGGTTGATGTAGATACTATTTGGCCGATAATCGAGATAACGCATCCTGTAACAATGTGGAAACATCGCTCTTGAGTTCTCCCACTGTGCCACGAGTTTGTGATCGAAAACATACAAGCTAAAAAGTATGGAGGTGCCGTTAGAAGTAGTGTTTCAACATTTGGGAATCCCAATGTTTGGACAATGGAAGGGAAAAAATCTAGATTGGAAGAAAAATCAGTTTTTCTGGAGGTAAAGCCCTTTGAACAACAAGACTCACAGGTAAAGCTCATTCCGACAACAGCACCAGTCAAAATCAAGACCAACAGCCACACCTTTGGGTCAGCAAAGGATTGCTTCAAGCCAACAAAGACGGAATCTTTGACGTCGTCTGTCTCTCCATCTAATTCCCTTGAAAGTCGGTATTGAGCCATCGCAGCCTCGGCTTCACTCAACCATGGCGTATTTTCTGGGTAATTCGGCAACAGCACATAGCCGAGAAAGGCCACCACAATGGTGACAGAACCTTCGATGATAAAAACCCATCTCTAGAGACTTGTTAGCTTGCAAATCTCATACATGATGATAAAAAGTTACCCAGGCTGGATAGCCCCCAGCTCCATCCATGTTGCCTATAATACCTGCTGCTATGAGCCCTCCAAAGGCCGACGAGAGCGTGTAACCTGAGTAGAATATTGCAATTCGAGAGGGAAGCTCAGATTTTGTGTACCATGATGACAAGAGAAATACACAGCCAGGGAAGTAGGGTGCTTCAGTTACGCCTACCAGAAAACGCAAAGAAACAATGCCGGCAAAGTTTTGAACAAATCCAGTGGCACCAGAAACCTATCATGTTAGTCGCTCTGGAACACCAATGTGTAGAAGTAAAACATACAATACCCCAAATTATGACCACAGTTGGAAGATAGATTCGAGGCTTGAAGATAGACAGCAACATGTTAGATGGAATCATCATGGAAATATAACCAGCTAGCCGCCAAATTAGCAATTTTTCCACGATGCTCAAGATGATGATGAATCTTACCCCAAAGGACCATGACAGCTGTCTGATACTGTACATCGTCAAGTCCGAGCGTGTCTTCCAGCCCGCCTAGTCGTGCATTGGCGATGGCGTTGCGGTCAAGAACGTTTAGTAGAAAAAGGATAAGGAGGATGGGTAACATTCGAAGGTCGACTTTGCGAACCAGAGCTTTCTCCAGCACCTGAAGCTCATCTGAGCTATAATTTCGCAAGGCGTCCGGCAACCCCTCTTCAAGTGATGCTTTTGCGTCTTCGACTGCCGTCGTAGAAGCCTTGGCCTCGACAATCTGTTCTGGATTCCCAGCCATGATGCGTCAGGGTTTGCTAATTGATGAAAAGGTGCACATGAAGGAATAATTTCAAGGTTTATTCTTGGACAAGATTGATGCTTTTTATCCAAGCCCTTTTTCGGAATACGTCAGCAGAGAATGGGGGAGATGTTGTTTCATCGCGAATGGTTATGAATGATCCTGATGCATGCCCTATCGATTTCCCCGCGCATCCACCCGGAAGATGGTTTCCTTGGGGTCAAAACATATGATTCCCACAACCATTGCAACATCGGGTCATCATCTGCCGATTTTTTGGATAATCTAGATATGTCTCGGTCTTTTTCGCTAAACGGAAAACTGGAGACGAAAATTCGTACAGTGGCGCGCCTACTAAATTTTAGTTGGGCTGACGTGGATTCCATATCAAAATCCAAATGTTCGCCATGGTAACACATGTCAATTCAAATTAGAGTTGTAATATTTGCTCTTAAAATACAGTAAGCCTGACAATGGATTTTCTATTCTTTTTTTTTTTTTTTTTTTGAGGGTGGAGGGTGGGGGATATAAAATGAATTGCATGTTTCATATGCATCTCGAAAGCTTGCCATAAATAGTCCACTCGCTGTAATCTTAGTTGTACGACGCAAGCAGAGAATGGAATTATACTCACGCGAGATCACATGGTGCGTTACGATGAAAAAAGCCCAGTCCAGTCAAAAGGCACGCAGCATTTTCAATTGTTGAATCAACACGGCCTATAGGGTTGCTCTCAATCTTTTTTACATAAAAGTTGCGGCGCATCCAAGACCAACCAATAATGTTTGCCAAGAAAGTAGCTTTATTGTATATCCCTTCAAAGAAAGTTCTATATATGGCCAGGCTACAAAGGGGATAACTATGTTAACGATTCCTAGGCTCCTCACAAACTCCGCCGTCTGTGTTATTCTATGTTTGAGAGGTGGGTTAAATTCCATTACAAACCCCCCAAAAACTTCAATGCACTATAAAGGCTGCATGTAAATTGCATTTCTATGGATTTTGCTCCACTGATTGGTCCATGCGATGCAGATACCATCGCACCATGATTGCTCATCCGTTTTGTGGAAATGTCAACTTTATGTAAGATGTATACACATGTCTAGGATGTCATAGTTGAATGAGCCTGTAAAAATAGCCATCTCACCTAAATACTTTGTCTTATTCAGCTCCGAGACACGGTCGTATTGAAAAACAAAGATACCAAATTGGTCGGTCGCTCCGCTTGGTTTGAGGTGTCAAGGCTTTCTTCCTCACTCCGCCCTTCAATTACGCGTCAGTCAGCACTACCATGACACGTCATTTAGGTAACAATTTCCCCCTTGATTGGAGTCATGCAGGTCGGTGGCTCGTAAATGCGAGAGAAGGGCATTGTGGCAACTTGGCAAACGAACAAAAAAGGACAAACCGATGTAGATGCCTGGACTTGAGTGACTGGGTTTACGCCACGACTTGGAATACCATGGTTCTCAACTCAAAATCCTTGCTTCTGCGAGCTGAGTGAGCATTGTAAGCCACAACACCACGCAATCACGCGCCACTTTGAGCCACAGCCACTAGACGCACGCGCCAGTGTCAACACGAATGGAACCAAAGACGTTAGCGCTAAAAGTATGCATAAGTGAAGTCTCCAGAGGATGTAACTGAACACTGGGTGGTTGTATAGCCCAATCATCTATAGCAAGGAAACAAAAAGTAAAAAAAAACCGCCGGGCGAGTGGTGAATTGTTACAGGCGGGCAGCGCACCGAGTGACGGGAGTTTCCGACGCTGTGTCGGCGTCACACAACATACACACACACAAGGGAAAAGAATTGCCGGCGTCTTTGGGCGTTTTGTTTTCGTCCGGTGTGGGCGATTGGGCTTGGCGGGTGGCAAATCTGACAGAGAAGCCAGTCTAGAACGCGAGATCGCCCACTTGCATTCCTCTCCGTCATGGTGAGCACTTGCCCGCAAGGCAGAATATGGTCCCAAGTGATGTGGCTCATTTGCCTCTGTCGAATGGCATCCCAACATGTCGGCCGCGGTGGGGAATTGGATTTGCCGTGCGTCTGCGAGGCCCAAACTCACTCGCCTCTCCGGGGCCCAAGGCCAAGGGTACCTTCGATCCATGAACCAAGACTTTTCGCGAGCCAGCTGGAGCCCAGGTGCAGGCGGTGGCTTTTTATGTGCGCCATGATTGACGGTGTTTTGGTCGTGCGTTGAAATCAGGCTGAGGGCTGCATGTTAGTGCCGTGTCTCGGTCGCTCTCACTGGCAAGCGCGGGCAAAGTGGTGGGTCGCTTGCGAATATCAGTCAAAAAACGTGTCGATAGTTGACTTTTTAGGACAAACCAGCAGCAAGTGGCATAAATTTTGTGTCCTGTGTCTTGTGCTGCTGGTCCCATCTTTGTACTGGCCTCTGGAGGCGGATGCGATGGCGTCCAGCTGAGGGGGCCAAAAGCCCAACCCCCACCCATCTTTGCCATAATTGGATATGGATTCGAAGCGAGGAATATCACTGGCAAATACTCTTGGCCCCCAAAAAAAAGAGGTCAACCCCATACACCTTGTCCACATAATACTGCCCTCCCTCGTTGTCGTTTAACCCATAATATGGCCTCATCGCAATTTCTTTTCTTAGCCCCTATGGCCCCGTATGAACCATGCTGTGCTGCCCTAAGGCCACGTTCCGGGCCCGTCTCCTTCTAGGGCTGAAAAGGATTCATCAGCTGTCAGACGGCGCCTGTAAGCAGCTAGCTCGTTCTCGCTCGGACAAACTGTCTCAAATCGGCGACCGGGATGGCTGGAGTTTCTCTTCCCCGCTCACACACGTAGCAACCACACCGCATTTACGGCTGACCACTGCATGTCGTGATTGGACACCGTAATGCAGGCAATCAGATGGTCCGTCATCTTGTCGCACACCCGGCCCCGGTTTACGAGCCAAGATACCGATCTGTAGGGCTTTTTGGTGCCGCAAACCTGCGGCAAATATTACTGTGCAGTAATGTAATTACAGCATCACCCATCCATCCATCGGGAGCCCGGCCGCCGGGGACCAGCCGCAGCGTGCTCCCTCCCAGCCATAACTATTGCTGAGGCTCAAAAAGTCTGTCTGACAGCTCAGCTAGCCATTCCATTTATTTCTCATTTGCGCAATGCTAGTAAACTAACCACGGCCACTTGGCCTGAAATTTTGGCCGTTATTTTCACATTTCAGTCTCCCTCCTCTCTCTCCCCTCCCCCTCCATCTCAATCCCCCCGCAATCAGACAGACGGTCGCATCAGCGGCCTCGATCGACACCACAGCCTCCACGCCAGCAAAATGGCTCAACAAGACGCCAGGAACACAGACTGGCAGCCAGTCCAGACGGCTTACATGAGCCCAACTCAACAGTCTGAAACGTTTAGTTCCCCAAGAAACCCAGAAACTCCGTACCATGGCTACTCGGCCCACTCCAGCCAAAACCACTTCGGCTACAACCCCAATTCGTCAAACGAGTTTGGACACCCATCACCACCAAACATATGGGATCCATTGCAGCAAAACCCTCCCCTCTACAACCAGCGAGACAATAGCTTCGCGCACCTTCTGAACCAATACCCCCCGAGCGATCGAACACCAGACCGACCGAGAACACCCCAGAGCGGAGGCAAGCCGCCAGGATCTTGGTCCACAGTCACTGGATTGTACAAGAGGCACTGGACGCCAGCATGGAGCATGATATTCTTCTTGGTGGCCGGGATCGCATTTGCGCTCGGTCACCATTTCTACTACCGTCACCTTGACGGGACGGAACCCGATCGGCAGCTGCGCAAGTTGCGATACGGAACTGCGCTGTCCTTCTTCGCCAAAACCAGTCTCGTGACTGCCGTTATTTTGGCTTACCGTCAGCGCGTATGGATGATTGTGCGTCGCAAGATTCTAACGCTCGGTGTCGTCGATTCTTTGTTTGCTGCTGCTGAAGATCTGACGGCTTTATTCCACCTCGAAGCCTTTAGGCGCGCCAAAGTGGCCATGTTCCTGGCACTGTACATCTGGTCGACTCCATTGGTCGTCATTTTGACGTCAGAAACACTTTCAGTCCAGCCAAAAAGAATGTGGCTGAACACCACCTGCCCTAGCGTCTATACCCTCAACTTCGATCATGAAGTATCAAGTTACTTCCGGGCCCCAAATAAAACCGACGATGATTTTTATCAAATATCAGTATCAATCTGGAACTCAACCGTTGTCGCTCCCCAAGATGTACCCCTCAAAATGAACTCGACGGCATTTGATTACTGGACTGATACCAGCACGCAATTTAAGCAAATTGCGGCGAGAAGTAAATATCTTGGCGCGGCGGTGTCGCAAAATAATATCAGCAACATGATCTGCGGGAAAGGCTGGAACTGTTCCGTCGAAATAGAGTTCACTGGTCCAGGTTATAAGTGCGATGTACTTGCTTCTGGGATTGATGAGCCAGTGAAGAAGCTCAGGGGGGCAGAAGCGCCGTTCAACACCAGCATACTCTTGCCACACGGCATGTACCAGTATTACGCAAAACTTGATGCAGGAGATTATGTCCAGCAATTCGAACAAGTCGAGCCTGGTGGAATGCCAGTTCCAAACACAACATGGCCCAAAAATGCGGGAACATTCAGAACAGAACCTGTGCTATGGTTCGGTTACTCTTCTCTGAACAAGGGCGCTAATGCGACAAATCTCCCCCCAAATAACAAGGCAGAGGGGTGGAATGAGACTTTCACTCCCCATATTATCGGATGTGAGCATTATGCTACGAACTATCGCGTTAACATGTCATACCAAAACGGCATTCTGTCCCCCAAAGTTACAAAACGTGACAATGTCTCGTTGATTATAGATACGCAGTTCGTCTCCGATATCAGGCCCTCATCAGGCAACTTAAGCGTGGTTGATAACACAACAGCAACACCCGAGAGCAACTACGTGGATCCTTTGGATTGGGAGAAATATCGAAAAGTTGCTGCTTACCATTCATTGGGAAAGCAATTGCGGACCATGCTCAATGGGACAATTGCCAACGAAGGGTACATAGTGGCCAATACCGAGGCCATCGTTACGCGACTCATCGAAACTCGCAATTATATGACCACCGGCAACGTTCCAAGAGTGGTTGAGAGCCTTTACGAGGATATCGTGCTCTCGGTGATGTCAGACCCGAGATTTGCCGCCGTGTCATGGGCCTATGATCCAACCCTGACAGCAGGGCAGAAAATGGACTATGGCTTTAATGAGTCCCAATATAATTGCGTGAGGGAGCGAACAATTAATGCTTACAAGTATCATGAGCGCGATTTATGGCTCGTGTATAGCATCGCCATCCTTCTGGCAATCATCGCAGTCATACTCGGCATCAGCGCAATGCGTCATGAGCGTACATACAGAGACACGAGGTTTTCATCCATTGTCGCTGTGACGAGGGGCCACAGCTTGAACAATGTGGGTTGGGATAACGAGGGCAAGGTGAAAGACGTAAAAGTCGGGTTCGGCAAGGTGCGAGACATCGCTGGAGAGACGAAGAATGGATTTGGCTTGGAAGGCGATGTCTCACAGGATCGTCCCTTGGACACTCTCCGATCGCCGGTTATTCACATGCGAGAATGGCGCCAGAGGAGACAGAGCAGGTACATGGACAGCCCCAGACAGCAATAAGGGGGTCTGCAAAAACGAGGTGCATATGTGGATCATTGGTTGGTTTGCGGGGGATTAAGCATGGGTATTTCCCACCACCATAGCATGGGTGGTTTTTGCGTCATATTTATACGCGGTTATGCGGGATGGGATGATCTAGAATTTAATCAATGAATAATTCTATTAGAAGTATGATCCCTGCGTGGCATCGTTTTTCGGCCACTGGCCAGCAATGTATTACTATTCAATCATCAATTGGAGATGGCATTTTTATTTCACGTTTGAACCTGTGTGCTGATGGTGCCCGGTTGCGATGCAACGACAGACATGCTAATTCCGAATATTCGGGCACAGAGTTCAACACTACCCTGCTTGGCCCTACATACCACTTTCTTAATATCAGAACAGCCTTGAATCCAATTCAATTTGGTGCACGGGATCAAGTACTATCAACCCCTGTACTTGTCGTTACTGATGTATCACGTCCTAATTCCCCCTGTTCTGTTGATATTTCCTGAGCAGCCACCTCGTTTGCGGTCATTTCAGCTACTCCACCGCTTGGGTCGTGCTCGGAGCTAGGCTACAGTGGAGTTGAGCTTCTAATTCATGTGTCGGGCCACGAGGAATACAATCGGAGTGGAGTTGAGCTTTTTCGTACTTTTGTTCGTCTGTTCTTGGTTCTTCGGAAGGATCGTGTTGCTTAACCCTTGACCGTCGGCGCCGCCAGAAAAACAAAGCGATGAGGAGTGTTAGCACCACTATCACGACGGCAACTACGGGTCCGATTATCACGGCTTTCAATGAAATTAGTTGTCAGAAAGTTAAAGGGGTCACGAGTTTTACCTTTATTAGAACCGCCACTTGACGAGCCGGAATCGTCCACCACGGTTGTCTCCGAGGACGCTGCCCCTGCGAATCAGTCAAGTATCTCAACGGGTTGGAAATTGATGACTTTACCAGGGTTTGAAGGGTAGCCTGTTATGTTTGGTTTTACCATGACAGTATGAACCCCCCCGGCCCCATCAGTGTAGGTCAAAGGTGTACAGCTGATACATGTCATTGTTGGAGTGATGTCTACACTTTCTGTCATCGTGACCACTATAACCGATGTTTGAGCAAGACCTGATGGCTCGGTGACTGTTACAATTGTAGACCTGGTCTCTACTGTGGCTGTTGCCGTGGAATCTGCAGCACTTCGGCCATCACAGTATGCGATGAATTGTGCAAATTCCGGTGCAACATAGTCCTTGACAGCGCTTTGATCCACTCCTTCATGGTCTTCTATGCAAGAGACACAATCATTGTATACTGCAACAAATGTAGAGCCGGAAGCACATAAAGCACTGGTTTTTCCATATGATAGTGCAATCACATATGCACCATCTATCTTGGTTTCAGCATTTTTCTTCTACTAGCATCTCAACTATGACAAATAAGGGGCATCCTCACTGCAACTATCATAACATACAGCTGGTGTCGTTTTCCCTCGACGTAAAAGGTGAACGGTGGGAAGAGAGATGCGTCTCTCTGTGAGTGGGCCGCTGCTCCGCAGCTGAAACCCCCCCACTGGAAGAGTGGCATGGTACGACAGCCTTTTTCGCTGGTATCTTCTTTGTGAGCAAGGAAATGAGAAGTAGAAATTAGCAGGCTGGGCCGACCCGCAGTATTTATAACCCATCTCATTCATCTGATGATCTTGCTCATATTTGAAAATAACCCGTGGCCGATTTGCACATTGGTAGTCCAATAGGGTTAATCGAAGCTGCTCACTGCATGATGCGGCGTCTCGGCTGAAGACCGAGTCGATCCATCCAAAATAGGGCCAGCAGCCCACAAGGCAAAAAGGCTCAGCTAATGTAGCTACTTGCGCATTTCGAATCAAAGAATCATCAGTCTAACATGGACACTATGGTCGCCTAAACGCTCTGAAATAAAATTAGATCTTTGCCCATTTTTCTAAACCACATTTTTCAGTAGCAAAAGGATGATCTGCACTCTAATAAATACGCCACTTACCTCATTCATGCATCCATTGACAAATTTGGCGAATTGCCAGGTCCAAGCGGGAGTGCCAAGGACTGTCTGACTTGGTAAGATTTCCCCCTTCGTTTTAATCCGTTCTTTGTACAAGATGTGATAAACCAGCAACCACATTTATTTCAGTTTCACTTTGATAATTCTTTCAACTCAAATCCAAACTTCTCTCATTTTTGATCATAATTTATTGAACGGATGGGATACTTGGTAGGGCAAAAGCTTTCTTTTGCGGTCAGCCCATAAGGTTGAGAATTGGGGGCCATTTTCCATCTTGGAGCTGAAAGAAGACGTGTCAGCTGCAGGATTCCATTGGTTTTGGCTGGTTAGCTGACTTAATAATTTGATAAATCAGCATGCCACAATATCTACGCAAATACAAGCTTAATCATTGGGTCTGTTTTGGAGCAAAAGTGGTACTGCTCGAGTATTTTGAAGATGGGGCTCACAATACTCGGCACAGCCACGAATCACCTGTATCTCACTTAGATTTCAAAGTGGGTCAGATTTACACGAAAACCTACACAAATGTAGGCTGTCCATCGTATTTGATGAAAAATAATTCAGTCAAGAAGGGAAACCTTGTAGAAATTACGTCTCTCTATTGGTGAATGAACCGTCTTCGCGCTGTTGGTCGTGTGCAAAAGGCCGCCAAGATTAGCAACGGCCTTGCCATTGGTCGACACATCGCACCGACCAGGAACCTTGCATTGCGTGACAGTATCCCAGTCTGCTCTCCAAGCATTCAAACTTGGTAGCGAGGACAAAGCTACCGTCTTCATTTGTAAAATTACCAATCTATCTTATCTTGAAAAAACTAGCAACGAACCCTATCGTTTTTGCCGAGGTTAGCTTTTTTAGTGTTTTTCCTTTTTGGAAATCGTGGCCTCGAGAAAGAGGGGGCTCTAAGGCCACGTGGGCCATAATAGTGGCAGATACGATTAAGTTTGGTGATGATTTACCGAACTAAGAAACAATAAACTTAATCCTCTGTACAGCACAACCTCGACGACCTCATAAAAACTTAGATCGTCGTATTTAAGATGGCTTCCCCAGCTAAGACTAGCTAATCATAGAATTCATCACTCAACACCTATCACCCTGTCGTGGGATTCTTCAAAACAGATTGAACTTTTATTTCCTTGACAAAGATTTCCATCGACCATTATTCAAACTAAACACGAGAATTTTTATTACGTGGCAAAGACCAATATAAATCGATCTCGGAGAAGGAAAGAATTGCATCAATGTTATGATGTCTTTCGTAGCTTGTATCCGACCACGTCCCATTCGGAAACCTCAATCCTCTCTCTTGGCGTGGGCTCCGAGGAGCCCCGTCTGGACTATTATGGGACGTAGTGGAGAGACTACAACATCTGCGCCTAAATTTATTTTTTTCAAGGGAATTTCCTACCAGAAAAATTCCAAGATTAATGATGTTAAGCCTCCAAAGTCTCTAAAGGAAATCCGGGATGAATGGGCTGCAATTCATGCCCAAGTCGCCAAAGAATACAACGAATTAGGTCCAGAAGGTGCTGCGAAAAAATGGGGATTTGGTAAGGTTTCTCTCACCTATTTCAAACCGCACGCGACCCTATTGACCTTTGAAACTCAGCCTATCCCCTTCCTCGCGGAGCATCTGCTGAGGTGGCATATAAATTTCTGGCCAACTACTATCGCGAACAAGAAGAAGAATGGCTAGCAGAGAAACAGAGGGAACTTGAGGAAACGAAAGCAAAGGAATTGGGACAGAAGTGTCAGAAGCCTAGGCTGTAAAGAAAAAAAAAAGGAATGTCTTTATCTTTTTTTCATCGAATCATTTCCGCTCCTCGAAAATAGTATGCCACTTGGTCTGTTATCAAGACAACTTTCGACATTTTCGTTCAAGCCGGAGTGCTCGTATTCGTTAAAACTGGCAACCTAATTATTACGTCGCTGCGGCAAGCGTAGTCGTAGTTCTTGCCCAGGTACTGGCAATGGATGACGCCATGACCCTGTGTACTTGAACTCTGAAAGTATGATAACGCCGATAAACGCCATCGAATTTGTTGCATTGACGGATTATTTTGTGCCTTGTAACGACATCCTCATCCCACCATCTCAGTGTTCATTCAGCGCTCTTGGTCGCCCCCAAAACCGCCGCACCATGATGTCAAACGCTTTGCGCATGGCCAACAGAGTCTGGAAGCAGACGTTTGTCACGGGCCCATATACTTCAATCAAAATGATGGACTTTGTGATGCGAAAACAAAAAGTTCCGTATGGGGACTTGGTCAAAAATCCTTCTGTTTTTCGTCGAATCATGCCAAATGACCTGTCGAGCGAAGAATTAGAAGAAACCTGGAATTCTAGCACTGGTCGCTGCACTTCATTTGCGCTCAAAGTCATTTCAGAGCTGGACAAGCAGCACCACGACCATAAGATAGACTTCAATTTTTGCCTCTACGATCTCAAAGGCCACAGGATTGCCAGATGTTCAAAAACAGGGCTTTTGATCGACTCAAGCTCAAAGTCTGGCGCAATGGTAGTTAATGAAGGAGCGTGGACATCCTGTCAATATACGGCCGCAAAGTGGAAGTGGGTAGATGGTGTCAGTAAGTTTCGGACTGAGAGAGGTATCTTGGTGAGTATTATGTTCACTGCAACTATACGTATTTGAAGTATTAACATGATTGTAGCAATCATCCTCAGACGTCATCTCGCCAATAACGGCAATGTCTCTCTGCCTAGCAGATGTTGCTGCTAAAGCCACTCTTGTCACCCTATTCCGGTATAGTGCTTCTTATCGCAATGATTATTTTGACTAGTCTGCTAACTTTCACTCAAAGATCTCTAGAGCATGATAGAGCTACATACCATAGAATGGTATGTTGGGAGCTCAAGAAGAGGCAACTCAAGCTAGTTCCAAATCTAGCCAATGCGGGCCAAATGTGGCTGATCTCGTGGCGTCAAGATGGAGATGAAACTACTGAGGTAGCTTGCAGAGTGGCTGTTGCACAGTTTTTGGAGCTGCATGGAGGACCTCATTGGAAGAGTCAATGGCAAGCAGATGGTATTGACAATATTCACTATATGATTTGGGAGGCTATGAATAGCCAGTATGGATATCCAGTCCTTATTAAGGAGTAGGGGAGTTGAGGAAGAGAGTCCTGAAGATGCCGGTGAATAGTCATTATATTTTTGTTGGAAGTATTCTTGGGGGGGTTGGTGGACCAGACGTTTCATGTTACTTTCATTGCCGCAGGCAGGTAGACGGCGGAACGGAGCAAGCCATATTTAATAATTGATTTGGGTCGGCTGGTCTAACTCGACGATCAAGCACTGCTGTGGTTCTCATTTCCAATTCGAGCAAGCTTTTCTCCCTATTCTCTCGTTCTTCACTGACTCTGTACGACTCAGTACTTTCAAAATGCGGATCACATCGTTGTTCTTGGAGATCATGGCATAGTGGACCAAGGAAATTGGCAGAGTATCAAGATCAAATCTGCATCAATAGCAAAATTCTCGGCAACACATCAGACCAAAGATAATACCACTTTATCTGCAAATTTTGACAAACTCAGCGCTCAGTTACGAGCAAAAGACGAAACGGAAACAGACCTTGCTAGACAAAGCGGAGATCTGAGTCTATATCGTAAGTTTCTCTCCTGGTGCATGGACAGCCCTAATTTTATATTAGGCTATTATTTCAGGTTCATCAGTGATAAGAATCTCTATTTCCTCATCGTCGCAGCCGCGATATATTCTTTCTTTATTACTACGCCCCAATACTGGCTGCAGTTGTGGACGCAATCGGGTAGCGACAGCACCACCTTCTACGTTTGTGGATTCCCGCTTCTCCCAACCATGTCGTGGGCGTCAACCAGCATTCAAATGTGGTATGTTTCTTGAACACTCGGAAATCAATGTCTTAATTAAGCTTCTAATAGGTCTGTTGTCATTCGGTTTGCTCCACAATCTGGGTTGCGATTACATGGGCGCCTTTTAGACATTGTGACAAGGTTAATATGTCTCATCCAATCTCTCGGTAACATGAGGCAAAATATGACTAAACCGGAATAGCGCACCCTTGTCCTACTTTTCAAACACAGATAACGGTTCAATCTTAAACAGGTAAAGATACACACTCGTTTGTTTGAGTAGTGTTGACTATTTGCAGATTCAGCCAGGACATTCCGCTTATGGACAAGCAATTACCATCAGCACTCCAGACTGTTACAACTCGTAGGTGACAATTTCCCCTTGAGTGAAAGATCTTGACTTAAAATCTCCTCAGAAATATTCAAGCTCCTCATGCAGATTACCCTTCTTTGTACAGCTGAAAGATG
This sequence comes from Calonectria ilicicola, assembly GCA_020809705.1. Taxonomy (NCBI): domain Eukaryota; kingdom Fungi; phylum Ascomycota; class Sordariomycetes; order Hypocreales; family Nectriaceae; genus Calonectria; species Calonectria ilicicola. The sequence continues at coordinate 887,494 of CP085834.1, read as the reverse complement.
GCTTGCGCTGTCTTTGCCACCCAGTGTCATTCTCGTCTACATCGTCCAAAAGGTGTATCTTCAAACGTCCAGACAGCTCAAATTTTTAGAACTAGAATCCCGAGCAAAAGTGTTTGCAAACTTTTTAGAATTGGTATGTGTCCGAATATTCATGAATTAAGATTGACTAAGAGTCATTTTCTAGGTCGAGGGTCTGGAAACAATAAGATCGTTCGGATGGTCTGAGGCCGTGACAGAAGAAAACATCCAAAGCATTGACCACTCTCAACGTCCAGAATTTCTTCAATTGTGTCCCCAGAGATGGCTCAATATTGTTCTGGATCTTTTCTCCGCAGCCATTGCCACAGGTGCTATCGCAGTGGCTGTGACTTACCGAGGCCATGTCACTGGCGCCCAAGTTGGCATTGCACTCAATATTATGCTCGTAACCAACACGACATTGCTGAATCTGGCGGGGAGCTGGATTACATTGGAGACTTCTCTCGGAGCTATTTCCCGCTTGAAGACGCTGGAGGAAACAACCCCGGTTGAGGGTGAGGTCCTCTCAGAATTGGAGCCCCCGGGAAATTGGCCCTGCCGAGGACACTTGGCATTCAAAAATATTACTGCATCCTACAAGTACGCATTTTATCAATGCATTGTTGAAATTTTCATTATAACTAACAATTCTGATAACTCAGTTCCGACTCTGTTGCTCTTCAAAACCTCAGCTTGGACATCAAAGCAGGACAAAAAGTCATCGTCTGTGGACGCACAGGCAGGTAAGTCACGAGATACATTGGCTTTTTTTTATCACAGAGCTAACAATACATATCAGCGGCAAAAGTTCCTTGCTTTTGGCCCTTTTACGTCTCTTGGAACTGCAATCTGGCAAGATTGAGTTAGATGGCATTGACATCAAGCAAGTCTGGGTCTGCTACGGCAGCGATGTTTTATTGCCGTATCTCAAGATGCATTACTTTTTGCCAAATGAGACGTTGCGTTTCAACCTGGACCCTAATTCCTCGGTACCGAACAAGGTTCTCATTGATTCGTTAAGCAAAGCGAGATTATGGGAACATTTTTCTGGAGACGAGAAAAACCATGTCTCAGATGATGATGAGTCGGCGTCAGGTGACCACCCGATCCTTGACCAGAAAATCTCGCTGCTCCAAGAGCTTTCAGTAGGACAGTGTCAATTATTTGCGCTCTGTCGCGCACTTGTCAAGGCTAGCTTTTTGCGCAGTTCTGGGGTGAAGCCTGTGGTTGTTCTGGATGAGGTCACATCATCGCTTGATAGCAGCACAGAATCCACCATTCATCGTCTGATTGATCAGGAGTTTGTTCAGGAAGGCCACACTGTGGTTATTGTTTCACACAGACTCGGGGTGGTGAAAGAATACACGAAGAGTGGAAGAGACACGGTGGTGTTGCTGGCAGACGGGAAGCTACAAAGGGTTGTAGCGGCTGAAGATTATGATGACTAAATTTGTACATTGTTATTGAAAAGCGTACCTGGTACTTTCTGGGTGTAAATGGAAACCTGTCCCTCATCATCTCGAATGTCTATCCTTCACTTGGCAAACTCAACACTCTCCCGTCCTGTCCCCATAAAAAGAGGGCCCGCTATTGGTAAACGGGATCCGTCTCGTTTAGAGAGAAGTGGGGACGCGTTCTGGGCGTGGCTAAGTCCTTGAGTACACATATAACCTGACCCCCCCCCTTGACCAAAGGAGACCTGACCCCGCTGTGGCCTGACCCCCTTGGTGCAAATCTGACCCGGGTCAGGTTTGCTATCCTGACCCTTGCCTATTTTGGTAGGCGGTCAAGGAGATATTCCTATTATAGTAAGCGATCAAGGCCAAGGAAAATTAAAAGAGGAATTCCTAGGGTTATGTCTAGGGTTAGGGTTATAGGGCTGCTACTAATGGCAGTGAAAGGCCGCTGCCAACTGCACTCGAAGGCCGCTGCCGATTGCACTCGAAGGCTGCTGCTAGGCTACGACTGGCTGTAGAATTTTTCTGCTAGCAAAGGTTATGTAATGCGAATTCTGCCATATACAATTCGGACCCCTTTATGCAAATCTGACCCGGGTCGGATTTGCTAGCGAATGGGTCAGATCTGGGGGGGTCAGGTCTTCTCAGCCACCGTCGGGGGATCAGGTTATCTACCTCCTCCTAAGTCCTTGCACTGCCACATATTACAGTGAATCAGCCACATTCAAAAGCGGGTCTAGTCGATTTTGATTGGTGTATTGGATAGTGCACGGAACACAAACGAAGAGGTTGTTTTTCCAAAGAACAGAGCAACAGAAAAACACGGGCATCTTCTGTCTTGACCATATTCATTTGAGTGACGGTAGCAACGCATCAATATTTGAACAAAACTCGGGGGATATTTTCAAGATTTATTTATTCCATCCCGGTTACTCTTTCATCGTGGGTAATGTCACTGCCATACTCGGCCATTGAATGTAGGGTAGCTGATGAACACGCGTATTGGTTTGATCGACCAGATCAATGTTTTGTAGAACTAGAAGATGAAAAAGTTTATCCTTCAGAGGAACCGGGAATTGAGATAAGTCAATTGAGCTAAATAACCGTGATCATGTCAATTGCTTTCCCATCAAGCATGATTCGTAAATATTCTACCCCCTCTTGCCCAAGGATTATCAAGGATCAATCCGGAAGCAAACTCAAAAATTGCATTATAAATCAATACGAATTTGGTTCCAAGGCCAAAAACAAGGGTGCTGCAAAATGCAATCGATTCCCAATTTTGGATTCCTTCGCCCAGCGGACCCATTCACACGTTCGGACTAAATGCTAAATACGCGCCCTGAAACGCCTTCGGGAACACGGTTTATGGGGACCGTCGCTTGTGAAACAATCTGTCAACCAACCGGCAATAATGGAGCTTCCCCACAACGACCTATATCCGCCGTCATATAGGGCATTTGGGACGAGCAAGCGAAATTAAGTGCCAGATCCACGGTTCCTAAACGCGTTAATCGTTGCCCAGTGCGCATCTGGATCTAACAGGCGACTTATATTTACACCAATCACAGCCCCTGCTTAATCTCTCTACCGCCGTCTGATTTCAAGCTTATCCCGATTAAGTCGCAGCATCACCGTCAAGGTCAACTCAGGGCCGCCTTCAGCCCGTCTCGCATCTTCATCCGAACAAAACGGAAGATAAGCATCAAGGGGTATTGAAACACTGCCAAGGGCACCATCTCACCTCCCGCGGGTTTTTATCCTGCAGCGGGAAAGGCAGACCCGAGCTGCCAACTGAAGGCCATGGGGCGCTGTGCAGGGGGGATCCATTAGAGGTTTCATGGGCAACCACGGGGTGCATCATCGGAAACAATGATAAATATCTCAAAGTCTGCTCGAGCTTTTCATCTGATCGTTGTGTTCTTCAAGTCGTTTCTCAATCTTTTCGGCCAGGTCTGCCGGTTTACGTCCTTCCCTTCGTTTGTAATCCTTACTTTCGTTACCTATACAACTTTATTCGTTCAATTCGTTCATTCGCTCGATCGCACAGGTTGCCTTCCACCGGAAACATGCTTCGCACCGCCATTGTCAGCGGCCTCATGGCCCAGCTCGTCCAGGGTTACACCCAGGTCAACCTCATGTCTCCCATCTTTTACAAGAACGTCGATCCCATCGTGTTCCCCGGCAGCTACACCGAGTCCCACTTACACTCGTTCTTTGGCTCCGACGGTGTGACGGCCCACACAAACACCAGCGCCGAGCTCCAGGCCGGCTGCACCAACGCCCAGAACCCCAACGACTTGTCCGTCTACTGGGTCCCGACCCTCCTCTACACGACCGACTCTGGCAGCACCTACAAGCCCGTCCCTCTGTTCCGCTTCAGCGCGTACTACAACCTTGGCGAGTCGCCCGCTGAGATTGCCATTCCTCAGAACCTGAAGATGGTGGCTGGAACAGCTACAAACCAGGATGCTAGCGGAATGCCCGCAGATGCCAAGATTGAGTGGTTCTGCGAGGGTGACAGCGTCGCGTCTGACGCCAATGGCTTCCCCAGCAGCACATGCAGCACGCATTTGCAGACTCTCCTCTACTTCCCCAGCTGCGTCAACGAGCAGACCCTCGAGTACGCCTACAAGAGCGGCAAGACTTGCCCCTCCGGCATGAAGTCCATGCCCCAGCTGCGCTTCAGCATCCGATATGACCTGCGCAAGGCCCTGCCCAACGGCTGGAGCGGCACTGCTCCCCTTAAGCTGGCTTGCGGTAACGCCTACTGCTCGCACGGCGATTTCATCAACGGCTGGACTGAGGAAGCCGCTGAGAACATGGTCGCAACCAGCCAGTCCAAGTACGAGTTCTCGGCTGTCAACGGCGCTCTGGGCAACAACGGCGTGCAGCCCTCTTGCACACCTGCCGACTCTGAGCCTACCCTGGGAACCAGTGACTACGCTGAGAGCGTTAAGCTGATGAGCAAGCGATCTGTTGACTCTTTCGGATGGACTTCGAGAAACAGGATGACCAAGGCTTAGATAAAAAGTTCCTTCCGAGTTTGGCAGCATACGAGACATTGGAACCATTGTGGATGGCAACATAGCGTAGCTGGCCGTCTCGCCAATTCAAAAGCACCTTTTCTTGTATACACCTTTTAGACATAGCACTGGCAGATTATATAAAAATATTGTAAATGCCGCATTCAATCACTCCGTTTCAAATGACACCTTGTAAGTGCTACCATACAAAGGTGCACCAGTAACCCATCTTAGAGAGTGATATTGTTGAAATGAAACCCTGGAGGACTCTGGAAAGTTGAATTCGGTGACCAAAATCTCAGGTGAAGCGAAAAGAACGTATTGCCAATTCCTTGTCCATGATATGTGGAATAGCTCATCCGATGCATATGAATCGTTGTTAGAAATGGTCATAAGCTGCATAGAATGTCAAAGCGTATTGCTGAATAATTCAACTATTGGTATTTTGTAATGGTGGTTGCTCTTTGATGTTTGAGTCTAGCATTGAGATTGCGATATTCGGGCTGATAGGCTTTGGAGGCTGCTGTTTGCTTACCCCTGAAATTCCGTGATTCGTGTGGTGCGTCATAGTTGAATGTGGTCAATAAATCTGTCCACTTTCTTAATCACTATTTAGGTTATTCTCGCATTTAAAGTATGGAGAGAAAACTTGTTGAGGCAGGTTTGGTGGATTTGTAGTCGACTATTTCCGCCCGCCCTTACTAACCTGGCCGTCTCAACAGCGATGTGATGCCTCGTGTCGCGGGCTGTGTCACGGAATGCGAGGTCTGGACCGAATTTGACGATGTTTTGTATCATCTACACTCAAGAAAAGGTGGATATCAGGTGGTTTGGCTCTTCCCCCAGAAATGAAGCAGCCTATTGAGATCTTTTGCTTACTTGAGACATTATCTTACCTCGTGTGAAAAAAAAGGGGAGCGTGAACGATGAGTATAGCCCTCTATTATGGATTCTATGCATGATATCCAATGACCGAATGAATGCCAAGAAGCAGAATTATGTAATTTGCAATTTTAGAACCGGAATGACACGCTTTTGTGCTTGTTCTTTGTAGCTGATTGCCTTTGAGGAGCTCCTTCCAATTTTTAAAGAATTGTCTAGACTTCAAGATTGAATCAAATGTTCTAGTTTAAGCATTAAAGTATGTGGTAAAGTGCTCAGGATAGATCAGTTGAATTTCCGCTTGCCCTTGCAGTCGACGGGATATGTGACATAATTTGGCCGATTGACCGATAGACACTTCCCGTGTTCGGAAGGTCGGTGTCTTGATCAAATAAGGTGTGATTGTGTCATATCGTGACTATTGCTGTGACAATGTTTCATAAAAATACCCTCACGTTGAGATGGACAACACTAACGGCTGAAGGCTCGATGAGTATGGAAGAAGGATGAAAATGAAGTTGAGGATGAAATACTATAAAATGCCCAAATGTGCAGCTGATTCTACATATCCGAACATTCACACTTACAGCTACTCGTCAATCCTTACCAATACTATTCAATCCTTCCTTCAATCATATTTATTCAAGCTCAAGAAAAAATGAAGCTTTCAATTTTCAATCTTTCAATTCTGGCTCTTGGAGCCACTGCCCAGAGCCAGGCCTTTAGAAACATTTGCCCGAGCCTGGACAATGGTCGATCCTACGAAATCAGCCCCGGATACCACGTCGAGTACAAGTGCAACACCCTGGGACCCTACGGTGGCGCGCCGGTCGCTGCTACTTCTGCCAAGGCCTGCGCCGACATTTGCAAGGCCCGCAGTGGCTGTACTGGCAGTTCGTGGCTCTCCACCTTGAACCTGTGCTATGTCAGCGGCAACAACGCGCAGACGGCATACGCCAACGCAATTTATCTGAAGCAAGTTCGAAGCACCGGCCCCGCCGACCTTCAGTCCTGCCGAACTCAGTTGGCTACTCTCCAGAGCCAGCTCGCGACTTGCCGAACAACCAATTCCAACTATGATATCTGTGAGTCTGATCAATATTCTTCAAGCGGTTGAACAGAGAGAAAACGAGAACATATTTTTCTAATCTATCTTGGTAGGCCAAGGAAAGACGAATGGTGAGACTTTCGAGATCACCATTGGCAACAGGAAGTATCGAACAGTCTGTGGCAGACGTGAGTGACGCACTGGAACTGCATTCTCGATTGCATGTGCTAAAAAACCTCTAGTAAGCCAAAGTGGTTCCAATACCGCAATTCTTCGAAACGTGGCCACTTCCTCCGGATGCGCTGTGAAGTGTAACGAGGTAACCGCGTACAAGTGTACTCAAGCACTCTTTTACCCTCCTACGAAAATCTGTTACCTGCGCCGCGCTGGCGAGAAGGTTCTACCTACTCTTAGGTCCGCTTATAATTCTATGCAGCTTATTGAGTAAAAGTTCAAGTAGAGGCTGCAGCTTGATTGCAAGAGGTAGATGGACAAGTGGCCTTGGTATGGTTTTTCCCGTTTGGGGACAATACGGTTTTCCCATACCCGGTTTGTGCAAATGCAAAGGTCTTTTTTAAAATTAGACTTAGATGAAAGTTGAATGTAATTTTCAGCCATATTTACTTGCCAGAAGCTTTTTTCTTCATCAACCTCTATGGATTTAATTGCGACTTTTGCGATTCTGGTGACCCTTGATCCCTGAGCAAATTAGGTACAGCAACTTGCCGCGAAGGTTATATAACCATTTCCCCCTAATGATAGCCTTGCCTTTTGATCAGCTTGTAGGACTCGTGTAGAATCTAGTTGAGATTGAAGATGGATAAACTTCTGTCATCCTTCTCTGTGCTCACTACTAGTAATTCACCTGGAACAAAGCCGCTGTGATGCATCTTTGGTGGGAGCGAGAGTGAAAAAATTTGAAATCGAGCAAAAAGCTAATGGTTGTCGAACACATAGTTTATTGCCCCCCAACCTATACTACGCTAAGCTATGGATGGTATGACTTACATTTTTTAAGATCGAGAGAAAAGGAGCCGGGCCAGCAATAAAGAGTTTCAGTCTTGCTTATTTCGTTCCTGCTCAGGTCTATTCACTAGAGAACCTGTCTCTTCATCGACAACTGAGCGTGGCTTTACCAACCATCCTAACTTCGTTTCTATGCTCTGTTCTAACTATAATGTTGTCAACTTTGGTGCTTGATGCCAGACGGAAATACGCATGATTACATTACGGTTTCTCTTAAACACAATCCAAACGGCTGAAGTTACAAAAATTGTTCCCGTAGCAAATAGGATATACAACCACCATGGCGGATTGGATTCAAGTATATCGATATTCATGCCGAAGAGGCCCTGTTTGATGTACGTCAATTTAGTCCACTGGATTAATTGGGATGTCTTACTGATATGAAAGTGAGAGGGAGAAATACAAACTGATGTTTTGCGGTGAGTTTGTACCTATACACTTGGTAGGATATATGGGTCTTACTGTAATCTAACTGAGTCGCTTCATGCTAGTAGAAGTACTTGTAGATCTGCGAGCTTCATTGATAGACACTAAATTGAACTCCTGCGCAAAATCAGACCATGCAATGTATTGGAAGCTACAGTCAATACCGACTATTTGAATGAGATCTTTCGATATTTCATCGAGCTTGTTGAGGTTCTCGCCCACATTCTTAGAGAACTCGCTTATCGTTTGCAGAAACTCTCCTATAGCCCTGGTCTCATCGTGACAGATGCTATACTCCTCTCCGAAGTGCTCAGCCTTGTTGATCTGAAGTTGCAGTCCGCTTCGAAGGTCAATCCATTCTTGTCCATCTTTCAAAAGTTCGCCTAAGAGTGTAGGATCGTTTCCCTTCTGCTGCAAGACATTGCCACGCTGCCATGCAATTTTGTTAGTTAATGCTCCTTAATAACATGATTAAAGGGGCTAAGCTCCATGAGTAAAATCAATAAACGCACTGATCTGTTAAGCTTGTCTGCGAGTGAGCGGCACAGCTGTAACCATCTTTGCTCTAGACGACGAACGAATTCTCGAAGAAAATCGAGGCCGTGTTCCGGAACCCAGACGCATGGAAGAGTACTGAAATGTTGGATTGTTCTCCAACATTCCGAGTTGTCTTCACTCGGATGGCAAATCACATTCCATCCTATACTGATTGGCTCCTAGGTGACTGGTTAGGCATGTTCCGGAATATTTTCAAGTTTAGGAAGGAGGTATACTGGAAAGCTAACTGTGATAGCATAATTCCAATGGCGATCATTGACTTTGTCACACAGAATGCGCAAGTCATAGGGTAGTATTTGTTGGCTTGAGTCGAAGACTAGCCAACTAGGCCAATGACGGTCGGTTATAAATTGCCTTCTGCTTTTTAGTGGAACTTCTTTGACGATAACATGAGTTTTGATAACATACAGGAGACATCTTTCTACTCCAAGCTCATTTTGGATTTCTTCCGAAATAAACTTGACAGAATAGCCTGGCCCTTGCCCTTCGGATAATTTTACAATGTCTGAATTGTTCCGTCTAAAGGCGTTGCGCCACTCACCCGCCGAGATACTCATTGTATTTGCGGATTTCGTGAGGAGTAACTGAATGAAACGAATATTTTTGGATTCAAAAGCACGGCCTAGAGGAGTTACGCCATCGCAATCTCTAGAGTTAACATCGGCTCCTGCAGATATTAGCTCTGTCGCTAAGATAAAATTTTCAGACGAAATAGCGTTATGTAGTGGTGTTCTCTTCCTATAATCCGTAGTGTTAACATTATATCCCGCATTGAGCAGTGATTTACCCATAACTCGTTCGCCATTCTCCATTAATGAGAGTAAAGTTATGGTGTCTTTCTTACTCAGCACCTCCATTACAGCCTGGTGTCCTGCTTCTGCTGACCACCATAGTGGGGTGTGGCCATTCGTATCCTTACAGTTTGGCTGATGTCCTTTATCTAGTAAAGCGAGCACCACGTGCTCCAACCCGAAGTATGCGGCCAAGTGTAGTCCTGTTACTTTTCTCGGAACTCGCTGGCTGTAATTAGGGTCTGATGAAGATTGTCTCATGACCATAATTGCCTGGCTACATGCCTCGACTTTTGATTTGCTTTGGAGAAAGTCGATGGCATATTGAATTCCAGAAGCTTTACGTGCGTGATACCCCCAGTAGCGTGCAGCATAACCATACAAACAATTGGAGTGTAGTCGTTCTTCGAACTCTACATCGGATTGGCAGAAGCCACCCTGGAATGTGGCAAATGAAAGGTAAGTGACACAGATTTCAGCAATTTTGGTATGGGCATCGGGAAGCCATTTTCTGTGTCAATTCGTAGAACTGTTGTATGATATGGTGAACAAACTCAACAGTTCCAGTTTTTGTATTGATTAGAATTAAGCCAATACACGCTGAGACTATGGCCTCGATGTCGGGGATATCATCGATATCAAGGTTAGTGTTGCCGATCTGAATTGCAAGGGCATGCTCGAGCTCTGATGTCGTAAGCGGTCGCCTAGCACAAGTAATCCATGACAGAAGTGAGATTACAAAGGTCTTTTTGTTGGGATTCTGGTTCTCAATCTTCATCATAGTTGTTTCATATGCAAGAGTTAATGCGTGGACCTTGCCCTCGTTTGTCTCTCGACTTTGTCTCGGTAAAACTCTTAACACACTCTGAATACTGTTCAAGGTGTGTTTGGAGACAAGCGATTCAAAGTATAGTTGCGCCAAGACAAACCTATATATTGGTTAAAGATGATGCACGCTTCTGAATTCATTGTGGACATACACTCCATCAACAGCTTCTGAAATTCCTTTCCTAACCTTCTCTTGTAACTGACGATCGCGTTGCACAAAAGACGGAAGTTCTCTTAGTCGACCTTCTAAGTATGCATCGATATCTTCGTCTGTTGCACGAATCTCTAATCGTGTGTAGTTTTCGAACTGATTGATAATGTATGGAGTCAACCTGGAGGTTACCAAAACATTTGTTTGATGTATTCTTTGAAACAAGAAGGATTTCCCAGAACTGCCAAATAGTTGGCATTCTTCAAGCGCATCAATCACAATGAAGACCTTTGAAAACGTGGCAACTACAGAGTGGAGGGTTCTTGAAATCTCTTCAATTAATGGCTTCGTGGCATTTTTGTTGTGTTGATCATACAAAGCCTTTAAGTTTTCAGGTAAAGAGTGTTTTTCTTGACTGAGCTGTCTCAGTAGGCTTGCAAGCAAGGCTCTTGTGTGATTTTGGTCTTCATTCTCAGAGTTGCAATAAAGGTAAGAAATACCAACATTTGAATGGCTCTGATGTTTTGTGACAAGGTGGTCTACTACGACCGATGTGATAATTGACTTTCCCGTTCCTGGTATTCCAGGACAGAATAATGTCTGCCTCTCGCTAGCCAGCCACGTTTGATATTCAACTGACTCTAGAAACCACTTGCATGTGCCTGGAGATCGCTGGCGAAGGTAATCCTTTTGCTGAGCAGCATAATTCATGGGCGTGAGCCAGTTGAGGATCTTCTCATGCTCCTCATTCCATAGCTTACGGGTAATGCTCTCGATTCTTTCCCGAGCGCCTACCACAGAAGGAGAATTAGTAAATGTTCTTCTTAGCAATTTTTAATACTTACCCGAAACAGTGTCTATCACCCTCTGCTGGCTACGAACATTGTATGGATAAATACAATGGAGTAGGTCCTTGGCATATTCCGTCGCCGTCATTGCTGCATATCCCTGCCAATTTTTATCCTTATGCGAGTCTGAGTAATCGCAGATACCACGAATAACAAGAAAAGGCAAGTTGTTCATTATGCCCGCTGCTTCCATTTCAAAGCATAGAATATATTCTTCTTCTGCAAGGACATCTCGGATAAGAGCATCTTTCATCAACTGATTCGCTGTGGCAATTTGGCCGTAGTGAATCATCGGATTGTCTTGATCCTCGGTTCTTGGATGTCAAGATATTCGATGGATCATCCCCACAGGATGTCTCGCAGTCCGTATCGATGTCTAAAGGATGGATGATTGTCGCTCGATATAACCTATCACTATCTAGGGCTGTTGGTATAGGCCGAAATGTAGAGGGCACAGATAATCCCTTTTGGCATGGTTTGTGGTAAAAGTGGAGAGAGTGTTGCTTTGGTACCGTCAGACCTTTGCGTAGCGTCCCGGTAGCTTTGAGAGCATTGGACAGGTCGCTAACGCCGAACTAAAATTCATTCAGCTCCGATGGCCATGACTCCTTCGTTCTCAACCAACAACGCTGGTAATTTCTGGTTGCCAGGCAAGAAAGAACACGTGACCTTGTGCCAAATTTCACAAAACGCGAAATAACGAACGCTGGGCTCATCTTGTGCTACCCCTCATTACAGATCGCGCACCAGGCCCCCTTACTCCACCAATCCATCGACACAATGAGAGCTGCTTCACTCTCCGAGCTTTCCAATGAGACTATTTTGCAAATCCTCAGCCACTTTTGCTTGCATTGCCAGGACGAGTATAGCGAAGCCTGGGATGCGCGACCGCTTCAACTAAGAGATCAACGGGAAAAACAAGACCCAAACTCTCAGTCCTGGTACTCCCTCAACCGACACGCCCTTTTCTCCCTATCACTAGTATCAAAGCGCTTTTACAGCCTTACACAGAATGTCATGTATCACGAATTCGTTCTGGGCTATGGTGATTCCTGGAGGTCCAAGTTATATTCTTGGGACAACCGTCTTGAGTCATTTATGCGAACTATTGCTCTGCGCCCAGATCTTGCCAGATTAGTCAAGATCGTTTACATTCATAGTGACCTTCTTGAGCACCAGGATATTGATGCGCGAAAGGCCATAATCCAGGAGGCGTCCCTTGGTTTAGGCATCGATTTACCCACAGCCTTGAGACGACGAGTGCCGAATGCTTTCGATAATATGAAAAGCTTCGAGGCGTTTCTTATCTCCTTTCTGGACGTTGGTGGTGATTTGGATGCAAGGTCACTGCGGCAATTAGACAGGTTATTGTATGAATACCCTCTGTATGGCCGTAGGTGGCTTAGTGCTGAACTTGTTGCTTTGCTAATTGCTCAGGTACCCAATTTGGACCGCTTGAGTATTCAGGGCGGACTTAATTGGCCAACTTGTGGATTGCCAGACTCTGCGCTTCTAGCACTCAATATTTCAAGTTTATCTCTCAAGACGCTTGATCTTGGACTGGAGGCCAATTCTCTCGTTGTGCTAGCGAGAGACTTGCAGTCATTGAACATAGATTCCTGCATTTTATGGGCTCCATCTTCTCCAATGCCAAGTTTGAAGAAAGTGAGAATTACGAAGGGAAGACTGGAACCAGGGACTCTTAAAGGCCTGCTGGCTGCCTGTACTGGTGGCCTTGTGGCTTTTGAGTACGAGGCCGGATCCTTCCAAATACCCGGACTGACCGATAGGGCTTGCGGGTATGGGTCACCGTATCCAAACTATCACTTTCGACATCCGGATGCAATTAAATATCTCGAATCCCATAAAAGGACTCTAAAACTTTTGCATCTTGACTTGACTGAACAAATAGGCCATATTCGCCCCATGGATGAAAACTTGGATCTGAAAGGATTTACCGTCTTGGAGCACTTACTTCTGGATGCTTTTATTATTAATAAAGCTCCTATACCTTCTCAGGCTCTTATAAAACTCATCCCCCCTTCGATTCTATCTCTTGCGATAAGAGACGATTTACTACATAATCCCGCAAAGACAGCCCTGATTGGTTTGGCTGAACTGAAGATTCGCCAACCCAGTCAGTTCGCTAGCCTGAGGCATGTTAGCTACGGCAAAGAGCAAAGGTCAAGCACTTTGTACTCATTGTTCAGCGAGGTCGGTATTGACTTTGATGCTGGATGCTGGTCTTTGAGTGAGTTTAAGCCTTATTTAGAAGGATTGGAGGGATTTATGGACACTTTTCCGATTCCTGGGGACACGGATGATGACCTCTGATATGCTACAAATGTATATAAATATACACAGCTGGGAAGCGACCCTATTTGACTATCTCTAGAAATTATAGACCACATACTTTAGTCAAACAACTCAAATTCGCTTAAAGACAGTACGTCATCAATGTCGTCCAAATGCGTCCCTTCAATAACCCCTGCATTTCTTCTAATCGGCGAAGGAGGGTGACAAACTTCACAACGAGCTTCCGATGTCGACTGTGGCTGCGTTTTTGGACGCTGATTTGAGAAAGGTCGATATGCCAAAACCTTCATCCTGTTAGAACCTTCTACTTCTAGACGACCATTGGCGAGCGTCGGGAGGATATCGAAAAACTCGAATATACTGCTGCTGTTAAGGCTTGATAGGCTACCAGGCTCGATCTTCCAGTTTGGCATGTCTTCGCGTGTGACCTCAATATATTCAGCATCACCAGAGTGAAATATAAGTCTGGAATTGTCCGCTGAGCCTGTGTCTAGGTTCATGGCGCTGTCATTTGGAAGTGGAACTGACGTGGTGGAATCCATGGGCTGTCGTTGGAGCCGGTAGTCAACGAACCATAAAGTGCGCTCGACTTCATCATGGAGGAACTTGATCATTTCCATTATGGACTCTTCGGATATTTTAACATTTGTAAAACATCGGTGTGCTCCCCGACCCTCGATAATGTCCAGCATGATGGGGTCGTAGTCAACGGCTATGTTGGAACCAAGAAAGGTTGGCTGTGGTATCAAGCGCTGGTCTTCTGTATAGTCAAAGATGGTTCCACTATCGCATGCGTAGTGGTAGAACCAGTCTACACAAGCGAGGCCCAAAGCATCGAGGTGCACGAGGTCTGAGTTTGGACACAAGGTGATGATCCTTCCGTGTCCATCGCGGTCAACATAGGAAGCCGTGTGCGACACGTGCTCGTGGCCAAAGTGCGCGCCACGGCGAGCAAGATGCGTGGAGGCTCTTTTAGCGTCTAAATGTGACCACCATTCGTTGTTTGTAAACCTCCTTTCCATGGCAGCCCGCGAGTCCCGACAAGCCATCCACAAGCCACTATCCAGGTTGTAGACGGAATCGTTGGGCCCAGTCTCGGGGCGGTCCCATGGAACGGCAAGTTCTAATATATAACCGGGGTGACTTTTGCGATACAATCGGAGAAGACTGCCCGGAATCGGGTATGGAGAGTAGTCGCGCGGTCCATAGTGATGGTACACGATGATGAGCTTTTGGACATGGCGTTACCCCGCTCTGTACTGGTCACCCAATAGTTGCCGCCTGCGATGAATGTGGAATTTAGGTGTGAGCGACACGTCGTATTAGTGGACGAGACAATGCAGTGTCCTTCTGGGTGCAATCAGCGACCTCCACAACCACTACACACACCCACTTTCTGCTTTGTTCTTCTGCTAGTCCAATCACAATTGGGATTCAGCCCACACCAAATCCGCATACAACTTTTTATTTGCCAAAACTCATCTTACATGCAATTGCCTTTTCATCCCCCACCACTGTCATCATTTGGTTGCCTTGTTTGGTTTCCATGATAAATAGCCCATGCCCTTTGCTATCTCTGAGCTCACCACATCCCATCAATGTGGTTTTTTCCCTTGCGATTTAAAAATCCTGTAGCCGCATTCTTTTTCCTTCCTGGACACTTGCCTACAAAAATCCTAGAACTTCTCCGTTGTAAACTGTCGCCTTGTATTTCCTCTCTTGTCAAAAGCTCCCCGCAAACTATACTGCCATTATGGATCGCTTCATAAAAGAGTTTGCAGATTGGAATCCATTCAAGGATGAGATCCAAAATCTGTATTTTGACGAAAACAAGAAATTGGCCTATATTATGAAGTATATGAAGCGCAAACACAATCTCAACGCAACGTGGGTTCTGTTGCCTAACCCCGGTTAATGGATGGTTGATATCTAATATCTGTACCCGCGCTAGGGAACGACAGTACAAATATCTATTAAACAAGAAAAATTCCGGAAGGTCAAAGAATCTCTCCTCTCAAAACTGGCAATACATTGTGTCAGTAGTCCGTGATCGAGGACGCAATAATAAGGACAGTGAAATCCTGTGGGATGGCAAAATTATTGAAAAGGCGAGGCTTGACCGAGAACTTGTCAGGCATTCTAAACGAAGCCAGGGATTTCCCAGTCACCGTGAGCCAGGATCCAAATATATTGCGCCCCTCACTAACATCATTCAAGGTGGGCATTCGCATCGCATTGAAATTCGATCGCCCCGAACGATTTCGCTGGAAGCGAATGCACCCGGAATTCCTGTCGCAGAGAATAATGAAATTATTAATATAGGAATTCCATCAGAGTTGCTGTCGAATAATGACTATGGCTCAATGGTGGTGCTCACTCGGGAGATCTTATTATATGGCATACCTCGCGCCGGGCAAGGAGCCATTTTACCTTTCGGCGAGTCCTTCAAAAAGCAAAGAGTCGTTTTTTTATTAAGAAATTCATAGAATTCGGGCTCTCATGTGGTGCTACTCAGCCCAATGACGTTGAACCAACCTTCAGTCTTATCCAGCTTCCGATGCAAAGCATTCCGAATTCCCCTTCATATTCCTGCTCTTGGCCTGCCCTAATTTCAATCTTGGCATCTGACAATCTATCTCCAATTCGATAGCGAGTTCCTGGATTTCCAGTCACAATCAAGGATTTAGCTTGTTGTTCAAAAACGGATCTTCTCAACATGGCGTTGAGCGTGATTATCAACGAGATGCCCACCTATGTAAATCTTGGCAAACTCTCTGTAAATTCTAACTACCTACGCTTTTTTACGAGGCCCAATTTGATGCATTGGTTTCTAGAAGACATTCAATTCGAACTGCTTCGGGGTCTGTTCCAAATTGGAAATGATAAACTTGTTCCGTTTGCATTTAAATTCATTCCATGGATAGTATCTGCTCAATATGGGGCGGAAAATCAGTATCAACCGCATCCTGAAAAAGTCCTCCATCTCGCTCGTCTCGCCTTTTCTGTTCTAGAAAGGTCAATAACCTGTTATACTTCGAGATCAAACGTTAAAAGTCTAATCGAATTCATTGCGCTCCTCGATGCTCCGGATCTTGTCAGGGGACTGTTGGAAATGTTTGAAAATTCATGGGAAGATCATCCCTACCGGAGTGAGGAAGGGCTAAATGCCGCACTACGGTCTGGAAACGTACCAGTATTGCTCCAGTTCCTAGATTATGGTTTCACATTTCATAATATGCTCAAGGACTATTTTTCGTTCAGATCGCCTCAAGAAATAGCGAACCAAATGACAGAAGATTTAGAATTATTCGAATCACTTCTGTCCAAATTTCAAGTTCGAGACATAGATCGGGGCGCCTTCGATAAAATAACTATCGGAACCGCTCCTTTCACTTTTGCAGAGTTGTTCTCACTCTATTCACCTCAAATGGCTCGCAAAACCTTGCCCTGGGTGCTTGACCCACTAAGCCTTGAAATTTGCCAAGGTCTATCAGATATGACGACTGATGAAAAGAAAGTTTCTTCAGAAGTCAAGGAACTGGCCCTTTTAATGTTAGTTAGGTTTCATCACATTGAATTTGCGCAATCGCTTTTTCGATCTGGCATTGATGTCAACTGCAGAAGGGTGAATCAACTGCAAATAATGACTGGCTCAGTGGAGAAATCCCTCTTCGAATGAATATGTGATCGAATTCAACTATCTCAACGTTCATATTGGGGAAGCTCGAGTCTTGTGAGCTGTCAGGCTACTGATAGACACGAGGATTTACCACTCATGTGGGCATTTGACCTAGGCGAGATTGAAATGGCTGAAATCCTGCTTGAATCTAAAGCAGTTGCTTCTGAAGCCGTTATAAGAAGGCTTTTCACAACGTGCCCGCGAATAGATAGCGACGAAATAAATATGATGAGAACATTCTCCGCGGTACTGCAGCCTGATAAAACAGCCTTTGAAAACATCTTCAAGATTATTTTAAATTCAAATTTAATCCCTTCATACGCACAAGATCTTCAAATTGGTCTTGCAGTCATGGCCGAAGACTTGGATCTGATCACTAGCATCACTTACTCAAATATTGATCTCAACAGACCAATCTTCCTCTGTAATGAGGACATTCCAACTACCGCGCTGACTTTGGCTTTGCAATGCTGTGCTATGCCAACTGTGGAGCTTCTCTGGAGCCTGGGGTATAGGTTTATGCATGGCAAACTAAACCCTGGTGCGTTTGAAATAAGAAGAATGCTTGGAAGAAAATTTAAATTGTTCAGAGACTCCGCGAAATACTCCAAGCTCATATATTGCAAGCTAAAATTCTTGATTAGTAGAGGAGCTGACCTGAATTCTAATTGTAATGACGAATGCACAGGCGATACGGCATTGATACCACTTCAGATAGTCCTTCAGACTCAGACTCCTGGCTGGATTGAACCCGATAGCTTGTTTGATATTGTGGACATTTTCGTCTCGAATGGAGTAGACGTGAATCCTCCCCAAGGGAATGGACCAGCGCCACTTCAACTGGCCACTTCAGCATTCTCCTCACTCAAAATAGTAAAATATCTTGCCGAACATGGGGCTAATATCAACGCCGTTGCCGTTGTACCCAAGACGCGGGTGAGTGAATATTTACTTTTGTGGTAGAATGTCTAAGATTTCAGCATTCAAATAGGTTTGGGTTATCTATTAAAGGTCGGACTAAACGGATCTTGTTAACTCATATTTGGTTCATGTTTTAGGCGACCGATGTTTGTACAACAGCCTTGTCGGAAGCTTGTCACTGGGGTGATGCAGAGACTGTTCAGTTTCTTCTAGAGCGCGGAGCAGAGGTCAATCCTCGGCGTTCTCTCACAAATATTCGCGAGATGACTCCTCTTCAGCATGCATGTATGAGCCACGGCCAGCTGGATATCGTGCAGGCTCTTCTCAGCCATCGTGCCGATATTAATGCAACGTCAGACCGCGGAACGGCGCTTCAGATGGCATCTTCCCAAGGGCATTTCAGTGTTGTTCTTCTTCTTATCGAATCTGGGGCAGACGTCAACGCCCACCATAGAGAAGAGGGCACAGCCATTGAACGGGCTGCCCACCAAGGGCACTTGGACATAGTTAAACTCTTGGTGAATGCAGGAGCCGAGAAGGATGTCACAGAGACCAGATTTTCCAGGGCGATACGGCGTGCGCCAGCTCACATAGCAGACTATTTGGAACGGGTTAGATCTTGATAAAGTGTAGCTTTCGATGAGTAGTAAAACATGACCACACATAGTGGCCAACCGTTTTTCAGCAATTGGGGTTTAATTCGCTAGGGTTGTATATCACTTAGCCCATGACAACTAATCAATATGATTGCTTCATTTGCGAATTAAAAATACCATGCCCACAGAACCCCCTTTTTTAATTTTTTTTTTTGGTTATCTGAATTCGACACTTTTCATCCCTTCAATAAAGCACAGTTGAATCATCCATTTAGTTGTGGGCCGCTGTGGGCAATGAGGAGACCCAACAACATGTGTCATGGTTCGCCCTCAACACATTCTATTATTACTCAAATGATTATATCGTTGATTAAAAAGTTTACTTACTCAGCAAAGACATTTTACTTGAATTTATAATAGATTGAATAAAATACTAGGAAAGGCTTACTGACCCAAAAAATTTCCGGCAATCTGAACACAGCTTCCTTTCTAATCCTCCCAGGGTAACAGGCCATTAAGCCCCACCACGCTCATGGGTGAGGCAAAATTCCAATGGGAGCAGCCACATATGACAGCCACTCACAGCAACGCCCATTTCAGCTCCAGTGAATTTCTGATGTTTTATCTCTCAAGCGTATTACTAGAAGAAAAGTGTAGCACCATATTTAGCAAATCCCAGGGGTATTAAGATAAGCAGCATAGGCATAAAAGGAAGATGAACATTATTTTACATCATTGGTATAATGAAAGTCATTGAGCTTCTGCCCCGCTTCGAATCGACCATCTGAGATTCATCTGTTCTAGATCTTGCCGAATGTCTAAGAAGAGGCCTCTCTATGACTTCGTTAGCTTTAGCGTGAGACACAATTCAATTCCCCCCCGTAAAACATCACCCAAAGAAACAAAAGGCTGGGACCTAGATGCACAGCCGCAGATGATCATCTGGTGTAGACCAGACAGTCGGGACTTTCACGGATGGTCGAGGCCTTTTTCAAATCTCAATTTGTTGGCTCATCAATAACACCAGCTTCCCTACTTAGGGTGGATAAACTCTGATTCTGTTAGAGGCCCTTCTAATTGGCCACCTGGTGGAATCCATCGAAACCGCCGCCTGCGCGATCACTACATTCTTACAGTGATAACCAGCCCCCCCTTCAATCGCTGTGGCTTAGCACCCACAAATCGTCAAATGGCGTACCAGCCGCTTGGATCTTGGCAGGTCTAGTCTTTCGTTGGTATCATTCGATTCTACTACAAATATTCTCAGGACGCCTCTAGATTCTTCATTATCATCAAAACATTCAACTCATACCGCATGCAAACCTCAATCTCCTATACCTTTGATCAGAATTTTAGGCCTCTTCTTCAACACTTTACACATCATGATTTGCTTCATACCGCTACTGATCAGCCTTCCTGCAGCGTTGGGATACGCTATTCAGTTTCGTGGTCTTGATGGAGATGGCTGCAAAGCAGACACTTGTTTGCGCGTAGTTGGCGATCGGACTTGCGAAAATCCAAACGCCTCTGTGCGGATGAATGATTGCGCTAGCTTCATGGTAACCACTATAACACCCGCCGCCTAGTAAGTCACATTTATAGGAAACGCAGCACGGGACATTTACTCAAATATATCTATAGCACTTCGTATACTACTGTAACTCTCGCAGAGGCTACCTTGTCAAGGATTCCCGCAATTCATCCTTCCGCCGCCGCCGCTCAAGTTACAGTCGCTGGTTCTGTTCCCTCTGATTCTGGCGCTTCTCAAGTTGGTATTTCTGGCGTTACTGTCTCTGGTCCTGGCGCTTCTCAAGCTAGAGCCGCCGGCTCTGCTGCCTCCAGTACCACCATAGCTCTCCCAACTATGTCCAACCATGCTATCGCCAATAATGGCGCCTCTCAAGCCGGGATTGCTGGTGTTGCTGCCTCTGGTACCGCCATGGGTCGCCCTACTTTTTCCAACCACCCCATTCCGAATATCATCGCCTCCCGGGTTGTTGGCTCTAGTGGTGCAACCTCTGTTACTGCTGTCCCAGTGGTCCCCACCGCTCGTCTCGCTATCCCTGGCATCACCTTGTCTCGCGCAATTGCATCTGCCACTACTGTTGCTCGTCCTGCCATCACGAACCCAGCGGTGCCTATCGCATCGACCAATTCGATTTCTCCTGGAGAATTTGGCTACGCCAACATTATTTATCCTGTGGTTACCCACTCCGCCATCACTGACCTCTCCATCTCTAGCCTTATCATCTCTGATGCTGCAGGGTCCCATGCTACCGTCTCTGGCGCAGCCATCTCTCATCCTACAGGGCCCCAGGTTACAGCTTCTGGTGCTGTCGGCAATGTCAGCAAGGCCGCTAACCCTGGTATTCTCGCCTCTCAAGCTGCCGGTTCACGTACTACTGGGTCTCACGTTACAGCTTCTGGGAATATTGCCCTTGTGACCATCTCGGGTACCATCGTCTCTCGCACTGCCGGCTCCCATACGAGAATTTCAAGTCTCACTGCACCTAATGTCGCAATCAACGGCAACGTCTTGGGTGCTTTTATTCCTGGTGCCGCTACGGCTAGTGCGACCACTTCCAACGAAAATTCTCATGCCACCATCTCTGGTGTAGCCGGGGCTAATAGTGCCCTCTCTGGTGCCGCTTTGCCTCATTATAATGCCGCCGGTTGCAATGTCGCTATCTCCTATATTACGGTTACCGTCACCCGATCTGCTGGTTCTGCTGCTGTCGTGTCTAATCCTTCCATTGCCGCGGCCACCGTCTCCAAGACTGCGACAACCCACAATAACGCCTACCAACTCCCAAAGCGAGACAACATTCCCTTAACTAATATTGTGGCCACTACAAAGCCAACATCAATCCCTACCTACGTATCATCAGCTTGGGGTAACGCAGCAGCCTATTCAAGTGCATGTAGCTGCTTGGGATTCAAAGCTGCCACGATTACCGCACCAACTCCTACCCGCGTGGTTACCATAAGCGCAGTTCCCACACTTGGCTGCTCGCCTCAGACTTGTGAAAGCTATAGTCACTACTATCGCTGTGGTGACAACAAGGAATGCTCTTGTGGCAATGATATAAATAAATGGACGCCCTCAATGTTTCCAGCACGGAGGCTGCGGTGCGGCGTGCAGCGCCGACTCTGATTGCGCCTCGAACCAGGCATGCGTGGTTGAAACCTGTTGCCGTAGGCCCGTCTGTGTTGTTAAATCCCTCGAATGCTACAACCCATTGTCGGCTCGCAACGTTTTCAGACCTGGTATGAATGCCGAAAAGTGCGACCATTGCAACAACACAAGTGGACGCTGCTGATCATTTGATTCGACGAGTTAATGAGGAAAGATATGATAATGGATTTCAACGATGAATGACAGGAATGAGGAGTATGGGAATGTACTTAATAGAGTTTTTTTTTCCTCATGGGTGGGTGCTTGACTTTGATATTAGTTATAGACAAGCGAGTTTGTGTTAAACGTGCAGGATAAGGTAGATGTTATAATTTAGAATTGAATTGATACTTAAACATTGGTGGAGAATATGTTAGTCATGCCTTGTGATGATAAGAGGAGTTGGTAAGCACGCAGCAGAGTTTGCACCCGCCCACATAGTAATAAATGTATCTGGAGCAGCTTGTAGTCAACGGCCAGTAAAACATGGCCACAAATTGCGGCCACCAGTTCCCAAACTATTCGAGTTTGATTCGCTGGTATTACATGTATAGCTTATGCACGTGACCGGGATGATGCAAGTCCGCGTTGTGCATGTGTTGTGCGTTGTGGTCGACTGACCAACGGGATGCAGTCGCAGATTAAAATCCCCACCGCCACTGGCACCCAATCGCCCAATGTGTTGTTCATGACCGTCGTCATTATTATTTATTATGTCTGAAACGCTACAGTCCTTTTATCTTTAAAATTTTGCAACATCAGATACCGACGTCACCGGGGAAAAACAGCACCTGGAATTACCAGTGCAGCAATAGACACCATGGACAACCATGACAATGCTCGGGCACACCAAACGCCTCGTTACTGCGGTGCCTTATCGCAGAACGGCCATGAGTGTAGGAGCCCAACACAACAACAAATCCACAAGTTCTGCCCCTCCCACAATCAAGAATACAAATCTCTGTACAAGCAGTACAAGAGCACAGAAGCGAGATATCGCCGCATGGTTGAGCCCGAGGGCGGATTTGAACTGGAGCAGAGAAGAGAAAAGGTCAGATGGGGCCGACAAACTCTCAGCTTAAGGAACCAGTTGAATCGTCGCTTCGTCGGCGAATACGCTAGACACAAGGCACATGCCAAGCGGGAAATGAAGCTCGAATCCGACATCAACGCTTTGGACCGAGGCACAAGACCTGAAAACTACCGGCAGCGACAATTTCATTTGTTTGACCCCATCGAACCCAGCGATGCGGGAAGCTTTGATCATTCTATTGCTATATCGCTGATTTCTCCCGAGCGTCCCATGTCTGAACTCGTTCACTTGCCTCCAGATCATCCGGTCAAATTGATCAAACGACAAATGCGCATCAACATTGAGGGCCTCGTGAAAAAGCTCTACACTATCACCCCCTCCCTTAACGACTCCGTTAGAATGATCGAGGACAGTGAAACAAAAAAATTGAGAGATCTCCACAAGGGGGACTACGTCTTGCGTTTTGTCTTTCGCGAATTCTTGCTGTGGAAAGGCGATGCAGACATACTAGCCAAGGCAAACCACGCACAGAATATCGATACCTTTCTCCGAAGCTCCTCTTCCCTCGAGCTGTGCGAATACATCAACTTTTTCGACAACTTTGGACGTGAAGACACGTTGCACTTCCTTCGAGATGCGATTTGCGATTATTTAATAGTTCCCAGCGCCTCGTCAACACTTCTCCTAGGTGAACTGGTGGCCACCGACGACAGCCAACGCAGAATGCCCATCGAAGGTTGGGACATTTTGCATTCGTGCTTTTCAGACATTGCCAACTGGTGGAATATCGACCAGTTCTGCTTTAGATCCGAAGACATCTCTCTGATCAAGACATTAATTGCGCTCGGCCGTTATAGCTCTGCCCAGGCTGGCGAGTCAGGATGGCTTGACAAGGATAATGATGTGTCCCAAGAATGCCCTCTTGCCACTCTACAAGGGTTTATTGGTGTCGCTAAAGGTGGCGTGGATTCCAAGTCCACCGCAGCGAACACGAGCGATGAGGTTGTAACTGAAAAAGAATCCCGCTGTTATTTGGTGGGGAGAATGACCAAGAATGAGCCCCTCGCCAGGAGTCTTATCCAGGAGCTTATGCAACGGGTCGATCTTTACATCACGGTAGTTTACGACAGGGAGTCCAACCGGGTCATATCTCGGAGCCCTGAGGTAAACGAGACACTGTGGCTAACACGCACGCGATCAGCCAACGTTGATCAAGATTTGCAAAATTCATCTTGGGAAGTTCAGTTGTCTTTCATGGACATCCTCTCCGATCTGACATTGGTTCGAAATCTCAGAGACAAGAACATTATTGGGAACTATTATGAATTCATCATCGTCGATCGGAACCCTGGAAACAGCTTCTCAATTTTGGAAGACACAGCAGCCGCACTTATGTCGCTGACAAGCGACTCCCCTATTCAACATGTGATGGATAGAGCAACTCAGTTCTCTATTCAAGAGGATCAGCAGCGCCAGTGGTTGGAAAATACCTCTACAAAACTGTCCTCTGCAGCCTTCCTGCACATTCCAAACGTCAATTACGAGGGAAACCGTGTACGCGCATGGAACTTGCTCGATGATGCGCCTGGATTCATCAATAGCCTTGGCAAAACGACACCGTCCCGTTCAGATATCCTATTCACGACCAGGATTCTGGCTAATATGGAGTCCAAGGGCCTCATCACGATGCTGAAAGAATTCCAACCCACAATGGGTAGCGCGCATGTGTCGCCTGGTACTGACGGCATTGAAGACATTTACTTTGACTATTCCTCCGTTTCTTTGGATAATAGTTTGTTTCTTCAGACATGTTTCATGTCGCCTGAAGCCACTCCTTCAGTGGCCAACTTGACGAAGTTTGCCCAGGAGTTTAAATCAGCCAACCCAGATGCCGTTTTCGCCAAAGGCAGACTGCACGTTCATTACTGCGCATGGCCAATGCCGGCAGTGGGATCTAACATTCCCAACTTTCATACTGCTGACGGCCATCTTTTTAGTTGGAATGTCGTTCCCTTTGACATCCCATCGTCGTCTCATTTATGGCAACACCACATCCACAAGGAAATGAACAGCAAGCTACCCTTTGCCCATTTTGTTCTGACAACGTTTGTAGTCTGTGCAAAAAGTCCAAAGGATGTTGAAACAAATACGGGTTTATTGCTGGCCGCGGCCAATAAGCATGGGTGGAAATTATCAGTCCCCTCTCCATCGTTGTGGACCCCGGATTTGGAAAGCCTCGACCTCCAAACATTGTGGACTGGAATAGGGCCTGGGTCATATAAAAAGAACCCAGGCACAGTTGGACTTCAAAATGCTTCAAGAAACGAACAGGCAGGCAAGGCTTGGTCGTGCGTTGTGCAGTGAGAATTGTCTCATGAGGTCATTTTTACTACTATGAAATCCTGTGATCTGTGTAAATTATGACAACTAGCTATATGTGCAGTAATTTGAATGAACATTTCAAACTTCTTTTATGATTTTTGACAACTTCCCGGATATGACTCGACCCTACTTTTGGGAATAGAAGGAAAATGGGCAACCAGCTCACCCGCTTCGGCCACTCACGCGACTTGGGAGAGTTGGGTGAATCAGACATCTAAGAATTGGTTTAAAGAATGGCACACAAACAACTGGTGACTAGAATGAATCGGTAACGCCATAATCTGCCTAGCCCGACATGTTCAATCATGCCGATTTGTCAAATCCGAAAAATAAGAAGAATGCACTGTGTCCACTTACATACAAATTGTGCGAGTTAAACTGCCGCCGGGGCCGTGCCCCAACCAGTCATCCTAGCGCGCCAAGTCGCCTCGGAGTTTGCGGCGTGAACCAGATTTTACGCTTCACAGGCATGGTTCCCTTTTCAATTTGCCACCTTGGTGCGTCCTGAATGTCTGTTATTGTATTGGGTGTGAAGATTTTGGGTCCTTGGTGAAACTCAAGGTAGTCGGCTACCCTCTACACTCGAAAGCGACCTGCGAATATGCTGGGAGCCCACAGTGTGTGCAGGTAATTTTGACACTCATCAAACGGACGCAGTTAAATGAAGCTTGTAAAAATCTCAGCGTGACGTCGTGACCCTCACTTTGCCGATTCATCCGCCAAGTTCTACGCCGAAAAAAGGGTCTCTGTTATGCTTATATTCACGCGGTGTCGGTGTGGAGAAGGGATCAACAGGCTCACACATCTTTTTCTGACTCGGCTAGTTTTAGTGCTTTTTGACTACGTCTAAGGGGCGTGAATCATTAAGCCATGGGGCAAGAAACGTGGTCGGCTGACCTGTAGTGGGCAATGTTCACAGATCCACAAACACTTCTAAACCCCGTGTTTAGGTCCGAGAAAGGTTGTCGTATTTGCACCACATATAGTTAGTTAGTAGTGTTACCCCACCCCTGAACTTAATCTGGGGACTGAGCAGTGAAAGCGGAACACATAAAATAATTCCCCACTCACTTCTTGGTTGCGCCCCGGTTCCTCCCGCTCCAGCAGCTTCTTCCCTGCGGCTTCTCCGGCATGACACTTCTGAATATTGAAGAGTTGGGAGAACTCGTGCTCTCGGTCATCATCATCAGCCCGCGGCAAATGTGGATCTTCAACAAACTTGCCACACATCCAATCAGAAACAATGTTTGAAGAATATGCGCAATGAAACGCCCCAGAATGACAATACATGGTAGGACCTGGACGTATGAATGACGTGCACAGTAGATGGGTAGAACTTACAAACTATTCCAGGTACTACTATAAGTACCATGAGTCTACTCATACAGTTCACTCTTGGACCTGTCACGGACATCAGTATCACAACCTTCTTCCCAATCCTGATCCAGATTCAACATATTTTCTATCAATATTATCCTCCAAAATGGCCCCCATGGACCTCTCAATGACCACCAAAAGGACCCTAAAGGTCTCTAGCGGGTTCACATATACATACTATACCGTTCCCGCTAATGGCTCCAAGCCAACATTGATGCTTTTTCACGGCTATCCCGACGGAGCCAAAGTTTGGGCAAACTTCATCAACGACTACCTTATCCCCCAAGGCTATGGCGTAATTGCTCCAGATTGTCTGGGCAATGGCGAGACCTCCAAGCCTACGAGCCTTGATGCATATGCCTGGAAGAATATGACAGCAGATGCTGTTGAAATCATCGATGCCGAGAATTTATCCACTGTCATCTCTGTGGGCCATGACTGGGGAAGTGTTTTTTGCCAGAGGCTATATAACTTTCATCCCTCACGCGTATCTGGTGTTATTATGGTAATTGCGCCGTATGCCCCACCAACTGGTCAATTTGATCTCGATGCTATCAATAAGATCACCAAAGAGAAGTTTGGTCATGGGATTTATGAATATTGGCACTTTTTCACGGCCGATGATGGAGTTGAAATCATGAATCGGAACCCTGAGTCCGTTTATAGCGCAGCATATGGCGACCCATATACTTGGCTTGAGAATTGGACAACTCCTGGCGGGATGCGAAGGTGGGTCAGCAACAGCTGTTCCCAGCCAACCATGGACTATGCAACTCCTGAACACAAGGCGGATTTCATGGAACGATTTAGCAAGGATGGAGGCTTTGATGCACCCAACCGATGGTATAAGTCGCTTAGATTTGGGGTGCAGAATGAAGGAGAGAGGATCCTGTCAGAAGAAGTCAGGACAGTCAAGGTTCCGGCTCTCTTTTGGGGAGCGGAGCAAGATTTTGTCTGCAGGCCAGCGCTCCTACAGCCGAGCATCGACGCAGGTTTGCTTCCCAACATCACAGCTATAACCAGAAAAGGAGGACATTGGGCACACTTGGAGAAGCCAGACACTTTTGGAGAGGATCTACTACGCTGGTTAAAAGACAATTTTAACTAGGGGACCTACCATGTAAAGAACATGTAATATTAGTATTAAGAACGTTGGAGGTGCTGATGACCTTATTATTGTTCACAGTGCCTTTTGAAAAACTTAACCCTTTCGCTACAGGGAAATTTTCCAATGCATTAGGCCTATCTTGGTCATTTTCAGGTTTATATTGTAATTAAGGCAGTGAGGATAAAACTAGGGACTTTTAACTAAGCCTCATTCATTCGGTCATCCCAATTGGAAATTTCCTCACAGCGAAATTCAGAAGTGACCAATGTTCATTATAAACTTGAGCAATCTAAGGAATACCTAGGCGACCCAAACAAATCGGTAAACCGAATTCGCCTGGCCTCGCTTACAGGCGTCGCAAGGAGGCTGTTGACTAAAAGTATTTCAAGTAGTATTTTACCGTCTCCATCTCTGTGGACCTAGGATTTGGAAAGCCTTGATTTGCAAACATTGTGGACCAGAATACTACCTTCATCATATTACCATACTGACAGCAGGGTTGGGGCTAGGGCACCTTAAATGCGGGACAGGCGACGAAGGCGTGGTCGTGTGTCATCCAGTGAGAATTTCTCACCTACGTGTGGTGCGAATGTATGATCTTGATCTAGATGCACTCCTTTTTTTGGGGAGCTGAAAAGATTGTGAATTAGCTAAAGATTTAATGGAAAGCGAGAATATTCCTCTCTTTTCTTTTTTTTATAAGAAAAAAAACAGAATACGTGTTCTAGTCGGATATTGTAGTGGTGGATACCATAAAACGCCTCACTGGAGGAGTACAGTTTACGGTGGCTTTGTGTTCAAAGCGTATCTATGAAAGGGTACCATAGATATATACATTTTGTTGCCTAAATATTATACATCGGATCATATTGTGTTCCTTGTAACCGTCCCTTCCGCAAAAAGAAGGATCGAATTCGCTTCTTTAACCTCTTTACTAGGTCTTTATAATTGAACCCAAACTTCCGTCTCGTCCCTTTGGACCAACCATCTCTTGAATCAATCCTTCTAGATGGATCTAAAGATTCATTATTTGTCGAATGAGCCCCAATCCTCACGTCCTCTGTAGAATTATCGATACCGTTCTTAGGCTGAATTATGACAAATCCGCTTCGGTTTGAAGAGCTGCTGCGAAGACCTGTATTTGAAGAAGCACGACTTTCCGCACTGTCCTCAATCTGGTCATCCAAGGGATGGTCTTTTATAAACGGCCCTGAAGTTGGTATGAGTGGTATGGATATAGCCTTTTGTAGGTAAACCTCCAACTCAGCCGCTGATCCAACAACGTCAACTTTTGGCGACGAACACGAACTAGTTCCTACATCGTTGACTAGAGGCTCTGTGTTGTCTGGTATATAATATTCCGGTGCAATTAGAATGGCGTCTTGGCTAATTTGTGTATCACACGGTGTGGTATTATTGGAAGAGATGGCTCCAGGGGATATTGAAGAGTTTACAGTTAGGTGGGTAGTATCTTCACGCAGAGCCGGTGGTACCCGGCGTGGGGGATGTATTTGTTCCGAAGCTGTGATCATACTTTGAGCAGCCTATATTCTTGTATTAGCATAATTTCTGTATCTAGAGATGCACAAACGTACGGCCGATAGTTCGTTTCCGCGCGAAGAAGATGAAACACCATTCCTCATCATAGAATTTGGGGATTTATGTAAAGATTCCTGGATCCTTTTGAGCTCCTGACGAACTCTGTTGGAGTCCCATCGACTGCCTGAATCAGGAACTAGCAAATGATTCTCCACTAAATCCAACATTTTATCAGCGAAAGCAGGGCAACTCTCGTGTTTTCGTATTTTTGACATCCACTATATTTGCGTCAATATTGAAGTGTGGGAAGGTTGAGAGAGTATTTGAACCTACATTGATGACAGAAACTTTCACTTTCGCCTCATCATATTGATCGAAAATGAAAAACGTATCTGCTTTGGAATTGGGATGGGCGTCATCATTTATTCGTGCGCGTGCAAAGACTATTTCTGTTTCATAGTTGCCAAGAACCAACCAGGAGATAAATTCTAGAAACAGGCAGCCTAGAGTCCATATATCGTATCGTTGAGTTATACCCGTGTTTCGGGAATCGCATTCTGGAGGACGGTAAGTTCCGGTGTACCCCTTGACTTCTTTGCTGACGGATACTGAATCGCGTGAATGATATCGTGACAGACCAAAGTCTGTAATAACAAGGTGAACGTCATCATTCTTCTGGAAACATAATATATTTTCGGGCTTGATGTCCCCATGCCTTCCATGGTTTTTGTCATGAGAGCTTACACCCAAATGCCCAGATTTGGCTTGTTTGTCCGAACCGCTTTGGGCACGGTGGATTTGCTGCAGACCTGATGCAATTCCCAAGCATTGAGTCATAAACCACTTAAAAGTCTGCGGTGTTCGAGGTCTATTGGAGTGCTCCCTCCAATATTCTTTCAAGTTGCTTTGTGCCCAGTGAAATAGCAAATAGTAATTATCACGGTGCTGGTAAGTCAATAATAGCTTTATCAGGTGTGGATGTGGCGTATTAATGGCGCTGAACCTTTTCAAGATATCCACCTCGTCGTGAAATTTATCATGATCGTTAACATCCAGGGCTTTGATAGCGAAATATTCATCGCCATGTGTTTCAAACTTGAGAGAAGGGGTTAGTTCTCGTTCAGACTAAAGATAAGTTTTCCCTTACATCTTGAGGAGGAAAATCGTAGTGGGCCTGGTGAATCTTTACTTTATAAACTTTTCCAAAGCCACCATTAGTTTTGTGCTCATGTTCAAGAAATGGAAGAATAGTTTTCCAGGTAAGTGTGTAATTTTTCAAATTGGTATCAGGTTGCTGAAAAACAGGGGCCAACATGGTCATCTGCTGGGATTGAAAGAGCATCATCTCCGGTCTCTTCCAATTATCACAGAGCTGTATGGGGGCTGAGTCGCCCAATCTAGTAACATCATATTCATTTCGATCGCTTTTCCAATCAAAGGCCAAAGGCAAATTGGAATCATAAACTCTAGCATCGATGAAGTCAAAAATGTACTTGGTGCACTCCATCAGAATAAGTGTCGCAAAGATTCGACGTCTTCCAACTGGCGCCTTTGAGCCTGCGTCAAGAACCTCTCGAATATTGGATCTTAACTCCTGTTCTGACTGTCCTGGTTTGGCCTCATCAAGTAGATAATAGACAATGTCGCGATTAATAATGATATCCAGTTGATCAGCCGGGAGGAAGTAGTCGTCAGAAACAGCAGATTTGGACATAGAGCGTGATATTTGATTGGCGATGGATTCAACACTCAAGCTGGCCTTCTCCTGGCCCGGAGCAAGATTTGTGAAATCAGACTCTATCTGTTTTAGATCAGGGTGCGAGATGAGAAGACCACTTCCAGCTCCCTCAACACCAGAGAGGGAAATTACAGGGCTGTCGACAGGGCTTCCAGTCTCTTCGGTGTCATGGAATTCATTGTGCGACTTGCTTGATGACGGGGGCCGATCCAATGAACCCAGCCCAAAGTCATGAACGGTTTTGATCGTTTTAATAGTTTTCGTGTTAGTGGTTCCGACATCTTCTGAGCGATCGTCTTCAGAACCCGAAACTGATCCCTGAGCATGCGGCGTGTACGATAAAGTTTGGCCCGGGCCAACCGATAACTTTTGGTGTTTGGCATGACGGTCCGCTGGAATAAGAGCCTGAGAGCCATTCTGGAGAGCATCTGACCCGAATTGATTGTCAAGAAATGAGGGCTGAGATAGTCGATGGGGTGTAGCAGCTGTCGCATTTGAAACATGATGTATGTCTATGCTGGGAGGGTCCAGATGGTTGAAGTTAATTGTTGGCTCGCCGTTGTGGCCGGCTTCAAGCGCCGTGGGGTCCTTTGAGGCCTCCGAAGCCATCGGCGGCAAGTAATTCGGCCAAAACCGAAATAAGTTGAGATGGGGCTTGAGTGGCCATGCAAAAGGTATTGGTTGATTGTTTGAGGATACACAGAAAACAAAGCGCAATTCATGCTACTCGTCAATTCACCAATATTGAAAAACGGAGCGCGGTCCGAGATGCACAAATAGGCGCGCGAGTGAACCGTTCCCTGGGACGGGCCGGCGCAATGACCAGCATGACAGGGCTAGCGAGCTAATTATTTCTTGCTGCGGCTGGGTTGTGGCGGCATCATGAGCCAGGGTTGAGAAAGAAGTGGTGGGAACCAAGACAAACTCCGCCGCGTCCTCGATCCGGAGCCTCGTGGCGGGTGCATTGTCTGCAGAAAAGAAACGGGTTCTCCAAAATCTAGACTTCTTTGGGAGCAGAACAGAAGCATGAGACGCCAAATCCACAACGAAATAGGGGAGTTGGAGTGGTAGCGTGGATGGAATGCCAGGTATTGAATGGGCAGCCAATCACATGGGGGTGATTGGCGCTGCGGCGTAGCAACACACAGGGAATTAGCGACCAAAGCTGAACGGTTGTGGCCAGGGTTATTGGCTGCAACTGAGACATGGCCCCCGTTTATCTTAATTGGGGATGACCATGCGCTCCTTGGCGACACGGGGTTGCGACCCTTTCGGTTCCAAGCGGTGGGCAAGATGGCAACTTGCTGCACTGGAGGGTGGGTGGGTGAGACATTCACACAGAAGAGGAGAGAGGGCCGCGTGAGAAAGAGAGGGCGGTCCAGCGCAGTTGACTACGGCCCAGGCGTTTCTGTGTACCCGGATCTGTATTAGGGACCCAGGCAGCTGATGAGAGAACTGAACCCCGTTGATTGATAGTGAGGGAGTCTCCAAATCGGGCACACCAACATTGTCGGCTCAGCCGATGGGGGAAATGTCGCGATGACCTACTCTTGGGAGGTGGTGGTGTGGGCGAGGCAAATCCGGACTCTATCGAAACCCGACCCCCATCCCAACCTGGTCACGAGCACTAGGAGGGGAATTTTGTGCATTAGGGCTTGTCGTCGATCCCGCGAGGGCACTCCACATGGCGAGCGGTGACGAACCAGACTAGTTGGCACCACCGTTGAGCCTTGAAAGTGAAGCAAGTGTTGGCTGTGTCCGGCCTCGAAATGGACATCCGTGACCGGGCGGGCGCGAAGGTGCAATCACAATCAGGCTGTGGGATTCGCCCCCAACAGAACAGGCCAACATCATCCTTTCAGGCCTGGTTCGCGGATACTCGGGCCTGCCCAGTCCCAGTTTCTGCCTCGGCGGCAAATATTGACTCGGCCAATTGTGCCTCGTGTCCCGTGTTTATCTGGCCTCGGGAAAGGGTCGCCATGAGGTCTGAGACTCATCCTACCAGCACTGCCACCGCCATCGGCGCTCCTTGCATGGCGTATGCAGCCACACGCACAGTCGCTTCAGTGTGTCAATAAATACAAGCCGGGTTAGGCGCCACCCTGTGTGACAAAGGTGGGTTTTTACACTTCAAAAAACCAGGCACTGTTTCGTCTGCGCCCTACGATCCTGTGACCACCACATCCAAGGCTACTATCGTGAGAACATACTTTAACCCCCATTATCAACCTCACAGGTTCCTCGAGTTTTATACGTTATAATAAAGTGAAATTCGACTTGTTTGAATCGAAGCGATCATCTCTCCTGCAACCTAACATGTCAGCCCTACCGCCTACTGCTGAAATCGGAGTGAGAACACCACGAATCGTTCGCGTTCATTCGAAATCTGTCAGCCAACGGCAGCTCAACGATATTATCGGACGATATTATAGCAAAGACAATTTCAGGGTTGAGATGTTACATAACATTTACACGATATATCTCGACGTTCCGTGCGATAGGAAGCTGCAATATGTATGACTTGTGGAATTGGTTATTTAATACCACGACATCGAATCACTAACGAAATCGAATTACAGTCATCACAGAACACAATATCAGGACTCTACTAAGTTGGATAGCGATGAATTTTTTATTTGGGTTTAAGCATCTTTTATACCAGGGCGGAATTTCAGTCGGGAGCAACATGCGTCATATTTATAAATCTCTTTCGTCTCAGAATCTTGTGCCTTTATCTTCCAGTGCCGTCAACTTTTTCGCAGCAGAGCCTGTTCCGATTATTGATCGGGGAACTATTAAATTGCCGCCATTACTGTTTTTCAATAACTTCTGCGTTTGGACATGCCATCTTCTGGACAGGGAGCTTGAAATTTCGAGTCAATAGTGATTGAGGGGTATTAGATTATGAAATTTTCCTTCAGCAGAATGCAAATCTATTACTGAAGTCAAGTAGTCAATTCTTACTGGGCCCTCGGTGGAAGTCTTCCGAGCTGCAAAGGAATGTCGGAGCTTGTTTGTTATCACTGTCATTTGAAATTTCAACCGTTATTTGTTCTGATCATTCTCGCCAAATTGGGCCGTCATGCAATCATCATGCAGGTTCGAAGCCTCCAGTGATTTGGGGGCTAGGGTGGAGGCCACGTCAGCCGACACCATCAAAACTCAGCCCAGACTACAGCTATGACTTTCTCATTCGTAGCCTCGTTTGATCAATCAGGGAAACCTTGCCTTCGACCATCATGGTGACGAAAATCTCTCATTAGTGTCGACAAATCCGGCGAAAGGCGACGGGACTAGTCGTGCGGCTGGTTCGCGAACCACAGAAAAAAGCAAAAACGCATTGCCTGCTCAATTTGCTGATAAATATTGGATTGCAGCAGCATCTTGTTGCACTGAGGTCTCAACTATTAATTATTTTCACTGCCACAGCCTTTTAAAGTTCATACATGAACTTTCCCATCATCGAATAGTAAAATTTCCGACCCTACATCATTTACTAGCCTCCATTAAAATGTCGGACATGACGACAACAGAGAACTCACTCCAGAGTACTGAAATTGATGACTTTTATTCTGATTTGAGTACCAAAGACTACTCACTCCAAGAGAAAATTCTCAATGGACGACAAAATGGCACTTCGGATAAATTTAATTTTTTCCCAGATAATGGCGTTCGATTATTGCCTACCGTGGACGTAATT
Source organism: Calonectria ilicicola (assembly GCA_020809705.1). Taxonomy (NCBI): domain Eukaryota; kingdom Fungi; phylum Ascomycota; class Sordariomycetes; order Hypocreales; family Nectriaceae; genus Calonectria; species Calonectria ilicicola. Next base: position 852,871 of record CP085834.1, on the reverse strand, counting down.
AGGGCGGAACTTGACGAATATGGTGTCGACATTGATGAGCAGCTGCTAGATTTTCTTGTTGATGACGCGAAACGCCTTTTTCTAATCCTCTCATCTATTGAAATGACCGCTAAGATTCCCTCGTTTCTGAAATACAAGTTTCATGATGGTTGTCTGCCGATTAAATTACAGAACAAGAAAGATGAACGGGGCAGACGTCTAATTCAATTCAATATTGGAAGTCTGGACGAGATAACCAATGAAATGAAACCAGAAACACCATCTTGTTTTAAAGCCTTTTCTGGATGGAGGAACAACGACCTGAAACTGTTTGAGCAGGAGCAATGGCAGTTCTTAGCTCCCGTGTTCACTAGTAATCCCTTGCATCACAATATGCACGAAAAGAGACCCTTACCATTCATCACTTATGACTTGGAATTTAAAACTGGATTTTTTGGCCAGGTTAATAAGGCTAGAATCCATCGTGCACATCAACTTGTCTCAGTAAGCCACATTTACAGCAGTTGTTTCTGTACAAACTGACTAGGAATTTGATCAGGTTAGAGGTCATAAACCGCTCACTATTGCGGTCAAAAAGCTTCAACGAGACGGCGCGCAGAGGTTTCTCCGGGAGGCAAAACCGTTGGATATCATCAGTAAACTGGATCACCCTCATCTGATAAAACCAATAGCCACCTATCAGCATGGTGACTCTTTTTGCTTTCTGTTCCCGTGGGCTGAAGGGGGCAACTTGACACAGTTTTGGGCTAAGGACAAATATCCTGGTATGACAGACCAAAATGATGAGCTACTACTTTGGTCGCTTGAGCAACTAGGTGGCCTTGCTGGCGGCTTGGCCGAGCTCTACAATAAAAATGGTCGCCATGGAGACTTGAAACCAGAAAATATCCTATTATTTCCAAATGGGAATAGTCGAGGGGTCCTGCAGATCACTGACATGGGGCTCACAAAATTCCATGTTGAGGCTACAAGAAGTCGGAGAATCCTGACGAACACAAAGACAGGCACCTCTCGATATGAGCCACCTGAATGCGAGGAAGATGACGAGTCCAAACCTCGATCAAGGGATTATGATGTTTGGTCAATGGGCTGCATCTATCTCGAGTATCTAATTTGGCTCCTTGATGGACAAGAGGCTGTAGGAGAGTTCACTCGACGAGGGAACTTTGAACACTTTTGGGAGGGACGCAAATATCAGTACAAGATTCACCCGCTAGTACAGGAGCGCATTGATAGCCTTTCAAAACGACTCGATACCGGAAGTACCAATTCCGAAAATGCGCTCAAGGATATACTAGAACTGATCAGAACCCGTCTTCTCAAGGTAAAACTAGCGGGTGACTATACGCTGAGCGATGTCAGTAATGAATTCTTGAGGACCGAAACACGGGCCAACGCGGTAGAGCTATACGACGAGATTTCCAAAATCTACAAGAGAGCAAAAGAAGACCCCTCCTATATCGAACTCACATGGACTCGGCCCAAGCGAAAGGGTCACACATCCAACCAATTAGTTGTTCCTGTTGTGCCGAATCAACCTCGGACTGAATTCCTCCCGCCTGCTAGGACATTCTCTGGAATTGAAGGAAAGGATAACCCAGAGGTTATTATTTCACCAGATGAGGTAGGTTCACTAATTGCACATTGATCTATTTTCTTTTCAGTTCTGACCCTCGATAGTATGTAAGTGCATTAATCTTACGACGGGAATTCACAGTTTTCAAGTTGCTAAAGCTCAAGTAGAATGTAAAATTGCCCAAATAAATGCTAATTATGGTCGAACGAAATAATTAATACAAACATATAGATGGTGAGTACCTGACTCTTATACATATGCGCTCTATTGACAAGTTTGCAGACAGTATGTTATGATCTTTGTTCCAATGCTCAAATTCGTTGCTAATACTTTACTTACAGCAAGATCGCCGATTGAACGATGACTGGGAGACCGTACTTGACAATAAATTCTCGGCTCACGTTCATGAAAAGGTTGGTCAGATTCCTCAACAAGATAACCTCCCAATGGCTCGCCTCTGCAATCGGTGTCAGAGCATGAATATCTGGGAGCCTGGGTTCAAACTTGAGTATACCGCATCCGATTTGGTGTCCGATTCGGAAAATTGTGATTTATGCAATTTATTCTACGAATCGATTCGGGGCAGCGAACTGGCAAAACAAAGCCCAATTATATTCAATCGGGTTGAGTCTCGATTTATTAGTGGCAAATTAGGCACCACTGTTCTATCCATATACTATGATAGTATGTTTGACTTCGTATCACAAGGTGAAACTCGAATCGTCTGACCTTAGGCTAGCTATGAAACCCCAGCCTTCGGACCGGGCCCAGCTTGGGTTCCCAGTTCTACCAGCTGCTGGTGATGAACGACAGATCTCCATTTTACAAGAATGGATCCGAGATTGTGATGAAAATCACAAATGTTTACCCAAAGATGTACTTCAAGGCACATCCCCGCTCCCCACGAGGGTCATTGATGTTGGGGAATCGGCCAACCCAATCCTCCGCCTCATCAATAAAGATAGAATAAAGGGTGAAAGATATGTTGCCCTCAGTCATTCATGGGGCACCTTGCACGCTAGCAAAAACTTTTGTACGCGTAAGGAGAACATTCAGCAATATCAGGAACGGATCGACGAAGATGATCTTCCAAAAACGTTCCGGGATGCTGTGAAGATTACTCGTGCACTCAATGTTCGGTATCTTTGGATTGATTCACTTTGCATCATTCAAAATGACGCAGATGACTGGGATGCTGAGTCCGTTCGCATGGAGGATGTTTTTAGCTCGGCCTATTTTACTATTGCTGCAAGCTCCGCACCTTCATCCCATGCAGGATTCTTGGAGACTCGCCAAAAAAGGCCCTACATCAATTTAGATACATCTACAAGCGGATCTATCTACTTGTGTAAGGGTATTGACAACTTCCAAGTGGATGTTGAACAGTCCATACTTAGTAGTCGCGGTTGGGTCTTACAAGAAAGAGCTCTCTCTCGACGATCCATCTATTTTACATCAAACCAAGTCTATTGGGAGTGTGGTGATGGTGTAAGATGTGAGACTTTAGCCAAGCTTAAGAAGTAAGTTCACTGTAATGTCATCACGAAGTTTCAGTTGATACTAACGCATCCTAGTTCCAAAGCAGCATTTCTTGGGGACTCTAATTTTCCAAATATGTCTGAGGAGTACTACAAAGGAGGCAAAATCCTTCTTTTTCAACATTTATTCAAAACATATTCAAGATTGTCATTCACCAAGCCTGAAGACAGGCCGGTAGCTATCACAGGCCTGGAAAAACGACTTGGTCGTACCTATGGTACCAGGGGTGGCTACGGAATCTTTGAGCGCTTTTTTGGCAGGGGGCTATTATGGAAATGCGGCAATGATAGCCCTCTAAAAAGAATCGAGTTTCCTGCAACTCGTCAAGTGCCATCCTGGTCTTGGATGGCCTACCAAGGTGGTATAGATTACTTGGACATCTCATGGGACGACGCTGATTGGACTGGTGATCTGAAGAATCCTTTTGAGTACAAGACAACTGCCCAGAACAAACGACACTGGGACTCTGAGCACAGAGACAAGCCTTTGGAACTAGTAGCTGATGCGAGAGAACTTGTCATTGAAGATATCGAATTTGCGACAAGAGTCGACTTTGATGACTTCTCCAAGCATGACCAGCAAAGCGTTCGCTGTGTTGTGGTTGGGAAGAAGAAGCGGGCCAATTCAGAGCGATCGAGGATCTATTGGGTGCTTATCATCAAAGTAGCCACTTCAAAGGAGACTGGAAGATTTTATGAAAGAGTTGGGGTTGGGTCATTGTTGGGAGAGCATATCAAGTGGGATCAATCTGAAAGTGTCATAATACGCTAGCCTCTAAATATTCGGACACTGGCCGATTACGGTTGCTTTCCAGATGTAGTATTGCCCAAACAAGATTTTCATGGTTAGATTTCATCAGATTACTTCGAGCAGCTGTATTGATTGAACAGATATGACATATTTTCCTATAGTCTCTTCATCTAGATATGGTATGTTTCCACCTTGTCATCTGACCAGGGATTTAACACCCCTGTAAGGTTTACCTCCATGATGGTGAGTCCGACAGTTCGAGATACTCAGAATCACCTGGCACCACCGGGTCCTCTGCTTCAATTTTCTTGATCAGATCAATGTGCTTCTGACTCCTTGGCTTGATTTCATATTTGTAATCAGTCGGATAGTTGATGACGCCTGGTTTAGAATCAACATTGATTGGAATCTCTTTTCCGTCCTTGTCAGTTGCCTTTGTGATGTTGAAGACTGCCAGCGACCGCGCAATGTTGAGGAAAAGCCCCTGGTCTGCGATGAAGCGCCCAGGACATACTCTTCGCCCATAGCCAAAGATTTCTACGGCTGGGTCAGGTGCACTGCGTGGGCTGATGAAGCGTTCAGGCTCAAAGATATCCGGGTTTGGATAAACCTCGGGATCATGCATGAACCACCAAATTGCCGGGAGCAGGTAAGCTCCCTTGGGAATGACATAGCCGTTGTATTCAATGTCTTCTTCAGCCACATGCGGAAACCCTACGCCTCCAACGGGCCACCATCTCAAGACCTCTTTCACCATAGCATCGACAAACGGCAACTTTTCTCGGTCTTCGAAAGTGGGGAGGCGATCGGAGCCAACGACACGGTCCATTTCCTCCTGGGCTTTTCGTTGCACTTCAGGGAACATCACCATAGCCAGATTGAAACCGTTCAAAGCGACTGCTGTAGTGTCTGTGGCGGCGGCGTACATAGTGCTTGCCGTCCACACGATAGACTGCTCTTCCTCGGGGCTAAGTTCGCTAGAGCCTCCTTCTTTAGATGCGCATTGCTCAACAAGTCTTGAAACATAGCAGTCCACATTGCTGCCCTTTGCCATTTGCTGACGGACAAATCTGTAGGGTGTATAAACGGTCTGGTAGAGACTGCTCTTCCACTCCCGGGCTGTGTTTTTAAATCCAGTACCAGGGAAGTAGTCTGGCAGGTATCGAAGAAAAGGCAAAGCATCAACACTCCAAGCCATGGGAACGCTAGCTTTTGAGAATTGTTCCATTGCCGTGTCGACTGCATGGACTAAAAGATCAACTTTGCCGCGCTCAACGTTGTAACCGTATGCGATTTTTAAAATGGTAGCGCCGGTAGTGCTACAAAATCACCATGTTAGCTTTCAGTATTTTGGATATTCAATTTGAATCAAAGAAGAAAAGCACTGACATGCTGAACTGCTCGATCCACTTGCTTGGATCTTTGAGTACTCGTACAAGTTGTCTGTTGATTTCTTTGTCCTGGTGGTGTTGGAACTTTACAGATGCCGCCTTCGTGCCAATTTCCCGATGCATCATCTTGCGGTCACGACGAAACGCAGCGTTGTGTCCCTTGAGCAGAGTTGTTTGTTCGTATCCACACATTTGACCAACAAAAATCATTTCGGGCCGCCCGGCTGTCTTGACTGATTTCTTCTCCATTATTTCATACGCAGCCTTCTTGTCATGCATGATAATGAGCGTTCGACCCAAAACAGTAACTGAGCTGATGCCTCCGTATTTATCCTTATGCTGTAGCCAGTGCCGGTATTCTGGCACACCTGCCGGTGGTAGGTCAAGGACATTTCCGACGATGGGAAGTGGCGTTGGGCCTGGGGGAAGACGACGGCTAGGGCGTCGAATAAAATGGTCGTAGAGTATGTAGCCGACCAAGGCGACGAAAGTCCAAGGCCACAGGTTGGATGTCATTTTTGCGGCTACCTATGAACCAGATGAGTTCCAACGGGACGGACACCAGATCACCTCATAGCCATGGTAGCAAAATTGTCCTTTTTTATATCCAATTCAGGCAGTGTACTTTTGCTAGTCGTTATGGGCCCGTAAAGTGCCCAATTACCTGTTGCAGGATACGGGGATGTTGTGTTTAATATCCACACGCCATTGCAGATTTGGAAGCTTGGCCCGATTTCCACGTGCTGACACGTTTCTGACCCATGGTGCTCCATCCCTCTTAGCTTCTTGTACTGGCTTGTCAAGCTTCACCTGATATGATCCAGGAAGATCCCTTTTGGTTGTGTAGATAATTGTAAGTTGGGCCATGACATGCCGAATTTCGTATCAGTTGCCCCAAATACCTTGACTAGCTAGTGCACGTTCCATTCAAGGTCGGCAAGAACGGCACTGACAGGTTCTAGCTTAGCATACCGTACCTACCGCCCTGCATAAGCTCAGTGGGCCATGTAAAGATTAGCTAGCATACAGGCGGTGCACTGGACAACAAGTATTAAACAGTCAGGGATGAGACTCTGCTCAGTAAATATCGGACTGCCTTGTGAGCTTGCAAAGGTGCCTAATGAGCACCAGAAATGTACCATCAGCCTGTCATTAAAAATCCGTATTTCCTCTCCAAAACTTCAAGTAGCAATAACAAGGTCCTACGGGTCAATTTTCCAATTATCAAAACATCCGACAAAACTGGTGGATTTTCATATTTTGCAGCGTCGTACACGTAGTACCCTGTCAATCCGTTGCCGTGTTTCAAAGACCTGTGTGCTTACTTTCATGTGGAATCCCAACTGTAATCAATCTAATCTCATTGGTCAGATTTCGACGGCTTATCAAGCCAACATTAGCAAATTCGGTGGATTTCGAGAGTTGGGTAGCATATGGTGAGGCTCCTTGACACCCTTTGTATCCGATAATAACCACCTATGCCTCTATACCAATCCCCAAATCCTTACCTTGAATACACTAGACTATTAAGCAGATACAGGATCGTCTTAAACTTACCTACGCAATCATGTCATATCTGATCCATCACAGATTCGATACCATGCTCAATCCACTACTTTCTAGAATTCGTGTAAATATTGATAATGAGGAAAATATTCTCCGATTTGGCCATCCTTGAAGCGACCAAGGAGAAATTTTCTAACCCCACCACGCCTAGCATACGGTTTGATGATTGGACTCAGGGAACAAATCACCGAATAATTCTTCAATTATTTACAAAAGTACCATTATGTTTCAGGAGACGCAATCCACAGCTGGGGGGGGGGAAGTCGCCCTTGCTGTTGGGGAACTAAGATTGTTCACCCTTCTGGTGCTAGGTCTTACCTGGGTTGTCCATACCTATACATGAAAAAGATGAACTTGTGTATTCGTTTCTTGGTCATTTGCGGCGTGACTTACTTGGCTTTATAAGCTATCAAGTAAATAAATAAAAAGAGAAATGGCGAGTTTCTGAGACAGGGTGTTCCCATGTGATGTGTAAGGGCCATCGGCGAATATATATTTCACCTCGAACGATCAACCGGAGGTTTTCTCAATTTATTTGTTCATTGACTTTCTTACATGGTCAAGTCCCCACATTGGCAGGCTTTTCTTTTCGACGCAAAAAATTGTCCGATGAACTGCAAGCGGTCCAAGGGATCTTTCTCAGACTTTCACGACGCATACCTACCACCAGGCCTTCAGTTGCCTTTTTGTCTGCAGGTAGTGAGAAAATGGCACGTTTTTCTTTTAATCCACAACTTACAATCACCACAGCGCCAAACTCCGAGTTAGAAGGGGAAAAAGTCAATAGTAAATAATCGTGTCTAGTCTACAACTTGCTCTCTGAATTGTCTTGCAGCGCTCGCAAAAGACCCTCTTGAAAACTTGAAGCCACCAAAACGCCGTCGCTAGTCCAGATCCTCTGCGTAACAAGACCCCGCTCATCTCCAGACCACGGAGTCTGCATCTCCAAGAGCATCCACTCGTCTGCTTTCACCTGGGGCTGATTGTGAAAGTAGATGGTGTGATCCATACTGACCATCATCTCCATGTTAATTTCATCCGCTTCTTCACCTGATTTCATCTGCAATATCTCTTTTGCCTCTTCCGCGGCCAATTCTCCAAAGCTACGCGTGAGCACGCTTCTTGACCCGTCTTCCTCGTTTGTGGACGCGATCAGTCGATTAATTGCATGCTTGTTATTGAACCGATTGGCACCGTGAACACGAGCGATTGTGCCTATGAAATAGGTATCGCTCAAATACGCGAGGGAGGTGAGATGCATCAGCGAATTTGGTTCTCCATTGCTGTTTTTTGAGCGCGCTGTGGAGCCCTGTGGAGGGCTGCCAATTGGCCCGCACATTCGCACCCAGTGCAATAGGCGTCGGTGTTCTGGGCGGTCGGCTTGCTGTACTTGGGGGAACCTCACACACTCAAATAGACTGCCAGTGGCTTTTTGAGTCGTCTTGGCCAGTATAGCCTCATCCAACGGTTCGCCGGGTTTAGTAGGGGGTCCAAAATCGCGAGCCTCAGGGGGCATGGAAACTTGGTGCTGCAGCATCTTCTTGTTGGCCGATGCGGTCTGGAGGCTGAAACTGATGGTTGCAGTGAATGTGCATTTTCCCGACTGCAGCGCATTCACGCGCCGCGCGGCAATCTGACGGCCATTGCTGAGGCGTTCAACTTCGTACCGAATGGGAAGGCTTGTGAGGGATGGACGCAAGAAATGGCAGTGTATGCTGTGAACCGCAAAACCAGCTGGAAGAGTCTCTTGAGCAATGACGAGAGACTGGGCAATGATGGCGCCGCCAAAGATGCCACGGCCCCATATCGGCTGCCAGAGTGGGTGCACATTTGCGTAGACGTCCTGACCCTCGCCCTTCAGGGGGCGAAAGGACAATCTGTCGCTAAAGCAAGACGCCGTCGTTTGGACAGGCCCAGCAGCCTCTTTCTTCTCGTTTGTCATGATAAATTTGGCATATAGCTATCTGACTCTGACTCTGACTCCGTGCAGCCCAGGATTCAGACGGACCTTTAGCTCTTGGTGTTTTCGAGACGCGATCCACTGCATGGCCCGTAGCCTCGGCAAGTCAGGTTGCCGGCATCCAAATTGGCCGAGCTAATCTGATTGCGGTGTGCGCTTCCCCGCACTTGTCCGTCCACCAAAGCACAAACAACCAGGATTGTCGCGATGCTACCCTGCACACGATCACGTTACCAGCGATTGTAAAATGTGAGGAAAATACAATACCAGAACGGATATCAGCTAGATCGTATATTAAAATTCATCACAAAATCATTCTTTGATTGACGTTTCTAGGGGTAGCACGAAAATGTGCATAGCTAGCCAGACTAATATTTGAATAAGTGGTGAAATAAAATACGTCATGTTCATCGGTTAATCGGCTACTAATTATTTTGCTTCAAAAAGTTAGAAAATAAGCAGTGCAATACAGCCATCGGTTCTATATCCGTCCAATTATAATAAATGAAAATGCACCTCATAACCAATCTGTCTTGCAAACTGCTAGCGCGTTCGTGGTTGTCATTCATTTCAGGCTCCTACAACTTTGACTTTTTCGCCCAGCTATCCATGTCAACGTTCAAGACAGTGGTGACTCGCGAAAACATGTAGTAAAATCCCTACTGAAATTAGAAAAATGGTCAAAAATGAATTTGCTTCAATGCTGACCTGGAGAGAGATAATTTCGACAATCTCGCGATCCGAAAACAACTTTCGCGCCCTGTCCCAAATCGCGTCGCTAACAGTGGGGCCCTCAATAATAGCTTCAACGAAAACCAGAAGTGTCATTTCGTCAGCGGTGAAATTGGTTCCATCGCCTGCCTCATCTTTGGCAATGAAATATCCCTTTTGGGTTCCAGCTCGGGCAAGTTCATCGCGCTGCACATCAGTAACGCCCGCCTTGGATGAGACTGGAACATGGTGGGTCCATTCATATGATGATTGGAACTTTGCTGTGCTGAGCAGAATTACCAGTTCGCGATTCTTGGGCGCGAGCAAGAGATCTTTGAACTGGGCATTGCCGACCGCGGCCCACTGGTTCACTGTTGCTGAACTGTGGGACAGCAGGTTCATGACATTTAGATTGCCATACTTTGAGTCTTTGGACGAAGGGTACGGGAGGCGAGCCATGGTTTACTTTAAAATTGAGGATGACATATTTCACTTTACTCAGTGCTTTTCCAACGGGGGATATAAGTAGAAGATGCGAACTCAGAACTTGACCTGTGCCTCGGCTGCGCGCAATTTCACAATGGCCTGAAAGCCCCTGAGGTTGTCCCTATGCCAGCCTGCCTGTGCGGGGTACCGTTCGCGCTCCATGCCGATGCCCCACATGTTACCGAAGTAAACATTGCAATCTCGAATTTGACATTTCAATAGCTATTAATGTCCCTAATCGAGCGGTAAATAATCCTCCATAGAATGGCCGGGAATAAAGTGGCTAATAGCTCATCGATTGTAAAGTTTGGCATTCATAGCTGCACGCTAAAATTGCTCCAAGTTATTGGAGTTGACGACGACTTGAATTACTGATATTATTATTCGATGATAAAGAATCAATTTAACGAGCTGAAAAACGAGGTTTAATATGGCACTAAGCCTTAACAAACAGAGCCGTGTACAAATCTTGGTTATTTATCGTACATGCGCTGACAATCTTGGGGCGAAAGCCCATACCAACGAATGTATTGTACTGCTGCTGATAAGCACTTGCAGACAGGCCATGTACCAAGTTGTAGGGGCTGGGAGCGACCTTGTCCCAGATGGCATTGTAGTACTCCACATTGTTGACCGCATAGGTGCTGACAAAGAAGAGATTGGCGTCCCAATTTTCCTCTTGCATATACTGGAACTGAGCAAATGTTACGCCGTGTACTTCACTTTGTTGGACGCTGGTGCTGGGTTTCTGCCAGATCGCCGCGAAGACGGTTTCAGTTCCTAATGTGTAGCCACTGACATGTACCACTCTGTACCCCTGTTGCGCATATTCGACCAGATGAGCCTCGTATTGATACTCATATAGTCCGGTTTGATAGATCCACCCGTTACTTGGGGCATTGTTCCATATCACGGCGTACTGGGTGCTCCCAGCAACCGTGTATGCGTCAAGAGTGACAAGCTGGTATCCCTTGGATGGGAGGGAAAGAATTTGGCTTTGGAACTGCTGCTGATTTAAACCTGTGCTCGCAAGCCAGCTTGTGCTGTCATTCTGGTCCCAGACGGCTGCATAGCGTGGGAGGCCGTTGATGGTGTAGCCGCTGATGGATGAAAGGTGATACCCGCTGCCGGTAAGCTGGTTGTAGGTGGATTGGTAGGTGGCAGAAGTTAACTGGATTTCTGCTTGCCATGTGGAGCTGCGAGTGGAGATGGAATTGGAGAGACTGCTGTCATCTATCGGTGCCGTGGTGACTGTTGAAGGGAAGCTAGCCAAGGCCAGGAGAGCCACGGCCCAGGAAGTGGCAGACTGTAAACTTGGCATCATGGCAAATGTGATTCCTTATGCTTTTAAATAGAAATGCATGAAGAATATGGTAGATTGGTTAATTATAACCACCCGGAGTTGGATCTAATTGATCAGCTTGTATTTAGCATGAGTCTTTTTTGTTGTTGGGAATCGTCAATCTTTGGCGGGGATGGGGTTGATACTAACCTGATATTTAAGATGCGGGAAAAATGGGAAAGCTGTGAGAATCACGATGCAATTCTGTTGGCAAACCGCGCTGGCATAGCCCTCAAGTCGGCTCATAAATGCCGAGTCTGGACCAAATCTACGATGGAGTGGTTGGGTTGAGAGACCTGTGGCGCAAACGGTCCTGATGCTAAGCTTTTACGCGAGCGAAAGGGGATCCGCTAGGGGAGCGGCTGAGAATCATGTCCTGGGCACTCTACCAGTAGTCTTTCAATACGTGCACGCGTGTATGTTAGTGCCATATTAGCCAGAATCTGGTGACCATGAATATGTCATTTCGATGATGATACTTCTTTTCTGAGCATGACGCTCAGAACCGGACCATCGGGGATTTCCCATAGTATGAAACTCCTCAATCAGCGGTGTGTTTTTGTCTTCGTGGCGTCTCGACTAGCAGGGCTTTAGCTATTTGTTTGACACCTAGCTAGGGCGCTATAGGCAGTGGAACTTGAAAGGCTGGCTCTTGAACGATAGAGCGGAAAGTGCCGCATTTTGCACTTATTGTGGAGTAACCTGTCAAAAGTCTGCCACGATCCATAATAGTGCAACAAGAAAAGAGCTTTGGAGCGCTAATGCATTGGCGGGAAATGCCATTTGCGGTCCCTAACCCATGGTGCCGCTATACTCCTTTGGCATTCGCGAGCTTACACAAGTACCGTATTTGGTGTAGAGAACGTTTGTCTAATACAATCTCGTCCAGGCTTTGAGAAACTATGCCACCATAAGTGCCTCCCCTCTCATGCATCCTTTGCCATTTTACCCATCAGATTTTCTCGCCTTTTTGAGTTGTATGGAATTTTCACTGGCTTCATATTACACCCGAGAAATGTCAAAAAGCCTACCTAACGCATCGAGGAAATCCATGTGGCGTACCACCGAGAAAGAAGTAGATCAAACAAAGACAGCAGCAGGGTGTCTCTCACTCCTAATCCAAGATAGACACTGGCCTAATTCATCACCGTATGAGAAATAGATGAACTGATACCTTACGGGCTGTGGATAGGATGGTGTCGAAAAAATGGTTGGGTCTCACGGCTTCCGCCACCCTTTGATGTGGTATGATTACATATGAATCAAGTCTTACAGCTGATCTAATTCTTACTCTGTTCAAGCAAACCTGCAACCGTTGCGGGTAAAGACGAAGCTTTTCTTGCTGGGAGGTTACAAGACCAGCCACTAAAACAAACAACCAAGTGTGGCTGGTGGGTGCGTCCGTGTTTGCACACAGTGCGGGCGGAGTCATTGTTTAGGCACCACATCTGCCATGAGCTAAAGCACACTCCTACATTCTTTCTGGCTCTGTTGCTTGTTGATCGAAATTGCTTTCTTTCACCTTTCAGTCTCCACTCCTTCATCTCTCTATTTCACCTCGCCAAAACGAGTCATCGCTAGTCTTGCATTGGGCCATGGCTCCCCCCCCTGAATTGACTAGTGCTCCGGTAGAACGGCTTAGCAACAATGATGCTGACGAGATATGCGCAGAGGTACTAGAGATTCCTTTATCCAGTATCTCTAACGAGAAATTGCGCATAATTACATTTCTCATCAAACCATCCTACAGCAAATTGGACTCTACTGAGGCTTTCTGTGAGCTAGTTCAGAACTGGTATGCTCACTACTTTGACGTTGGCATTGCTTGCTGGCGTGATTTCTTAGGAGAGACGCCATCATTGCGGCTTTTAATATTTGCAAAAGCCAGTTTAGCGTGGTCAGAGAAAGGAATATCAACCCAGAAAAAGCCGAAGTTCTTTACACAGTACCCGATCCTCGAGGCCATCTAGACTCCCTCGGCTACATACGATTCAGCGGTCGTAGTGATGGGAATAGATATTATGGATTCGTAGACATTAAAAATTGCACCGGCGGTTTTTCTCTGCAGCATCTCGACCTTGGCAGCACAACAAAGGCGACAGACTCACGGCAGGCAGGTGTCCATGGTGAAGGTCTCAAACTGGCCCTCATAGCCCTTTAACGAGATCCACAGAACCACTCAGTCATTTGCATGGCCAGTGGTTTCAAGTGGATCTTTAATCGCACCTGGCGGAAAGTTGGCTTTACATATGCGTCGTATGAGTACCCAGCAGATCAGCGGCATGTACTGGAAGGCCCGGGATGATCTTGTGAGAAAGCTGGTACCAATGCCAGCACATTCGCTTTTTGATGTGCAATTTCTCATCGGCTCCGAGTTCCGCCAAATGCGGAGCGAAGCAGGTGTGCTAAGAACCCCGAGTCGCGTATCGTTGAAAGAATTCGACACATAGTGTGAGTCGGCACTTTTCTTGCAACATGTTGATGAAGGCAAAGGCATTCTGCGAGCATCCAAGGGACACTTGATATCAGATCCAAAGCTTCGTGGCAACATTTACCTGAATGATCTGTTACTTAAAACATCAAATGCCAGCGGTAGCGCCAGAATTACGGGTAAGGCATTGAGGTTCGGCTACAACTTTCAGCGTGGCATCGCAAATAGAAAAAGACAACCCTTCACCACCCCTTCAAAGGAATCACGTGCTATATTTCGCATCTGGGATGAAGTACTTGTCAAGAACCCCGGCTACGTCAGTCATCTTCATGATATGCTACTTGATTCTGAGCACGATTTCGCCGATATCGCCCAGGCCCAGTCTATGATGCGAGAGGACATAGCTAAGAGACTACAAAAGTGCCTCTTTTCGAATCCAGCCAAGTGGTATTATTCCACATCAGAAAAGACTCAGGTAAGTAGTCCAATTGAATGCAAGAGCCGCGAGCTGACCTTAGAATAACAAGGTCCTGGGCAAGACAATCTAGGGACTTGGTCGGGAAGGGGTTGAGTTACCAGAATCCTACTGGTCGGCACTCGCCGGGTACGGATTACTGCGTACCGCCGAATAGGAGCAAAAAAGGAGATTCTTGCACGCAAAGGCTATTTAGGTGCCGCTAGGTTTTGCCGAGCGACTTTATTTTCTGCTTTGTGCTTGCTTTCACAACTGCTCTCTAACCAAGGGCGCCAGCCTTGAGTTTGTCAACACAGGAAAAATTTCAATCAATTCATTCTATGTACCTGAACGTCGACTTGTCAAAATTCACGAGCGCTGGCTCCAAAAGAAGCGAGCCATGCGAGAGCTCGATCTACCAGAGGTACTGGCAGAACCAGTTGTATTACTTTGGACAACGAAAGCACTTTTAGAAGATGTTATGGCCGGAATACCGATCGCGTTGTTGGAGCAAAATGAGGGCCACTCGAGCCTTTGACATAAGAATCTTGAGATGACGAATGCCTGATTGAGACTCGAAGAATATATTCAAAACGAGGAGCACTTTAACCTGATGCCGGATGAAAACAACCAGGGCCAGTTGTCGCTCAGATGGGGTGGTGTTTCGTATTTGAGTGATGAAGCTAATGTCACTGTTCAGCTACACCTCGAGTCTACCTGCTCGCATCTCAAGAACCGATTAACTTCGGAAGATTGTAAGTATCACGCACTTCCAAGGTCTCAGATTCAGAGTTGACATTATGTATTAGTTGATAGGCCCGTCCTTCCATGTCTTGGCACTCATCCTTTTGCGATTGGTGATGAAAATCAGATTCACATAACGTCGAAACCAACCTGCTTTTCGACAACTTGCAGTCATGCATCCCGCAGCCGTATATTTGCCGGGCTTACACCCAACGAGGTTTATTTCGCTATCATGTTCAGGCCCTCCGACCCGTGTTTCATTGTACACTTCTCCAATTCTTGTAGCGTGCCTACAGCATCGATTTCTTCTCAGCCTACATCTTCCGGCAGCATCGTCCCACTTGAATCCACTATGCCACTAGACGACTCCAGATCAGTGCATAACGACATCACGGAGAGGACAGCAGATTCGTACAGTAGGTCCCGTATCAAGTCCATTAGTCCCACGGGTACTAATCGATATAATAGAACTAGGTGCAATGATTGAATCTCCGGATATCCTTGAACCTCGTACTTGGTATGAGGGTGAATCCGAGGATGCGAGGAAAGTGATCATCGGCATCCCCAAGGACAAGGTTGATGACCTACGGGCAGGTGCGAAACGCAGGCGAATGCATTGAAACTGGGATGGGTCTTTTCTGGTTCTAGGATCCATGTTCTTGCAGAAGAAACGAGGGGTATTTTTGTGCCTGAGTGGTTGCTGCGTTGGATAAGACGTATCAATTACCCGACTTGGAGTGACCACGATGCACGAATAAAAAGCCCAACGGAGACCAAAACGCGATCTGAAATCAAGATGTATGTTTGATTGTCTAGTTAGCTACCGCAACGAAGATTTGCCTGATATCGACAATCAGATTCTTCTTTTTCTTGCTTTCGTTGGCAAGCACATGGTGCGCTTTGCCTAAAAGGAAATTTCAAAACACTCATTAGTATTATTGACGACTTCTATAGCAATGAATCATTCATTTAACAAGGTTCTATCGCCTAGCTTTTGTATATATGTATTTCTCATTGCTCAGCAACCATGCGTTCTAAATGATCATGTTCGCTGCCAATGTGACAAGAAGGCCAAACGAGTCGGCGTAAGCATACCATCCATCATTTTGCCCTCCGGTTGCCTCCTTCAATTCAACGAGGTCACTGTTTTTTAGCATGCCATGAGTAGCATTGTTATGCAAATATCCTGCATAGTCAACCACCCAGTCGGTCTCGTTTTCGGCCTGCCACAATCTCATAGGCGATGGTGCAGGAGAGCAGGAGTACTCGGGCATTTTTGGTGATGGTGTTGTAATTTGGGCGTGCAGGATGCTGTTAATAATAAGGATAGCTGTTGCAGTTCTGATTAAATGCCAGTCAAGTCAGCCTCGGGTTCGGGTGCTTCTCTATGATAGCGCTTACCGACGACGAGATTCGAAAAATACCCAATCTTTCCACAGCATCATTTTACCCATAGCTTCATCAGGGCTAATGAGTTCACCACATCTCATGGTGATGGTTCCACACACGGCCTTGATTCATTCGCCTATCAGTAAAATGGAACTTTTAACTCATTTACATCTCGCACCGACTCACATTAACTGAAGCTAGAATCTGAGTGCCAAATTCGGTATAGTGACGGCGGCCTTCAATGATTCGCAATAGGATGTAGATGAGGAGAGACTGCAGCGCCTCCAAAAGCTCCCACTTGCTAAACCTCAGGTGCTATTTTCAGAATCTTTGGTCAGCACTCCAGTTATCTACAATCAATAACCTAGAGGGGTTTTTGTTTCGGTACCTCGTTGAAGATCCGCTCCTGTTCGATCCGGATGAGCCCCCAGATCAAACTCCTATTCATCCGCTGGCCATGCAACAACATCTTGGATAATTTCAGGGCACCATAAAGAGGACTAGGTCGATCCATGTCGCTTTCAAACAAGTGCTCATACATTGGGTGGATGAAAGGGGGCAGAGAGCTTTGGTTAACTAGCATATATGGGTAAGAACGTAAGATGTGCAAGGCAAAGTCGCTAGTAAGGTCAAGTTCCGGCTCCGAGAACTTGCGCCGCTCAAATAATGAGGAAGGATCACGATAGGGGACTGATAATGGAACTGAAGATGGCGATCGATGCAATTGTTCGAGAGGAGCTGTGGTGTTGGGTGCAATGTGTGGATCGCCATTGATCATTGACGCGTTGAGATGGGGCTCGAGAGGATAGGATTCGATGAAGTCAGTTGTTAGACCAGACGCGTATAACCATCCAGACCCCGTCGCTTCATTTACCAATGTAGAGTCACCAAGAGAAAGGTTGGCGTTTGCGAATGTCTCTTCAGGCTCTGTAAAAGTACTATAGAGGCCGGGTTGGGAGTTTTTTGAAGCCTGATGAGGGGTGTGTTCCGGGGATACATTGTTTAGTTGCAAGGGAACCTTTAGCGCCTGACTGCTACTTTCCAGTTCTGAACCCCTGTTAAATAAGTTTTGGCCCTGAGCGGCGCCCTTATAGGTGCATGAAACGCTCCTTGATACGCATCGAGAGCACCCTGCAGGACCTAAGCTGCAGCGGACTTTGGCTCGGACGCATTCGTCACATGCCTTTCTCCTTGAGATAGGGGCTGATTGGTGCTTTTTACGGCAATATGAGATATGCCTGCTCTTGGCTCGCGCTACATAGTATCAGTCTGATTCGAGTGGCCCTGTCAGCTGTTTCTTACAGTTGGAGCCGTTGGTGTAGGGCTTTCTACAGATGGGGCAGTGCAACCCGCCTCGGCTGATCGGCTCCTCCATTTGGTGGGATAAAATTTCACTTCGGTATTCGCAATCCAATAATTGGGAAGGAAAAAAGAGATTATTGTCGTTTCTCGGAGTCAGCAAGTGTGGAAAGGGGTTGGCCCCAGTTGACTACGGAATTCCGTTGTACACGCATACACGTGCCACTTGGATTAATAATGAGGTTTCTTCAGCCAATCCATCGCCCCACTTTCGGGCAATCTTGCTCTGCCCGGTAGAGCCAGCAAAAAACCCAGCGAGTGATCTCGACAAATGATAATGGGACAACTCCGAAAAATGACACTTGACGTCAAATTTCCCCGGAGATGTCTCACGGAGATGTCTATGATATTTTATATGCCCACATTGTAGATTACAGGTGAGGATGCCGTGGTAAAGAGTGTACAAAAAGTATTTAAAGAGAAGTCACCGTCAAATAGTGCAACAGCTCTTTGCACATCAATCCATCACAAGCAACTAAATTTCCTATCCATTGCAGCCATGGCCTCTCCATTTTTTCCATCTCTTACCAATTTGAACCAATGGCATAGCAAATCATATCCCGCTATATCGCCGTCGCGCCCAGAGCTTTCAGTAAAAGGCAAGACGATTGTCGTTACCGGCGGCGGGACTGGTATCGGTGCTAGCATCGCAAGAGCCTTTGCTGCCGGCGGGAGTACCAAAATCGCCATCATGAGCCGAACCGAGAAGAATCTTCTCGTCACCAAAAATGTGATTGAAGACGAATTCCCCGGCACCAATGTTTTGGCGGTTCCTGCCGACATCACCAACTCCAGCCAGGTAGATGAAGCCTTCAACAAGATTAGCCAAGTCTTTGGAAAGATTGACGTTCTCGTTTGCAACTCCGCATCGATGCCAATTCCTCGCCCTGTGCTCAGCCCAGGATTTGAGGTTCAGGACTGGTGGTCGGCATTCAACACCAACGTTTTAGGAGCACTCTACACGGTTCAAGGGTTCATTCAACATGCAGCAGAGGGGGCCCATGTTTTGCACATCTCAACTTGTATTGCCCACATCCCGCCTCTAGAACCTGGAGTGTCTGCCTATGCTGCAAGTAAAATGGCTGCAACAAAATTATTTGATTACATCGCCCTGGAAAATCCCAGCCTACACGTTGTCAATATTCACCCTGGCCTTATTGATACCACCATGAGTCGCAAGAGCGGTCACGGTGGCATGGACCATGGTAGGTTGCAGGAATTTCTTCCATGGATTTTTAGTTCTATTTCCCTACTACTTATTCACGAGCAAATACAAAGCTAACAGCACTGAAGTTGATTTGCCTGGCCACTTTTGCTTATGGCTTGCTAGCCCTGAAGCTGACTTCCTCAGGGGCAAGTTTGTGTGGGTGAATTGGGATGTGGATGAATTGAAGGCCAGAAAGGAAGAGATTATGACCACTGATCTTCTCCAAACCAAGCTCGGCGGAGTTTCTTTTGTGGGCTGGGGAGGGTCGGTGAAAGAAGTCTGACTGATCTTGTTCTCCGTTGATTTATGTAACTGGTAACTGAGTACCGCAGCTTCTGAATTGAATATAAACGATTGAGCGATTTCTGCTTCCTTTTTTACATATTTATTTTAAAATAATAAACAGAAGATAAGAACAGTGCAAGATTCACGGTTTACATGCTCACGCCATTTTAATTGACCTCTATATCCCCCCAGACCGGCCTGGCGATGATGCCACCAACTGAGATATTGGGTATTAAATTTTGACACCCGTTTGTAATGTTTAAATCAGCCGACGTCCTGGCGAAAGCCCCCCAACTCCACTAGTTGGACAACGATAATATCATGTTCAATCGGATCTTATTGACTATTTTGGTTGAAGGAAGCGAGAATGAAGAAATCGGAAATTTATTTATGCATCTCGGCCAATTGCACCACCTCTCACGACAGCTAGTGGGGGTAGTGTGCGACATGCAACACTCCCGTCCAGCCTCTTGGTATCTAAATACCATGGCCTTTTTGTCCGTAAGTGTTAATGAACCCAGTGTGAGCAAAAGGAGAGTTAATGACTTTCTTTGCGTGGTTTTCAGTGGGACTTCGCGCAAACCTAGGGACAGTAAATAAGCATCTCGATTCTCCCCAGATTCAAGTATCCTAGTTGAGGGTCCTGCATGCCATGGCTCCACAGCATCGAGTTTCAGCGGGACCAACATGCATAAATTGCGCAAGCAATAGTTACGTCGTGACTAGTGATGTCCCGGCAAAATGCAGTGATGCGAAAAGGGAATCAACACGAGATTTCTCTGTAGTGGTCGTGAGGTTTGACCCCGCTCGCTCCATGATGCTCGTCTATAAGACAAGCTCCAGTCCTCGAAGTCTCCTCGGCCAACTTCTCCCTCTTCATACTGCCCTAAAACATTGTATAAACTAAGATTTCCCTTCATCTAAACTGCACAATACATTCCACCATGGCTACTGCAGCTTCCATTCACATCTCCAACGCGCTTGCTACTGCACCTGCAGATATCGTTCCAGACTCTGGTCCTCTCCTGGATTCATCCGTTCGTCCATTGAGCTCCACTTCTACAATCGTCTCGTTTGAACCGAAGCTGAAGGCGCCGTTCGATTGTATCCGTCGCTTGTTTGATCACCTTCACGCTCACCCAGAGGATGCAGACGCTCTGAACGCGACGTATCCGAAGTGAGGTATTTTCAAAACGGCTGCCACGTACAACACGGACTCGGATCAAAAGTTTACTATTGATCTGTCCCCCATGCGTAATGGCGGCATCCCGGCCGACGTCCGTACTGCTTTTACAGGAACCGGCTTTGATGAAACCGTCAAATTCTTTGACGAGGTCCATGGCGCATATGTTGAGCCAATTTTGTCCATTCTCTCCAAATTCGTCGGTGTCGATCTTTCCCAGGCGCATTAGAGCCATAACATCAATTATCGTCTATGCGACTACAGTGTCAACACTGCAGACCCAGTTAGTGACAACGGCTGTGGCTCCCACACCGACTATGGCACATTCACCATCATTTTCCAAGATGGTACCTCTGGTCTCGAGATGGAAGATGCCGAAAAGCCTGGAGTGTGGGTTCCTGTGTCTGGTGATGCCACTGTTGTTCTCGCGGGCTGGTGTGCCGTCATCCTTAGTGGTGGTTGCATCCGAGCCACGCGCCATCGTGTCCGACGTACTCCCGGGGTGCGAAGACTGAGCGCTGTCCTCTTTGTGGCTCCAGATGTCGATGTTAAACTGCAGCCACTTGACAATGTCAAAGTAGTCCGTCCATTCTCGGATGAGATCATGAATGGTGAAATGAATGTGGGCTTGTTCAAAGAGGTGATGGGGAAGAAGTGGAGACGCCGCGAGGGTAACGAGGCAGGAGATGGGAAAGATGGGTCTGCAACACAGGATAGTGACATTGAAGGACTTGTTTGGGGTTAAAATACCGTTTAGCCGCTGTACTATTGGCAATTTTGGTTAATTGATTCTGTTTGTCTTACATTTTTGCGACTTTTTAAGAGAACAATTGTGTGTCACGCTGAGCCTGAATCCCAGCTACTGTTAAGCACCTTGTTTGTAGAAAGAAAGCCAACTCTCTAATACTAATTTATATTGGGGTATTTTTTCTATGCGATTCAAGTCAATCGTAAATCGTCCTTCGATCGGGTATATGCTCTGCTACTACTTCCGCACTTGGCTAAAATGTCATCTTCTTGGACAACTGAAATCTGCGTGGTGCACACGACAGTAAGAGCCTTCGGTGGCGATTCTGGCAATGTTTTCGCTGATACTTGCGAGTGTGTACTTCGGCGCAGGTTCTCCTGAGACTCTGCATCTGCCAGACTCCCTAGCGCGTACGCCTCTTCATCCAATCTAGCATAAGATCGACTACCTGAAGTTGGACCCTTCCCATGTTTCGATGCACTATTGCTTCCCCCAAAGGTCTCGAGATCTGTGGAGCGGGGCTTCGAACTATTCGATTTAATGCCAACAGCCCTCGCAATCCTGCGAGCGAGGGCATTTTCTTTGATGATATTGGGAAGGCAGGGAATACAAAAGACAAAGAAGCCACATGACATCTCAGCTGCAGCCCAGAATAGTAGAGTTGCAATTTTATATGTGTTGTCTTTTGTCTTCTTGTTGGCAACTGTGGTAATCAGTCTTGCGCCGGCAGCAACGCAGGCACTTTTCTCCACCCATTAGCCTTCCTGCTGAAATACACCAGAGGGAAAATCCTGTAAATAGAGAACAAAAACTTACACCAATCCCAAACCGAAAACAATGGAAATTCCCAGTCTCCGTTTAACCGACATCTTCAATGTCCATATCCTGTGTTGTGGTAAAAGGAAGATGGCGACATCGCCGGCCAGATGAATAGCTGCGACAATAACCTGCATGGCATATATATCCCAGCATTTCCTCTCCATGGTGATATACCAAATGCTCTTATACGGTTTGCACTGTGTGTTTAAAGCCACAATAATGGCGACGCTAGCAAACACTTGGAAGAATATGACCACGGCGCAAAACCACCAGAAAGGGCTTTTTGTCCTCGAGCCTGGAACGAAGATGCGACACCAGTCAATGAGAATAGCTGTCTTGAGGCATGGCAGAACCACGGCAAAGCAAATACCAAAGACGAGCACCAGCTATCTCTGGTTAGCATACCCAACGACTTCGGAGGTGGTAAGCATACATATTGCATCGTAATCACTTCTCGAAGTTGAACATTCCATTGATGTACATAGTATCCCGGCGCGTTTTCAAATCGTATCATGGCCCAGATACATCCCCAGAAACAACCCTTGAGACATGTCTTATTAGAATCGACTTTCGGTTTTGGTGGTTTAGATCATACATAGCCGACAACGGAGAGGGCTACAGGACACAAAAAGTTAGAAAGTATTCCCCCAACGACAGCGAAACAGAAAATAAGATTCTTTGCAGATTAATAAACAACTTCATAACGTACCATCCTCTATTTGGAATTTTCTAACCAATATCAATCGGCCATACATCCGAAGAAGAAAGCAGATGCTGGTAAAGACGGAGCAGGTAATGAAGACGAACCGGCCCAGCCCATTACGATTAGACGGATCATCGAAATTCGGTATCACGCCCTCCGGCGGCGTGAGGGCGGGTGAGTCGAGATCCATATGTCGCTACGAGGCGTTCATGGCGGTCTCATCGATGAACGAGTCGAAAATCGAACAACGAAAGGACCAAACTCCTTAGAAGGGCTCACCTGCAGTCGATATGTACGACAGGTCCCACTGCACGGCATCTAATGCTCAGTCAGCGGCGGATATGCCGGCGTGGTCCCTTGCATCGGGCGCAGGAAATCAAGGTTTCGGTGAAACATGACTGGACAGCAAATATCACTGTGCCATTGGGTGACCCCTGCTTTCTCGGATCCAACCTCGAAGCGAACAAATGTCCGGCGAACTATGAATCAGAGTTCAACGCGGGAGTGCAGCCGTTCATCCGCTATGCCCACAAATAACCCCAGTCCCCAGTGTGCCACTCAGGAAAATCTGACATTGTGGGTCCCGAGGTGCGGGATGGAGAACGCCTTGCTGCTCAGCCAAGACTGCGTTTCGGCTGCCCGCCCTATGGGAGATTGGGGATGAAAAGCATGACTGTATAAAGTGAGCCACAGACGTTATCAATTTAATTGCCTGTAAGGCTAGCACACTATATGCATATCGATATACGCGGGCGGGATGATCGGAGTTTTTTATTTCCCGCAAGTCTACCATATTAGAGTTGCCGCCAGGACATATCTCCGAATTTGTGAGCAGTTCTACCCGCCATCCTAGTCATTCTGTATTGCCGAGAGGTTATGCGATGTTTTCCAACGGAAAATGCCGAGTAATTAATCTGGCAGGTGGATCGCCAATCTATGAACTCGTTTCGAACCGTTGTTTCAATGACAGAGCATAAATATGGCGTTGTCCCCATTCCGCGCAGAGATACCATTCTATAAGGACTTGCCCAATCTGGTTTTTCCCGTCTTTGTATTCATGACGATAGATCAGGCAAACCACCTTACGTTGGTATGGCGGTTCCAAGCTTGAGGATTTCTCGTATTCGTATGGGGTTGATCGGGCGTCAGGAAAATCACACAACAATGTGCGACTGAAAATTGGCGAGTCGGGCCTCGGGGTGGGAAAAAGTCAGGTGAGTTGATACAAAACTCGGCAGAACTCTACAGACGCCACGTCAAACATGATTAGATAAAAACTAGCAACTGCATTATGAGGGCAAACGATTAAACAGTTCCCAAACAGTAAATCCTGGGCATCGCGATAATTGATCGATTCTTCGGAGCGGCCTTAATGTCGAGATCTTTCCACTTTCGTGATAGAGGCCCGCAGTGCAGCTAATAGCTCATTAACGCTAGCACGCAAAAGCAACAGATGCATCTGAAGTCGAAATCGCCAGGGAGATCTTTGTGCATGCGCTGTCACTTCCTGAACTCGACACAAGGGCAGGAGTTGAAATAAACAAATCGACACCATATCCTGGACAAAAGTAGAAGCTATCCAGCCCATCGGCCGAACATGCCAATGATCCAGTTTCCGACAATGAACATGAAAGCAGTTTTTCAGGGGAAATCACAGAATTCAAGGACCCTGATTGAACAGAGTACAGCCCATTCGTATCAGTGGTCGTGTCAACCCACAGGACATCTCCGATCGAATATTCCCTTATCAAGCCATTTTTTACGTAGAATTGGGCGAGGGCGAAGAAACCAACATCTCCTCCCGACATGAGGTACAATTCCGGGGTATAATCGGTGGAAGTAAAAGTATAAGCTGTGCAGGTAGATTGCGCTGCGGTTGTTGTGGTCGCGGTGATAAGGGTGGTGGGAGAGCTCGCAGTGCTCAAATCGGTTTCT
The DNA here is from genome assembly GCA_020809705.1 of Calonectria ilicicola. Classification (NCBI taxonomy): domain Eukaryota; kingdom Fungi; phylum Ascomycota; class Sordariomycetes; order Hypocreales; family Nectriaceae; genus Calonectria; species Calonectria ilicicola. The sequence goes on along the minus strand of CP085834.1, from coordinate 828,293 downwards.
TCAAGCCTTGTCGATATTGAAGGTGAACCGGCTGATGTGCTGGCTTCAGTCGTGCTTTCGCTAGTCAAAGTTGGGATGCTCTCGCTTGTTATAGAGGGTGTACTGTCGATGGTGGGTGATGTGGTAGTGTCGGTACTTGGTACACTCGTGTCAACACTTGTACTTGAGCTGGAACTATCGATAACTGTGGAAGATAAGCTACCACTTGTTGTGCTTTCAGTAAGAGACGAAGCGGCGATATCAGTCGTGGTCGATATCGGATTAAGACTCGTCTCAGAAATCGCGTCTGTGGTAAAAGATGTCGCAATAATGTTGTCCGCGCTCGTGAACGTAGTGACCCTGGTGTTCAGTCCCGAGCTCACCCTACATCGCGATCCCAGCGTAGCCTGGCCATGTAAGCCCAAGAGCACGATCAAAGATGCGAAAATCATTTCACCTTTGGCGAGATTGGCATCAGCAGAACGCCAAAAAGAGATAACTGAAGCCGTGAAAATAATTCTCTGAAACAGAGGCGCCTCCCGCGTTTTTGTTTACGAAGCCAGTGCCTTCAGGTTAGGATCCACTGTCCCCTGACGCTATTGCCAATAGTGCAAGCCAAGTGATAGTGCTAACCAATAGCCCTTCCTCGCTAGAAGAGCCAAGCAATCAGAGAAAATTTTTGACGAGAACTACGGGCTAAAGTGACCTAATTTTCCTTTTCGTTTTTTTCCCTGATCAAACAAGTCAAAGATGGTGTGCAGACACAAAAAGTTCAAGCCCCATGGGGCCAATATGTACGTCAGATGACTATGAATTTTGGCGAGGACAATGACGTACACGCTGTTAGTTTTGTTACTAAGCGTTGGACCTGGTCAGTTAGCGATGAAATGCACGTGTCGCCAAATTACCTTATCGATAAGCTAATCGCTTTATTCTCTGGAATGTCATGACAGTGGAGGTAGAACTACGCTTGCAACGAAAGAAAGAAAAGAAATTAAATTATTTTTCTGATCATAATCTAATCGACACTTTCTAGATTCATCATCTTTCTCTTTCATACCAAACTGCTGGTCGTGTTGAATCGCTGTGTTGAAACCATGTCATCTGAATGTGTAGAAGCTGATTCTTTCAAACTCGTCAGTGGGCTGGATTAAATTTTAGTTTGTGTTTTTTCTTTCTCCTGGAATCACGGCCATTTTTTTTTCGTTATTTTAAAAGGGCAATTTGGAATTTAATCTAGGATACCAGATTAATCATCAATGCCATTGGTCGCTTCTTGTCTCGCTTCCAAATTCTACAAAATCCCGGCTCTCACCCTAAAGTGGTGAGTGACCAAAGTGGCCGGGGTTTGATCGTGGCGTGCACCGCCTCCAATTTTGTTGGGCGTGTGCAGCGCCACGTTTTCGGCCAGCATAAAAGTTGTGAATATGGCTGTGCTGCATGAACAAGGCAATTTGAGAGGCCTAGCTCCTTCGACACAATTAATTATGCAATGCACAACAATACCAAAAAGTCTAAGCCTTGGAGCAAAATGTCTACAAATTGATATATAGGATTATTATGTAGTAAGATTGTAGTTAAATGCTTGAGAAATTTCAAGCTTTACATCAGAAGGAAAGCGATTCCAATAGCAACGCTCGTTAGGCTTAGTCCTTGTTTAACCGCAGCTCCTGTTGCAGTCTCAGTAGCCCCCATACTACCAGTCGATACCATGGTGCTACTGGCCATAGTCGACGATGGTGAGGTCATGGTGGCGTTTTTAGGCTCTACAGGCGTCTCATACTTGGAACATACGCCCTGCATGGCCAAAGGACACGTCTTGGTGTCAATGCAGACCGATTGCAGCTGGGAACCTTGTGATTTTATGACAGTCGTGGCTGGGGCACATCTGACGTTGAAGATGGAATTGAGAGCCGTGGCGACAATTTTAATGTCGTCCTCTGCAACACCAAATGAAGCTGCTGCGAGGCCAACCTGGGTGATGAAGTAGGTCACTTGAGAGTAGTCGAGATCCATAAATTTGTGAACCTTGTACATGGAAGCCTCTCCTGCGTAGGCGTCGAAACCCGACATGCCCTGCATAGAGCAACCCAGAAGCGAGCCGAAGAATTGATATAGATGTGTGAGAAGGAAGCTATGTGACGAGATTAGCTTGTGAAGTACACGCGCATCCTGACTGGAATAAAACTAACAATTGGTTGGATTTCTCATCATCAGCCGGCTTGTTCTTTTTCAGTGGCGCAGCACCTCCTCCGTCAAGAAAATTGACGGAAACGCCCTTGCTTCCGCCACGATTAGTGGAAGCGAGCTGGCCGGTGAAATACGGCAGTAAATTAACATCAGTATTGTTTATTTTGCCGGGCGCGAGGATACCAGGAACGGTGATGCCAACATTGGGCTTTGTGTCTAAGAGCAAATTCATTGAGCTTCAAACGCGCATTGTCATCAAAGCAAGGTCGACTTACAGTTCCCAATGACGACAGTATTGACAAGAACTGTCAAAAGAGTCGCCTGGTTCTCCGCAGTGTTGTTCTTGAGCAAAGTCGTCGTATAATAATCGCAGATTGGGGTATCAGAGGGTCGCTGAGCGGAGACAGAAGCAGCAGCTACTGCTGCAAGAGCGATACCGGAAAAGCGCATGGTGTTCAATTGATGCTGTTTCACGAAATAACCAACAGAGCAACCGTGGGATTGTTTTGATGATACTGGATTCTTCTTGCTTCCTATCTTGATTCTATATACTACCCAATGAACACCAACTGTTCAGAGCTCGTCCTAATGAAGAAGAGCCGAGATTCTTTTGCATTCACAACCTAGCTAGCGTCTCGGGCCCATGAGTATCCGACAGGATCATCGGCAGGGCCTCGAAGGGATGAAATCCGAGCTAAGGGAGTCGTGAAGTGACAGAGATGTGGAGCAGTCACGCTTTGACCCTGGTCTTAGACACGATGAGATTAAGCTCTCCTCTGTAATTGAGTTTGGTACTCGCAGTGATGGGATTGTGTGGAATGAAGCAGCCTGAAGGTCAAGGCAAGCAATAAACATACACGTCAGGATGTGGCCTTGACACTCGATTCGGATTAGATCTGCCTCTATTTTCAACATGTTAGAGTCATCAAAATCATGACGACGTCTCTTTCTATTAATTAACTGGGTATTCTTTGTGTAGTGTGAGGTCTGATCGCGTTCTATGTATGCGGAGTCAGTCTGTCTTCCAACTGCCGACACCAAAACAGCGCTAAAGCGATCTAGACTAAATGCTCCCCGCCCGGAATTCGTTACTCTCAAAGTTGGGAGGGACCTTAAACTTCGAACTAGAGCAGTAGGACCAGGGGAGATCCAATAGCCATGAACGCTTTCTCAATCCCTTGAAGAAGAGGGGTTGGTCAAAGATGCTAGTAGCGGCCGAAAAGCGGTTACTAGCGTAGCTTGATCGTCGGGCGGGGGAATACAGCCCCGACGGCAACTTGACGTTCCGAGAGTCTTGTCTACACTAAGCTAAAGCAAGATTTAGGGTGTCACTAAGAAACCCAGTCAAATCTCTTAGGTCAGAAACTGTCTCGGCATCATTTGCCGTGACGCCACAGGTCCCGTGCGATGACGATCCATGACATGTACCGGAGGGACCTCCGGAAGGCTTTCAAGTTCGGAAAAAAAAGGATGAGTGGATAAAATGCATATTGTTGATAATGGAATTGTGGTTGAAGACAAGTATTTCCCCAACGGCCATTCTAGTTTAGAAATCCATAAAGTCCAATCCTTCGCAACAACCTTTTCTAACTTTGGTGATTTGTACATGCAGGCTCTTCTTACTTTGCGGCGCAAGCCGGATTTTCTTTGTATCTCCCAGGTAGATACGGTATCAAGAACATGTTGGACTACACAATAGTAGAATTCTGATGGGTGTGCATGGGTTTATCCCAACCACAATGGTTAACTGTCTAGAGGTGCCAGCTGATAGCATTGGCTATTTCGATTCAACCAAAAATCAACCTGGGGTTGTTGAATGGGACAAGTTTTCACCACTCTGGATTAATGAATAAAATTGCCAACGCGTGCCAATAAAATTACCCTAGATAGCATCCAGATATCCCCTGACCACGAAATGCTTGTGTGTCCTTAAACATCCCAGTTGCCATTTGTACCCCTTATCCCCGACTCCACTGAGTCTTAATATGCGGAAGAATTAATACTAAACCGGCAGCTGGAATGAATGCTGTCTGTTACCCGTCCCATATTTCCATCTCCAATAAAAAAGAGTTAAAGCACTGAGTGGAGCAGCTATTGCAAAGTAGACCCAGATTGATGGTGATGCGACCCAATTCCCCACAGTGCTATCAACTGAGAAAAAGCCCATACCAAAGAACCCCTATTGTGGTTAGAAGAAAGGAGAAAATTGGCTTGATTATATGCTAGCGATGGTGAATTTGGAAAAGAATAATAAAGCCGTAAATAGGATACTTACGGAGACAAAGGTACCTGGTAGATAAACTAGTGTTACTACTGTTATCACACGAACAGCGGCACTGTCTTTCATCATATGGTGCGATATATCTTCTGACGTATTTTGGCTCTTTAAGCTAATGGTGTCAGATGCCTATTATAAAATTATTAGTTGGTGATGTACCTTATGGTACAAGATCATTACGATTACCATCTGAATAATGCTAGAGACACGGCCGAGTAAGAATTTAGCATTTGACTCTAGAGACTTCATCTTGAGTCGCATGTTGTCCAGAACTGCGATAAAGTCATTTGCCACATCTCTACTTATATCGCCACGATCTAGGAGCTCATTATTCAATCTGCCTAGCGTATCCAAGATCTGATGGTGTGCTGAAAAGATCGGTATCAGAGGATGCAAGTTTGTCTCGATGAAGCGAAGATTTGACATTCGATCATACATGTCTTCGAAATCCAATTTCCTTTTGATCTCCACGCCCAGGAACTTCATCTCCTGCTTGGTATTAGATAGAAGCTGAGGGTGGCAATATGTCATATCGATAGAACCTACCAGGTCCTGGAATTCCTTGTCTAAATCGGCCATGTACCACCTCCATTTGTCCAGTCTTGTTAAATGTAGGGAGATATGTGGTTGTAAAGGGTGCCTATCCTCACTCAACATTCTACTTACATCCTTTACGGAGGTCGTTTCAGAGTTTGGAAAAATAAGCAGCCATGTGCTTCTTGCAAAAGCCGTGTGGTATTGATGATACACGCCGATTTTTCGGATAACCAATTCGGTCTCGCCATCCTCAAATGTTTTTCTTTCGGGATAATGGAAACTGTAGCAAATCTCTTCAGAAAACGGTCAGCTCCTAGGTTCCTACTGGACATCGCGGAATGAATAACCTGCCCTGAATACTGTCATGGCATTTCCAGGCGCAAACAGAAAAGGTAGCTTCTATGTTCGACGTTTGCCCTCTAAAGGAAAAAACTAGATCCCAAATATCCTCCATCCCACCCGAAAGCGCATGGAAAGATTCAAACATGGATTTAGATATTTGAAGCGGGGCCCAGGAAAAGGCCTGGTGTATGATTCTTGATCAGAACCCCATTAGCGATTTCAAGCAGACTGTTTCGAGTATAATATCGCTCACGCTGCTTTGATCTTGACTCCTTGGCGTGTCATACAACTTTGGAGATTATCTTCATCGGTGATTCGCACTAATCGTGTCACAGTGTGACTTTTGTCTGTATCGACATCAGCAGAGTCGATGAACTCGAGAAAGTCCATGTGTGAATTCGTATGGGTTGTGAACACATCCCTTTTGAAGCGCGGAATTTGATCAATCATCTTTGATTGTCTTAAATGTAGACAAAGTAAATCATTCAAAAAAAAATTAATTGAAGAATGTGGAGCGAGATGTAAGCACATTTATTATTTCTTTGGGTGCCTAAGGATTGGCTGAGTTGGGGTGTGGAAACTAAGCCTAGAATATGCAAGCTCTCTAATGTCGTTACGTCATGAGCCCCAGCCGCGCTGCATACCAATATCCCGCAATTAGTACCCAACGCCTAATACGGGTGCACCTCAAGTGAATGCATGCAATTTAATAACCACGTTGCCCTGGCAAGACAAAAGCGGTTAGAAATGGACCAAATGAAGACGTTATGATCCAAAGAGCCATACTTAGTCGAATTTCTACAGTGGAAAGTGCATTCTCTGCCGTGTAGCTCCAAATCCCATTCCGCAGCTGTCGCATGTTAGTTTCTGCCCGAGAAAGAGACATATGAGTTTAGCTTGCATCAATATCAGGGTCCGTACCCGGGTACTTGGTTTCAAGAAGTTCTGCAAGTTGGTCCCGGCTGAGGTATCGTTTCCTGACTTGAAACCGACCCATCTTGATTGAGAGAATTACCTTGAGCTTCCACCTTCCCCTCCCACTTTCTTCAGAAAAGGTGTCTAATATCCTCGATTATTTCATTCTCTCACATGTTGGGCAGATACAAACACACAAGGCAACTTGACGCCTGATTCAAGGCAGAAATGAAGAACGCGTGGACTCAGCCCTAGCTTGGCGTTCGATATTTTGAGCGCTGCCACGTAGCAGCCATGGCCAAGAACACATAGAAATCGGGCGATTTAGACATTAGGCGTTTAATCGTTTGGTAGACTCTTATCTGCGTGCAGTAATGACACCTGCCAGCTTTGGAAGTGGTTAGGGCGACTTCGGCGTTGCCGATGTGCATGATGCCTCCCTGAAGAACGAGGCCCAGCGGCTGAGAGGGAGGAGAGCGGTCAGCCAGATGAAACTGCATCAAGGACGAATAGAGAAACATCTCTGATGCCTAGGGCATGGAATGTGCGCGACTTCTGGAACCTAGCTAGTCAGTTTTCTCGCAAGGCGAGTAGAATCGTTACGCGAATGAAGTTGCGACCCATGCGCACCATAGATTTAGATCACTCCACTGGTCAGCACTAGAGGCCTCGACCTTGCACGTTGCAAAACATGCGCGCTAGCACTTTCCCCAGTCATGGGACAATAAATTACTGTTGATTGTCTGTGTGCTAGGTGACTGCGCCAATTGAGATAAACGAACTGGTCTGAGAAATTTTCTTATTACAAAAAATTAAAAGAAAAGAAAAGGCACAGAAAAGGAGAAAGAGAACGTCATGCAGCAGTATGAACAGGCTATGAGTAGCCAAAGTGTTGAAAGCATGTCTGGTTGGAGATATCAACCAACAGGCTCACCAGTTCCGCAGGCACTGCCGCCTCCTCCAATAAGGTTCCCACATGGTCTTAAGCTGAATGGTGTTTTATAAAGCTAACACAGACCACAGGATCCAAGCGCCTTCTCACGCCCATGAAGCCCATAAACTCACTCCACTCAAGTAACGATAAAATCCCCAGTGTTGAATTCGAGATATGCTAACTTTGACAGGCGTGAACTTAATAAAATTGAAGTATTTATGATCGGCATCAGTGCAGTGATTGGAATAGGCTTTTATGTGAAAACTGGTCTCATTCTGCGCATTGGAGGCACTGCAACCATCGTTTACGCTTTTTTCTTTGTAGGGGTCCTTACCCTGATGGTGATGTATAGTCTATCGACTATGCTTCGCATTTGGCCCATCGCAGGCTCTCTTATTGTTTTTGTGGAGACCTTTGTCGATGAAGAGGTTGGGAAGACTGTGGCAATTCTATACTGGTGGGACCGAGCATATTATTTTATATTACCTTCATGGTTTGCTAAGTTACGAATAGGTTTACGTGGTCCTTTGTCTTTGCTGGTTTAACTACCGCAATCGGCAATTTACTAAAGATGGATGGTGACGTGGGCATTGGACTGGAACTATTTGTTACCATCATATCGCTTGTAATACCTCTTATCCTGAATTTGATGAGTATACGGGTGGGTTATCTTCTGGATTCAATGGAATTTAACAGAGAACTAATTACTCTCAGGTGTTTGGATGGGTAGAAAGTGTATGTGGAACTCTGAAATTGGTGCTTGCTTTATGCATCATAATTATGATGAATATCATTAATACTCAAAGTATGCACATATGCAGCGATTTCATAGTCGAACCCCACTAACATAATAAAAAGTCTGGGAGTATCCAAACGACTGTGGTCGAGATTCTCACCGATCTCAGGCCAGAGACGCCATATTTCATCAAGAAGGTACCAAAGGTGGTTGGTTTTCTACATTTGTAGTCTCCTCACTCCTTGTATCCTTCTGTTTTGTCGGGATTGAAGCCGTTGCGACAACCGCACAGGAAGTTGCTTTTAGGCCTGCATCAACAGATGCAGATATAGAAGCCAGGTCAAATAACACAAATTTGGAGGGCCAAGATCATCAATCGAATTCTGTAGAGAATGAGCTTTCTCCAACCTCGACCCGTTCCGACAGCCTGGATGAGGCCGGCCGCAGAAATCCTTTTCAATACATAATGTGGATCCCACTGATTGCCGCAATTGTATACATTTGGGGCGGTTGGATTGTTTCACAAGACGTGAAATGGGATGATGAGAGTTTACCGACACTTTCGTTCAACTCTTCCAGCAATTCGATATTCGTCAAGGCAACCCAAGAGTACTGCCCTTATTCTGATACCATGCCGACTACCCTGATCGTTTTGCTGATTATTAATACAATATTGACGTCTAGTACGGCACTATATGTAGCATCTCGGCATTTATTTGGATTTGCATATGCGACAGCAAGAGCCCACGAGAGCGAAAATGCTGCCAAAACCTGGTGGCTCACCATGATGCGTGCCCTGACGAAAAAGACAAAAGTTGGCGTTCCTTATAGAGCTGTATTCATATCAGGTTGGCTTTTCTGGCTACCATTCCTTCAATACGTACCACAAACAGCATTTGTATCGGTAAGAGCAGGTTCTTTTCTTATTTTCTATGACAAAAAAAGACTTCTTGTTAATTGTCGGTTGTTTTGTGGTAGGCCAATACCATAATTACAGAAATGGCATCCGTTTCTGGGGTTATTGTCTGGGGCTTTGAATCACTCGCTGCTTATAGATTTTACAAATGGTGGGTGAAATCAGGGCCCCATTGTTACATAAAAGTTTTCTGACATCATCTTGACCAGCTACTCCTACCATGGCCCCCAAAAAACAAACGGAGTACCAGACAGAATCAAATCAATTATTAGAATTTCACCCAACCGTTGGTATTACTTTCATCTTGCTACCACTGGGCTTGCAACTTTCTTCTGCGCTTTTCTGGTTATATTCGGAGGGGCGCTTATGTTTGTTCGCAATACGGATGGTCACCTTCATGGGATTGTCACATTTAGTGTTGTGAGTTTATTCTATTCAGTCTCAGGTGATTTGGTTGCTAACCATGAATAAACCTAGATTGGAGCTGCTATATTTCTCACATACATTTTCAAATGGTTCAATCGAGTCAACACTCGCAGCTTGTCATGGCTGAAATTTGGTAGCGATTTAGGAAACCAGGCTGAAGTTACGAGACTTTTCAAATCAATTGAAAGGCACATGAGTTATAATGATTAAGGATTCCAGGTAGAAAGATTAAAAAAAGAGTTGGTACATAAGGCACTCATGGATAAAAGTCTGAACAGATGGCAAAGATAAAATGCTGTAGATGTATGATGGAGCACTTGACTACTCGAACGAGGAAGGATACACATGCATTATATGGAATTAGTAGGGCAATAGATGAATACGAAGTCATTTTTATCCTTTCTACTTTCCTGTCAACCATTTTCTCACTGATCCTGCACGGCAAAAAGCCTCTCAACATCAATAAAGTATGTTGTTGCGTCTTTGAGGCGAGTGATTAGCAAGTTCATTTTGCCCTTTTCTTCCCTGACGCATACACTATCCATTTCTGGAATATAGTGCAGCCTATCATCGATTTCTAGTTTCCGAGGAGAGTTTAGAGTGTCATCTAGTAATAACTCCCAAGAAGAACCCCAAATTTGGACGTGTCCATCCGTAGTTGAGAGAGCAAGTAATACTACTCTTTCGTCATTGGAAGAAAGGAAAAGATGTTTCAAACCGCCCACTTTCCGAAGATGAACTGCCTCTGAGTACAGATGACCGTCATATAACGTCAATTTGATAATAGAGGCTTCGTTTAGAATACACATGAATCCCTTTTGGAGATTCAACGGGACGATGTTATTGATGAAGGAGTACCTTGAGTTTCTGTCCTTTTAGAAGAAAAGAAATGTATTTTAGTTCTCTTCATTCTGCATTAATTAGGCTTTTGTACTTACTGGATTCTCGATCACATCTTCTCCGATGTTTTCCTCGGTTGACATATTCCATATAGCGAACTTCACTTGGAGTTGATGTCCATCCAGACAACCAGCGTAGTATAGTGTTTTCCCATCACTTGAAAAGCAAAGGTCAACAGTATGATGAATAACTAAAGGCCTCTTTTTCCAAGAGAGCTCTTTTCGTTCGGGGTTGCTCCGAGAAGGGATATTTCTATATCGATTAGACGAGCGTTAGTGTCTTTGAGATACGTCTGCTATGATTGTATCTTACTTATCAGGCCCTTTGATATGATACAATTGCACTCTTATCCCAGAGTCCTTATGATTAAGAGATTTGCAAACTATGGCAAATTTTGTTTCATCGGGAGAAAACGCAACTTTGTGCACCGCATATGACTCGCCTAGATACTCAATGATCTGTGGCTTGGCATTCTGGGTCCCATCAGTGACCATGGGTTGAATGATGCACTATTCACTCACAAGTTAGATACATTTATCAACGATGTTAATTTAACGAACCTTGAATGCATCTCTTGTTTTAGGAACGAGCAGGATGGATTGTCTGCTGCATGATGTGGAAGTTGGTGGGAATGCACCTGACAGCTGCTCTCCAGATAACGGGGATTTGATCTCGTGATAATTGCTTTCTTCTCTATCATGATAGAATGAAATAGATCCTGGAGAGTAGTAGAATACAGTGCCATCAGGGGAGTTGCTACAGTGAGTGGCACCTTTCGGAATGTTATAACGCTTGATCGATGCCGCTTGTAACGGAGGACGATTATTGTAAAAGTCAACTAACTTTTTCCTAACTGTAGAGATGTCATGTCGCGCCTTTTCCTTGACAAGAACACTTTTTTGGAGATAATCGAGACATTTGTGGTTGAAAATGCTGTCTATTTCCCCATTCGACCGTTTCGCTTTGTTACTCTTCGTTAAATCGAATATCTTCACTGTCACGGCGTCGTTGCAGCTTTTGGAATCGAACTTGGCGAAATGATCTCCTGGTCGCCTTTTGTTGGAATTGCGTGTCTTTCTTTCAATTTCAAACTCTGAAATTCCGGTTGCATTCTGGAAGTTGAAGACGATTACTAGGAGCAGAATACACCCAAACGCCCATACATCACTTTTCGCTGTGTATTGACGATAGATGTTGCTATTTTGAACTTCCGGCGCGAGGTAAGTGTCTTCAGATTTGAAAGCGGCAATGCCTGGTAGATGGGTTGATTTGCTTTTCTTAGAATGGCTCAGCTCTTCAGCCAATTGATGAGCTTGACCAAAATCAGATATTTTAAACACGATAGGATCGAGCGTGTTTGAGTGGTCATCACACACAAGGATATTGTCTGGCTTTAGGTCGCAGTGGTAGTATGTTGCACTGACGAACCGCTGATTCACCTGATCGTGGAACAAGTTCTTTCTCAGCCATTCTAGCCCTTCACAAATCCCCAACATTCTTCGAATATTTTTGAGGCGCTCTTTGTCGGATGAAGGGAAATTTTGCTCGTCAGTTATGTAACTGTAGAGATCACATCTTGCCTCCGGAAAAAAGATGCTTGAATAGGGATATCTCGAATTCTGAAACGTGTACTCAACACTGCAAATTGATGTCATGATACTCGACGGACAATTAGACGAGTTTATAAGGTTCTTAAGGATTTTATCCTCATCTTTGAAGGATCGATATTCTTCTTCATTCGGGTCAAAGTCTTTCACTGCCAATACGACAGGCTGACATGTTTGTCAGTTCACAATGCAAATTTCATATAATCCAAAACCACGAAAGACAATATGAATAAAAGATAAATAAATTAAAGAAAATAAATAAAAAGAAATTCAAAAGCGGATTTTATACTTACATCTGAATTTCTGGATTGGGGTTGTCGGAAAACAAAATGCCCACGCTCAACCTTGACTCTGTACACAGTGCCATAGGCACCAGATCCCAGCAAACTCCGCTCTACATAAGGGATGCAGCGAGAAGCTTGGTATTTAGTGCCAAATGTTCCCTCTTTGAGATCTATAGCTGTCAACCCAAATTGGTACATAATGAAGCGGGCACCATCGCCCGGACCGAATATCTGTTTCGCGAGTTCATCATCGAGTGGAAGATCATCATCTAACAAGCTACACGGGCCATGCATTTCTTGTAGAAAGTATTCTTCAAATCTTGTAAGCATCGAGATGTTTCCGAAGACCAATATTATCAATAGAATTATTCGTCTCCCTGGATGCCCGAGTATAGATTTGGAATAATTCTCAATCTGACTTGAGCTTCCATGTATTAACTTTCCATAGACTCTTTCTTCCAGGCTTTTTTTGGTTACAATTCTTTCTGCTTCTCCATACCGCAGAAATGACGGTTTGTTGTCAGTTTCCCTCACGCATTGCTCATGTACCTGTGATTGGTCACCCTCATGTGCCCAGTTTATCTCAAAGCTTACTCCCTTTGAGGAAGCATCGACCAAAGCTCGATGAAAGTATACTCGCGCCACCTCGAAGGGACAGGGGTGTTCATAATCATCGCGGACAACAGGCTCCATCATGAAAGGGTTGAGCTGAGGAGTAATGTCGTGGTTGAACCTTCTGGTAAGAACAGAACCAGGCCCAGCGGGTAACCTGACCTTGTTATGTCGGTTTCCATAGAATATTTTTGTTCTGGGCCGATTGCTCCAAACGATGCCACACTATCGGATTTATCCGTCTGACATGCATATTTAGCTTCCACATGATATCGGAAACCTGCTGCACTATCTTGGAGCGTGACGCGGTAATTTTGCAACTTCGTAACACACTCCAAGTACATTTACCCCATTTTTCAAGAGATTCTAGGTGCATTGCATTGATAAAAAACTATGAACATTGTGCTTGGCCTCACTAAACTTTTACCATTATGCTCGCCCTTGGTCTGAACACATAGGACCATCATCCTCCAATAAAAAGAAAATTGCAAGGTAGGAGTCACGTGAAGTTAGTGGCGCATCTCGAACGGCAGGCCTCAAATTATATCCCACTTTTGATTCGATGTCTTGGCCCCCAACCTGCAGCCACATGCTTAGGCGAGAGGCGATGCTGGGTGACCCCTCGTCGTCCTGGCTTTCTCACATTCGAGATCAAGGAGGGCTCTGAAGTCGTGGGTTCTTTGAACGGTGGTCTTAACCCGCTGCATGGTGCTTTCTTGGGGGGCACAGAAGCCGTGATCCGGCTCCTTCAAGGCGAGCGATAGCTATGGTCATGACTCATACCCCACTGCACTGGGCAGCAAAGTATGACCACAAAGCTGTAGTTCAGTTATTGCTTGAGACAGGCGCTAGCTCTTAGGGACGGAATCATTGGGGGATGAGTGCACTTGAATTCGCTGCAAATGAGCGCCAAGATTTTATTGAACTAATAGTCTTCTTGAGAGGAGCTTCTATTGCGGATGCATTTGACCTAGACTTCGATTCTTTAAATGCAGCGCAGGAAGAAATAAATGCTCAGCTTTTATAATTTAAAACGAGTTCTCATTTACTGCCTTGCTAGGGTCCAAGGCTCCCTACTAAAAATAAATTTATTCGTTATCAAAGCATAAGGTTATCAATACTCGAAGTCGTCAATGCTCTTCTGACAAAAGATCCAACATTATTATGGACATCTTTTTGCAAAACTTGCCTTCGGCATCAGATTGGACAAGCTATGGGTTTGGCTTTTGAAAATAGAAACATGTGCCATCCTTTTAAACCTGTACCTAAGAGACTCTATAGAAAGTTTTTGGTTGAGAATATTCTGATCTTTTTTCGTTTTTGCACCTCCAGCCGGCGCCTGTGCTCGGTATTCCAAACAACCCACTCGGTCGCATCTAGCGGCCCAAGCAGAGCTACTCTGACACGCAGACCGTCTGGGTCTAAATTTATGGGATCTAGGAGACTTCCATGTATATGGTGTGTAGAAAGAGCAAGTCTGAAATTCATGTAGCTGTTCAAATCTGTGCAGGTAACTCCGTCCCAGCTGCACTCGAAGTTGACGGAATTGTACAAGTTCCATTTCAACTCTTGGTCAGCAACGGACTCAAGCAATGGCATCGGCGCACCCGAGTGAAGAATCGTGCGTTTTATCATTCTGTTCTGGTAGCTCAGGTGCCAAAACACGTGGTAGGCAGACTCCACAGTTAGCAGTGGTGTCGGAGCTGGTGGCGCCGAGCCCAGTGAAAACCAGAGTTCGACCGTTCGTAGGCTAGGGAAAGCGGCAATGGCATCCAAGGCTTTGTAGTTCCACTCTGTTGTATCCTTGTCGTGAGCTATGTCAAGAGCCAAATGCACAAGATGAGGCAGTGTTTTGCTCAGGTGGACAAGGTCGGGTACAGACACGAAGGCGTGTGTTTTTTTGGTCCACAGCGGTTCTGGTTCGTGTATTTCCAATTGCCGTAGAGTCGAACCAAAGCGGGAGATTGATTTCCAGTTTTTGATGCAATTCCAACCTGAGAGGCTGATTAGCTCTAGTGGTGCGGTAATGTCATCTATGAAATCCGCCTCAAGCCAATCCATATCGTCCAGGACAAGTTCTCTCAGGCCTGTTAGTTTGGGTGCTATGGCAGACGCTAGAGGCTTGGGCACATCGTTTAGCCGGACTAGGCGCGAGCAGTCGAATACATCGGCCCAGTAGTTCCACTCATGACCTCCGCCAGCGTAGCCTTGACATTGCGGCGCTTCCTCCATACCCCACGGGTAGTCCCGCATACCCAACTGCTCCAGGGGTGGCGGTTTTTCACCATTGGAGAATCCTAAGCCGCAGTATAGGCCGCCAGATAAATTGGGTCCGTATCCAGTGCAGCCTGTGCGTGGATACCAAACATCAACATGAGGAAGTCTGGAGAGGTTGGGGCACGAGACTAGCACCTTCTTGAGGGCGCGCATGGTGTTGAGGCAGTGCTGCTCCTCGATAAAAGTAACACGGACAGAGAGGGAGTAGAGATTATGGTTGGCTGCAAGGCCATATAAAAATGCGCGCGCATCAATGTGAGATTCCTCGGTCTGATTGCACACCACGGACGCGTGCAAACGCGCCTGAACAGGCAATTTAGTGAGTATGGGCGCCAGAATGGCCGCACTTGTACTTCCTTTGGAATCGTTGGACTTGGGCAAATCAACGTCCCAGTGAAAATTCCTTAACCCCGTCATGTCAGGTAGCATTGCGGCGAGGCGGGCTAAAATCCTGTCGCCCTGTTTGCAACCGGGATAGTAACTGCGGGCGCGCACCCAAACCGTCTGGACCGCACCTACTTGAGCGAGGCGGCTGATGAGATTGAGGCGATCGAGGGCATGTTTGCCATTATCGAGATCTACATGGAGTTGGCGGTTCTGAACAAATCGCGCTGCTTTATAGAGGGATGAAGCCAATAGCGCAACTGTCCGTATGTCCTCCTCTGGAAGAAGACTGAGGATGCGTCGTACCACAGACTCGGGCAACTGAAGCACGCTTGGAAGGGCGGGGTCCAAAGGCTCTGGCGGTTTGGCGCGTTGGGGCTGAGTGTGACCACAGTTGGTGAACAAATGGGAAAAACGATGCCGTATTGAAGGCATCATTACGATGGACTTGGACAATTAAATTCACGACAGAACGGCAAATCGGGGAGTTTTTCCTTTTAAAAACGAAGGAGACTGCTGCCTGCACGGTTGTTACAGGGGAGTGTCCCGTAAATTTAGAAGGGTGTCAGCACTACATCGTGCGCTAACTGGATAGCTAGTACAATTAAGCCTCACCCGATCGGCACCGCCTTCGTTACATTAGGCCAACATGAGAGTTCGTCACGAGCTTTGGTCTTCCTGATATCCGAGCTCAATATAAGGCTTCATTAGAGGCAGCAACGATTACAGTTGCGTTCAAGCCGGGCCCTTATTTTACGGGAAATAAATAGTTTCAAAGCTGCCTACGAATGCCTTCGTGGAAGCTCAAGGGCGAGCTAGCCGAGCTCCAAGACCGATTATCTGCTGTCAACCTAAAAATGCCACCAGTGATATACTCATACCCTCCGATGCCCCCTCTTGAGTTACCCTATGGCCTGATTGAGCATATCATCACAACGCCTAGCCTAAGCACAAAGAAACCAAGGATATAGAAGGTGTTCATTTCTGGCAGTTCCTCGGCTTTTCAAATCACCTCTTTATGTATTGTTTGGTTAAAAAATGATTTTGGACAGGAGTTAGAAAAGTTAGGATCGAAAAATGGTTAATTCTATAGCTTCGGTGAGGCTGAAGTTATTATCGCGCATTTTTGTTACCAACCTCTTGAGAGGTTGGCGGGCGGTCATGCCCCACAGCACCAACGGGTAGTACTTGTCCGCCACTCGTCTAAGCCGACCTAGTCGTTAGGCTTGTACCTTTCCCCGCGACTATTCCAAAAGATGTTAACTGTACTGCACGGTGGCTGGTTTTAGTTGTCAATAGTTTTCAATAGTTATCACTAGTCGCAACAGGGGTGCCTGCAAGTATGATACTAGCTACCCGGCGGTTGTTCTGCTCCGGGCGCGGATACTGAGAAGGGCTAGATGTGGCTGGCTAGAGTTCTGCGCTTCTAATAAGTGAGACATGGCAATGTATTGGACAGTAACGTGGCCTCTTGTATGCTTTAATTCATGATATGAACCAGGTAGCTGGTCTTTGTTCTTCGCACTGGCCAGTTTCAATTTTGATTTCATTTTTCACGCACACCCTGTCATCAAACACTTAAACTAAGAATGGAGCCGAATGACACTTCTAATCTACAGGTTGCGTCCGATGACATGACGCGTATTATACTCGGGGCAGACGCCAACACGCCCAACCAACAGGAACCGGTGCAACATGACTTGCTCAAAGACTTGGATTCTTGTGAATCCGCTTCATCGCCAAATCTCCCTATCGCTGATGCCTATTGGAAGCAATATATGGCTATGTGCGAGTCAATGCCATTTCCAACACTGCCCCCGTCAATCACATCACCGGTTTCAGACAGCGTTGTGGAACACCGGCTCCCGTCTCTGAATGAAATCGATGATTTTACCGCTTCCACAATCATGCGAGCCGCTTGGGCCCTGGTTTCTGGTTCTATGACCAATTCCGATGATGTCGTGTTTGGCGCTGTGGTGTTTGGGCGGAATGTGCCGACTGCGTCCATTGACAAGCTATCTGCTCCAACGTTCGCTATAGTTCCTGTCCGCGTGCAATTGGATCGACAACAAACATGCTTGGATTATCTCAAGTCCATCCAAAAAGACGCCGCAGATATGATACCATTTGAACAAACAGGCTTCCAGCGGATCGCAAACCTCTCCGATGACTGTAGACGAGCATGTAGATTCCAATCACTGCTTGTTGTTCACCCCCGCAAAAACGATCAAGTGCATACTACACTTGGTGAATGGACGAATCTCAACCGAGAACTGTGGTCTAATGCATGCTGTCTGACGATTGAAGCTGCGGTATCACCCGGGAGAGTTGCAATAACAGCCAGATTTGATTCTCGAGTAATTGATGCAAGCTCGGTTCATCAACTATTGCAGCGGTTCGAACTTGTCATCGGGCAACTTGGCACTGGAGGGCCTGAGATCATCTTGAATGATATTCATCTAATTACTTCTGAAGATATAAGCCAAATTTGGGAGTGGAATCACAAATTCCCTGACCCGATCGACAGGTGTGTTCATGATATGGCCGAGGAGCACGCCCGGTCACAGCCAAACGCTCCTGCTGTGTGTTCATGGGATGGAGATCTCACCTGGGGGGAGCTAGACCGTCTAGCGAATAGTCTGGCAACTAGGCTGATTCAGCATGATGTCGGAGCAGATGTATTTGTTCCCATTTGCTTTGAGAAATCTCTGTGGGTCCCTGTTGCAGTCCTCGGCATCCTTAAAGCAGGTGGTGCTTTCGTCTTCCTAGATCCTTCGCTACCGGAGAAAAGACTTCGGACAATAGTTGAACAAACTAATGCAAAGGTAGTCTTGTGCTCTGAGTCTACTCAGGCTCTTGGCTTGCGACTAGTTGACAATATCATGGTTGTCGGGCCCAGCCTTGCTACAACTGCAAATAATCAAAAGCCCAAGCCAATCCGTCCTGCAAGCCCGTCATCACTGCTACTAGCACCTTTCACATCAGGGAGTACTGGGCGGCCAAAAGGCACAATGATTACTCATCGGAATTATGCGTCTGCTCTCCATTACCAATCAAAAGGGTATAGTTTCACGACTGAGACTAGACTCTATGATTTCTCGTCTTATGCTTTTGATATGCCAATCTTTAGCATGCTAACGGTCATTGACACGGGCGGCTGTTTATGCATACCGAGCAATGAAGATAGAGATAATAACTTGGCGGGAAGCATTAATTCATTGAGGGCGAATTCTGCAATGTTCACGCCTTCCACTCTCCAGCTGCTTTCTCCCGCAGATGTACCCCAGCTTCGAACAATTTTGTTTGGCGGAGAGAGATTGCGTTCTCGGGATATTGAGCCTTGGTGGGGAAAAGTGCGTCTCATTAATACGTATGGGCCAAGTGAGTGTACGCCAGTCAGCACCGTCAATAACGACGCAGTTACACTGGAGGAGGCAACTTCCATTGGAAAAGCCACTGGACAGATAACCTGGCTTACTGATCCAGAAGATCATAATATTCTGGTCCCTCCAGGGTGCATCGGTGAAATTCTTCTCGAAGGCCCTCTTGTAGGTCAAGGGTATCTGAATGAGCCAGAGAAGACTGCAGCAGCATTTATTGAAAATCCTCGTTGGCTATTGGAAGGAGCACCAGGTTACTCTGGGCGCCAAGGAAGACTTTATAAGACCGGAGATTTAGCTCGCTATTCTCGGGATGGGAAACTGATTTTCATTGGTCGCAAGGATTCTCAAGTAAAGATCCATGGCCAACGAGTCGAATTGGGCGAGATTGAATCCAAAATACAAGAAGCCATGAAGGAAGCCAGACAGGTGGTGGTCGAGGTCATTAAGCCCCAGGGCGAACGCTCAACAGAGACACTTGCTGCCTTCCTGAAAATGAGCCACACGGAATCGACAGAGGAGGTCACCTGTATTCCGATACCGCAAGATGTCGAGGATCGGCTTGTCGAGTATTTGCCAAGATACATGCAACCAACCGTCTTTTTCACAATGAAGCAGTTACCTCAAACGATAAACGGGAAGATCAACCGGAAACAGCTACGCGAGATTGGTGCATCTTTTTCCCTTTCACAAATCGCTGAGTTGGATAAGGGGGTAAAGAATGTGGCTCGTGAACCTGCTTCCGAACTAGAGCATGAGCTGCAGAAGTTGTGGGGGCAGGTGTTGAATCTGAACCCATCAGTAATAAGTCCAGATGATAGTTTTATTCGCATTGGCGGTGACTCAATCACTGCCATGCAAGTTGCAACCGCCGCCCGGTCCCTATCTATCCGGATTCGCTCTACTGATATTCTTCGGCAAAAGACGATCGCAAATCTGGCCAGGATGATAGGAAAGTCTGGCAACAAGACCAAGCCAGACCCGAATGGTACATCACTAAAAGCCTCTGGGCCCCGGGTGTACCAACTAAGTCCCATCCAAAGACTATTTTTCAATTCACAGCCTGACCCAATGGTCTCGTTTGATCAGCGTTTCTTCTTAAGACTGAGACACGATATGACCTGCACTGTGTCGATGGGTCTTGAAACTCTTGTCCAAAGGCATGCTATTCTTCGCTCCAGGTTTACCAAGACCAAGCAGGGAATTTGGCGGACTCAAATATCCGAAAATGTCACAGAATCCTTTCATCTTCACACCGAAAATGGTACTCAAGTCTCCCAGCATGAGATTATTCAACAATGTCGCGAGCGTCTTAATATTGAAAAAGGGCCTCTGGTCGCTGCGGCTTTCTTCAACAATAGCAAAACCAAGTCACTCTTCATCGCAATCCACCATTTAGTCGTTGATCTTGTCTCTTGGAGGGTCTTACTGCGCGAGCTAGAAGAAGTATTGACAGGTCAATCAATCCCTATGACGCCGTCGATGGACTTTGGCTCTTGGGTCAATGCACAAGCTGAATACGCGCTTGAACACCTTGAACCAGAAGTTTTGCCGCCTGATGAATGCGAAATGTCATCTTATTGGGGAATTGATCTCAGCACAAACACGACGGAAAATGCAATTATCCAAAGCTTCACGGTCAGTCCACCGCTCAGCGCTGCTATTCTTGGCAGTTGTAATGATACATTGGGAACTCGGCCGCACGAGCTGATGATATCTGCGTTGATTTATTCTTTCATTGTAACTTTTACCGATCGCTGCTCGCCAGTGGTTTTCTCAGAGGGCCATGGGCGCGAGTCGTGGGACGAGAACTTAGACATTGCCGCTACAGTGGGATGGTTCACAGCAATTTTCCCCGTTCATGTCAAGCATAGCAAAGACTCCACCCTCATAGACATTGTTCGTCGCACCAAGGATAGCATCCGTAATCTTCCTAAAAAGGGATGGTCTCACTTTACGTCTCGATTTGGTCATGACTTGACTGGCTATCTGTCTGCCAAAGATTTCCCCGTTGAAATCCTTCTCAATTATCAGGGTTCCTATCAACAGTTCGAGCGAACTGACTCACTTTTTGAGGAGACTGAAATTCCTGACGGGATCGATCCAGCCTCGGGATTGCACTTTCGCAGATTCTCTTTGTTTGAGGTTGAAATGCGAACCAAGAACGGGCAGATTGAGGCAGCAGTTGCCTTTCACAAAGGTATACAACAACAGCAGAAGATATCAACTTGGATCAAAGAATATGAGGCCACTATCATCAAAATTGGCCAAACATTTCATAAAATGTCTCTTGACTGGACCTTGGCTGACTTTCCTCTTGCCTTCCAATCCTATGATCAAATTGACAGGTTTCGGAACCATTGGCTTGTCAATCATGATATCCGACCGGAAAGCATCGAAGCCATTTTCCCCTGTTCGCCAATGCAAGAGGGTTTGATGATCGGCCAGGCCAAACATCACAGGAGCTATCGAGGATGGTACGAATGGATAGTCAATGCCCACAGTGGCGGAGAAAAGCTTGACGTGGTCAAGGTTGAGAAGGCTTGGAAGGCTGTGGTGCACAGACATGCATTGTTGAGAGCCTTGATAGTCCATGACCTTCCTGGCAGTAATCGAACAATGCATGTTATTCTCAAAGATCCACCCATCAAAATATATTGGCCTGAAACAAACCAAATTTCAAATGGGAAATTCTTGCAGGAGAGAGACCACCAAACGACACTTCAAGATGATTTGGAATATCGAATGACAATACAGGAATTTAACGAAAGAAGAGTCCGCCTTCGATTTGAAACGAATCACACAATTTTGGATGGGTATTCCTTAACAATGTTGGAGCGTGATTTCTTGGAGGCCTATCACCATGATCTGCCTCCAGGCGGTCATTATTCTGAATTCATCGAATACTTGGACAAGCAATCCCAAGATGCCGGACTTGATTTCTGGACTCAACGTTTAGTTGCAACGGAACCATGTTTTTTTCCATCCATACAAGCAAAGCCCATGGAGTATGCCAGCGAAAAGAAACTTTTTGTACCCGGCATAAATGCCAACCAAATTCACTCCAGCTGCGCAAAATGGGATATTACAGTGGCCACCGTTATTCAAACTGCATGGGCCATTGTTCTAGGTATCTACGCCGATTCGAACACGCCCTGTTTTGGAACTATGTGCTCAGGTCGTGATGTGGAAGTACCCAACATCAACGAGATTTTGGGGCCCGTAATTGGAATTGTGCCGTGCAAGATTTCATTAGACCAATCAAAGTCTGTTTTGGAGACCCTTAGGCAATTCCAAGATGACTATCTCAACAGTTTACCACATCAACATGTGCCTTTGGCAGCCATCCACAGAGCCATTGGGCTAGGCTCCTCGTCCCTTTTCAACAGCCTAGTATCTTTCCAGAAAGGCACAGAGAATGGAAAGAAATATGCAAGTGGTCTAACAACAGAGCCTGGAGATGCATTCGATCCAACTGAGGTAATAGCTCATACATAGCTGTAATGAAGGATAGAGACTAACGTGCGGCAGTACGATGTTAACCTAGGCATTATCGATAGCCCTGACAAGATTGAAGTTGAATTATCCTTCAGACCCGGGTTCATTTCATCGGAGGATGCTGTAACCTTGGCTAACTGCATAAGTGCTGTCATCTCTGATATATCTACGAATCCTTTGATGCTAATTGGCGATCTAAAACTATTGGGGCACGACGAGCTTTCACGAGTTTGGCAATGGAATTCCACTGTCCCTGCCACAATCACCAGATGCGTGCACGAGATGATTGATGAAATCATTCAACAGCAGCCTGATTATCCAGCTGTGCAGGGTTGGGATGGCAACTTAACTTATCGAGAGTTAGATAGGCTCTCTTCACAGCTAGCATCCCTGCTTGCTGATAAGGGTGTCGGATTTGACATGTTCGTGCCGCTCTGCTTTGAGAAGTCCATGTGGGTGCCCGTTGCAGTACTTGCTGTTCTTAAGGCTGGCGGTGCATTCGTTCTATTGGATTGCAATTTACCTAAGCAACGATTGGAATCTATCGTCAGTCATTTGAACACCGACTTCATCCTATCGTCTCAAGCCAATCTTGAATTAAGCTCACAGCTGGCAACATCCGTTTTGGAAGTTAGTTCTAGGTCCATGGTCTGTGATGCGTCAACGATGTCCTTTGAACCAGTAACGAATCCTTCAGCCGCCATGTTTGCTGTGTTCACGTCTGGTAGTACAGGCACACCAAAGGCCGTGGTTCTTACTCATACCAATTTCGCCTCGTGCCTGCAGCATCAGATTGAGCTCTTGGGTTATGACAGAGACTCCAGGGTCTTTGACTTTGCCTCTTACGCGTTTGATATTGCAATTCACAATTTATTGGCTGCTTTTACTGTGGGAGGATGTTTATGCATTCCGTCGGAAAAAGACAGAAAGGATGACATCACCAACGCTCTAACAACACTGAAAGCTACTGCCTGGGTCACGACGCCTTCGGTCGCTCGTCTTGTGGACCCAGAAATGGTCTCCGACTTGAGGACGCTAATTCTGGGCGGCGAACCGTTATCAGTTGATGATGTGACGAGATGGTCGGGCAAGGCTCGTGTACTCAATGCATACGGCCCTGCCGAGTGCAACGTCTTCAGTACCATTAACGCCGACACGGCCAATTGTAAGGAAGTTGTTCATATTGGGAGAGGAGTTGGGTTGGCGACCTGGGTCGTTAACCGACAAAACCACAATCAGATTCTGCCACCAGGATGCGTTGGTGAGCTTCTTTTGGAGGGCCCGCTGGTGGCCCGCGGTTACTTGAACCAGCCCGAGAAGACGGCATCTGCCTTCATCAGTGATCCGTCTTGGCTCCTCAAGGGAGGACCGAATTTCCCTGGGAGACATGGGCGGCTATATAAAACAGGTGATTTGGTACGGTACAATCGCGACGGAACCTTGTCCTTTCTCGGCCGCAAGGATGGGCAGGTCAAGATTAGAGGGCAACGTGTGGAGCTTGGAGAGGTGGAAACACATGTTCAGGAGCTCCTCCCTCAAGGAACTCAAGTTGTGGCAGAAGTAATCATCCCACAAGGGGAGAATGCAAGGCCCACCCTGGTAGCGTTCATTAAGTTCGCTGATGATACCGACAATACTGCCGAGTCAACCATGGAGGCGAAGTTCCTACCAGAATCTGCCGAGATCCAAGAAGCGCTGGCGCAACGTTTGCCGACATATATGGTGCCAGCAGCCTTTTTCACGGTTCTTGTCATTCCTCAGACTTTTACTGGAAAAATAAATCGTCTGGTCTTACGTCAAATTGGTTCGGCCTTCAGTATCCAGCGTCTCGTGGAAATGCAGACGGCGGGAAAACCAAAGCGACAACCGACATCAAAGCTTGAGCTAGACATGCGAGTACTGTGGGCCAGGATATTGAGACTGGAAGAGTCCATGGTCGGCTTAGATGACAGTTTCTTCCAACTTGGAGGGGATTCTATTGCCGCCATGGAGGTGGTAGCCGAAGCTCGCGAAGCTGGTATAGAGTTTTCGATCGCAGATCTCTTCCGCTATCCCAAGCTTTGTGATGCATCTAGTCACGCACGCTTCACAACTGATGACAGTCCGGTAGTTATCAAACCATTCAGTCTTCTAGGCTCTATTGGCAATATTGATACGATAATCCAAGAGATCTCTGATCAATACCAGATTGAAGTACCATCTATTGGGGATGCATATCCGTGCACCCCTCTTCAAGAGGGTCTGCTATCCTTGACTCTCAAGCAGTCCGGCCAGTACACCAACCAACTCATTCTCAAGTTGGATCCTAATGTTTCTGTTGACTCTTTTTGCAATGCATGGGAAATATTCCACCAAAGAACTGCTATCTTGAGGACAAGGATTGTGCAGCATAGTAATGCCGGGCTCTTGCAGATTGTGCTACATGAAAACATTCGCTGGGCCCATGCGACTGACCTTGATGCATACATAAAAGCTGATAGATCTCAGCCAATGGCCTTAGGACAACCCCTAAGCCGCTTCGCGCTTATTAGAAATCAGGAGAGCACGGATACATGGTTTGTTTGGACAATACATCACGCTGTCTATGATGGTTGGACACTGCGGCACACAATCGAGTCTATCAAGAGGTTGTACGATGGGAGACCTGTGTCACCGACACCTCAATATCAGCAGCTTATCAAGTACATTCAGGACCAAGATGAGACACTAACATCAGGTTACTGGCAGAATGCTCTGGTCGGATGCGAGAGCGTACCCTTCCCGGCAGTGACCCAGAGCCAAGGGCAGAATGTTGCACACAGTTGCATCAGGCACGAAATCCGAAAAGTTGATTATAAGCGTTCTGGGACAACATTCTCAACCCTCGTCACGGCTGCCTGGGCTCTAGTCACCGCAGAAGTTACCAACTCTGATGACATTGTATTTGGTTCTATCCTTTCCGGAAGGAATGCTCCTGTCATTGGTATCAGTCGAATGGCGGGGCCGGCTGTTACCACAGTTCCAATTCGGATCAAAATAGATCGCCAATCCAAGATCTCGGACTATCTCCATATGATCCAGAACCAAGCCATAAAAATGATCCCATTTGAACAGACTGGCTTGCATCGAATTGCAAAAGTTTCGACTGATAGCCAGCGGGCGTGTTTGTTTCAAACATGCATTAGTATTCAGCCCAACGATTTCTCACAAAACGATGAGACATTCGGAGAATGGTTGCCAAACGAACAACAGCAATGGTTCAACACATATGGTCTGGAGCTGTCTGTGAGAATCGAAGACTCCAATATCAATGTTACGGCTACTTTCGATTCCAATGCCATAGAATCATGGCTAGTGGAGAGGTTGCTGACCCAATTCGACTTCATAATGCATCAGCTTCTCTTTTCCGGCCCAAAGAAAACGTTAAGCGAAATTCAGAACCTTACAGAACAAGATCTGAATAAAATCTGGGAGTGGAACAGAGTTGTTCCAAGTTTAGACGAGCGATGTGTCCACCATTTGATTGAAGAAAGAATTCAGAATCACCCTCATTTGCCTGCAATTTTCTCTTGGGATGGGCAGCTCACATACGGCGAGCTTGGAAGGCTTTCCGCTAAGGTAGCTGGCCAACTGATCAAACTTGGTGTTGGTCCCGAGACGTTCGTACCCCTGTGTTTCGAGAAGTCAATGTGGACACCTGTTGCAATTCTCGGTGTTCTTATGGCGGGTGGTGCATTTATCATGCTGGAGCCGTCCATCCCTGAACAGCGACTCCAAACAATGGTCCAACAAGTCAAAGCAAAGTTAATTTTATCATCTTCATCAAACGTGGGCCTGAGCTCGCGATTATCAGGGACTGTCATTGAAATCAGTCACAATTCCATCAAGGAATTTCCGACAGGAACTAGTGAAAAGTCACAGCTCGCCTCCACTGCAATCTACGCATCTTTCACTTCAGGGAGTACGGGTGTGCCGAAGGGCGCAGTTATAACACACGCCAACATGTCCAGCAATATGCGCCACCAATCTGAGGTTTTCGGCTTTACCGAACAGTCCCGAGTTTTTGACTTTGCGTCGTATGCCTTTGATGTGGCGGTCAACAATGCGCTCGGTACACTAGGTAACGGGGGATGTCTATGTATTCCAGCAGAAAAAGATCGGACAGGCAATATCAGTGGAGCGATTCAGTCTATGCAAGTCAACTACGTCAATTTGACACCCACAGTCGCACGTCTAATTGATCCTGCCACTGTTCCGAGTGTGAAAGTAGTAGTGCTCGGGGGCGAACCGTTGTCGGAACAGGATGCTCAGCGTTGGTGGGGGAAGGCCCGACTTCTTAATGCCTACGGCCCTACCGAATGTACTCCTACCAGTCTCATCAATGACGATCCTACGAGCTCTAAAAGTGTGACAAGTATTGGTCGGGGCATAGGGTTAGTCACTTGGATTGTTGATCCAGAAAATCATGAAAAGCTAGTATCCCCGGGCTGTACAGGAGAACTTTTACTCGAGGGTCCACTTGTTGGCCGTGGCTATATCGGAGAGGCAGAAAAGACGGCTGCTTCGTTTATCCAAGACCCCAAATGGCTAGTCAAGGGGTCTAAGGACCACCCCGGACGACGTGGAAGACTCTATAAGACGGGCGACCTTGTGCAATACAATCAAGATGGGTCTCTTACTTACGTGGGTCGCAAGGACTTCCAAGTAAAAATCCATGGGCAGCGCGTTGAGCTTGAGGATATCGAGCGATGGGTCTCTCTTGGCGTGCCAGAAGCTTCACAGGTTGTCGCCGAAATAATTGTGCCAAAGGGTCAAAACGAAGACAAGGTGCTTGTTTCGTTCCTACAAGTTGACCGTGGTGAAGCAGAAGCTCGTGGGCGCCCTAACAACCCTGAGCTAATTCCCGTGACCACCGCGGTCAAGGAATTGATCTCCAAACACCTCCCAAGTTACATGATTCCGGCATGCTTCATCTTAATGAAAAAGATCCCAATGACTGCAACAGACAAGACAAACCGAAAACAACTTCGGGAGATCGGAGCCTCCTTTTCCGCGCAGCAACTCGCTGACGCTCGAACGGGGGCAGGAGGGCCCAAGAGACAGCCAGCCTCGGATCTTGAACAACAAATACAAAACATCTGGGCCAAAGTTCTTGGAATGGAATTATCCATGATTGGGTTAGATGACAATTTCTTTCACCTTGGTGGTGATTCTGTTACCGCAATGAAAGTTGTTGCAGAGGCTCGTAAATATGGACTTGACCTCTCCGTCGCGAATATCTTCAGCTTTCCTAAACTAGGCCAAGCTATAAGTCAGGTTTGCTTAGACAACAATACCATACAAGACGTACAACCGTTCGCGACCATTAGCAGTGGCCAAGACATTGCATCAATTCGTCGAGACATCCTGTCGCAACTCGATATGGACCCAAGCTCGTTGCAAGACGCCTATCCATGCATACCGATACAGGAAGGCCTTATATCTTTAACTTCAAAACGTATGGGTGACTATACTATGCAATCGGTTTTGGAGTTGCATCCCAATATTTGCCTTGAATCATTCCGTCGTGCTTGGGCGGAGGCGGTACACGCATTTCCCATCATGAGAACAAAAATCATTGAACACTCCGAATTTGGGCTTTTACAAGTGGTCTCGAATGCAAAATTACAGTGGATTGAAGCTACGGGATTGGATGAATATCTTGAAGAGGACCGCAAGCAAACTATGGGTTTGGGAACAGCCCTTGCGCGATTCGGGCTAATTAAAAACCATCAGGGCTCATTCCAGTGGTTTGTATGGACCGCCCACCATGCTACTTATGATGGCTGGGCAATGCGTCTTGTGATCAACGCCGTAGCTTTAGCCTATCAAAGGAAGGTATTTCCAATGGGTGTGAAGATTCCAGCTTTCATTCAATACATGAAAAGGCAAGAGGAAACAACTATTGCAGATTACTGGCAACGGACTCTGGACGGTTACCAGTCCGTCTCCTTCCCCGTGCTTTCGCTATCTGCCGGGGAGCCGGTAGCTGATACAACAATTTCCCACTCGCTCCCGCGTCCTCAAGAGAGATCCCTTGAAGTCACAACTTCAACTGCCGTTCGGGCTGCTTGGGCACTCATTGTTGGCCGAATGACGGATTCTACAGATGTTTGTTTTGGTATTACAGGGTTTGGAAGAAGTGTTCCTCTGCCTGGCATCGAGGAAATGGTGGCACCGGCCATTGCAACCACTCCGCTTCGCATAAAGTTGGAACCAGATCAGAAGATTTCTGCCTACTTGCAGTCGGTTCAAAGGCAGACCACCGAAATGATAGCATATGAACAGACAGGCCTTCATCGTATTGCTAAATTCTCACCATACGCTCAACAGGCTTGCAAGTTCCAAACACTGCTAGTTATCCAGCCTACAGGGAAGGAGGAGATAGATGGTGCCCAGGATATGTTGGGCAAGTGGCAAGATATTGAACAGCACCGCTTTTTCACCACCTACGCCCTGACGATTGAAATCTTATTGAGCCCAGACAATGTCGTGGCCAAAGCCAACTTTGATTCCAGACTTATTGAGCCTTGGGTGGTTCAAGGAATGCTTAACCAGCTCGAGGTCGTTTTGCAACAATTCCAGCAATCAATTTCAGAGTGCACACTGGCTGATATCAATATAATCACTTCCCAAGACGTGGAAAGAATCAGGAAGTGGAATACTGAACCCCCTTGTGCGGTGGATAAGTGCATTCATCACATGGTGGAGGATCGAGTCAAAATGCAACCTGCTCGCCCCGCTATCTGCGCCTGGGATGGCGAGTTGACATATGCTGAGTTGGACAGACTCTCAACCAACTTAGCTACCTACCTCCAAGGCTTTGATGTTGGACATGAAACTATTGTGCCTTTGTGTTTCAGCAAGTCGATGTGGACCCCAGTCGCTATATTGGCTGTGTTGAAGGCAGGCGGGGCCTTCTTATTGCTTGATACGTCACTTCCAGAGCAAAGACTTCAAGGCATTATCAATCAAGTCAACTCACCCATAGTTATCTCATCCATCGACAACACAGCTCTGAGCTCACTGTTGGCAACGAATGTGGTTCCAGTCGGACCCGATTTGGCTTATATTTGTCAACCAACCAAAGCTCTCAGCACTACACCGCAGTCATCATCAACAGCTATGTTTTCTGTCTTTACATCCGGCAGTACGGGCACCCCCAAAGGCATCGTTGTAACGCACAGCAACTTTGCAACAGGCTTAGCGCACCAAATAGACCTTTTCGGGATCCAACAAGACTCCAGGGTTTTTGAGTTTGCATCATATGCCTTTGACATATCTGTCCATAATATACTTGCCACCTTGGTAGTTGGCGGTTGCTTGTGCATTCCATCAGATCAAGATCGTAGGGATAACATTAACAAATCAATTGCAGACATGGGTGTCTCCTACGCTAATGTTACTGCAACTGTGTCGCGCTTCATAGAACCTGCTGAGGTGCCGACATTGAAGACGTTGGTCTTAGCAGGTGAGGCCGTTTGCACTGAAGATATTGCCCGTTGGCGTGGCAAAGCCCGTGTGACAAACGTTTATGGGCCAGCTGAGTGCACAATCGCCAGCACCTTCAATCCTGCTCCACCAAATCTGGAAGAAGCGACCAATATCGGATTCGGAGCGGGCACAGTTACCTGGATTGTTGATCCCAACAACCATGATCGTTTGCTACCAATAGGGCATGTCGGTGAACTTCTTCTTGAGGGCCCTCTTTTGTCACGCGGTTACCTCAATGATGCTGAAAAGACGGCCCAGGCGTTTATTGAGAACCCCCCCTGGTTGAAGCAGATTGGAAGGCCCGGTAGAGTATACAAGACTGGTGATTTGGCTCGATATGACCAAAACGGAAGTTTGCAATATATGGGTCGGAAGGATGCACAAGTCAAGATCAGCGGCCAGCGAGTTGAACTCGCAGAGATTGAGTATCACATACAAAATTGCATGCCTCATGCATCTCGGGTAGTTGCCGAACTCATTCATTCCGAGAGAGAAGATTCTCAGCCCACTTTGGCAGCTTTTCTCCAAATTAGCGATGATCCAGATGTCAATATCGATACGATCGACCAACCAGTTAAGCTTCTCCCCATACCCATCAACGTTGAGGACAAGCTAGTTGAGCGCCTGGCTCGTTATATGGTACCATCAATCTTTTTCGTGATGAAAAAGCTGCCATTGACGCCTACGGGAAAGATGAATCACAATGAACTGCGTAAGATCGGTGCTTCATTTTCACCAAAAGAGATCAAAATGACTCGGGCAGCCAGGAATGAAGCAAAGAGAGAGCCATCAACTCAGGTAGAACGTCAGCTACGAAAGGTTTGGGCTCATGTGCTACAAATTGAGGAGCCTACCATTGGTGTAGATGACAGTTTCTTCCACCTTGGTGGCGACTCAATTGCTGCTATGAAAGTAGTGGGTCAGGCTCGCAAGGCCGGCATCAGCCTATCCGTTGCAGACATCTTCAGCCATAGCACCATCGGCATGTTGGCTCAAGTCACAACATCGATATCAACCCATACTTCGCAAGCGACCCAACAGACAATTCTTATCGACAATGAGACCAAATCTGATCTCATCAGACAAGCACAAAACGGAAACTTCAATATACACCCCGGAGAAATCGAGGACATTTGGCCGGTCACCAATTTCCAAGAACAATGGCTCCTCGGAGGCATCGCCATGAGGAATCCATGCAATTACATAAACATACATCTTGGTCTGGCGCCAGATCTTTCACGTATCAAACAAAGTTGTGCCACTACCTTCGCACGATTTTCTATTTTGCGCGCATCTTTCCTACGTCTTGGGGAACAATACTGGCAGGTTATTCTCCGCCAATCCCAAGTACCTTTTTCCACCCAAGATGTAACTGGGGATCTTGACCAAGCTTTCAAGCAATTCTGTGCCAAGGACATCAAGGAATACTCGCCGGTGCGACCTCCATGTGCATTTACCGTTCTCAGAAGCGAAACCCAACAAGTCTTACTAGTTATTCGGCTGTCACACACTCAATATGATGGTGTTTCCTTGCCTCTAATAACTCAGTCACTCTTTGATGATTACAATGATCAGGAGGTTACTTGTGGTCCCAAATTTTCAGAGTTCCTATCCCATGCCTCGCAACAACGGGCGAAGTCAATTGCATATTGGACAGATTTACTACAAGGATCATCACCAACTGACTTGAGCTCACACCTCCAGGTACAAGAAGCACACCACGAAGGCATCGCAAAAGCAATCGAGGTGAAACTAGAAGTGGATGTACCACGCGTTGCAGGCAATATTACCTCAGCAATAATAACTAGCGCTGCTTGGGCCCTCCTTGTCTCTCATATTACCGGAAAACAAGATATGGTTTATGGCCATCTCGTTGCGGGTCGCAATTCCTCTATTGAAGGCATACAAACAATCCTCGGACCATGTGTCAACTATGTCCCAGTCCGAGTTCAGCTCTCGAGGTGTAGAACCCCGACTGAGTTGCTTAGCACGCTCCATAGCCAATTTATCAACATTGGAGAAGCTGATACACTCGGCTACACGGACATCATCAAGCATTGTACAGACTGGCCAATTAGTTCCAGATTCGAATCAGTAGTCTGCCATCAAAACTTCGACCAGGCTGATGTCAAATTTTCAGAAACGCGAAATGACGTACAATGGTTTGAAAATCCCGACATGGTGCCAGCGTGGATTAGCCTGACTTCCTACCCTCGTGGGGGTCGTCTGTTGCTGACTCTTTCTGGCAACACTCATCTCATTACGGAAGGCCAAGCATGTAGTCTCCTTCGGGGTGTTGAGAAGATTTTATCGATGTTTGGTACCAACATAGACTTATGCCTCGAATCATATATGAGAAGTATTGAATGGAGCATTTAAAGAGTAGGGCTAGTCGCACTGCAAGGAATATAGGCTGGGTGGAATTTCGATAGGTAGTTCAGTTTCAATTAACAAGAGAAGCAACCATTCCATCTAGCAAAAATACCTGTGTCAAGATTAGATATGAGACGTGGGCTAGGATTGAGTGTCTTGTGATCGTGAATTAAGAGGCGCTAGTGTGGCATGTATCTCGGGTGGGGGTTTTAAACTAAGAGGAGGGTGCTTCATTAAATGCCCTTTTTAATTAATATAAGAAAATTAATTTAATTAAATGATTATTACATTTTTCTCTTTTTTTTAAAAAAAAAAAACAACTATCTTTACAACCAAAAAAATATAGATTCCAAAACAGTATCAGCTTTCAACTTCTACACAGGCCGTGACTAAGATCTGTGGGGCAACAGTAGTTTAACACATGACAAATTGAGACGGGGCATCAATTGGGAGCCCAGAGTTGAAATATTGGAGACGATCAATATTGAAATAAAATGGGATGCGCTTATCGAACAGATTAGATCTGCCAAAATCTGTATAGGCCAAGGTCAGAATATAGCTGACAGAATAGTGACCAGGTTCCCCTCCTTGCACAATCTCCTGCCCGTTCCTTGTCTATGTTGGTTGGCTCGCACAACAATATTCGCGTTAAAAACGCGTAATTTGGGCTAGTTCCCATAGAGAACCGCCCCACACGAAACACAACCAACAGGTAGTATCCGCCAGCCAAAAACTGCTGGCGGTGAACCGGCTCATCCTCCAATTGGTTTTACCCCTGATCCCGTCAGCCGAGGGAGCCGCAACCTGGCCTGATGCCACCTGAATATAGCGGGGCACAGGAGGGACAATAAAGACTGCTGCAGCCCAAACGTGGAGGTTTCCATTCTCGAATCTACCTGTTACTTTCCGCTAAAGCATCTCGAACCATGGTCAGCGAAACCGTTCAAGAGACGTCTCAGCCTGCAAGAGAGGACCCACAGCCTGATGACAGGCTGCAGGCAGACGTGAGTTAGCTCTCTCAACAGAAGTAAAATGAATTCAACTAACGTCTCTCAAGGATGAGCTAGATGAGGGCGACTCTACTATTGACATCACGTTAGTCTACCTAACCTCTGCCTATTACTGATCACCTACTCACAATGTCGTGAAGAGAAGGGACGTCCAGCTACCTAACATCTCTAAAGTCGAGCATTTTTAGTTATAGGTAAGTGGACCTCAAGCCCAATTGCTGCCAACCGTGCGCCTTTTTCTAACCTAGGGTGCGTCGATTTCGCTCAGATATGAGGTGAGTGTCAATGAACAGAAGCTGTTTTTTTCATATGCTAACAACATTGCAGAATGGACGTCGCTATCATTCGTTCCGTGAGGGCACATACTTGGTGGTGAGCAACCTATGACAACAATAATAATATTAACCCGCACACTAATGGCACTTGGGGTAGCCCAACGATGATGAAGAGCAAAACAGAATGGATCTGCTTCACCACATCTATAGCCTGCTTCTCGAAGGAAAGCTTTGCCGCGCTCCAATTGGCGATAGTCCCCAGCGCGTGCTCGATCTAGGCACAGGAACTGGTATCTGGGCCATTGATTTCGCAGAGTAGGTTCATGCTACCGTCTCGTATGCCTTCGATAATAAAGGAACGCATGGTTGACCTGATTCTAGCATTCACCCGTCAGCAGAAGTAATTGGAACAGACCTCAGTCCTATCCAACCAGACTGGTACTGAAAATTCCTCGGCTAAAATTTGAACTGGGCTGACGACTAGGATGTAGGACTCCAATTAACTGTGTCTTCGAAATTGATGGCTATGAGGACGACTGGGTTTACAAGAAGCCTTTTGATTTTATCCATCTGCGCGAGCTGGAAGGATGCATTGCCAACGACGAAAAGTTGTTTCAACAGGCATTTAAAAACTTAGTTCCAGGTGGATACATTGAGCTGCAAGCCTCTCTTGGACGTTTCGAGTCCGACGATGGAACGAACAAAAAGGCCACACATGCCGAGCGCTGGGCAGTGGCAATGCGCGAGAGCAGTGAGAAGTTCGGAAAGCCGTTGGATGTTGTGGTTGATTGGAAAGACAAATTGATCAAGGCTGGATTTGTGGATGTTCAAGAAGAAATCCTCAAGGTATGTGCCACTTATCTATCCTGTGTATCCAGGTCAATTATCCAGAGCATCACTAATAACTGACTCAGATCCCGATCGGACCATGGCCCAAAGATCCAAAGCTCAAGGAGATTGGAAAATGCCAGGTTGTGCAGTCGATCCAAGCCATTGAGTCCTACACGCCCATGCTTTTTGAAAAGGTTCTCGGTTGGAACATGGAAGAGATCCAGGTGGTCATGGCCCAGGCCAAGAAGGAGCTTAGGGATAAATCTATCCATCTCTATCTCCCCGTATACTTTATTTGGGGAAAGAAGCCAGATGACCAGCAAGACTAAAAATACAATTGCGCTGGGAGTCTTTAGGAATTTGTACCTATTTATCGTATGTTTAACAAGTCGCACACATGATCTCAATTCTGTATACCAACCATGTAAATTGCGTTGGAGGTGGTGGCACGCTAATTTTGAGACCCTGTCGACCATCAATCATGCTCGTCTGGCAATTGACTAAACCGCTGTGGCGGCGCCCTTTAGCGAACTCAACAACCAATCCAATCGTGCAGCGTCCAAGCTAAGATTGTTCTCTGTCTCCGCCCGCCCGCACAGCCACGTTGCGATGTCGTTGCATTCAGCTCTAATCGCAGTTTGAAATCCCAACCACGATCCCCAAGATGCCTCTCCTTGACCTTCCCAACGAGCTGCTTGAAGCAATCGGAAAGCGACTTCACTTTCAAGCTGACATTGCCGCCCTGGTTCGCACCAATCGCCTCCTACACAGCTTGCTCGTGCTTCATCTTTACCG
Source organism: Calonectria ilicicola (assembly GCA_020809705.1). NCBI lineage: Eukaryota > Fungi > Ascomycota > Sordariomycetes > Hypocreales > Nectriaceae > Calonectria > Calonectria ilicicola. The sequence goes on along the minus strand of CP085834.1, from coordinate 793,302 downwards.
CATCAATCGAGAGCAGCATGGCTACCAGGGCTCGGCTGAACGATGGGGTACAAAACGAGGGCTGTTAGATATTGTGAAGAAAGTACACGAGCTGGGTGTCCAGGAAGATAGCGATAAGGCCTTTTTTGACGCGACTACCAGTGCAAAGATTAATATTCTCGAATTTCTACTAAGCACGGGACATCCACATCAGCCACCATTGGAGAATCTGTTCAGCGCAGCTTTGGCCGCCAAAATCATGCCAATGATGCGCTTTCTTCTCGCCAAGGGCGTCCCGGTAGATACTCTTGACCATCTGGGGCGGACTCCGCTTCATGCCGCGGCCACTTATGGACACCCAGCTTCCGCCAAATTGCTTTTAGGCCACGGCGCAGAAGTGGATGTTCGTGACAAAAACGGTCAAACACCTTTGGCACGTGCGATACAGCATCCTGGTACCATGAGAGTCCTTCTCGATAACGGCGCAGATGTAAACGCAGGCGGACTTCAGGGCGGACTCAACATCATCTGCATATGCGTCATGTACAATCTTCGGATGTCAGTCGATGTTTGTCTTGAATACGGCGCGGATCCTTTTACCAAATTTGATCAAGGCAGAACCGTCCTCCACCTCGCCGTCGAGTTGGGTGTCTACGCCATTGTTCGCAGTATTGTCCAAGCGAGAAGCCCTGATGAGGAGGCTTGGGCCGACGACGTTGTGGGATGGACACCTCTTACTCTTGCAATCATTGCTGGCCACACTGGTATATCTGCTCTGTTAATAGAGGCGCTAACTGATAGTATGATCAATCATCAAGATCGAAATGGGCGGACGGCGCTCTTCTATGCCGCCCGATTTGGTCGGCTAGAAACCGTGGAGGAGTTGTTAAAATACAATGCCGACGCAACTTTAAAAGACCGTTGGGGTGCTACAGCTATTTTTGCAGCCGTCAGAAACGAACATGAGGCTACAGTACAACGACTGTTGCAAGTTCCAGGCAACTGGCTAGATGATAGAGATGGGTTTGGTCATGGCATTCTTTGGTGGGCCAAAAGATGCTCCAATACCAACATCACGGACTTATTAATTGAACATGGCCGCAGTTCTGGTTCTGAACTCGATCTGATTGAGCTTTCTGCTGATGCGTCGATCATCAAGCATAATCTCGAAGGTTGCTGGTGTGACATTTGTACACGCCCTATAGGAGGCATACGAAATGGGTACCAGTGCACGGTCTGTTACGACCGCCATTTTATTATTTGCCGGGACTGCTTTGCCGATGAAGCAATGACATGCGAGCCACGGCACCGGGAATTAGAGTGGATTCCGTTCATGGAATGTAATTGTCCAGTATTTAGGACACCGTAAGGGGATAGTTGGATATTAATTGCAATATCCAGCATCCATTGCTCACGGATGCCTTTGATGCCTGTACCTGTATATCATGAGTCTTGCCAGGGGACAGACCCTCTCGGTTGCATATTACTATCATAATTCATTATGGGATATCCAATATATAGTCCAGTGCCATCAGTCACTCCTAACAAACGGCTACTCGTCTTGCTCTTTGACGAAGAAACTAGTGCTCAACCTCTTTGATGTTGTCATACACAACGTCTCCAATGCCTTTTTATCCTGTCCGTCAGTCTCTTTGTGGCGATTGACAGATTCAACAGGTGAATTTTCAATCTCTCCGCTGTTATCGCCTGGCTGAGGAGTTTCCCAACTATCACTCCTGAACATTATACACCTTTCGGACCATTTTGTCTCAAATCGAAACTGAGAGAGACTAGGTAGGCCTGCTCCGATCTTCTGAAACATGAAACTCCACAAGCCATGATAATAATACACAATTTGATCGTCAAAAACGTTCTCGTCAAGATTCTCTTCAACCTGAAGCCAGTTATGCGTTTGGACATCCCATTCTGACATAAAATCCAGATCACAACATACGTGCGAGACTATCGAACATTCGTTGAACAGAAGAACCTCCAGTGAAGTTTGATTCAATACCCAGTCAAGATGATCGTTGTGTGAAACTTAATAAGACCCCAGAGTCAATTTCTTGAGTTGTGGGAAATGCAACCCACGACCGTTGAATGCCCCAGGTACCGTGCCCCACCCGTCGCTGAATGATAGACTCAGCACAGTAAGTTGACTTCCCAACGACGAAAGCCAGTGCTCAGTCAGATAGGGTTCAAATTGGACTCGCTCCACTTTATACATGTCATCATCTGGACCGGACTCATTGTATTCCGCAAGGATTCCTAAATGAAGCTCGCTGAGGTTGCCAATCGTGTTTTTGAACTCAGGTGTTGATGTCAAGTCTGGCAGCGGACAGTTCTGCAAGTTTTCGATGCAAAGGGAATGAATCCTGCTTGAACCCGGCCCTCGTGCACTCAATGCGCCGAAAAAAGCCTCGAGTACTCCTTCTCTGTCCCTGATTCCCTCAACTCCACGAGGTGGGGATCTTGCACAACACGAACACGAACATGTTGGTGGGGGTTGCACTCCTTTACACCAAGGGCTAAAATGCAAATCTATGGCACTGAGGAGACGAAAGTCCTTGAGCTGATAAAGAAAGTCCATGTCATCGTCGCCAAGATCTGAAGTCTCGTCCCAGACTCTGTAGATGGAATACGAGTCTTTCTCAGCTCTGGTATGAATTGACATTTGGCGAACAGCCAACGAAATTTGCGGATTCTTTACCAGCTCAGTCCATCTCCGAACGCTCTCCTCTATTGGTCTAAGAGTGAGTTTTCTAAAAGCGAGGTCTGTTGCCACCACGCTCCACTCACGGCACACTAGACGCGCATTGAGAACATCTTCCTGCTCGTCAAGATAGCCAAGAATCTGGCTGATGATTTCTGTGGGGAGGTCGGTCATTATGATGGCAAGTCAAATATGCGCTGGCCCGATGTATATGATGGCGTAAAGAATTTCCCCGTCTCTGCTAGTTTATATTGTATTGGGGAATGTGGAGGTGTCAAGGCAACAATACGTTCGACAGAGTGAAGGATCTGCATTCCGCCTCAAGAGCTAGGCAGTGACGCTATTTTTGGCGCCATCGCCCCAGGTCGGGGTGAGGCCAACATCCAAGTTGACCATCAAAGTCCATGCACGTGTTTGAGTGCATGAGACAGATGATACGCCAAGGAAAAATAAATATCGCGCTGAACAACGCGATGGAGATGATGGCTCTCTTGAGCAAGTCGGCCAGGGCACTAGAAAGCTCGGGAAATGCCGCTACGTTGGATACGACGAAGAACTAGGACACCAAAACCACAAATTCGTGTGTCAAGATTGACATTCAGCCAGTAAAGTTGAGCAAAGAATCAAAATAGTTTTCTATTTAGTCAATGCAAGAATGATATTCCAAACACCCCATCCTTTCTAGAAATAGGCACCTCTTAGATTCGGTGCTCCTCCAATGCAATAAAGTGTCACACCATGATGCCCACCATTTGGAAATAAAGCCCCAATTTTCTAGTCGTTTTCAATAGTTCTCCTGATACAGATAAATCTCAAAACTACCCAAGTCCCCTAATAAGCAGGGCAGTTGAAACCATTAACCAAGGGGAAGTAAGCGGCCAAAACCTGGTTGATAATAGTCGCATGAGAGGGGTTCCAGTTGGTGATTTCGAACTTGAGCTTGAACCAGCCACAACCAGTTTCGGTGCATGACCAGCTCTGGAAGGCAGGGAACTGGGCAGCAAGCTTCGACTTGATGACAGGGCAGCGGTTGGCGTCATAAGGGCGGCCAACTGTGACGGTGTAGAAACGGAGACCAAGTCCATCTTCGACATCGTATGAATCACTGCATGTGCAGGACTGGTTGTCAAGAGCAACTTCGCAACGCTTCTCCAGAACGTTGGTGGTGGTGTCTGCTGGAGCAGCGCTGGTGAGAGTGCTACCCGCAAGGGCGACAAGAGCGGCGATAGAAGTGAAACGCATGATGATAAAGCTTAAGCGGTGTAGTTGATAAGCGAGGATATTATCGTAGAGTGTGGATATTGTGGTTGATAGATGAGGAAGTGTGGTTTTAGAGCTTGAGTGTTTGAAATGAGGCTGGATGGAAAAGCTACTGTCGTTCCTTTATATCATTGCCCTTGAGTCTAAATCTTGTCAACTTGATGAACCACAGTATCACTCCATAGCGTACATCAAAGGATCCAAGCCTATCTACTACGCGTCATGTCATACGACCTCATAAGCAGCAAACGGATATTCGGAACGCAATTCATACAACAAAGTCCATATTATTAGTCTAGTATTGGCATTTTCTCAGACAGACTATTGTTGAAACAGCGTGAGATCCTATTCTCCATGGATCCAAAGGATTTTGGTTCGGCCCGGTAATACAAACCTTCCAAATCGGGCCCTCGATACGCTCCCAACAACCTGGCCTATTTGTAGTGGATTGAAAAGTCCCCGCAAAAAAACCAACTCCTTTAGATAGTAAGCACTAATTAAGTTCTATTTTCGGGTCTGCCGTCGGGGAATATTTATTGCAAATTGGCCGCGTGCAGAGAAAAATCACCATTATACACGCAATTTAATTCATCAAAGCTAACTATACATATCAAGTAAAAGCTTAAAGTAAACTAAAAAAAAAAAAAGTAGCAAGTAATTCAGTTACTAGATAAAATTCCCAGCTCCAGTCTTCAGTGTACAAGAGATAGTTCTGGTCACATGGTGGGTGGAGAAGAGGAATTACGCAAGCCTCATCTCGCTTACATAAAACATCAGCAAAAGAACAACCCACCAAATGGGGCCTAGAAAAGAGCCGCACTCTTCTAATGGCGGGGCATTGAATTCTAGTCCAAGGGATCAAATAGCACAGACATTTGGTGCTGCGGCGCCGTGGCTGAGTCTTGGGGCCGCAGCTCTCAGTGAGCAACTAGCGCAGTATGAACGTCAAGACCCAAAAGGAGCAATGCAGACGGAGAAGACAAGTTCGGCCACGCTGACATTGCAGTATGACCCAATTACAATGTGATGTATGCCAGGTGTAAAATACAGACCTATAAGACTCGGGTGACAGCTTGCAGGATTTCAGGGAATCTATCCAGACAGAACTTCACTTTTGTTGTAAGGAGGTTGGAAATGGAAGCAATCTGAAGTCCTGCAACTGAGTGTATTGATAAGCAAGGCCGATTTTTCGAATTTATAAATATTTAAAGTGTATATAATGAGGTAATCTTGTACTCAATCAAGCGGTTGACTCCTCGAGCGAGAGCTTAAAGTCTCGAACAATATCATCAAAGGATTCGTCTCTTTGGAATCCCAAATCCAAGGCCTTCTTGTTGTCGAATTTAGCCGGCCATGAGTATAGAATAGCCTTCATCGCCTCGTCATCCTCCTCAGACAGATACTGAAGCTTATCCTTGCCACCAACTCTCTCGAGCGAGTCCATCATATCCTGTACAGACACTCCGAGACCAGGCAGGTTCACGACTCGATCGTAATCCGGAAGTGCATCTTGTGACAGGGAGAGAGAGTAAATCAGGTTCTTAACAAGTGTTCTTGGTGAGGTGATCCAGTGTCTAAAGGCACGGTCCTTCAATGGCAGGACACATGGGAGCCCCTGCATTGGCTCCCGAATCATGCCCGAAAGGAAGGAGGAGGCAGCGGCTGTGGGCTTGCCAGGGCGAACAGAGACGGTCGGTAGGCGGAAGATGATGGCATTGAGGAATCCACGACGGTTGTAATCATTGATGATGCACTCGCACATCATCTTTTCACAGCCGTAGGAGCTCTGCGGGGTAGGTCGCATGGTCTCATTAACAGGCTCAGGGACAATTCCACCGTAAACAGCCTGGCTAGACGTGTAGATGACCTTGGCACCGGGTTTGGCGGTACGCAGAGCGTTGAGCAGAGAGCGGGTAGCATCGAAATTGACTTGCATGCCTACATGGGTTTGTATAAGTCAATGTCTCAGTGCCAGTTGTAGAAGGCCGACATACCTAGCTCAAAGTTGGCCTCGGCTCCAGATGACATGATGCCATGGAAGACAAATACTGCATCGAGGTCTTTGGAGACAACATTTTGCAACTCGTTCTCTACAAGGAGATCGGCCTTGATTGATTGGGCCTTTTGGGGCCACTTGACTTTGCCAGGAACTGGAGGTTCGACAACGTCTGTGAGTATGATGTCATATTTTCCCTCATCATTGTTGAGTAGCTCCTTAGCGAGGAGCTGTCCAACGAAGCCCGCAGCACCAGTAATGAGAACCTTCATTGTGTCGAAATTTATTGCCAATTAAGATATGGTATGGAAATATGAGTGGTTGTATGGCGTTGATACTTCAGGCTGATTTAATTATGGTGTCTCTCAGTGTGGTGTGGTATGAGAGGAGTGTGGAGGTGAGGTGCATCGGCCTTGTTATCCGTCGGCAGCGACATCGGAAAAGTAGTAGTCAGAAGACGCGTTTTCTCCTCATTAAGTGCTACGTGATTCCGGGCTCGGGCTAATTCCAAGCGAAACATGTAATTCAAGCGAAATAACGCGTCGAATTTAATGGCATCTACGCGCAGCCTTGACAAACTCAATTGAGTTTTGACGTGTTTATCTCAAGGGTTTCTGTTGATCTCAGCCTACCCTACACTACTTTTCTACCAACATAGCATGATAGTGACCCGAGGTACTGAGAGCCGGACTGCGCCCGGATTGAAATAATTAGAGGAAGAATTGGAATATAGTGGAAGAATTCGCTGATACAAACTTCAATCGATTTGGCTCTTGAAACCCCCTCAGTTCACGTAGCGATCATCACGTCCTTGAGATGCGGGGTTGGCATCTTTTTCCGAAATTGGCTGCATCGGCCAAATGTCCGAGACACGAAGGAAACAGTGGCGGATATAATGCGGATAAACAAAGGCCCAAGGCTTGGCTGTCCAATCAAGACACGAAACAATAGGGAACGTCCCCACCTGTTCAAATGAGTATCCACACTGTCATAACAGCACCAAACGCGTCACGTGGAAATTCACTGACGAGCTTGCTTCCACGGGCTGTGGTTACTGAGATAAATCTGTCCTAGTGTACTGTAGTTATTGTACTGATTGAGTGCAGCTCACAGCCGGCCTGCCTTCAGTACGAATATTGATTGTGCTGTGATGGATCGAGGTTTTTGCCTTTTCGCTCATTTTTCTTTGCCCCTCCCTTAATTCTTATCCGCCACACTCAGCCGCATGCATTGTTGCCTAGAAATGTTAAATCGAGCTATATCGTAAAATTCCTATGTCGTGTCTGATTCCCACTGAATTTTGAACATCTTCGTCATCCAGAATATCTTTTCGCAGTAAACCATTGTAATTTCGATTCATCTTTTGCCTAACCCTTGCCAGCTGCCCTCGCGACACACCCTCGCCGGCAGTTTCTACACTATGTCATCTCGTATATCCATTTTAGCCATACCTCCCGAGATACGGCTAATGATTTTCAGGGAGTATTTTGCAGTCCCAGGTGGCTATGCCCTGGACGCCTATTCAGCCAAACTCAGGACTGCTAGTGGGGACCTAATCGACCTCTCCCTTCGCTTCACTTGCACACTTCTCGCAAAAGAAACCATAGGTATTCCCTTTCTCGCCAATACTATAAATTTTTCCACTGTTTCTTCCAATTACATATCTAGCGCTGCTGGTCGATTGGATCTCTACATGAGAGACCTGTTTGAGGCTGAAGATTGCTTCTTCTGGGACTCACAACGCCTAATTGACAAGGAAGTACGCGACGCTGTTGTTCAAAAATTTCCCGGTTTCCGAGAAATTATGGATTCAATCCTCAAATCCAACGCGAATGGCACACGTGTGGACCCTGATCGGTATCGTGTATCTCTGGACGATTGTGGCCTGGTTGCCTCCATGCGGCGATCTGCCATGACATACACTCTACACCTGCTCCGCCAAAGGTATGGAATAAAACTTGATGACGAATGCTTCCTGAACCAAAATCTCTATAATAACTATTTGAGACAAGACATTATGAGGTTGCCAGAAGTAACCCATGAACCTTGGAGTATACCGTCTTGGAATCGTCTGAACCAAATGGCAGCTATACTCGGAGAATACGATTCACGCAAGCACCAACTGTTCAAAGCAGGTTACTTCATTAAAAAGTATCGATTCTCAGCTACTGCTGCAGCCATATTCTTTCTCAAATCCATTCCAGATTATTTACGTCGGAATATCCGACATATAGTCCTACACGAGAACCATGCATCAGCCGCCTATCCGGAGTGTCATGCGCAAGGACTCATACCCTTCTTCAAAGAAAATCCACATCTTCGCATAAAACGCCGTGTCAACGTTTGGAGGGCCATTTTCGAAGGTAGATGTAGGCACTTTTTGGCCACTGAGAAGAGCATATCCATGGATGACCCTGATTATTTTCAGTCTAGTGATGTCTGTTACCTCCTAGCGAAATGGATCATGGAAGCATATGCCCTAATTCCTGCAGGAATGCCTGCCAATCGCATGGTAGTCATCTTGGATGCCGAACCAGCGCCTGAACTATTCTCAGAAATCTTTCAACAAGTAGTGCAGCGAGCTTGTTGGATGTTACGAATGGGAATGACATATTCCGACACGGTACCATTAAGACCCGCTATGTGTGCATGGCCATTTGACTCGTTTGTTGATTTTCCAACAGCAGTCGAGCGCCTTCGCGATCGTGAGTCAATCATTCAATGCAACTTTGAAATTGGAGAATCATGGGGCACAGATGAGATTTCTAAACAAGATGAAAACGGTCGTTTTATGATACCCAGCCGTTTTGAAGATGAACCTCGCGTAGCAACCTGGACATATCTGTTGGTCGATGATTTTTGGCTCGTATACTACAATGAAGAATACGAAGACAACATCGTTTACTTTAGTCGTCCCATCCTCATATTAGGCGGCGCATTTGATTATATATGATGTGCAAGTGGAAAGAAGGCTGAGGAAACCTTGATTTTACTTTGTGATTTTTCTACACGGCTTCATCGCCTTATCTTATAAACAAGTTAGAGTAATAACATGAAATCATGATAGATAAGACTAGATAATCCTAGGTGAGACTAGGGAATCACAGATAAGAACCATGCAAACGTTCAAGCTGCGAGCGGCATTATTAACCACTAAAGAGATTCTAATATGCATATTTCTAAAATACATGCGCATTTCTATTTGCTTTAAAAAAAACTAACCTCATACGGCAAGCGTCCTTTGGTCAAGGTGGTGCAGTTGGATGGTATCATCATTTTTTGCCGCTTCGGCGACCCGATTCGGGCCGACCGACCGATCAAGCCGATTATCTCATGTTGTATATTAATGGACAATCCCCACATTCGCATCTATTCAACCAAACCCCTCATTCCTGTCACAATTGAACGAATGAGAGTGTGAACTACAAGCCATTCCTGGGATTCGAGACCATTTAAATCTGCATCTTAGGGTTTTGGTTCATCAACGCTGAACTCAGCGGACTTGATTAAAGGTGTTGTTTTTTCACAATGACGCAACTGAGTTTGGAATCCACTGCTTCTGGAATTCAATCTACGTCAGTCATAAATGATCCAGATGTGAAAATTATTTTAGAGACAATCGATCGCAACGATGAACTTCTGTGGGGTATTAATCTGACAGTGGGATCCCTCCAAACTCTAGGAATCAATTGACCCTAACGTTTGCTCATAGGTTCACCAAAACCCTGAACTAGGCTACCAAGAATACAAGGCCCATGATAATATCACTTCTCTTCTCGAAAATTTGGGCTTCTCTGTGACGCGTCACGCCTACGGCCTCGAAACTGCCTTTGTCGCAGAGTATGGATCTGGCGGTCGTGTGATTGCCTTCAACGCAGAATATGACGCTCTTCCTGGAATAGGCCATGCTTGCGGTCACAATCTAATTGCCATGATGTCTATTGGGGCCTTCCTGGGCGTTGCCCAAGCTTTAAAGGAGCATCAGATTCCTGGCCGGGTACGTCTTGTTGGAACTCCGGCTGAAGAGGGATTGGGTGGAAAGATTAAAATTGTCGCAGCCGGCGGATTCAAGGATGTTGATGCTTGTTTGATGACGCACCCAGGGCCCCCGGATGCCTGTGAAGGTTTCACTGGCGATGCATACATGCCCACGCTGGCAAGTCACAAAATGAAAGTTCAGTATACTGGACAGACAGCTCATGCTGCCGTTGCACCTTGGGAGGGCGTGAATGCGCTTGATGCAGTCGTGCTCGCGTACAACGGAATCAGCGTGCTGCGACAGCAGATTCACCCCAGTAATCGCGTGCATTGCGTGATTTCTGACGGCGGTACCCGACCAAATGTTATTCCTGGCACAGCAACTCTCGATTGCTACGTTCGAAGTCCGAGCCTTACTGAGGCCAACGGCCTTTTACAGAGAGTCAAACGGTGCTTCGATGGCGCAGCTATACAGTCGGGTTGCGAAATAGACTTTGAGCTGTAAGTATTTGGCCACATTGTGCACAGATTCAAGATGAACTAACATATTATAGATACAATACGTATGCTGACCTCCGACCCAACAAAACCATCTGCGCTCTTTACGCAAAGGCAATGTCGGCCATGTCTTCCAGAGTAAAGTGCGACTTCACTTCTGCAGGTGTGCCAGGCTCAACAGACCAAGGTAAGAAAGTTCATTTTCAACCTATATGTCTTGGACCATGACTCATCGTGACTCTAGGAAACGTATCATACGAATGTCCTGCAATGCAGTCCTATGTTAGTATTCCAGCCGACGCAGGATGCAAAAACCACACTCCAGGGTTCACGGCTGCTGCTAGCACTAGGGAAGCTCACAATCTTTGCGTGGTTGCTTCCAAAGGCATGGCGGTTGCTGGGTGGAACATTCTCGTGGATGACAATATTGCAGCTAAAGTGAAGGCAGAATTTGAACAAGACTTGAAGCACCGAAATTAGAGTCCAACTGCTTGCTGTTCATACAAGTTAGACAATTTTGAGCAAGAAATCTTTTAGTTAGTTTATTACATCCCATATTTAATGGTACCGGCTTTACCGACTTGGAAGTGCAAAGAAATATTGCTCAGGGACTGTGGGTAATTTTTCATCCAAAACGCATCCCACTGCCCTTGGCTACGTACCAATATTTCTTTCCTTCTCTTTCGGGGAGGTGTCTCTCAAAGTCTATCCTCTATAGACTGAAAAATCATAAATAGGCTTTTCTTCTTCTGGGTTAGCGCTAAATCACATAAAAGCCCTGAATGGGATAATGTGTGGTCACGACCCCGCAGCTGAGTGTTACGGTAGCATGTGTCAACTCCATGCTAGAGGGAAGACGTCATCCATCGCTTTTCTCTAAACCATAGGCCCTACAATCTTCAAGCCTCCGTTACTGGCACATCGTATATCTCGTCCAATGAAGCTTTCACCATGTTTGATATGTTCCGTCTTGGGTCAGCTGCATGAAGAATCTAATCACGAGCTGGATGGCCTCACGCCTTACCTGTGCCTCACCAGTCGCAACTGTCGCACAAGAATCAGAATGTTGGCCACTGAGAGGGAACTGATTTTGGAAAAAGGCGACAAGGCAACCGGAGTATGACACGAGCGATAACAGCTACCGTTTTGGCAACGGAAACCCTTATTTGGGTTGAAGCTTGCTTCATCGCGGCCCAAGCCTGCACATTGGCCTATTGGAACACCCAAAACGGTCTGCAGATTTGATCACAAGTTCTAGATTCTGACCATAGAGAGTAGAGGAACAATCATTGCGCGAATCTGAGTCGCATTCCACGCACCATCAGCTGCCACGTCATACATGCGCCATAAACTCGCAGAGAGGCAGAACTAAGGCTGGTCAGTATCTATAGGGTGGGAGTATTTGAAGGCCATTTAACCGAGGTGTTTGGGGAGAATTGTGTCAGAATTTCCGCCCCATTTTTAGGGGACGGTTCAATGACAGATAAGCTCTGGTTTCCCCGTTTGAGACAATCATTATGAGTCTTATTATGGCTTTATTACGCTCCTTGGATCCATCGGCTATAATATCCTTCCTCAACATACTTTGCTTCTTCCTATTATCTATTTTATATTTAATCATTTTTAATATAAAGCCGTATTATTTGGGTCACTGTTGCGAGCGCTTTGATTTAGTGATGAGTAACAGAGTGCAGCTCGATAATTTATCCCGCCGGAAGATGACCGATTGTCACACTAATTGATTATCTGACTTGAGTTCCAAGAAATACACCAGGAAATATTTCCTATAGACGTCGAAGAACATTATATCTCCTCTCTGAAGTAAGTACGCTGGCTGTATCCTATCACTAACGCCTGTTATTATGCCGCTGTAGGTAGAGTAAGCATAAATATGAGAAGGAGAAACATAAATGGGAGAAGACGACGCAAAAGTGGGCTCCATTTGCCAAATGGAAAGAATAGTAATCAAAATGGAATGCCATGGGCAATTTCAGACTCACATGCCGGTCCATCTTCAGTGCCCAAAGATGAGAATGAGCCCTATATTAAAACAGCCCGACAGATGGGCCAGACCACGGACCTTGTCGACTTCTTCATGACAGATTCGGCTACAGCAGATAGAACTGTCCCAGCCTTTGATAGAGTTATTACATATTGCTCAGATGAAATCCTTGAACGCTTGCGCACAGGAACATCACCTGTGGAATTAAAGACCGTTGCTCTTGTTGATGACTGGACAAGTGACGAAACGGAACAGGATATTGTGTACAAAAGTTTTGGTCCACTGACTGCTCAAGGCCTTCATGATGTCCTCTTACAGAAGGTTAGGACTCTTTTTGATCCACCCGGGGTGCGCTAACTCCGGTCATAGGTATCGAATATCATTGGACCAGGCAACAGCAGGGCATTAAGAGGCGAGGAAATACCACGTCAACCTAAATCGGAACGTGTTGTCAAGTAAGGAAGATAGTAACTTTCCCATAGTCTTAAACCTATTACTAAGAACATAGTTTCATCACAAATCCAAGTTGTTGGTCATTTGGAGCCATCATTTCCACAGCACCTATCAATCAGGCCCGAGGTTTAAGAGGAATGTTTGGTCGATACCTTGGATTTGAGAGTTTTATCGGCGAGATTCCTCCAGTGAGACTTTTGATCGTTCCGCTCCGGACTTGAAATTAACGTCCAGACAGCCCAAGAAACTCTCGCTATTTCGGCTGGCTTTGGACCTACCATTTTACACTATCAAGACAACCCCGTGGCACGCAAGACCCAAAGATACTCGGGATATGGGGAACAAGAGTGCATTGAGGACAGTGACTGACCTTAGCTTCCTCTCAAGATCGCCTAGGATTGAGTCTACGACAATGTTCGACTACTTGTGTGAGGCACAAATGAGCCTTCTCATTACAGGAACAAGCGACGTGAAATGGATGGCACACTTCTTTGTCGATACATATTTCGAAGACGGAGAGTATGGTGAAAGCGTGGATACATTCTTACATGAAAGGACCGAATACCAGGGCGCCGTGCATTATGATCCTCTGACCGGTGGTCAAAGCGATGCTCCAATCCCGAAATTGGCAGCTCGGGAGTATTTCTTGATAGTTGCTGAAGCTCGTCTGCGGCAGTACAAGGATGAATGGAATATTCTGGTGCATAAATTGAAAAAGAAGATCGAAAACTATGTATGTACTCGTGTGTCAGGTCCTTTATATTCTCCTTTCACATGCCCTTATCAATATTCTCTTACAGATCTTTTTTGACAGATTTATTAGATTCAATCGTGTCCTCTAACTGGAAACAACCAACAGAACCCACCTGAAACTCACAGTTCTTTGGCTATACGAAACTTCCGTGCTTCGATCTTGAAGGCGGAGGAGATGCTAGTCCGACTGGCTCACAAGTTAGAAACAACAATCGAATGGTGGAAGCTCTGTGACACTGAGGCAATGTTCGAGACGGTGCCTGCACGCGCATCGGTACATCTTCCGGAGATAGAAGATCATTTCAAGCATCTGAAAATGTATTTGAAAGATCTCGAATCCATTCGCCAAATGTGTGTAAGGTACAAAGGAGAGGTTAGTGTCTCGATCTCGAAGAATAGCCTAGAATATGCTTATAATTTTGTAGTTGGCATTCCAACTTAGCGATGAAGGTCACAGGGACACCAAAGACCAAAGCAAGAAACTGGCTTTCTCACAAGTGACGACGCTAGTCATGCTAGGTGTAAGTAAATCCAATAAATCTGTCTCTTCATATTGACAGGGAAACTTGAATTTAGGTTATTTCACCTGTTGCGTTAGCAGCAGCAGTATTATCTATGCAGCCCAGTGCACTCCCTCGTCCACTTGGAGCTAACCCGAGGTCTTTCATCTCTTTGACTGCTATTCTTATGGCTATGGTTTGGCTTTCAATTGCCATCTTGATGAATTGGGAATATATCCAGAGGAAGCTGAAACAATTGGTGTTTGTAGAAGGAGAGTCCAACCAAGATGTAGAATTGGCCGAGTTTTAACAGCATCGGGCTACATAACATGGATTTAAAGGTTTTTTATTCAAGTCGAGTTCAGTAGCTTTTATCAGGCAACAGACTTGACAGAGATAAATATGAATGAACTTCACATCGTTGAGACTTTTGAGTTTGGGAAAAGCATATACCCTAACGAACAAAGATTTTCTCCACACTGCAGTAGGAGCACCTGGGAGCTCCGCAACCTGGGCAATTATAAACCGACACACGCATGCCGCCTGCGAGACAGCAACAACAGGTCCATATGAGGACGGCTCTCTTCTTCCTGCTGGACTGGACTAGGATTAGCACGTGTTCTGAAGTGTCTTTCACCAACAACATACATGCTCGATGATGTGGGGCTCGGTTACTAGCCCGGACTCTGACGCATAGTTGGAGTCGTTGAAACGAACGGTTGGCCCAAAAGGATCAATGGCCGCAGTAAAAACACATCCGTTACAACATTTCTTAGGTCCGTAATCCTATTGATAGTCAGGCCCATGTGCGTGGTATGTGGGATGGATTGGGTGTGGGACGTCGAATAAGTACCGGAGGGACCAGGGTATCTCCATAACTTGTATAATGAACGCCCGCCCACCCTTAGATTTCTTACACTTCCTGATTGAGCTACGTAGGGCAAAATTAGTTGGCTGTAGGTACTTCTGCTTAGCTGCGGACGCATTACGCATCGACGGGCCCACGATAGTCATACCCACTTATGTCATGCCGTTCTCCAGCAGCATCTCTGACGAATTGGTCCAATAGCATGGGTTGCATGACTTCTATATGGGAATTATCCAGATTTTATATCGAAATGGTGATAATCGGTGAAGGATGAGGCTGGGAGTGCGGGGGTGTGCCCCACTCGTCATCAGTGGCCAACAAAAAGGCTAGGGAACGTGAGACAAATCCGGAGATGTCCGTCAATTGTATAAAGCTGATATGATCGTGAATACATTTTGAAGACTGGAGAGGAGAACAGAGGTAGATTTTAATTTCATTCACATTGTCGAAACCCAACTTGGGCGGGCTGTTGGGCAGAGCTGGCCAGAGACGCTTTCCCTTCACCGGTACGCCAATCGCATATCATCTGAGCCCAATTACTGCCCACTGACATGGTACATCGTTCGAGGTGAGTCAAGTCGTGAATCTTATCAGTGATATCATGTTATTGGTGTCGCAATAACGATTATGCTGTAAAATTTAACCTGCTTATCAACCATCGTCGCACCACATTCCGTCATGTCCTCGGGATTGAAGGGCCAGTCCATGGGGAAATATATTGAAATAACATGTGTGTAGATCTAGCTTACTGTGTGATGAGATGAGGAGAAGACGATATACCCATTTAAAAGCATTAAATCTGATGTTCAGATCAATATGCGATTAAATAATCGTCATAAATGGCATTTTCCTGGGAAAAAGTTCGGCATATTTTACACATTTTTATCATTATTCCTTCTCATTTGCTCTGTCCGTCTAAAATTTATGCACTGGATGGTTAGGGCCCTGATTTTTGGGAAGCTACTGCGCGTGGTTATGCGGTCAGCTGATCAATCAGCTGACCAAACTTGTTGAGTCAACAAATCGCATCGTCCACTGGGAAAAGTGCAGTCTCCTGTTTCTTGCCATTTCAAATTGGTTCTGCATCAATGTCTGAACCAACACTCCTTGGCCAACCTGGCTAAGCTGAACTGGGGCCGAGTCCATACCCCATTTTTCTCTATTCTGGCCAAATTTATTCACTGGCTGGGATTGGAAGCGTTGGTCTGCTAGATTTGATGATTTCTGGATGAGCCGACAAAGACTCATCATCCATAGGCGACACGCTATTACCCAAAATGAGCTACAAAATGCCAATATGATTTGTTCCAAGCCAGGGAATTCGGATGATGGCTCGCTTTTGGCACTTCCATTTCTATGTGACTTGTCGGTTTGTATGTGTCAATCCTGGGTCAATATAATCCCTCCTGGAGTATAATGCCATGACCTAAACTCCGCTGACTTTTGCCTAAATACAAAATAAAGTTCATATTCAGCCTCGACATGGCGACAACTCGTATCTGGTAAAATCACGGGAAATAGGTCTGAGCCAATAATATTTCTCGGCATTTGGAATTTGCACAGTGACTGCATTTTCTGATTCCAGCCGCTCAAATAGGGAGTCAAACGGGATGTTGAAACAGCCATCGGAGCATAATCAGCCGTCGCGTTACGAGCTACAAGGATGTGTGTGGGTGGATCCGCTGGACGATCCCTGCAATATGGAGGAGCTTGACCCGCTCCACAGAAATAGAAGAGATGGAACACAGCTTCCCTTGTACCGTGTCCTAGTTGGTTTCAAGGGGTCGGAGAATTGTCATTTTGTTTTGCTCCAATGTCTGTTGTGAGCGTTGAAAGGCAAATATGGCTATAAGAACCTGTTGGTCTTGGGGTTTTGGAATTTCGTTTCACAACGACATTCACCCTTGTGTCGCAGAACAAAGATCATCATCATGAAGCTGCAAACAACCGTTTCGACCGCTATATCCTTGCTTGCATCGTCGTCAACTGTCTTGGCGGCGTGCAGTCTCCCGTCAAAGTACAGTTGGACTTCCACGGGTGTGCTGGCAACGCCAAAGTCTGGCTGGGTAGCACTCAAAGACTTTACTCACGTCATTTACAATGGCCAGCATCTCGTGTATGGATCGACGCATGACACTGGAACGAGCTATGGCTCGATGAACTTTGGCCTCTTCTCGGACTGGTCTCAGATGGCTTCCGCAGCTCAGAACACAATGAGCTCCTCCACCGTTGCTCCCACACTTTTTTACTTTCGACCAAAGAGCATCTGGGTCCTTGCATATCAATGGGGCGCCACTGCATTCGTCTACCGGACTTCGAGCGACCCCAGCAACGCGAATGGCTGGTCATCTCCGCAGGCACTGTTTTCTGGATCCATCTCTGGTTCTAGTACGGGACCCATTGACCAAACACTGATTGGAGATAGCACAAACATGTACCTATTCTTTGCAGGCGACAATGGCAGCATCTATCGAGCCAGTATGCCAATCGGCAATTTCCCTGGTAGCTTTGGTTCGACATCGCAAGTGGTCATGAGTGATACGACCAACAATTTGTTCGAGGCGGTTCAAGTGTATAAGGTTGACGGGCAGAGCCAGTACCTCATGATTGTCGAGGCAATTGGATCCAACGGTCGATATTTCCGCTCCTTTACTGCCACCAGTTTGAGCGGTTCGTGGACCGCCCAGGCTGCAACCGAGAGTAACCCCTTCGCCGGCAAGGCCAACAGTGGTGCTACCTGGACCAACGACATCAGCCATGGTGATTTGATTCGCAGCAACCCTGATCAGACAATGACAATTGATCCTTGCAATTTGCAGCTTCTTTACCAGGGGCGATCTCCCAGTTCTAGCAGCAGTGACTACAACCTGCTGCCATACCGACCTGGGTTGTTGACACTCAAGTCTTAGGGATATTGGGTTCATGTTCATATTTAGGAGCAATTTATTTTTCGTGTGACATTTACTCTGGACATCCAACTGGATAGGCATTTCATAGCTCCCTTGGTATTAGGAGAACAGAAAAGCTTTCTTCTTCTTCTATGCCTCGGTTCTATTCTGCAGTAGATACTTTCAGCAAATTATTAGCCCCTTACTCTAAACATTGTTTTTTCGTATCGCGCATTTTTGGAGTCGTTTTATTGTAGCATGTTCATTACCGACCGTGTTGTGATCCGAAGTAAGCTAGTCCCGACGAACAGGGGGTCCGGATTGTCGTACCGAAGGCTCTGCGACCGAGGATCCGACTATCCCGAAAGTTTGAAACATTGAGTGGAAATTTTAGGGGAAAGGGTGGGCCACCCCCTAATGCGACGGTATGTTTCAGTAAGAATGAATTTTCCGTTGATCTTGCCGCTTGGAACATTGTTTCTTTGCGCTGATGTCTTTTGCTGACCAGTCGAGGTTGATGTGAATTAGACAAAGGCCCTACACGCTTGATATACCTCTTATTGATACTTGCAGGCTATATATTGATTCAATCTATTTGTGGCGATGAAAGTCACTCCGTACGAGTAGTACACTTAGTGCTCTGTATTTATCAGACTAGGTATCGGCTGACGAAAGATGTAAATCAGACTCAAAGGCTTTACAATTCGTCGGGAGGGTGCAGAGACCGTGTTATGTTTCTGGTGATATTATTCCCTACATAGAATTTACTTTACAGCTGAGCCTAGATTAATCTGGCAGTTAAGCTCAGCCGCAAGTTGGGTTCTTCAGCTTCCTTATTTGATGCCACATCTCAGCTCCCCACAACAATAAATGCTCGTTGCATCTTTTGTACAAGGGCGGTTCCCCTTCTCATATCTAGTGCCTGGAGACCCTCTTCAGATTACCAACACATTGGGAGCCCTTTTATCCACCTTGGGAAATGCAATAATGTAGTCATGTCCTGGTACCACCTCGTCTTCGTTAGTATCGTAAAGTGACAGTTTTGGCCCTTCTGGTCTAAATAAAGTGCCAATGACGAAGTACAACTCTGCATAGGCGAGGCTAAGTCAAATATCAGTCATCACCCTGGTCACTTCGTTAATTTGCACAGTACTCACTTTAACCCTATGCAGCTACGCGACCCCTTACTGAATGGTACATAATTTCGGTCCATATCCGGGTGGTAATTTGTTAGCCATCGCTCGGGGACAAATTTAAATGGATTCGGGTACACTACAGAATCAGTATGCATAGCCTACATTGTCATCCCCACGGGCGTCTGTTTACCAATCATTAGCATCAATCTTACAATTTCAAGTTTGATTAGTCTGTCATTGGATTCAACTGACATTCGCAGGGATTGTCCATTCCTTGTACTGCAACGTGTTATCTGGTGCACACCTAGGAAGCCGCCGAATGACTGGCGAGCTAAGCCTGCGTAATTATGTTTGTTAATACTGATCCACGAAATATGACAACAACATTACTTACCTCAATCCTTCTTTGACACAAGCCTTCAAAAATGGTAAGCTCTCAAAATCAGGTAATGATGCCATCTTGCTTGGAAAGTCTTTCATAATGGGCCCCAATTCATTGCGCAGCCTCTTTTCCATATCAGGATTTGAGAGAACATAGTAAGTAATTAATGAAAGGGTTCGAGTAGTTGTGACAGTACCGGCAGCCAAAACTGTTGAAAGCTCAGCTCTCAGCCGTTCAGTCGCCTTTTCCGACTCTGGGATATCGCTAGACAGTAGCTCATGTGTGATTGTCTTAATTTTGAGGCTGTAATCCTTATCCATTTTGAAGCGCTTCTTTTCTTG
Organism: Calonectria ilicicola; assembly: GCA_020809705.1. Lineage (NCBI taxonomy): Eukaryota > Fungi > Ascomycota > Sordariomycetes > Hypocreales > Nectriaceae > Calonectria > Calonectria ilicicola. The sequence goes on along the minus strand of CP085834.1, from coordinate 773,555 downwards.
GCGAATATAATCGGTCCCAAACTTGTTTTTCCTCATGAGCATTGTGTTTATAAGGCAATCGGAGGTTCATTACTAACCTTGAAGAATCGACTGAAAGGTTCAACGCCTGGAACAAAATAGACAATAAAAGAATGAGGGATCCATCGGATAAATCTATGCACGAATTAGTGCGATGAGATTATATGATACATAGGCACGTAGTTTCACCTTAAAAGCCATCTGACATTAATCATGAATGGTGCTCTTTTAGCCATTTCGCGTAATGTGCTAGACCTAGAATGTTCTGGTTAAGAATAGAGCCCGTGCATTGTGGAGAAGATGCTGTCATACCATTCCGGAGAGAACTCTGGGTCACTTAGCAAGCCGAGAGGTCTCTCGAAGCAGATCTTGCTAGCAATATCTGTTGTAAATGCAGCAAAAACATCCTCCATGCAAACCACTTTATTTATTCCCTTGAATGACACCAAACGATCGGCCAGCAATCGACAGTGATCAGCCAGCTCTGTTTGGAAACCGAAAATACTTTGGCGAGAGAAGAATGATACGAGTGGCTTTCTTCGCATTCGATGTAGGTCATGAGCTTTCGTTGTTATTGCCACGCCTTGGAAGCCATGAGTCTGAAACGTCCTAGGTCCAGTGAGGGATATGACTTACCTCTGAATTCAAGACTCGATCGGTGTCTCCAAAAGAGATCTGAGCGTCTAGTTCCGCTTGACACGTAAAGTAATTGATAAAACTCTGGGTCACGAACAGATAACTCCCACGGGTTAATCCTAATAATAGGACCTAGCCAAACAGCCATATCAGTATTTCATTCCCAGTAGTATCTATCCAGACTCACCATACTGATCATGGAGCTCCTCAATCTTGAAGAGAAAGTTTCCTTTTTGTATCACATCATAATATGCCTCATACCAACCTGTAGCAGCTGCCAGACGTGGACCAGGATATTGGGCAAGGGGCGAAAAGTATAGGCGATATGCAATAAGAACAAGATTGTAAACGAGAAAGAGAAACAAGGAAAAGAGAATAAAATGATCTTTGATAGTAGTCAGGAGCTCTGAGAAGGCCGGGTGAACTGGAGGCACAATGGTTCCAGAAACCATTTTAGATGAATGTAACAAATTTCTGCAGATTGGAGGAAGTGATGAACGAATTTTTAATGAATAAAGCAAGAGGATTGTGTAGAGAATCACATTTGAACGCATCTCTTTGAGCAGAGGTGATCATTTAAATTCCCCAAACATGGCATCTCCGTGATTCTCCCAACCATCTTGTTTTCTCAGTGACGCATAGTTCGGGATGAAGTTGTCTCGTGTTATCGCATGCGAGTCAATCCAGGTCCAAGCCCACTTCAGCATCTCAGCGAGGACAGCAAACGAGAAATTCGATTGTTGGTTTTGAAACTAATGGATTGAATCCCACTGGACTTGATGGTTCTCCGTCCAAGCGCTGCATGTTAAAAATGGACCATGAGGTGGAACCATCATCAAGAAAAATGGGACACGTCATAACGCACCAACACGGCAGGCAGGTTGAGATGCAGATGTGGCTGTGAGTTCAAAATTAGTCAACCAGTAACCCAATAGTAATCAGTGGCTTTTCCATCTCGCCACAAAACCAACTGATTGCGCATAAAGACAAGCTTGATGAATGGACCACAATATTCCATAGCCCCTTTAGTTTGCATGGATGTTGGTTGTAGTATCGGGGATATGCGATGACAAGGATGTACGAAAATCGGCTGTTATAGCTGTGAGTGAGGATTTCATGGGTCTATGTATGTTGGTGTCTAGTGCCGTGGATATGCCGTAACACGAATGCTCAGATGTTGGTTGCTTCTTTTTTGAACCGGCAAACCTTGAGAGCATGTATGTTGGTTTCTAGTGCCGTTGCGTATGAGCACCTTCATCATTCCCAACAACTGGAGGTTTATAGTGGGAGAAATCAAAAGTGGCCTAGTTGTGGGTTGATTCACAAAGCGAGATATTTGAACGACCTGCATGGAGTGGATTGAGGGACTGTCTTCCGAGATATAATAAGAGCATTTGTGACTGAGGAAGGCCAAACAACTAGGGGACTTTACGTTCAGATCGGATATTGATCCCAAACGGGACAATGGCTGGATGATCTTTACAGTCCGCGCCTTTTCCTAATGCCGTTCCTTGCGGGACACTAGAGTTTGTCTAGGTTGACTTCTAAGTCTGACCCACATCCTACGGCCAACGAGTAGAACACGGAGAATAATATGCAGGGCGAAATTTAGACACGGCACACAAGCCACCTTAGTCTGAGCGGAAGGGGTCGGTTTGTCGATCAGCAGTCACGGGTTTAACAATCAACAACGAGGTGCGTCATCCATGTTGGACGTTGGATCCATTGCATAGCCCCCGCATGAAGCCTCAATCCTGAACATGACATGACACAGTATGCGAACAATATGGATCATGAGCGGCTGATGACGATGAAGAGATCAAGATGATAATGTGGCGGTAAAGGCGGAACTTGGGGGACAGGTTAAAGAGAAAACAAGGAAAAATGGGTGGGTCTGAACAGGTGGTTTTCAGGACGTGTGTCGGTTTTCAAGTCTGGTGGTATAAAGCCAGGTATAATATCCCCTAGGCAAACAATTACCAGCAAATCCAGAAATTAAGATCCTCTTTTTATCTATTACCTTACTTCGTCCTTCAACCCCAAGAGCTTTAGACTCAGTGCTGTCAATAATGCCGGCCATCATTGAACCCGTCGGGGCATCAATCTCAGAGGGAGATCGCATAGCACTCCTATTAGGTAATGCTTTGCCAATTCCCTCTGAGATGTATGAGAATGACCCAGAATATATTTCTCGATTCAAGCCAAGAATCAGTCGCCATAGAAAACTTTTTGATGATGCATCGCTGCAGTGTCAAATGGATGTTTGTGGTGAAGACTCAGTCGGTGCCATCACTGGAACATTAAACTTGCACTCAGGCGGTCTCCCATCCTTATACTATCCTTACACTGTTCCCGAACATGCTGCCCTCGTCTCCTATGCGACTGAAGCCAGTTTTACACAAGATGGTGAGTAACAGAAGTTTACGTTGAAGCAATGCCAACTAACCTTGATGATAATGATAGACATGATCCAGGACGATTCAGCCTTGGTTAGTTACCCATTTATTAGTACAAGGCTCTTAAACCTCTTCGTGCTAATATGTCATCTCCTTTCAGACTAGGGTGGAAGAGTGCATCGCAGCTTCTTTCAATCATTCCAGCACAGTTGTGCCGAGCGTTCTAGACATCCAAAGGTCTCGCCAGAGAAAATATAAGCAGGCCATCTCCAAAGTTTATGCGAAACTTTCCGAGTTGCCAAACAAAAAGGGGCATGATGTCATCCAAACTCATCAAGAGTGGGTACGTAAAGAAGAAAGCACTGTGTTCAGCATTCACAAGTATCGGACCTTGGAAGAGTATCTTGAGGATCGGGTAATCGGAGCAGGTTTGATGTAAGTAATCACTCACAAAATATGGTTTGCCTCAGCTTCAAGTAAGTAAATCCCTTCTAACATTGAATTAGATGCAACGACGCCTTGCTTCCTCTTGGTAGCGGCGTGGCATTGACGAAACAAGAGGAGGCACTCTTTGCACCCGTGGCAAAACCCCTGTATGATGTCATCATTTTAACCAATGATTATCTATCATGGGCAAAGGAGTGTCATTTTCAAATACAATCCGGAGCACAGATCCAGGACATTAACAGTGCTATGAACATTGTTTTGCGACAACAGACAATTTCAGAGGAGGAAGCTAAAGCCATACTCAAACGAGAAGTCTGCCGGCTGGAAGACCAGTACTGTGCCCAGAGGGATGCTTTACTGGCACCAAAGGATAAGCTCCACCTCTCTGCAGCAGTCGAGTTCTGGTTCGAAATGCTCGAGGCTGTGGTAGCTGGCAACTTGTTTTGGAGTCTGAGCACCCCACGATATCACTTGACAAACAGGAATCACTACAAGGAGTACCTTGAATCAAGACGCAGAGAGGGGTCGATTTTTTCGGAGGACTGTTTGTATACTAACGATCTAATCAACACGACATCTATCTTTTCAATTGTGACTGAAGATGCTCCGGGTGCGTTTTGTTTATTTGTTTATGAGGTCCCTTTCCCGTCGATCTAACTCTTCATTAGAGATTCGGAGCGAATCTGATATTTTTCCACGGTTGGACCCTCTACGGCCCGATGTAAGTTGTCAAACTTTTTACTGCACGCAGGATACTAACCAAAATCAGGTGGTGAGGTATCCATCAAATTACATTCAGTCTCTTCCATCGAAGAAAGTGCGTGAGATGGTCATTGATGCACTGAGCGCTTGGTACCGAGTACCAGATGTTTCCTTGAAGAAAATTCACGCAATTGTCAGCGGCATGCACAATGCCTCCCTAATGTACAAAGTTTGTAAGAACCGTTCGTGGTGTACATGCTAAGAAGGACATTAGGCTGGATGACATTCAAGATAATACAACGCTGCGACGTGGTATGCCAGCTACGCAGATGATTTTTGGGACCGGCCAAACCATCAACAGCGCGTATCTACTTTGTGTTGAATCGCTCCAACTTGCACAAACATTATCACCATCGGCACTACTTGTTTGCCTTGGTCAGTGTTCTGATGATTGGTATCCACAAATGCTAATCCTGCACAGAGGAATTACGCTCATTACATATTGGACAAGGATATGATTTGTACTGGACGTATAACTCGGTTGTCCCAACTGAAGAAGAATATTTTCAAATGGTTGACGCCAGTAAGTCTAGCCATCCTATTATAGATACAACATGATTTAATCTCTTCCAGAAACGTCTGGATTATTCCGCCTTTGCAGTCGACTATTGCAAGATCAGGCATCCATCAATAGGTTCTCTACCCAGGATACATGTGATGCGACGTTTTGAATTAACAGAGAAACAGGGATCTCGATTTGAATCCATTAATGGCATTATTTGGGCGATATTTCCAAATCCGAGACGATTATAAAAATCTGGTTTCATCAGAGGTTCGTTTCCCACTGTACCGCGATACTAGATAAGAAGCTGAAAATGGATAGTACTCATCTCAAAAGGGATTCTGCTCTGACCTTGATGAAGGGAAATACTCTCTGCTGATGATCCATGCATTACGGGGTATGGAACCTGAAGTTCAGGGGATTCTCCAACAACGAAAGCGCAATGACAGCATAACCGCGGAAGCTAAATTATACGTTTTGAAACGCTTAAAGGAAGGTGGGAGCCTGGATTACACTGAGGGAGTTCTTCGGGATATTGAAGGTGCCATCTCCAACGCACTGTATGATGTGGAAACAACGACTAGCATGAAGAATTGGGTTCTGCGGAAGGTTCTATACGCATTGCAGCAGAGTTAAAGTGCACATATTTGTTTCACTAGTCCCGATTTCGACTTGTTTGAGAGACTATATGAGCAGAGATGCAGTCACTTCCCGTTGCTTCGATATTTAGAGATGAAACTCAAGTGATTTCATAGTCATCATAGCTGGCCGCTTTTATGGTCTTCCCGAGCCCTAGCTCAACTTCAGCTCAGTCTCTCCTCAGCCCCATCTCAACGTAGTGCTCACCCCTCAGGCTGAGCAGCCACCTTCCTTCCTATTGATACTGGGCACTCGACTTCATCCCTGCTACCTTCCCTAACTTCTGAAAATTAAGGAAACCTCAAGAGGGAGAGAGCCTTGGGTCTCCTTTGAGCCTAGATATCCATGCTCCGTCCAATTTGTATCCTAATCTCCTTAAACACCCACACTCCCCAACTTAAAATGCGATCTCTTTAGAGAATTGAAGAGAAGTGGATCTGAATATTGATCCGATGACTGGGCTCACTCTGTACTGCCCAGAGGGACAAAATATGGTAAGGCGGAGACCTCGAAAGATGATTGGCCGGCTCCCCTATTTTCAAATGAAATTGGCCCTTGTGGCTACACCCGACTGTCACTCTCCTATTTCATATGAAAGTATTTCAAAAGAATGGCTGTTTAGTTGCCTCTATTTTTAACCGAATTCCTAGAACATTAACCATCACTTACATATATTACAACGTGAAATTTTTCAATGGCATCAAATCGAATAGAAATTTTGATATTCCGTAAAGATTAAATCAATCTACTGTAGTATTTTCGTATATTACTAAATGTTACTCGCAAGAGCCGTGCTGTGCTTAGAGTGAGACCAAGAAAGGTACTCCTGGCTCTTCGTCTCATGAGACATTCGGTGGCCTTCCTTAGGAGGATCCGTCCCCAGGAGCATGACACACCGGGTCTCTCTGCCATCTACTCCAATTTCCCTGTCTAGATTGACCGAAGAGAGACCAGATGGTCAGGCTGAAAGGAATAAAAGGCTCCTGACAAACAGCCAAATGTGTCTTAATGCCCTCGTCTCGAGTTGAACGAGACAAAGATTCTTATTCAACTCAGCCATTATGCTTTTAGGAACCAAAGTTAGGACATTAGCGCAGATTCGGGACATCAAAAGTCATGTGACCTAACTGGGTGGCCAATTCAAGACCTCTAAAAACAGGTCCTTTGTAGTGGGCTTCATAGCGCAGTTCAGGTGTCGTCGAACCCCGCTTTCTTAGCGCACTCTCGAGGAGTTGGATTGCTCGAGTGAAAACATTCCGCACCCGCAAAATCATGTCCCCAGATGTTGTCCTGCGAAAGACCCACTCACACTCAGGTTTGCTTAGGCAGATGTGGTCGCAAGCTGGGCATCGTACGCCCAGGCGAGTACGCGTGTCTTCGTTCGGGCCGCTAAAGCTCATTTGAGCTAAGCAGTTAGATAAGTGACTCCCTCCTAATGGGAACAGATAAAAGCATAGCAGGCCTATGCCACTTCGTACAGCAGATAATATTTTTCAATGTATTATTTCTAGTCACTAGCTATATCTACCACTAGATCTCCTTCCAATGTCCTATGTTATGAGAGACTTTTCAAGGTCTTCGAGCAGACCCGGTCAGCGAAATTTCCCTGGTGAAGAATGTTCGAGAAGGTCGCTCCTGTTACCAAAACCTTGAGGAGATTATTTCTCTCCGGAGACTCTACGCCGAAGTATCAAAGCCTCGTCATAAACCAGTCATGGAGTCACAGCTTGAAGAAAGATTATCTCTGCCCATCCTTAACGTCGTCATTCGCGCCTCGTGTTCTTCTACACGCTGCTGCCTGCTCTGGTCAAAATGCGTTCGTCGCTGCGTTTCCGCAATTTCTTCCGCCTCCCTCTCCACTACTGAGGTGATCTGACTTGCGTCAGCTTTGGCTTTTTGCCGCCGCCTCTGTTCCCTGGCATCGTCTGTGTCTATATCGCGCCAGAAGATGGAATCGAAATTTTGCACTATTATGAAGACTCGAAAGTCAGGCCGTCTGCAAAGACTCCAAAACAAAAATGGAAAGTGGAGAGAACTCACAAGAGGCCCGTGGAGTTGGATGTGAATTTGACCTATTGCGCCATGTCTCGAGCCATGCGATGAGGTTGAGATCAGCGTACAGATCTGCGCATTCGATATCGACAAAGGAGTTAGCTTGCTCAATAAAGGCGTATATTTCAAAGAGAAGGGGTCGACCGAGTAAGACATCCGTCGTAAGACCGTTAAGAACGTAAAATGTCTTAATATGAGCTCTCGGTTGTATCGTTTCGGGTGATGGCTTCTCGGAAGGGTTGAATCTTGCGCGGAAACAGCCACTGATGGGAGCCATCGACCCATCCGCAAGCTGAACGAATTGGTGTCGGCGGTCCGGGGGCTCAAGTCGGAACCCGGCGCGGGCGGCAAATTCGGGGGACGCAAGATTCATTTCCGCTCCCGTATCCGCGTTTGCTTGAACAGTGGTACTGTTGATATAACACTGGAGTGTTCGGCGAGGCGAGCTTAGGTGCAAAACCCGTAGCGGAGCAAATGGCATCCCAAATTGATGAGGAGTGCGTATCAACCGGTCGAGGTGAGTTGTGAGAGTCTTGGTAGCGTCGAGGAATGCTCTTCCAACAATAACAGAGGCGGCCAGGGGTTCGAGAACGTGGAACTCGATAGGGAGGGCTGGTGTTTCCTCAAAAGGGAATGAAAAGTGAGTAGATACCTTCCCTTTGCACAAGATAACGCGGCCGTTGGCCAGTTGAAATATATCATGACCCGTATCTGCCTTGAAATCGAGGCCAAGTTGCTTTGCAATCTTCGCAGACATGACATTGCGATAGGACCCCGTGTCAGGAGTAGTCATGATCCGCTGCCCCGCCAGTATCAGGGGCAGCTCAACGTCAAGCTGTCGAGACTCTTCTTCATCTGTCCCTCCACGAAGTGCGGTCTTTCGCGCATCGCGTGCGCCAGGTGAGACGCCAACAATGCCAGGGTCGGAAAGAACTTTTCGTGACAAGCTGTTACCCACCTTCTCTCCGGAAGAGCCTCGTCGACTCTTGCTAGAGGAGCGATGAATTTTGTCGTCATCGTCAATAGCGGGAGGTTGGAAGGGTGAGGATTGGTCAGGGGTCAGGGGGGGAGTGGGAGTAGGAGACGCAATATTTTGCGAGTACGCCCTCGGCCTCCGAGACTTAGCAGCTTCAATATACAAACGAGCGGCTTCCATCTTTCGACGTTCCCAATCCTCGTCGCTTTCGTGTGGATCTCGGCCGAACTCCCGCCCCCCCTTCGATGGCTTGTCATCATAAGATGACTCGCGTCTCATGGTCTGGGTCACGGACTGCAAGGAGGGAAGAGAACCGCCTTCCTCCCGGGACCAGGAGTAGGAGTACGTCTTGTCGCTTGGAGAAGTGCCAGCCTTGAAGATCAAAGGGCGAGATTCCGCAGTCCTGACCTCGTGCTTGCCCGTGGAGGGGGTTGCTTGAGGGGTCGACGTGTTGATTTTGGCCCTCATGGCCTTTCTCAGCTCGGCCAGACGAACCTGGTCATCATAGCGCGTTCTTTCCTTATCGTTGTTGAGTATTTCGTAGGCTTGCTGGACTTTTCTAAATTCGTCTGCCTTTTGGGCTTTCAGTGCTGGATCTCGTATTATGTCAGGCTTGCATCTCAAAACGATCTTGCGGTACGCAGAGCGGATTTCATCTGTTTTCGCATCCTTTGAAACTCCCAAAGCCTTGTAGGGATCAGGAGGCAACGAAGCCATGAGGGGACACTCTAGTTCCGTCTTTTATATATCTATAGCTGAACGTTAAGGGCGGGTCTGACGTTGGCAGCGCTGGTTGATCGAGGTGCCGATTTATAAGCTTGTCAAAGACGTAAAGCTACGATTACGTCCAGTCAAACGGCGAGGCTTTGAGGTGAACTGTAAGTCCGAATTCTTCGAGAATTTTCACCGGCAGGGCTGGGTGGCTGCTACTGGTAGGTTTGGCGGCCGTCAGGTAGCGGTGTAGTGGATGTTTTCTTCCCAGACTGGTTAACGAATCAAGCAAAACTCCAGGGTGGAATATGAGAGTCGAGAGAAAATAGCTGTTGTAGCCAGCTGCTAAACACAAGGCAGTGTCGAGTCGTTTTCTGGCGTTGAATCGGCTGTTCGGTCCGCAAGGAACAAAGAACAATACGAAAGGGAGGGATGTCTCCGTACAAACCACCCTGGGGTTGCAGAAACAACGAGCGGAGGCCGGGTAGACACGTTAGAGAACTGAAAGTAGTCGCCGAGTTGCAACGTCACTAGGTCCAAAAGCCGAAATGTCGATCTGGGCGTGTGGATATCAGGTAGCCTCCAAACTCGAATTTGTAACGATGATGCCGTGTCGAAACCAAGAGAGAACAGTCAAAATCACTCGACGTGAACAGGCTGTATATTCAAGAAGCCCAGAATAACTATTAGGTTAACTATTTAATAGGCTGTTCTAAGCCAGTATGCTTCTAATTCGACGGACAATGGGCTGCCTCCGTAGCGGGGGTGACGCCAAATGACGAGGGGAATTAAGACTTTACCCGAGCAGGCAAATATCCCCCTAGCGCCAAATCACCGAGCTCCATGTGTCCGGTAGTCTGGGCTTCGATTTCAGACCTCCTCGGAATTTCAACACGAAATCCTCGCCAAGCAGACCGGCTGGCTTCATCGCAATCACATCTATGGAGACCCGCTATGGGTGGCCTCACGGCCTCAAAGGCCTCAATGCGTTGTCGAAGCCCCACAGTCAACTAGGACTCCTATTCGCTATAAACCACATGGATGACTGCTCTTTAGTTGACAGAAGAAGAAAGCTCTTTCAATTCCCCATCTTATAACCTATTGACCAAAGTGCGAGAATAGCCAAATTCAAAACACATGGATCGCGACATTGAAAAGCACACCGCACCTCTCATAAAGGGTTTCCCCTCCCTAGCGGAGTTCATCGCTAGCGACGCAGATCATAGTTCCGTGATATTTAAGCGTTTCGGTCGCTTATCAGCAAGGAACTTGCTTTACTTCCAGAGCGAACTCGCTGAGCTGGAAGCCCAGCAGGATGCACTCGATTGCGAAGACTTCAAAGCGTCGATGGATGAGAAGAGTATCCTTCGGGACTGGAAGGAATTCAGAGACAGGGCGAGGGAAGGTTCAAGAAGGGACATTGAAAGGATGGAATTGGCAAATAAGATTCGACGGACATTGAAAAAATACAGTGAGCTCAGCGAAGCTTCCCTAAGTCAACGACTGAGAGATTTGAATGAGGTATTGAGAGGTGGTAGAAAAGGCACTTGCCCTCGAAGCTACAATTCTGTCGATGAGACAACCGACGGCGCAGGCTCACGACGCCTTCCGAAGGTATTATTGGAATGAGAACGACGGCGTCGATGCGCTACCGACACTATTTGGGAGCAGCGAGATGTTGTATAATGACCGGGAGGATCTTGTTGCGCTTTGTCGGTCGCCTGAGGAAGATCGACTCACGGCGTTCTTTCGGAAACACATGCCTCTACTCTTCCTAGTACGTTGGTGCTTTTTCCCTGCTCAGATCAGAGTCGAGCTCAGTTGACAATCGCCAGGAAAAGCGAAGTCGCGGCTCCAACGTCCATTACATCTCCTCCCGACGCATAGGCGTCGCAGTTGGAGCAATTAACATCCTCCTCGCGGCAGCTTTTCTCTATGGCGCTATCCTAAATTTGTACTATGTCAAAAGCGAGCCCACAAGGCTAGGCCTCATCGCAGGTTACACCACGGCGTTTGCGTTGTGCATGGCTTTACTCACGAACGCGAAGAGGGAGGAAGTGTTCGGCGCATGTGCAGCGTATGCGGCTGTATTGGTAGTCTTCGTGAGTGGTGATTTAAGCGAGGGGTCTAGTCAGGGTGATGGTGGATGAGATTCGTAGATTGTACAAAGTGCCACATTCTGGCAGGTATAGTAATTACATCATGTCATAGATAGAGAGGCCCTAGGTTGGGTCTCCAGCCTGTATTCGTGGTTTTCAGAGATTGAAGGGGTCAGTGCTGGAGGGGGTCAGTGAGGAGGTGCACAACCATCTGGCTGGGATGCCAGAGCTAATATGTGGCTGGTGTGATGGAGGCTCGATGACAAAGTAATGATTCAAGGTCAATTGCGAAAGAAGTTGAGCCCGATTCCCAGAATCCCCTGTCGCCCCGCCTGTCGCTGACTCTTCGGCAAGCTTGGCAAGTTCGGTCTTGAAGTTAGCGGTGCGATTGCTTGTGGTTTTGTCATCCGAAACCCTCATAAGCCGCTTCTTCATGCATTAAGAGTAATTGTTTCACAGATGCGTAGATATCTTGAATTGAGAAAAATGGCTGAGACAAATCTTTTAAAGGGTTTTCAAGAAAGTGCGAAATCAAATGCGGATAATGGAACAGGCAAGAAACCACATGTTCTACGTTATCTGACAGTTTACGTTGATCCTTGTGCCAAGACTGGTAACTGCACCGCATCTTGATAAAGTAACTGTGTTGAAAAAGCACTCTTACCCATGCCAATTAAAAATACGACATCATGAATTTTGTTTCATATCCTGAATTATAGATACACGGATGAATTCAATGCAGTCCTTTGTCAGGCAGTTGGGTCTACGGCCGAAAAATCCGCCGAGGAACCGAATGCTGTGGCTAGACGTCCAACGGGCCTCAAAAATAGGCGACTTCCCCTAAATTACAGTGCATTACCGCTAACCGGCTCGCTAATTCACATGTGATGTGGGCCGCCTGCATTATTTTAGGCGCCCAAGTCTGGCATCCACCACCCCTGCGGCTCATCCAGCCCGATGCCGCAAATGCCGCACACGCCGCAGGCGCCGCTTTTTAGCGGAGAAAGTGACGATCACTGATCTGTGCAACACAACAAGCCTCGGCCAGCTGCAACTCGAACCAATGTGACCTCCTGCTCCCATGTGTTGTGTTCGGTTGCAAAATTGGTTCAACTTCCATATATGAATAATGATGATGATAATAATGAACGTAATGTCGTAGGAATAATACAACAAAAGACATCGCAAAGGAGATCGACGTCGCCAAGCACTTAGCCGTTTGTTTCACAAATAAGCTTCGCCACTAGTTGGCGAGATTTCCTCATGGATTTCCAACTACGCAAGTGGCGTTGTTTTCGCGATTCAGACGATTCCACCCTGCAGTAAATCTCAAACAGGAATTGCTCAGCAATGATGCTATCGGAGAACAACTCGGCGAAAATGCCGCTAGCTCTCTTCACCGGCGTGCCTTATCGACCGGTATATAAAGCCTGGAGTTGGCTGTGGATGTAGTCATCACTATCCAGCATATCAAACCATTCTACACGCAATCGAGACATCCAGATCCAAAATGTCTGCCTACCTTACACAGCGAATCTGCCATCCTCATCACGGCATCCCCGTCTCTCGAGCAGAGACTCCTCTGCCTGAAAAGCAGCTCAAATGTCGTCAACCCATTCCAAACAAGGCAGCCAAGGGTGTTCCCTTCTACACCCCAGAGCAGGACCCTGTAGCCGGCAAGGCCATCGACCCACAGCCCTCGGGAAAGCCTATTCCCAAACTCTTTACTCCACTGAAGATTCGCGGCATTGAGGTGCCAAACCGCATCTGGCTCAGCCCAATGTGCCAGTACAGTGCACACGAGGGCTTTCAGACTCCCTGGCACATTACTCACTATGGCAGCATTATTAAACGCGGCGTAAGTGTTCTGAAGCTACATATTTTGACGATTGCTGACCCATAAATAAGCCTGGTCTGGCCATGATTGAGGCCACTGCCGTGCAAGCAAATGGCCGAATTACGCCTGAAGACTCAGGCCTTTGGCTTGATGCCCATATTGATACCTTGAGGAAGCACGTTGACTTTGCTCACAGTCAGAATGCTCTAATTGGTATCCAACTTGCCCATGCTGGCCGAAAGGCATCTACTGTGGCCCCATGGTTGAGCTCAGGGGCTACTGCAACCAAAGAGGTTGGCGGTTGGCCCGATGATGTTGTTGGCCCCAGCAGTGAGCCTTTTAACGAGCACTATCCTACCCCTCGCGCCATGACTCTTGCCGAAATCGAGCAGTTTAAGCAAGACTCTCTGTCGGCTGTTAACCGCGCTCTCCGTGCTGGCTTTGACGTTATTGAGCTCCACTTTGCCCACGGCTATCTTGTTTCCAGCTTCTTCTCCCCCGCAGTGAACAAGCGTACCGACCAATACGGCGGTAGCTTTGAGAACCGCATTCGCTTGGCCCTCGAGCTTGTAGATGCGGCGAGGGAAGTGATGCCCAAGGAAATGCCGCTCTTCGTCCGCATCAGTGCTACTGACTGGCTCGACACCAACCCCACCTGGGAGGGAGAGAGCTGGACAGTTGACGAGAGCATCAAACTGGCTCAGATCCTAGCTCAGCGGGGTGTTGATGTCCTTGACGTGTCGAGTGGCGGCAACCACGCACAGCAAAAGGTCGTCGGCGGCCCTGGCTACCAGGCCCCCTTCGCTAAGAAGATCAAGGCTGCAGTTGGAGACAAGCTCTTGGTTAGTGCGGTCGGAAGCATCAAGACGGGCCACATTGCCCAGGAAATTATCGCCGGTGGCAAGGATGAGAATGATACCCCGCTGGACTTGATTGCAGCCGGGCGCATGTTTCTGAAGAATCCTGGTCTGGTCTGGGCTTGGGCTGATGATCTGGAAACTTCCATTCATGTGGCTCACCAGATTGGCTGGGGATTTGGCGGAAGGGCGTCCAAGAAGACTGCCAAGCTGACCATTCCTTGAAGACTGGATGAGGAGTTATAAAAAAAAATAATTATGCATCACGATTCGCTGGGACAGGTTGAATAGTTTACGCAAGATATATATATTTATAAGTAAATGCTGCGGGTCTTTTGTTCCAAATGCCGCCAGAAGTGACAACGGGTGTAAATTTCACATATTTCTTCAGCTCGATATGGATTCGGCAATTTTGACGTCGGGTTGGCGAGGGTTGTGAACTTGTGATGCTCTGGAAATATTTTACTTATATTGCTAACCTCCGACGGCCATGAGCGCGCATCTTTTTAGAATGGATGGTTATCAATGCGTCGCGGTGCTGTCCATCTCCACAATATGATGTTTTAGACACCACAGCCTCTGAACTTCTAGGAAAAAGGACGTCGCAAATCACCGGTTCCACCGTAGTCGCTTTGAATCGCGATTTTGGTTGGAATGGTGCGCGTGTAGCGGTTTCACACCCATTTTGTGTTTCGGATCAGAGCAAGGATGGCTACATTACGATCAAAAGGGTTTAAGTGATGATAATTCTCACTTTATGATATGAAGAGTGATTAAAATAGATATCAAAGCCGGTTTCATTTGAGAAGGGTAGTGTCGAGAAGATGGCTGTCAGCTTAGCGGGGTGGGGATAGAGCGGGGTGGGATGTGTAGGGCGTAGGGCGTACTCTTTGGTGTTTTTTCGGTGATGTTATATGTTCACCCCGTCACACTCGGTAAAGATGGCGAGAATCCCACCCTTCGCTGTGACCGGCGAGAAAAATGAGTTGCTTTGCGGAGATAAGCGCCGATTCGATGGGAAAACTTTATCCAACATCCGATGGTTTAATTTGGCGGCCGGTCCTCCTAAACCCTTCTCATATAACGAATCCCTGATGCTCTTCATCACTGGATAATTCTATTATCTCAGTTGAGATATCAAAGGTACCGAATACCGTTCCTTGTAGACTTTTCCATCTTGTTCTAATGAAATAGCGATCACAATGAAGGTTATTAGCAAAGAAGAAGAGGCGGCCCACTACACCCAGGTCGTCACCGGTGGCCTTATTGGCGGCACACTGGGTCTCGGCGTTGGCGTGGGTGGTGTTTACTTGGCTTCTAAGCGCTATAAAGCTTTCCGAGGCCTTACTATCCAGTTCAAGGCTTTTCTAATCACCTCAAGTGGAACCTTTGGTGCGATGGTAAATGCCGAGCGATGGAGCATAGCTTTCCAGAAGGCACAGGACCCCAGACGGAGTTATGTTGACGGCGCTGCTCGCACCGCGCAAATAATTCGCGAAAATGAGTCCGCGTATCAACGATTCTTGGAGTATGCCCGGGAGCATAGATATACCATTGTCTTTTGTTCGTGGCTGGCCTCGATGGGTGTCGCGTTTGCAATGGTGAACCGGTCACCTCAAACCACGGCCAACAAAATTGTCCAAGCTCGTGTCTACGCCCAGGCCCTCACACTTGCCGTCCTTCTCATCTCCATGGCATTTGAGACGCACGATGCCAAACACGGACGCGGTCGCTGGCAGACTGTCATGGTGCTCGATCCCAACGACCCTGAGCATAAGCATCTAATCGAGAAGCGGGTTCACAAAGAAGAGTATGAGGGCCAAGACCTTTGGATGGGTAAGAGCTCAGTTGATCAACATAACCGAAGTTGGCTAATTGTATTTCTATAGATATGGTTGCTGCCGAGGAGCGAAGACTGGCGAATAAAAATGCCGCTACGAAAGAGTAGCTCGAAAGAAAAAAAAAGAAATAGATTGAAATCTTGGCTAAATCTGATCACACGGGCTCTAATTATTGAGCTTCTTTGAACTGATAATTGAGATTTAAGTAATACATTTAAATTCAAGGAGCTTTTGATGGCGTTCTTCTTCTACAAGGTCGACTTATCTAGGTAATTTAACTGGTGCCCCTCGCCAAGAAATGTACATGATCGCTAGGGGCATAATATAGGGAATCCTTTGGATCATTTATAGGATGAAAGGAGCTGTTTGTCATGCTTGGCTATGACAGAGGAATATGGACAAAACCTATAAATATTTCATGGAGTGATCTACTGATGTTGTTATCAATCCATGACATTTTCACTATTTTTTTTTCCATGTTCGACTTTATTTTATAAAGGTTTCCTTTGGAGTTCAATTCGCAGTTTGAAAACAATTGAAATTAAACACTCATTTATACAATACGCATCGTCTACGATCCCTATTGTTGCCATGTCCAAATGTTGCGAGACAAGTCTTACCCTATCGAATCAAATTATGGCATTTTGACGACCCCGGCCTATTGGAATGCTTCGTGTCCCTGCAATGTTTGGTATCGCCGCAAGTATTCAGCTATAACTAGATGTGCATTTGCTGCAGCCTCCGATGCAGCTATTTCACATGTTTCCTCGACCCTGTCCAACTGTGTATCATTTTCGAGCAACAGGCATATTATGTCGAGACGTCCATATTGGGCGGCTTCTATAAGGGACCGGAGTCCATCTGGAGACCCTAAATTTATAACTAGACCTCTTTCGATCAGCAGTTTGACCATGTTAAAACTGCCATTTTCTACTGCGTTTCTCAGACACGTTGGATCGAGGTTTGCGTCCGCATGCTTGTCCAACAGAAGCTGGACAATGTTCATGTTATTGTCATCTACTGCCCTCGCAAGTGCCGTGCTCCCTAAGTGATCAACGGCATTGACGTCAGCACCGGCATCCAGAAGCATTTGTAGCGTGGCTTCCTTTCTGAAACCTGCAGCATGGTGGAGTACAGGGCCGCTAAGATTAGCCCCCACATCGAGGAGAATCTGCACAATTTCGCGGTTCCCGCGCCACGCTGCTGATCCAATGGGAATCCATCCATATTTGTCCGTGGCATTGATGTTAGCACCATGATCAATCAATAGTCTGGTCAGTGACACATCCTCCCGGCGACATGCCTCCACCAGAGGTATCAAATTCTCCCAGCCATTGGCATCAGCACCCTTTGAAAGTAACATCTTGATCATGACCATGAAGTGGGGATTCTGGTGGCCAATGTCATCGGAATCGCGCCAAAAATGCCCAAATACTGTCCACTGAAGCGCTGTGAAGTAATCGTTTTCAGATACCCCAACGTATACTGGCATTTTGTGACATTGGTGCCACTTTGACTTTTTGTTCATGTCAATGTCGAACTGCAAAATTGATTCCATTATCGAAACCGATCCAGACCCCGCTGCGATTGTGAGTGGTGTAATCTCACAGCCTGGGGCGTTTGGATTGGCGCCATACGATACGAGAAGGTTGAATATCTCGGTGTTGTTTTCTCTGACGGCCGTGCAAATGGCTGTTTCTCCATCGATCACTTGGTTGGGGTCTACCCCACCCTTTAGCATCATTTCAATCACGTCGCCTTGACCACTTTTTATGGCCATATTCAGCTCAGTTCCTGTCTTCTGAATCCATCTCGGATTCTCTGAGAGGCCGAGGCTGACCATGCGTGCCATTAACTGCTCAATGCATTGCACGCCACCCTGGACGGTAGCAACATGTAAAGTAGAACAATGATCCTCTACAGTCGGCACAGCGCCCTTCTCGACCAGTAGATCCACTATAGATGGGATCCCCGCTTCGATCGCTGCGCCCAAAGCTGTTTTTCCATTCATGGGACTTGGGGCAGCGTTTACATCTGCGCCCTGATGAATAAGAAACCGAACCAACTCCTCGTCTCCCTGTTCCGCTGCAGCTTGAAGCGCGGTCCTACCACCCCACTTGCCAGCAGCCGCCTGAATGTTCGCGCCCCGAACCAAAAGAGTTTTGACGAGACTCATCCTAATTTCAGGAAGTGTAAGTCTTGGCAGTTCTCTGGCTTTATCAACTGGAAGTTCACTCAAACCGCAAGCTAGCTGCATTGGTGTTGTGCCCGCACTATCGCCAAACTCAACAACTGCCCCTGCTTGGAGTAGCATTTCTGTCAACTCCAAATTCCCATTCCGGCATGCCTCATGGAGTGCTGTGTTTAAAAGCCCAGTGTGCATCATGAATTGGGGTTCCAGGTCTTCTGGATAGGTGTGGTCATCGTAGTTATGGTAATAGTGGTCATCGTGAAACAATTTGCTAACCTCTCGTATATTGTTAGAAATCGTATCCAATTTTAGGCCAGCATTAATATATGCTCCAGCACTCAGTAATTTTTGAGCCATATTTAAGTCATCCTGCCTTGCAGCAAGTTTAATTGGTGCCATAACCTGCCAAGGAATTTGTGTTGGTTCCCAATTATCCCTTTGAGTGCCGTAAGACTCCACCCTGGTCAGTCACGTGCCAGGCAGTGAATTAGAAGATACAAAAACTGCGATGACAACTTTTGATTCATCGCCCGGCACGTGACTGACCAGGGTGGAGTCTTCCGGCACTCAAAGGGATAAAGCTCGGGTGCTCTATCGTGATATCCTCTATCCATGTCGCAAAGTTTGGAACGATAAATCTCGAGCTCTTCATGAATGTATTGCTGAAGTGCTTGTTCCATTTTATCACAACCCACATCAACGTTCGCGCCGTGTTGAAGAAGAATATCCACCATTTCTAGATCGTTATTACGGACCGCGCTACAAAGCGCAGGTTCTAGGGGAAGTGAATTATCGCCAGTATTGTGCCTATAAATCAGCATTAATTCCAATAAAGGCATATTTTGTAGCTCTGAGGCCCCCGCATAACAGTTGCCTTGCCTATAGTATATTTTGAGAGTAGGGTACTGTGTCTCGATCCATGACTCCGAAATCAAGCCAATGTGGCAAGGATAGTTCATACTAGCTCCATGAAGTATTAAGGCTTCAGCGAGACTATAGCTTTCTATTTGGCTAGTTATCGCGAGTTCCAGGGGACGAAACGGAGTGTCTTTGGTTATTGCATTTGCGAGGGCCTTATGTTGCAGTAGAATAAGGCAAGTTTGAAGATCTCCTCGAAGAATCGACACCTGCAATGGGGATATACATGCTTTGTAATTAGATATTGCCTTTCCAGAATATGACTCATTGGTGATATGAATAATTTCAGTGCCTCCATTTGGACTGACGCCCTTATTAAGTAATGCTAGAACAATATCTGACCGCTTAAGACTGACTGCGCTGAGAAGTAGGCGTGCAAGGAATATCTTCATTGTAGGAAAATTCCCATTGCTCAAACGATCAATCGTGTTATTGAATAGAGGCAAGAATCCATTTTTTAGCAGATAATCCAAGAACCTGTCCATCTCCCTCGGCTCCAGCAAATTATTTGATGACAAATAAATGCAGCATTGGATCAACATGAGGAATGGTTCCCGGTGGCCGCGATTGAGACTGAGGCTAGATTTGCAAGGTAGAATCGCCTCCAGTTTCTGCATTGTATCAACACTGAGAAAGGGGTCGTCCATCATATGTCGCAGCAAATTTCTTGTGTGCTGTCTAAACAGTTCAGCACTCGAAAGGCTCCCATGCAAGTAGTTTTGAGGCGCATCCCACTCAAAGCTCATTGCAAGCTCTTTTGTAATCTCTGGGGCTGGTATTGTAAGTAAGATGGTTACCAAAGGTTTCATATGGGCATGGAACCTACCCCAATCTGAGAAAAAATGTTCGAACTGGAACCAGGGGACATTTTGCATGATGAGACGAATAGCAGTCTTGACATGCGGTATGGGGGGGTTATTGCGTGCAGAATTTGTGGTAGCAATAGAAACTATAAGACGATTAGAAAATATTTATCGCTTCTTGGCTAGCTTACCTGATTGTAAATAACTTTTGTCCCTGGAGGTATGTTGCTCCGTCTGGTGGTTCAACGCTCTGATACCATTTCGAGAATTTGCAGTTGAAGCCCTGATTCGATACTCAAGGTCCGCTTCCCGAGCAGCCTTTCGGTGCTTCGTTTTTGCGTATTTACTCATGTTCCACATCTCCAATCTTTTGACGTACTCCCTTTTCCTGAGTGTAAAAGTCGATTAATTTGGTTCAAAAAGGTTATTCAAATTGCTATTGGTACTCACGAGGCGATGAAGCCATGTTCATCTCTCATAATATCCATCAATTGTGAAAGCGTGTTGGCTTCTATCATGCACAAAGTGTGAATGCGTTGCTTCTGGCCGTCCCAAACCTCGCGGGGCTTCTTGGGAGGTCGAGGCATGTTGATAAGCCTCCAGATGTGAGATGCAATTTTCTTCTCGTGTACGATGATTCCAAAGTTTGGTGAAGGTGCATTGTCATCAAACGGGTCGGGAGACGCGGAATATTTATCCCCACCCAACAACCAAAATCTGCGGCACAAACCATGGGCAGCAGCTCTGCACATTTTTACCTGCCTCAGGCCACATGGCACACTGCGTCAGCAAGACAAGGCGAAACGGATTTGACATGGTGAGTGCAAAATTGTGTTTGATTGGCGGTTTGGGGGAAATTCCCTTTCAGCGGGTCGCAAGTACAGCTGCATGAAAGGTAATTCTTCTGGTGGCGTCGAATCACATTCATCTTACGTGCAATGCGGCATATGTGTGCTGGCCAGTCAGCCTGGGCAACGTATTTTGTCCGCTTAGGCGTCCAAATTCCCCTTCGAATTACCCAATCATGTGAGCGAGGAGGAAATTGATGTGGCTGTGCAGTGCATCTCTTGTCTACATTCCCTTATGATCTGCCTAGGCCTATCATTATTGGGCCTTGTACCGACTCAAATTCCCTTTCAATCGATACCGATGAGTTGTCCTGTTCTACGCTTAGCCACCCGATAATTTTGAAACATGCGAAATTCCCTAACCCAATCAACAGATATATACGACCGAATCATGTTTGGATTCCTGAATTTTCCAGTCCAAATCAATTTATATAATGACCTTATGTACCGAGGCCCTCGTTACAAGTATTGGCATCATCTTCGCGCTCCCTCCTGCTGTCACTTTGATCTGGCATCTCTGTGGAGCCTGTCAGCGCCCTCGCATTAGCTCAACACGCCAAAGCGCATCATTCGACTCATTACCCCCAATCGAAGCAGCGCGATCTCAGCTCTGCACCGAGATGCGAATTCCACAACCACCTGCCGCTCACTTGAGAAATGAAGCCAAAGTCATCACATTTCCACGAATTTTATTTTGGTAAATCGCGGGATCGACCAAGAAGGAGCTCCAAAGCCACAATGGTAGCAGACACAACAAAGTTTAGCCACGATTTGCCTGACCAAGAAAGAATCAACTTTATACCCGCCTTAATTGGCTTTCTTACCTTGACCAACTTTTCGTGTAAACTTTATTCGGTTGCAAGTATAAGAGCCCTCTGCTCCTGTTTGCAAACCCACACTAGAGCACCCAATTTTTGAGGTTTGCAAGACAACAATCTCCCTAACCAAGACTGAAATACTCGCAATCGTTCTCTACTGTGCCGCGGCCAAAAGAAGCAAGAGTGGTTTGTCAATCATCGCTATTAGCCCCTGCCAAGTCAAGTACCACCACGATGCTTACCTTACTTGGTCGCTCGTTGCGTTCATTTTTGCGGGTTCCGGTTCATCGGGTATCATGTCGGGAGGTTTCGAGGGGCGGTATGGTCCCACCGTATCTTCGCAAAGACGCCAGACCGCGCTCATCTAGCCCCGCGACTTGCCCACATCCTGACCCTCCTACGCCACATGCAAATGCTTCAACACCACAATGTGACACCGGAGCATTACATCGTTTGACTCACGGACTACCGCTCTCGCCTGCGGATTACAATGAGAATACCTTGGTTTGTTAGCGGCGCGCAAAAGACATGAACCCTCCATTCCCGCCAAGGTTCCGTGGTGGTAGAGGTGAAACGAGCAATCAATATTTTGTTCCAAACGGTACGCCGGCAGGCTAAGCTATGCACGCCTAATATGTGTGCGATCATTCTCTACTTGTCCTAAAAGAAGAAAACAAAAGGGAACATTGTTTCAGCAACCATCATCTGTCGCATGGTCGACGGGTTCTTGCGACTGATGACGGGGATAAGACGGGGATTAATACTTTCTGGGACCGGACTCAACGAGATGATCTACGATTGTAACCAACTCTACTCATTTTGTCACGCGCAATAGTATCTCCATTAAAATAAATCTTACCCTGTCTGCCTCAAGACTAAGATAAAATATTACCTCGCCTTGCAGCCCAAACACAGCTAAATTTGTCCAAAAATTGTATTGCTTGATCAAGTACTTGGTGATGGTCCAGGATACCAGCTCCACTTCTCTTTACCCCCACTCTTATCAGCTTGGCCGCAGCTTGGCCGACGGCCAACCGGATCACGAATTTGACTGTTTTGAAGAAGGTAATAGTTACGTACAGGCTAGTTATCAATATTCCCAATGGTAGAAAATCCTACCCCGCGTTTTTTTCTCTCTTCCATGAATGCACAGTCAAATGTGACCAAGAAACTAAAAAGTCAGACACAAATCAAGGTTAATTACATCACCAATAGTTGTTGCTTGACAATTCTCAACATCGTTGTCAACGCGGATTATTGGAAATAGCCCCTGTCAACACTCACAAACCGCTCTGCGACATTCTTTATAATGTTGGATTTGATCATCAAAAATGGTCGGGTGGTAAGTCATACCTACACGAACATAAATAATGAAATTAGACTTATGAGTGTTTTCTTAAAAGGTCACGGCTGCCGAAATTCTCCCATTGGGTACCGAGATTGGTGTCAAAGATGGCAAGGTTGCCGTCATTGGTCGTAACCTAGACGCAGGTAGCGAGACACAGATCGTTGACGCTGAAGGGGCTTACGTCACCCCGGGGTAAGGATAATCTGTTATCGAGCCGAATGCAGGTTAGCTGATGAGTTATACAGCGGTGTTGATTCACATGTACACATCCAACAAGATAATTCACCCACTGGAGATACATGGGAAAGCGGCACGCGATCGGCCATTGCAGGAGGTAATACGACAGTCATCGCATTTGCTACACAGAAACGCGATGATGAGAGTCTCTGGCCAGCACTTGAAGCCTATCACAAAAAGGCAACTGACAATGCCTACTGTGACTACGGCTTCCATCTTATCATCACCAACCCCAATGAGACTGTGCTCAAAACTGAGCTACCATCACTGTTAGACAAGGGTATTAGCAGTGTGAAGTTATACATGACATACCAACCATACAAGCTCGGTGATGGCGATTTATTTAGTATCATGATGAGGGCCCGTGAGCTGGGCATTACGACCATGATCCACGCTGAAAACAACGACATAATTGAGCAAATCGCAAAGTGAGTTAGCTCTTGCTTCCTTTGTAGAAGTATAGAATGCTAACAAGTGACAACACAGGCGCCTTGCAGAGCATGGAAATACTGACACATACTTCCACTCGGTTGCCCGCCCACAAATTGCAGAAAGCGAGGCAACATATCGCGCAATTAGCCTCGCTGAGGTCACTGACACCCCAATTCTTATCGTTCACATGTCGGCACCAGAGGCAATCCGTCACGTCAACGAGGCGCAAAGACGTCTGCTGCCTATTCATGCCGAGACTTGCCCTCATTACTTGTATCTCACCAGCAACAAATTAATATCTGGTCCCGATGACTTTGAAGGTGCCAAGAATATCTGCGCGCCACCTCTACGCCACGATGCAAGGGATCTAGAGTATCTGTGGAAAGGTCTAGCAAACGGCACATTCACAGTTGTATCCTCAGATCACGCCCCCAGCGCATTTGACCACCCATGTGGCAAGATGCGCGGTTTCTGTTCGAGCAACGGAGATGGAAAGCCTCACCGCGATTTCCGAAACGTACCTAATGGCGTTCCAGGAATGGAGACAAGACTACCGTTGCTCTTCGACAGAACCATCAGTGAACATGGCGATGACGACGATAACATCCGCATTTCTCTCCCAAGATTTGTTCAGTTGACATCGACCAACCCCGCAAAGCTCTATGGCCTAGGAGACCGCAAGGGTAGTCTACTGCCCGGATACGACGCCGATATCGTCATCTGGCACCCTGAGGAGGCACCAGTGACGAGCGCCACAACCAATGGCACTGAACACACCAAGACAAAGAGGTTCACCATCACCAACGAGAAGCTCCACCACCGCATTGACTATACACCCTTCGAAGGTATCCAGGTGCGTAACTGGCCTCGGTGGGTATTTTTGCGCGGAAAGCTAGCCTGGGACCGCGATAATACAGGCGTTGTAGGAAAGCTCGGAGATGGTCAGTTCTTAAAGCGGGAGACTTCCAAGATCCTGACTGGCCAAATGGGAAGAACGGCATCTGGCATGAAGAAGGGGGAGTGGAACTATTGGATGTAAATTATGCTACTAAACTTATGATTTATTGTTTATTTTTTTTTATATTCACGAGAACTTCATAAGATTCGTCAAAACTGTGATGGCTTTCTGTTTTCATGTGTTCCACCTGGCTGGGTTATGCACGGAAAGTAACAAGTTATGTGCTCGTAGATGAAAGTTCAGAGCCAAGTTGTCATAAAATATGGAATAATTAACCGTCATTAGCTAATGAAAATAAACTAAAACAACCATTGCGTCATTCACTGCCCTAGATATACTTTGTGCCTCTGTACGTTATGGCATTATTTCCACCTTGGCCAAGCAGCACAGAGATCTTGCTCACATCTCTGTCCACTCTGGCCATTCCATTTAACATGTATGTTGTTTCCGATATTAGTTCGTCGCCATTGGAAAACTTCATTGGTAGTGGTCTTATTAGCTTTCCGGAGTATCCCGCCCCGTGTAGCACCCCCAATGTATCCGGCTTTGCTGCTGCCAAGAGCGAGATCAAGCCAAAGTCTTCACTGACAGGGCTTTTGGAGTAAAATAACAGGCGGACGGCAATTGCTACTAGCATAGCCAACGGTTGGATAATCAACATCAGGTATAATCTCCAACCCTCGTCCCATCTTTGTTTCAATGTTACACGAGTCAACTGGATGGCGGTATCTGCAGAATACACTTTCATCATTCCAGGATCCGTGACATCTTGAGCTTCAGAGCCATGAAGGGCAGTAATACGCGCCCACACAACTGAAGCGACAAGTGTTGCGTCATTTTTGATATACTCGCCGTACTTGGTAATGTTTTGCCACCTTGAGGGTGAATATTTCAGAAATTTGTAGTCGTATTCTGTCATGGCTGACGAGAACAAGGCACCGATAGCCAGGTGAGTATTCTCAAGGCCATTGTAATAACGTTTACCTGGAAGTACAGTGGCGTTGATTAAAGAGACCGAGTCTTGAGTGATTCTCCATATCCCTTGCACTGCTTGTCGATGCAGATTGTATTGACCAACTTCAGATCCAAATGATTCGTTGCGTAGGTCTGTCCACCATGAAATCCAGACAGTGGTGTAGGTTGAGCCGTCGGGAATCATCATCCCGAACCAGAATGAAGTATTGTAGACAAAATTTTGGTATGCATTGATATCAATACCACCAGCGTTTACTTGGTTGGTAAAGTTTGCATCGAGTTCGTCTCTTGTGTACATCAAGGTATTGTTGAGCGAGCAAATCGTGGCATTGACTGTGGCTGTAATGTCTTTAAAATCGCCCGTGCCAAGGCCACTCTGAATGTTTTGAACATCTTTTGCGATCGGCCCATCTAACATTACAGTCGTGTCGCTATTTTGGACAAACATGTTGAACCCATACGTTCGGTTAAATCCGGGGTCGAACAACCAAGACGAGGTCGCGTTGACGAATTGGGATAAACCAAACCCAACGTGCTGAATGCCAGGAGGACCGGTGAGCCCATAAGTTAGGGTTTGGGGTTTCAGTTCCATTGTACTCTCTCCGCCGGAAAATATTTTGTATGCTGCACCGAAGCCAAGTGGAACCGCGAGCAACACGAGTACAATAAACCGATAGTACCAGCTGGAACACTCCGTGATCGGGTTACAAAACAGAATCGTGTCAAGATTCTGCAAAGTGGTTGGTCTTTGGACAGTGGCACCCTTGCTGGTTTCAATGCATAAAAGAAGTCGCTGCAGGGACTTTCGGGCGCAGAATCCCATGATGGAAATACAAAAGCCAAGAATGACGAGTTGGTAGGTTTGGCCAAATCGAACAGCCACATACCTTGCGCCAACAGTTACGAGAGAAAGGATGCACGTGGCCAGGCATGTGATAACAAGCAGGAATTCTTTCCAATCCAACAGTCGTTTTCTCGTTGGTATTCCCCACGCAGGCACAACAAAGTTGCCGACTTCAGCTGGAGCCCCGCTTGGTGGAGGGGGTTCGAATCCCGTCTTGGGCACGAAATGGCTTTCCAGCTGAATTACGTCCATATCTTGTTGGAAAGATGATTCTCGGGGGCTAGTTTGCGGGTATTCATCTGGGTTGTATATTTTAGCTGTCGAAGAGGATGGATCGGGCACATCCCTGTTCCCATGTTGGTGATCGATCCCCGAGTATTCGCCCTTTAGGCGGCTGAATATGCCGGGACTCATACTTGACGGTGTTAGTTCAGTTCGTAGGATGGCTAGTTTGGTGATTGGATGATTCAGCAGGTGTAGACACTGATCCTGTTGCTACTTTTTGGCCGTTGGTTGATGTGGGGCCATCCGCGAGAAAAGCGATCAGCGAGATGAGACACGCTAAAATGCCTTCGCCAATCCCATGGCTTGAGTATGAAACTCCGGGGATGAAGGCTGAGCTTTGATTTTCAGCTCAATGATGCTTGTGTTCTGGAGAGATGTCGCGCCGAACTCGTTTCCTTCCAGATGGGATGCCAGGCAGCCACAGGTGCGCGACTTTGCCCTCAGTGAATATTTTTTTTCAGCTCGCTGCATTCAGCCGCAGACTTGGTTGAAACAGGGCGCGTATTTGTTGGGGATGCAATTCTTGGCCGCACAAGATTACAGGCCAATCACAACTCGCAACTAGACGCCGTCAGAATCACTGTTGCACAATTTTCGGTGAAGGATATCTGGAGAGAGAAGACCCTGAGATTATCCTCCACTCCAGCCGGTGTGTCAGATGCGCTAGCCTGGAACGCCTTGGCCCTGCTGCCGTGCCTCTTCGACTCCACATTTACACACGCCTTGTAGGAATTGGTTAGCGGTGAATTAAGTGAGAAATACTGCAGTTTGTTATGCCATTTTCATAATACCAGCAGCCACATAGGATGAAGTGCTTTCAATGCGACGCAGGATAAGTGGGGTGATTGAACCCAAACTTCGTTCCCAACATAACGGGAAGATGAAGATGCATATTTCGACCAAGCAAGATTTTGGATCGATTAATAATTGAGTAACATTGTTCATAAGTTTGGGTTAAGACATGTACCAATTTACCTCCAATTGCGAACGAGACCATTCCTCCGTATTTACTTACAAACCCTCCACAATCACTCCATTAATACGCGTCATTCCTCTAGGCATTCGAGGATCTCTCTTCTCCGTTGCAGTAAAATGCTTATGGTGAGCACGTTGCATGCGCCGGTTGTAGTGCTCATATGCAGTCATGCCGCTCGCATAATATTCGCGAAGGGGCGTCTCCGGGGTAATAAATTAGGGAAGGGTCGTCATTAGCTCGTCATTGTTCAACCCGAAAAAGAAAGGCAGCGAGTAACGTTCTCTCCCAGTTTGGTTACGCACTCGGTGTACTGTGCTAAGGTAGGCATCGTTGGTCAGTCGAGACATGATATCACCAAGATTGATAACGAAAGTCTGGGGCTCCAGCTTGGGTTTGATCCACTGGCCAGCAGCGTTTAAAACCTCTAGAGCCTCAACATCAAATGGGTCTTGGGCGATCATGGTCATGACTAATTTTCCCATGGTTAGTTCTCGTGTCTTTCGTGTGGTTCCCATACTTGTCTCACGTACATTGCACATCAGTGTGGGCTCCAAGACCAGTTGAATCATTGTCATCGGGAGCCTGTGGTGGATAGTAAAGACCTCGGATACCAGCAACGGGGTACGTAAACTTCTTGTCAAAATAATTTGAATTAATGCCCATGACGCTTGTCATGGTTCGGGTAAGTTTTCGCATCAAAGATAAACATGCAGCGCGGTATTCGCGCATCGCGGGCTTAAAGAGGGGGGTGTCTGCATCTTCGGGCCATAGATTTCCACGAAGAAGGACGGCAGGTTGAAATCCCGCTCCATCGGGGTCAAACTCAGGTTCATAAGCAGTAGTCGTGGACTCTTTGAGGTCTAAAACCCTAGTAAGTAATTGAATGTCCGTATGAGCATGATCGGGTCACTCACCACCCTTCTTAAGTCTGTCAACATTTGTGTAGTATGGCTCTTCGTATCCCATAAATGATCTGGACAAGGACTGATGCACCTTTTTCTTGGTTTCTAAGGGCAGAGAAAAGAACTCCTTCAGCCCAGCAAATGCACGCTCCACAATGGCCCAGTCAATGCCGTGGTTTTTTATAACGAAGAAGCCTACTCGGGTACATGCATCGCGTAAATCTTCAATCAACTTGTCCATATCCCCGGGCCTGGCATCCTCAGCAGTCAATGGAGAGAGGTCGATGATTGGTATCTGATCAAATTTGCCGCTGACACTATTGGGATCTAGGGTGCGTTCCAGACCTTGTGAGAGCACAAGTTTTCCATTGATAACGCCAGCGACACCTTCCTTGGGCGGTTCCACGAGAGGGGTTGCAGCAACAGCAGCCATACTTGGTGCTTTTTTGGACAAAAGTAGAGGCACGAGAAAATACCAAAATTCGGCCTGGTGAAATGAAATCAATTTTGCGATGGTGAGTTGCCTCTATCTTCGTCTATCTGAATGCGGCAATTTCTTACTACCAGGGATATTCTATCCGATTAGCGAACGTCGTCGCGAACGAATGTGCGTGTACGTGACATTATCAGTCTGCACGATTAGCGCCCAGGTACGTGCATCGCGTCTGGTGACCATGATGGCAAGCCACTGGCCAGGGCTTATCAGCGGGGCTGAGCGCGTTAGTGGTGGTGTAGGGTAATGTCGGCTGGCCGTTCGGCCATGAACAATTCGCCGTAGCATGGCAATTGAAAACAGCAAAGATGGCTTTCCTTGGGTAACATTAGTCCCGCTGCACCTATGGATATATAGTGATAAGAAATTACCACACTGAGACGGTTTGGCACCATCTTAGTTGGCCCTCAAACCGAACCACCAAAACACACCCCGCCGTACCGAGTCCAATTGAATCAAATCATGGGTCTCTTATCCGTATCCGGCCCTTCCCCAAGGCAGGTCAATATTCTACTCATCAACCCAAACTCGACCGAGTACATGACGGAGGCTTGCCTGCGCAGCATCGAATCAACTTTAACTCCCGATACAACTGTTTATGGCTTCACCTGCCCCAAGCCGGGACCGAGCGCGATTGAGAACAATGTAGACTCGGTGCTCTCAGCAGCCGAATGCTTTAGGGCGCTAGCCTCATTTCTTCGGGAGCCCGACACCCCGCGGATTGATGCTTTCTTAGTGGCTTGCTTCTCTGCACACCCTCTCACACCAATGCTGCGCGAGGAGTACACACAGCCGACGATTGGCATCATGGAGGCCGCGCTGTACGCAAGCCGCATGTGCGGTGACCGCCTGGGAATCCTCACCACCAGCGAGCGATCCAGCGGACGACACGCCCATACGGCGATGGACCTGGGCCTGGGCAACTTTTTCGCGGGCTGCGAGACAGGCCACGTCTCGGTGCTGGAGCTCGAGTCCAAGCCCAAGGAAGAGGTGTACGCCGGGCTCACGAGCGCGGCCAAGAAGCTAGTGGCCCGGGGAGCCGACTGCGTGTGTCTCGGGTGCGCGGGCATGACGGGCATGTACGAAGCGTGCGGGGAAGCTGTGGGGATGAAGGACGGCCAAGTCATGGTTGTCGACGGCGTCGCGGCCGGGGTGCATTTCTTGGCCGGGCTTGTCCGCCAGGGCCTCTCCACGGCCAAGTCGGGTGTCTATCGACCCGCTGCCCCCGCCCGGGAGCGGCGAGGTCAGGATTGGCTGTAGTTTTGAAAAGATTAATATATTTATTATGTGTTGTCATCTGTCAAGTGCGAGTCTAAAAATGCCTCTTCCTGTCTTGCATTCGAGCATGCTCGGCCAGTCCCACCACTCCATAATGTAGAATGTTCAGTAAAAGCAGGTCGGCAGCTTCTTCATCCGCCAACCACGTCATGATCTTGTCTAAATTTTAAACAAAAACAACTTTACCAAATAATACGCAAAATTTAGACAAAACTTTTATTAAAAGACTCATCGCACATTACTTCTAACCAACTGGTATCATATATCCGTGGCTCCCGCTGACCATCACCACGGTGACTCTCCTGCTGTGCTGCTATCACAATTTCGCAGAATTCATCCATTTCTACCCATACATCATTATATACCGAAGAGGTTCGGTTCGTGCCATCATTTTGGGACTGGTATGCTGCCGCCGATACAATGTTTAGGTCGGACGCATCATCATCAATAGTGAACCCAAACTCATCCACCCTCCTTCGGCTTGATTTGCCTCCAATCGTCTTGAAAGAGTCTGTAAGAATTTTTTGTATCCGTTCAAAAGACTTGGAGCTTTTCGATGAGTGGCTCTCGCCAAGGAGACTAGGAGCAAAGCGCGCGATGAATTGCTTCATTGTTGGAAGGGCCGCACAAATAACAACCAGCTGTGACTCTGTAAGACTATTATGCCAAGTTAGCCGGAGTAAATGCACAATTTTCATGGAGGACACACGTTATTAGACCAGTGCTCGAATATTCCCAGGTGCGATCGATAGTGTGGAGGCTAGGAAGTAAAGTAACCACTCGTGCGGCTGCAGTAATCATGGTTCTAATATAAATGTTAGAAGTGAAGACTGGGTCATTATCGGCTTCCAGGCGAATTACTCACATTGCACCAAGGGAAAAGAATAGTACAAGAGCAACTTTCTGCCGCGTTGGAATTTGCAGCTTAACAATCATCGGAATCGGCAAGATAAGAAGCCCTAGATCAGTAAAAAGACCAAAGGCGGCCCTGGCGATATAAAGGGCCGGTTGGTTGATACAAACTCCTGGTAGAGTTGGTATCCAAGTTTTCTGGATAGGTCGGCAGTTGAGCAAAACTATGATGAACACGATAGCGTTGTAGCTGGCTACTAGAAAGATTGATATCCCGTTGGCCCATTTCCACCAACGTTTGGGTGAAATATGATAGTAAAATAATCCCAATGATGTTTTGCAAAGGCCAGTTGTGAAAGCATTCAAAGCACTGACTACTAGGAGCATCTATGATCCTTGTTAACTTATCTATAACTCGCAGTACACAAAGAGTGATGGGCTCTACCTTGGCTGCATGTAAGGCCCTCATAATCGGCATTTCCCATATATGCACTCCAGTGACCTTCGTTGCGTAGCCTCCTAAAAGAGAATCAGTCAGAATCGGCCACGATGGACAAGTTTCTCAGTGAAGGCCTACTAACATGCTCGATGGCTATGACCATCGAACTTAAATATCCAAGTATAAGGAATACTAAAGCCGTTGAATATGAGTCAAGCGGTACAACACGGAGAGGTTTTACCTAATTGAGCATCGATTTTATGCAGTATTCTCAATTTGACATATATATACTGTGCCAAACAGAGACTGGAAAGGGTGACAGTAAAACCGAACAAGAAGTATGCGATCGCGTAATGCTGTTGAGTCGGATGGGCCAAGTTGACCTTGTAACCGGGGGGGCCAGCTAGTACTGCGACCCCGTCGATGAATACAAAGCTATAATCGGAGGACATTTAGCTGGGCGCGGGGCACGGGCTTGCATGGCATCTGGGCAATATTGCTGGAGGACTCAGAATGGAGAAAAAAAACCCCCATCAATGGATTTCAGCAATGCCGATGCAGGAGAAGAAGTAGGAGCAGCAAGGACAGGGAGATCCTGACACCATCAACGAGGCAGCGGGCTGTGAGGTATGTATTTGTGGGCAAAAGTCGGCACTTCCCGCACGGAGGGATGGATCATGACGAGCAAACACCTCACCTGAATCAATGGACAAAGCCACTTGAACTTGTCACCGTCGCAAGTGTCCATGCTCAGAAAATAGCCTTAACTTGATTTCGGGGTGGTGCTAGCGGCTAGCGGGCAACAGCTCCACGAGCAGCCAACCGCAGCGGCTGTCGGAGGATTCCAAGACGACGGCGTTTGAGCCATCAGTCGATCTATCCGGATTGATGCTAGCGGAGAGTTTTCTCAGTAAATCGCCTGTCAACCTAGCGGAAGCTTGGCGCTCTGTCCGAGCTACAGGGCACGGGCGTTGTTTACCCGTGTGCTCGGCCTGGGCCTTGCTAGTCACCGCATCCTTTCAGTCGAGATACGGTTTAGGTTTCCATGACTAAAATGGCACTTTTCAGGTGTAGATCCAAATAGGAGCTTTCTTGAGCTAAATACAAACATAAATTAGTTGCTGACTTACTCCTTTCTAATTCTTCGTACTACACACCAGCTGTCGCAGATCAGAGAGTTGGGTCAGCAATCAGTTTCTAATCCTCATTCTGAGACTCGTAATAGTACGCGAAGAGTAAACCACATTTCCGTAGCAGTGGAAGAAATGTAGCAGCCCCTGAAGCTCCGTGACAGCTAAGTGTTGACCGATGGGGGTGGTGTCTACTTTTAGCCCAGATGTCCAAAGTAAAACACACTAAAACGCCCTTCGGAAGAAAAACATGTTCTGCTCGTGCACGCGCACGCGTTCCACGGGGAACCTATCCCGTGCATGTATTCTTAGCCTAATCGCCTACTTGATGGACTTTGCACCTGTCTGAATCCTGCGCTATCCTATCATACGACTTCTTTGATGGGTGTCGCATCATTAGTTTTAATTGAAGTCGCGATGAGAAAAAAAGTCGCCATCTTTATTAGTCGCTATCGTTCTATCTATACTCTCCCGTTGATCCAAGGTGGAAGAAACGAGTTGCGTACTCTTGGTTACACAGTATTGACGGAACTAGCCCACTCGTGCCTAGTAGTAAATATTGGAGATGTCGATCATGAATTTGGACCAATATCCATTTCCGACTTCCTGCACATCCATATTAAAAATCCGTTGCAAGGCGCACACTATGGTGTCATTAGCGCCAAAAGCTTGATGAACTACTGCGCGGCGGAGCTCTAGACCACTGTCACAGAAATCTCCTAAGCAAGCCAGAGCTAGCAGATTCCAGAGCCCTAGTTTCAGCCAATACTAGCACGAGGAGAGTTTTGACATGGAATACCACAGCCTTGGTTTTTTTCTGGCATCGACGTGCTGCGCTAGCCAAAATTGCATTGGGTGTGTTTTCTTTAGCACTGGCCCCCCCTGTGGCTGATGGCGCAGCGACAGTTACATTTATGACCGGCTAGTTGAGGTGAAAGGTGGCACACCTTTTCGAGCTCAAGGCTAGGTTTGTAGCTATGCGTTGGTGTGTGTCATCACAGTAGCTCAAATCTACATCTTTGACTGAGCAACCTTTTAGCTAAGCTTGCCCAGAATATTCACACAAAGCACTAGCTACGAGCTTGTTTTTGTTATTTCCCAATCTTGTTCAGACTGGCCAACAAGCATTGCGCATTGCTCAAGCTACCAGAGAATGAATTCCTCTCGGATATCGCATTCTCTACAGGGTAGGGATAACTAAAATCCACTTTCGAAGTTCATGGGCCCAGCTCCGATGCGGCAACCATCGCAATGGTTGCTTGTACAGTACCTGCCACCACTATCGAACCGATCCATGCTAACCATGCCGTTCTCGAAAATCTTTTGCAATATCTCCACGCCGATACCGCTCTCATGCTTGATTTGCGGCGGCTTCCACAGGCTACAATCCATAACGAGACCAAATTTCGTGACATTCGGGGACATGGCGTTGCAAAAGATGGGGATTTGCTAAACTTCCCTAGATATACAGCATCATCATTTACCAAGTATGCAATGACGATGAAGATTTATTCAATTTATAATAACCGCCATTACTAAATCCATTTTGCAAGCCAAATCAAAAGTTTGATGGTTCTTTGCCCTGTCAAAGGCCAAGACTTCAGCGGACAGCTGGGGTTGTGCAGCTCATCAAACATTGGCCCTAGTGGCGCAAAACCATGTCGCGTTCACCCAATTAGGTACGTGGAAGTGAAACAACATCAGGCAGATTCGAATTGGTGGCCAGCCCGTGATCAAATCCAAAAGATAAGACGAATCAAACATTTGAAGAATTAATGGATGCAAGGCTGCAATCTGTGTAATTTGCTAAAATCTTTCTCTCGGTCTGATTTCCTTCTTTTTCTTTTCTTTTTTTTTTTTATTAACATAGCTCTCCATTTGATGCTTTTGAGAGCGAAATTCCAAAATGCGCCTCGTCTTGCATGACTAGTGTGGCTGACTGCATGAACCTGGTATGGCTAACTGCGCCACCTCAGGGGAAACCCTTTTATTGAAGTCGTCTGTCAGATTTGAGCTGTGGTTTTTCATCTCACTATGATGAAAAACTTCGGCCATGCCTCTCGTTTGCAACATCAATCTCACGGGTGTCGAGCACTGCCCTCACGATGACCCTACTTCAACCAGCCAGGATGTTGTCGCATGTCCGACTTGCGACCTTCTACGCACCATCACTCAGTTGGATTTCGCCTATAACAACATCAATGTTCATAATGAGCTGGCATCACAAGTATCAATTTCGCACATCAGAGAGATGATTCGCCTACCTGAGTTGAAAGAGCTCATGCTACCCTTGGAGATAACCAACTTCCGGACCCTTCCTTGCAAAATCAAGGCAATTGCTACACTGAACCGAAAGTCTATCCAGGTCAGATTTTCCAAGGTTCCCAGCATCGACCCACTATGTATGATACCAAGTCTTGTATCCCAGCCTTTCATTGACTCTTCTAACAAGACATTTTCTACATAGGGCAATCACATGAAGAAAAAATTCACATTCTAAAATTATGGTTACAAAATAGCTTTGATAAACACGTCGGACCAATTTATAAGCAGCTACAGAATGCCAACCCAGAAAATCTGGAAGATGTGCCGCTACCAACCAGAATTCTTGATCTATTACCAACCGACTCCTCAGATTCAGATCTGCGCTTGAAAATCCCTCAACCCGATACGAAAGGTCGATATATGACTCTCAGTCATCGTTGGGGCGAATATCACAAGTTACGGCTTACTCGTTCCACTATAGAATCATTCCAGAATCGTATATCTTTCAAATCCCTACCCAGAACGTATAGAGATGCGGTAACTCTTGTTCGGCGGTTAGGCTTTCGGTATTTGTGGATTGACGCCCTATGCATCGTGCAAGATGACTCAGACGACTGGCTGCAAGAATCACAAAGAATGTCGGCGGTCTACAATAATTCGTGTTGCACTATTGCGGCTCACAGTGCAAAGGATGACAATGATGGATTTCTTTTTGAATCCTTTTATTACAAACCAAATTCCACAAGGTACAGCCATCTAAATACTAGAGGGTGGGTATTTCAAGAAAGGGCATTGTCCAGGCGCATTCTTCATTTTTGTGCCGCCAAAGTATTCTTCGAAGATGCTTCGGGTATTTGCACCACTGATTGGTGCAGCACTACAGATATATTCAAGGTGCTTCACTCGGGATATTATCCACTACAGGGACCCAAGCCCGACTTGGAAGACTTTGCAATCTCATCCGGATGGTATAAAATTGTGGAGGCGTACTCGAGCTGCCAACTTACATATGAAACCGACAGAATCCCGGCTATAGCAGGTCTAGCTAAATACTATGTCCAGTTGGACATGGAAAACCAATTCATGTGGGGAGTATGGAGCAAGAGTCTTCATCAGGGACTTTTATGGGTTGCAACCAGCACCACCCCCAGAGAGAATTTGGCGGGATACATGAACACAAATCCACCTCCTTCTTGGTCCTGGGCACGATGGCAGGGTCGCATAAGCTATCCGAGACGTCTTCTAAATTGCACGCCACGATTTGAGGTCATGAAAATTGATACTCATTTGGAAGCCGCAGATCAAATCATCAGCTCCCAGGACCTAGGGCATTCCTTGTTTCTAAAACTAAATATTCTGGAAATGCTTGATGTCCACCTTCATGAAACATCAGTCAGGTCTCGCCGAGCTTTGGATTTCAATGAGCAGCTCACACAACTCTTTACCTTCGACTCTCTGGAAGCTAAACGGGGCAACACATGGATCTCATTGGATCATCAACGGATAGGAGAAGTTCACTTTCCTCAATTAACTCTTGCCCTCATAACGGAGAACAAGGAAACAGAGCGCTTCTTTTGGGAAGATGAGGACAAACCACGGGAGTCCGTATATTTTCTATTCTACTTTCTCCTATTATGTAAGGTTGTTGGTGAACCTGGAAAATATCGACGAGTAGGGCTTGGGGCAAGCCAGTCTTCTCTTTTGTGGTGGGGTAAGCAAGAGGAGGTAATTGAAATAATCTAGAACTAGTAGATCTATCATCAAAAGTTGTTTTTTTTTTCTTTCTCTTTTTGGCCATTGAATCTAAATATTGTCCGAGTCTTAGCAAATCAAGAATTTTTCCTAAAATAAATAAAGCTATCTAGCTAGGTAAGAAATTGTGCTGAGCTGCCACAACACGCATTTATTTGTCATATGCTCATGGCTTTAACTGTTGCTTCGAGGCTTAGTTAAAATTCACAACAGGATAGGATATTTTGTCTGAATACCATCTCAAAATATACCTTTCTCGTCTACCATTCAATATACTGCAGCCGTTTCCCAAAACTATTGAGATGCACTATCTGACAACCTATGATATTCCCGACCAATGCTATTCGCACTTTGACTCCAGGCCCCATCGATATATCTCGACTTGGAAATCGTGATGTATAATCTCGTTTTTGATAAGTCAAGCAAGGCTCTTTCAAGGTGCGGTTGACTGGCTGCCCAATTATATGGCCCATGGCCATCTCACTTGGTCGAACATTCGTCTCTACGCCTTTGTGAACTAAAGTGTCGACAACATCTCCGTATTCAGATTCTATTGCCCATGTCATTAATTCTTGTCCCTCATCATGAGTTAAATCAAAATATTCCGGTTCCCATTCTAGGAATGTAATGATGTCCGATGGTGAGAATCGCCTGAGGAGTGCATCCAATGGTCTCATCTCTATGATCGCAGCGCCAAGGTCTGCACCATACTGCACCAGCAGTTTCAGGATGGGCATCGGATTGGAAAGCTCAAATGCGACATCCAATGGTGTTTTACCATCTTTGTTCTTCCCGCGAGTATCACATCCGCGGCTCAATAAAAGCTCGACCATTGCCTCATCCTTGGTAGGGATTGCGGCAAACAACGGATTTTCATTGTCAAATCCGCGGACTTGTACACCGTACTCGATCATGTTCTGGACGATATCAACCATTCCTTCGCGTACTGCGTAAATAAACGTTGATTTATAATCATCCAGACTCCATATTTGGCTTCCCAAGTTTATGAGTATTCGAAAAGTGCAGGCTCGACGGTGTATAGCTGCGACTTGTATCAGGGACTCCTCATTTTCCGTTCGCTCCGTAATCTTTGCTCCCTTTTCTAATAGAAGTCTAAGAATTTCATCTCTGTTTTCACGAACTGCTGTAATAACAGAAACCTTTAATGTTTGAGGAGAAATACCACCAGAGCCTTCATAATACTCAGTAATCAGTCTCACAATAGGCTCATGACCTTCTGAGACGGCGGCAACCAAGCCTTCAGCAAGATATTCTTCGCATCTAGCGTGCAGCTTCGTTTCAAGAATCAGACGTAGAGTATCTGCATGCCCAGACCTAGCCGCCAGAGTGTATGTCATTTTTATATCCTCTCCAGACATTGAAGCCGTAAGATTTTGCAAAAGCAATGAAGCAATACTCGTTTGGTGGTTTTTAATAGCATTAAAAAGGTTTTCGAGTGAAGGTTCTTTCATGACCCTCGCATAGTCAAGTACCTCAACCAAGCAGTGTATCATCTCAGAACCGCGCATAGGATCTTCTCTGTTCGAATGACCATCGCTACCAGCCGTTTTGAAACTCTCGAGAGCCTCTTGGACCACATCTGGCTTGGGGAATTTGATTTTCTCGATGTATTCCATAAAAGACGCATCAGCGCCCCTTTGCACCAAAAGCCGGACAAGCTTACAGTGCTTGATATTTATAGCGTTGATGAGTGCAGTTTGACCCTCTACATCTTTTGCTGCAACATTCACACCATGTTCCAAGAGGACCTGGCTAATTGCAACGGAGGCATCCACTCCCGAAGCAAGCCAGTCGCCTTCATCTTTGGGAGTGCGCAAATACCCAGATGACACCATGTGCAAGGCCGTTTGACTTTTTGAATCTGTTGCGTGTATGTCTGCACCGTGGCTGAGTAGATACCGCACCACATCCCCCATCCTCTGAAGTCTTTCGTTGCCTAATCGAGTGCGAGATGGCCAGTCCAAGCTATCCCTTCCATCTTCAATAGCATTATCAGCCACAACATGGATTGGTGTCTGTTCATTAAAATCACGAGAGTTGACATTGGCGCCATGCTTTGTAACCAACAGCAATATGGTGGATATTCGTTCACCATACGCAGCATGGTGCAAGGGTGTCCACCCATATTTATCCTGCTTTTCAACGCCTGGTGCTCGACTCAGAAGTAGATTGATGATGGTGTCATGACCAAGACCGGCGGCAATGTGTAACGCAGTCTGCCCGTCATTGTCTGTGATGCTTGGATCAACACCCTTATTCAGAAGAATTCGAACAATTGAAACATGATTCTTCAATACAGCCAAATGAAGTGATGTCGTTCCTGAATTGGTTGAAACTAGCAGCGGCGCTCCGGCCTGGATTAAGCGCTCGACAATAGCCTTATTTCCTAGCATACTAGCCAAATCGAGGGCAGAGTATTTGAACCGTGACTCACTTATTCCAATAGATGTAGAAAAGTCTCCTTCAGGGGTGTCTTCAAGTCTAGCCCTCTTTTCCACAAGAAGAGTAACCATGTCGAGTCGATTTCTATGTATGGCCAGGTGGAGTAGAGTTCTCCCTGTGCCCAACTCTCTCCATTTAATATCGGCCCCGGCATCTATGAGAAATCTCGCCGTTTCAGTGTGATCACCATCCACCGCCCTGGCAAGGGGAGTAAATCTAAGACCATCATATGCGTGAACATCAGCCCCCAGGTCCACTAATCTTTTGATGACACGACAGCATCCATGAACAGCGGCCCAGCCCAGGGCCGTTGCTTTCCAGTGTATGTCCGATTCTGAGTCCAGAAGCAGAATCGCAACATCTTCAAATTTGTTTGCCACAGCGATCATAAACGGGGTTTTAATATTGTATACGCCGTCATGTTTTTCACGTATTCTCTCCAAAAGCATCTCAACTAAAGTTCGATGTCCTCCATCAGCAGCAAGGTCGAGCGCTATTTGCGCTTCTCCAATTTCGAGTTCATCATCAGTATAGAGGAGTGTTTCGCATACCTCTAAGTGGCCGTTATATGCAGCCAGTTGTAGAGGCGTCATCCCAGCGTCACCGTCAATACTGATTTCTCGACTTGCACCTTGACTGAGAAGATCTGTCACAACTTTCACATTGCCAACGGCAGCAGCCCATAGAAGCCAATAGTCACGTATAACTGGAAGTTGATCAAGGTCGCTCGTCTGACTAATGAACGTACTAATGACTTTAAATCGTTCTTCTGTGTCGCCATAAAGAAGCTCATCAGTGGCGTAGCGAAGGAACTCGTAGCTTTGTAGGATTCGTTTCGATAGTTGAGTTGGTCGAAGGCGATTTTCTTGATTTCGAGACATGATTACATCCCCTTGGTCGAATCCCTCCAGGGCCAGATAATTCCAGCACACCTTCAAGCTCTGCATGCCCGAATTTTGTGGGTTAACATGGTATGGAGATGTATGATCCAGTCTCGATAAGAATTCCTTTGCAGTTTGGTGAATGAGACTAATCGTGTCGTTTTGGGAATCATGGTAGAGTATAGGGCCACAAGACTTGAATATATCTGCGAATCCAGTCAAAATTTCTTCAGAAGGCACCATTCCGTCACTTGCTTCGCCACTGCTAAGCGCAAATGCCGTAGAGAGCTCTGTCACGGTCATAGGCCGGCGAGATGTCACAATCCACTGGAGTACCAATGCAGCATCGACCTGGTCCTCTTCAACGATGCTATCGAGAATTCTTTGGTATACATCAAATAGACTAGAAGGAATTTTCTGTAGTTTTTCTTTGGCTCTGTTAATTGTCTTGGCCGCTGCGATATCCTTGAGGATGAGAGAAGGCCATAAGAATGTATCACCGGCTTGGTTCTTCAGGTTGTTTTTAATGTCGTTGGCGAATTTGAGTGGATATTTTTTCCTTTTACCAATATTATCAACCATACTGTCAATATATTTGCTTATATCATCATGAATACGAGTAGGTTCAATGTAGAGTCGTTCCGCTGCATGCTCGTATTCCAGAAATTCTGGTTCTGGTCTACCAGTGATGAGGATTCGGAGATTACTCGACAAATCCAGTTCAGTCATCAAGTCAAGCAGTTGAGACTGAGAGGATTTATCACACTCATCAAGAGCATCAATAACAAAATATGCTCGCAAATTGGTGAATTCGATAATCTGCAGTATCGTTCTCCATAGTATATCCAAATTGTTGACAGCATCGCCTTTTCTTCTTGCATAATCTTGCTGAATGATGCTAAAGGAGTCTGGTCTAGATTTTAAGATCTGGAATAGAATACTTCGTAGAATATTAGTTGCTGACCTTCTATATTCATCTTTGAAATCGCAGAGGTGATATACGAGCATCATGTTCGAGTTTGTAGAAACCAATTTTTGGAGTTCTTCGATGAGGAAGCATGCATCAACCGTCTTTCCGCTACCAGGGGCGCCGATAAGCCAAAGAATTTGCAGATGGTGCCCATGCAACCATTCCACGTATTCTGGTCGCTTGAGGATCCAGTTGCAAGTTCCCTCAATTCGGCCGCCGCTTTGTCTATTTGTGCGAGAGAGATCATCATGTGGATCTGTGGTAAAGAGAAGCTCAAGAAAGGTGTCAAGCTCTGTTGTTGAACAGGTCAGTGAAGAATCGATCATCAATATGGGCGTTCAAACTCTACCCCTCTGTTCAGACGACTCTTCTGAGTGACCCGTACCAAAATTGGCGTTCAAAATCCCGCCTTGCGATACACTCACACCTGCGAGGATATTTTGGCCAAGAATCGGCCCACGGAAATTTGTCTCGCTCATGGCGTGCAAAGTCTACATGGCCTTCGATACCAACTCACGAAACCGAGTATATTCATGGAGGTTATAGAAAGCTTGACTCAAAATCATCC
The DNA here is from genome assembly GCA_020809705.1 of Calonectria ilicicola. NCBI lineage: Eukaryota > Fungi > Ascomycota > Sordariomycetes > Hypocreales > Nectriaceae > Calonectria > Calonectria ilicicola. The sequence goes on along the minus strand of CP085834.1, from coordinate 732,156 downwards.
CATCAGTTTGATGGTGGTAAGAAATTTGCTAGGCCTGAGAGTCTAGCAACCCCTCCACGCCCGGATCCATCTAGCCCCCAAAACACCTGCGACGATGACCCCCTGCACAGCTTGACATTAACTGGGTCCGGAACATCAAATATCCGTGCTTACTTGAAACCAATTACTTTGGCTCGGTCATGACGGACATCGAATAACTTGAGAGTAATCAGGGCCCAACGTACTACATGGCCCGATCACTAAAGAGAAATGGAAGGGAGTGAATACAGCTCGCACGAAAATAGCCAATTAGATGGCCATGATGGTAGGGAAACTTTGGCATCTACATCCCAGCCAGCCAAACCTCCGAGGCGATTCCATGCCAAGACACGAACTGGCTGTAATGTCTGCAAAAGGCGAAAAGTAAAGGTCTGAGATTCACCTGCTTAATTGCTGCATTCCACTTTTTTGTATTTAATCCGCTCATTTTCCGCAACGATTGCTTACTCAGGTGCTTGCAGTGCGACGAACAACACCCCAGCTGTCGGAACTGCATTAAACGTGGAGTAGAATGCAACTATGAAATGACCCATCAGCTTTCGATTCGGTCCAGCCCAAACGCGGAACCAGATGTTAATTTGACTGATCTAGAGCTCCTTCACAATTTTACAACCATGACTTGTAATACAATGGTCGAAAATGCGGTCATCCGGAATCTGTGGAAGTTTGGCATCGTGCGCATGGCCGTGGAGAACAAGTACCTCATGCGTGGCATCCTTGCCGTTTCCGCACTTCACATGGCCCATCATCGCCCACAGGAGAAACATCTATACGTGGCGTATGCTGTTCAACAGCACCGGATCGCGAGTCAGATGGCGGTAGAACTCATGGCAGATATCAAGCTAGAAAACTGCGAGGCCCTTTGGGTCTTTAGCATTTTGACAATATACTACGGTAAGACCATTTCTCTTCTCTGACAGACGAACACACATATTTCCAGGCACTAATTGCAGGTAGCCCTAGGAAATCCGAAAGAGGACAATGCCAAGCTAATGACGGGGGCCAAGCTGTTCCCTGATTGGCTATTTCTTCTTGACGGTATCCGTCCTCTACTGGAGACGTTCTCATCCGAATCCTACACGGGTGTTTTGCACCCAATCCTTGATCGGGGGAGGAAAAGATGGGAGGCTTCACATGCACCACAATACGCAAAGTCCACCATCCTTGAGGATCTCGAGTCATGTATCAGATCTACTGTCGATGATCAACACCTAGTTGAGATATACTGCAGGGCAATCGACGAGTTGTGACCTCACCTCAGCTATACCCTGCTGGCTCCAAACCAAACCCTGGATACAACTGATGCGTTTGTGTGGCACTACACGTTGGACGACGAGTTCATCGCGCTTCTGCAAGCCCCGGCACAAGAAGCAGTGGCCATATTTGCTCATTTTTGCATCATGCTCAGTCGGGCTCAGCGTAATTGGTGGCTTCAAGGATGGGACACGTTTCTCATCTCAAGAGTGTGGGAAATTCTAGACGCGGAGCACAGGCTATGGATTCAGTGGCCGCTGGAAGAAATCGGGTGGGTTCCACCACCGTCAGGTGCTAAATGTTGATCGTTTCTTTTTATGGCATAGAAATAGCGCTTCTCATTGGTTAGATGTGCTTAGTCAGCAGCCTCCTCTTCCCACTGGTGCTCTTCCTACCCTGAAGCGAAAAATGTATGAGAAGCAAGTAGAAGTACTGCGATTAGAAGTAGAAATCGTTTCCCTTTAAACTACTTTCCAAAATGGCTTAGATTCCGAGGGTTTTACTTCCTTTTCGACGTCTTCTAGTTTGGGAATTTATCATTGCTCATCCTTGAATTTGTGACATCATCGAGTGAGTACGGCTTTTTCTCGTGCTTTGAGATCTTGTTGTAGTGGCAATTGAATATTCATTGGATAGGTGATTGATGAAATTCTGATCCCAACAGTAGACTAATGTCATTTTACACGTAATTAATACCACAGATGGAGCAGCTTAACTCTGTTGCACTTATTCGTCGGGGTGCATGCCAGCGCAGATGTTGACGCGTCTCCTGGCGTCAGACGACTCCACAGAAATTCGGACATTTTGCACAGAGCCCGAATTGTCCTTTCAGCCCCGTTTTATGGAGGCCATGCGCCACAGCACCAGCCTGCACAAGACCTGGTTTTGAATCCACCCGAGAATAAACGAAACGTCTCGGATCTATGCGAGAGTGTCCGGCGATGTCCAAATAAGACACAGATTATTTATAAATATCGTACATGATGAAAGATATAATGTGACATCTCGCATCCTCATTGTTGTCAATGTGATCCTCATCAAAGACAAAAGCAATCCCTCCGTTCACGCTCCAATACTGAGCGACCACCAACGAACTTCATCATGGAAAGAATATCACCAAACCTCGTCTCTCGAGCTACCGAGGCCGATCTCAGCGACTTTCAATTATACCGATACACACCATCTCTTGAAGCTGCAATAGTTGCGGTTGTAATCTTTGCCATTTTGACAATTCTTCACGCATGGCGCATGTGGCGAGCACACACTTGGTACTTTTTACCATTCAACATTGGTGGCCTCTGTAAGGACGCATACACTGCTCTTTTAAATTTGGTTTAAGGTTAGAGACACTAATGATGATTTATTAATTTCAGTTCAAGTTATTGGCTACGCTGGTTGCATTTACTCCCACTACAACCCAGACGCCCTTGGTGGTTACATTATGCAAGCGCTTCTGATCCTTGTTGCACCCACACTTTACGCAGCATCCATTTACATGATCCTCGCTCGGTTAATCAGAAGGCTTCAAGCAGATCGCCTTTCTTTCATACCCGTCAGATGGCTCAGCAAGATTTTTGTCGCCGGCGATGTCGTCTCGTTGCTTATGCAAGCTGGCGGTGCTAGCATGCAGTCAATCGGCACTCAGGATTTGTTTAACACAGGGAAAACAACCATCATTGCCGGCCTCTGGGTTCAAATTGTCATGTTTGGGATTTTCATGGCAGTTTCTATCACCTTCCACTTGCGACTTCGCCGAAATCCCACAACGATGGCCAGAAATGTTGAGATCCCTTGGCATCGGTACCTGTATGTGCAGTACGGTGCCAGCCTTCTCATTCTCATTCGAAGCATCTTTAGAGTCGTCGAATATTCGCAAGGGAATGATGGGTATCTTATTTCCCACGAAATCTTCTTGTATATCTTTGATGCGATTCTCATGGCAGTGGTGATGACTGTTTTCCTTGTATGGTATGTAGATGGTCTTGTGCCGCTATCAACCTACGAGAAGGGATTCACAGAAGACACAAACAACACTGCTTCAAACTGTATAGAATTGGCATAATAAATATAGAAAAATTCTTTTGTGATACTGACTAGACCCGGATTTGGGTCATGGGAGGAAGCACTTTATTCCTGGTGTTGTTTCCCTGGAAAGTTGGGATGGGAGGGAAATAGGCTGGCTCCATACAAGACCTATAATGAGATAATCCCTCATAGGTATAATTAAGTTTGATCTATTATTACAGAGCTACCTGCTAGAACAGTTCTCGTGCGCTATAGAAGCATCCTCGTCATCTTGGCCGGACATGCCTTTCAAGCAGCCCTCGCAAAACCTCAAGTCTGAATATTTGCGACCAAGAAAATAATCTATGATGAGTTGGAATATCTTCCAAATACTTGAAAGCAAGACTATGTCATTGATCAACACAGACACAACAAGCGTGGGTATTTTCTTCTTTTTCGGAACCTGACACAAGTAGGTTGTTCGGATTACAGAGGGCCGGATCTCCAAATTTGACTTTGAGGCATCTAGATTTCTGAACGGGACCGTTGCCAAACCGATAAAATTTCTGATGCTCATGTTATCGCCCCATGTTGGCTCTCTCGTATTAATCGCCGTAAAATTGTCACTAAAGTAGGATAATAAATCTGGATCCACCAGAATATTTGGTCCGGATGAGTCTTGTCCGAGGTCAGCTAGCATGGTAAAGTAGAATGACTTGGCCAAGCTATCCGCGGAGATCCAAATTCCCGGGAGTGGAGTATTTGGGTCGCTCTCGTTGGCGTGCACAAGATTGGAGATCAAGTCAAAGTTGCCAAGACCATCTCGATGACAATAATATATAGGCTTTTCAACGCCATTATCACTGAAAGGTACGAAAAAGCAGCCTGCGTTGAAGAATTCGAGTGACTTGATACCTTCCGCGGAAGACGCATCGGATGTACTGCGAAGGAAGTGGGCAGTTCCCTTATAAATTGCTGGGGTATTGTCTGTCGTAAACTTTTCGTTTGCAATGTGTATATCGTTGGTTACTGCTATAGAATACCAAGCTAAAAGGGATTCACCCCACCAAAGGCTGGCCTTGCTGGTTTTGTTACGACCAACAAACGCGTAATTTACTCCGTATCGGTCTCGAGGGTTTGCTTCGTATGTCGTAGTTAAATTAACGTCGAACCAGCCATCGGGTGTCTCAATGCCGCAAGTAACCCAGGCGTTCAGTACACCACCCCATTGCTGATTTGCAATTTGGATTGCATTACGCTCAATACCCTGGAAGTCTATCGCAATTGCAGTGACCGAGCATTGTTGCAGAAAGTTATTCTGGTACGGAAATGAACCAACGAGAGTTGGCTGTGCGTCCTTGGAGTCAAGCTTCCAGATATTTGACACGGTGTATTTGAGAGCTGTATTGTTGGTATAGAACTTGGTACCTAGCGGAATGGTGGTTGGGGAACAGGTAGACTTTATATTTGCTGTTAGAAAGGATGGCCACCCCGCAAAGAAATTGGGGACTCCATCCGTTGAATTTGGATTGAAAGAATAGACAGTGGTCATCTCGTATCCTTGTGTTGCAATACCGACAAACGAGATTAACACGAGTGCGAATAGCCCTCCGACCACCACGGCTGGAGTAAACCATTTAAAAGGATATGGTCTACTAACTTTGTATGAAAAGTATGATGCATGCATTCCTGCTGCCAACTTGAGTTCGATAATTGCGTAAGGAGGGTGATTAAATCAAGATTGGAAGGGTTGAATTGCTGGGCTGACTACTTGATCGGGTTTCGCTTCCAGTGAGCCTTTATATTCAAAAAGAAAGACTCTAAAATTAGAAATAATTCAGGGCGCTTGGGTTCAAAGTCGGTGAAGAGCAAATCTGATATTTGATACGTTCGCAAGGCCCGAAATACAGGTGGCGGCGCCACAGCCTGATTCTTCGACGCCAGCCCGCTCACTGAAAAAGTTCTATTGGATATGCAACCGCCGGATCATAGCTCGAGGCCAAATATTCGACCAGAAATTTAAAGACAGATCTAGCGTATTGCATAAATGCATTGGCCTTCTACTCTTTCTTGTAGGATTGGCTCGGCTCGACCCTAGCGAGAACGACTCAAGATGGGGCTTAAGTTAGGCAACTTAGGAGTGGGCATCGACATACAGGCTACGCTTTGCCTTGCATTTCATAACGTAAATGGAATTAATTTCTGTAAATCAGGCGAGGTGCTTATCGGATTTGATCTATTCAACGCGGCCAGTGGAGATGGTGCGCTCGCCGTCTCTTGTCTGTGGTACGACAACTGCAAGTCAAAATATTTCCCGGATTTTCTGCCATTTGAAACGCCGCTGCATTTCACATCTTCCTTTCTCTTCGAACATAAAACAAAAAGCAAGACTGATTCAGAACACTGATATCGATTTTAGAGTAAAAGATTTAGATAACTTCTAATTTAGTTCTTTCGGCTCGGAGGAGTTTAGACACTTGAGAATGTGTGAGTGTTGGTACGGAGGAGGATCCCTGTCCCACTCCTTTAAAGTGCCCTTCCCAAGGAGTCTGCTCGACTCCCCGATTATTCTCGACAATAGAACCCTCGTTCCATGATGCCTCTGTGCTGCCCATGAACATCACACAAGAATCATCGGTCTGGTGGTCTAGTGGTATGATTCTCGCTTAGGGAAAACCCTACAGCATAGCCTGCGAGAGGTCCCGGGTTCAATCCCCGGCCAGACCCTTCTTTTTGCCCCACAGACTACCCGACGCTAGTTGGAGATGAGGCTGTCGTCGATTCAAATTCTAGACGGTGGCATAAGGCCAGTCGTTGTAGTTTTCATCCGGGGTTTCGTAAGGCCCGTAGTACACTGCGTGCCCCCGATCATTCTCAGCAAATGGGATTCCGTGTTTGATACGAAATACAACATCCTAATGAGTTAGCTGATGTGGGAATCGGAAAATAGTCATCTGTACTAACAGGGTTGGAAATAAATGGCCGACCAAATGTAATCAAGTCAATTTTGTTCTCCTTGATCAAGCTATCGGCTTCCTCCACCGTATACCCATCGTTGACCATCAGCATCGAAGGGCTGCCGGGGTACTTGATAAGGGGCCCAAATTCATCCAGCATGTCAAAACCTAGAGGAAGAGGATAGTCATCTGGGCGTTCAGGGACACCTACCCACCCCCCAGAAGCTGCTTTGAATTCAACTCCACGGCGGGAAAGATGGATGATTCCGACCTTGCGAGAGACTAAAGCTTTAATCAAGTAGGTATATGTCTCTTTCATTTCATCAGAACCAACCACAGAATCATTAGAAAAGTCGGTAGGGCTGATCTTTACAGAGATGAACTGCGGGCCACCGAATACTTGACTGATGACGTCGACAAGTTCGAGCACAAAACGGCATCTATTTTCAACGCAGCCGCCGTATGAATCAGTTCGTTTATTGGAGCGCCTGTGTTGTGGTCAGCGTGGAATCTGGCTCGTTGACGACTGCTTACGAATTGAGAAATTGATGGGGCAGATAGCCGCTAGATTATGAAATCATTAATGTCCATTTAGCTTCTTTATGGGGGGTTGAAGAATAATTACCCTTGAGCCATTAGCTCTACGCCGTCAAATCCTGCCTTTTTTGCTAACATAATAGACTGGCGATATGTTTCCACAACTTCGCGTGGGTCCTGAATAACCTCGATGTTGCTTGTGTGTCCCTAGGTGGAGCCATGTTAGCTCCATGCTTGTGCTGACTGTGGATGGTGCGAACATGCAGGAGACCCAGGGAGATCACGATATTTGCCACCCTCTGCTTTAATATTCGATGGTGCTAAAACACGCCCCCCCTTCTCTTTCATGAGAGGCATCTGATCATGTTGGACGCGGCCTAGGCTGAATCAGTACTTTGTTCCTATACTCATCAAGTCGCCATATGTACCTGCATGCCACGCTTGGAAGAAGATCATTCCGCCTTCTTTGTGGACTGCGTCTGTAACCTTTCGCCAAGCCTCTGCATGGTCATGAGTAATCATAAAGGGTGCATGTGTCCAGTCGGATCCGGCCCAATCAACGAATGTTCCTTCATTAACAATGAGCCCGGTTCCATCTCTGGCCCTGTCAGCGTAATGCTGTACCTGTGGTAGACCTGGTTTGTTGTCATCCACACAGCGGTTTCGTGTCATGGAAGCCATCACAATGCGGTTTCTCAGTGGAAGCTGGTTTCCAATGGTGATGGGTTGGAGAAGACTTGACATGATGAAGATAGTGAAATGGTTTTTTATATATAAAAAAAAGGTATGAAAATGATGTTAAATTTGAATCTAAAAATGTAGAGGAATGAGTTGATTGAATAATTGCAGTCCAGGTAGGCCATATATTTATACTCGTTAGGTTGACCGATTGTCGGTGTTTAGAATGATTAGAAATACGAGAATGAGGGCGGGCCATGGCGAAAATCTAGAGACAGAAACTTAGACTAGATGACACGGTAAGGATTGAATTGTCGATCATGGTGTTGTACAAGTCCGCAGTTGAATCCCAAAATGACAACATCTGGCCAATGATAATGCACCTATTCCGATCCCTGTCAGGAGTCTAAAAGATGGAGCAGTCAAGGCCCATAGATAGACCAATGGGAGACATCCATTTCCGAACCTTGGCCGGCTTAATCAGCGCTCTGGCTCCGGTCATCCCATGCCGCTTGGCATTCGGTGGTAATGTGAAATCTTTGCATCTTCAAATTTAACGATGAAGGCTCCGAGGGCGTGCCGCCAGTGCCGGGAGTCCAAGAGGAAATGCATCCGTCTTGGGCCTGGTGAGCCGTGTGACTCGTGTCAAAGGAGACGAATCATGTGTGGTGCTGAATTGAGGACCCGAGTTCGGACCCGTGAGCTTTCCCTGGCCCAGCCGCCGCTGAGCAACCAACGGACAAGAAAGCCGGTCAACGGCTGCGAGTACAGAAACTCGGCAGATCTACCCTGGGAAACTACCGTGGAGCTTGTTGACCATTACCTAGACAAGCTCCATCTTGGCGCTCACAGCATCGTCCACCCAGCCACATTACGTGCTGAACTGTATGAAGGCACCCTGAACGGGGCGTTGTTGTGTGCCATTTGCGCTCTCGGATCCAAGTTCTCGTCAAACCCCCAAAGGCGCACCTTGGAAACGAGGCTGACCACAGAAGCAAAGCGGCTGGTGCAGGCGGACCTGGAGAACATCTGCCTAGAAAACATCCAGGCATGCATTTTGATTGCAACCCTGAGCACTGGCAACTGCGAAATGGCGTCCGAGGCGCTCTTTACCCGTAAGCGCTACTCTTCGACTGCTGGGCTGAACCATGAGGAGCAAATACTGATATGATGCAGGCATCGCTGCTAGCATGGCCGAGATTATAAACCTAGATTCTCTTGCCATGCACGAATCTATCGTTGTGCGTGAAGTCGTTCGACGCATACAGTGCTCTCTATATATCATAGATTGCTGGTACTTTCTGGGACTAGGAATGCCTGGTCGTATAGATTACCTTAGCAGAACATGTAACCTGCCCATGGATGAACTTGCCTTTCATTCCCTTTTACCAAACCAAATAAAAGTCGACAAGCCTTGGAAACCTGGAATGTGGGGCCATTTTCTGTCGCTTGTGCGTCTCTATGCTCCAATCCAGAATCTGAATCGCCGCATCGCAAAGGGTGGTATGAATGTCACTGAGCGTGACCAGGCTCTTCAGAATATTGCTCAAGAACTTGACACATGGAGCAATATATTGCCAACAAACCTCCACATGACTTTGGAGAATTTCCACAGACACGTAAAAAATGGCTTGGCAAGTTCTCTTATTTCGCTACATTCGGCATTTCATTATTATTCAACACTGCTCTATTTCCATTTTCTGGAGGACCAGGAAACTAATCCGGTATTTGCTTCTCGCTGCAAACATCACGCCTCGTCGTTTAGCAGCTTACTCCACCTTTCTCGTCAAACAAACGGATGCGAAATCAGTTGCCCCATGGTTGGCCACATGGCCACTGTTTCTTCGTCAGTTTTGCTGCACACTCTATTGTTTGGTGGTCTTGAGGAGGTTGAAAAGGCGCGCCAGCAGCTCAATTCTAATTTCGAGGCACTGGTGGAGTTTGAAAAGTGTTGGCCAAGCGTATCATCTATGGTGATTTGAACTAGTCCGATTTCTCAAAGCACAACTGACTTGTTTTAGATACACAGGCTAATGGCGTTCCAAGATATTTGTCTTCTATCAACTGAATCGCATAGACTAGATGGATGGATGGTGAGATTTTTGCTCGAACACGCTCTTCCTCTTGAGAAAAGAGAGCTGCCATTTGTGCCAACGAACCTGGCCGTTGAACCGGACACTATATCTTTGAAAGTAAAAGAGTGGCAAGAGTCAGGTAGGTATATGAATTTTCAGTCTTAAATCAATGTTGTTGTCGCTCAAAAGCCATGTTTCGTGTTGATAATCCCCGTCCTTTTCTATCACAGGCAGAGCCTCTAAACTCTTTCTTGCGCTTTTTGACCCTGTCATCCGTTCCGATCTTTTTAACGACTTCTGTGGTGTGAAAGCAAGCCAAAAGGATGAGGACACTAAGATCTACCTAGTATTTATCCTCGCTCAAGCTACCACTTTCATTTATATAGCTATTATTAGGTAAAAGATTCTAGCAACTAATTCATTTTGTTTATTTTTCATCGATAAGAACTTTCTGCAATATAATTTTAATATTTTTTATAAAAATTTGAATAATCATTGAATTCATTAATAAAAAATAAATAATAATAATTAATAATAAAAATAAATTTAGCCTAGAATCAAGTCCATTGTTGATCTACTTTGCAATTCCCATAATTCCTTGGACACTCGTCCAAGACCTCTTCGGCTAGCGATATCACCACTGCGCTCGACATACATGACCCAATAGAAGTGATACTCATCTGATGACTCTCCTACCGGCCTTTCTGGGTGTACCAGGTCCTGCGCTGACATATGAGGCGCCAAAAGTGGCAGCAGCGCAGCTTCAGGAACGCGTATGACTCCTTGAGCAATCTCCACGAGCTCCAAGCGCTTTCCAACAATATCGTCGCGCTCCGAGAAGGTGTGAAGTTGAAGAATGCCAACCCATGACCCTGAGTCATCACGGATGGAAACCATTGCTTGCCTATCGGATATCCTCTCTCCTCCATAAAGCCAACCGCTCTTTGTAATGCCGGATATGTACGGTGCCATCTTCATCACTCTATCAGACTCTTGCAGATCTTGGGGTTGAGGAATTGGATACCAGTGACCGCTACCCCAAGGAATAATTGAATTATGTCTGTAATACCATGAAGCGCCCCAATTATTGTCGTTTTCTACCTCGGCTCCTGGCACTTTATAGCGCGTCCAACCCGAGGGGCATTTTTCTAGGGTGTTGCGGTACTTTGCTCGAAGAGAGTGCCAATTTGCATCAATTGGAAGCTTTGTTGTTTTGACATCGTAATGGTAATGCCATCGAACCAAAGGAATTACTAGGTGACGATCTTCTGGGGAAAACATACCAATGTCTTCTTGTCTCTCTTGACCCGCTCCAACCCATGGCATTCCATGTGTTTTTCCAGTCCAACCTGTCCAGCTCCAACTTGGCAGACAATGATTCACACTTTTATTCTTTGGCACACGGCGTTTCATTTCAGTGTTGGGCTGCCATAGAAGCGCAACGTCAAAGAATGTAACGGGGAGTCCCGATATGAAGCCGCCAGGGTACGCAGAGGAGAATGCATAAGCAATCCCAGAAAACGCTGCCAGGCTGTCTTCTGGGAACGTAAGTTGCCTACTGTTGAATTCACAAATGATGCGAGACAGATCTTCCAAGACTGGAGCATCGATGGGATATTTTCGCGTCGCCCGGATTCCTGCTGTGTAATGTCTCTTCTCATACGTTCCTTCAGCTCGTTCCATTTCCGAACAATGCCAAAAGATCCGATCGCTTTGAAAAATAAGTTTTCTTCTCGAAAAGTAATCCGCTTGATAAGTCCAACCTCTCTCTTGATAAGTCGTTACTTCGTTATGAGGTACTTCGGCAAAAGAGACGATCTGGTGGTCACCATCTAGGACTAAAGACCTTTGAAGATGCTTCCGCTGCTCTGTGATGCCTTTGAAGCCGCGTAGCCCGGTATTTGCGTTTTCACCCCCGGAAGCTATTATAGTGAGTGTCGCATTCGCGTAAATCGCTGACATCCTTTGGATTTCGGAGTGCTTCAACTGTGCATCATCCTGGACAATGCAAAGTGAGTCAACCCACAAGTATTTTTCGCCAAGAAGCTTGGTGACTTCGATCGCGTCTCGAACAGTTTTTGCAAGTGGCAATGGTACCTTTGCTACAGACAAGCCCATTTTTTCCTGTAGATCCATCACATTGTTCTTCAAAGTGTTCAGAGACCGAACCCCGCCCCATACATAGCTAAGTGCCACATATTGGTCTCCTTTAGATGGCTTAACAAGACATTGTCCCTCTACATCAATGAGCCAGTGCGGCTGAATCCCATCGAAGACAGCCAGAGGGTCCTTACAAGGGCCTTGATGTTCTTGATCACATAGTTCTTTCCATTGGCGGGGAAGTTGGGGATTTATCCACTCATTGTCAAGACGGGTGCCTGTAGAGAGGTATATGCTTGCATCGTCCTTTGATACAAGAAATAGACGATTGGATGACTCGCGAAACTCTCTAGGTTCGCTCTGAGGCTGGTATGTCATCTCAATTTTGATAAAGGATTCTCCAACATTTCGGCGGGCCTCGAAGACAATAATGTCCCGTTCTTCAAGAGGTGTGTCAGAAACAAACTTTGAGAATAGGCCTTGGTGCATCTGACACAGCTTGGGGTCCATGACTTCATTCGCGGTGCCTAGATAAGTGCGTTGCTCCTTGTCTTGATCATCAAGAATATTTTCAAACGCACACATGACATTATAACAAATGCGACATTTCTACACATCAAGTCAGTGGTTTAAACCTCACGAGGAGACAATATAAGCTACAAATGTTTGCCCGTCTCTCCTGGATTCCGCAAAATCAGGGTATGCTACTCGCACGTCAGGGAGCTGGATGTAGGTACCGCCATACGGTTTGGAAGTTGAAGCCATCTTAGCATCAAGTGGCGGGTTGGGAAACTCTTGGGTCGCTGGAGTGGAAGATAGAGTTAGTGTTTATGAAAGCTAGTTGGTAAATCACAACATGTACAAATCCGGTATTAGAAATACTCAGAGATCCCAATTTTATATTTATATTTAAAAATAGATTTATAAAAATTTAATATATAATAATAGATTTATATAATATAAAATATTTTTCAAAATGAATATTATAATTTAAATTAATATTAAATAATTATAAATTATTAAATATTATAACGTACATGATAAGCATGCGGCGCAAACAAGCATGCGGCGCACCATACTGTGCGCCTGAAAATATCAATTTTTAAAAAGCTAAAATCTATAATTTTAGTAATTATAATTTAAAAAAATTAATATAGGTTATTAAGAATAAATTCTATTGTATAATATAATTCTTTTATTTTTAAATATTTTTCTTTATATTTAAATAGCAATTTGTACAGTATGAATTTAGATTTTCTTAATAAATAATTATATTTAAATAATAATAAGCTTATAATAAATATATACATTTATTTATTTTTAAATAGTATGATTTAAAGATTTTAGCTATTTTAAGCTAATTTTGGATTTTTAATGATTTTTTAAAAATATTAATTTAAGGTGAATATTGAAATGCGCCGCATGCTTGTTTGCGCCGCATGCTTATCATGTACGTTATATATTTTAATAAATTATAAATTTCTTAATATAGTTTTTTTTTAATATTATATTAAAAATTATTATATAACAAAGATAATAATTTATCGATTTATTATACTTTTCTTTTAGCTTACAACTCATAAATATATACCTTTCTCTAATTGTAAAGTGATTTTCATGCATTGATGCCCAACGAACTAATTGCTGACGTGTATTGCCCGGTTACTCAAAACAGAAATTGTAATTTCAAGCGGAGAAGATGGTCATCACGTGACTAAATCCCTTGTTGGAGCCTAATCATTCAAATCATCAGACAGAAGTAAGGTTGCGGATTAAAAAGCTTCATATTAAAGGCCTTTAGCAACTCTATCTTATACCAATATCATCAGCTCCATATCCCAGCCATGTGTAGCTACTACACCAACATGCTGATGCGCTGCTTGACATGCCGGCGTCAATGGTACGAATCCCCACGTGGCATCTCGCCGTGTGCAGCAAGCATAAGCACTCGGACACAATGCAATCCAGTTAAAACCGAAAGATGGCCCTGTACAATTCCTATGAATACAACATGCAGTGTCTGTGTCCAAAGGGCAAACGCAGCAGCAGCGGCAGCTCGAAAAAGGAGAGGTGGTGGTAGGCGCTAGGAGAATGCAGGCCACAGCTAAAAAAAAAAAAGCTACCATTTCAAACAGGAAATGGAGTCCAACTGTGAAGTTTATATTATAGTCTTAACACCAACACATTCCATAAAGCGAACAGAAGAACCAAAGCAAATCTGAGGGGATTCAGGGTAACAATCTAAATAGCAAGATTGAAAATTAAATTCGATGTAGTGATTCTCTTTTTACTTGTACACAAGTCTAACTAGCCAGCAAAGTCAATAACACCAAATAAGGCTTGCAGATACAAATCCAAAACAAGAAAGTTACCAAACGTTGTGATAGCATAGAAATGTTCTCCAATTCGTTCTTTATTATCTAACACACATCACGGCATAAATCAAAAGAGAATTGAGATTATTCTAATCAAATTGAAGGAAGGAGTATGCCCGACCTGGTAGGTGTTAGAGGACACTTTTAATACAAATAGCATTCCACGATCATGGCAACGTTTAGTAAAGTTTCTGTACCGGACAAATAACTCCCCGCTGATTCATAGCCAACTTACTGCGGTGATTATCAACGGTCTAGTAGAACTTTATTTTATGTATGTTAATTATTTTTGCAGATATTTCCTTCCAAGTAGAGTAGACGATAATTTGGTGCATTAGTAAAGCCATTTTATTGCATAATTAAAATCCATCTATAGCAGCACGGTGAGAACGAACTAATTCTAACCTTTCATGGTACCTAATTGCTACCTGATTTCAAGTCTTTTTCGTCGGTCACCCAAGCTACCTTCCGTACAGGACCCAACAGGGTTGCTTTGCAAGACGCTACGTAATAATGGGCGCTTCGTGGGACCAATGCAATTGACACTATTGACCTGCTTGAAGATGATGGCGTCGCTTGTACGCATCAGCTGACCAATGGATCAGCTTAGCGTGCTGAAGATGCAAGTTGGTTGCTAGCCTCCAACGCCGAACTGGCACCTCCCCAACATCCATGTCGACCTCGCGACCTATTGGCCACTAGATCTCGATACTCTCTACTCGGAAGCTAATTCAAAGAGTGTAGTAACAGTGGTATCATATCTAACCTCACAATTCTTTATTATTTATTAAAACCCAAAGAGTGCACCGAACCAGATATTACACTTGCATAAGAGACAAGGGGACTTCTTTTTGATATATTTGGAAGTTGACACGTGTGTGCAAAATAAGCTTTTTGGTCTAATTGTATAATCCTCCAGATCTCAAAAAAAAAAAAAAAAGCTTGTTGCAATTACCGGGGCGGAAATTGTCGACAAAAGTCCCATCAGCCGGCTTATGCGCACTTTGACGCTCTCACCATTCTCCTAAATCCGGATGCTCTATCCCAAATTTCTCCCTCGTTATACAACCAGTCTACTTTAAACTGCAATATGCCGTCTTGTCTTCCAAAGTGGCCATTTCTTCTCTTCGGAGTAATTGAGCCTTTATTGCTGTGAGTCATGATATCAATCATAATTCGTTGCTCCGCTCACAGAAACAGCGTTTGCGCCTATGTGAACTTTTTGCGGAATCCATTCCAATACTACGCTGAT
Source organism: Calonectria ilicicola (assembly GCA_020809705.1). Taxonomy (NCBI): domain Eukaryota; kingdom Fungi; phylum Ascomycota; class Sordariomycetes; order Hypocreales; family Nectriaceae; genus Calonectria; species Calonectria ilicicola. The sequence goes on along the minus strand of CP085834.1, from coordinate 716,885 downwards.
CAAGCACCCAATTATCCTACAGCAGTCGAGAATTTTACACCACCAGCGGTAGCGCTGTCCTGGCAATGACCAATGTCTTGCTGTTGCTGGCACCAATCGCGCTCATCTGCTCCTGGACAAACCATCGTGAGATTGCCATTTGGTATTTGATTGCAGTAGGATTAGCAGACTTTGGTCACATCCACGCGATTTATCGTGCTGGCCCTGATTATTTTTGGGATGTTGCCGCTTGGAATGATATGACCTGGGGAAACGTGGGCGTGAGCGCGTTTCTCAATATCAACCGATGGTTAACCGTGTTGGGCGTCTTTGGACATATCGGTGGTAAGACAAACCGAAACAAGAAGACTGTTTAGATCAAGCTAGTCAACGTTAAGGTGGCAAAAAGATGCAAAGAAGTCAACCAGCGATAGGAGCACTTCCGATATAGTATTTAGTCGCAAGGTTTCAGACTAAGAAAACCTGTTGAGTAATGCGAAAAATGGGTAAATTATTCCTGGTACTAGATATAGAGGGTCTAAGATGTGGAGAGCTCTGCTATTTTTAGGAACTTTTTGACAAGTGCGTGTCTGTGATGCAGATCGATGCCATATAGACCCAAATATCCTGTGTTACTCATAACCGAGGCACAGGTAGACCTTTGGTGTAGCGGCTAGGGGCTACCACCATATTTCACGTATCAGTCTGTTGATTAGCAACTCCAATAACACGGAAGCTTGAGAAACATTTGTATTCTAAGCCTACATATTCAAATCATGGGATAATAGTGCAGAAGAAATCACCAAAACGCGTAACGGCAACTAATATTACGCAATATAATGCAGGAGCAAACTACCATGAAGATAACTCAAAGAGCGAAATTCATCATTACTATTCGATTGGGATTGTCCAGACTTCATATTCAAAAGTTTGAGTCCTCTCACGCCTTTGTATATATAGCTTTCTGCCTTAAACGCCATTGGAACTACCAGCTTCGGTTGCCACGATTCACGCCCTCATGTATTGACTCAGTAACACGAATGCAGAACTTGAGAAACATAATTCTTTTGTGCCAGTCGATTCCTACTTTTGCCCGCAGCCATTGATATTGATGGTGACAGGGCTGCAATATTGTGATGAGTGGCCAGAGGGGCCCAAGGCCAGACTAGAGGCGGATACGCCATCAGGCCATTGACAGTAAAAGAAGGTGTCAAGTTCAGGTTGTATCTTGGATTTGCAAGTTACTGGACCACCACTACCTGAGCCCCTTGCTTGTAAACAAACAAGATTTTGTTTTGTCTTGTCTCCAAAGTCAGTCGTAAACTCCACAACTTGAACAGACGAGTCAAGACTCTTCGTGCTTGTAGAGCTGGACAGATATGTCAGATAAAAGGTCGTTGAATCCGCAGTCGCGACAAGGTAACCTGACGAGCTGCGGTCATCTGTGAGCGCAAAATTGTACAATGGGCTATTGTCAACAGTGCCAGTAAACCTGACTACATTCTCATCTCCCATAGGCGATATAACAACAGTCCCATAGTTGTCTGAGTATAGTCCAGGACCCTGGCAACCAGGTAGAAGGTAGACTATCTCTGTAGCAACAGACGCATCAACCTCGGTGGAGCTCCTTTGCACTGTCTCTGTCGCGGGAATGACCGGGGCTGCCGTGAAGATTAGAGAAACTGTTTTCGTTTCTGTAACAGTCCGCGCAGGCAAGGTAGTGGTGCTTGGCTTGAATCCAAGAGCAGTGCAGGCTGCGGCGTACTGTTTGGAATCTTTGCACCCCTTACGGGCATAGTCAGGGACATTGGTCTGCCCACGAGGCAAATTTTCGACTTCGCGCTCTTCCTCAACTGCCCTTGGTGAGGCGTTTAGCCATATCTCTGTCGTGGAAGTCGCCGTTGTCACTGTCTTTACGTTCATATTCGTCACGGTAGCCACTGTTTTAGTGACTGGCTTGGTAATCGTCTTTTTGGCCGTTACAGTTTTGGTGACGGTTCTGATTATTTATCAGCATATGATCAATGTGAGTGCGGAGTACAGAAGAACCAACTTGGCGTGGGGAGTGACTGTAGCTCTCAGAATAGACGCGCAGTCAGCCTTGGCTTGGGGGCAATTAGTCAACTAATCAAATGAGTTAGCAATTGCAATGACGAAGCGAAGAGATCATCTCACGGCATCTTTGCAAGCCTTGCAAGGGTACTCTCGGCCAGACAGCTCTGGCAATGCATTTGCGCAGAGTGCCAGGGCACCAGTCAAAAGAGTAGATATGCGCATCTTTCTTGATTCTGGCGTCGCAGATTCATGAACAAGGAATTCCGGGACACAGCCATGCTTTATTGATTTGGAGACGGGCCAGATAAATGAGTGGCGCAATTTCTCCCTCAATAGTCGGGTGCCAGCTCAGCCACTAGAGAGTCCAGATCTGATTCTAGCCTAGGAAAATTGGTGGTGAAGTTTTTAGCGCCAATAGTCGTGCGCAAGTCAACCAACGACACGAGCCCAAAGTAGCCTTTTTTGAGAGTCTAGACCCTGTTTAAGCGGAGGCTGAACAACACACAGATGTCATTCGCCACCGCCATTTTGGATCAAAGGCCACTTTACTGTTGGTATGTCGCTAGAGAATAAATATATAGAAAGATTAAATACTTGAGGTTTATAATTTTGAGGTTTTTCTTTCTTTTTTTTTCTGCTTCTTTTATTGGTTTTAGCTGGCAGTGAATTTTGTAAGGTTTGAATGATACGAGTTATTGAGCTTGGGGCAACAAACATGACTCGACATCAACAAACTAATAAAGGAGTAGTCGCATCTCATTTACGGAAATCGATCTAAATTGAAAGTCGACTGAAGGTTATCAGTCAGCCCTATTACTAGCTCACAGGCTTAAATAAACGTGTATCTGCGTGGGGAACCGTTGCGGGGACAGAAAATAGCGTGACATTCACCCACACTGGGGTGAGCACGTGGCGAAAGCAGGCCATAAATTACAGTAGAGAATAGAGGAAGAGAGTTGTTTGGTATACAGTGTAGTGTATTCATATTATCTAAATGTATTTCTTTTCTTTTAAATGATCGTGGTGCATAAATATACTGAAAGGAGACACTGTTGATTATGTTTAGGTTGATGCCAGCATTCAACCTTGTCGTGGTGTAAAAACCAGGTGTAGTTTTGGACACACCATTACAAATCCATCCACTAATCCATCTAAAAACGCGTCTGGAGTCTGATCGGGTGCGAAGTTGATGTCATATCCAAAAAGAATCTGACTAATGACATATCGAATCTCCATCAATGCGAGCTGCTTCCCTACACAAGAATAACGTCCTATATTGCGTCAATGGAACGAACAGATTAAGCTCAGCAGCACTACTTACCCATTGAAAATGCAGAGAATGCCGATGGATCCCTTAGCAGTTCTGGTTTGGAAGTCCACCTTTCTGGAATAAACTCATATCCACGAGGGAAAGCCCTTTCATCTAACAGATCATTAGCCATAAAGCTCACTGGTTTTTACGCGCCTTGGTTTATATTTACCGCGATGCAATGTGTAAGTCGGAACTTGAACAAGGGTGTTCCCTGGGATAAAAGTGTCGTCGATTTGCAAACCCTCGGGGGGTGTGATCCTCTGTACGCCTGAAGGAACGGGTGGATACAGTCGAAGAACCTCGTTGATGACCGCTTGTAAATAGCCAAGCTTGGACAGCTCCATGTGATCGGGACGCTCGTTCTCGGCGTAATACTGATCGACTTCTTGTTGAAGTTGGCGAGCAATGTGAGGATTACGGGCAAGTTCGAATAGGATGCACGTGAGTGTTGTTGCTGTCGTATCACTATTAAAAGAAGTTAGTCAGCCTTCTACATATTAGAGGAGGTGAAGGCTTTCCTTCCAGCCACCACGATCAAGTTTGCATCACCCTGGAGATCGAGTGTGTCCTGGTGGGAGGGGTTCGGGTTCGATCTATATGCGTCGAGAACCCAAGAGAAAATGTCTGGCATCGCCGGCTCGTGCTAAAGGTGCGTCAGATGGCTGCTATATGCGCTCGTGTGGGTTGACATACCTCCATTCGTTGCTTTACTTGCTCAGCAAGCCACCTGTGAAAGCCCTTGTATACGCCGTTTATCACAGGGACGTTTTTCAAAATCGACGCCACCCATGGAAATCGACCAAGAGCGCTGGTAGATGTCGTATTTTGATGCATTTGAACCATATATGGGTGCGCCGCTCCATCCTTCAGCATGTTGAAGCTCTTGCCCAAGGCAAGGTCTCCCATGATGTCGAAGCCATAAAAGTTGCACCAGAGAGTGGCATCGACGCGCTTTCCGGCTTGGGCATGTAGTCGACTTAATAGTTGATCTGTATAATGTCGGACGCGGGGCTCATATTCTCGGAGAGCTGTGCTTATTATGAGCCAATGTATATAACCAACTCATTCAACCAAAACTTACATTTTGCATTAAATGCTCTATCCCACGTTTTACGTCGATGTGTGTGCTCGCTTTTGACTCTCGTTGTTTGGAGAGACTTCATCGGCAAAAGTAGATGGTACCATGGCCCTCTTAGGCAAGGAGACTGGTATGAATGAATGGCGTGAAGTGCTGAAGAGCTAGAAATAGACAGTTCGGAAGGTCCTAGTCACACAGTCATGAACATGGCTCACTCAAATTGGGGACAAGTAAGCTCACCAACTCGGACAATATCTCCATAAGTTTGGTGTAATTTCTGAACTTCTTCATAAGCGTGTAGCTTTCGGACACTCAATTGAGTAATATGAATATTAGATACTCGAGAAAGAAAGGGTCCAGGAAATTTCCGTAGAGGATGGAAAACAGTTCTGTACAGGCTAATGCTCGTGAATAAGCCTCCCAAGAAGGCGAAGAATAACCTCGAGGCCTCCACCACGGATCTGAAGGCGCCATCGGTGCTTGGAAGAAGAAATACAAATGAAAATGCAAGGAGTGTATATAGAAGAGAAAAAATGACAATGAGTCTAGGAAGCCAGAGGTCCCATTCTCCGAATCGAAACCAAGTGGCGTGGAGCAATCCTCCAAGGCAGAAGGACGCTCCCAAGACCGGAGTCACGCCAAAGCTTGGGGCAAAGAGGTCCATGCTTGATACTTGCAGGGTGAATAAAAACCTACTAAGGATAGTTGCGCGCGGATCGACAGGTCCTTATTTAAATGTCAGCTTCGACCTGGCACTGCCAGCATGGGATGGGGTAGCACGCGCAGCGTTATCACATTTTCTGGCTAGAACAGCCTTCATGCAAGCCAGGCTGCAGGCAGATGTGGGGGGGACGGCAGAGCTACCCAATGTCCGGTACATACGTTGCGAAGTTGGGAATGGGCCAGGGTCCAGGCTAGATGGGCCACACGTTGGATTGGGCAGTGCGGATGAAATTTTCCCACTCACAGATGGCTCTTGGCGCCTATTACCTGTTGTTGCACTTGAGGCGCTGAACTATTGACTGATTGGAGATGGCACCCAGCGGCGGCCTCATTGTCTATCCTCACGGGATCCACGTATTATTCGAAGAAGCCAAATAATAGCCGCCCATGGTACATATGGGGAGAGCAGCAGCAGCAGAACGTGGGCAAAGAAAGGGGCGCGTACCCACGGGAGGGGGAGGGGGAGGGGGGGCACATTGCTTTTCACCACGAGAGAGGAGCTTATATATGCGATGTTGCACTGAAACAAGGCTTGCTTTTTGGAGGGGACCCGAGAGCGAGCAGCCCGTGTCGAGCGAACAATCCTTGACATTCCCAGGGTCTTTGACATGGTATTTGTTTGACATGGCATTTGGGCATGGCCGTGAAAATTATGAAGTGATTGCTCAGATCAACTCCCCTGCACTGCATTTGAGAGCACAGACGTGCGAATTCGGCAAAGCAGGTAGTGTGGCTGCCGAAGCGAGACCTTGTCTGGCGAACCAACTTTTACCATTTCCAATTGTCTTATACCCTTGGCGACCACGGTTCTGGGCGGTGCTGGGATTTGCGCATCTGTCACCTGACCATGTGACCTCGATGGCGCCCCTGAGAACGCGGAATGCGGAACAGGACTATTGATCGACTGCATATTCTCCGCCCACAAAGCGCCGAATCAGCGCTGGAGTCGATATCGATAGCGCTTGAATGCCCCTAATGGGTGCTAGTGTGGTGTGTGTGGCGACCTAGCCCTGCTGTCTAGGGCCGCCTTGGGCTGTGTGTCCCATTTCGCTACAGGAGGAAATTTGCTAGTTATACGAGTGTCCGATCGATCCGGCCCCCTTTCAACTCGCCACCACCACCACCACAGCGGATGGCTGCGTCTATCGAGAATCTGCAGCACGGCAATGGCACCGTATGACGACGAGGTGCTGCTGCAGCACGTGCCAAGTAAGCAATACATATGTATGTCTAGGAAATAATACACCGCCTCTAATATACCCTTGGTCAGTCAGCCCTACAACTAACTCTGTGCCTCACACTACGAGCAAATTTATTCTCTCGTGTGAATCATTATCCTAGTGCTTCCCCCTAATCTATCTTCATCCAGCACATAACCCTTGCACCTTTTTTTTTAGTCTTTTTTTACCAATGTGATTTGCATGGATGAGCAAATGATCAGCCTAGACCCGATAGTTTCGTCCTCGCTTGCGTAGCTTCGTCGCTTGGACCATCGTGTGAGTTCCCTAGGAGAAAAAAAAAACAAACCGACGAACAAAGCGCTCAAAATCGGCATTCCTCCCTCTCTCTCCGATGCCAAAATGCCGATAAGATTGGAACACGGCCCTTGTCTTGCTACACTGCCGAGATGGATCGCCCCGGCGAGCAGCAGGTCAATGCGATGCGAGCTCTAACTACTTGTTTCAAGAACAAGGCTAGCTCGTCTGGTCCAGGGTAGCATCACCGCACGGACGATCCACCTCGAGTACCACGCTCTAACGTTTTGCTTTTTCATGCCACGAGTCAACTATCATGTCAAAATACAACTCTGCAACGTTCAATTTCCCTGTTGACGTGATCCATATCATGCCCTACAGTTTCAACATGCACGTGCTAGGGGGAAGACAGCGCAACGGCCAAAATGGTCTGTGGCCGCGCTACATGCGGTAAGATCGCGTAGTCGGCGGATAACGTTTAGCTTTGAATGCCGATCTTATACGTCACAGGGATAATCGCTGCATGAAATCCATGGTGACTCGGCACCTGGTTTTGCAACCACGAACAAACTTGTGATGTGTTCTCTTCAGTAATCTGATAAAAAAAAAGGGACAATATGACAACCGGATTATGGAACATCTCGGTTAACAGCCCAGCATGGACTTCTTCTGCTGCAAGTTGCTAGCATTTGCTGCTGACCTTGCTGTTTACCCACACGTATTCTCGTGTAGCAATTATTTGTTGCCAATTCTCCATAATAACGCAGGACTCTGATAACCGTTTTATTGGACCTTTGGTATTTTTGCCAAGGCTGAATTTCGTCACTCTGTCGCGTAGCCACAGCCTCATTTGTCGCCACTCCGCCTTTGTCTCCCCTATGTTTCTCCACCAAGTCGTTTGTAATTGGTGGGCAAAGTCCATTGTCCCCAACAAACCCGACATGTCGGTCTCACTGCATAATGTGATCTACCCTTTGCGTAATATGACGCGCTGAGGCGTATCTGCATGCTGCCTCAGTTGCATTTCAGCTCTGGCAGGTACAGGGTTAGGGGACATATTGTGTGTTGTGTGTTGATGATTATTAGAACTTTGGTATTAGCCTGGTCTTTGTTGGCCCGCATCTTTTGACCCTGCGGAATCTCACTGCTAGACCAAACAGATGTGTTTGTATTCACTCTTTCGAAAAAGAGAAGAAAAAAAAAGGGTTATTTTGTTGGTTGGGGATCTTCTGCAAGTGAGATGGGTTTTGACGAGTTGACTGTCGATGAAAGATGGAAGGACCCCAGTCTAACCATGCCCAAGTTTTTGGAAATAGACTCAAGATATGCACTATCATTTCTTGGCCATGTATTAATTTGCGGAACCGATTGGAGCCATGATAAAAAACTTGGTTACTGAAGTTATTCACCTGATTAACAAGTAGACCTTTGTCCTGTAATTGGCGTGTAATGGGACATTCATGATGAGATTTGCGTTGATGTAGTGAGGATCACACAAGAAGACTGTAAATGGGAATATCGTAGACAAGTTCGTTGCTCGAGGCTTATATCACGCTGTAGGGCGAATTTGACGTTGTTGGATATATTCGTAAGTTGAGAAGGGCGTCAAGAAGTCACAAAACTTGCTGGTACAGGATACTACTGCTGTTGGAGGCGTCGATCATAGTACTAATTTGGCTAGGCAGTGATGAGGATAATACAGAGACAGATTTTATGCATTGGGTTGCTTATGTTCACTCGCTCACAAACTAATCCGGAATATTTGTCTTGTACTACCACCCGTCGATGGGCTGACTCTTAATCTAGCCTATCAGATGCGCGTGCTCATATTTCTTTCTCATCGTGGCGCAGACACTAACTTGAATTCATCGATGGCTTATCGCGCTAGAGCTCTGTTGCATAGTATTCCGAAACCTGTCAAATCAAGTTGTTTTTTACTCGGCTGTTGGCTCGAATCCGACCACGCTAACTTTGCCGCCGACATTATTTCTGAGACTTGTGTGCAAGATGCCAAGATCCTTCCCGCTCATAGTGGATAAGAACACTGAGTGTAATAACTTATGACACTTACCAAGCACATCATGTTCGTGAATATAATTTGCAGAGAAGGGTACTGCGTTGGGGTATTTGCGATGGTCTTTTTGATGCCTACGCTAGAATAAGAACTAGGGTGTTTCAACTTTGTGTATGATAGAATTTGACTGCACCTTTGCCTTATGGGTATTTCTCAAAATAAATTTAATCTAGAATCGAGGCCCTCCTTAGTTTCCATCGCCACAGAGCGCGCTGGCTACAGCACTGGCTTATCATAAATTTGCGGCGCAACCACTACAAGTTGTGTCACCCACTGAAAGTCACTGGGTGTGACCTTCTGTGTACAATTAGCAAGGAGCAGGAAGATTGCGGGATTATTGTAATGTTGTGCCAAAAGTTGGATACCCTGCTGTGCCCCAGGTTTGAAGGGTGACGCGTGTCGTGTTCTCGGAATTTTACAACGCCAGAAGACACATCCATCATCAGATGCTGGTTTTCACCATTCTAAATTCCGACAAGTTTCCCAACAATTTACACATACCCTGCCCTAATAAAATTTGCAATGGGCTCTCCGATCGATACCGTGACTTCGAACGAACACCCAGCCGAGATCAAACCTACGACAAAAACACACACGACGATCGATGGAGAAGATGTTGGTCATCAGCCCAAGTTTGGCTTTTGGACACTTCTTGGCTACCAAATAACAATCACATCATGCTGGGCCAATTACCTCCTAACCATCGGTGTCTCCATCGATGTGGGCGGCCCAGTGGGATTTCTCTACGGAACATTAGTCGTCGGCTTCTTCCAATTACTCACTGCAATGTCCCTGTCTGAGCTGGTCTCAGTCTGGCCGCACCCTGGAGGAGCCTTGTTCTGGATCATAGAACTTGCTCCCACTGGTAAGGGCCGCACGTTCGCATTCTTCATGGGTTGGATCAACGTCATGTCGTACGCTACAGGGGTGGCTGCCGTGGGTTTTGCTGCGACACAGGCAGTCACGGCACTTGTTACCATCCTAAATGGATACGAATGGGAGCGCTGGCAGCTTTGTCTGGTGTTCTGGGGCTTTGCACTCTCCTATGTACCAGCTAGTCTTCGTCCATCTTGGATGCCAGTGTGGAGCTTGATGTCGGTCATCTTCCTCTTGGGTATGCTTGTTGTGACGATTGGTCTCTGGTCTTCGCATATTGAGCCCCAGTCTGCGGAATTTGTCTTCTTAAAATTTACCAACAACACCGGCTGGTCAAACTCAGCAATGGCCTTTCTCCTCTCTCTGGTTCAGGCCACCTTTGCCACCACTGGTCTTGAGGCAGCAACACACATGTCACTGGAAACCATCAAACCTCGGAGTACCATTCCACGTGTTTTAATGTCAGCTGTTGCTTTCTCCGCGCTCGTGTGCTTCTCTTTTTCGATACTTATGCTTTATTCATTGGGGAACCTCGATGAACTGGTCAACTCATCCCTCGGCGAAATCTATCTCCAGCTTTACGTCAATTCAGCCGGCCGTGGTGGGGGCTTAGCGGTTGCCACCGTGCTTATGGTTGTCATGACTCAGTTTACTGGTGCTCAAGGCCTCACTGCTATTGCTAGAGTTGTTTGGGCTCTTGGTCGTCTAGGATGGGTTCCTTTTGCCCCGACCTTTGCGAAAACTGATCCAAAGACGACTTGCCCAGTCAATGCCACATTCCTTACGATATTTCTGAGTATGCTCTGCGGTATACTCTACATAGCGAGCGAGACGGCGTGGAATGCTGTCGTTAGTTGTGTCGTATCAACGTATCAGGCAACGTACATTGCTCCAGTAATCATGTTATTGATCAGAGGCCGGTCAACCTTGCCTGAACGCTCATTCAATCTCGGCCTGGTCCCAGGCCTAGGGTACATGATCAATATTCTCACCGTTGTATGGGGTGTTTTCATTATCATCATGTCTCTATTTCCAGTGTATTTGCCTGCTACAGGCTCGACTATGAACTATTCTATTGTTGTTCTGGGCTGTTGTGTCGTTTTTCTTGTTTTTTACTGGATGTTCTTTGCTCGTCATAGGAGCAAGGGAGAAGGTGCAGAACTTGCCCTAGTTGAAATGATTAATTGACCCGCAATGAAGTGGGGATCTAAGAATACGCCATGGCGGTAAATAATGCCAAGGAGAATTTGATCTGCAAATCTGATCCTGCCTACGAAAGAATGAATTGACATAATATGCAAACTCATACTGGATGCAGTCATGTGCTGTGCTAGCGCCGCCTTCTTTCACATACGACCATAGCTCTTAGAAAATACGGGATCCCATCAAGTTCTCTCTTTGAGTTCAAAAGAAGTCTGTCTCGGAGGTCTTAACCTCCAGGACCGGGGGGTCTTGACCTCCAAGATCCGTGGCTGTTGAACTACTTATTCTTACTTACTTAAGAAAATTAATAGTGATAAGTAATATGGTTTCTGAGATATTAGGTTACTATATAACTAATTGCACATATAATAATAAGCTTTTTTTTTTTTAAAAAAAGAAAACCCTTTTTGAGTAGTATAATAGTACTTAGGATTACCTTATTTACTGATTCCAGCATATTTCTTCAGGTATTCCGATAGTTTGTGTGCGTTTATCCCGAGGGTCTAATTAACACAGTTAATATTACGCAAATAGCAGGTTCTGCTAGTAGTCTTCGTTGTTTATTTGTTCTTTTTCTGTCCCAACGAAGCTTGCGATCGCGGGGTAAAGTTGGTGGTTTCGGGGTCACGTGATGCGAATTTTGTGATCTGTCAAACAGGGTATAGGCCACCATTGCACTACGCATCAGCGGAGTGTCACTTCACTTTTGCCATAGCCGTCAATGTGACATATTATCTGTCTACGGCTTGATCTATTAATGAATATAATCTTTTTCTTCAAATACAATGTTCCGGCAGTGTAGTTTGGAAAGCGGTTTATTGGTGTACGTGAATAGCATTCTGCTTTACTTGTACATTGCCACACTAGCAAAGACCAGGTGACAACCAGAGGTACTTGTGCAATACATCTCATTGACCCACAGGACTTCCGCCACAACGCCATACAGCCACTGGTTCTTAGCAACAATATGCGGTGTGAAACACAAGACGCTAAAATCTTACGTAATAAATAAACCATTTCGTGTGGAATATATCGTGTCTGTTTTCTCCTGATTGGCTTGGTACCGACCTTCTTTTTCCAAGTGTGATAAGAAAGCCCCGGAAAGCTACAGCGTGAATAGATGACCTGCGACTTCAGGAACTCTATTGCCATTTTTTGCACAGTATTGCCCTTATAAATATATTTTTCTGGCCATTTGTAATCATTTACTATTGCCATAATGATGTCCATCCACCTTAACATGTTCAAATACCATAAGTCATCATGTAGGAGGCCAACGCAGAGTGTGACTGAGGTTATCAATCCGACACTATGTCTTAAACTAGGGTTGTTATTTTCTCACGGCTCATGTTTCCTCGCCCTTTCGCTCTATATGGGACATCTGGTGGAAATTTGTGGCTGGCTGGATATCTGTGGCTAGCTATTAAACCATGGCTAGTTGCACATTTGTGGTTGGCTGCACATTTGTGACTAGCCGCAAATGTTTGGCCAGCTGAACCCACCTTGGCAATCGGCGATGACAAGGTAGAAGTCTAGAACACGGGAGGTTCCACGTTGGCTAATAGCTGGTGGGCGAAGACACGTCCTCCAATCTAGGGTTTGGGTTCAGGCAGGCAGTCAATATGTGGCTCGAACTTAATAGCCGGACTAAGGGTTTATTGGAGCATTGCACTACAATCTCTAGAATATAAATTGCTGACCTCCTCATTGCCGAGCAATTTTGCTCTCAACAACCCTTTCTCACAGTTCGGGAAAAAAAAAAAAAAAGACAAGCCAACTATCTAACTCTTCCGAACTCCTTGCCTCTATCAACACATCATGTCTGGCAAGCCTACCTGGGCCCGGATCGGTAGTTCTTTCGAAGGTTAATCATATGATGGTATTAAATATTGATTTTAGTACTAACTAGGTACGACCAGGAATCCCAACCGTCGTTTCCTGGGCACCCGGCCGCACAGATGTATTCGTTGTCGGTCCTGATAACGGTGTGTACCAGAAATGGCAGAGCGCCAAAGACGGTGCCTGGGCCCCAGCCGGCGACGAGTACGCCAGCTTGGGCGGCAAACTATACTCCAACGTGACGGCTGTTTCTTGGAACCCTGGCCGCATTGACATTTTCGGCATTGGCACTAACAATGCTTGCTACCACAAGTGGTGGGAGAATGGATGGTCTGACTGGGAGAACCTTGGTGGCGAATTCATCGGTGATGTCGCTAGTGTTACCCGGGGCCCGAATCGTATTGATTTAGTTGGTCGAGGCATGAACAATTCTGTTTTTTATAAGTCCTTTGATCCTACCAAAGGCTGGCTCCCCGGGAAATCAGATTGGACCAGGATCGGTGGTATAATCCTTGGGTCTCCTAAGATCCTTACTTGGGCCAACGATCGATTCGACGTGGTTGTGCGAGGAACTGATAATGCCATCTACCGTAAGACGTTAAGTGGAATGACATGGTTCCCTAGCGTGGATGGCTGGGATAGAATGGGTGGTATCAGTATGGGCGACGCTGCCCTCTCTTCCTGGGGCCCAGAACGGCTGGATATTTGGGTGCGAGGCACCGACAATGCGGTGTATCAAGAATACAGGGAACCCAACCGCAGTTTTGCAAACAAATGGCCAAGCCTCGGAGGAACGTTGGTCTCGGAAATTTCGGCAGTAGGTGCGGATAATGACAAAGTGACGTTGGCAGTTCAGGGCATCAATAATGCTCTGTTCGTCAAGAAGTTCGAGAACGGTGTTTGGAAGGATTGGACATCTTGGGGCGGGATCATCACCGATACGCCCGTCGTTCACCCAAGAGGCGGAGCCTTTCCTCAAGTGTTTGCTCGTGGAACGGATGGAGCGCTTTACGTCTGCCAGGAGAAGTTCCCGCCAGTCTCGGCTCTAGGAAATCATACGCTTGCTGAGCTAGCTTAGCGGAGCGACACAAGCTTGAGGTGAATGTCTTACAAACTTGCTATCTAAGGAACGTGAGGATTGTTTGGCTATTGTTTCTCTGAATTTGGGCCTGTATATCTTTCCATGAGTGAATCGACCCTCTCTGTGACTGAGGCTGACATTTTTCTGGGCTGTTTGGGACTCATGCTCAGGTTTATTGTTTGTAATGGTTCAAAAGATTCACAAACTTCTGGTACCAGCGAACAGCCGTCCCCTATCTTATATTTATAGGGGACACAACAGACCTGATGTTGCTTATCTTGACTTTTATTGAGAATGAGCAATGTAAATGGACCAACGCGACAAACTTGGTTCCCAGAATACTATCAATTCACATATATCTAACCACACTGAGTTATCGAGTACGCCCGACCGAACTCTCGCATCAGTTTCACAGACCTCCTCAGCTGTTGGAGGCCGGGAAAATTACTCTGTTTGAATCCTAAATGAAGATGTTTGCCACGATTCCTTGGACTGCTTCACCTTGGGCGAGTTCGACATTTCTTCATAGCTCGAGACACCCTGAGACGGGGATGGGACAGTATCATCGAGTACCCTGATGGATTGCGGATTGTGAAAGAAGTTTCTGGGATCCCACTTCGTCTTGACCGTTTGGAGGCGATGGTAGTTGCTACCATAGTATGCCTGTTTCCAGCTGTACACCGTGCCATCAATATAGTTGGCATGAGCGGGACTTTTCTCGATGGCATGAGGGAGCAGCTCAGTTTTGCATTCCCGGATGAAGTCGATGACATTGTCCTACATTTCCGGGTCAACCCACTGCATCTTTAGAGTGCAAAAGTAATGACCCTGTCGCCAATAAAACGGCGTGTCTATAGTATCAATTCTGGCCGTTGTCCTGCCTATGTGATTCTACAAGAAATGGACATTGGCTTTCGGTGGAGAGTCTTTGCTTTCTACCGCATCTTTGTGACTCTCTTCCTCCGCATTTGTGTTGTCTTTCTTGACAATCCTCGAAATCTTGTTTTCTTTTTATAATTTAACTATTAATATTTCATTTATTTGGATGCACCTAATGCCACAACCGTAAATTCATCTTAATAATGCTAACCTGCAATTATAATGCAATCAGCTTCAGCTACTGGTACATACGACCATAGCTCTCAGAAAGTACGGGATCCCGTCCGCTCTCCCTTAGTCAAGCTGAGAAGCGGTGAATTAGTACTCGGGTCGGTGACGACCGGGGAATCCTCGCTGTTGTATGTTTTTTTGCAGTTCTCTTTGTTTTTTTACACTCGTACATTGCTTTGGCGTGCTGATATCTGGCAATTGGCTCTTGGACTGTTGTCTTAATGACTGGCCTCTGAAAGTTCATCCCTTTATGTAGCTAGACCTGTGGGTAAGGAAAAAAATCTACTATGCATGGAAATACTGTAGAAGTAACTGTCTAAATCTTACGCCAATTAAACCTGGGACTAGATTGTAGTGTAACTAGATATTAATACTATTACAGGTCTCGTGCTTCGATATTTTTCTTCTGTAACCATATGTTAATTAATATTTTAGATGCTCAGCTCGATCTTTTGCAACCATTGCTGCAAAGGCATATCGCAGCCAGTTATAAGTTCCTCCGCAATTTTACAAATGTCCTTAACCATGCAACCTCCCTTGTTGACGGTGACAAGCCCAGTAGTCGTAAAGAGACTGATATGTAGACGGTTGCCTTTGATAAAAGACGCGATCCACGGATATGGCTCTAGTAGATATGGGTTTTCGAAAAATCGGATTTGGCGTTCAGCTCCAAAGCACTCGAGTGATGGAGTTTCACCAAAGCTCTGGTGTTGGATGACCGAATCCATTATCCCAGATGGCCAACTAGTGCACTGTTCTACGATTTCATTACTGAGAGAATCTGCTTCTCCACTTGCCATGAGCTGGTCTTGAATGAAACGAAGTAGTTGAAGCGGTGTTTGGAGAGTTGATAGAATCACACGGGTAGGGGCAGAGGCCATGCATGGTCCCACAATGTCCTCCACTCCTCGAATGGCGGAGTTACGGCCAGCAACAAACTGCCAATAAGCAACGTCATCTTTTCCAGTGGCACGAGCCAAAAACACCGTCCACGCTGCATTGACTAGAGTTGAAATCATGATTGTATTGTCG
Organism: Calonectria ilicicola; assembly: GCA_020809705.1. NCBI lineage: Eukaryota > Fungi > Ascomycota > Sordariomycetes > Hypocreales > Nectriaceae > Calonectria > Calonectria ilicicola. Next base: position 701,048 of record CP085834.1, on the reverse strand, counting down.
GGAAGGGCTGGTAGATCTGTCTCTGCATGCACAGCCAGAGGCTTTGGGTCAGCAACTGCCATGCTGGGGCGAATCCTGGGCTTTATTTGAGTGATGGAAGCTCCTTGAAGTAGATTCTTCCAATATTCAATTGCCATCGGGCGTTTCTGAGAAACATACGACATGAATTGCGAAAAAGTCGGGGCGTCGGATGATGACGGTGTCTGATCGTGACCTTGCAGCAGGGATTTGAAAATGATCGGAATTGAAAGCGCGTCATTTTGAGCATGCTGCATACGCACAGTCAAACGAATACCATGATCTTTATGCCTAAAAAGGATAATGGCCAGAGGAGGTTCAAACTCCTTCAGCTGATGCAAGTCATTCAGGATATATGTGTGAAAGAATGAATCAAAATCTCCTTCCACATCCTCGATACGAAGGGGCGAATCTAATTGATGTAGAATAAACTGCCAATACTTGCCCATGACGCGTAGAAAGCATGTGCGAAGGATGGGATGCCTTTCCAGTGTCAGATCACAGGCTTGCTTGAAATCGCCAAGGTCTAGACGATTATTCTCAAGATCCATGTAGAAATAGTCTATGTATTGTCGCCACGCGGTGGGACAGTATAAGAACTCGTGTTGGATGTATGTGATGGGTAGAACGTCGGCAATCGTCTGGGAATTGATCTTGAGATTCAAGGTGTCAACACTCGCAAGAACATTTTTCTTCGTCACAGGATCAATCAGTTCAACCGAGTCAAGTAGTTCGTAGATATTGTTAGAGTCGATAATTTGTTCTGGGACAAGGTCCCCGAGTTTCTTTCGACGGAAGATCTCTTGCACCGTCAGATCGAAGCCGGCTTTGCGAGCGAGGCCCACAATCCTCATGGCATCAATTGACGTTCCGCCGAGGTCAAAAAAGCTATGATCTAGTCCGAAAGTGTTCACATTAATGTTGAGTACTTCAGCCCAAATAATTCGCATTTGTCTTTCAGCGTCTGTTGTTGGTTGTCTCAAGAACCCCTTTGGAGCGGCTGAATCTTGGATCATTTGGGCGAGGAGTCGACGGTCCACTTTGCCGTTAGGATTGACCGGCATCTCATCGAGAATTTTAATTTGTTTCGGGATCATATATGACGGCAAGTTGGCCTTCAATGTCTCCTGTAGCTGTTTGTGTATTTCCTGCTTGGCTTGCAAGCGTAACGGCTGACTGCTGAATGAAGCTAGCTCTCGGCCTTGATGATCGGTGGGGAAATGAAACATGAGCCTGGCACTTTCATTGGTATGCTCGTAGCGATGAAATATGGCATCAAAACCTCCTTTGAGAGAATATTGCCGAGCCCAGCTGATTTCAACTCGAAAGCCAGACTTTTTGGATATTTCTATCAAGTCGGCAGGGGAAAGAGAAGGACATTGTTCGGCCCGCCGACATGCAGATTGGAACCAATTCGCATCCGCCGCTGTAGATTTGCTTAATAGGCAGTCTACAGCAAATCTTTCAAAAACAGTTTTGCTGTATGGGATATTGCACACAGGCACTGCAGACAAACTGGCAGAACGTTTGAGCAGCTGCAAAAGCGACTCAGGATCGAGGCCACATTCTCTAAAGTCAATCCATTCCTCTTCATCAATGCGACGGATCTGCTGTTTTTGTAGGCCTTGATGTTTTATCTGGACAACTGCAGCGTAACGATAGCAACTCAACTCATTTGTTGCTTTCATTCGCTTAGGCAAAATCTCGACATGTTCAACGTGCTCCGGAAGCCGATCGACAAGAGAAGTAAAGAAACCTGGATCAAGAAGCAATTCCCCTTCCTCTGCCTCAATTTGAGATAGCATGTCGTTTTTATGGAGATCTGTCCCAAACACTTTCAATGCTCTTGTAACCCTGAATTGTTGGTATAATGCTTGAGACCGGATGTCACCAAAAAATATCGACTTGAGGCCAGGAAGCTGTAAAAGATCCTGAATGACCCGAAATAGATATTCCTGACTGGGGAAGTATTGAACAACAGAGTTCAAGATCGCAACGTTGGGAGCGAGCACAGTGTCCAAATGACCAATTTCCAAAGCTGTAGCTTTGTATAGATGTACCTTGTCAGCCAAGACTGGGTGCGCTTTGGACATCCGGGCTACAAAGGCAAAGGCGGCTTCAGATGGATCTAGGCCCACATAATTCTTCAGTCCCTTTCCAAGATTGAAAAGAATCATTCCAGACCCAGTTCCTATCTCAAGAACATGCCCTGGTGCACCTCCGTTGAGGATGGCTGCAATTGTATCATCCAACCACTCGCTCATTTCGTCCCTATCAATAGCCTGACCATCGTACATGGACGTCCATCCCATGAAATCGCGCCCGACTTTTTCTGGCGACATGTTGCTCATCTGAGAGTAGATATTTTCATCATAAAGATGGCTCCATGCCTGAACCCTCTTCGATTCTTCACCGTTATGGTGCGTTTGTTGTTCGAGTTTTGCATCAAAATTGATTGTAACAAAACAAGCAAGCTGAGATTCATTACGACCCTCTTGCTTCAAAATTGCCACACCGTCGCGTACAGAATCATGGCTGCATAGAATGTGCTCAATCTCACCAAGCTCAACTCGGTTGCCTCGTATCTTGACCTGCCCATCCAGTCGTCCAATGAAATCCAATTGCCCATCGGATGGCCGGTGTCGAACAAGGTCTCCCGTTCGATAAGCTTTGACCTGCTTCCCGCCTATCTTAATGCAGATAAAACGGTCCAGATCCAGTTTGGGATCTGTATAGCCTCGCGCCAAGCCATCGCCAGTGACTACAAGCTCACCAAGAACTCCTAGAGGAACAAGGCACTGCTGCGGATCCATTACAAAGGCTCCAGAATTGCTGATTGCGTGACCGATAGGTACTGCAGCGCGACATGAATCCGTGTCTAGAACAGGATACATTGTGCTGAAAGTAGTATTCTCGGTAGGCCCGTAAACATGAACAAATCGACCGTTCATGAGGTCCAACGCGGCGGCCAAATCACGTGGATCAAGTCTTTCACCACCAGCACATATCATTTCAAGGTCGGAAATGATAGAAGGGTAGTCACGAGAATACTGCTTGAAAAGTGCAGTAGTGAAGAAGGCGGTCTGAACCGACTCATCGGCAAATTTACGGCCAAGAGCCTCGCAATCTAGCACAGTCGCAGTGTCGATGCAGATAAGTGTTCCCCCATTGAGAAGGGCGCCATATATCTCCCATGTGGCGGCGTCAAAAGCAGTGTTCGAGAGATGAGCCATGACTAGCGGGCGGGGAAGTTGGTGTGCCATGTTGCTTTCTTTCACAAGCCGAACGATTCCGCGATGTTCCACCATTACTCCTTTTGGTGCTCCAGTCGAGCCTGATGTGAACATAACGTATGCCAAGTTCGTAGCTGAGGGTGAGTTTTTCACTGAGGTCTGGCCGTTGAGCCCTATCTGGGCCGAGTCGGCAAAAGCCTTGTGGAAAGGAACAAACTGGACATCTTCTAATTGAAGAGCTGGAGGCTCGATGCCTTGACCAACCAAAACCATCCTTGGCCCGGAAATAGAAGATAGAATAGCCTCAATCCTGTTGACTGGAGACCGAACATCAAAGGGCAAATAGGCTAGGTTCGCCTTCAGAATGCCGAGAAAAACGGCAACTGTGTTGCAAGTCCGATCGGCCAGAACACCAATCATGCTTTCGGGAGGAAACGATTGTTTTGCCAACCACAAAGCGATCGCGTCTGACAGGCAGTCCAGCTGAGAGTACGTCAACTCAGTGGTTGAGTCCTTGATTGCAACTTTGAATGGACAAACAGCGGCTTGTTGGCGAAAGATGTCAATCACACTTGAGTCACGTGGATAGTCTGTTTGGTCGGTTTGAACCAAACCTTTGGTGTTCAAAGCTGCGTAATCGTCCTCGGTGAGTAACGGGAGCGCTTTTATGGGGACATCCATTTGAAGAGCGCTGGCCGAGAGAACACTTTTAAACACAGAGATGATGCTGTTGATGGTCTCGCGCTCATACATCTCGGAGCAGAAAAGTATCTTTCCTCTCAGGCTTTCTGCCTCTTTGAGCAAATGAAATTCAATGTCAAACATGGATGTCATGGCAGAGGCAGCGGGTTCTAAGTTATGTCCTGAGGAAGAACACCAATGTTTCGTGTCCGAGTTAAAATTGAATAGAATGGGCAAAAGAGGGGGCCCTGATATCTCTTTATTCGTGTCGATCATAGAAATGACCTTTCCGAATGGGATATTCGGAGTGGGCTTGGAACCAAACAGTGCTTGTTGAACTTGACTTATCACATCCTCGAGCGACTCTTCGTCAACTGTAATTTGAACTACCTGTAGATTGTTGGTGGCTGAGGTTCCATTGCTCGACAGCGACGAGGAGCATAAGTCTGTGCTGACGGCAAGTGTCCCATCTACAGCACCACTGAGGCGAGAATGCGCAGCTCGAAATACAGCCAAAAGCACCACAAAGTTTGCGAATCCAGACTGTTCACAAAAGGACTGCAAGGCATGAGAATCTTCGGCGGGAATCGTGAAGTCGAACGCATCCGTCTTGTGTGGGAGTGCGCCGATTCGAGGCCTGTCACAAGGAAATTCTGCTGGCCGACATGCTGTCAGGGACGAAATCCAATCTTCAAGTTTTGGAGCATCTCCAACACCAGACTTTTGTAACTGACGGTGTGTCTGGTGAGGCATTTGGATGAATCCAGGTACCATTTTGCGTTGTGCCTCGCTTGTTTGGTTTAGCAAGGTGGAAATGCAGTTGAACGGGGCACAATGCCTAAAAAGGAATTTTTGGAGTGTTGATAGAATGAAATAAAGCAAAGATGTTTCAGGATCAGAAGGTTCTTGGATATTTCAGGACCCCTCCATATAGTTGACAGGTGTTCATGCATCACTTAAGAATCGCTCTTTCAGAAGCTAGTCATGTCCTGATAGTCAGACTAAACGGGAATTTAATCGGACCGATCTGGTGAAGATCAAAGCAGGCTTTCAGCTGGAAGGATCATATTACGCCATTGTGCAATCGGGAATAATTGAATAGAAAGGAATAGAATGCACTGGTCTACTCCACCTTGTGGGACATGTATGCAGTGGTATGAGGAGTATACGAGCTGCTGTGTCATAGTAGCTAGTGAAAAATTAGCGGGATCGGAAAGAATAGGAAAGACCTGACCTGAGACATGCTGTGATATGCATACGTAGTGGCACGGGAGAGGCAATTTGACCAAGGCTGTAAGACAAGCATTAGCGAGATCAAGACACGAGGAGACAAGAAGAGGGATATTCTATTTTTGTTACAAATATTGGCATGGAAAAAAATTCGTGAAACTCGTCAACAGAATAATGGAAACCCGAGCGGAACATTAACAGCATTACTGACAAAGGTGAGCTCTAGGTTACAAAGGTTTAAAAATGAACGACAAAAATAGACGAGGCATTTTTGTACCATTCGGTTACGGTAACTAACTAGTCTGAAATCCAAACAATGTGAGACTTCACCTACTAAACCCAAGTGTGCAAAACGTCACTGGCATCGCTGTAGTCACGCTTCCATACTCCAGGACTATTCTTGGGGAACTGACTGCGAAAACCAATCATTGACTGAGCCCGTGGACTCAGCGTGTCAACAAGCTCCTTCTTAACAAGGAATGGGTGCGCCTCTTCGAGAGTCAGATACGACGGCTGGTAAATGATTACCATCCCTCGTCTCCAAAAGTCTGCCGTCTTGTTGGCTCCTCCACCGTGAACCACCTTGCCACTCAAAAAGCAAACGTCACCTGGATCCATTTCAGTAGGAACAGTGTCCTCTGGAGTTCCATTCTCGTTGAAGTCCTCCCACTTGTGGCTCCCTGGGATGACTCTAGTAGCGCCATTCTCTTCAGTAAATGGGGTCAAAGCTAGCATGAAATTGATGAGTGCTTCTGGAGCATTTGGCCCGCAGTGGGTGAAGACAGGATACTGCCATTGGTCGCGGTGCAAATCTTGGGCGGCGCTGCCGGGCCCGATCTCAATGACTTGAGCCGTGTTCAGCCAATAGGTACCCGAGTCCTCGACGAATATCTTCTCACACAATTCGTGGAGCAGGTCGTTGTCCATGACTTCCTCACGGAATGTCTTGCTCAGTGTGATCATTCCAGTCAGTCGCTTTGTGTTGTGCCCGTGAAACGATTTGATGTAATTGTCAGGGACCTTGGAACCGACTTCAAGTTTGTCCATTGCCGGCTGAATCTCCTCGTTGATCCGACGAACTTGATCTGGTGTCAGGAGATTCTTAATGACGACACTACCATCCTCATGAAGGGCTTTCAGAATGGCATCAGCGCCGTCAGAAGCTGGGACGCGTTGGACGCTGGTAGGAGTTGCGGTAGGCATTGGGATCAAAAAGGAAGAATATGTGTCTAGGATGTGTGAAAGTTGGAAAGCTGTCTTGAATAGGAAGAGTGAAAGATCGAGCTATTTCTAATAGAAGATTGAGCAAGTAGCATAACCAAGGCAAGGTGAAGCTGTCAGTTCTGCCTCAAGGAACAAGGTGTCTGATGATGTCGGTGTCGCACATATCATTGAACAGCCCGGTAGTATTGAGCTAAAAATCGAAATTCAAGCAGGGTTAGACACGAGAACCTCGTCAATATCTGGAAAAGCTGCCGTGGACTGACGCATCAAGGTAACAATAATCGCACTATGGCTTCATGTGCCCACCTTGGAGGTAGATGTCTTGGCCATGCCGCCACCAAGTAGTCTTTTCATCATTCTTAGAAATTCCGAATTAGAGAGGTACTACCCGACAGGCATACACCTTTGTCGCTCAGAATCGGATTTATTTCGCGCAAGTTATGCAATCCAACACGGAAGAGAGAGTTGCTACTATTTTTATCAAGCATGTTTCATGATTGAATATATTGATCCTCCTGCATAAACTGGCCCCAGATAGAGGTAGAGACATCCGATAGATATCGGAGTCAATGGGACTGGTTGGAAATTTACCTTAAAATGGATGGGCTTTCTGCATATGTTGAACAACACTCGCCACCACTTGGGAACAAAGCAGTGCGAGCGTAACAAGTGGCGGTGGGGACAGTTGATCTGTAATGATACACTCACTGTGGATTAGTGAAAGTTGTGTCATTCGATTCAGAACTCAAAATGCGATTGGACGTCCCTGGAAAAAGAAAAAAACCTCAAAAATGCAGCCCCAAAGACCAACATGTTACGGTCCTGAATACGAGAAGTAACACGACCTATCTGTAGTGTTATGTGAGACCTCGGGATTTATTGTTATTGGCTCACAGATAGGACTCCGGACCCCACTACCTGCCCTGTCTGGGATAGATCTTTTCCTTGCTTCCGAAACTTGCTATTCTTGCGACCGAACCCCCGGGATTGCCCGCATGGGAAAACAGGGTTGATTATTGATCACAAATCCACTCCTTGATGCCGGCTTGCCAAGTAGGCCCGAACGAAGCGCCTTGGTGAACACAAATCTCCCGCAGAGTTGCAGTAGCTTGACCATTGTTTCCGATTAACAGGTAAAGGCTCAGACGCCAAGGACTATACTCTGTGCATACTTGATCAAAAAACCTTTTATTTGATTATCCTTAAGACTGTATTGTGGGTGGAGATAAATTAATTTCCATTAGTCTGTTTTTTTTATGTCCTTGATTGCTTAAACACTATTGTTACTACGACACGCAATCAGAAACCTACCTCATCACCATGCGCGTGGTTATTGCTGGCTCTGGTGATCTGGCGCGATACATTTGCGAGGAGTTCACTCAGGCCGGCCATGAAGTTGTCATCCTCACTCGGAGCCATAAGGCCCAATTTGATCAAAAGGGCGTGACCCAATTCATTACCGACTACTCTCTGAAATCCCTGGACGAAGCGTTGGTGGGGAGTCGAGCCATGATATCCACAATTTCGGACATTTCTCCATCATACATTGATGTCCACAGCACTCTGATCCGAGCCTGTCAACAGAGTCTTACTTGCAAACGCTTTATACCATCTGAGTTTGCTGGTGATGCGAAGAATTTCCCGGAGGAGCCAGGTTTCTATTATCGCACTCGAGAGCCTATCCGCCAGGCACTTCGAGAACAGAGGGATCTTGAGTGGACTATCGTCTGCTGCGGCTGGCTTGCTGATTATTTGGTGCCGTCCAAGAACCGGTATATCAAAGACATTGGTAACTGCCACCCTATTGATCTTACTAATGGTAAGGTCCTGATTCCTGGAACAGGGAATGAGAATGTGGACTTCACTTGGGCACGGGATGTTGCCAAGGCCTTGGTTGTGCTTGTTGATAGCGAATTGACCTGGGAACCATACACTTACATTTCTGGGCAGCGTTCGTGCTGGAATGATGTCGCCAAGATCATCATACAGAAGTATCGCCCGGAACTCAAGCCTGAACACATTTCGCTTTATCAGGTTGCAGAGGCCTTTAAGGCAGCCAATGACGAAGATTCGAAGGTTTTGGCGGACTACTACTTGTTCTCCGCGAGCCAGTCAAGCTCGATCCCGCAGGTCGAGTTTATGTTGCAACGGCAAAAGTTTTTCCGGGATGTTGGTTTTCGGACTTTGCGAGACGGCTTTGCAGAGCTCGATCATGATCCTGAGATGATCTTGTGAGGAAAGGTGACCGCGAAGGACACTGATTTATTTAGTTCTCCGCATTTTGATGTACCTTGTTTAAATTGAATTTCCGTTTTTTTTTACAGTCTCATGTTTTCGTAGTTTGCCTTCTGATGCTGTGAATGTGGTTGGTTTGTAAGTAGACAAATAACAATACCCCGAGCTTGCCTCATAAATCAATGCCAAAGCAGAATTCTAGCACTAGCGATACTATAATTAAAAAAATAACTTTGTATGAATTTACCTTGTACGGTGCTGGATTTTGAGTAATACTAAATTATTTCAGGAGGATGATCTGGCAGCACTGGCTGAACAACTATAGCACGGCCGGCAGGATTGTACTTACAGTGTAACATCGTGTAAGTAAAAACGTACACGAGCCGAGCTGTGATACAGGCGGGGCTCGGTTACGGGCGTATGTCGGCCGAGAAGGCAGATACGCAGTTTATCCTCTGGATGTTTACCACAGCATGATGTACTCCACTGACCCCAACACAACGTTATCCTATTGCAGGATTCTACGTCTCAAAGGGGAGAAATACAGAGATAGGATAAATGCATTGCATACGAGAATCACTTATCGGCGCCGAGAAAAATATCTTCGTGGTACATCGGATCCTGGGAGCCGGGTACAACATAACTAGTTTACCAGTGTGAACACGTCCAAAATAATCGTTCGATCTGTGTCTAGATCCGAGTTTGCAATTACATCTGAGGGAATAAATATTTCTTCCGCAGCACAAACCTGAGACATGCAAAGAGGAGAATCCCGATGTAGATATTGGATCGGAACAAGGTGCATGCTGTCGTATTGAGACAATACATTTGGAATATACGGTGGGCCTTGATGAGGCCAATGAATTGTTCCCAGCAAGGAGCGAGCAGCGATGAAAACTGCATCGTAGACTTGGTAGATGGATTTTCGCTCTGAGAAGGCATAACGCCGATCCGAGGAGGGGTTCTAAGCCAGTCAAGGATTCAAAGTCACAAAATAATGAGGTGATGGTAGGATTTGGATAACGTTATGAAAGATGACTGAGTGAATTATATGCTAACATGGAATCCAGGTGGCACTGCGATGGAGAGAATTCATTTCATTGTACTTAAATACAACTTTACCCGCTCAATCGAGAGAAGGATTAGACAAGATATCACTTTCGAGTTACTCTTTTATTGTTCATTGGATTCAACACGCCTGACCTTGCTGTCATCGATTCTCCATCTACTGTGACTAGGCATCGCAGTTGGGGCTTGGCAGACGGTCACATCCCGACACTCAACAGTCGACTCCATGTCTATTCAGAAACCCGAGACCCCCAAAATCATCATGCAGTCCGATGGGATCACGGATGAGATCTCAGCTGACAATGGCATGGCGCTTGGCGACGACTTCAATAATACTGATGATGACACAACACTCAATCACTGTGTTCATCATCTGTTTGAGCAATGCGCCAAAACAAACCAAGAACGTATTGCCTTGATTTGCGGAAGCACACACGTCACCTACCAGCATCTCGATATTCTTGCCAACCGCCTCGCCGTCGCCCTCATTCACGAGGGAGTTCAACAAGGTGACCTCGTTGGCGTGGTCATTGATCGGTCAGTCGACCTTGTCGTTGCACTTTTGGCGGTGATGAAGACTGGTGCTGCCTACGTACCCATTGACCCTACATTTCCCATCAAGCGCATGGCACAGATGCTTCATGACGCAACTCCGAGTCTCGTTCTTGCTACCACTGGGACAAAGTCCGTCTTGAAAGAGTGGACAGGGCAGTGCTTGAACACTGACGAAGTCCTAACAGAAGAGAAGTATGACTTGGCTTTGGATGATGACGTTTATCTCCTAGATATAGGAGTTCAGCCGGAAGATCTCGTCTATGTTATGTACACCTCCGGCTCGACAGGCAAGCCGAAGGGGGTAGAGCTGAGCCATGGAGCAATGTCCAATCTTCTGCTCTCGCTAGAAAAAGATCCCGGGTGCTGCAGGGAAGATCGCATGTTGGCCATCACTACCATTTCCTTCGATATGGCGTTCTTGGAGCTATTCTTACCTCTGATCTGTGGCGCCTCGATTGTCATTGCACAGGCTAATGAGGTCCGGGATCCTAGTGCTCTCATGAGACTCATGAATGAATATGCCGTGAATATGATGCAGGGTACTCCAGTGGCTTGGCAGATGCTGCTTGATTCAGGCTGGGCAGGCCAACCCCGGCTTCACAAAATGTTGTCCTCTGGTGAGGCTCTCTCTCGCCATCTTGCTGATCGCCTTCTTGCCTGCGGCGATGCGTTGTGGAACTTATACGGGCCTACCGAGACTACATACAGCAGTTGTTGGAGAGTGACGGAGAAGGAAGCAGTGGTTATCGGCAGGCCCGTTGCTAATGACCGATTCTATGTGCTTGATGAGGACATGTTGCCAGTGCCGCTTGGCGCTTCTGGCGAACTCTACATTGGCGGGGCTACCTTGGCCCGTGGCTATCGTAACAAGCCTGAGCTCACACAATCGGTATTTCTTGATAATCCATTTCATGCCGGCCGTTTATATCGCACTGGGGACCTAGCCTGCTTTACGGAACCTGGGAAGCTGAGCGTGCTGGGCCGCATTGGCAGTCTGGTCAAGGTCCGAGGCTACCGAATCGAGCCTGGCGAGGTAGAGGCAGTCATTACTGACCACTGGTTCGTCTCTAAGGCCGTTGTAGTCAGCCGCGACGAGCAGCTCATTGCGTATTGTGTTCGCAATGCTAAGGTGCCTGTGGATCAGGATACTGCCAGTAACGTCCTGGACAGCCTGCTGCGCCCGTGGCTGGCCGAGCGTTTGCCCTCTTACATGGTCCCAGCATTCTTTGTTCTTCTGGACGCTCTCCCGTTGACTCTCAATGGAAAGATTGATCGCAAAGCACTCCCAGACCTTAAGGACGCGTCTCCGGTGTCCAGCATCACTATCAAACCTACGACTAACCTGGAGCATCAAATATTGGCCATCTGGTCACAAGTTCTCGGACATGATCGAATCTCCTCTAAAGACAACTTTTTTCAGATCGGTGGGGATTCTGTTCGCATTGTCAAAGTTCAAAAGGAGTTGCAGGAGCTTCTTGGAAGAGCGGTCCCGGTAGCCAAGTTGTTTGAGCACCACACCATCAAAACGCTGGCCACATACCTCAATTCAGCTGACGGCACGACTTCGGAACCAGTAGCTGTTGCTCGACAGCCTCACATCGCGACCAAGGAAGACATCGCCATAGTGTCACTCGCATGCAGACTTCCCGGAGGTATTTACACCCCGGAAGATTTCTGGGAGCTGCTCGAGAGTGGCGGAGATGCCATTGTTGACATACCCAAGGATCGCTGGAATGCCGATGAACTGTATGCTGCTGATGCCACCGCTAGCGGTAAATCGTATTGTCGTCAAGGTGGGTTCTTGTCCTCTATCGACTCCTTTGATGCATCCTTCTTCGGCATCTCACCTAGAGAGGCTCGCTCACTCGACCCCTCACAACATTTACTGCTCGAAACCTGCTGGGAAGGCTTCGAGCGTGCGGGTTACACGATGGACCAGCTCCGTGGTAGTCGGACTGGAGTTTTCATTGGTACCAGCACCATCCCCGCTCATTTCCGTCTTGATCCCGCAGCGACTCAGGATCTATCGGAACTTGATGGGTACACGACGACTGGGTCCGCTGGCGGCACCTTGTCCGGTCGCATTTCATACGTCTTGGGCCTTGAAGGCCCGACTATGACCGTGGATACGGCTTGTTCCTCCTCATTAGTCACGACTCATCTGGCGTGCAGCGCATTGCGTCAAGGTGAATGTGACATGGCTGTCTCTGCTGGCATTAGTCTCATGCTCAATCCGGGATTGCATGTAGAATTCAGTCGGCTTCGTGGCATGTCGGCCGATGGACGATGTAGGGCCTTCTCGGCCGATACACAGGGCACGGGTTGGGGTGAAGGGTCCGCCGTCGTAGTTCTCAAGCGCCTGTCAGATGCACAGCGAGACGGTGACAAAATCCATGCCGTTCTTCGCGGCACTGCAATCAATCACGACGGTCGCAGCGCTGGACTCACAATGCCAAGTGGCCCAGCACAGCAGCGCCTCATCCGTGCAGCTTTAAGTGATGCTCAATTAATGCCCAGTGACATTGACTACATCGAGGCGCACGGCACTGGCACTAAGCTGGGTGACCCAATCGAGGCCACTGCACTGGGTGAGGTTTTTGGCCGCGGCCGTTCTGACATGACAGAGCCTCTCTGGCTTGGTTCAGCCAAGTCGAACATTGGCCATACTCAGGCTGCCGCTGGTCTCGTAGGCCTCTTGAAAGTGGTCCTGGCCATGCAGCATAACACACTCCCCAAAACCCTGCATGCTGCTGAACCTACTCCAATCGTGGATTGGGAGGGTGCTAGAATTGCACTAGTGCAGCAGAACCGCCCGTGGCTTCCAAATGCATCTCGTCAACGCTTAGCGGGTGTTAGTGCATTTGGCATTGGCGGCACGAATGCACATGTCATTCTAGAGGAATACTCAAATGATACCACCAAGACAGGTGTTATCAAGCCATTTGTCCAGTTGCCGCATGTTATGCCTTTTCTGCTGTCCGGAAATACATGGCCAGCCTTGCGCCAGCAAGCTCTGAAGCTCCAGCAGCATGTGAGCAACAACGTTACGGATCAGGATCATCTCCACAATGTGGCCAACTCGCTAGCGACTACTCGCACTCATTTCCGGCGACGATTAGTGTTGATGGCAGTAGATCGGGCTGAACTTTTGAACAAATTAGAATCAGCTGCGCTCGTCGAATCTCCCGCATCAACTTCAGAGGAGCCGCGTCTTGCGATGCTTTTCACTGGTCAAGGCAGTCAACAGCTTGGGATGGGGCGAGACTTATACTCAGTCTACCCCGTCTTCCGGAATGCCATTGAAGAGATCGCAGCGGCTTTCACAGAACTAGAGGCACCACTGCTTGATGTCATGTGGACTGATTCTAACAGACCAGCTGCAACATTACTGAACCGCACTGACTTTGCTCAGCCAGCCCTATTCGCTCTGGAAGTGGCGCTCGGGCGGTTATGGCAAAGCTGGGGCGTGAAGCCCGACGTTTTACTAGGCCATAGCGTTGGTGAGCTCGCTGCTGCACATATTGCGGGAATCCTGGATCTCAATGATGCCTGTCGACTCGTAGCAGCACGCGGGAGGTTGATGCAAGCAATACCCGCCTGTGGCTGCATGGTGTCGCTCGAAGCGAGTGGTATCGAGGTACTTGAAGCAATAGAGGCACTTCGTTTGGCTGACCAAGTGGACATTGCTGGTTACAACACGCCCACTCAAACGGTTGCGTCCGGTAACGTTGGCGCCGTCAACCTCTTGGTCACCTATTTTACCACACAGAACCGCAAGTGCAAGAGGCTCGAGGTATCTCATGCGTTCCACTCACATCACATGGACGGCATGCTAGATGATTTCAACGCTGTAGCCGAGACTATTAGCTTTAGATCACCATCGTTGGCCATGGTCAGCAGTCTGACAGGGAAGCTTGCACGGCCAGGTGAGCTTGAGCAACCCGCGTACTGGGTCCAACAGGCACGTCGAACTGTTCGTTTCAGTGAATCCATTCAGACCCTTCATGGCGAAGGGATTAATGTTTTCCTTGAGTTAGGCCCAGGTCCCGTGCTGTGCGGCCTTGGTGCCACATGCCTTGCAAACACTAGCAACAGCAGCTCGGCGATCTGGCTACCGTCGCTTGCCCCAAGAAAAGACAGCATCTCAGTTATCCAAAACAGTCTCTCAGATTTGCATTTAAATCACGTTCACATTGACTGGTCTGCTTATTTTGAGCCTTTCGGTTGCCGACGCGTGGACATCCCGACCTACGCCTTCCAGCGAGAATGCTTCAAGCAGTTGCGAAAGCCCAGGCTTTACTCTAGCAACATGTCTCAAAATGATGTTTTATCTGTTAAAGAAACTGAAAACTGCGTAGACCAGCTCAGCTTTGAAGTCAACTGGGGGGAAATGAATACTGACAACTTCCACTCCGGTGGCTTATGGGGAGTGCTCGGCGACACAGTCACGACGCACTGGGCGGATGACATTAGGCAAGCGTTATCCCACGCTGGCATAGAACTGGTCCCTGTCTCTGACATCATGGAGGCTCAGAAACTAGACGGTCTTTTGTCATTGTGGAATGCCGAACCGGACGTTGATGCTCCAAGCCATACGAGTGAACTACTCACAAAAGGCCTTGTCCAGCTACAGGCTGCTGCTGAAGCTTCAATTACAGCACCCATCATTTGGGTCACTCGTCAATCGATCGGTACTGGTGCAGACGATGCACCTACCGGGCTCGGAGCATCTGCACTCTGGGGTCTCATGCGCACTGCACGGAGTGAACACCCGGAACTGCGACTCCGACTTATCGATGCTGGCGAAGACATAGATATCGGCTCTATGGCCGCCACATTGGTCTTACATAACGAACCAGAATGCGCTGTGCGTGGGAGGAGAGTCCTGGTGCCGCGATTGCAACGTGCCAATACCCCTGTGATCAAAAAGCCTCTGCTCCGGAACGATGGCGCAGTGCTTATTACGGGAGGGTTAGGGGATCTTGGATCTCGCGTGGCTCGTTGGTTGGTAAAGGTTCACGGCGTTCGCGACCTAGTGCTGACCTCGCGCCGTGGCATGGAATCTGTTGGTGCCGACGACTTGGTAGCCGAACTCTCTCAACTTGGCGCTAGAGTAACAGTCGTGGCTAATGATATAGCCGACTTTTATGCCGTCGCGTCAATATTTACCATGTTCAATCAAACCCGTCCGTTACGCGGTGTCATACATGCCGCTGGCCTCGTCGACTCGGGCATTCTCTCGGTCATGACGCCGCAGCAGTGTGTCAATCCTCTTGGTCCCAAGGTAGAAGGTGCTTGGAATTTGCATCAGCTTACCCAAAAACTAGACTTGGACGTTTTTATGATGTTCTCCTCCATCTCCGGCATTATGGGCTTGCCGGGCCTTGGCAATTACGCTGCCGCAAATACCTTTCTTGATGCTCTGGCGCAGCTGCGACGCGCCCGGGGCCTTCTAGCCACCTCTGTGGCATATGGAACTTGGGGAGGTGGCGGCATGGCATCCACCCTGGTGGGAACAACCCAGACACATCTCTCTCAATTTGGCCTTGGTATGCTTGAGCCGGATGATGGGCTACGGCTACTCGAGCAGGCCGTGTGCAGTGGTCGCGCTGTCACAATGGCTGCCGCGTTGGATCTGGAACAGCACCGTGCCTACTTAGAAGAACGGGGAGGTATACCGCCATTGCTTCAAGGTATCCTGGGTCCCAGTAGTTCCCAAGTTGCGGTGCAGCGAGGCTGGGATCTCCATCAAACTTTGCGTGATAATGACTCTGACCAACATTCCGGTATTATCCTACGAATGGTTCGAGAAACAGTGGCCAAAGCACTAGGGTTTGGGCAGCCTGATGACGTCAATGTCGATCAACCCTTGCAAGATATTGGTGTTGACTCCTTAACTGCGGTCATGATACGTAATCATCTGGCAACCCTGACAGGCCTGACGTTGTCAGCCAACGTTGTCCTCGTTCAACCGAACCTAAGGGCTCTCAGTGAGTCGCTTCTACTCCAACTGCAAGACGTTTGGATTAGTACCTCCTCTGGAACCTCAGAATCTGGCAAGGAAACACCAACAACAAGTGCATCAGCCACTTCGATTTGTCTCAATATGGCTGCCATTCGCAAGGGTGTTCTTGACCCTAGCTTTACATTTCAGAATGTCTTGCAAGAGTCATCCATCTCTCCACGCTGCCCGCACTCAGTCCTGGTCACCGGTGCCACTGGATTTGTTGGCGCTTTTATGGTTGGTGAACTTTTCAAGCAGGGCATTTCCGTGTACTGCCTTGTCCGCGCCTCGTCTGAATCTCACGCCCGACAACGATTGGTGGAAACCCTGAATGGTTTTGGTCTATGGAAAAATTACCACGATCGGTTACTCAGTATCGTAGTTGGTGACCTTGCCCAACCTTTGCTTGGTCTTTCAGAAGAGGTTTTCTACAACTTAGCCGACCAGGTTGATGCAATTTGCCATTCGGGAGCACTTGTTGATTGGATGCGCCCGCTGGAGGACTATGTTGGCCCCAACATTGTCAGTACTCATGAAATCTTGCGATTGGCGTCATACGGCAAAAGAAAAGCTATTCATCTTATATCCACGATATCAACACTTCCCAAGCATATGGGCTATGATCTAACTGAAGAGGACCAAGAATATGGTTACGGAACTTCAAAATATCTTGCGGAGAGGATGGTGGCAGCGGCACGTTGGCGCGGTGCCATGGCATCAACTTACCGCTTACCATTTGTGACTGCATCAACAAATGGTTACTTTCGACGTGACCGCGGTGACTTTTTGCATAATTTGATCACTGGAAGTCTTGAACTTGGTGCTTTCCCGTCGCTGGATGGCGATTTATCGTCTGTTTTGCCAGTCGACTATCTATCCAAGACAATTGTTGAAATTATGACGCATGAAAGACATCGCGTTGGGAAGGACTTTGACTTTGTGAACCGAAATCCACCCACTTTTGATGAATTTTTCAATTTGTTGAGCGCGACCAGCAGTGATGAAAAGAGGATTTTATGCTTTAGTGAGTGGCAGAAACATGCCCTCGAGTATACTTCCGCACATCCAAAGAGCTCGCTGGCTCGTATTACGGCTGTAATTGATGGGTACACTGATGAAAATACGACGTCCATGATCAAGGCGTTGCCACCTGGACAAAATGTTCTTGGGGGTCACGATTATCCCGCGCCTCCGATTGACGAGGTGTTTGTTCGCAGATATGTAGACCGCATCCAGACTGCATAATAACTGTCAACGTACTGTAGTCGAATTTGAAGGGATTTTGTTTCGATTATGTGGTCTTTCTCTTTTTATTTAGATTTAGACTGTGTGCTATGATTGAAGTAGGTAATCGAAACATACATATTGCAAACCATTGGCTGAACACTATTCAACATTGATATACTACTTAACCACTATCATTTAAAGTAACATAAACAAGAAAATGGAATTTAGACGCAGTGTTACTTGACTTGGGTCTATTAACGCTGATAAAGGCGAACATAATCTCTAATCCATTCGTCTGAGTTCAGGCTGCAATATTGTTCCGACATCCGGATTTCCCTGTGACACATTCTCCCCGCTAGTGAATTCAGCGAATCCGAACACCAGCTCATTACATCTAAATCGTCTCAATGTTCTACCCGGGTGAGGATTTAATACTTTTAGGCAGACGTATACGAACTCCTTTCGTCCGTTCCCATCCTCGACGTAGCAATTGAGCGTCAGAGCGATTGGATTCTTTCGACTTCTCAATGTATAGATGCACGCAAGTGGGAGTAAAATCAAGGTCATCGCAGCGCAGAACGCAGCAAGGGCCTCTTTCACAGAGCCAAGTTCTGGCATTGCCGCCTGCACGCCCCGTTGGGTTATGGAGAAACCCCCTCGTTTCCTGGTAAGCGAATGATCCGGCCGGATGTCGCCCGAATCTCGAAACCATTCTGGGCAGGCCGCTAAGATCCCCCATTCGTCTGAGTCCCAGCCTTCTTGATGAAGGTTGTACTTGACTCCAGCACCAACTTCGGGCATCCGCCACGCAAATAAGGATTCGTCGGTTGAAGATTTAAGGAGCTCTTCTTGAAATCTTGAAAAAGCTCTCATTCCCTCTCCATACTGTAGTGTCATGTTTTTGTCGAATATTCACAACATACTGTAGGCAATATCCTCTATGCGGCTAGTCTCCCGTCCGGCCATCCAGCTCATCCTTGCCGCAATAGAAGCTTGTCTGAAGTCTTCTGTGCCGTTGAGATAGTTTGCGCTTATCCTAGTAATGTTCTCGAGTACTTTGGCGAGGGCAGTCTTGTCGCCGAGGAATTGCCAATTTTTGTCATAAAACTGCATCTTCCGCGATGCTATGAGCTCTTGAAGCGTCCATCCACGTGTGAACCACTCGGATGGCTTCCTAGTCTTGACATCTGTAAAAACCTCAGGTCCTTGTGTCGACACACTCGCTCTTCTTTCCACATCTTGGAGGTACGTGATGCAAATTTCAGCATCAAGATACCACTTGAACATGGAGTTGATTGACTCGGACAATTCAGCACTGCTCGTTTTATCAATGCAACAAGAGTCGATCCACATCCACCTAAATCCCAGATCTCGTGCGGTCTGGCATGCGCCGCGGATTTTGTCTAGCTGTGGGGTGGCCTGGGGGCATGCACCCGTTCTGAGTCCTGGCAGACGTGTCGGTAGTCTGTCCAGGGTGATTTCTACCCCGACCCAACGATGTGAGAGTATTGCATAACCTTCTTGTTTGAAGGCATTCTGTTCCCCAGAAACTAGCTCGTAGGTGGTGGTATCAAGGACCCGCATGATTCAAGAATACAAATCCGTCGCTAGCAGAGTGCCAGGACACAGTCAAATTGAAAAGGAATCTGATTATGTAGGCGTTTACCCCTGGCTGCCTTTCAAGGCGACCCGTTGCGGACCAGACGCGTCTTTGCACCATGAAACACGAGGCAACCATGTTGAAACAGATGCCTGGTTAGCGGCCTCAGCTACATCGCAAATTGTAGCAGCTCGGATTAAGATGTAAAGATTATTTAAGAAACCTTTCCAGAGAGTTCCAAATTGGATAACTGTTCAGGCATAGTACCGTAAGTGATCAACATAGTTAATGGGGGTTAAGCTTATTCAGTCTTGAGAAAACCATCTTCCATGTCTAACCATTTGTGGAACACCTCACAGTGCTGTTGTGGGGCCCACTATCCGCCTCGTCCGCCCCCTGCGTCGATATAATGTCTCGCATTCAGTCGGTCAATGTCCCTTTTTGCTCTTTCCAGCGGCGTGGCACACTAATAAATTTTTGGTTGGATTGGTTCTGACTTAGTTATTGAGTCTGCACGTGCCAATATTCACACGTCTCTCTTAGTGCACGATACGACACGACCTAGAACCTTTTTGTATGCAGCATGGGGTTCACGCCCTCTTTATATAATTCCATCCCATATCCATCGATATTCCAGCTCCTGCAGTACCTAAATACACCAGTAAACGTCGTGCCTAATGGCATAGCAATCCCTTCAGCGTCCATCATATTTTTTCAACCAAATCCCGATCCCTGAAACGCTCCACGTGGGCGATGAAAGAAGCCTTCTCACTATGTCGGTGATTGAGTCTAACTCCAGAGTCTCATTATCCATACGACCTAATTCATCTCCTGTTGCAACGGCGCGGAAGTGCGTTTTTTTCTCGCATCAAATAATGCATTAATTCTAAAAGCAAGGAACAATTTCAATCGCACACTCTGTCTTGGATTTCTTTTTTTTTTTTTGTGAGTATAATATTACACAGCATCCCCTCGCTATTTCTATTTCAATGCGGTGTTCAAGTATCAAATCTTATCTAGTACAAAAAACAGATTTCCACGAAAAAAGCAGGAATTTCTTTCCTCGTTAGCGTTAGAAGAGGAAGATATTCTGCCACTAATTCATTTTCATATCCTCTTGAGCCTGATAGCCTTTAGTCACCGTTTCCGTCATATTACGATGTTTGACCTCTTTGTCTTGCTGAATCAGAGCACAGCAAGGACACCAAAACGCAGTGCAGCAGTCCGAAAATCCCGAACCCTCGATTCCAAATTTCTCGCGAATTTCTGTTCTCTGTTTCATTGCCAAGCTGTGAATATGTTAGCATGTATGGGTTTGTAACGGAATCAATCTGAACGTACATCCAGCCGCAGCTGATGAGAAATTGTAGCCCGCAGAACAGACCGCAATCAGAATTACAGTTGGTGATTTCCGTCTCCGTGGGGTTTTCTAGTCGCTGGGCGGTACGTCCATAGACTATGTATCAAGAGTCAGTTCTTGGAAGATTCCATGTTAGGTTGTCGAGGGAAACTCACGTATAGCCGGGACATATGTGCCTAAGAGGCAAGTGCCACAGGGAGAGCAGTTGCAAAGTCCATTCTGCCACTCTTCGGTCTGCGGTCCGGCTTCCATATTGATGGTGGTGGAGCAAAGAATTTAAAATGTCTATGCAACAAAGAAGAAAGAGAAATAAAAGCAAAGCAAGGCTGAAGTTATTGTTGAAAAATGAGTGTAAATGAGTGTCAATGAGTGTGGGTGACTAGTAGAGAGCGTTGTAGTCAATTCAAGAGATTGTATCAAGACTTTATAGGAACGGAAACATCGTCGACTGTCATCAAAATTAAGGAAACCCTTTCGGAGGGAGCCTATGAATTAGCCGAAGACCTCTGGCATCCAAAGACATCCATACGAGATTAATCCTTGATAATGAACCCTGACAGCCCTATTCAAGGCTAGTCATACATTGCCAAGAGCATTTAATATTAAATTTTTGCGTAGATGAAATCCACTTGCTAGAACCATGCAAGGCTGTGTTCTCCTGGCTGCTTCATCATTATAGGCTGAATAGTCCCCGATCCTTGGGATTCACGTCGTATCGGGGACCCGCTTTCGACTGGTCCCCGAATACTGGGTCACTCTGCCACGTTGTCATGGTTAGGACACAGGGATTCAAATATTCAGGTCCCACATTCCAGGGTCAGCTAAGATAGGGCTACCCCACCACATGAAGTTTCGGATAGTCCCGTTATTCCTCAGCCTCTGTAATTGAGGTCTACGGGGTTTGATTCGCCCACAGCACCCAGCTGTGTGGACTCTTGGTAGCAAGGACTCCTTGCAACAGCCCAATTCAATGGGGTTGTCGTGCACATGCCATCGAGCGATATAGCCGGATAACTGAGTGGAGCCGTCTGACTAGCCCCTGAGAAATAGGAATTAGATGTTTTATAACATTATTGTTTGCAAAAAAGGCATTAAAGTTCATTGGACCTCATCCTTTTCTGTACCCATACTAAGTCTCAGGATAGAGCCGTGAAACAATCAAAGGCAAAAGAACCCAAATTTATAACATTATAGAATTATCACACTTTATTACATAATATTCAAAACCAAGGATGAGATCTAGATCAGTCTCCTTTTATAGAGGCATAGAAATATCCTTGTTCACCGCAGGGTATATCCCTAGAGGTCGTACATATGACTTATAGCCGTCAGTCAATTCCTCAACGCTCAATGTGTCGTAAATCCCTGGGATGCATTTAACATCACAGTAGATCCAGCCAGGAAAGTATTTAGTGCATCCCTCTATATCAGGATAGCCATCTTCCCCTTCCCCGTCTGGTTCACAATCCTCATCAAGAATAACGCACACGAGATATCGGTTCACTCCTTGAGCTCCAGCTTTCCTCCAATCATCATACTGCGGCAATGTGTCCAGACATTTCTGATCAACAATAATACAGAAGTTGAACCGTGTAATACGCTTTGCTCTAGGGTGATCTGCGCCAGGACCATCTCTCTGGGCGCTTCTTTGGGAAATCCATTCTGAAAACCTAGCACGGACATCGGCTTTGGATGCATTGTCTAGCGCTTCTCGATCTTCTATAATTGTCCAGTCAAGATACTGAGGAAGAAGCAGGTCACGCCCACCAAATTCCAGGGCTTCCATGGTGGCTTGTTTCATGAGTTCGATGTATCGTTCCCAGGTAGCATCATCAGAGTACGTGCATCGGTAGATGAGAAATCCCCATTTGTGGAAACCAGTACGCTGCATATCTCTTATCAGGAAAGGAAGCGACTCGTCTCTAATCCCGACCCCAATTTGTGGGATGGTTTCTAAGGTTGGGGGCTTGTAAACGTATTCCTCTTTCTCTTGTTGGGTGGTGTCCATGATGAGGGGTGATGAAAGGCAAACGATTAGCGGGTAAGGTATGATGAGTGAATGAGGCAGCAAGCAAATCACAGCCTCAATATATTTGCTGTAGCGCGAGATTTGTGTTGTAGATAAGATCATGGAGATTTGCGGTGTGCGCTGATACTGTTGAGCAAACCAACCAACCAACACCTCACATGATGGGACAAAAATTGAAAGTGACGGGGAGCCAAGCGAGTGGACCTCATCTAACATGGCGCATTCTCCCAGGTCTCCACCACAGACACTATTGGTTCGTTTATGGGCAAGTATGAGAGGAGTTGTTTGGATTATGGACAGCCGCGCCATGAGCCTTTGGACTAGCGATTTGATATCATTGTTGCCATACTGATAACAAAAGCCTCATTCTTACACCAGCCATCACTGAACCCGCTTTCTGACGCTAAAATCTGCCAACTGATACAGAGAATCATCTTCCTTCCAACAGTTGTGGCAATCATACTCAAAATGTGGTGACAATGGCGTTGTCAAACATTAAAACAAAACATCAAGACTGAGTTCCCGCCCGCAGTTAAACATGAAAACCTCCACCAACCATAACGTGTTGTTGATAGCTAAACTAATTATTTAGCATAATAACCCCTGCCTTGATGCTTTGAAGCGATAGAGCTCGGATAGCCTAGAGGCCCAAGCTTGGATGGCTCGCGTAAGGCTCCCGTTGTAAGCATCGCAAACACCAGAAGGTTTGACGACTCACCGCTTAAGCAAACATCAGAGAGATGATAATGCAACGACGGCGATGTTAGGCGAGTCCATTGCCGCCAAACTTCCAGCCCATATGCACCCTCCTGAAGCCTGCGATCATGCTCAACTGTTCCTCTCGTTGACAGGAACAACAAATTTGGACGAGGTCCAAGCCATTCATATACAACGTCCTCGTAGCCCAGTGAACTCCATCTCAATCAACTCGTATGCGATTTTGTGGTCGTGCTACGCTCTGACCACTCCAACAAAGCATCAGGAAAATAATTAGCTCGTATCCTACCCTATACTTAGTTTACCAGCTAATTATATGAAATGAAATGGGGGGGAAAATGGATCTTATTTGAGTTTATTTAATTTTATATTACCCATCATTAGATGGGTTTTTTTATTTCCATAATTTTTAAGAATTTGAAATTCTTAGATGTATAATCGATATTTAAATGACTTGCTGCCATGCACCCTTGGGAGCGATCTGATCACCAATCCTGCCCCATTGTGTCGTGCCTAGGCTAGCCGTGTCTAGCCGTACCACGTGAGTGTAGCGGTGGTGGCAGTGCAAGTAACTATCCTCACAATCAATTTTCGAGGATTGGAAAATCATGTACTATTTGCACAGAATATACGTAAATTGCATTTAAATATCATATAACTAGAAGATATGTAATTGAACTTGTCCGATCAAAGATTCGAGGTTAAGTCACTTAATAACCGGTTGCAATAAAAGCTGTGCTAAGTCAGATTCGGTTATCAAGGGTGGTGGCAGGGGCTGGCGTAGAGTATGTGTGGCGGGTATACAGATCAGTTGGATCCGATTAGTTGCGTTGGATAAGCATAACTATAGCTAATCAAACTTCTTTGAAGGGTCCTTGATACTACGTTGAAGGGAGAGGCTTGCATCGAAAGAGAATGTAGAATTCTATGTATATATTTAAGGAGGATTGTGTGACTTGTCATCCTGTGAGTGTCCAGTCACAGTTGACACGGCATCCAGCTCCATTCTCCGCCCTAGGCTTCCTGCCAACTCAAAGAACTCAAGTCTAGGCCGGACGATCGTTGAATCCCCATGTAACTGATGTGTTTGATAGTCATCACCTTCCAGCTCGCCACATCTACTTGCAGGCTGTGACAAACTTTGCTCCGACTTGGGATCTAAATACTCCAACCCAGAATCGGGCGTTTCAGGAACACTGGTCGAGTTCTCACTATTCTTAGCCGCTCCTTGGCGTCGGCGGAGGAAGAATATGACAGCAGCGACCAGGCATAGGATGACTACACATCCAATTACAATGCCTGCGATCGTACCGCGACCCATGGTTGGGACATGAGGATCCACCGCACTCGAGGTAGCCGAGGACGACGCGGAGGAATCAGAATCTGAATGGGAATCCGTGGATGTGATTGTGACGATGCTCTCCTCTGCTCCTTCGACCAATGTGCATTGCGACACATTGAAGACGCGGCGCTCGTAATCTGCTGTCAGGTAACTGGAACAATATTGAGCATATTTCATACACTATTAAATACTGGAAAGAACTTACGCTTCTTGCAGAAATGCACGACCCGAAGTGTACTGGGTGTCGTTTGCCGCCCGTTTAAGTGGGAAATAATAGCTGGTGTTTTCAACCAGTGGGTACTCTGCCTGCAGCGCAAAAGCATCATACGGAAGAGTTATTGTCAGAGAATCACCACCGTCAAGTACATCCGAAAGTTGAAAGGATACCTCGGCATCAGTCTTGACAAGCGAACTATGATGTGTATCATTAACCAGGTATAATCCAGTTGTATTGTCCAACGTCAGTCCGAATGCTGATTCAAACGCGTCACACACATCGTCAGGGAGCTAAAAATTAGGGTCGGTCGAATCGATGAAGATGTTGATTGAAGAAGATAGAAGCGTTGACTTATCGGAACCGCTGTACGATATAGACTGGAGGGCGACGACGAGATCGCGAGTGACATCATCAGCCATGCTGAAGCTGACAGAATTTTCAGTGAACCTAGACGTATCGTATCCCGAAAATATGAGCTGTCCATAGACTTGCTTGAGACCTGTTCAAGCAGTTGATTGGAACAGATATCACTCCATCGTAAGGGAATGCAACGTACGGTATTTTGCTCCTGCAGTGTAGCTCCAGCTAAGACTTGGGATAACATTCTCGTCCTTTAATGTCGTGACAAATGAAGGCGCCGAATAATTTCCAAGAGAAGTAAAGTTGACTGGCTGGGTATTTAGGCCAAATATTCCTCTGTACGTCATTAAGTTAGTATAAATGACCAGCCAATAAGAAAAACAATCGCGTACAAGTAGAATGGCGACGCGGTGGCTATGCCGGCGACGGTCTGGTTTTTGAGCGTAGGTCCAGTGCTGCCGTTCACAAGCCCAACACCCAGTGTTTCCAGGCCAAACTCTGCTGTTTGACTGTAACCTAGGTTTGCCTCTAGGCCGACGCCGCCACCATTTATGGAATAGATGCCCGCCTCGTACCAAGTGGATGATTCGTTTAGTGTAAATAGGTTACCTCTTGATACAGCGCAATCCGAAGGGACCTCTGAAAAAACTGATGTCGAACAGCCATACTCGGACAGTACAACTAAAGTTTCTGGGGATGTTGTCGAAACAAGAACGCGAACGTCCTGTTTTGGAGTTCCGACACGGAGGTTAAAGGTGCTCCATGGCCCATCGTTGCCTTCACTAGTCACCAGGTTAGTGACTGGTTTAGCAAGAAACTTAAATTAGTTTGACTTACAAATATTCGCTTGGAGATATCACAACTGCTTTCAGTGCTTTTGTGTTGTCTGTGGATTGAATAACAAGTCTTTCGTCAGAGCCAGACGCGAGAGATGCCAAGACAAAGAACGCAACTAAGAATGGCAACATCGTGGAGGAGGAAAACATGGCCCAGTGCCTCATTAGAAGGCTCTCATAGTATGTGCACTGGGAAAGGACTTTTCTTGGAGGGAAGAGGTGCAGTACCTGACGGTTACTGTACCCTGGGGACCGTACCCGATGATAGTCGATGCGGAAAGTGATCTGAAGGTTCTGAATGGGGCTGCCCCAGCAAGCACACCGTTGTGATGGGGCTCACGCCCCGCTATTCCTCTGTCAAATATGGGTCGCTCGATCGAGTGGGTGGGGGTTGAAAATGCAGTTGGACAAGCCTCGACCAACCTGTCAGCCCATTTCGTCCAATCTTGAGGGGATGAACTACACCAATCTGTCGAATAACTGGGCATTATACCCGGATTTGATATCCTGATTTAGATTGATAATGTCTGGACATTTCAGAAAAGCCACACGGATCACCAATTCAAACGTATAAGATACACTTCGTTGGATGTGGCGCTATCTCAGATGTGCCATTGGGTTAGGCAGCACATGTGGACCCGATACAGCCTTGTGGGATTCACTTTGTGGAGTGCTAATTTCCGAAAATGCGACTAATAAGCCTTTGAGGCGCTGTCGCACAGCTGTCCCGGGGCGGAAGCCTTCCGTCTTTGCAGCACAAGAAACAAGTGGCGCCCTGACAAGCAAGCCGGCAAACTCCAACGTAGCCCAATGAAACAATCTAGTGGATAACCATCTTTCTAGTGCGGCTGAAAGTTGAAGAACAACAGTCTTACCTGTGACATTCGGCTCGTCCGAGATTGGTCTAAGGCGAAGTGCGTATTAGGGGCTGTACGCGCAATCACTTTTGAGCCGCAAATACTTGAACCAGCATCCAAGTCTGTCAGCACAATACTAGACTGTTTTAGGCATGAGCCGCCGATTTGATGGAGGAGGGTACGCGGTCAATTTATTCTTGGATCGGGTGATTTTGGAATTTTGCCTTGCTGGTGGGTGGCTTCTCCACAGTTGTGGTGGGTTAGTTCAACGGGGGAAGGACAATGGAATACTTCTTAGTCTGTACACTAACTGTCTTTTTTCTCCATGATCTGTGTTCAATAGTTTCTGCATATCCAACTTTGCCAAGCTCTCTCTCTAGCTGAAACTTTACGTCAGTCATTACTTGTTTTTGTTTTTACTGCACGTTCAAATCATGCCGTCTTTAGCCCACGGATGCTTCTTGGGCTCCTCATATTGGGCGCAAGAACTTCCTACAGTAGCGGTATGCAGAACTCCTTTCTCTCAATGAAATATTCTAACATGGACATGAAGCTATTTCAAAGCCTGCATCAAGCAGCCTTAGTGGTAGTACAACAGCCAGCACTACGACAACTAGTGTCCAATCGACGATTACTTCAGCTCCCTACTACCCGACCAGCACCGACAACATTGCGCCAAACAACTGCTCGTACTACAACACGGATGAATCCAGAACCCTGTGGAACAGCCCATGGTGCAGTGTGTACGTCTTCAAAATGTCGAGTTGTCAATTCTTGTTCTGATCCTCCGCAGATATGCTGGTACCGTGGACTTGGTCTATTGGCCGACGAACGATAATTACTCATATCCTTCAACATATTACGACTCGTCATTGGATTAGACCTAGTGAGTCATTATTAACTCACCAAGACAACTCGAATCGAATGGACTAACTGGTTATAGCACCTCGCCGTCAGTATACATGGTTGTGAGCTCGCTGTATGGATCCAACGCCTGTGGTTTGCTCGGTCCATCTACCAGCAGAAAGATATTCGGCTTCGATTTGACAGAAGTCTCCACATTGGTTCCTTATATGGACGAAACCGCAACATCCAGAAGGTCGACACGTCAACTCTACCTGAGTGACTTGGATACTCACTGCACAGGCTCCTACGATGTTTCCACCCTAACAACACATAAGCATCCCGTAAATGATGACGACACTCGATGCAACCCTTCTATTGTTATGCCCTACGCTGTTAAGCAATACGGTATGCCGTACTGGCTGCACTGTGGCGTGCACAACTGCAAATTTGGACTTTTTGACCCTCCGTATGCGATTCCCACGGCCGACGCCTTGGTTGCTACAACTGCTGCACCTGCATCTACCAAAGGAGGTGTCGATCATACTGCTGCATCGGCTGCTTCTACACAAGCCATGGCTGCGTCGGATCTCGCGACAACCACGGCTGCCGGTCATGCTGCGGTCAGTACAGATGCTTCGGGAACTATGACAGCAATTCTGGAAGTGCGACTAGCGACCCAGAGGGAGATGATGGTTCCACTGATGATTCCTCGTCTGACCAAGGCTCGTCCAGCGACCCGGAGGATGATGATGATGTCTCCAGTGGTTCCACGTCGGAACAAAGTTCTTCCAGAGACCCAAGCCAATCGACTCACCAGGATGATGGTTCAGAACTTGCTAAAGTCTCCAAAGCCTCGACCGCGGCTGCAGCTGTCTCAGCGATAAGGCAACAAGTAGTCAGCCTAGGGACAGCTGGCATCGAGGTCATCAACTACGATGGTACCACCAGTAGCGTTTACACAATCTCTGATTCCGACGGTGCTGCTGCCTCCGTTACTGTGTACGATGGAACGACTTTGTCTTTGGGCGGTTCAGCCATGACTGTGACCAATGCCGTAGTGACGTTATCAGCTGATGCAAACTCTGGCTTTACCGGCTCCAGTAATCCGGACGTTGCCTTAAAGCCGGCCGTTGACCCGGGAACCGCAGGTACCACGAAGCAGGTTATTAGTCTGGGCACGGCCGGTCTTGAAGTTGTCGAGGATCGGGGCAGTACCACTGTTAGCTACACCTTGTCCAGCTTGGGCAACACGCCCGCTTCTGTCACTGTGTATGATGGCGTCACATTAACCGTAGGTGGCTCGGCAAAGACCATCACCCACAGCATCTCATCATCGTTAGAGGCGAGCACCTCTAAATCGGGAGAATCTGTACACTCGACCACAAACCCTCAAAACCCAGATTCTGCTGCCCAGGCCTCCGTTAGTTCCCATGTTGAGAGCTCCCTCGCTACAAAAATGCCTAGCAGACCTTTCTACTTGGTCGCTACTGTCCTGACGTCAGCTTGGTTCCTCTGTTAAGAACCTTGTTGGCTGGGCTTTGATGGCTAGTAGAGATTTATCTATGAGGATGGAAAGTGATCAGACATAAGTTAGCATAGGATGGTCCATCGTACCGCTTGTGAGCTGAAAGGAAGGTTAGCGGGATTTTTACTACGCCCTTGTCAGAAGGCAAATGGGTCGTGTCACCTCCGCTAAAATTGGCGTTCTGCTTTTTCTGGATTCCAATACGATCCTATCACGTTCTAAGCAAAAGATGGAAGGTTGTTAGGTCTAGAGTAACATGATGATTTTGCCAGGCGAGATGGATGGCATATGTGAATATTGAGATTATCGCACTTTACGTCGATGATTGTGGATGTAATAAAAAATCTTGAGAGTAATAAAGATAAATGCATGAGGGAATTTATAAAAAAGAATTCACATATATCCATTATTTATCTCTTGTGGTCGCCGTCATCAACCAGCGAAGTCCGTGCCATTCAACAAAGGCGTTCGTGCGAAAAGTTCAAGGCTATCATTGGACGGATTATCACACTCTTCGTCCCACTGAATGACCAAACCTTCACTGCCCGACCTATAGGATTAAGGTTCTTGGTTCTATGGAGTGCTTGCTTAGTCACTCAACCCCAAGGCGAAGACGACCTTGGGGGCAAGATGTACCTGTATTGCGAACCCATTTCCCACACCCGTTGATGTTCTATTAGCTCCGGTCGTCCTGTAAACTATGGATGGAGGCGATGCTAATAACGACATCAAGGAGCACAAGATTGGAGCGAGATAGGCGAGGCTAGCACCACAACCCTAATCAAGAAATAACAAACAAATTCTCTGTGGTATTTCAAAACCTTGATAGCCTCATGTAAAACCTGTACGGTTATGCTTCATGTTTTTCCTGGATAACACACCGTGATGAAAACCCATAAACTTAAATTTGGAGCATTCAAGGTGGGTGTCCTTGGAACTTCTAGTGTGAGCGAACCAGTGTGGACGCCATTCATCTTCAATGGAATGGCATTTGATAGTACAATTTTTTTAGCGATTATCAACAGGGTTATTTTATGATCGAAATATATCAAATTAGTGACGTATAAAAAGCACAGGAACGACAGAAATTGCGGTTTCTTCATGTCTAAATTAAAACTACTCAACGTCTATTAGATTTGTTGTCTGGTCGTTTGGATTGGCTTGACAACTAATGCCGTGACCTGGTCAAAGGTCCTGCAGAAATTTCTCATTAAACTTTTGCTCGAGGTCAAATTTCTCTGGCAAGCCATTGGTTGTATAGCTTTGCAGACAGAGAATAGTGCTGAGTTTGAACCTTGATGAGGCTCATGACTGCAGCTCATAGGCTCCCATCTCCGATGCCATCTTTGGACCACCTCTACCAGTATAAAGACATGTGTGGCCGCACCTCTTGGGCAAACCCCTTTTATCCATCCCACACACATCAACCTTGGAAGGACATATTTATTCATCAAGGAAAGCACCAAGGTCGACTAACCAGCATCGAGATGGACATGAACAAGCCTGATTTTGAGGCGGATCTTGCCGCCTCCCAAGCCGAAAACGCCATGCTCTTCGGCCACAACATGGACTTCAGCGGTCTCAACCTTGGCCAGCTGGACCCTCTTGGCCGACTGGACCCTCCTGGCCAGCCGCTCATGGCGAGTGAGCAAAGCCTGGGTCAATCCCAGATGCTACTTCCTTCTGAGCCTTTTCAATTCAACGAATCAGATTGGGGTAGAAGCACCTTTGGGGCTGGCATGTCTTCTTCCAGCCTCAACGCCAGTGGTCTAGCAGATACTGAACACTCATACTGTTCCGGTCTCTGCTTTGACCCGGTTTGCGCCCAAGCCTTTTACCCATGCTTTAATGCCGATTGCATGGGATCTGCTGCCGCCCCCAACGCCTTGGCAGCCACATTTTCGAGCCCTGGGCCGGCCATCCCTGAACCCCTCATGGCTGCTGCGCCTATCTTTCCTGGACCTAGCCAAATGGTCCAAAGTCCTGTCGATGAGGATGTCGACATGGACTCGTTCATTAAGTTGCCTGACAGTCCCCAGACAAGCCCCGCGCCGCCCAGCCCTGCACCTCGATTGGCGCGTGAAGAGGGCCCATCAGAATGCGGGTGGACTTGGGCAGACGGACTGGTCTGCCGGAGAGTCTATCCTGACCACGCAGCCCTTGACGAACACTTCAAGAGGGACCACCTCCCTCGTGTTGAAAATGGTCCGGGTGGCTTCCGCTGCCGCTGGCAAGGGTGCAAAAGAGTCGAGCCGTTCCCTCAAAGGGGCAAGCTCGGCAGGCATGTGCAGACACATACCGAGCATAAGCCCTTGACATGCAAGGTATGCGGACTTGGCCTGTCGGCAAAGCAGGCTCTCGAACAGCACATGCGCATCCACAGTGATGAAAAGCCGTGGGTGTGCCCAAAGACTCACTGCGATAAAAGGTTTAGGCAGCAAAGCGCTCTTAGTATGTTAAACCCCCTTCCCTGTTTTTTTTCTCTCTTAAAGATGTGGTCAGCTAACTTGAAATCAGCAATGCATATTCGCACCCATACTGGGGATAAGCCCTTGGCCTGCGGGATTTGCGACAAGAGGTTTGCCGAATCGTCAAACCTCTCCAAACACCGCAAGACTCACAACATTAGAGGCGAACATGTGTGTGAACTCTGCGACAAGGATTTCCATCGTTTGGACCAGCTGCGCCGACATATGGAGTCAAACCATCGCATCAACAGGTCGTAAGGGATTTCGGCCTGAGAGGTTTCGGAGTTAAGGAGTTTCGCTGGGACGGGGGGATTTGAATTTTATTTGTGGTTTTATTTGTTTTCGTTGAAATTACGATGATATTTTTAAGGCGAATTAAAACTTGGGGCGACCGTCTTTTTAAGATACCCATCCTGGTGGAACGGCAACGAGCCTATAGCCAGTTTTATTTCTTAGCAGCAATCAATTAATAATGAGCTTTCCTGCGGGCACACATTAATCTTTCCAAGCGTACATATAAACCTATTAGCTATTAACTTTTGGGAAATAATTATCGTCTAACGGCACATAGACATTCCAGTAGAGTGGTCGCCGCCATTACCCTCTGGCACATGCCTAGAGATATCACCCAGACTACCCCAAAGGGGCCTCTGAGACCTCCCGCTTCGACAGCTGTTATAGGAAATCCCGAGAAACTCGTGAAACAAATAATCCTTGTGTACGTATAAATACCTGAGATGCACATTATTATGTGTACATGTTGCAAAATGTATGCCAGCCAACAACTAATTATAGTACGACTCTCAATCTCCCTTTCGCTCATCTGCACTAAGGTGAACTACCCTGCGCTACATTATTTTAACCCTTTCCTCCCGTCGCATAGGTGAATGTATTTTAAAGATCAAAGCCCAACCAGTAAAACCCTTACGAGAGGAACAACGTTGATGTCAAGACAAGCAATATCACATTTGTCTGACCTCCTTTTGTTTAACGCAAAGGACTGGTTGTCTAGAAGCCATCGAATAGACACTCCAAAGTTAGTGCACCTGATTGCACTCATCGTTGCACCATTGAGCATTGCCCCCGAACAAGTCAAAACTTGACCCAATGATGTTTGCTTTCAAAATGCAGCCACAGTGTTGCAAAGTCACAGTTGGGAGTTCATTGTTTGGAGTAGACTGAGTAGTTATTGTGGAAACTGAGTAAATTACGGATGAGTCATACGCTGTAGCTGGTATAACTCAAGAAGATCTTCAACGTAATATGCACGCGAAAAACATAATGAAAACCGAGAAAGAATGCCATTAAGTAACCGGTGGGACGTCTCGGACCCCGCCGCGCCAAAACACGAGCCATTCTCACGCCCTACGCCTTACGCACTGTCCATCAAGTACCAACCCAATAACTTCTGGAAATTTCCAATTTTATAAGCCTATCTCCCCGCCAAGTTTGGAGTGCGGTAAGGTAAAGCTTAACCGTAATACAGGGTTGTAATCTGCACAGCATGGCCCCTTCTGCCCAAGCAACCTCCAGTGTTAGACGTAGCGATTCGTTCGTTCCTCGTATTTTTCACCCTCTCAGTGATTACGCACATGGCCTATAACTAGACTGAGCCCGAAGGAGCTCACATGCCCAGAATGGGCTTCAGCAATATGAAAGGCTGGGGTAAGATGGTTTCACGCACATTTCACGTCTCCGCTTTTATATCAAGGTATGTGTGGATTTATTCGGCGAAGATACCGACGTTCAATGCTCCTTCCATACTGGGGATGCCTGGAGATCTTCCACGTTATTTTATGTCTTACTTATCAATAAACGTGTGTCGAAAGATGATTTCGAACAAGTATAAGTTGGATCCCCTCGACTGTTTTGCATCTGGTAGCTCAGCCAGCACAGTCTCATTCATTCAGCAACCAACCACCGCATTCTTTACTTGTACTCTGTCATTCATTCCATATTCATTGTATTTATTCAACACAGAAGCACCGTCGTCATGAAGTTCACAGCAGTTTCAACTATTTTCATGGCTGCCCTGGCCATGGCCGCTCCTATCGAGGATGCCCAGCCTGCTGGCGTTGAGGAGCGCCAGACGACCTGGGGCACTTTGCCAGTCAAACCTGACGAACAACATGACAACCTCTGGCATACAGTGCCTTCCAGCAAGCGCGATGAAGATCTCAACAAGCGTCAGAGCATTAGTGCCCACACCAAACCAGGCCAGGGTTTGCTCGGTCTCTTGGGGGGGCCACAACACAAACGCGATGAAGATTTCGACAAGCGCGGGAGTATTAGTGGCCACACAAAACCAGGCCAGGGTTTGCTCTTCGGTTCCTTTGGGGGGCCGCGAGACTAAAAAAATCAGTTTCCCTCGCCACTGCGGCCGACCATTACTTTGACCCTATCCTGTCCTTTCAATTCCACTGATCGATGAGATTAATGACGCCGACACTATTACGGAGAACGATATTGGGAGTGTGGGAATACTGCTAGGGGGGCAAATCAAGGGGCGAGAGGGAGTAGGACCATTACCAATGTAGCCTCGATATGTTTAACCTTCTCTCTGCCATGTGCATTTCACAATATATTTTGTCAAGAAGCACATTTATGCACTCAAGTGGATGAATAATTAAAGCTTGCAAGTTGATATAACAGAGGTGACTGCTGGAAGGTTTTGCATCGAGCATTAGTACTGGGCTGAATAGTGCAGCCTCTCGTCTGATTTGCCGAAATGGGAAACTGAAGTCCAATATGATATTTCTGAAGTAAAACACTCTAAAACCCAGAAACTGAGCAGAGATAGATTGGAGACGCTGGAAACACATCCTCAGCTTCCTCTGTGGATTTGTAAATATGATTGATCAAAACGAACCTGTGTGCTCATTTCTTTAAACTCCGGGCTAGTGAAACCCGATAACGAGTGGTGTACTATGTGCTAAATGACTCCAAACCTGCTCCTTCGAATCCACCATCCAGCCTTCCATACCCTAGCATAAAGCATTTCTGGTGTTCTTCTAGAAAATTCACAACCCCCCAATGGTTGTTCTCCTGAGAGAACTCGATAGCCCTAGAAAAAGACGCAATGTCCGGTTGTGCCCCTTCATTAAACAGTAGTTTTAAAATATCCAATCTTCCGTGCTCTGCTGCTCCCTCAACCGCAGTCCTGCCATTTTCCGGGGCCGAGGGTGCGTTAATATCAGCCCCGTACTTGAGAAGGATTCTGATGAGTGACAAGTCGCCAATGATGGAAGCGCCTTGGAGAGCAGTAATTCCGCCGTTTCTTGCGGGTTGTGCGTTGACATCTGCTCCTTTGTCCAAAAGCAGCTCTACTACCCTATGGTTAGCTGGCGCACAGCAGCAAGCAGCCTGGAGTGCAGTTCGACCGAAGGTTTTTGCGGGAGGAGCATTTACGTTAGCATTGTGTTCCAGGAGAAACTTAACACACTCGAGCTGTCTCTCTGGTTCATCTTTGCACATTGCAGCTCCCTGGAGAGTGGTAAGATTGTTTTCAACTTGATCAGAAAAGGAGGCATCTTCTTCGTGGTGCATGAATGGCTCTCCAGCACAGGCATTTACATCAGCGTTATGGCGGATGAGAAGCTGGATGGCCTCTAGATGGTGTGCTCTGGCAGCAATTTGTAAGGGTGTTTGTTGGTGATGCGCGAGAGAAACGGATTCGCGTTTTGGGGATAGGAATGAGGATTCTTGTGAGACTTCGTAATTTGGTCGGTCCTCTATCCTGGCGCCTGCCTGCAGAGCCAATTCCAAGAGGGTAGTATTGTTTGATGATTCAATGAGAGTGTGAATAAGGTGGCTCGCTTGGTCATCGGCACGATGGATTGGTGCCCCTAGGGCAAGTAGATTTTTGAAAGTTGTTATCGATTCTTTCTTTCTTTTTTTCCACTCCTTCAAATCAAATTTGAGCTGTTTATTTGGTTTTGAGGATTGGATTTGTTGTGCGCAC
This sequence comes from Calonectria ilicicola, assembly GCA_020809705.1. Classification (NCBI taxonomy): domain Eukaryota; kingdom Fungi; phylum Ascomycota; class Sordariomycetes; order Hypocreales; family Nectriaceae; genus Calonectria; species Calonectria ilicicola. The sequence goes on along the minus strand of CP085834.1, from coordinate 665,455 downwards.
AACCGAATTCGTTGGGCTATTGCTTCCAAGACAGTAACACCGCCCTCTTTCGCAGGTGGGGCCATGACACGGGCACCAGCCTCGATGAGCAAGTCGACTACTCGAGCGCGTCCCATTTCAGCTGCACTTTGGAGTGCCGTACGTCCCCAATTCTCACTCGCCGGGAGGTTGACATTGGCTCCCCGGTCGATTAAAAACTGAACGTGAGCAAGACTATCCCTTCGCACAAGCCGTTGAAGCGTACTGAGACCATCGTGTCCATAGGAATTGATCGGCCACCCTGCATCAACCAGCACACCATAGTCACAAATGGTCACCCAGGGGTTGTCTTCAAATGTGCCAGCACTAAGCGCGGACATGTCATGACCTGCATTAGCCATAGCGACCAAGTGCCGTATTAAGACAGACTCCCTTAGCCTTGATAGCCTGGCCCCGGCCTTGACCAAAAGATATATTATACCAGCCGAAGGTGCATCGATCGGGTATCGCGCGTTCCCGCCATGTATAGTTGCGTGAATTGGATGTAACTCTGATTTGTCGCTGTCTAGGCACACACTTTGTGACAGGCGAAATTTTGTCGTGTTGGGGTCTACTCCCCTCTGTAAAAAGGTTCTGACAGCAGCAGTCTTCCTCCATTTTGCTGCATAGTATAACCCTCTCTCGAGTACTTCATCTCGGGCTATGTTTCGCTGCAATAAAAACCTGCTTAGTGCCCGGTTTCCTCTCTCTGCCTCCTCTATCATCAAATGTACTTCTGGGATATCGTTCTGCCCTAAGTGCTGCATAAGCAACGTCTGGATTTCCATGCATTCTCTCGCCACCCAATCCATCATTCTCTCGCCGGGGCCATACATACGAAGAGTGACATCGACTACAGCACCCTTTTCCAACAAAAGAACGACGGCATCGAATCGGGAATGGTATAACGCGCCTGACAGGGCCGTCTCCTGTCGTTCAGAACCGAGATTTCTCCGATCTTGCTCGAACCTCTTGTTTACGTCCGCGCCCGCTTCGATAATGTATTTCAGCATCTCCACATTTCCGAGAGTTGCAGCGATGAGCACTGGACCTATGTCTGCGCTTCCGTTCACGTTCGCGCCGTTCTTAACTAATAGGTTTGCCGCACCCAAATGATTTGATCCCGCGACGGTCATCAAAAGTCTTGTGCCCAAATGTCTTTTTAAGGCACGTTGATCCAGGACACGCAACAAATCCAAGGCCTCACCAGGATGTGAAATAAAAATGTTCCTCTCCTTATCTTCTTCCTTGATTTTTATTTCTTCTTCAAAATCCTCATTGTCAGTTGCTTCATCAGATTCGTCGCTTTCTTTCCGCTTAAGGTTTGGTATCGTGCAAATAGCGAGCAGAATTCTTTCAATGAAGCCTTTGATACTGGGTATCCTTGCTCATAAGAATATCGAAAGATTAGCAATGTGCCCGTTGTCAAGCACCCAGCCCACAAAATATCGAATTTGAATATCTTCCAGTAGGTTGTTGCAAGCCAAGTAAGCCACGACGGCGAAGGCACAGTGGAGAGAATCAGTGCTTGCGTTATCAAGAGATGACCTAATACCGCGCTTCCCGACTGCCATGGGAACAATTTCCTCGACCTGAGTTGCGAAAGATTTTAAGCCTTCTGAACTTTGTGTGAGATCACTTAAATGAGATGAAATCCAGCCCCTCGTTTCTCTTGAATTAGTCATATAGACAGGATGATGGTGATAGCCCTCCATTCTATTGTCCATTTCGCTGAAGATAGATAGTATTTCTAGATGGCATCTTAGCACTACATTGCCTAAAAGGCTGAAGAGACGGGATATACCTGGCGAGTCCCAGAACAATTTGTAATTTGATTCCATTTTGAAAGCAGAGAATGGACCAAAAAGTGCCCATGGAGACATATGGCCCATTATTCTGGGCGGGGAGCGGCGACCTGTTGGGCTTACGACCCCAAAGGAACTTTCATTCAAAGTGCCATTCGAATTGAAGATATGAAATTCATGATTCAGACCCTGCAATGTAAAGTCCTGTCGTAGGAAGACGTCCTCGCTCATGCCACATGCCTCAATATGATTCAAGAAGTTGCATATTGAATTGGATCTTGATGGAATCTCAGTACTATGCAACTCGTCACTCATCTGAATGTCGATAAATTGGCTGGGAGTGATTGATTGAAAGGTGGAATCGAGTGAAGGATCTCGGTCAGCCATATCCTGAGCATCGCAATCGTCCACCGTAAACTGCGCAGTGTCGTGATTTAGATAATGGTTGCCGCTAGCCCTATTTGCACTAGGACTCCGAATTTCAACTCGATGTTGTCCGACAGTGTCAATGCCTAGATCTGCAATAATGAGTAGGAGTAGAGAAACAAGAGATTTATGACAAACCAATCTTCGGTCCACCATTGTTCATTTGATGATTAGAATATCGTCTGATTTCCCTCTCAACACGAGCAGGGGGCTGCAGACGATTATTCAAGTAGACGCTGTATTCTTTTCCCAGCTCCTTTCTTTTCTTTATTTCATCGCCGACGGCGCTCCATTCACTGGCATGAAGCTTTTTCATACCCCCAAATTTCGATTTGAACTGCCTAATACTGATCTCCAGATGTCAGCTTGAATTAATCTACAGAAATCAAAAATACTTGCGTAATTCCACAGCCATACTGCGCATTCAGCGCCGCAATCGTTTCTTCAGCTGTTTTGTTCCCGTTTAGATAGAGTCTGTCCACATCGGATTCATAACGTGTCCAATCGACAGGCATGATTTCGAAGATATGAAGCAGCCCAATTGATTAAAAAAGATACCAATAATGAGGCAGATTGTGTCAATGCTGGACGCATAAGTGAAGGTTGACCTAAAATAAAAGATGTTGTCTGTGTCGAGGAAATAATACGATCTTTATAGTTCTAGCACCCAGATGCAGACTTATGTCCTTGTGCACACGGATTAGTCATAATCAACTTTGGCTGTGTGGAAATGGACGCCTTGTCTTACTGATAGCGCCTTTAAAATCCGCGTAAGCTCAGATTGTCCAATTGGAGGGAGCCCCGTAGCTCAGTTAAAGTAAAAGTGCAGTAGTATGGGGACTCATTGGCTGAGCTTGAGCCGATGAGGCCTTTTTGGCCAGGTTCTTTTGGCCAAGACCTTCTGGCCAGGTTCTTCTGGTCGGGTTCTTTTGGTCAAGGTCTCTTGCGTGATGGGACTGGCACTTGGTGGGCTAGAAGCGTTTCAACCCCCTCAGCTCCTTGAACAGAGAGTGCTTTGAAATAAATGAGCGCAGAAGATAATGTTATAGACACAACAGTGAATTTAGGCCTTGATAAATATCGTTATCACCCATTGATCTACTCTCAATGAAGCAGAGGCTCATAGCCAGCCTAATGCGATAAATACCGTAACAGCCTTGACGAAACAAACAAACCAAGAAACATGTTGTTAAAATAGCAGAACAACTCACCCATAGTCTAGATAGCCATACCCATATCTAGTCGTAGACGAACCAGGTCACACAACGTCGTATGACCAAACAGATGTAGAGAATTTTAAAGTCGGACTTGCTACCATTTATTGTCCAAAAACCGCTAGTTTATTAACCGCCAGGTCTAACTTAAATTCATTCTCATTCTGCTTCCAGCCTGGCTCTTCTTTCCTCGCGCTCACTAAAGCGATCACCAAATAAATCAAAATGGGGGCGCATTATAATAGTATATTTCACCAACTCCTCCATACAGTCGACGATGCGGTCACGGTTGGAGCTAGGCATCATGCGGCTACCTTCGGTTTCTGAGGTGAACTGCGTATATGCCTTTGGAACCGAGCTCTGATTGGGTATGGTAAACATACGCATCCATCGGCCTAGTATTCGCAAAGAGTTGACGGCATTGAAGGACTGCGATCCACCACTGACTTGGGCCATGGCCAGGGTCCGACCTTGTGTCGGTCGAACAGAGCCAGATGACAGTGGAATCCAGTCGATCTGCTGCTTGAAGATGCCAGTCTAAAAGACGATATTAGCACCCCGGTGACTTTATGATCCTACTGGCAGTAACGTACTAGATTACCGTGCTGCTCTGGACTAACCCAGACGTGGCCGTCGCTCCACTTGCTAAGCTCCCGCAGCTCCTGCACTTTGTGGTGAGTGTGCTGTATATCGTCTTTTTGTGGAAGACCGGCGGGATCATAGACGCGGACGTCGCAGCCGAGGCGAAAAAGGATTCTTGAACATTCGTATGCTAGTAGACGAGAGTACGAACTAAAACATGTGTCAGAGATACAGGAGTTTGACGTTGAATATCAGGACGGCTGCGTAACTTCCTTGGTCACCGTCAAATGTGGCTATAGAACAATAAAATCGCTTGATGGGATGAGTGAACAAGGCGGGTGGAAGACTAACCGACTCCTCATACTGCCGTATAGAACAAGAATCCGCAATCTGGCTTGCCCCCTATTGATGATTTCAAATTCAACCATTTTCAAGGCTGTACTCAATTCCAATTGCGCGACCCAGTCGGCATCTCTATTGCTCTCGTCTAGTAAAAACGGACGATAACGCTCGCGTACATCCGGTTCGTCATCTTCTTTTGAGATAGCGAATGATCTGATACTATATGCGAGGTCTATGGCGAGGTCTACTCGCGACCGTGCGGCATGAGAATTGTTGAGATCACCGTGACCGTTCATAGTGCCTGAGGTGTGGAGGGACCGAGGTTGAATCTGGAGTCGATGGAAAACCCAATACGGGAAAGCTAGAGCCGACTGAGGACGGAAAGGTCTAAGGATTGATTTTGCTGACATACCTCAATTCCTGGGGAGAGTAAGGGAGGACCAGGATGGGAAGGGAGGCCGGCCTCTTTTATACCTCACTTGGCCACCTAAGAGCTAATCAGGGCCAGCTGGAGCACCCTAGCCCATAATACTGAGCTTAGCCACAACTAGTGGGCCCCATTGAAAACTGGCCAACGTTCTGCACAATAAATTTGGGAATGAAGTCATTGGTGGAGTTGGCCGCCAGCGAAGCTGAAAGGAACTTGTTATTTCCACTCTTAATGATTATTTGCTTGCCCAAACGGTAGCGTCGTATTCATCCATCCACTCGGCATATTCACCCCCTGCCGTCGCCCAGCCCTCGATCCCCTCGAACAAGATCAAGCTCTGCATCTTGCCGTTGCCGTGATCGGCAATATAGTCACTAAACCAACCAGCTGCCCGGGTGCCACGTCCACGTGAAGATGCTGTCGATATATTCAGAACCCCCTTCTCTTGGCCACGGTAGGGAAGATATCATCACTTACAGCAGTACCAAATAATCTTGCGCAAACCTGCGGCTTTGAACATATTGTAGAGAGCTGGAATAGTTGGGTACAAGCTTTGCGCCGGTAGGTTAATAGAGCCACGAATGGTGCCTCCCTGATCGATCAAGTCAGCCATAATCTTCTAAAGCGGCATCAAGTGATAAACAGAACCTCATGGTCATTACGCCGCAAATCAACCAATACAAAGTCTTGCCCGGCACCAAGGTCCTGTGCCTTGATCATCTTCAAGACCTCCTCGCGCGTCAGGCTTCCCGGAGACATTTGCCTCGGAGCTGGATACGCAGAGTACCACGGTGTAGTATTCCCGTGCTCTTGTGTAAATGTCATCGTTTTTGCAATACGTGCCAAAGGTACAGCTGCAAGCAAACCAGACGTGCTGTGCGAGCGAACAAGGGTTCTCATTCCCGAGAAGGCTTGCATGTCAACAGATAGTTACCATGCAGCGGGGAGCTTTTGTACTTCTTTAGAAAGCCCAATAAAATTCTAGTGAATAATCTCACATGTTCGCAATCAAACCTGTTCTATGGGCGATTGTGTGAGAGGGCTGGGCGCCGATGCCACGCTTGAGCACCCTGTCATCGCCAGACCATGGTTGATCGAGGTCTCTAAATTACAGACGCCACCAGCCAACGCATTATTCATCACCCATGAAGGAATTGACAAAATTCTCTCGTCATGCGCTCCTGCGTGGGTACCTCAGGTGGCCAATGGTATCCAGGGCATGACAGAGACCCAGTTGCATTTGTTTTCGGGCGTTTAGGGGCCAGTCCTTGGCCTAACTAACAGGTGGGATGTCGAATTCACGGCGCATTTTCACCTCCGCAATCCGTGAAGGTGGGGGCTTATGATTGAAATTTGCGGGAACCTGTCATGCCCCTTGTCTCATTGGTCAGAGAGCTAGCCACACCCTTTACCACTCTTGGATGGAGCATAGCCTTTGTAATGCGCAAAGGCAGTCTCGCCCATCATTTTGTCTCTGTAGGGATCTTTATAGGGCAAACCTGCAGCCTCATAATCTCTGTTGGCCCATATAAACCGGGCCTGTGTGGCCTTTCAAAGCAACAGGCACCTCATGAAAATGGGCCTCTTCAATGCCTAGAAACTCAAATCTCAACGTTGCCGTTCCCAAAACCATGGCGTCTACTGAAGAAGTTGTTCGCAACGAACTCTCTTAATTCTCCCAGCTATGCAATAAAGATTCTACCTTTTTCGATAACTCTACAGCCCAGATTGTAGGCTTGCCCAGTGAAGGGGACGTGGAAGGAAACGTTGTCGCTGCCGAAAAGAGTCAGCCTCAGAATGTTTCGGCCTTCAAATCTCTGGGCTGGCTTCTCGCCCTGTGGATTTTCTTAGCCATAGCCGTTGGGGTTATCCCAGGCAACTTTGTCCCTGAGACGGGGCCGGCCCTACAGAAGGGGAAGTTCGTCGGCGTCTCTATCCCCATCGTTATGAAGCCAGTGTTCGCCAGAAATAGACTAGCAAACACTAACTCATCTTCGCGTAGCAATCGGTTTGCTCGTCATGATGTACCCTGTACTGTGCAAAGTACGATACGAGTCTCTGCATGAGATCCTTTCGCATCGTGGTATTTGGAAACAAATATTCTTCAGCATCTTCATCAACTGGATTATTGCACCTTTTCTAATGGTGGGTCTCGTGCCCATACATCTCGTGTTGCGATCTGCTTGTTGCTGACGATGCCGGAATTAGTTGGGCCTAGCATGGGCGTCCCTTCCTGACAAACCCGAGTTGCGCGTCGGTCTTATTCTCGTAGGCCTTGCTAGATGCATTGCAATGGTTAGTATTTTCCTTCGCTACCTGTACACAAATAGAAGCGGTGCTCACTATTGCCTCGAGGTTCTAATATGGAATGGCCTCGCTGGCGGTGACGCCGAATACTGCGCGATCCTGGTCGTGATCAACTCGATTCTTCAAATGGTCCTCTATGCCCCTCTCTCCGTGTTTTTTATCCGCATCATCAGCGACGAAAGGGGAGTAACAGACGTGTCTTATTCGGTTGTTGCTGCGAGCGTCGCCGTTTTCCTGGGAATTCCCCTAGGTGCTGCCATTATTACTCGGTTCTCCTTGCGTGCGGTCGCCGGAATGGCTTGGTACGAAAACGGGTTTCTACGCTTCGCCTCCCCCTGGTCGCCTATTGGACTACTATATACCATCCTGGTACTATTTGCGTCACAGGGCCACCAGGTAGTACATCAGGTTATTTCTGTTATCAGAGTCGCTGCACCTCTCATTGTCTATTTTGTAGTCATTTTCTTCGCTACGTTGCTTGTAGCACGGCGAAGTAGTTTTGGATACCAGCTATCAACAACTCAGAGCTTCACTGCTGCTAGTAATAATTTTGAACTGGCGATTGCTGTGGCCATCGCAACATTTGGACTTGATAGCGACCAGGCTCTCGCTTCGACTGTGGGACCGCTGATTGAGGTACCAGTCCTTCTAGGGCCTGTCTACTTGCTTCGATGGGTCTCAAGCAGATGGTCTTGGAAGGTTTAAGCCCAATAGAGTTGCAGAAACCGGTTTGAGACGTGGATTGGAGGCTGAGATGTCAGCCAAACAGAGTGCCAAAACACACAGGTATTACTAGGATAACAATGGAAGCTCTTAGATATTTGTGTTAATAAGTATTAATTTTTATTTTGTAATTATGAACAAGCTAATATTCACATATTTATATTAACCCAATTCAAGAGGCGATTTTGCGCTAGAAACGAGGTCCATTAAGTCATTTCATCCATAAGCTGAAGCACATCAGTGTTCTGAACAATACATTCGACCCCTTCTGCACAACCAAGTTTAGCCTGGACAAACGCTGGGTCGTGGTGCCCTTTAATCTGAGAAAGAATGATTGCGGCCTCCAGGCAAGGCATGCCATTTGATTTCAATGGATGCTCCTGAGGCGGGTCTGGCGGACAATAACAAGCGGTATCCATCGACAACACGTAGAAGGAGTTGCTGTCATTGTCTGACTCGCCAGCGTAGGTGCATGTTGCCTGCCATCGACGCTCTTCTCCCAAATAATCGCTTGTGGACTCCTGAAGGGTCGAATGTGAACAGCGCAGCTCATTTTGACTTGCTATAGTGGCTACCAGTAGAATCCCCAGTGATTGGCTCGACAGCGGTACCGTCGGCGGAGATGGTTGCTTCGAATGTTTGGGTTGTTCTTTTGGTGCACCTTCAATTTCTACATGCCTAGAGGAACCATGCGAGGAAACTAGGCCGCTTTTTGCCTGAAAAGCTGTGTTTTGAGTGGTTCCTGCATGCTTTGAAGCAAGATAAGCGTCAACCTCCTCCCTCGGAATATTCTTTGCAGCAATCAAGGCCCTTAACGCGTCGTTCTCCGCAGCGACAGCCCGTGCAACTTGCTGCATCTCAAACGTCGCTTGCGCACCCTGGCGTTCGTACACGAGCAGTCGCTGTTGTAGGTCATTGATGAAGTCACGACGGCGCTCGCGGGAACGCCGCTGGTTTTCACGATTGAGAGCCTGTGAGGCTGGAGTACGGTTCTGTAATGAATATGTGAGTGGCGTGCCGAATTTGTGAGGGCTTGATGTCGAATTCATACCTTTCTTGGCATACTTGAATAGTGATGTCGGGTTGAGACCGAGTAAAAGTAGGCCTCAGATCAATTCCGGAGTGGCAAGGTTTCACCTCGGTGGGCCAGGGAACAGGTTCTTTTTTTTTTTTTTTTACTTGGGCAGTCTGAGTCTAACCTCATCTGTATCTAGACGGGTCATATTCCTTTGATCAGGATCCAGATGTTCTTGGGGTTTTGCATTTGACAAGCCTCATGTGTTAGTACGGAAGGGGAATGGTTGTGAAGGCTTGGTCATTTCTGGTCTAGTTCACGCACAGACTTTGTTAGCGCTTGCGATTCAAGACAGGGTTCCTGTCAGTCCCTCTCTTTGATTGGATGCATTTGCTGGAGCTGCCTGAGAGTCTGCTCTTCCTCTCACTTGTGTCCGGTTCATTCGCCTTGACAAATCGCGGGAGTCGAATTAGACTCTGGCGTATGTTGTGCATGCATAGCCTGGAGTTGGAATTGTTTATGCCCTTGTTAATTTTTTCTTTTCTTTTCTTTTTTTTTTAAAAAAAAAAAAAACCTTTTTTATCTATGCTCTGAGTTGATGTTTGCTGGCGACAGCGCAGATGAAGCCCTGGATACTTTACTACCAGAAGCTGTTCCGTTTAGCGGGACGCTTACTTTTCTCTCAATTCATTAGATGATTAGTTATCCAGTACCAGGCTCTGCACAATCGTCATGAAGATATAGCTTGGTGCTGTTAGGCCAATGAATACAGAATTTTCAATAAGCTGCACGCGATTCTCAACTCTCGTAACCTGAGCCAGTGTCTTGTCCACACCGCGATCTTTCAACCACAACCTGACCATTTTATCATCAACATTGTCTGCCTTCTTGATCCAATCGTCTGTAGTTGGCCCAAGAAGCTGCGAGATCGAGGCCCACGCGTTTTGGATCTGACCAAGGTCTCCAGCCTGGCGAAATACCAACGCTGCAAGTAATACTAGGAGAAGATGCAGTACGGCCACGCTTGCCACTATAGCAAAGGCGGTCCAACCTAGTGGCCGAGTGACTTGCAATAAAGTCACCTGTGATGACGGCGCAAGTTTGTCAAACATGATAATTCGATCGTAATAGGAACTTGAGCATAATGTCATCAAGAATACCTGAACCACGAGCGCAGGATCGGATATGGATTTCACCATTTGGGGAAGAATCGAGTATTGGACCTTGTTCACCGTACCGCTATCCAGTGAATTTGGGGGCAGTGCATTTGGAACCGGGCCCATGATGGCGGCGGCTAGTCACAGCCCACCAAGTTCTGGCCCAAGCCACCAGCACCAAACAGCAGACTAGCCCTTGGCTCTTCAGAAACTCGTTCAGCACAAAGGGAAAGACGCATGCTCGGAAGTTGTTGAAGTTAATACTTGTCTATCGAGAGTCGGCACCCTTCACATATGCCTGAAGGCCAGAAGAATGAAGAAAAAAGATAAGATACCAAGTTGTCGGTCACTAGCCAGATGTCATGCAAGAGCTGAAATGTGTGGCGAAAGTCCATCAAGTCTTTAAGCATAAACTAAAGCGTAGCTAATGATGTCTACCTACACCGATAGCTATAACGCCTAACTAATTGGGGGGTTGGCTGGCCACTATGTTAGCCATTCGGTACTGGGCGGCATATCTAACCAGCCCCGCCCGCCCTGGTCGAGGTTTCTTATGTGTAAACACTAGACCACGGGGTAAAGGATTGCGGCAATTACTGAAGCCCAAAATAGCTTCCAAGAGCGTATATATTGGTGATTCGTTCGTCAGCCACGGGACAGCAGATTAGGTCGTAGCAAATATAGTTATATTTGTTATCTCATACCTCAGCTATGAAGACAGGTACTATGGTTACGTTTGGTATCCTGAGTTGGGATAGCGTGGGCCGGGTACTAATCATTTTTTGCAATCGCCATAGTTTGCCAGCCAAGGTGGGTAATGTCTGAGGATGAATGTCCTTGGATGATGATACCGTCACGACTCGCGGCCATCAGAGTATTGCCTTGATATCTAGTTGAGCCCGCGAGCATAGAAAATCCATTAATCATGGAAATGACAGCAGGACGTCTGGAAAACTTATCCCGAGGGAATTCGTGGTAGACGCCGCCCACCTTGCGGCTCAAGTCACCTTTTACAGAAGGGCGCAGGTGTCCTTGACTTTCGTAAAAACCAGGAATCTCAACATTCTGTTCGTAGGCAAGGTAGCCAATTTGGATATTGTACAAATAGAATCCTGTGGGAACATCAACTTGGACGCCGAATCCTTCTTTCGTGATACTGTTCTGAGATATCTTAGGTTCAATACCAAGGCGAGAGTATTGGTCTTTCGCAATCGAATTGAAGTTCAAGATCCATAGCCGAACTGCGATATTCCTATCCGTATTGAATGCTTTCGGGAAGCTGACGTTCCACTGAAAGGTCGTTCCATCATACGTGACAGAACTCGTTGCAGAAATCGAGTGGTTGTTGGGACCGCGGATAACCAACTGTTTGCCATCGTTCAAGAGTTCTGTAAAACTAAACCGAACGTGTTCGCGGAGTTTCGGGGGGATTATGGTCCAAGACATTGTTGACTTTTGCAACGCACACCATTCGTTGTCCGGCTCCCATGTCAAAGTGCCGGTCATTCTGGTGCCCAACTTGACTCCCGTTCTAAAAGATTCGTGGCGTCCAAATCCACCGAAATCAAATCCCATGATGCCAAAGCCAAGCATAAAATCTTTTGAGTTTGCCCAATCCTTGTTCAAGTGCTTTGGGTCATCACCAAATGTCGGCTCCTTAAAATTTCGTGCGTTATAGTACGTCTCGCCACAAAAGACGTGGTTTACCGGCTCTCTGTAGTCCTGATCCGGGAACCTGAACGCTTGTACCCAATTGTAGAGTTGGTTCTTGGTATCACTGTTCCCTTTACTATCGTCGATGTCGGCTCTTTTTCCAGAAAGTAGGCTGCCGTACAAATCCAAGAATCCTGCTGGAGACCTGGTTATGATGTCGGGGAGGATCTTGAAGTGGCGGACCAGGTCATTGTAGCTTTTAATTGCGTAACCATAAAGTGAATATGTGTTGTAGCACAGCTCCATGAAGTTGGACCAGTTATTAAGCTTCCTGAACTGTTCCGAGGCGACGTTGTCATCCACGTCGTTATTTCCAGCAACTCTTTTTGCACAAATCACCCAGCTGTCTCTCAGCTCTCTGATCTTTACATTCATCGCGTCGAGGTGCTTTCCAAACTTCTCAGCGCTTGCTACCATGGACTCGAGTTGCTTTGTCGCTTTGTCTCCCAGCTTTGTGCCATTTGCCATCAAATCAAGGAGGCTATTCTGCATCTTGAGCAGATCACCGGGGTCTAAATTACGTTGCTGGGTACCGATTTTGGCGCTGAAGTCCATTACTATATTGCTGGTCAGAAATAACCTTCCGAATGGCCTTGCAGCTTGAGAATGCCCACCTTCATTCCAGATGTTGACCCACGCTTCAAGGCTTGGCAGCATCATGTTTGCCCAGCATCCAGGGATCCCTTCATTACTGTCCCCATGGACAAGCACGAGAAGTTGGTCAATTGAAGACTTTGCACTAGATTCAATCTGGAAGATGTCATTCTTGTAATTTTCTTCCAAAGACATACTCGAACGTGTCATGTTCAGGCAATTCGAATTACCTAAGGCCATCCTCATAGGTGCCACCACTTGGGCCATGATTTCACTGGGCACACTTTTTGTGTCCATGTTGACCTTATCTTTCTCTACTTGCAACTCCGAAATGAAAGCATAGATACGCAATGTAGAGTAACACCAGGTGGTCCAGTAAGACAAGGAGAGGAAACGGTCGAGATGGGATTGGGGTTGGAAAGGGTGGAGGAGATGGCAAATGACACAGGTGGGAGGCCGCCTCCTGATACCTGCATGCTAATGTAAAAAAAAAAAAAAAATCATTGATAGAGGATCCAATCCAGCTGAAAGTTAGTGCGCCACTGAAGTTCGAGACTCAATGCGATCGCTGCGGCTGAACTAAGACCTGGACGTGTTCAACCTAGATTGGATGTTTTAGTACGCACTAGCGTCGATGGACTGGATAAGCTTGAATGTAGCGCCGAGACTATTGGAATAGCGGGCGGGGTAATCTTTTGGGCGGCATTAGCCGGAGGTATGTCGCGTAACAAGTTTTGAAGCTGGGCACTCCTTCTTCAGTCCAGGTTTCTCTGTCCCTTGCCCGTTCATTCTTTTCCTCCTCAGCTTTTCCAGATAGTGCAGGGGCGCGATGGCTTCATACAAAGACTTCGAGGAGCTTCTCAGAACCCGTCAAAATGAGTTACAGGATCTCACAGATGAAGAGTACTTGAGATTTGGAAATCATGTAAGTTTTGTTCTACTTGGCTCCTTCCGAGACGGTGAATTTACCAAAAGTCTTTTAGATATACGTCCTGGGAAAGGAAATTAACATAACAAAACTTTTGGACGAGTTGGCTAGGTACGGATATAAGAATGGTGGCTCTCCCGTCCTATTCTTGCATCTGTACTGCCACAGTCTGACGGGGACATTGACGGGCGACGAACTTCAATTGAAGGTGAAGGAGGGAGGCTGCGCATTGAGATCCCTCCATATCTTTACCGTCGAACTCCCAACTTTCAAAAAGCTAGTCTTGGTGGAACCCGATTCCTCCAGTCCGCCAGTAAGACTTTATTTATACTACGATATCAAATCAAGCCCTGAAAGCTTCTATATTCGCCGCAGCAGCTCGCCCCGGGCGCTAGTCCACGTCTTGCGAAGTGATGGACCATGCATGGACAATCAGGGCTCAGCATGTTCCACGCCCCAACACTTTGATACAACTGCAATGGGAGCGGTCGGGGTTCAGTTGGAAGCATATGGGCCTTTGGTACCTATTCGTTCGATATGCCCGGATGAGCTGAGGCCAGCTCGCCCGGCTGAGTTCCAGATATTTGGAGAGCACATGTCCCGTTTACTGAACCTCCCACGACTTCTAGATCAGTTGTTCATTTCCGCAGGCAAACAGTTGATGCAGCCCAACCCGATGATCGACAAGATCACGGCAAAACTACGCTTCATTATTCTTTGTGGCCGAGAGGCTCCAACGCTTGTCGGCTTAGTAACTGAATCACATACACTTCTTAGTCGTCTTGCACTGCCAAGCGGTTTTCCAACTTCCTCTTCATCTGATGGCGCCTTCTTTGTGCCAGAAAAAGTACCACGAACTCTAGAATCGGTCATGGATATTCCTATCAATACTCTTTTGAATATTAACGGCAAACTTGAGAGTGGAGAACAAATACAGAACCTGAGGGCTCTCATTCAAGTAAAAGACGGCGACTTTTTGAAAACATTTAGCCGCTACGTCGGCACCACCATCGAGAGAGCTCGCCTGAACGATGAAGCTAGTCAAGCTGCTTATGCAGCCGAAGCAGCCAGGGATCAAATTGTGGCGCTGAAAGGGCGTGAAAGTGATTTAAAAATGAGGAAAAGTGCATTTGATGAAGGTGTGAAGGAATATGAGCGAAGTAAACAGAGCAGCGTGGTTTGGGATCTTTTCAAGTCTGTATGTCAAGTTTTTTTCGATGTCGGAGTAGCCATCTACTCAGGAGGGAGCAATACGGCATTGACGGTTAAACACCTGAATGAGGCACTGAGTGGGGTGAGCTTCTCCCCTCTATTCGGTCCATTATCGTTGATTACTTATAATCTTTAGGGAGCCACAGCAGTAAAGAAAGGATCCGATATTTGGAGAATATTAAAGGCACTTGCAATGTCCTTGCACAAGGTGTATCCAACGATCCAGGCCGCGATCAAGGATCACAACAACGCCATGGAAATAAACCACGGAGCTAACAGCAGCGAGCGGTTCGTAGACAAGTTAAAAGCTGCCGCCGACTCCACGAGCGGTAAGGTCATGGCTATTCAGGTAGGTGAGCGCATTGACTACCTTGACCTCTTGGCCGATTGGCGTGAGATGGATGTCAGCGCCGACGCGGCGTTTGACGAGATCCAGAAGGAGATTGATAAAGACACCATCAAGGGCATGTCCGAGTATCATCAGGCCATCAAGCAACTTGCTGTACGAGGCGAGATAGTCGTCACGGCATTGAAGGAGGCGTATGAAACACGAACACGTTACCTAGTGCGCGCCGCTGAAACAAAAGCTAAAGAAGAAGCCGTTGCGGAGGTCACTGATCTTCATTATAGGGTTGTTGAGAAGCAAGCCTCTGAGAAAACAGCCTTCATGTCTGTTAAGCAGAGGCTGTTAATGGATATCACACAGCGAAGACGTGTTGTCTTCAACATGCTGCACCAGGGCGTCCTTGCTCTTGTTTATGAGTCGAGTGATGCCAGAGCGTATAGGCGGCTCTTCGAGGGTCTCTCTCCAGGTCTAACGGCTATTCAACTCAACGACCAATGGGACATCTTCAAGAGGGCCACTATTTCAGGGAGGCAACCACAGGAAAAGACATTGGTTGTCGGCGCAAATGATGCATTGCCGTTGGGTTGGCGCGAGCTTTTGGTGCATGACCTCAAAACGACATTTGAGATCAAGACGGACCTAAAAGCGCTGAAGTACAACTATCACATGCGCATCCGAGAAATCGGCGTCGAGTTTGTGGGTCTAGCATTCAAAGGCTCATCTGATAGCGTGGAGAGGTTCCCATATATTATCACCCTGGGACCATCCATGATGGACCGGGCAAGCCCGTATGCCAAGGCGCCTAGCTCCAAAGCTGAGATTGTGCAGTATTACATGGAGCCAATCGAACTAGAGAAGTGCGGAGACGACAATAGGCTTTTAGATGACAAGGGTGATTTTGCTAAACGCGCAGTGTGCTGTTCTGGAATGCTGTCGTTCAGGAAAGAAGACGTTAGCGAAGGGTGGGAGTTGGGGGCGATTACTGACATTAAGATCACTATCAAATACGAAACATTCTTGTTTTCGCGTTGATAGAATCTGCAAGGATGCTTTGGGCGGCTAGAACTTGACACAGGTCAATTTTTGTCTGCCATCAGTTATTTTAGGCGCGTGTAAATAGTAGCACTCGATGATTTGATTGAGCTTAGACTTGCATACTATTTTAATGATCCTTTAATGCATCTTCTTCGGTATATATAGCTTCTTGTGTTGTGATGGCAAGTTATTGAGTCGCCAATAATATGTGGTTAAATAAGATATATTTTTTGGGGGGGCCTGAAACTGATCTTACAGAGAACCACCTTAGTAATCGCCTGCTAAGGGACAGTCCCTCCCCAAGTTACATCATTGTTCGGGTCTCCCCTCATGCTACTTGACTAATTCTGTTAGGGGATCCAGACTAGACCATTCTCATGGGAGCCTTCGCTAAGATTGAAAGTTTAACCCCACTGAAACAGCTTTTGTCAACCAAATTTTGATACGTTTGTTCCTTCAATAATAAGGCTTATCTCTCTCAAGCCTTTTCATTCCCGTATTGTCGTTGCCAAGAACCATCTGAGCGATATTTTCATCTGTGGAATTTATGGATAAGCCTTCCTTCCAAAGGTCCTTATCGACAACCTGTACACCCTGTTTTTCCAACTGCGATGGTGCGGGTGAGCTCAATGCCAAGGCAATCAGATCCTGCAAGTCACCCCAGGGAGAAACTGTCTCAGCTCCCGAACAAACGGCATGGCAAAAGTACATGAGGAGAATCAAAATGTAACTAATGATCACCCCCATTGCAAATTTAGACGGTAGCCCAAACTGCCCAAACCCGTAACCATATTGTTCAGCATCGAACTCAAGTGTCGCAGTTGTATTTCTGAGTCTCGCAACAAAATCATCAATGGTATCCCATGTATTCGAAGTATTTGAGAAGGTATTCAATTGAGGTATATACGTAGTTCCGTTTTTGAATAGCTCAAGTTCGAATACCATCGGGCCTTCCTGAGTAGAGAGTGGATCATAAACGACGCTGTCATCGCCATGGTTACCAGCAGAAACATAGTATGCTGTGGAATATGCGGCTGATCGCGCAATAGCGTCAGCAAGAAATGAGCCGGTCAGCCTTTCTATAATTTTCTTAACTTTGTCGTCTGCTGCCGTTTCATCATATTTACCCCTAGAACTGAGAAATCGGCCTGTAGGGCCGAAATACTGGACTTGTTGCCCCTTTATCGTGGCAGACATAACCATGGTGTTTAGAAGAGCCCCAAAGCTGTATGTTGACGTTACATTCTTCAATTGGAACGCTCTTGCATTTTCTTTTTCGATTTCCAAGAAGGCATACGGGTTCGTACTCAAGTCAAAGCTAGGGAGCCATGACCTGTCGATATTGATGAGTGGTCCGACTGCCACCCCGTCACTGTATTTCGAAAATACGTCCAAATCGGTGATGTTTGTTGTAATATAATTCGTAAAGGTTGGGTTTATCTCTGCTGTCGAAGGAATCCAATGAGCAATATAACTACAGCCGAGGACTCGTAACCCTTGAAGTTCGCCGTCATAAAAATAGGGCAACGAGGCTGAAAAAAGTAAGGTCGACGGGTCCGAGGTTTTGGCATCATCTTGGATATCAGCGTTGGTGGTACTAAAGCCATATATCATTTTATCATCGCGCTTAGCAATGTCAGACGGTAGTATCCAATCCGAGATTTGGTCACGGATTTGATTACAATCGCCTTCGGACTTTCCCGAGAAGCATGTTAATTTTGAAGGAGAAAGTTTAAGATTGGAAGTCAAGTTTTGACCCTTTGGCTTGTTCCAAATCTCACACTTGGCTTGAACCAAGGGTTGGTAGTCGACCGATGATTGCTTCATTTTGAGTTTCCACTGTTCAGTTTTGTGGATAGTACCGACATCATTTACCCGAATGTAAGACATGAGTTGGCCTAATGTCTTGGATGTCAAGGCTGACGGAGTGGTAATAAAGGTTCCATTTCTATCATCACTTTGCATATCCAGTCGGCGGATCAGAGTTCCAGAGGGATCTTGAAAAGTAATGTTATCCGGTAGCCCAGAGTATGCCCAGCCACTTGCCCACGTATAAATGTCAGGTAGGCCTGCTGCTGGGCAATAATACCTGTAGTTTCCAAGATAAACACGACAAGGCGACAACGAATGATTCTCGTTCCTCCAATCGTTCTCTTTCATTACAGTAGACCAGATAGTACCGTTAGCTCTATCCTCATAAGTGTATACCACTGGTAACAGCACTTTTGAGAAGGCTTTCGGGAGCCGAAACCAATTAAGCTCGGGAACAATGAGAATTGCAGTAGCTGGACCCACGAGAACGGATAGGAAGGTGACTAGGGAAAGTAATAAAGCCAAAATAGTTGCTTTTCCTAGCTTCCTGCGGAAAAGAGGCCTCCGGAAGTATGGGCTGCAGAGATAATTCAGGTCACCAACTCTGTAAGGGCCTGACAGCATACCAAACGGCACACCAGAACCAATGAACGCTCGCTTATATGCCTTGAGGGTGATTGCACCCAAAGAAGCAACGACAAGGAGTTCGTACACCTTGGCTGCTAATTGGAGGGAGTTGAGAATGCCATTTGCTGAGGAGCTGTAGTAGCTGGTATGAACTCCGCTGGGGGGGAACCAAAATGTGCTGGCATAGCTGAGATAGATGAAAAAGGCGGCGAAGAAGAGTGGTAACATGTGAATGCCAGAAGTCCATAACTGCTTATACATGGGTTGGATGACCACGGTTGGCTTGAGAGGCGTCGAGTACACCATTGTGAAAAAGTGGAATAGATATTAATAATGGGTATTAAGGGTTCTCTAAAGCTTTCGGGAGTTTCGCACGATTCAATAAATTTCCGCAAACAAATATCTCACTCTTGGTGCACATTGTGTCTCTATTTGAATGATGAGATGCAATGAGGCTGCAATGAGGTCTAAGCCACATTTTCAGCTCCCAACTAAACAAGGGGCTATTGTGGTGAACTAGGCCGCGGACCGGTCGCATGTCTCCAAGCCACCTGATCCCCATTGGCTACATCGATGGTATGGTCTCCTGGCTGAACAATTAGGGGCGCCTACACCCTATTAAGCGCTAAAACTACAAATGAGAACTGCAGGGGAAAAAACAGGCTGTCTTGGCAATGAAGCGACTGGTGGTGCCTTCACCCTACCCACACCCTGGCAACTTCGGCTGGGAACAAAGACTTCACAGCTGCTCATGATTAACCATCCAAAGACACTCGAGGATTTTAGGCGCGACTAGGCTATTCCTAGAATTAGTTTCTACCATACTCTACTCATATTTCGCACTTCCTCAAATTATTTTCTCTGTGTGCCAGAATGCATCATTTTTCTGAAAAGGCCCAATACAGATAGATTCTAAGATCTGAAAAAAGTCAGCATCGGTTTTGATTCCAATCCAAGGCAAACAATGCACCATATCGTCAGACTCTCCGGAGAGCTGGTTGATATTGCATGTTGTATAATCTCTCAGTATACTCTTGCTCTGAATAGTTAAGCTTTATATCTTATTATTAAAATTTGTTATACTAATACTCTTATTTTTAATATTAATATTTTCCTTAAAATACTCAAGATCATTTATGTGCACTTTTGAAGCTAGTATCATAAGATTGCTGGAACAATTTGCCATCCTCAATGTCACGTGTCGCCGTATGACACTAAAGGTTGCTTCCAGATCCCAATTTGCATAATCTTGTTTGTTCGTACTTCGCTATCCTCTTGACCATATACGCAGCCCGTCATGGCGAGAAGAGATCTCACTGGAGTATGACACGCTGTAGGTGAGATGAATAGATCCAAGAATTGGTCTCTAAGCACGCGAGCGATGTTGAGCCAGAATATACTCCACCAACACCAGAGGCACGAAGGACAAATATCCGGGAATCTCCTTATATGTTATGGACCGAATCCGTCTAAACTGGCCTTCTACATAGAGGAAACCCAAGTTTCATCATTGCACGTCGGATTTATCCACGGATACCTGTCCACGTAGAACGGAGAAGCTGAGTCTCCACATTCGCATATCCGCTGCCCACCGAGTGGCATGGTCCATTCACTCCCGGAACCAGATGCCGTCTTATTTTATTGGTACATGGATTCTTTAGAGGCCAGAGCGGCTTATCATAGGTCGCAAGGACAGCCTTCCCCGCCTTTACCCCAAACTCCACTAACCCGGGGAAGGTGAGTGTGGATCATCTCGGCATTTTTTTGCCGTAGCCTCGAACGCCGGAAAATTGTATTCGGTTTCTTATAATTGTTAGCAGGTTTCTCTAGGATTTATTCTTGCAAAGAGAACATTTGATCCTTGATAATTGATCGAAACATTTGGTCCTTGTTCGGTCAACTGTCACGTCCTTGGCAATGGATCCTGCGGATCACAAGAATAGCACTCTGCACTTGGAAGAAAGCACAGTGAATAAAATTCAAGATGACCAGCCAAACTGTTTTGAGGACCTGAGCCAGGCCGAAATGGTGGACTTGGAGAAGAAACGTGAGTGACAGAGTCTACTTTGACTTCGTTTCCAATTAACACCCTCACCTAGTTGTTCGCAAAATCGATTTACACCTAATTTCTTCTCTCTTTTTACTCTTCATATTCAATATCCTTGATCGTTCCAACATTGCGAATGCTCGCTTGGGAGGGCTCCAGTCTGATCTTGGGTTAAGTGACACGCAGTACCAGACCGCAGTGGCTATTATGGTAAACGCTTACTTGCTGCCTCTAATAGAAGGCTGCGAATCTGAGTCGCATTTGCTAATTGGGACCTCTTTGTAATAGTTTGTTGGATACTTGGTTGGCCAGATCCCCAGCAACATCGTTCTTACCCGCACGCGACCTTCTCGATACATGCCCGTCGCTATTTTCATTTGGGGTGGTATTTCTCTTTGCACAGCTGCAGTGCACAGTTATGGCGGTTTGCTCGCGATTAGAATTCTTCTCGGTTTTGCGGAATCACCTTTTTTCCCTGGTGCACTGTAAGGAAATACTCTATAATTGTCCGAAATTTTTCTCATGCATTTTGCAGGCTATTGCTTAGTTCTTGGTATAAGCCATCCGAAATGGCCCCCCGAGTTGCCATCATGTATTGTGGCAACACCGTCGCAAATGGGTTTGGCGGTCTTTTGGCTGCTGGTGTTTTAAGCGGCTTAGACAACAAGTCTGGGTTGGCAGGTTGGAGGTAAGTTGCTGCTCATGACCTTTCAGGTTGGTGTCAATTTTTTATGGATGCTGACTTGTGCAATAGATGGCTTTATGTCATTGAAGGTGCTGGCACCATGATCGCGGGTCTGCTGGCGTATTTCATGCTCCCTGATTTTCCTCGCTCTAGCCAGTGTCGTTGGTTATCAGAACAAGAACAGCGATTTGCTGAATGGCGACTCGCACAAGAAGTCAACGACGAGATTGACGAGAACGGATCCGTAAAACAGGGTATGAAGGACGCATTGTCCGATCCCAAGACATGGATGCTTGTTGCTACCCAAATATGTCTGCTCACGTCCCAGTCTTGGACCTACTTTTTCCCTGTAAGTCTAAAATATTCATTTCGCCAGTAAATTTAATACTAATATGGGTACAAGTCGATCGTCAAAACGCTAGGCTTCAACAATACCATCACGCTGTTAATTACGGGTACGCCGCTTCTATTAATTACTGCACTAGCCAATAGGTTTTGACTAATTCAATTCATAGCTCCTGTCTACGTGTTCGGCTTTTTGACATCATTTGGAAACTCTCTGTTGGCTCAGTATACCAACAAGCGCGCCTACCTTATCATGTGGCCATTGGCGGTCGACATTGCTGGCAACATCATGGTCATAAAATCCACAACGACAAGCGTGCGATATGTTGGCATGTTTCTAATGTGCGCTGGATCATATTCGGCCTTTAACGTGGTGCAGGCCTGGATTGCCAGCACAATACCTCGCACCAGGACAAAGCGCGCCATCGTTTATGCCTTGGTGAATTTACTGGGAAACTCTTCAAATATTTATGGGTCCTATTTCTTCCCTAGTAAAGACGCCCCCCAATATGAGATGGGTGGTATCATCTTGTCATCATTTGCCGGTGGTGGCATCATTTGCGCTGCGGGTTTAGGAATTTGGCTCCGTGAGCTGAACAAGAGGGCTGCAGCTGGTGAGGCGCGTGACCAGACTCCGAGATATCGGTATTTGTGGTGATAGATCTAAAGGGATTCAAGTAAGAACGGATTACTAGCTCGTAATATTCGTGTTGTTTTCCCTTTTAATGGAAGACTTTTCAACTAAGCGACTAGTGTCTTCGTGCTCTGACTATAGCCCTTTCAATCTCGGTAGGAGGTGGTAGGCTCGGTGCGACCGGTTAGAATTGTGCAAATGTTCGGCAGAACTACGTGCAGACTAGCCCCAGAGAGAGTTGGCAATCCTAACATCCCAAGCCTGTGGCGGACATCCCTTTCTTCTCATGGTTCATCAACCTTGGAAGCTACATTCGGTATTTCGAAGTCAAGAAGTATTCATCTGACCCCAAATTGGGCATGTATGATAAGCGCTCCCAAATATACCCTCTTCCAATTCTTGTCATGAGCCCCTCAGGCAGTTAGTAGATGTGAGAAGCGCACTGATTACTTGAGATCTCTGGAAGCCAGGTCACAACAGAGACGAAATAATGATTTTGTCTGAAAATACAGATCTCGTTTGCAAGGTCTGTGACATGAGCCACAAACTCAGGCTAAGAAACGCGGTCGGCCCCTGAATAAAATACTTCCAACACGGGGATTTCTTCAAAGCTGGCGGTGAACCTTGGTAGATGTGTTTCAAAGCCCGAGAAAGTCGACTAAAACTTTAAGATTGTCCCAAAAGGACTGAGAAATATTCTTACTTGATAACTAACGTGGAAATGTAATGTCCACAAAAGTGGCTATAAGTGATATCTAGACTCACCTAATACAGCGTGTATACTCCTGCTTACTAATGGGTTCAAGGCTGATGGTATGCCAATTCGAATCCACATGTTATGTCCCAAATGCTGTAGACATAATGTCAAACACTAGCTTTGAAACATGTCTATCAAGGCTAGTTCGAGACGCGGTCGTAAATGATTGACTGTAGCCACGAGTGCCAAGATATTACTTCATACACTACTAAAGAACTTATAAAAAACTATTGTTCAAACATAACGTATTTATTGTGTTCAAAAAAAAATAGCTAATGGAAGCGTGATACTTTATCTGAGAAACCAATCATACAAAGTCGACCGAAAGAGTAAACCCACAAAATCCTATTTCCAGTTATAGCTATCTGATATCCTTGAACCCGATATTCAGCCGGTATCCATAGAACTTTGCGTCCATCGTATGTAATCCAGAAGTTATCCTCATCAAAGCCCCAGCTCGAGTATATGGGATCCGAAATTTCCAGTGAATCAGAATCTTGCATTAATCCAGTTGAACTAACAGCATTCTTAACATCGAGGATACCATGCTGTGTTGAAATAATAGAATCGCTTTGGAACTTGATGGGATGCAACGCGCCTCGGAATATCTGGTCAGAGCTCAGCGTTTGAACGTCTATGACAGTGGTATTTTCTGGACCTGAACATGTCAACCATGTTGAATTGAGTGAAAACGCCAAGTAAGTACTGTAACGATAGTCATGCACTTGCAGCTCTTGGTATATCCTTCTGACACAGCCTGTAGCTATATTTTTTAGCAGTATTGGGCGATCGAATATTGAGAGGGCCAGCCACTTTCCATCTGAACTAAGTGCAAGTTGGCGTGGCGAACCACCCCAAACTTCGCCTTCGATGTAGTCGCTAACATGAATTACCTCTTCTCTTTCTTTTGTGTATATGTTGCACAGGTACACATCATCACACACAAACGCTAATGTACCATTTGCACCCATGGCCAAATGCCAGACAGGACCCACAGATTTTATGACTGAAATATTCATAATAGATTCGTGACAATTTCTTATGTCCCAAATTCTTATCGTATTGTCATAAGAAGTTGATGCAAGGAAATGTCCATCTGGCGCAAAGGATAAACAGTGGATGTCATCGGTGTGCCCTAGGAGTGTTTGAATTTGACAACATCTATTGGCATCCCATATTATGATATTGGAATTTGATGATGATGCCGCCAAGTTACCATCGTTTGAGATGGCCACTATCTCCGAAATATTATCTTCCCAAGCACTTGGAGGCTGATATTGCATCTGCACTAGATCCCATACCCTCACGACTCCATCAGAATCTCCTGCGGCCAGTTTCCGATTGTCTGGAGAGAATGCAATTGAACTAAATACAGAGTTTCCTCTGATCCTATAGGAGTTTGATTCTGTCCGACTGGTTTTATAAACATATAGAACCTGTTGGTCTGAAGCAGCTTGTAATTGATCGTTCTGTGAAAAGGCTAGGGCAGTATATACTGCTGAACCATGCAAAGAATCGTGCGGTTGGCATATTCCTCTATCAATATCCCATTCCCAGCATCCAACAAGGCCACGAACAGTGAGGATTAGTTGGTGGCTATGTGGCCGGAATGCCATCGAAGTGAATCCATCGTCTAGATGATGTTGATATGTTTTCCAATTTTGGGTATTAACGACAATGACGCTTAGTTGACTTGGTACTGCCAGGAGACATCCATCGCCCGAGAAGGTAGCGGAAGTGCCAGGATATTCAAAAAACCCCTGTTCAAATCTCAAGGGGACCTTCGTATTACAACAGCCTTTTGTAGCATCCCAGAGCTGGGTTTCTTCTAAATAGCATATCGCCAGCCACTGGCAATTGGAGGACAGAGCCAGATTTTGAATCTCATTTGCATGTTCGACTGCATGCGCCCATTTTTTGACATTTGCATCCAAATCCCATAGTTCTAATTCGTCGTTCATTGTAATAATGGCTAGCGAAAGACCATCGGCTGATATCGCTGCTCTTAACGTTTGGCCATACTGGCTCATTTGGAATACCGCACTATCTGTCGCATCCGCTATCATTATAATGCCGTTTGATGGCAGTATTGCCAACTTTCCGTTACTCGTAAAGGCCAGAGATTGAATGTAGCCACGGCATTGAATCATCTGGAGATCTGAGTTCCAATGGCTGTATACATCGGGCTTTATAGATATCCAGTTAGGATTGCAACGGTTTTCGAAAAGCTGCCGAATGAGGCTTTTGGTTGGGCTGAATAGTAGACCAGAAACATATAATTGCAGAGGAAACCCCTCAGTGCATGCACGGAAGTAAAGCATAAAGCGACGCGCGTCATCAATCAATTCTGAAAGATCCGATGTCTCCAAGTGAGATATTTCCTAGTTCCTTGATCAGCACCTTTAAGTGCAAGGATGTAGGGTTCCAAACATACCTGGAGACATTCATCAAGCACAGTTAGAATTGATATTCCATTAGAATAAGAATCTAGGATGATGAGAGCTTCAAGCCAGAATAAAAATTTCTCTTTCAGAAATTCAGGCACTTTGCCCCCGTTGCAGAGTTCAACATTTAGGCGTGAAAGTTGCTCTTCTTCACAATTTTCTCTTGGATAAACAAAATGATGAGCCCAATAGTTACAAGCGTAACCTATGATATCAAGAGGGTTGGGGTTAGGACAGCGATACCGTGCCTGCCCAATATCAACTCCAGGGTCCTTCAAACGATACATGTCCTGTTCTAGTATCTCCATAGCCTGAAGACATTGAGAAAACATATTATAATGCTGCTGAGCGAGACCTGAAGGGAAGAGTTGTTGACTCCTATAGCTAAGCAGAAAGTCCTTTGCAGATTTATGGACAAAATAAATTGTTTTGTTTGTTAGGGTTAGGAAGCAGCCACATTCCTGGATAATATCGGGTATATCTTCGTCATAATTTGCAAAATCTTCAAAGCATTTTAACTCTGCCACTGATATCGGCCTATATACAGCCGAAATAACAGCAAGAAGTTGCCGGTAGGTTTGAAAACTTGTAGCACGGACTTCGATCCGTTCCATCATTTTATCGTAAAGTTTGTTAAGGCCTGCAGGTAAGTCCAGAGTACCTTCTTTGAGCTCTCTTTCAATTTCCCATCGCTTGTATTTGTCCAGCTCTTGGAGGCTTAGGGCTACCCATAAGAACGTCCCATGGGCGTTTAATGATACGTAGTCCAGAACGGCTGATTTGGTGGCATCTTTGTATTTCTTCCGTTCGGCCAAGTCATCAACCTTGAGCCCAATATACTTATTCACTGCTTCTAAATTAGATGACCGATCAATGTCCAAATCAAGAAGGAATTTGTGTTCGACAGGTTCTATCTTTTCTTGAATCACATCTCTATGACGATTGGAGATTATCCACTTGATCCGCGAGGATGAAATTGAAGTGACAAACTCTAAGAGGAAACTTAAATCTACCTCGCATTCGTCTAGAGCATCAATAATGAGATATGTTTCTGGTAGTGCATCATCATTCAAGATTTCAAAGAGTATTTTTTCGATGATGATGCGGGAATTATGATGTCTTGGGTCAAGTCCATCTTCATCAGACTCATTCTTGCGTACATGAGACAAAAGTAACGGATGTTGCTTGACAAGGACATAAACCAGCCCTCGTAATACTGCTGCAGCATTACTAAGCTTTTGGTTTGTTGCTTCGCAAAAGAAGAATGCCAGCAGCTTTTTCGCGTCTGCATCTTCTAACTTTGTACTAGGGCTTAGATCATTAATGATGCCACACAAGAGCATGGTCTTGCCTTTGCCAGGGCCACCTTTAACCCATAGTATCCCACCGTTGTTGCCCTCAGACCATTTTCGAAAGGTTTCATCGTCACGGATCCAGTGGTATGGTTCCCCTAATAGACCTCCCTTTATATCTTCGATGCGCGATTTATCATGGCATGGGTCCGTGGTTTTTAATTTTGCAAGATAAGCATCTTGGATTTCTTCTTCTGTTTTTTGATGGTGATGAACAATCTGATGAACATCCCCGACATGAATGCTACCATGATCGGTCGCTGTAGCATTGTGGAGTGTGTTATGTGCCATGTTACGTACTATTTGGAGAAATTCAAGTACGCAAGATTTTTGTTCTAGTTGCCAAAATCGTTCGATCTCATTATATCTATCATAGATACAGACACAACAGAAGATAGAATGCGCGTTATTTTTGAGGTTATTAATTACAAGACAAAGGTGACGGGAGAAATTTCAGCAGAGTTAAAAGAGGGGTCAGGTCGCTATTTGTCGGGTTTCTGCCTGGGCCCCTTTGGACAATAAAAAGCCGCCTTAATCTCACGTGATATGGTCGATTGTGTATTTAGATCTCAATCCATTCGCATTATTTGATCAGGCTATTACCGCGCAGGTCAGACTACACAATTCAGGCTTGTACGTAGAGCGACGCAGATTATCATGGTATGATTACTGGGTAGAGGAAGTTCATCAACGGTTCTGCTTGGAATCAGGTGACCAGATACTCTGGGTTTCCTTGGTGGCTGGTGAAGTGGGCAAGTGTGGCGCGCTTAGTGCAATTGGTCGTACCCCAGGCAAAGATAGCTGTGGGAAATTCAGAGACAGGCGAATACAAGAGATCATAAAAATACTAGCTGAAATTCTGAATGGTTGATATTAAATTTTGGTGTTTCCAGTTATAAATCAGTTTCTTAATACCAAATTAGACAGCACAATACCTGTATAGATCTCTTATCAGAGCAAAAGCTTTGGCAAGCATTGGTTTACTTTGACAGCTCTGTGAAGAAATCAACCCAACACTCAAATGCGACCATTCGCACAGGAAAATGCAGTATCCTGTCATGATCTTGTCTATTAAATACTAACAACTATTTTTAACATGCTATTATAAAGTCAAGACAGGAACGGTAGAGCAGCATTGATTTGAACATCAGCATTTGGCAAATGTAAGGCTACCCTACAGTCACTATCACAGCTGTGGCTAGAAAGGGCGAGAATTGGCGAAAAGCGAGACAGTCGCTTCTTGATCCCTGCCAATGTGGCGCGCACAGGCGCACATGCCCACTGCGAGCGTCTCGAACACAGGGATTGACGAAGCCAAGACAATGACGCGACGGATTTAGCGACGGGTTTAGCGACGGGAGGTATCGTGACTTTGACCACCGTGCGAGCCTGCCCAAGTCTCAATCGTAAATGCAATTGAGTACAGTGTCCCCAAGGCCTGGAACCTGGCATGCCTGTCACGTTTCCAGCCGCCACGCGGGAGAAGGTGCTGATTTTGTCCATGGCGGCCTCGCAGGTGTGAGCCACTCCTTTGCAGCTAGCCCCAAAGCGCTCATCAGCTCTCCACGAATCCCAAGCCTTGCCCAGTCGAGAAGGCGAGGCGCTTCGGCCCGCTAGCAAGGCTGGTGATCCGCCGGATGCGCCGTGCACCAGTTTGGCGGCCCTGCATAAGCATCAAATAGTTCGCAGTGCCAAATGCGCCACGAGGCCGATAGCTGCGAAACAGCTCCGAGACAAGGCTTGCCAATAGTTGCGGGGGAGGAATGGGCTATTGACGAATATGGGCGGGGTCGCCGCGTGGCGGCCTCAATTGAGTCTTGTCTCCGCTTCATCACACTCACATTACAGGGGGGTTCAGGTCAGCTGCAGCTTGGGACGCCAAGTCTGCACTTGGAGCGTTGAGGCTTCACCATAGTCGCGCCTCAATGGGCTGAGACTGGGAGCCAGAAGCCTTAGTGGTCGAGACTATTGATGATAGACCCATGGATTCAGCCTCTCCCACCAAAATTTCAGCAGCGCCCACGTCCCCACATGGTATTTCAGCTTGTAGCTAGCAAGCACACGTAGAAACCCGTCGCCAAACACTCAATTCTGGCCTAGTAGTGACTCCAATAGCCTTGTCGATGGCGAATGTGAGCTACACATTCCCAAAAGCCACATTAAGCTATATGTTGGTAGTGAGGATAGCAGCAAAACAAATCGCATCCTCCCAGCGCTGCGGTCAATTCAAATCGCCTCAATTCAATCCAAATCAATTCAATTCAAGCCGGGAAAAGAGGTATTCAATTCAATTCAAATACAACGATCAAATTGATTGAATTGATTGAGTTGGATATAGGGTATTTAGTGTAGATGTGTGATTTTTTTTGGCTGAGTTTTGGTATCTTTGATGTGGTTTACCCGGGAGGAATTTCTGCTTAGTCATCGCTTAAAGCGGTATAGCGCGGGTCACATGATCGGTCACATGACCATGATTTTTCAACCATGAAGGAATTCTCACCAACCTCACCTTTTCCTGCACATCACACACAAAACTACCCTCCACAACACCACAAAATACAGCCATTTTTGCCTATCGCGTTATTATGCCTTTGTTTATAATGTTCAGAACTATCATATTAGTCATTTTCTAGCCTCTCCGATCGCCGCCAAGTCCACGTTGCAGAGAAAAGGCCCGGTGCGTCTGCGTCTTTCTCGCCGTAAAGCGTGGCAGTTAGTCGAGGAACGAGGGGTTAGCAAAATGACCTCTGTGGTCGTTGGAACACATGACGAGCATGAAGATGATGATATCTTCGTATCTGATTCTTTTTCCTATGATCCGACGCCCTCAACGCCGTCAATAACCTCATCCCCAGTCCCAACCTCGACCTCAACCCCAACCCCGACCTCGACCCCGTTTTCCTTTCGAACCCGACCGAAGGCACAGTCTGTGACTGCGCAACTTGAAGATTTCAACCTTGAAGATACTCGAAGTCTGATTATTCAAACCCTCCCTCGAATACGATTTGCACATAAGAGATATTTCCTCTATTCCTGGCTGCATCGGCGCCATAAGCTACGATCCTTTATTATTGAGCACGGCTTTAGTCTCGTTGAAGTGAATGGAAACACCCTTGGCAGCACCTTTTGGCTATGCCGTTATTGCGACCGGCGAGGACGAACGCAAGGCTGTTTATTTGCTCAGGCAGCGACTTCGGCAGCAATAGCCCACTTACGAAGTCAACACTCTGTTGCTAAGGGCCAAGACCAAGAGATAACACTGTCGCCAGCTTCTTCTGCCCTCGCCAACCTTCATTCACATGCTAGGTCGCCCGCCAAAGAAGAATCTGATGCTTTTGGTGTTGCCGCCGAGCTGAAGGCTGCTCTTATTCACTGGGTTGTTGAGTCAAATATATCCTTCAAAGCAATTGAACATAACACCTTCCAACGCCTCTTACGAACGCCAAGTTATATCATCAACGATGCCTTGCCAACACACCAGTCAACTGTGAAGGCCTGGGTAATGGATGACTTCAAAGCTCGCCAACAAACGATTAAACGCCAGCTTCAACGTGCTCAATCACTCATCCACCTTACCTTCGATGCTTGGACTTCCCTAACCAACAGGCCCTCTTGGGGGTCGTCAGTCACTTCATTGACTGTGCCGGCAGCCCACAAACTAAGCTCCTCGCCTTGAAACGTATTTCTGGTGTTCATTCAGGTGAAAATATCGCCCCTTTGGTATTGGAAGTCATTAAAAACTATGACCTTCAGAGCCTCGGTTTCTTCACATTGGATAACGCCCCTGTTAACGATATGTGCCTTAATTATCTCTTTTCCGACCACCTTCCTGCTTTTCCAAGTCAGCCCTTATTTACAGAGCCTTCAATAATTCGACTACGCTGTTGGGGTCATGTCATCAACCTTGCTGCCAAAGCCTTCCTTGAGCCCACAGAACAAGCCCGACTTGCCTCACTGAACAATGAAGCTGTTGTACGGCTGACTCCCGAGGAACAAGCCAATTTAACTAGCTGGCTCAAGAATGGTCCGGTAGCCAAGCTGTCAGATGTGGTGACATTCATCCGCCGGTCCCCTCAACGTCGGGAAGCCTTTTCTATCCAGGTTCAATACCAAGTCAACGATGCTGATGATAGCTTATTGGAGGTCAACAACAACATTCAACTATGTAATAATAATGAGACGCGTTGGAATTCGACTTTTTATATGATTGAACGGGCCCTTCGCCTCAAGGAGTCAATTCAGTCATGGATTGGGGTCAACTCAATGGAAAAGGAAGATCGAAGGCTGCCAACTAATAAGAGGTTAACCGAGGAAGACTGGGAGGTCTTAACAGAGGTTCATGATCTTCTTCTTCCCTTTCAAGAGGAAACAATGAGGTTCCAATCCCGCCGCCCCGGCGATATTGGCTGGGTTATTCAGAGCCTCTTCCGATTAACAACTTGGTTCAAAGAACAACGTGATCATCGTGCCCCTGACTCAATTACAGTTGACGAGCCTCGACGGACCCTTCGAAATACCTCATCACAACGCTCATACAGTCATAGTCAAGCATCCACAATGAAGCCGCGGCAACGGGCTGATGTGAAGGAATATTTACGCCTCTGTTGCCAACTATCGATGAACCAATTGGAACGTTACAGGAGCCTATTCGACCACACCCCAGTTTATTGGGCTGCCGCTATCCTTCATCCCTCCCTAGGGGCCCGTTGGGTCACCTATGTGGAGCCATGTAAAGCAAATCTCATCATTGACCGGTTTCGAGGCTTCTTTTTTGACGGTTGGGCTATTAGTGAGCGATATCAACAGCCCCAGGCCACAGATTTCCCTGATCAACGTGACGGTTCCCTGCCTGACCTTCTTCCCAATGATTTCTATGAGAACCCAACCAAAAGCGATGGCCCGGCTGTACACGAATTGAACGCTTGGCTTGGTAGGGCCCCTGAAAAGCTGGATAACCCAATCGCCTTTTGGCAACAGCAAAAGCAGGCTTTTCCTTTAATGAGTCGAATGGCGATAGATATCCTTACAACACCTTCAATGTCAGCCGAATGTGAACGTATATTTAGTCAAGCTAAGTTAACAATAGGGTCACAACGGCACAGCCTAGCTGATGAGACCTTGGAAGCTATTGAGTGTTTAAAACACTGGATGACTGACATGTGATACGGCACGTGATTCAAATTATCTCAATTCAATTCAATCAATTCAATTCGGAAGCCCTCAATTCAAATGCGAATCCCTTCAATTCAAATGTGAAAATCCTGATTGAGAATTGAATTGACCGCAGCGCTGCATCCTCCCCTATAAAGACCTCATGCCTCTCTGCAACTTGACAACAAACCATCCAGCCTTCAACAGCATCTTCTTCTTTCTTCTCTCTGACTCCAGCACCCTTTCCACAAATATCTAATTTTCTCATTGATACCCAACATGTTTGTCTACTCCGGAACCTTCTCTTGGAAGGACTACGCCAAGAAGGAGACCTTCATCCTCATTCTTCCCAATGGCCATGTTCGAGCTGGTGACAGTGTCTATTTCTTCTCCCAATGGACAGAAGATGAATTCGGCAACCACAAGAAGAACTGGTTCGACAAGCTCGCTATTCGAAAGGTGAAGAAGTCCTCCACTGGTGACGACATTTTCACCCTTGAGGGCAGCTGGTACACCGCCGAGATCACCACCCAGAACGCTTATGGCAGTCTTTCTGTCTCCATTTCCAACCACCGTCTATTAATTGGAAAGCACAAGGAGACATTTACCGTAAAGCGTTTCTGGCAGCCTCAGGACCAGCACCCCACTGATGACCTGCGCATTTGGACTGGCAACATCGACTGGCTCCAGTTTGCCAAGAATGAGCTGGCCATGTTCATCCTTCCCGACGGATTTGGTGAGGGCAAGCCAGTTCTGTCCATTTGGCAGTGGACAAAGAGCTCCTCTGGAGCGGAGAATAACCTTCAATTCCGTGAGGCTACCCAGAAGGCGCTGCCCAGTCCTGGCGATGGACTCTGCAAGTTTTCTTACAATTCTTATTATGACATCACTTGCACTTGGAATAAGAAGACCGACCAACTCTCTGTCAACATGAAGGAGAACAGCCATAGCGCGGATATTGGTGTGATGAGTCTTTCCGTCCACATTCAGCGCCATTCGCACCAGTAAGTAAAAACAACATTGATTCCGAGGATGCACCGTTAACTCTTTTTTGCAGCACCTTCAATCCTGTTAAGCCAGCTACTGTTACAAAGCACGAGTTCCCAGTCTCCCTTCCTCAGGCTCAATCGACTCTTCCCCGTATCTTGACTCCTCTTCCATTCCCCGATGGCATTCTTGAGACAATGGCCCAAAGCGTTGCCTTTGCTGACCATGCCGCTTACCTTGTCAAGTCCGCCCAGGATGTGAGTGGCCTCTATAATCTGCTTTAAGCGCGATTACTAACCATGGCCAGCGTTTCAATGCCCTCGATACCGACTTGCATAAGCGAGTTGCCGAAATCGCCACCCTCAACGACGAGAAGGATAAGCTTAACCTGAATGTCAGAAGTCTGACTGGCAAACTCGAATCCGAGCAGACTCGGGCTGCCAAGCTAGAGAAGGAACTCGCTGATGCCAAGGCAGCCGCCAAGAGCAAGGAGGCTGAACTCACCAAGAAGTATCAGGATCTCGAGGACAAAACGAGCCAGCATGACAAGCATGACCACGATGTGCTTCACAACCTTCGCAAGGAGCTTGACGCAATTGAGTCCAAGATTCACACCTTGGAGGCAGAGCTCGCCAAGGCGCGAGTTGAAATTTCAACCCAGAAGACCCAGCTGAAGACTGCGCAAACCACCATCACCAAGCTGCAGAACGAACTTCACGATGTCAAAGCCAAGTATGACGTGGAGTACAAGGAGAACAAGAAGTTGCACGATACAGTCATCCAAATCGAAAAGGAGAAGCATGCCTTGGATCAAAAGGTGAAGGATTTGCAATTGAGCTTGGACAAGGCCAACAAGCTATATGGACAATCTCAGGATGAGCTGAAGGCCAAGTCTGATCTTTTGGTGAAGGAGCAGGCCAAGGTCAAGACCGTTGAAAAGGAGCGTGATACGGCCTTGGCTGCTCAGGCAGCGACCGCAGCTGCTCTCGTGGTATCGGAAGCGAAGGCTGGTAAACTCGAAAAGGAACTGCAGAAGAATCAGGATTTGTTGACCGCTGCGGAAGCGAAGAACAAGACAGATCATGAGGAGGCGGAAGCGAAGAGCAAGAAAGCTCGTGAGGAGGCAGAGAAGAACATCAAGGATCTCCGGAAACAGAAGGACGCCGAAAAGGCCCAAGAGCTTCATGATCTAAGGGAAAAGAAGGACAAAGAACTTAGTGCACTCCGGGATACGAAGGACGACGAAAAGGACAAGGCGCTTCATGACCTGGGAGATGAGAAGGACACCGAAAAGGCCGAGGCACTTCATGATCTGACGAAGAAGAAGGACAAGGAGCTTCATAAACTGGGAGATGAGAAGGACGCCGAAAAGGCTAAAGAAATTCACGCTCTGAAGGAAAAGAAGGAGAAAGAAATTAGCGAGCTGCGGAAAAAGCTAAACGCTGAAAAGGACCAAGCTCTTCACGACCTGCGGGAGAGAAGGACAAAGAAATCAGTGTGCTCAAGGAGAAGATTGATGCTTGAAGCCAGGATTTGACGCTGCGGGACACATCATCTACTGGATGGGTGGTGAATCCATGGCAGGTCCTCAGTTGGCCTTTGACAGGGATTTTCTTATATGTATGGGGGCTTCTGACATTTACCTGGTTACGCAGGAGATGAAGTAGAATCAATGAATATTAAAATTTAGCCTAATCCCGCTTTCTCATTCCTAAAGTGATTGATCGACCATGTTCTCTGCTTTTCGTGACTTTTCTTTTATTTTTTATTTTTTTTATACGTTCAAGTGCCCAGCATAATTCTCGTAGCAGAAATAAACTGTTTTTTAGTAGACACTTTCCTTGGAAACGGACTTTTGACTCTTAACTTAGTGAATGAGCTGACGGTCCTCCGCGATAATCGCCGGACTTGGGCTAAAGATTTCTTTTTGGTTTTTTGGATCAAGGTCTCGACATCTTGGATGCCCTGCTTGAAGAACTCTGCAAATATTTGCGAGAGCTTAAAAGAAAAAGAAAACATCTGCGGCTCTCAAAGTGGCTTTCCTCTCTTTTCGTGAAATGTTGGAGCCCTGGCCGCTATTGCGACGAGCTTGTGATTGTGACAGGCTAAACTCTACTCACAGTCGTGGAGGGTGACAGTCATCGGGGACATCTGGCCTCCTCAGCTGAGATATTTGCATGGATTTTGGGATAATGCTTCTAGCTGAGCTTATCAATCATGCAAAAAAAATTCACTTCTCATACAACTTTATTCCCCAGGTGATGGCACCTGAAATGGGAAAGAAGGCTGCCTATTAGCGTCACCCGACCCTGAGATTGGTTGGCGCTAACTACAGCGGGTATGGTCGGGCTGAACCCTCTCACATCATCCAGCATCACACGATTGTGTCATGGGATGGGTGGGATTGAGAGCTAACGTCATCTCAGTAACACTCAATGTTTTATACTCTTCCTCTTCTCCATTGCGCTGAATTAAATTGTGTGCAGCCTTGTAATATTGCTCCTTCAATATTAACTAACCCTCGAAATAATACAAGAAACGATTCACGATGGTGCACAACATTTTCCTATCAGCTTTCCTTTGCCAACTTCTGGCGGTGCTTGCTTTCGCCGCGCCTATTGCGGATGAGGCCCTCTCAACGGCCGCTACTCAAGATGCGTGGGAGTATGGCACTACCGGAGGTGTAGTTGGATTTATCGTCTTGGTTCTCGACGTAATTGGGATTAGTATGTCGCAAAAAGATTTATTTAGATGCCGGTTTTACTGACTTATTCCGTCTAGTTGAAGTTCTCAAGTCCAACCGCGGAGCATGTTCAAAACTATTGTGGATCCTGGTCATCTTCTTCTTCCCTCTTGTCGGCATGCTCTTCTACTACCTGTTTTCCAACCGTGCATACCACAATAGTAGTTACGAGCAGTTGCCGTAGACACAACTTTGGTGCATCTGATGAGTAATTCGATTGGTTTAAGGGCCGTGACAGTCGCATCTAAGACGGAGCGAGAGCGCGAGTATGTGGAAGACCTGCTGAAAACATGGGACATGGAGAAATTATCAAGCAGATGAGGGGCTGAATTCGATTTTTATTTTATTTTTTTGGCAATGCTGGTAGTAGCTTTTACCGTGCCTATTCTTATCTCCTTCTTTCAGCTCCTTTGACCATCGAATTCTACACATAGCCTCAATCATATCCCACCGTTGTTGAATCTGAATTATTCTGAACCCCAGTTCCAGTTTCCCTACGTCGTCGAATTCTGTCGTACTCAAGCTCTGGATATGGCTGCGGGTAATTCCAATTCTCATCTTGAACCCAACGCGGATAACATGGATCCTGGACGGTCTCTGGGTTAGCTTCAGAGCGCAATTTAATAATTCATTCACCAGCACTGGTTGACGTACGTTGTCAAACACGGGCATCTTAGATCCGATCGTGTCCCACTCTTTACCCCATTCTGATTCCGGCAAATGTCGTCGTTTGCATAATAAACATCGAGGGCGTGTCTCATCTGGCACCTCTTTTCCACACCAACACCATAGCTTCAGTCACACATTAGTAAAATAGCCAGAGTAAGGGAACAATGAGCAGTTGAAGCATACCGCACGATCGCACTGATGGTCTCCCATGATTTTTGTAATTTTCTCATCGCCCTCAGGGTAGTACTCTATTTTCGTATGCTTGGTTGCATACTCCCCTTCATATTTTCGCTCCGCCTTTTCGCAGCTCCCACAGAGCCATCGTTCGAAGATGTCGCAGTCGCACAACTCGTTGAGGAAATTTCCGGACACTTCCTCTTCCACTTTGGCATCACACTCTGGGCATAAGCACATTATACCTTCCAGTTGCCAAGGTGAGTTGAGGTGTGGGCGTCGCTTCGGGTAACCCTCACGAGGGGGCACTCGAGGACAGTGGCGACATTCTTCGCAGACATTGATGCCGCATCTGACGCAAGGGAGCGCGCCGGCTTCATCGCACTTCAAATTATAGAGACGCATCTCTATCTCTTCGTCCTGGTGAATCTTTCGGTCCCTGCCCCAGATATAGCGAGTGTGTGGGTTGAGATAATAGAGGCCCCGGAATTCTTGGCGGTCTGCTAAGCCCCGGCCATCGCAGAGGCTTTGTCGCCGAAGCGTCTTGAAAATGGCCTCGGAGCCAAGAATGTGCGAATAGTGATTGCGATTGGTCAAGGCTAGGTGATACAAATCGAGTGTCGACATCCAGGATGCGAGCGTTGGGAGAATGGCGTAAGACGAGATGAGGTCGGTGAGCGATGGTTGTGGCAAGGATGGTGTTGAAGACGGAGCTGTGTCGGCGCTATCAACTGGAGGTGTCATTTTTGCAATCAGATTGACTGTATTCTTGCTGAATTATCCAATTTCCTACTGATTCTTGTCTCAAGAAAGGAAGCGTCTTTTTTTTTTTCTCTATTTTTTTATCGATTCATTTATTGCCGTACATGAGGGGGGCGCGAGGGCTCCATCCCCGCGACTAAAATCTGACCTGAAGTACGTGTTGAATCGTAGGGCGTGCAAACTAGGCAGCAGGGCACTAGGGGTGGGGTACGTGAAGCGAGGGTCGTGGGACTGCACATCCACCACATGGGATGGGATGGGATGGCATCGTGAGTAACCACGACTTGATACTTCATTCAGCATGATTTATTCAATTACCACTGTCTCTCCAATATTGCAAAGGAATATCTCGTCGTTCCACTTTAGTCCGCTCTTTTCACAAGCTTCCTTCCATTTCTTGGGCGGTTCTCGCACGTCCTCGTACTGAGCGCTGAGACCTCCTCTCACTGTGCCATAGTGCATCCCCAGACTTCTTTTGCTCTTTATGTCCTTGTGGATTTCAATAGAATCCTCTGGAGAGCAATGGTCTCCCGACAAGAATGTTCGCGGCGAGTAGCAACCGATGGGCAATAGTGCCAAATCAAACGGCCCGTGCTTTTCGCCAATCTCCGCAAATACTGGACACCTGGGGAGTTCATCCAGACCCTTACCAGCAGCAACATCATCCTCTGTAATGGCGCGATACCCGGTATCTCCTGCAAAGTAAATCTTGCTGTTTGTTGTCGAGTCTAGTTCCTCAATGACCCACGAGCACCATAGCATTTGGCAATCATCCCATGCACTTCTCCTGCTGGAGTGTTGACAGGGCGTGCAAACCAACTTGAGAGATCCCGCTCCCTTGACATCAATTTTGACCTCATCCCACCAGTCCATCTCCGTGATATGCTCTTTGAGAATCCCGCAACTAGCAAACCAACTCCCTGTGCCTAATCCACAGAAGAAATGCAGAGGCTCCGATCTTCTCTTGTCAAAGTAGAGCTTGCTAATTGCATCCACGTCCAAGTGGTCGTAGTGATTGTGGCTGATGCACACCGCATCCGCCAAAGGAACATCTTCCAGTGCGCAGGGCGTTTCTGAGAAACGTTTTGGGCCAGTGAAACGCGTCGGGCCCATGCGGTCGCAAAATACAGGATCCAACAGCACTTTTATCCCTCTGCTGTCATTTTTACTAGCCGTCTCAATCAAGAAACTCGCATGTCCCAGCCAAGTGGCTTTGGTGCCCTGCTTTCCTACTCCCCAATCAGGAGTTTGTACGGTGACGAGCTCGCTGCGATCTTCTGGAACTGGCACGAAATTTCTCTCAGAACTAAATCGGATGCGCAGTATGCTGGCTAGGGAGTGTTTTTGCCGGAACGATGGCCACGGGTTCCTGAATTTCGTTGGTGGGTTTCCGACCCAGTGTTCTGGCGGCTGCGTCGAGGCCACTTTGACACGTGGGGTTATCGTGATGCGTTCATGCATGATTCATTCAAATGTCTTGAGGAAGATGGATTTCTCCATTGCACACAGAGAAGTTCAAATATGTTAACCTCACTCATTGCACAGGAAGCCATCATCGGGTCATGACGTCATACGGCCCCAACTTGTCTCCGAAACCCGCGGGTTTGAATTAGCCCGTCTCGCATTCGCTAAATTGTATCGCGCTACCATTCATCACGATACCATCCCGAGTCCCCTTTCACATTGCACTAAATATCGGCCATTCTATAGTCAATCCTTATCGTATTGGTGGATACCCCCGTATATGTCTATTTGTATATTCTATAATTATCAAGAACTGTCTAAAACGATGTCCATCAAAACAACAATGAGTTAGTTTCAACAACAAAGAGTCGAAAAATACTCCGTCTGTCATTAAATTAAAGTGCTGACATGCCAACAACCTCTTCCATGAGTTGGGATCCGTGAATCTGGTATAGACGGCCCAATTCTCGCTTTGGGGGTGGAGGAGTAGGAGGAATGCAACTCCCTGTTCCGCATATGTAATCTGGAGGGCAGTCTGGGTTCTCTGAGCCCCCTTTAGTTTGATCGCAATAGATTCTGCAAAGACCTGACTCGCAGTCGCTGCTCTCTGCGCATAATTTTAAACAGTCGCCGTTGATACATGTAGTCCCCGCGGCACAGTTACCAGTGGGACATCAGCCGGCACACAAGCAGCAAGTGTTGTTGAACATGTAAAAGTGTCGGTACACTCACCATCCCCTTCACAATATGTAGTGCCTGTCGATGCGCAAACCATTGTAGTTGCAGCTGCCGATGTAGAGGAGGTCGATGAGGTGGATGTGGATGTCATTGTGCTTGTAGATGTTGGGGAGCTAGTATAACAGACCAAGCTTTGTGACGATACGACAGATACAAATAAAACGCCTGAAAGAAGAAAAAAAAGATGTGTATGAATGCATTTTTTGTTTTTCTTTTCTTCTTTGTTTTGAGTTAAAGAAACATCAATCAACAAAAACCGATTCAGGCACCAGGTTTCGCCCTGGCTGGAATTTTATAGATGCCTCGTTGGAATGCCAATTAGGAAAGACAGTCTTGCATTTTTGTCTCGGCCTAATTTCGCGATATTCTTGATCCAAGAACACCCCTTGCTATGAAATTAAAACTTATCATGACACTCTAAAATCTCCACAAATGATCCAGGTTAAATTACACTGGAATGGAGAGAAGCCATTCAATAGTGCAAGTTCGATTTTAAAGACTTGTTACTATATTGAAGTTAAAATGATCTTTAAAGTTTCTTTATAACATCTAAATAACACATTTATATTATACACTTGTAAATGGTCTACTTATCTAATAAAGGAACTTTACAATTTACAGTCTATCAACCATCCGTATTGGGTATCATCGAGAATCACTCCAGCATCAGACATCGATTCCGTCTAATTTTGATGGCAAAGGTGCATCGATTTGTTGACCCAAATCCCATATTATCTTGCCGAGAACCTCAGGGATCCTCTCTACCATCTTGGTAGTGATAACGTCAGTGTTGGCGTATACTTTGATGAGCAGGTCATCTCCTTGTGGGTAAGTGATTACAGTGATATTTGGCGGGGGTACCACTTCTGGGTTGTTGAACCACTGAATCCGTGATTTAGCACCTGTGAATCCTGCCTCAGGGTGCTCATCAATGTTTTGGTGATGAAGGAGTGTATTGAATTCAAACTTGTCGGGCTCTGGCCAATCAGTGCAATACTTTGCAATGTCTTTATAGCCTAGGGTGTCGGATTCTCCAATATCCAAGACCTGGTTTTGAACAAAGCTCAAAATCTGGCTTGATGTTTTGTGTGATCCGACGTTGACTCGAACAGGGATGTTGTTGAGGCAAATGCCTACAATGTCCTCAATTCCCTCGAGATTAGAGTTGCGACCGTTGACAACGTGGCCGTATACGACGTCATTTTTACCGGTGATCAGAGACAACAAAACGGCCCAAGCCGCACTAATAAGAGTAGCGGAAGTAATGTTGCCAGACAAGCTCGGGAAATTAATAGTTGCGCTTGCCAGAGCTGGCTCCGGTTTTGTTGGTTTAGGGTTACCATCTGAGAGTAGATGTAATGGGAAAATGGTAGGTGAAGACCCCTGGAGTAAATTCTTCCAGTAGTCGATTGACTCACAGCGCCGGTGCGCGGCGTATGAGAGAAATCGGGAATAGTCAGGAATGGGGACCATAGGCTTCCCCTCATACGCATCGCTGATCGACCGCAGAATAGTAGAGAAACAGACGCCGTCGTATTGTGCATGTGAAATACGAATGGTCATTTGAAAACCTTGGGTAGGGTGTTTAAAGACACTGGCCCCAAAGGGTGGTTGAGTGGGCAAGAATTCCTTCGTGTCCTTGAGGCAAAACGCATGGGAGAATTCATCCAAGTCCTCACTAACATCTTGCACTTCAACAGAAATTTCAGTGTGCCTAGGGATAACTTGCCAATACTTTCCATCAAGGAGTAAGAAACGGGCTCGAAGAATTGGAAACCTTTGCATGGTTGAAATGCAGGCCTCTTTGAAGCGTACAAGATCCAGCTCAGGTCCAAGGTTAACATGGATGTAATTGCAAAATTGGCCTTGCTCAATGCCACCAACGATGTAATCCAGCTGGGAGCTTGTGGTTGGTAAAATGGCAGAAACATCTTCTGACGAGATATCGGTATCCAATGAATCAATTTGAGCCATCAGATTCGATTTTATGGTAGGATCAATGAGAACCATCTTGTCTAGATTCTGTTCAATCCGGGCATTGTCTAGGGTTTGCAAGGACTTAGCAAGCTCCTCCAGAGACTTGTAGCGGAAGATGTATGCGACAGCAAGTTTTGTGCCCACTTTGCGAGCTTCTCCGACCACCCTCATGGCCGTAATAGAATCACCGCCTAGCTGGAAAAAGTTGTCATCCAGGCCAATTGTGTCCACCTCTAAGCCCAAGACTTTGGCCCAAATACTCTGCATCTGTCTTTGAGCTTTCGATACTGGATGGCGGATTGTTTTATGGACATTGTTAGTGACCTCGATCTTCTCTATAAGCGCTTGGCGGTCAACTTTGCCGTTGATGTTGAGTGGCATAGCCTCCAATACGGTCAGGCTATGAGGGACCATATATGGAGGCAAATGGGCTTGCAGCTTCTTTTGGAGTCGCTCCTGCAACCTTTGCTTTTCTGAAACCTCCGAAGGGTTTGCTTCTGGTTTATCATTAATGGCGTCATTGCCATCTGGACCAATTGAGAGGTCAGTGTGATGGGAGATGACGAAACCCGCTAGTCGGTGGGTATCATTGACAGAATGCAAGATGACAATTGCATCAGATATGAGTGGATCACTGCGGAGGACATTTTCAATCTCTCCGGTTTCGACACGATGTCCGCGGACCTTGATTTGCCCATCGATACGCCCAAAGAAATCGAGCTGACTGTCTGTTGGTCGATAACGCACATAGTCTCCCGTGCGATACGCCCGAACCTTTTTGTTGCCAATTTCCAAAGTGACGAACCGGTTGATATTGTGCTTCGGGTCAAGATAACCTCTGGCTAGACCGTCTCCGGTAACTACCAGCTCTCCAACAACACCAACGGGGACAATGCGCATCTCTGCGTCGACAACATAGGCACCCGAATTGCTAATTGCTCGGCCAATGGGCATTCCATTTACGCAAGTGTCTTCATCTTGAAGGGTGTAAGCTGTGCTGCAGCCGGTATTCTCAGTAGGTCCGTAACAGTTCATGATGGGACCGTTGACTAGCTTCCGAGCTTGGGAAACATCTTGCGGGTCGACACGATCTCCGCCCATCTTGAGGGTTGTCAGCTCCGCAACAGTTGCCGGTGATTCTCGAAGACATTGCTTAAGCAGAGCCGGTGTAAAAAGGGCTGTGCGGATTTTCTCCTGGGTAAACGTCTGTTCCAAGGCCGTGTGATCAAGCACAGTCATATGATCTATGCAAATGACGGTCATACCATTCAGGATTGCGGCATAAATCTCAGTTGTTGAGACATCAAAGGCAATGTTAGCCATGTGAGCCCAGGTGTCGTCTGAAGTCAGATGCTGAACTAAGTTATTCTTAGTCGTTAGGCGTACTACACCACGGTGCTCAATCATCACACCCTTTGGTTTACCCGTAGATCCCGAAGTAAACATGACATATGCAAGACTCGTAGCAGTAGGCTGAGAAAATCTTTTCAGGTAGTCGGGCTGAAAAGGTTCCTGTTTCTCTTCAGTTAATACATCTGCGATGGACATGAACTTGATGTCGGTCAATGATAAGGATGGAGGCTGTACTCCATTGCCCATCAGGACTAGCCTATCGCCTTCCAAGGTGGATAAAATGGCTTCCATTCGGCCACCTGGAGTTTTTACATCCAGTGGTAGATACGCTAGGTTAGCCTTGAGGATGCCTAGGAAGGCAACGATTGTCTCGCACGAGCGAGGCGAAAGAACACCAACCAATTCTTCGTCTTTGAGTGAACGCTTTCGTAGCCAGGAAGCGATTAAATCCGACTGTCGATCAAGCTCGGCAAATGTAAGTTGAGCGGAAGAGTCCTTGGCAGCGATCTTGGAAGGAGAGGAATAAACTTGCTGCTTGAAGACATCAATGATGCTGGAATCCCGAGCATAGTTTGTTGGGTGGATCTCAATTAAGCCTTCACTATCAAGATCCGAAAAGCTTTGATTGGACAATAACGGCAGTGATGTAATCTTCACATCTGGGTCAGAAAGCCCATTCTCAAGAACCTTTTCGAAGATGGAGAGCATATTCGTGATAGTCTTTGGCTCATAGAGATCGGTAGAGTAGACGACCTGGATCTCTAGACCGTTTCTTTGCTGCATGGCATGAAATTCTAGATCGAACTTGGTGCTCACATGATCGCCGACAGGTTCAATCTCCATCCCTTCAAGTTTCAGAGTGCCTAGATCGGATTGAGCATGATAGGCAAAAGCTATCTGCACAAGCGGATGGCGAGACAGATCTCTGTCTCGCTGTAGCTTGGAGACAATCTTCTCAAATGGAACGCTCTGGTTGCTAAAGCATTTGATTGAGGTTTGGTGGACCTGTTCAACCAGCTGTTTAAAGGACTCTTCCTCAATTATAATACGAAGACATTGCATATTAACAAAGAAGCCTACAATGTCTTTCAATTCCCATTGGTCTCGGTTGGCGTTGGCGTTTCCAATTGTAGCATCAGCTTTGCCTGTCAGGCGGAAATGAGTGGCTCTGAAAGCGGCTAGCAATGTCGAAAAGGCAGTAACTCCTCTAGATTTGCAAAAGTCCTGAAGACGCTCGTGAATTGGTCCTTCAATCTTCAGGCACTTCAACCCAGCCTTTCCAGTCAGAGTCGCGGGGCGAGCTTTGTCACAAATGAACTCAGCAGGCTGGCTATTTTCCAACTCCTTGACCCAAAATTCAAGTTGTCTCTGCTGCTCTTCAAGTTGAACTGGTTGCCGTTGCCACATGGAGTAGTCGGAATATTGGATGGGGAGTGGATCGACGACTGATAATGGATCTTGACCGCGCAGAGCAGCGGAGTAAAATGTTTCCAAATCTCTGTGAAGAACATCGATGGACCACCCATCCGAGATGATGTGGTGCATAACAAGTGACAAAATATGGTCAAATTCCCCTATTTGGAATAGGGTCGCCCTCCAGCCGGGTTCCGTTTCGAGGTTGAATAAGGTTGTCTCCTCTTTTTCAAGGGCCTGGTTGATCTGCTCTTCATCCGCTCCAAGCAATGCGACAACATTCAACTCCTTGGGTGTAAAAGGATGGACGACCTGCATGTTGACACCATCCTTAGAGGTGAATGTAGTTCTCAATATCTCGTGTCGCCGCTCCAAGGCGAGAAGTGCAATGTCGAGCGATGCCAACTGAACTGGTCCACGAAGGCGCATGGCATTCGGCATATGGTACCAGGTCAGGCCTGGATGCAATTGCTCCAAAAACCAAAGTCGTTCCTGAGCAAATGACTGGGGGACGAGACCGGATAGCCCCAGGGCAGGGATGGCGCTGGAGCGATTTTTATCTGGGACCATCTTTTGACTCATGTCCTCAAGCCTTGGATGGCGGAACATGTCAACAACGGAGATCTCCAGCCCAAGGTTACCTGCCTCGCCGACAGCTTTCATCGCTGCGATGGAATCGCCACCGAGCCGGAAGAAGTTATCTTCTAGACCAATCAGAGATTTATCAACGCCCAGAACTTGAGCCCAAATTGCTTGTAATTTATATTCCATCTCTGTTGTGGGCTGGCGCTTGGAACCGCTTTCTGCTAACTGCATGTCGCAAAGTTGCCCAGTCGAGATTGTTGCCCCAATCTCTCGCAATCTCTTGCGATTAGTCTTGCCAGATGGGGTCATAGGAAGTGCGGCCATTTTGAACACCACAGTAGGAATCATAT
Source organism: Calonectria ilicicola (assembly GCA_020809705.1). Taxonomy (NCBI): domain Eukaryota; kingdom Fungi; phylum Ascomycota; class Sordariomycetes; order Hypocreales; family Nectriaceae; genus Calonectria; species Calonectria ilicicola. The sequence goes on along the minus strand of CP085834.1, from coordinate 620,539 downwards.
AACGTGGGAGATGTTCAGCCAATTTTTCTTCGGTCTCCCGAGGAATCAGGATGGCTTCTGGTGATGCGCCAGACTTGTCCACAGAAATGTCAGGCATGGCCACAAATGCTGCAACGAGCAATGTTCCCTTTCCACTCTGAGGCTTGACAACCTCAACCGCAACTTGCGGCGCGCCGGGGAGAGCATCTTGAACTCGGTGTTCAATCTCGCCCAGTTCGACTCGTTGACCGCGGATCTTTACTTGGAAATCCTTTCGGCCGTGGAAAACGAGACTGCCGTCTTCGTTGTATTGAACGAGATCGCCTGTCTTGTAAAGCCTTCCACGACGACCAGGTCGGCCTCCTGCACCTGCCAGTAGCCACGTGGGATCTTCGATAAAGGCTGCAGCAGTTTTTTCAGGCTCATTCAAATACCCACGGCCAACAAGCGGACCCTCGAGAAGTAGCTCACCAACACTACCAGGAGGCATCAGGACATTGTGATCATCAGGGTCCACAACCCAAGTGACGAGACCAACACCCTTGCCAATATGCACAGCCTTTTCAGGACTGGGCGCTGAGGCATTAATGGTGCTATTGATGGTGCATTCAGCCGGTCCGTAAATATTTATGACTTGCGCCTTGCCCCACCACCGTGCCATATCTTCAACCATAGCGGCCTCTCCGGATAGGATCACAGTCTCCACATCAGGCAACGATTCTGGGTTAACTAAGCGGGCCACGGTTGGTGTGAGGTCGATGATCGTCACACGCATAGCCTTCATGGCCATACCAATGTTCCCCTTGCGATCATTGTCAGATGGGACACATATACAACCTCCAGTAGCAAGTGTCATAAGAACGCTCTCAACGGCTGCATCGAAAGCATAAGATGCAAAATCGAACACGCGTGTCTTTTCGGTAAATCCCATCATCTTTGATTGGTACTGCAGACTGGAGGCAAAATTGCTGTGCGTTATTACAATTGCTTTCGGAACACCTGTACTACCAGATGTAAACACGAGAAACATTGCTGAAGACGATGATGGGGCTTGGGAGACTAGACCAGGGGTCGTAGGACTGGGTCGTCCCCTTAGTTCTGGGCCCAATTGCACCACTCTCTTGGATAGATTGGAGCTAAGTTCCATATTGGCGACGGATGAGACGATCAGAGAAGAACCCACTTTCTCAACCATTATTCGCAATCGTTGTTCAGGAAGTGATGTATCGAGTAATACAAAGGCACCTCCTGCTTTGAGAACCGCGAGCACAGCTACTGTCGTCCACATCGACTTTTCGAAGCATAAAGGCACCAGTACTTCAGGCCCGACTCCGATTTCTGTGAGCTGGTGAGCGAATCGTGTAGCAAGCTGTTCCAACTCGCCGTAGGTAAGTTCTCCATCCCAGGCATCTAAAGCTAGCGCCTCAGGCTGAGTTCGGGCACGTTCGCTCACGATGTCATGGATGCACCGGTCCACTGGGTTCGGGGTCACGGCATTCCATGTCCAGATTTGATCGAGATCCTGAGTTGTCATAGTATCAATGTCAGAAACCAGTTTGTGGGGTTCTGCACCGGCTAGTTGGTGCATGACAGTCTCCAGGGAGCCAAGCAGCTTTTTGACAATCCATGGCTCGATGACACGCGCATCAAAATTGGTCTTAATGACAATCTCATCAGGACCCAGAAGCGTCTCTATAACTAGTGAGTATGTGTTGGACCACTGCCCCTGGCTGTCTTGGTCCCATTTGCCTAGCGTGTCCTCGGCGTCATTGGTCTCTTGAGGCTGCGGCTGAATCACTAGCAATGTCTGGAACATGCAAGCCTGTTCGCAATCCGAGGAAATTTTTGAGATTTGAGACAATCCAGACTGCTCGAATGGAATCATTTCTGTTGTTTGACGCTGGACCGAGTTGGTGTACTCAGCTACCGTTTGCTTGCTCGGTAGGCGGACGCGAACGGGTACAGTGGCCATTGTCGGAGCAGCCATGTTTTCGATATTCGCAATGGGCACGTTGCGTCCAAAAGATGTTACCCCAAAAATCACATCATCTGAATTGGTCATACGGCTCACCACCAAAGCCCAGGCCGCCCGGATCAGGGTTGAGGTTGTAATTCCCAAGTGCCGGTTCTGAGGCAGTTTGAGGTGGTGATCCATGGCGTCGTTGGCATCAGGCTCTCCCACGGACAGAGGCAGAGATGGAAACGGAGAAGCAACGCATCCATCTAGGTATGTGCGCCAAAACTCACTAGTCGAGCTCTCACCCTGGGCCTGTGCGTATTTGATGAAAGACTGGAACTGGGGCCCTTGGGAAATTGTGTTGCCATGATAGGCAGCTTTGAGGGCATCCATCAAGAGAGTCATGGACCAGCCATCATACAAAGCGTGATGTACTGTCCATACAAAGAATCGGCTAGTCCCCACATTACTTTTTACGATTGCATACCGAGAAAGTCGTTGACCAAGCTTCATAGCATGCTGGCCATCACTCTTAAGATACGAACCCAAGTCTTCAGTCTCGACCCAATCAATGCTCTCGTTCAAAACAACCTGTAGCAGTCCATGATTTTTATCCGGGACAATCCTTGTACGCAAGATGGGCATTTGTTGTGCGACCTTCTCCCAAGCATGGCGGAATCGTTTCTCAGATATCTCTTGCGAGAGCTCTAGGGTAGCTTGCATGACGTAATCGCCGGGACTCTTTAGCGTCAATGAGAGCAGACCTTCTTGGAGGGGCGTGCAGGGATACGCGTCTTGGATTTTGGACGCGTCCATTTGGAAACGAGACGACACATCCTTGATCAGCGCCGAAACATCATCTGTATCTTTGCTCAGCAGTGAGAAAGCATCAATATGCTCTACATCTGCGTTTACCACGTGGCCAGCTGTCTTTGCCAGATGGGATAATGTGGGACATGTAAAGATGTCTGCAACGGTGAAATTGAGTCCTTGCTGCCGTGCTTTGCCAACAGCTTTCATCGCCGCGATCGAGTCACCGCCCAGCTGGAGGAAGCCATCGTCGATGCCGATCTTGGCTGGTTCAATCTTCAGCACATGTGCCCAAATGTCTTGAATCTGGCGTTCCATATCACTCTCCGGTGCTCTCTTTGGCCCAGATACATCCGTTTGAACCTCTGCAAGCTGCTGGTTGGAGAAGCTCGATCCGATGTCACGAAGTCGTCTCCGGTCCATTTTGCCAGTGGCACCCAACGGAAGCTTGGGGAGGGAGAAAAAGGCTGTGGGGATCATGTAACGGGGCAGAACCTTGGCTAGCTTGCTCCTGACGTCTGTAGGTATCGCCATAATCTCAGCCCCTTCTGCATGGGAGTTGCTAGAGTCTTTGACTTGTGTGGTGGCATGCTCATCTTTCTGGAGGAACGCGACAAGAGCCGGGCTTGAGTCCTCTCCTCTCGGAACAATGATGTCAACTACAACCTGGGAGAGCTCAGGCATGCTTTGGAGAATATGAGACTCAATATCTGCTGGCTCCACTCGCTGGCCGCGGATTTTGACCTGTCCATCCTTGCGGCCGATGAATGATAAGCTTCCGTCCTGAGAGTAGCGGACGAGATCGCCTGTCTTATACAATCGACCACTGCGGCCCTCAGTCGAGGCAGAGCCTTGCAACAACCATTTGGGATTTTCAATGAATGCAGCTGCCGTCTTTTCTGGTTCATCAAGATAGCCAACACCAACGAGGGGACCTTCAAGTACGAGCTCACCGACACATCCTAGTGGTAGAAGGGAATTGTGATCCTCGGGGTCTACTACCCAAGTATTCACACCAAGGCCCTTGCCTAGGCGAACGGCGTCATCAGGGCTAGACGGGTAAGGCGTGCCCATTGTCGCTGGGGTGCACTCACAAGGACCGTATGATGACGAGACACGCCCCCACCATGGCTGAACATCTGCGACACTGACTGCTTCTCCACCTAGAACCATGGATCTCACGCTGGGCAGATCTTCTGGAGAGAGGAGTCTCGTGACTGACGGGGTGAGCCACAGGGAATTAGCCTTGAGAGATTTGATGCTTCCCGTCAGATCATTCTTGCGTCCATCATCAGTTGGCACGCAAAGGCAGCCACCTGTTGTCAAAACGGCAAAAACGGCGAGGATTGAAACATCAAAGCTATATGACGAGAAGTCGTAAAGTCTTGTCCCACTATTATAGCCCAACACGCTAGACTGATGCTGCATAGCTGAGGCTGAGTTCCGATGATTGATAAGGGCTCCCTTGGGGACACCTGTGGTACCTGATGTGAAGATGACGTAGTTGATGGAGTCGAGGCTTGGCGCTGGAAGCTTTTCTGCTGTCTTCACCTGGTCTTGGTGGAACAGCTCGGTATCAATGACCATGACATTCCCACAAAGCTTTGAACTAATGGAATGGTTCAAAGGAGATGAAATGATCAATTGGGGACGCAGTTTCTCCACCATGCTCTGTAAACGCTGCATAGGCAGGGAGTGTTCCAGCAACACGAATGCTCCACCCGCTTTCATCGTAGCCAGAATTGCGACTGTTGTCCATTTGGACTTTTCAATGCATATCGGGACGAATGTACCTGGCCGAACACCAGCACTGACGAGATGTCGGGCCAACTGAGTTGACAACTTATCCAATTCGCCGTAGGTTATCTCACCATCCCAGGCACAGATTGCCATTGCGTCTGGCTGGGCTGCAGCCTTCTCCTGCATCAATTGGTGCACACAGATATCCGCTGGCTGAGGGACCGTCTCATTCCAATTCCATATCTCATCAACGTCCTCTGCAGTGAGCATATCCATGCCATTCAGTGTTTCTTCTGGAGAAAATGAGCTGAACTGCTGCAGGATGGATCCGAGGCGACCGAGCAACTTGTGAACCACCCAAGGTTCAATGATGTGCGAATCAAAGCTTGCTTTTGCGGTCAACTTATCCCCTTCCAGGAATACTTCGACCATGAGACCATACGTATTGAACTGCTGTGTTTGGCTATAATCCTTCCATTCGCCCAGCACATCTTCGGCTTCAGCAGTACTCTGGGGCTGCACGACAAGCAAAGTTTGAAACCTACATGCCTTCTGATTGTCGGCGCACATCTTGGCTATGCTCTGAATACCTGTCTGCTCAAAAGGAATCATGTCGATCGCTTGGTTGTTAATCCGTTGCAGATAGTCCAAGATGCTTTCATTTTTGGATAGTTGGATTCTGACAGGAACGGTAGCAATTGTGGGACCTGTGATGTTGTCCATGCCGGGCACAGGCGCATTCCTTCCAGATACTGTTACGCCAAAGACAACGTCATTGGAATCCGTCATCTGGGAAGCAATAAGCGCCCAAGCTGCGCGAATGAGGGTAGACGTGGTGATGCCAAGACTCTGCTTCTCGGTATAGGGGATGGAATGCTCGACAATGCTGTCTGCCTTGGGCGTCTCCACAGACGATCGTGGCGACGGAAATGGCGCAGCGTCGCAGCCTTGGAGAGCTTTAACCCAATAGTCCGTTGCCCTGTCCTGAGATTGATCTAGAACATATTTGACAAATGTCTGGAACTGTGGTCCCTGTTCAATGGCCTGGCCTTGGTAGGCGCGGCTAGCTGAATCCATGATCAAGGACATGGACCAACCGTCGTATAGCGCGTGATGAATTGTCCACACAAACCAGCGCTCAGAACCGGTCTGATCCTCGATGAGTGCGTATTCGGTGAGGGGTTGGCCAATTTGCATGGTATGACCTTTGTTAGCATCGAGATATGCATCAAGGCCAGTAGCTTCAACCCAAGCGATTTCTTCGTCCAGAACCACCTGTAGCATACCAAAGGTGTCGTGTTGCACAATGCGCGTGCGCAAAGTGGGCACCTTTCGGGCCACTTCGCCCCAGGCATTGCGGAAGTCATTAAAATTGGCATCCTCTGGCAGTTCTATGACGCCCTGCAAGATGTAGTCTCCAGGACGTCTCATTGTTAGCGACATCAATCCCTCTTGAAGCGGAGTACATGGGAAGACATCCTGGATGGCATGTGGTTCGAGCTTGTACTGGGCTGAGATGTCACGCAGTAAAGACTTGAGATCGCATTCGCTTCCTAGTAGAGAAAACGGCTCCACGGGCTTTACTTGGTGGATTGAACTGCGAGCTTGACCTGCCAAGTGGTAGAGAGTCGAACTTTGGAATATATTTGCGACTGACAGCTCAAGACCAATGTTGCGGGCTAGGGCGACGATCTTCATTGCAGAAATCGAATCACCACCCAATTGGATGAAGCTATCATCCAATCCGATAGATGATGCTTCAATACCAAGCACTCGCGCCCATATCTGCTGTATTTGGTACTCATTGGCTGTTGTTGGCATACGTCTTGGTCCTGCCTGTGCTGTCTTTGCATCAGCCAGCATCTGGGCAGAGAATGACGCGCCAATCTCGCGCAGTCTTTTCCGGTTAGTCTTTCCCGTCGGAGTCAGTGGCAGCTTCTTGGCGGCGAAGAATACGGATGGTATCATGTAGCTGGGCAACCGACCCGAAAGCCTTCTCACGAGTTCCGCGGGAATCTGAAGAATGTCGACAGCATCTGGTTTCGAGTTTCCATCGATGGCCTGAACGAATGCAGCCAGCATGGGGCTCGCGTTGTCCCCCTGAGGCGTTACGACTTCTACCGCAACCAGATCGGCTTCTGGCATGTATTCTTGTATCCAGTGCTCGATTTCTCCGGGATCGACCCTCTGTCCGTGAATCTTGAGTTGAGCATCCTTGCGGCCCAAAAAGCTAAACGTTCCGTTGCTGTTGTATTTAACCAGGTCTCCCGTTTTATATAATCTGCCCTGGCGACCGGCGCCTTCAGAAAGACCTTTCAATAACCAGACGGGATCTTTAATAAAAGCGGCAGCGGTCTTCTCAGGCTCACCCAAGTAACCCTTTCCGACCAGAGGACCTTCCAAGAGCAGCTCACCAGTGCATCCTGGCGGTAGCAACCTCTGGTGATCTTCTGGGTCGACCACCCATGTGACCAGTCCAACGCCCTTGCCGATGTTACTGATTTCCTGAGGGGTCGATGCAGAGTTATTGATAGTACTGGTGATAGTGCATTCGGCCGGGCCATATCCATTGACTACACGCACCTTACCCCACCATGGCACCACGTCGTCGGCGCATACAGCCTCGCCACCAAGAACCAGTGTCTCGAGTGTTGGGAGTGCAGAAGGTTTCAGAAGTCGTGCAACGGACGGAGTGAAGTCAGCAAGTGTGACACGCATCGATGCCATCGCCCCCTCAATATTGTCCTTGCGATCTGCATCAGACGGGATGCAGAGGCAGCCTCCCATTGACAACGTAATGAAGACATTCTCCACAGCAATGTCAAAGGAATAGGAAGCAAAGTCGAATACTCTTGAGCTCCGAGTGAAGCCTAGTAACTTTGCCTGATGCTCGAAATTCGAGCAAAAGTTTGCATGTGTGAGAACGGCACCCTTTGGAACACCGGTGCTTCCAGATGTGAACACAACGTACATGGAAGCAGATGACGGTCTTGCGCGGTGCTGCACCTTGATATCCGTGTTCATCCGTTCTATGGCATCCCCGCTTACTTGGATAACAGAGGAGCAAAGTCGCAAGCTGAGGGCAACCTTGCCAGCCGATGATAGTACCGTCTGTGCTTTGACTTGATGAACAATGGTTTGTAGTCTCTGCTCTGGCAAGGATGGATCCAGTAGCACAAAGGCCGCACCAGCCTTCAACACAGCCAACGCTGCTACTGGCGTCCACATGGACTTCTCAAAGCACAGCGGGACAATCGCATCTGGCTCAATCCCTACCTCAATGAGCCGGCTAGCTAGACGCTGTGCAAGACGATTCAGTTCGCCGTATGTAAGTTCACCGTCCCATGCGCACACAGCTGGCGCATCGGGGTTGGCTTGCACACGATCCTCAACCATTTCATCCACATATCGGTTAATCGTTGGGGGAACTGTTCGGTTCCAATCCCAGATCTGTTTCAGATCCTCGCCAGTGAGCATTTGAATATCGCCGATGTGCTTTGCAGCGCCTGGGTGGCTGAGTTGGAGCACCACGCGTTCTAGGCGAGTAACTAGCTTCTTGGCAATCCACGGCTCCAACATGTTCGGATTGTACATTGCCCTGATCAACATGGTTTCGGCACCAAGCTGGACTTCAACAGTGAGCCCATAAGTGTTGAACCGCTCGCTGCGATCATCGTCATGCCATGTACCCAGCACAGTCTGGTGTTCCTGCTCTTGGGGTCGGATAACAAGTAATGTCTCGAACATGCAAGCTCGTTGGCAGTCAGAGGAGAATTTGGAGATGTGCTGAAGTCCAGTCTGCTCAAAGGGGATCATGTCAACGCCTTGGCGTTGTATATTGCTCGTGAACTGAGAAATCGTTTGATCCTTTGACGCGTTAACGCGCAGCGGCACAGTAGCTATTGTGGGAGCCGCCATTTGATGAATACCCGCCACTGGGGCGTTCCTCCCAGCAACTATCAGACCAAATACAACGTCGTCGGAATTCGTCATATTACTAGCGACTAGCGCCCACGCACCGCGAAGAAGCGTAGAGATAGTAACATCAGTATCTGACAAAGATGGGACGGGCATACGGTGCTCAACGATGCTACAGGTCGCGCGATCCTGCTCTGAGATATTCCGAGCAGGAAAAGGTATACTCTCGCAGTTGGCCAATGCATTTTTCCAGTAATTCTCCACCTGGGCTTCATCTTGGCCTCGCGTATATTTAATAAAGGCCTGGAACTCCCCTTGGAACTTCACTGCATACCCCTTATATGCCTGGTCAACTGCATTTGTAATAAGCGGTAGTGTCCATGCATCGTATAGAGCATGGTGCACGGTCCAGACGAGGTGTGTATAGTTGCCTGCAACATCCTTGACGAGAGCAAATCTTGTGAATGGCTTTTTGGAATCCATTGGCTGCTTCTTGTCGTCTTCTAGATACGCGTCCAATGAGCTCACCTCACGCCATGTGATGGCTTCATCAAGAACGATTTGCAAAAGATCGTAATGAGGATCCATTAAAAAGGTTGTGCGCAACAGGGGCATTGAGCGGACGACCTCTTCCCACGCTGTACGCAAGGCTTGAATGTTGACATTGGGCGACAGGTCTAAAACAGCCTGGAGAACGTAGTCTCCAGGACGCTTCATCGAGAGCGACATGAGGCCTTCTTGGAGAGGTGAACAAGGATATATATCCTGGATGATGTTCTGGTCGAATTGGTATTGGGAGACAATCCGTTCCAACACCGCACGCGCAACAGGTTTCGCACCAAGAAGGCTAAACGGAGCTACCCTCTCTAGGCCAGCGTTGTTGAGGGGCTTGGCTCGGCTTGCTACCTGATTCAGGGCTGGATATTGCATGATATCGGCCACAGTTAACTCGAAGTAAAGCTCACGGGCGGCGGCCACCACTTTCATCGCCGCAAAGGAGTCACCTCCGAGTTTCAGGAAGCTGTCATCCGCTCCAATCATGTCCAGCTCGAGTCCGAGGATTTCGCACCATATCTTTTGCATTTGAATCTCAATATTTGTCGTTGGCTGCCTCTTTTCCTCTGAGCCATTGGTGAGAGCTGACGCTAGCTGTTGGATTGTGAGCTGAGCACCCATCTCGCGCAGGGTCTTGCGGTCTGTCTTGGCGGTAGCTGTTTTAGGTAAGTGATCAAGCAGCAAAAACGCTGCTGGTATCATGTAAGACGGTAAATGATTAGCTAACTCGTCCTTCGACACTTGAGATATCTCAAATATCGTAAGCTCTGAACTAGCTTGAGACCTCACGGTCCCAGCCTTCTTCAAGACGAATGCCACCAGCATCGGTTGTGAATTTGTGCCTTTGGGGGTTATCACCTCAGCCACAACTGTTGCAATTTCTGGCACGCATTGCTGTACCTGAATCTCAATTTCTTCCAACTCAATTCGCCGTCCGCGAATTTTCACTTGTGTGTCCTTGCGGCCAATGTATCGAAGGCTCCCATCATCCCTGTACTGGACCAGGTCTCCGGTCCTATATAGCCTTGCCTCGCGTCCTGGCCAGCTCCGAGTCCCTTGCCGCAGCCATGTCGGGGTGTCAACAAATGCTTGTGCTGTTTTCTCGGGGTTATTTAAATAGCCGCGTCCCACAAGCGGCCCTTCAAGTAGTAGTTCACCAATACACCCCGGAGGCACCAAGCGGTTGTAGTTTTCGGGGTCAACGACCCAAGTGACTGCTCCAACTGCCTTTCCAATACTGGTAGCCTCCTCGGGATTGCTTGCATCAATGTTCACAGTACTTATTGGAGTACACTCACACGGTCCGTAAGCATTGACGAAGTTAACCTTTCCTTGCCACCGCGAAGCATCTGTCGCACGGACTGCTTCACCAAGGAGAATGAGAGTCTTTAGGTCAGGTAGCATGTTTGGGTCCAAAAGACGGGATACTGTTGGTGTCACATCCACAATAGTAGCACGCAGTGATGCCATGGCTTTGTTCACATTGTCTAGACGATCCTTTTCTGACGGCACACATAGGCATCCGCCCGAGAGAAGAGTAGAGATGACATTGTGGACTGATGCATCAAACGCATACGACGAGAAATCAAAAACTCTCGAGTCTTTTCTAAAGCCAATGGGTTCAATTTGGTGCATAATGGCAGAAGCACCACTGCTGTGCGTCAAAACTGCGCACTTGGGGATACCAGTGCTACCCGACGTGAAGATGGCGTACATCGGACTAACCGATGGGTCCGGACGCGTCTTGGACCTTGGTTGTACGAAATGAGGGAGGCTCTCAATAAAGTCCTGGTGAACTTGCACAACTTTGCTGCATAGCTGCGCGCCCAGGTCCGCGCTTGAGGGAGCAGCTAGAATGATACTGGTCCCTATTTGCTCCACGATGGAGCGGTTTCTCTTCTCGGGTAGTGAAGAATCGAGTAGCACAAAGGCTCCGCCAGCCTTAAGAACGGCTAGTATCGCTACTGTAGTCCATTTTGACTTGTTAAAACAGAGTGGGACGATTTGGCCATCCACAACTCCTTCGGCGACAAGCCGACCTGCCAGCCGGGTTGCGAAATCGTCCAATTGGCCGTAGGTAATTTCACCATCCCACGCACAAATAGCCAATGCATCGGGGTCGGCCTTGACCGTCTCCTCAATCAACTCATCCACATATCGGTTCACGGTCGATGGGACAGTGCCATTCCATGCCCAGATCCTGTCTAGGTCTTGAGCTGTGACCATCTCGACAGTGGTACCAGACCGCCCTGTCTCCTTTTTCTCCAGCGCAGGCACATGCTTTTTGTTATCCGATGCATTTTGGTGGGCGCCCTCCCCATTCTGCTGGCGGGTTGTCTTAGGTCGGTCGTTGATGGTCATTTTGAATTGATAAGAGTGAGTGTCAGGGCCGTCTTTCGCCACGCCTACCTGCCAAGTCACATTAGCGTCAGGATCAGTTATCTCTTCGAGCCGTATCATACTTCGCTGGAATTATGATTATGATAAGAAGATAAAGGAGATAGGGGCTGGACGACGTAAAACGAATTGCATTCGGATTCTTCTTATCTATACCACGGGGATCGCCGTGTTTTCTGAGACCAGCGTGGCCAGTTGCGGTCTTAAGCACCTCATATTGGATCATTGCTCGAAGCCCCAGTAGTCTCGTGAGCAGAGACACATTTTTTCATTAGACCTTGTGTGGCGCTTGCACGACACGCTACGAATTTTGTGATTGGTTTATTATTTGTTGATCTCCGACGGTCAAAGTATGTGTGAAGGTAACAGTGGCTGGATGGATCGCAGCCTTTTGGATCCGGACAGTCTAGTCCGTTAGCGTCGTATGGTAAGTATGCAAACGGGCTGTCCCGGAAGCAACACAAATAAATTCACATTATTATTAGTATTGACCCCTGGCTTTAAAATGCACCATTGGGTTTTTATTAGTAATGGAAATACGGTACAAAGCCACAGTATTGTGCACTTGGAAATCACCAAGGAACTCAATGAGTTCCATGTATCATAGAAGTGAGCATAGGCCAATCACAACATCGCCCTCAAAAGTAAATCTGGCGCAATGTCGGCAGAATTAAAATTCGGCCCTATGCGAGTAGACTAAGGTAAATGCCTTATACGTGCATCGTATAACCTTGAAAAATTTTCACAGCACCTCTGAGCTCGCAGCAGGCCCACGTGGTTGTTCATGAATATCTTGCTATATATGCACCCGTCGACTGGTATTCAAATTTCACCTTAGTTTTGAAGGGCTGCTGTTAAGCCGAGATGGGAACTATAGATCTTGGCACGGCCTATGGAGGGCGAGTAGAAAATAAGAGACAAAAAGAAAAAAAAAAAAAGAGACATGGATACAATGAGCTTCATGCTTAACCTTTGGCATTGATCGAGATTACTTCAACGGGTTCCTGAACCTTACTACAGCCTACAGCTTAGGTGTCCTGACATCATAAATACACATGCTGCCATCATCTTTTATTGACGCCACAATTCCATCTCCATGCTGTTTTGGAGCGGTCGCCTTGTCATTGTCTCCACCTTGCCATTCCTTGTCCCTGTGCTAACTTTTCACTCTTCATACTTGGGACATTTTTAAAGCCCACACAAATAATAATTAATTGACTCAATTGTGTTTAATATATCGCAATAATCTGCTTTGTTCACGGAATCGCAGTCTAAAATGGACTCGGTGACAATGGGTCGCAATCAAGCTTCTGAGCTCGACCTCAATATTTTCTAATTCATCCAAAAACACAACTAACCATCTCCACCCCAACCCACAATTTTCTTTGTGACGAGGATTTCATAGGTCAATGGTATGTGCATTTTGTAAGACATGTAATTTTGTAACCACAGCATGTACAGAAATTTATCGGAGTCAGCTGTCTCACATCAGCGTCCTCGTGCATACCATCTCAGTGCGGGGTGCTGGACCCACAACCATGATTAATAACAAGGATTTTGTGACATTGTACCATTCTTTCATCATTTGTGTCAGCGGGGGAGAAAACAGAAACTTGCGCTTTCAGGAAAAAATTTTTTTTCTTCCTCTGCCATCAATTATCTTTTATAGGGCAAGCGCCACTCTGCTTTATTAAGATGATTTAAAGATATTTATCTGAGGTGTATACCTTGATGACCTTTGTACTCTCATAGATTCCTGTGTCAGGTTCAAATCCTATCTTTGATTCATCGTATCGTTGAATACATTCTGGAGTATCTCAAAATACTCATCTTTTTCCCCTGCCTGTAAGAGGTTGTTTTGCAATACGACTCTGGCCGGGCTTTTGGTGTTTCTGCAAAAGAGAAACCTTTGGCCCGGTTCGCAAACGCGGCCTTCTATTGGCCCGTCGTTAGGAAGTTTGTCAATATGACACATTGGGCACTCCAGCGCTTGCTGAAATATCTGGATGCTGCTGTTATTTGTAACGTTCATGTTCAGCCGGGGTTTGAGATTGGTCAACACTTTTGCTAACATCCAATTTCCCTTGCATACAGCATCATGGAATAGCTTGCGGCGAATTTGGTCGAAATTGACCATTGTCTTTGCCTGGGCAAGACAAAGTTCCAGTAAGGACTTTATATGCTCAGACGGCAAAGCGTAGTCGATTGCATCTGTCATGATGTCTTGCACGGCCATCAAGCAGTCCTCTCCATCAGCATTGCCATTTAACATCTGAATCACCAGAAGTAATTCCCTCATCATTCCTACATTACCAATCGGTAATGATCGTCGCAGGCCCTTCATAGCTAAAAGCTGCAGTTCACCGGGATCCACTCCAATTTCAGCAGCATAGTCTTCAATGTCGACAGAGGATAGTACCCCCAGAAGAAACTTATATGAATGTCCGCTAGAGTCAGGTTTGGCTGTTTCAACCTCAAGCTCTAGAATGCTCTTCCCCGTTATAGTTCTGTCAGATATCAAAGATGCTTCCGTCAGTTGCTTCTGTTCACAGTATTCTTTGAACGACTGTGGAGTGAATGATCCTCGTGACACCAGTGCAAAGGTCCTTAATGATTTGTGAATGCTCGCATCATATCCAGAGTTTATGACCTGAAATATATCGTCGTGGATCCCCTTGGCTCTCTCCGCCGAAGAGCAATCACATACGCGTTCTGCAATATGTCCAACAGCAGGCCAAGAGGGAACTCCACTAGCAATTCGTTTGGTGATGAGGGCAACCAATTCCCGATGATTGACTCGGCCTTGCACCTTCTGGATACATTGATTGGGACAATCTAGATGCCCTTGAAGAGCCATTAAACTCAACATTTTTGTGAGAACCGAATGGTTGTCAACCTTTTCTGAGAGAAGGCTAAAAGCATGACAGAGAAGTCCATGGTTACTAGTGACACTAGAGAATATAATGGCGTATTGCAAATCCATTAGTTGTCTGTCTTTTTGGCGAACCAGATGATGAGATGGAGTTTGGCGTTGAAAGTCATCTTTCATCCACGGAATTTCCGCAGCCGAATGGCCATCTTTTAATATGCCTTTCAGAATACGGTAGGATTCCGTTCTTTCAGTCAGAAATTTTAAATGGACATGCCAGTGCTTTTTAGCGTACTGCAAGAAGTGATATCCTGTATCTCCTGAAGTTTCAGATGGCGGTCGACGTCGAGACGGAACACGAATGATGGCCGACCCTGGACAGTTTCTACTATCAGGCGAACGAGAGTAGCTCTTTGAACCCATCGCGCGCGCCATTAATCTCCCCACTCGTGCTCCTAAATCTCCTTGAACGGCCGTTCGCACCGTCTGCTCGGCCATGCTTGCCGGAACGCCCGCCACTGTGAGGGTGTCTGGTTTAGCGCGGGTCGCCAGTGTCATATTAAAATTATCAAAATCAAGGTAGGTCAGGCAGATTTGGCCGACATGTCGGTCTGCAGACTCATTGGTGAAATGGAATGCTCTTAGAGGTCCCGTATCCGGTTTCAACAAAAACTCGCGAATTGAATGATGAGCAAACCGAATTGTGTTATCTTCGTTTTCGATATGAACAAGATTTTCACACCAAAGAGTGAGTTTCTCTATACCGTTTATCAGACGTTCCGGTATAAGTGCATTCTGTCCTTCCTTGACTGACAGTGCTTCTCGAAGCTGAACAGCAGTAAGTGGTTCGCAAACAGCTGCGGTCCAACGAAATATCTTCTCCGCGACATCTTGGCAGTTCTGTTTTACGATTCGTTCAAGTGCTCGGTTAATAGTCGAATCGAGGTCTGCTGGGATATCTTGTAATGCCTTTCTAATGTCTTCGTCGTTGTTCCGTGTGCATATGTCTTGGATTGTCAGAAACGCCCACAAGAACCTTCCCAAGTTGAGACATTAGCACAAGTGTCTACTGTAGAAATAAATTCCATCACTTACATTCCCTGCTCTTTAGCAGCAATCGCTTCGAGAATCTCTCCAATTAAATTTATGTCCCCCACAACAAGATCATCCATGGACACTTTTTCTAAAAGAATGTCTTCGGCGTAGGTCAAGATATCTTCAGTCGTTGACCCTGATCCAGTGGTAACCAATGAGGCGGAAGAGAAGAAAGTCTCAATGTCCAGGGAAACCGTTTCTCTACAAGAAAACAGGAATTTGATTTTGTCCATCATACCCTCATACTCCATAAGATCGGAGAAGAATTTGAGTAATGAGCGCTGCTCTTCGCGCTTACATTCGTCAATACCATCCAAAATAATAAACCACTGTTTGACGAGCATCGAAGCCGCACAATATAGGTCAGTCAAGGAATCTCGACTGAAATGGTCATTCTTAGCTTCCTCTAGAAGTTCAATGATACCCTGTGTCTTTGGACATATGCCAGAATCCAAGGTGAAGGAAGTTAATAGTTGTTGAACCACGGATCTGAGTATGGTGTCACACTCTAGACTATCTTGGTCGTCAAAGTGAGAGAAGAAGATGGACACTGCCACATCAGTGCTTCTCCTTCCGTTTATATGGTCAATAACTCTCGATCTGTAAATTGATTAGTTGTCTTGGGATCCACTTCACCATGTATAGTAGGGACATACGTCAAGACTGACTTACCCGTTCCGACTTTGTGTGTCTTCATTAGCGTCATGCTATTTTGCATTTGGAAGGAAGCTTACTTCGCCCAGCAATGTGCAAAACATTTGATTTGTCGTTTTCATACCAACCCCGAAATTCTTCAGTCTCAAAGATCCATTCCGCTGTGCCAAGATGTCGCTTGTTTCGAACATTATTAAAAGTCGTAGTGTAACGTGTATATGATGACAATTCCTCGAGAAGACGTCGTCTTGTTTTCTCTATCATTATTGCTGTTAGCATAAAACTTGAACTAAGACAAATATCTCCTACCAGTTGCCCTGATTATTGCATCTTCTTCAAGGCCGTTGAGTTGAGAAGTAGATTTCGCTAGCCAGGAAGAAACTTGCTGGCGGTTTCCCTCAGCCTTCTTGCGCTCCGCTGCTTGCAAATCGTGCTCTTCCCGATCAGATTGCGCCTTGGCAAGATCTATTTCGTCTCTAACGTTTTCTGCCTTAACCTTTATATCTTCCACGTACTTTCGAAGTTCAGACTGAAAAGATTTTGTTACAGCTTTTGTGATCAGAGTACGTGCTGAAAAACATTTAGATACCAACAACACAACGCGTGGGAAGTGGATTATGTACCTGGACGACTGGAAACAATGACAATCTTTTCGCAACAAGCTATGACTGCCGAATAAAAGTTGCAAATGGAATCTCGAAGATAGCTGGAGGATTTAAAAAGCGACTGATACTCGGAAAACCTTGACCAAAGAACGCCGAAGCCATGCAGTAGGCCAACAAAGGACTCAAAATATGAGGTGAAGTTGGTAAGAATCTGCGCAGCAACCTTGATTAGAATGTAGAAATCATGGTAGTAGATTTTCTTACGAGAAAAGTCACTTTCACTGATCCCCAAATCAGGGCAGGCAAGCCTTGGTCGGAAGAGACAAAAACATCGATGGCCGGGATGAATTGCTGAACTATCTGCAAGAAAGAAGACAGCCGTGAAGCAATGCTTTTCCCTCGGCGCTTGGAATTCACGCCATCAAGCTCGGCAGTAAACAAAATAACTGATTGGGCGTCGCAAGGGGAGGCTTTCGATTCCTGGAGCCTTTTCCTGTCATCATCCTTCAACCGGGCTTGGAAGCTTGCCACTGCAGACTCGAGTTGCACGGTGGAGGGAGTTCGATCATTGGGCAAAGTCGGCTGTCTTGGGCTGTGAACGATGAGAGATTGGGGAAAGGTCGATGCCCCCATTTTAGTGGCATTGAAAGCTCCGTTCGCAAGCCAAATGGTGAGTCTTGAGAACGAAATCAGGGGATAGATAGACGGCCGAGTTTCAGGTGGGGTAGTTGCGCACAGTTTTCTGAGGGCCATCTGCAAGGCTATCACTCCACCAGTAAGCGCCGAGCACAACCAATCATCCCGGTGGTTATGCTTACTAACTATTTACTTGGGCAAAAAGAGATCCTCGCCTCTTTTTGTTGCTATTAGCTAGGCTTGGGGATCATCATCTTTAGACTGTTACACACACACTAGACTGGTCAAATAATCTATGAAAGATATTTTAATGTTTACATTTAAACATAAAATCATCCGTGCGATAATGGAAAACCCATCAAGTTTTTTACTGCACATGCACTACCGACTTTCATGGTGTTATTTTAGGTAAGAGTTTGTAATGTACTCCCATTCTCGAGAAAAATTGAGATCAGTTGCGACGTATTAACTGTTATGAATAATTGCAAATCTTGTGTCTAAGTGAAAGCGTTCGGGTATCATTTAATTTTCTCTCGGTACTCCTCCATTAAAAGATGTTACCAATCAGACCAAATCCTTCCAAAGTCAATCTCAAAGCTCGTACCAAAAAGACTTAACCCGATCTTTCGTCCAATTGTCACCGAGGTCCCAATCACCTCCAGCCGTACTGAGCTATCTTTAGTTTGAATGCCTGTGTCGAGACCGACGCCGATACGACCTGACACAGCACCAGCACGACCATCTATCAAATCAGCCCTTGCTGAGAGGTGTGTGCCGATTGATGTACCGGCTATTGCAGTTGTCGTAAAGCTAACGCCT
The DNA here is from genome assembly GCA_020809705.1 of Calonectria ilicicola. Taxonomy (NCBI): domain Eukaryota; kingdom Fungi; phylum Ascomycota; class Sordariomycetes; order Hypocreales; family Nectriaceae; genus Calonectria; species Calonectria ilicicola. The sequence goes on along the minus strand of CP085834.1, from coordinate 602,505 downwards.
AATGCCCGACCGAAATCAGCGACTTCTTGACCATTCCGCACGGTCATAGAGCCGCCTACAAACGCTTCAGAGCGAACCTCCTCTGTATCAAACACTAAATTATCCTTGCCGGGGATTTGCTCAAACGCGTGCACATAATCCTCAGGCCCGGTAGCCTCGGCGCCTGTTTGTTGAACAACCCCTTCGCATTTCTGATGAGAATTTGAGAGAATATCTGTCAGGGAGCCGTGAATAATGCGTCCATCAGCAAGAGTTAAACCATTCCGGACGTAGGTGAGATGGCCGTTGGCGATAATGATGCGCTCTGTAAGCTCGATATCTGCTTTGACGTAACCCCCATTCCCATCCGCCATCTCTGCATAAAGAGTCACACCCCAGGCCCTAAAGAAGCTGACTTTGAGCTCCCCACCGGGCTTGCAGCTAGATAGAAAGCCCCGGTTGGAATAGTCTTTGCCACTCCAGACGAAATGTCCTGGGTCTCGCGGTTCCCAGCCCAACACTTCGTTCAGATCCAATGAGCTTTGCCTCTTTAAAAGCTCGGAGGAGGCCTCAGAAGCATAATAGACGCACGTTGCGGTAAGAATGCCTTTTGAGTCAATGGAAAAGTCGGATCCACCATAAGTGAGACGCAGGCATTCATTTAGACTCCATTCCTGGGGAAGAGGCGGTAATGGTACAGCGGTCATTTTGGGGAGTAAATTAGATGCAGAAAAGGTTTGAGAGTGTTTGATGGTGTTTGGTTTACCAATGCGAAGGATGCGCAAGTCTTGAAGAGCTGTAGCAGCCTTTATCATTCCCGTTGCCCAAGAGCGAGTGCGTTGCTAACCATGCTAGCCAATTGGTCTAGAATCAAGGGCGGATTCAATTGAGCTGACGGGTTTCGGTCTGGGCCGTGTTTGTTGCCGATCTGTGGATGCAAATATTTGAGAGTCGCATAATTTAGCGGTCTCGCCCCAGTAGCGCTGGTTGATGGTGGAGGCTGCTAGTTCCTACTGGTCGGCGACGCCGGCCGTTGCCAGGGCCCGAGCCGCTCAAAGGAGTTTATGTGTATTTACCCACATAGTTAGAGCTAGTTAGTATTGTGATTCAATGGATCTAGGCTTTATTCTATCACAATTAGATCAGATCTATTGACTGGGCTGGCAAAGTGGACAAGCCACACCTAACTGCGCCGTCCCCTCACAGGTGGTGTGGTCTAATGGGGTTCAACAGCGCTGGCTTCTGCTGTCACGTGCGGCTGGGGACGAATGAGAAAAACCCGACGTTCAGCTTCATGGCCACCACCCTGCATTCATCTTCAGCTCCTGCACCTCTACCATCTGATAATTTGAAACCCATCGTATTGAGCGACTGAGACTACTCCCATACTAATTAATTACATCTAAACCTTTTTGAAATAATCAGTCGCTAGCGCAATTTCAATGGTCCTCAATAAACCCAATACAATGATGGGTACTAAAATGAGATGATCCAAAATTGCGATCCTAGATGTATAGTTTTGAGGGGTGGGAAAATGCACAACTTTTAGAAGGCGTAACATATTGAGGGACGTAGTAATGTCTCTTCTTGACCACTGACGTGCTGCTCAGCAGAGAATCTGCGAAAAGGGCAGTCTCATCATCTGTGCACCAAGTGGCCAATGTCTCAAAAGAGCTAGAACTGAGAGGCCGACCATTTGTATTCTGCTTTGTAGCAATATGGTATACACTGTGGTCCATCCCGTGTGAGCCTTGAAACTGGCGAGAGTCGATTCCACTTTCATAAAAAACCGAGTTCAAAGCCTCCAAGAACTTTGAATGCGACCGAGTCCATGGGACAGAATTTGGCGATGACTGTATTTCAATCCCTCTGAAATCTTGGAGTCGAATTTGACGAGACATTGAAGGTAAATAAGCCGTGGTAGCTCTGTAGCGCTTTCGACTTTCTGACTTGAATGGAAGTGTTCGTGTGCATGCGGTCGCTGATTGGCCGCTCTGTGTACTTGATGGGGCGGTTACGTTAACAGAGGGTGTTTGTTTCGGTTTCGGTTCTGGATTTGTCTCAGCCCCCACTACTCGACATCAAATCAGCGAAATGATCATGAGATTGTAGCGGACAGGCCACCTTACCGGATGCCGTGTTCACATTTTGGCACGCATTTGATGGCTCCTTTTGCTGGTTCGGTATGCCGTCAACTTGTCCCAACATGGAGCGACCAAATGTGGGAGGCATGGGGTTTTTTATGGGATCAATACATGGTGCGGTGGAAGGTCTGGCCTTTTCCAAGGTATTGTATCTTGCTGGAAAACGGGGTTCATTTCTAACAGGAGCACAAACTAACGGTTTAGATCTCGCCGGAGACAACCTTTGAGAGAAATGAAACGGAATAGATGAAAAGTCTCGCTCATGCTCTAATGCCCAACATTTAGACGTCATTGATTCTGAAATAGTTGTCTCCTGAACGTGAAAGGACTTTCTGCGCCGGATTTTTGACATCTTTGTGTCGCATACTGGTACAGCACACTGCGCTTGGCGTTCAGAGGCGAGTTGCGATGGCTCGTTGGAACAGCGATTTTCAACCGAAGAACATTCAACGGGGTCTTTCAGTCCAAAATACGATGTAAACGGTACTTTGGAGACAGTAGCATTCGGTTGCCGAGGAGGTATCGACGCAAAGCAGTCCGAGTGAGTGCCAACATGAACGAAGTTTCTTGGGCTTGAAATTCTTGGTCTGGGCACCAGCAATAAGGAGCCAGCTGACTTTGGCCGCGTCTTTCGAAGTTTTTTGGCTCTTTGGACTGATGAACCCACTTCAAGTTGTTTGTCGTGAACTAGGTCCTGTGCTTTTGGATTGTGCAGTGGCTGTCCCAGAATAGTACACTGAATAGGAGGTTCCTTTTCGTTTGTGAATTCCTCATTACTGAACTGACTTGAAAGTAATGTGTCACTATGACCTTTACTAGTCGAAATCGTATCAGATGACCGATCGGAATCATCATCGCCACAAGGAATGCAAAAGAGTAAGAGTCACGACCCCCAAGACGGTTCATTATTCTCATCTTTGAAGTCTGACATAACTAAATGGAGTGTAATTGTAATGATAAGGGGCAAACAGGATAACAGGGGGGGCAAAGTAAAAGGGCGATACGTGGGTCAAGGTGCAATAATTGACGGTGAACGTCGGGCGACGATATAGTAATTGGTGGGTATGGAATAAATGTGCAATGCAAGGCCAGCCTGCAAGAAAGAGGAATCAGAATTTTCTGCGATGCCATGTATTCGGGGCAGGGAATATATGTTCGGAGCGAAAGTTCTTTGAGTGATTTGATAATGGGCTAAAAGTCTTTTGCATGGGATCAAAAGCGAAAATGACACTGTGTATGCAAGTGGCAGATCTGATTGCTACAGGGCAATCATGATAGCCGTGCACCAAACACTTAGTGAAAGAGGCTGAAAAAATGATCAAGGCGCCATCCATGAATCTGGACATGGGTCAATTCGCACCGGTGTACATGCAGAGACCGAGCTCGTTGGATTGGTTCATGTGCCCTAGTAAGCGGCGTAATCCTCCAACTTGCGGCCGTGGTTGGGCGCGTGAGGCACATCCTTGACACCAATCCATTGCACCGGATTCATACACATCATCAGGGTACCGCGACTACAGCGCTACTAGTTGTGTGAAAGTCGATCCTAAGGAGTTTTATATTCATAGATGGAAATTTTTATGAAATCAAGAGAGATAATTGGTTTCCAAGCCATTTCGAAACATCGTTCTGACAATTTGTTACTTCTGGTGACGCTATTTGAGGACGCCAAGAGTGGAATGCACAGAAAACAGGGCTCCCTGTAAGCTACTTGTTAGCAAAGGAAAATAGCGTCAGATTGCGCAGAGAATGATCTCTAGCAAGTCTTTACTGCTTCAGTCTGTGTGTTTCCGGAATATGCATGTCGTATCGGTTAGGCGGCCACGTTGTCATTTAAACTTAACTCCTGTTAAAGAAAAGTGCAAGCGTAGCCTAGCCCTGCAGTCATTGAGATAGTTCAAAGCACTTTTGGGTCATGAGAATGGGACCGTCAACTGAGCTTGTGGAGTCGAAGCCTGGGAAGGAGAATCGATTCACCCCTTTGATGAAGCTCAAAACTGGATTAATTTATTTAAATACTTTCAGCTTCAGGGGACGCGTTTGTCACAGGCTAGTTTGACCACAGACAGCGCGCCAACCCTAACCGGAAATAGACTAGTGCCATCTCAAACTCCTTCGACTTCAAGACTTCGCATGATCGATCACGGAAACATTCTCTTTTTGATCAGAATGACACTCGGGGTCTCCAGTTAATCTAGAATGGGGATCTAGCGTCGGCAGTGGGCGATCTGAAGTGCAGACCAAATATGAAACATTTGCAACTGGAGCCAAAGTTGGATCAAGTTCAAAACCAAGTCAAATAATCACAGACCAAAAATCAAACAGTGGTGTACCATTAGCAACAAAGACTGAGTAAAGCAGGTCCTTACCAAGTAAATATGATTGAATAAAATCTTTATAAATTTATCAGAGAAAGACGAATTGCCATTAAGTCTAAGTTGACAAAAAAATTCCCTTGATGTGGCTCTAGGTTAGGTCATCCCGTTGTGAACAAGGTTGCTCTCCTTGTGGATCCCAAAGCCAACAATCGAGATGACAGATGGACTCGTCGTTGACAGCCGTGACGGGTTCCGGGACGCGCGGAATGCGGACTTGGAACGTGCGTCAAAATCAGACGAAAATATTGGCGGAATAGTTACAAGCTGGTCCCAGCCAACGGACCAGGGTTATGTCTGTGCGAAGAAGAAGCGTTTTTAGGAGCTGCCATTTGTCTGAGCTAACTGCCACAGCTCAATTAATATGCAAGAATTTAATTCATGCCCAAGTTTTGAAAGGTAGGCCTGCGCTTTGCGGCATGGTAAGAGTGTTAGCACGAGCCTCGATATGGCACCTAGAGTGATTTACAGAGGCCACATTCAGTAACTAGCCTGGTCTTCATCATAGTCGATCAAGTTTTTTTGGCTCCACATTTTATTTCGTTCGAGATCGACGCCACGACTTTGCGCACAAGCACTCATTCATACACTGTTGGTCTTGGTCTGCCAGCCAAATAGTAGAGAGTGATTCTGCATGGAAGAAATGAAACGACATGCAGCATGGCAGCGTAGGCCTGAGGGACTTCGCCGTTTCCGGAGAAAACGAGAAAATTACCATCATGCTTCGATATTCGGCAAGTTGCTTTGACACCGCTTTGACTCGAGCTTTCTGTGTTCAACCAGTTCCCTAGCGTTGTGAGTCGGTGATTCATGCCACTGAACAAATTTTTATGCTTTTTTTTTTCATCTTTTATTTTGTTGGTAATTGCAACATCCTTGTCACATGAGTTGCAGATCAAACGTCAATCGTCAGCCCTTCAACATTTCATAGCACTGCGGTGTTGTTAAAAATAGAACCGAAACAAGTAAAAATGTAGAGTGTTGGATTGACGAGCATCTTGCATAAGGCGTATGGAGTAGGACGTAGTGCGTCCGTGTAAGAACCCTGCAACAAAGGCAACTACTCTCAAATGTCATAGATTCTCTGTTTTTTTTTTCTTCAAACCCCAACCTCTCCTTGCGCTAAGGCGCCCGCCACTGGTTTCAAACTCCACCGGGCCGTCTGGCCCATGACTATGAGTTTGTTAGTCCCTTATATACAAGAGGCTCTGTCTGGTTCATTAGGCTCAATATTAGGGCACGTGGGCCGTATTGGCATCAAATATCGATGTTTGTGACATGAGATCCATGCAACCCAACATGATTCGCCAAGGCTGTTTGCGATTACAGGTTTATTTTGTTTCATTAATTTTTATTCAATAATACGTCGTCTCGTAGCCCTGGCTTTTCAGGCAAAACAACGTCATACAGCTAGCGAAGTAAAGCTTAATGGGAGGAGACGTCACTGGACCAAACATCCAGTCTTTGAATATTTTGTATTACTATTTGCACATTAATTAATATCGAGCCACCCACTTCTTTTAATTTTCTCACCGATTGTTGAATCCTGTTTTACTCGACTCGCTTGGTGGCTACCTGCTTGGAGTGTATTTTGTAGCCACTGGAGAAACTACACACTGTGTCTCGCTCTCAACAAGAACCTACAAAATCTTCAACCATGCAAAATTCCACCGTTATCGATGGGGTCATTGTTTTGATACCGCCACCACCAGGTTACCAAGTTGACTTTGCCAATCCGACCCAACGACTTGACATCACTGCATACGTTGTGTTTATAATCGGCTTCCCCCTCTCAACGCTTTACTTCTTGCAAAATGCCTATGTCAAACTACGAATATTCCGGGCTATTGATGCTGAATTAGGTATGTTAGAGTTTTGGCGTATCAATTTAAAGCGAGCTTATCCTCAATAATCATCCGTACAGTATGTCTTACACTCGGATGGATACTTGCCTCCGTCATGGAATACATCCAAATTCGTAAATATGCCACTCGTTCAACTTCAGAATTCGCCATATGCTTATTATTACCAGAGAACTTTGCATCAAAAATCATCGGTGTACATGTTTGGGAAACACCAATCTTAACCGTACAAAAGGCATCCTATGTAGGATTTCCATTCCATCCATCTTGTCTCAGACGAAAGAAACATTGCTTACAAAAAACGTAGTTCGTAGTTGTCGTAACAGCTTTGAACGCTGCAATGACTGGCTTTTGCAAGACATCACTTGGGATATTCTATTTCAAGCTTTCTCCGCAGATATGGTGGAAATGGGCGAGTGGGGTTTCTCTGCTGCTCCTGGTCACTTCTAATCTAGCAATGTTTGTCGTTATTTTGATCGGTTGTCAGCCCATCCAGAAAAACTGGACTCCATCATTGCCTGGATCTTGTATTGATCGAGTGTCCGTTTATATAGCCCGAGCGGTGATAGCGATGGTCTCTGACTTGGTACTTCTAATTTTGCCAATTCCGATGATTATTAAGTTGCAGATCCCTAGAAGCCAAAAGATCGGACTCTGTCTGTTCTTCGCCATTGGCTCAGTGTAGGTAATCTAGTACTATTTATAAAATCTTCCCTACTAACTAGTCGTCCATGGATATAGCACCTTTATTACAGCAGCTATACGAATACAGTTAGTCGAGCCAACTCGCCAATCAGAAGATTTAACCTGGACTGTGGCCAGCTCAGGAGTCCTCATGTTAGTCGTCACAAATACAGGATAGCTCTACTCAGCTAATACCAGTATTAGCCTAGCTGAATCGCATCTGATCGTCATCTGCGCATCATTGCCCACATTGAAGCGATTCTGTGCCGAATTTTCTCCTCGAATCATTGGTGAAAGCCGCTTTTCAACAAAGAAATCATCAGCTGCACATAGTGGCTCAGACCAAAGCCGATATTCCACGGCCACTGCCGCCATCGAAGGGAATCGAAAGAGGATTGAGGAATTCGGGTCTTCGCTAGACCGTGATGATTTTCCTTTAAAAGTGGTTTACCGACTAAGCCGTATCGAAGAGGCTAGCGAGACTCAATGTAGCCTTGACGAAGGAAGTGATCAATCTAGATAGTTGCAAATGATTCTGAGGCACTGTTTCTACAAACTATGAACACTTTATTCAAATCTCTATGCTAGATGCTGGTAAAATGACTATATTTAACAATGGGTACATGTAAACTTCAAATAAAATTGTATTCTTTGGCATTGGATACTTCATGGACATCCCAGTATTCCCTAGCCGAGATCGACCATAGGCACAGCAGGTGAATTGGCACAAAAGCTTCATTCGAGCATCACATTGGATTTGCACACTCAAACACACTAACTCTGTTGATGCTAGCAGCAGTCAGGTTGGGACTGTGCATTGTCCCGGATGAGGTTTGGAAATAACACTCACTGTTGGAATTATTTTGCGCCACTTAGCCCTTAATACCACGCCAGCCGGCAACCTTTTCCATGCATTAGCATCCTCCGTTTGTCCGCATCAAAACAGATCACAAGTTGTCAATGCGCGCACCGTTCATCGCCCCTTGTTTCCGGGGTTGCCTCCACACGGACTTCATCTTATTTATACTCATGCTTTGATCTACATTGCACGAGCCAGAAATGGTCTCGAAGCTCAACGTGCACCAGCCGCCCCGCGCTGAGCTTTCATCGGCAGCCCACCGCACGGGCAGGGCTACTGGCGTTTGTAAGCCCAATATCGTTTCACTTCAGTGGATTTATCATCCGAACCACGGCATGTAGTGAGAGAGCGGCCGACATCCGAGCTCTAGGTCGGCTCTTCCGCGACAATATTTACAAATGCCAGACACCTCCAGACATGCATTTAGGGTCTAGTGCATTAATTGGCCTCATTAACCCTGATCTTAATGATCTCATCCATGTTAATAGTTTTTCTACAGCTTTGTTTAGGTGCAATAACATTGTACATGTGTTCCTCAAACTATGAACGCGTCAGTCATCATTCACGGAATCCCTGTTTTGGCCCTACCGCGGCAAGAGTATGAAGTCGACTTTGAGCATCCGGCACAGCGCCACCAGCTTGTTGCATGTCTTGTGTTCCCTATTGGATTTATCTTTTTTAACCTTGTGTTCTTTTCAACACTTATACATGAAAGCATGGTATTCGCGCACGCTCGATACTCAGCTTGGTATGTAGCAACTGGCTGAGTCTTGCCGAAATCAATCATTAGATAGTTGCAGTGTGTCTCTAACTTGGGTGGATATTTTCTATGACCATACAAGTATTGTAGATAGGTAAATATAAAAGTCTACTCTGGCCAAATTGTGGAATATACTAAGACTTGGCAGAGGGTTTTGCAGAGAAAGGTGTTGGCGTTCATGTATGGGAGTGCCAATACATCGTGCCTAAAAAGAAGCATATGTAAGAAATGCCTTTACCTATCGTATTTGAATTTAATCTAAATTAACGACGCATCTAGCATATGATGATGAAAAGTATTCCTAGTACCTTCTTGGTCACTATTTGCAAAATATCACTGGGCTTATCCTTCTACTACTTATGGCACTCTGTTGATAATGCTCGATTTTTTACTAACCCCGATCAGAATATTTGTCACTGAAGCAATTCGATTAAGTTTGCTTCTGCCTATTGCACAGTCAAATGACATCACCTGGGCAATGTCCGGCCTAACTGTTGTAATGTAAGCGACCAAAAATACTGGTGAAAAAAGCCCTAACTATTCCTTACATGCTTGTCGAATCTCAACTGCATCTTATATGCGCAGCGCTTCCTACTGTCAAACAATTTCTTGTCTTTGTAGCGCCTTAGTTAATTGGGGACGGACCCTCCGCAAGTGCGAAAAACAAGGGCAAGAAAGCGACACAAAAACGATTCGTGGCAACGATTGGCAGCAGGAAATTTAGACAAAAGGCTGAAAAATTCGGAATGACCATAACTGAGGGCGATGAAAGCATTGGTGGGGCAGGGATAGGAAAGGATACTGCAGACAAAGATGTTTAGGCCTGGGTAGAAGACCCTCATAGAAACGCATTTTGTGAAGTTGTTGTATAAAAGTAATATAATCTTGAATCGTATTAATCGATTTGTACTTTATCTAGCCCCCATCGATGCAAGTTTTCCTTGTTTCCTTTTTTGTTGTGTTCTTCAAACCTCCACGGGGCGAGTGGTCCTCTCAATTTCGGCGGATGCTACGATCTCGGCACAGGTAGTTACAGGGTCGTGTGCCAAAAGCTCTGATTGATTACCACTTTTGGTATAGTTTCGTGGTCGCTAATTACCGCCTGGGGGTGTCGGTGACTGAAAAGCCCCAGATTTGGCGGCACCCAAATTGAGCTCTCTTTGATGTAGCCTAGTGTTTACCAAGTCCTCACATTTCAAACATCCGAAACCAGTCCTAGATATAGGTTAATTCGGGGTCAAGGCAATCGGAGCGGGAATCTGAAACTGAATCCCTTATTCCGTGAATGTTGAAACTGAAATTATGCCTAAAACCATATCGATATGACACTTGGAAGATCTAGAACCAACATGACGGATTTGGCACCTAACAGAGGCGAATGGTATGTGGCTCAATGCTCAAAATTCTCGTATTGTGAGCAGCCCTTATTTCCATGCGTAAATAGGGATTTAATTTGAGCAGTAATGCATAATATATAATATACCTGAGTTCCAATTCAATCGATTTGTTTACCTTATTTTTATTTTCTGGTGGTAGGGCAAGTCATAGGCGGATCTTGAATTCAAATACCACTAGCTAGGCCCCAACGCCGCTGTGACCATTTTATGATACTCCAGGCGCTGTGTTTTGACACGCACGGTTCAATAACCATGCCCATGCGTGAAGGAAGAGGTGAATTTTCGCGAGAATGTACCAAAATTCTGACCGGGTAAGCTAGCTAGAACAGAACCGTGCACACTTGGAGAAATCAAAAACAAGCTGGCCGTTTTACCAAGACAAGACCCTCATCACTGTGAACGCTCGTACAGTAATCTCGATCCACTTCAGATGAATTCCTGGTGGGATCGATCTGTGGGGAACTGCCAGACGGTCATTACCGTTACATGGATCATTCCCATCGGGTAAGAACGGCTGGATGCGTCCGACCCCACGGGGCTGTTGGTTTCAAGGAGTTGAACCCGGGCATGAGAGAAGTGTCTGATCTGCTACGTCACGTAGACTTTTGTAGCTGGGAAACCAGAGGAAATGGGTCTGTGTCTCAAAGGTTTGTTTTACATCTTGACATGCCTTTCTCTGGCTGTGGTCAATGATTCATCTAGCTTGGGCTTTATTTTCGACTATATTTTGGACTGTTCCTCTCTCCACGTTATGGATTTCCCATTCTTCATTTTCATATGTAAGAGACATTCCTTGATCATTGCTATTTGGTACTTCTCTTTTTCATTATCTTCTTTTTCATATCCTGAATAATTCTATCTATACTCCCTTTTGTGTGCAATGATAATATTCCGCTCTTGATCGCTATTGCACGGTCATATCTCATCCCCCAGACCTCCGATAACAGAGACGACATGTCACCGGGCCCTGTCGTTGTTGATGGAGTTCAAATTTTAATTCCAGCACCTTTAGGAGAGAATGTCAATTTTGCCTCCCCCTCCCAGAGATACAGCCTCGCTATATACATTATTTTTGGGATAGGCCTTTTTATTTCAACAATTTGTATCACGCAGTATGCATATATCAAATTACGCGTAAGACAGAAGGTTGATGCTGAGACAGGTAGGCTAAAGATTATGCTATTTTTAGAGCTAATACTCACATGATTTTGCCAGTACTTCTTACCATCGGATTTACGTGTTCAATCGCCATGCAGGTCATAGCAATTGGTGAGTTATTTCAAGAGATAGGTTGTTAATATGTACTGATCAAGTATAGAGACTTTTGAAACAAAAATAATTAATGTACATGCATGGGAAGTTCCAATAAGTGCTGTTAAACAAGCGTCTTATGTGAGTAATCGTGTTCTAGAGAATATTCATTCTAATGATAATCAGTATTTCACTCTTATAAATATTCTACACTCCCTTATGACTGGATTCTGCAAGGCATCCTTGGCACTGTTTTACTGCCGTCTATTCCCTCAAACGTGGTGGAAGTTGATTACTTGGTCAATGTTTATATTTGTGGTTGGTCTGAACGCAGCAATATTGTGTGCTATCATAATTGGCTTCCAACCGTTTGAAACCACCTGGATTGCGGAAACACACGACCACTTCATCAATCGCCCAGTTTTATTAATTTCCAAATGTGCCTTGGAATTGCTTACCGACTTGATACTATTTATTATGCCAATTCCAATGATTATTGGACTACCACTGAAAGCTAGACAAAAGTTCAGTCTAGTATTATCACTTGGGATAAATTCAATGTAAGTGCGATTTTAAGATCTATGTATGCCTCTTTTTAACGGTATCTTACAATTAGGACTTTTATTACGGCCTCAGTTCGGATATACGCCGTTTTACCAATCTTTTACTCTCTTGATATTACCTGGATATTTTCCAAAGTTGTTTTACTTATGTGAGCTGTTCCCGAAGCTCCATGTCGAATAACTTTAGCTGATCCTCCAATAGGCTTGCTGAATCTCATCTTGCTATCATATGTACAACACTCCCCACCATCCGCAAATTCATCTCGCTCATCATGCCTTCTGCGAGGAACAAAACAGACTCGTCCGATACAAAGACATGGGGTATGCTTAGTAACCACGAAAGTCGCCTTTTAGGGCCCCTCACAAATTGTGCAGGTGGTCAGAGACTAATCAACTCTCACATGAATTTTAACGAGGAATGGGTCCATTCAACATCATTTACTAGTATAAATCAATATGGAAACGACAATGATAGTCTGGTCCCAGGAGAAAGAATTCATATTCAGCAAAACCATGGAGAGATTCTCGCTTATCAAAAGACCTTTTTCCCAAACATCATCCGGGAACCAGGCCGCATACATCAGTCCTATGCGAGACAAATCAGAATGGGGATAAATGGGATGGACTTATCTCAATACTCCCCCAGTGATCAATCAATTAAACAATCAAATAATAACCATAGCTCAAGCGATACTATTGATGACTGTTTATACGAGGCGAAGAAGTCCAAGTATGATATTACAATCGTGCTTGAAAAGAAACTGGATCCACCATTAAACACGAGACCAAATCATCTTGGTCACATTTTGGAGATTAATATTGCTAATGAGAAGCACAAAAGACTTGGCATTTACGGGATGAATATATCAATGGAGGCTTTCCGCAAAAGTGTTGCTAAAGTGGCGGCCCATGAGCGTCGTTCTGGTGAAACGGCTTGGAGCGCTCGAAGCCAAAAAAGGCGAGATAAGCGGAAAAATACTTCTTATGCCAGGAGCTATAACGCATTTGGAGAACCACACCAAAGTCTTTGTAGTAGTGTGTATGGGACTGTCTCCGTCTACGATAAAGACGAAGAGAACGTTCGAAAGAGTTTTGAACTGGGAGATTGGCTTCCAAGCGCACAAACTTGGTTAGATAGTCCATTTCGGGAATCTTTCACTGAGACTGATTTCATCTATTGGTATTTAGCGCCGATAGCTAATAAATAGGATGACAATGATGACGCGACTGGAACGGATTCAAGACTGCCCCAACCCAATTTCCATGATGCAGGAATAGAGGGGTAACTTGTGAAATCGAATTAGACGATACCCTGCCCGCTCAAATAGATTGATAAAATCCTCGAATGATCGTTCAAGACCCGCTAGGAAAGCCGTTGTATGAAGTTGCATCAAACTACTCATTTCCAAAAATCCGGACTGATTCTTTGGCACCATTTCTGATGCAAGATGGTTTGTACTTTTGGAATCAACGAGAAGCCTAGGTTTGACAATTTCATTAATCAAGACACGAGCTTGAGGGTTTAGTCGAAGCTGCGGAGAAAGTGATTTCAAAATATCAACGGCCTGGGAATCTGTGTAATCATGCCTAAGACAATAGAAAAGACGCCATTAGCTACTACACATTTCAACCTTATGAAAACTTCGGGCAATAAGGGATGATGGATAAAGAATAAAGGATTTACTTACAGAACACCTCTCAACCAATAAATATCGGCCTTCGTAGCTTGGGGCGTAAAATAATCGTGCTCGACAATTTCTATTTCTCCTCTTGCCATGGACTTGGGATGAAAGCGTTCCATAGTCTAAGTGGTTAACATTGATCTTTTTTCACAGAGATTATTCAATTAATGCTTGGGCTACCAAACCTACTTGACGTATAACTGGCAAAACAGGAGCGAGGTCTTGACAAATGATATGAGACGCTGGAAGCTTCGACTTGACATGAGCCATAATACCTCCATCGGCACTTCCCATGTCACAAATTCTCGTAGGAGAATCCGATTTGCCCCAGTCGAATTCGTTGACAACGCCGAAGGCCGCGGTTTCTGTCAGCCAAGGTAAGCCTGCCATCAGTTGATTCAGATATGCCTCATTTCCTGGTTGAATAATCCATTCGGTGATGCCCATGGGTACCCCGTAGGCCCTGGAGAATGCGCCCCTGCGAGGATCTATGGTGTGCATATCGTTCTGATCAGTCATCAGAGGCAATAGGCTATCGAATGCTTTTCCCGACACAAGTGCACTAGTGAATATCAGTTAGAACGGCAAGACCAACCGCTTCTGTGAATCATAACTGACTAAGATTCAATCATCTCTGGGCATCCGCTTCCACTCATGAGGGTTAGACTGTGCCGATTGTTGGTAAAGACATTTGGTTCAATCTCTTCAAAAACGTGTCGTGATGTCAAGGTTTGTAATACATTTCCTATCACTTGATCAATATGGCCGTTTCTATCAATTGCGTGTTTTCATAAATGATTTACCTAACTTCGTAGCATCTGTATTGACAGTGGCTGCAATTTCGTCGATACTGGCCTTTCCTCCACAACTTTCAATCGCATCGGCCACGTTGAAATGTGCTGCAATCCCAATAGCAGTCTCCAGAGAAGCTGAGAACGCAAGCTTCAGTATCTGCATGCGACCCGGGGTGAGAATGGAAATTAGTTGGTAGCAATCGGTCACAATCGCTTGCGATAGTTCCCAGGCTTCTTGAGAAATGTGCTTCTCGCCATCAAAAGGGCTGTTCTTGACAGAGTTGCTAATATTTGCAGTATCTTTACCCAAAATCCCAGACAGGTGTTGGCCTTTCTTGCCGATGCTAGTTAAAATTTCTTCAAACAGGGACATCTTAGCTTCAGTTAAGGGCAATGTTTTGTGTGAGTATTTTATCCAACAAGGGTTTATAGCCGTGTCATGAGGAGCCTGAACGTTGTTGGGGTTTTAGAGTAGGAAGGTGTCCATTTATGACTTATATTTCCATCTTTTTTTAAAAAGAGTGTCAATATATAACCCATCCATTTACCCCATTTTATTCCGATATTCTGCCATCAGTTTCCAAACGAATCAACCTCCCCACAATCCCCAAGTGCTGTAGCTACTTCTCGAGAGGGGTCTGTGGAGTCCTTAGAATTGTGGGGACTGAAGAATACCTTGGACCGAAACTAGACCAGTGGGTGGGATTACTTCTTACCTGTCGCCTCCTTTATTTGAATGTGGGGTATGGGGATCTGTATCCGAGGAAGCCGGGTCAGAATCAGATTCCGTGAACCGCCGTAATACCAGGTAAATTTAATTTATTTCACTCATGCTTAGGCTAACCTATTCGGTTTCGAGGTACAGGATATCGGTCAGAGTTACCCTCTTTGCAGCGTCTGAACTTTTCCCTACAATACACGCTACGTTCGCCGATCCTCAAGCGCTTTTTATGATTTAGAAGCAATGTGAATTTCATAGTGGGTAAATTTTCTCATGGTGGATTTATAGCGTATGAGCCACTTGAGGCTTATCTATCAATGACTTCAGACGCTTCCCGGCATCCTACAACAATTCCTGGCGCACCTTGTCCGATACCTCCTTCCACTTTTCATCAACTACTTTTTCAATATCGTTCTCCCACAAGTAGTAATTATTTTGAGATGCCCGGTTAACATCAAATGAGTCTTTCAGGGTCATGCTCTCCTTGTCATGAAAATTATGCCATCTATCACGTTGTTCGATTCCGGTGCTTTGAGCTTTGGCCACATAATCGTGTCGGATGTTGAAAAACGTGTTCAGGGCAACTGGAATGTCCGACTTGTCTGATATCTTTGAGAGACACCTCGCAATGGCAGCACCATCTTCAATAGCCTGACTTGCTCCTTGGATCGAACTAGGTAGAAAAGGGTGAGCTGCGTCTCCCATGATTGCCACCAAGCCAGACTTTGATATCCATTGAGGAAGGCAGGGTCTATAGATTAACTTCCAGTCAATGATATTTTCCATCATCTCCCATAATCTGCGCAATGATGGATCCCACCCATTCATGTGTCCCAAGACATCTTCTTTCTTGCCTGGCTGATTCCAGCCCTCTTCGATATCTGCCTCGTCTTTATGAGTCAAAACGACATTCACGTATTTCCCATGCTGCAACGTGGTCACGATGCAGTGAATGTCTGGAGCGACAAATAGTCGAATATGTTCCCCGTGAGAGAATTTGGAAGTAAGTGGGTCCTTGCCAACCCTGTAAGCATCTGCAAAGCCTCGGAAGATGGCATAACCACTATGAACTGGTGGAATATCGTAGCCGAGAACGGCCTTACGGCCCTGGCTTTTAACACCATCAGCACAGATGACAACATCTGACACGACCTCCGCACCATTTTCTAACACAATGCTGGGCTTGTCGCTGTCATATCTCGAAACTGTGGTTCCCATGTGAATTGGGATACCAAGTTTCTTGCAATGTTCGACAAGAATGAGGTGAAAGTCGCAGCGTCTGCCAATGTATGATATACAGCCATACTTTTCCTTCGCTTCTCCAAGCTGTCTGTCATAGCCAAGAATTTTATCGCTGGAATCGAAATTGTAGATCTCGACCTCTTTGATGTGTGAGTTGACCTCTTCGAGCGCGTCACCAACCCCCCATCTGTTGAAAAGTCTGGCTGAATTAGAGCCGAAGCCGATAGAATCACCAATTGGAAGGAATTCCTTGACTTGATCAAATACTTGGACCTTGAATCCCTCAAGGTGACAGGCAATTGCGCAAGACAATCCTCCCAATCCAGCGCCAACAATAGTGACACTCAAAGGCGAATCTTTGTTGATAGCCATGATGTATAGTGTTCTAATGACTTTGAAGAGTAGGTTGAAGTAAACTTGTGATAAGATCTGTTAATGTTATGGATATCAAGGCTTTTAGACCTACTATGTCGTATATTTATTTACTCGACCCCACCCAGTTCATCTATTACAAGCTCATAACAGTAGTATCACCCCTAGTATATTCATTATCTGGGGAAGGCCTCACTGGAAACCCCTGCTTGTGGGGTAACCCATGGTTCGAATGAATGTATTATGAAGTTAAATGTATGGAGTAGCATATTTTACCAGGTTAATTTGGTAATAGCATCACATTGATTATACGTATAAAACTGTATTATCCTAAAGTGACCTGTCTCAATACTGACCAAATAGGACTGATCACAACATGGAACTACATATGAAACTACGCGTCACTTGGATACTTATACACGCTGTTATGTGACTTTTTGAGCATACCGAAAATAATTCAGTATCAGATTATTCTGCACAGCTTGTGTGAGGTCTGTTGTGTGTACTCGGACCCACTCAATCTTATTAAGTTTAACTTTAGAAGGGTAGTCCCGGGATCTACATCGTCGGGTAACATATCCAAATCGGGGTCCTGTAACCCCTCACTCCCGGGATCGGAGAAATAACATAAGCGGCCGGAGTGCTCTAGGCACCCGGATGTTTCTTAGTCTTAATATTCATGATCAATTAAAGTAACACACTTCATCGATCGATCGAAAAGTGCTCCCCACTGCCACGTAAGTTTGTGGGGAGATCATCCCTGAACTCTAACCCCACATTTCATTTTGCCAGAATTGTGTGCAAAAGAATTAGAGAACATACAGAAAGATGTGCGTATGCAGTGCGATGAATTTACAAATAACACACATGCACACTCATAAAAATACACAGGGGTTTAATGACATATTTTCAGAATAACATTGCAGGCTACCACCTAACAACACCAGAGTTGGAACAATGAAGTGTGGTTACTAGATAAATTTAATGCTATCATATCAAAATAATCTAGAAGTTTCTAGCACAAGGCGCTATACTAAATATATGAAATGGAACATTTTGCTTGGATTTTGCTTGTTTCAAGCCTGGTCAGTTACAGCTTTGGGATTTGCAGTTTCTGGTCTTTCTCTGCATCCACGACTCTGAATCTTTGCGGCCAAATTCCGTTTTTCCCCGGGGATAGAATACCATTGGGGTCAAATTGGTCCTTTCTTGTCAGTGAATCTTCTCAGATAAGAGTATCAAGACTTTTATTACCTTAAGTTGCTCGACAAACCGCCGATGCGCGTTGTTGTTAAAATCGTACATGTCCGCCACACGATCTATGTAACATCATTATGCGTGATCTTCACAGCGGCGAGAATAGAATTTACTTACCCATGTGATTTAAATGCGATCGATACTTAGAATAGCCTCGATGCTTAGCTTCTTTCATGAGTTGGTCAAAAATCTTGTCAATCTGTTCACGGTGCTTGCGATTCGTCTTATCGTAAAGAAACATGTGGATCATGACGAATGATCTTTCGTAAAGTGCGCCACCGACATAAGCGTCAAACCCTCCTGCATTCGTAATAGCCTTGGCAGCCAGATACCAGTCGACGACCTCCTTGCCATTGGCGGGAATAATTGGGGAGAAGTCGCAATGTCCCCCTATTCCATTGACATTATCTGCTGCTCGATAGTTCCACACGCCGATGGTCCAGAGATCTGGGACGCCCGCCATTCCGCCACTTCCCTGGGCGGCAGCAATTGTGGCGGCATCAACGCCTTGGCCATTTTCTCCAACATAGATTTCTCCTTTCAGCCTAGCCTCTGGCGCAAGTCTGTGCACCACAGACTCTGCAGTCGCAAATCGTTCTTTGACCATGTTCTCTGGCCCATAAAACGCAAACCTGCACATCCAGTAGCCGATCTGGAGCTTCTTTTGTACCTGACTGACGACTTCTGGAGGCATTGGGCCATCCCCGGTGTAGTAATCCTTCCGCGGGCCAGTTGAGCTAGACCACGCCACAATATTTCGGATGATGGGTGAATTTTGCAGGACATCTTGTCTTTTAAGCTCATTCAAGGCATCAATCATGTCTCCGAGATCCTCATCCTTGTCCACTTCCATGGAACAGGACATGAATGCTTGCGGCTGTGGCGTCATCCAGAGGCCCATCTTAGTGACTACACCCAGATTGCTTTGTAAGAATAGCCCATCAAGCGATGGGCCGAAACTCGACTTGGACAAATGAGCGGCTGCACCGTTGGAAATGGCAAATTGCCCAGTTCGGATGATTTCGCCATCCGCAAGCACCACCTCCATGCCACAAATTTGATGATGATGGTCGCCCGTCCGAGTATATCCAAATCCGCGATCTAAAGCCTGTTCTCTACTTTCAGCAGTAACACTCACTTGCGACAAATAATACTCACATTACCCATCACACTCCCCCACCCCAACGAGGGCGCACTGGGCCAGACCTTCAACTGGTTTTTTCTACAGTGCTCATAGAGGTCAAAAAATGTGACCCCGGGCTCTACAACACAATAAGCGAATTCGTCATTAACCTCGATGATACGATTCATTTTTCGCAAGTCGAGGACCACCGACCCAGACACACGAGGAGCTGGGCCGCCGTACCTGCGGGCATTTTAGGTTAGCCGGTTTCGATGAGAACAGCAGTACCTTCGTTAATCTAACCCGAGATTCTTGCCGCGGGATATAGTCCATAGTGGGATTTTGTATTTATTTGCGATCTTGAAAATCTCTTGAATATCTTGAACAGATTGGGGGCTATGTGTCCTGTGTTAGGATCGATTCTGTTTACGGAAGGGTACGTATAACCTTACCAGATAGAGGCGCTGGGAACGCGTCGCTGGTCTGTGTCTTCCCACAGTTCGAAGGGGTCAACGTAATCACCCAGGCATTCGCCCGTTAAAACATTATCAGCACCAATTACATCTTTAAAGCCCCGCAATGCTGCGTCAAAGTCCTGTTGAGTGACATTTGGGGGTAAGCAGCGTTCGATAGGAAACTCCGTTGATCCACGGAACAATGCAGTGTGCTTGGACTGGATGGCGGGATCTGCGTAGAAGGTGTTGGCCTTTGAGTTAGACATAATGGCAATCACTCGCAGAGGTCAACGTGTAATTCTAAGAGCAGGGTGGCATCGAATATGACATCTGAGTAATAG
This sequence comes from Calonectria ilicicola, assembly GCA_020809705.1. Lineage (NCBI taxonomy): Eukaryota > Fungi > Ascomycota > Sordariomycetes > Hypocreales > Nectriaceae > Calonectria > Calonectria ilicicola. The sequence goes on along the minus strand of CP085834.1, from coordinate 582,644 downwards.
AACAAAAAAACGGACTGACAATGCAATTATTATATGAAGCTAGTCTAGTCCGTCGACTACCAGGATGGCTCGTATTCTTGTCGTTAGTCCATTTCCCCACCTGTGCTAGTGCAGGAATTGAAGATTTACAAAACCAGAGCGCCTTGATCGTGTGGGGATACGACCGTGTGGGGAAATGGTCCGCTGCCTACTAATCTAACATTATCATTTGGTGGCGTTTATCATTTCTCTTCAGTTCTTGGAATGGAATTCTCATGCTCCAAGCGTTTATCTTATCATCTCTATAAGGTCTATTCAAATTTTAGAGATGGGATTGATGTTGATTTGCATTGGGTGCACTGTCATCCTGAACAACGTGTTTCCAAATACGCGCCACCGTATGTGATGAGTCCTTTGGAATTCTTTGGAACCCATTTTCTCTATCAACATATGCCAATCCAAATCGAGGCGTATATCCGTTATTCCACTCAAGATTACTTTTGAATCCAGTTAGAATTAAATAATTCAAGATAGGTATTGCAAACTTACTCAAGCAAGCTCCAGCAGTGATATCCACTCATCCAAACGCCATGCGTTTTCACAGCTTCGCACATCGCACCGATGTACAGATCGTAAAACTCTTGGCGATATTTATCATCAATGATTTCTTTCAAAGGCATGGTGGCCTCGTGCTCAACAGCATAGCCGTTCTCATATACGATGACGGGCATGTTGAGTTCTTTGGCATACTTTTCCCAACAGTGCACAAGAAGGTTTCGAAAGCCCCAAGGAACTGGATCACGTTAATTCCTAGGCTTGATCAAGTGTAGAGTGAAATATTACCTGTGTGGGGATGTCCATTTTCTCCGCGTCTTCCAATTAAAACTCCATCTCGGTAGAGTGTTTTTTCAATGTCGTCCAGTTCTCTGAAGTGGGTTGCTGAGCCAGGAGCGAGTTGCTTTCCAGTTGTGTACATGGTACCATAGTGGTTAATCGAAAAGCTATAGAACATAAGCATGTCGCAATCACATAAAGATGGACTTGCTTACAAATCTGCAGACCCTTTCAACATTGCTAGCTCAGTGTGCGTAAAGTGTGGGAATTTGTCGCCGTAGTGGTCCCAGGCTTTTGTTTCCACTCCCTTGACTATAACCTTTCAGCATTTTAAATAAAGATGCGGAAATAGGGTAACCTACAAATAGGTAGCGCAAACCAACCAAGAGATCTCTCTTCTGAAATTTGGGCGGCCTCAATAGCGTCGGGGGATTGATCAACCGGTTCGGCCCAATCATAGTTCTATTGTATTTCGTTAGCCTTCAGGGTACGCGCAGGCAGCTTCTTTTTAATCTTACTAGGGCCATTCCGATCTTCCCTCCTTGGGTAGCCTGAAATTCTTCTCGATAGAGTTGAACAGCGTGTCCGTGGACAAGTATAGTATTGTGGCCTACCCTACACTCAATATCAGTCACCTAGCTACTCGCCACAAAATCACACAGCATGCAGACTTACCTAAAGAAGTCGGCTTGAGTATAATCTTTCACAAGACCTTCACTGCCAAGTGAAGCAAAAATCCAAGGCTAACGTTATGGTCAGTCTCTAAAAGTGCACCGAGTATGCGGAGCAGTATCGTCTTTCCTCATTAATGGTGAGCCATCGTTTTACCCGATCACCAAACCTCTCAAAGCAGACTTTGGAATAGGCGACAAAATCGTCAATCAACTCCTTCGCATCCGTGGCAGCAAACCCCCGGTATTTTTCATCCAGCACTAGTGGGGTATCGTAATGATGTAGGGTGATGGTAGGTTCAATCCCCGCAGCAAGTAAACCATCAATCTGTGAGAATCAGCTTACGTCGGTCGGAAGTCGTGACATTGTGAGCTGACCAAATTGTTGTAGTACTCCACGCCCGCTTCATTGACCGGAGAACTCTTTGAACCTTTGCGATGATAAGAAGAGTCAATGGCCTAATTCTACCCTATGGGCTTTGCAGTGTCCGTTACGCTATTGAAAACTTACCCTGAGGCTTGATTCGAGGCCACGAAACAGAAAACCGATAAGATTTTGCACCAAACTGCTTCAGAAGTTTTACGTCTTCCTGCCATAGATCATAGGAGCGACACGCATCGTCGCCCTTATCGGGATAATCTTTCAGCATCTCATCCCAATTACAGCGCCCGCGACCTCCCTTGGACGTGGCTCCCTCTACCTGGTACGCCGCGGACCTGGCAAAAATCGTTAGAAGTGGCCATAAAGAATTATTTTCAAGTTCAATGCACTAACGCATAGCCGTGCAAAAAGTCTGCTGGCAGAATTCCAGCATATTCGGGGTTTGATGTGAGGGGCTGGTGAGTGGTCATGTTGCCAGGGTCTCGTAACGATACAAGGACTGTGTGAGGTTGTAACCAGACAAACAAACCAATGGCCTTTATCATTATTATACCGAGAACTCCTCGGTTACATGCTTATCGCGCATTCCAAAAAATTCAATTGTTGGGATATCTGATGGCCCAGACCAAAAAGTCGCCCGTGACATGGCCGACGGGCGGGAAACTCGGCCGTGACTCGGCCGATGTAGACACTTTTAACCATTTTCACTGGTCATAGCTCTCAATTTCCCCGCCCACCAGCGCGTCTGATAAGATAGAGAGACATGATAAGAACTGACTATGGCACGCGACTGGAGGATATATATGTTCGCACTGCATCTCTCAGGTCAGCCTATTATTCATGGAATTCTCCACCTTGTAATTGACATTCTACTGTTTGGCTACTTTACTTGGTCTTGATGGCGCTCTCCACGAGCGACTTGGCTGGCCCGGACGCTGCCCCACAGCCCTCATCATGGCAGCACGACAAGGGTCTTCGAAGGCTGTTTTTCTGGCAAGCATGGATTCTGGTCTCCCAGATGACTGTCGGCTATGACGAGGTTATTGTAGGGAACTTTCAAGCCATGGATCCATGGCAGAATGGTATGAGATCACGCACAGCCTCAATCTACCTGTTGGAACAATGGTTGGCTGACTTGACTTAGCGATGGGAAACCCTTCTTCGGAAATACTTGGTCTCATCACTGCCATTGTTTTTGTTGGTGGCTTTGTAGGTGCCTTTTTCGCAGCTCCTCTGGCAGACAAATTTGGGCGACGCATCACTATTCAGATCGGATCACTTCTTGGCGTAATCGGCTCAATCCTCCAATCAGCCGCTCCGACCCGAGGCGTTTTTATTGGTGGCCGCTTTATCCTGGGCTTCGGCATCAGCTTTACAACTTGCGCCGGACCAAGCTTGCTGAATGAGCTGAGCCATCCTCGATACAGAGGAAAGATTGCATCAATGGTGAGCATTCTCATTTCTCATCTTAGCGAGAACCATGCACTAATCACCCGTAAAGTTCAATGCCCTTTGGTATCTAGGGTCAATTATTGCCTCCTGGCTATCATTTGGCACCGGCCACCTTCAAACCAATTGGTCTTGGAGGATCCCATCAATCGTGCAGGCTTGCTTTCCAGCGTTGGTCCTGGTCGCTGTATTCTTTATGCCCGAGTCCCCTCGCTGGTTGTGCTCAAAGGGCAGATATGAAGAGGCCAGGAAGATAATCACAACATACCATGCGAATGGCGACGATCAATCCGAAGTTGTCCACATCGAAATGAAAGAGATTGCTCAAGCTCTCATCCTGGAAAACGAGACGCAAATCGCAGCGTGGAAAAACATATTGGCTATAAAGGCGAACCGCAAACGCCTCTTCATTGTCGTTTCAGTGGCCATCCTGACACTGTGGAACGGACAGGGAGTAATCTCGTACTACTTTTCGCCCATCCTAGACAGCATTGGAATCACAAGCACAAGTCAACAAACTGGTATCAATGGTGGCATGTCAATCTGGAACCTGATCTGCTCTATCACAGGTGCTGTCCTAGCTGACAAGGTTGGGCGAAGACCACTGTGGCTAGCCAGTTTTATTGGTATGATTTGCGCCAACATACCTCTCACCATCTCAAGCGCCATGTACGCCCAGAAAGGCTCTCAAGCTGCGGCATACACGACAGTAGTATTTCTATTTCTTTACAATGCTGCGTTCAATATTGCCTGCAACCCACTGCTTTACTGCTATACCCCAGAGATTTTGCCATTCAGTATTCGAAACCGCGGCCTTGCTCTGCAAATCGTGGTCAGCCAGGCTGCTCTTACGGTAAATCAATACGTAAACCCCATCGCCTTGGATAAGATTGGGTACTATTACTTTATTTTCTATCTCGGAGTTCTCCTAGTCGGTCTTGCGGTGATCTATTTTGCCTTCCCAGAGACCAAAGGCTACACACTGGAGGAGCTTGGGGCGCTGTTTGACGATCAATTGCAGATATCGGACATGAAAGGCGATGTTCATGTTGTTGATGGGAAGGAAATCGGGAGTTCAAATGCACAGTCAGGCCAGATTAAGAAGGAACTCGAAGCGTAGTACAATCCTTGATGACCATGGATTTTAATTTCGAACCAGCGGCAAAATGTCTTGATAGTTTATTTAGAGTCTTGATGCGCGCACACATGTATTTTGCTAGGTGCACACATCAAACGATTCAGCTGGGGCTTTTCCGGAAAATCCTAAGACATCCAAAGAAAATACTAAAAGCTTAATTTATTTTATAATAAATAAGTTTAGAAATATATCTAAAATTATTTATTTTATTCTTACTTCTTTATTTTGATATTAAATACAGGTACTTCATGTGTGTGTACCTAGTAAAATGTATGTGTGCGCGCAGCAGGACTCTTTATTTACTATATCTCCTGAACGAGAATTCATAAATCCCTGGTTTACTTCATCGATCACCTCAAAAACAAGAATTTTACATCTTGCGCCCGTTCGTGTGAATGAGATTCTCGATTATCTCGATAGACCGCTCAGCAATAATGTTGTACGGCTTTATCCTTTGCAATAGTTCCAATCCTTGCTTTATCTCGTCGTCGAAATCTGTATCGCTATTACTCGACTCGATTATGAGGTGAATGACCGCAGCATGCAAATTGACCACGCCAGCCCTAAAATCACAATTAGACTGACCCACACACGAATATCTATGAGTTCACAAAATATTTACATACCACAATCGCATTTTTGAAGGATCAACAGCATTCTCCTTGGTGGTATTGATCATACCTTGCGCAGAGGAGATGCAGATTGCCCTTGTTCTAGTGCCGCTGATTGATCCATCAAGCCAATGGGTTTGGAGCAGTCTTCCGATGCACATGCGATAGTAAAGCAACGCCATCGATATGCTTTTTCGTTGCCAAGCAATCCAAGGGAAACGAACGTCTCTATTCAGAGAAGCTTGCGAGGGCTTCTCGTCCGGCTGCAAATGAGAAGGTAGATTCGATATTAATAACGCCAATTGTTCGTCTGCTTCAAACACAAACCCGGCCATTTCACTGACGCGCCATCGAGGAATTCGAAGCAAAAATCTAACCCGGTAGTAGATTTTTGCCAGCTTGATCATGGCAATGTGGTATTGAATAGGTCGTGCAATGCTTTTGGAAAGTCTAGATTTCCCACCCAAAGCGCCAATATTGCAAAGCTCGGTGTCGTTAATTTCATCGGGAAGCGCACAGTCGAAATCATTTTCATTGAGAAAAGGATGCCTGTACGGTACAGGCAGCCACTCACAGATGACTAGGGTCCACCACAGCCGTCGCCGCTTTTGCTGGTCAACATATGCTTCATTAATGTGCGCACCGTCCATCCCAAGACGGAGATCCTGAGCTTGTCGTAGTGCCAGAGACCATAGAGCTCTATGGCGCTTGGAGTCACCAACAGTTGGGAAGACCAACCCAAGGATTGAAATAGCCTGAATGGTTCGGATATCCAAATTTTGAACAAAATCTGCTCTGTCCAGAAAATATAATGCTGTGTCGTACCAATTCCTAAGCAGACTAGATCGAGTAACCACAGGGAGATCAAACTCTTCCAGTTCATTGTCTCCAATGAAAAGCAGCTCGGAGGCTAGAACACTAAAGTAAACGGCTAGCCAGAGTGGAGGTGCTTGTTCTAGCAATTCGGTGCTTGAATACTTTCCCCACAAGCTATCATGCTCACTCTTAAACTCTTCGCTCAGAAGACTGAAGTGGTGCCAGAATGTCCACTCAAATGCGTGCAATATTAGCATATCGCTACTCCGCTTTGATGGCACCACAATATCAGAGAGAGTAGTCACACTGCGGGGAGTAGATGATTTATCAACATCCGAAAATAACTGTGTCTCGAACCCATCGCTCGCGAACTGGTCCTTTGATGATAGCTCCTGCTCTTGCTCTGGATCTTGGGCATTGTTTTGGTGAGTCGCTAGAATAGCTCGGAGCCGGTTATTTTCCTGTCTTAAATCCTCCCAGCTAAGATTTGGCGAGCTGGATGTAACACCATGTATTTGACCTTGGACACGGACAACCTCGCGACGGCAGTCTGAAGCGGTTCCTCGCGCTACACACCGACTGCAAGGAATGGACTTGTCACATTTCACTTTGGCTTTGTAGCAGGCAGCGCAGGCTTTTGGTGCGCGTTGCGTTGAGCGGATCGAGGAAGCGGCACCTATGGGATGCATGCTTATCTAAATGCAGATGCAAACGGAAGACGTTAATGCAAGAAGAATGCGGGAAGAAAATCCTCATGACGACAACTTGTGTTTGCTCTTTACAGTTTAGCCTTGGACGTTGGCTATGCACGTGACTTAGTATCTAAAAATATATATTCAATTATTTAAGCAATTTGATCGAGTTATAGAAAACAATTATCAATTTATTCAAACAGAGTCCAATTGATTAATTTTCCCAATAAACATAATAATCAATTTCATAATCATTGCCATGACCGCATTTCCCTTGAAGTATTTGCATACCTATATCTTTCGTTATGACCATCTAAAAGAGTTACAGTGCTTGCAATCACATTCTCTGTTAGTTTTCACTACCTTGTGACCTGCAGGTAGAATTTTATTTTGTTAAATTTTGCTGTGGGGATTCATGATGATGCTGACATATACAGGTATCTCAAAATGACTGTAATTAAAATTCTGTGAGAATGTCCCAGCCACTTTGACATGATACGTCAATATGAATATAAGGTGGTGGCCGCGGAATATGTTTAATTCGTATACGGCTGACCACGATGGGTTAACAAATTCAACCTTGGTTAGCAGAACTCGTGCATTGCTGCCTTGATCCCACAAGTACCTTCATATCTATTTGAGTCAAAAAGGGGCCCCGTATCCCTAGCAGATGATCATGCTTGGGACAGTAGGGTTGAGTCGTGCGTCTGAAGCAGGAGGTGCTGGGAAATAAGACCCTGAGTTTATGGTTAATCATGTGGAAAGTAGATAGGCGACAGTGTTGCTCGCCACAGACACTACGCTTTATATTATTGGCCCAAAGTCTTGAACTGATGGTTGCAAGATTCATGGTATGCAAGGAATGTTCCATACATCTCTTGACATAATCCATAATCAACCAAGAACAAGCCGTCTTTTCGATCGTCAATGGGCAGTCACATGTTGAATCGATACAGTTTACCAGCATTGCCTCTCCTAAGTGGAAGGCTAGGAAGATAGACCGCCATGCAACCTTGAGCAGAACGATAACATCGAGGTTTTCATCCCGCACAACCTCCCACACGATATCAGTGTCAGCGCACAGCCTTGCTAGTGACATCTCCGTCGCTCTGCTGGAAATATATCACGCCAAAGATGAGATGGACGAGCGAATTCATGAAAAATGACTTGTACTGTTCAACGCGTTGGATTAGTGTTTCTAATCGCTCTTTTTTCGCTTCACCCGCCACGATGACCGTGACAGGATTTGCCCTAGCTAGCTTGTCCACGATAGTGGAAATTTCTTGCAGAGTGCCCTTGCTGTCCTGCAGCATTTTTTTCATGATTTCTGGATCTGCCTGGAAGGTAGTCTGTGACTCAAGATAATTTTTGACACTCAGCAAAACGCCCGAGAATGCCGCTGTCTCATTTACCAGTGCTTCCAACTCGCCGGTATTTCTGCTCATTGGGTGGCTCAACTTGTAACCGGCTGAGACAATCTGAGCGGCAAGAGCCACCAGATCAAGAATCCCTGTAGCAAGTGGCAAAGGATCCATCGGATTCACTTCGTGAGATTGAGAGAGTGTAGCATGCAAATGAGTGAGTGTTTCGGTGTTGGAGAGAAGGAATAGGGCCTTGGTAGCAGAGCTTGAATGAAATGTGTGTAATCGTAACTGTGGCGAAGCACCCCTATCACGGAGCCTAGGCCGTTGTCTAAGCTGCCCACCAGTCGATCTTAATCACCAGGCCGATTTGAGTTGACGCAAGACACGTAGCGAAGCAGGCTAATTAGAAAGGGACTAGTCGAGAGAATCAGATCCACCAACCGAAACCACCTACCAGCGCCACATTTTCCGGCGCAGTCTTTCGAAGTGTTGACTGTATTGCCATCTGTGAAGAGATGCCTGGGCTATCATGGGAATGGTTTCCCTAGAAACGAGAACCTGGTACTGTTTTCGACAGATGAAAGGCCTGCTCCAAAGGCAGATTTGCAGGGCCATCTTCGTCACAAATGTCTAAGGGTAGCTAACCCTAATAATATTAAGGCTATCAAGTCAGATTATTACGAAATAATATTTTGAAAGTAAAATGACGCAAACAATTGATGAGGAATTGGAATATTAATGCACTGGTTTATTTAATACTTTATTTCTAATGTAGGATTCATCTTACCTAGGTATTTACTCTATATGTATATATTGTTAATTCTCATATTATGAAGACTCCTATCACAGTTAGAGCTGAAATTATCGCGAATTTGAACCCTCAAACGACAAATACGTCCAGGTCATTGAACCTTTTGGGATGATGGGCCCCATCAGGGCGCGATTCAGCCCGCCACCATCCTCAGTCTATTAATTTGGATTTTTTTTTCATCGATTAGGGCGGTAATTTCTTAACTGCAGAAAGTCTAAATGGGTTTCCGGGCATGCATCAGCGTCACTTTTTGCTAAATACCATAAGCACTCGACGGCACGGCTACGGTTCCTGAAGAACAACAGCCAGCCACCACTATGAGCCGCTGGAATCGACCCTTGCAGGGGTCCTATGTCGAGTAGGGAGTTGCCCCTGCAGAATCTAGCGCTGACGGGCTAAGAGGTTGGCTTTCCAATGGGCACAGCCTCACAGGCCACGGGGCTAGCTTCTCAAGTGCTGCATATGCACTGTGATTTACAGATTCCAGATCCATTCGCTCAGACTTGGGGAGACCTAAGCATCGATGTCGCTGGCTTTCTTTGCTTCTGTTGACTGTGGCTAATGGAGTAGCAGACACTCTTGCCACATGGAGAGAGATTTTGAGCCGACCTACCTCCTTGGTCTGTGATGGTTTTGGAGGAGTTTTATAGAGGCTAACATTGCAGCGCAACACCGAGTCACGCTTATCTCTCTGGGGATCGCATCACTGTAGTGAACGAAGGGTGGGTTCTAGGGACCTGATCAGTCGCCCCCACGTTTGAGCTGAGGCCATACCAGATGCGGATATGGGGTTCAGGTCAGGCCAGACCAGGGGTCAGCTCAACTACGTACTCTACCACACGGGCCTCTTTCATTGACAGGACTAGGAAATTGACCCAGAAAATGGCGGTTCCTTCTTTGAGACAGTCCCCAGTGGCTATCACATTCCAAAAAAACTCAATAGCAAAAGTTCTAGAGAAGCTAAAGCAATTTCCCTTGAATGATAATTACTTACTCGTCAAGTTTGGTGTATCCCATCCAATTGGACTTCTGTTACATATTGCCGGATTTAGCGCTTCAAAGTAAACTCGGCCGTATGCAAACTAGTCACATCTTTCAGCTGTGGCCCTGTCAGCCACAGCGTCTAACGATGTGATCAAGGGCAGCCAGGTGCTGGATTCGGACGGGTGCCCCATACGTGGAGATGGGATGCTGAGAGCTAATGATGAACTATCGACAAACTATTGATCGCAAGTGCCCAAAAAGGTCGCACAACTGATCTTCCGGCGACGGCCCGACCCTTTTCGGCGGCTTGCAACCCTCACCTGTGGAGATGCTTCATCAACTCGTCTACAAACTTGTGATGAGCTAACGACAAACTATCGTGAACTATCGATCAGCTCCCATCTACAGAGACGGCAAAGCGGACTTCCCGAGCCTTGTTGCCTTCCGACGCAAAATGAAAGTTTGTTACTAGATCAAATCTAGAAATGATGCCAGCCTTGAAACTTAATACGTGCACGAGACTTGGCGATCCAAGCTATAAAAGGCCCATGACCAATGCATCACTTGCACATCACATCCTCACAGACAAAAGAAAACGAACGTACAATCGATTAAGCTGGCATCATGGGTGACACAATCAGTAAGTTGCTGGACAATTCAGATGAGAAGGAGGCCAAGGCCAAGGAGCAGCTGGATATCCTCATGAAGCTAGCAGATGCTCGATTGGATACATTTGAGCAAGAGCTCATGACCATGTTTCTTGATAAAGACAGTGCTGCAAAGCGAAGTGTGCCGGGGAAAAGAGCCTTACGTTTTGAGCGGTCTGTGAGAGTTGACTGTGGATCAGCGGTATGTTGACGCATTGTTCAAGCCAGTCATGGTGCATTCTAATCTCTGTTATAGGGTTCACCAGGTGTCGATCAAGCTGTCGATGCCTTTTTCGGCATTGGTGAAGAGGGAGCAAACGTTAAGAAAGGCGTACTTGATGGCTTCAAAAGTGTTTTCAAGACAGGTCTCAAGCAAATCCTGGGCGACACCTCTGCCGGTGAGAGCTACGACAAAAAGTTTTTTGTGTGTATCAAGCAGTAAGTCGCCTGCGCCAATATTAAAAGATCGAATACTGATCAAAATCATTCAGCAATGCCATTATCAGAGTAGACGTCTTCACCTACAGATACAACTTCTCAAACGAAGGCGTCATCTCAACACACAAGAACGTGTTTGCCTACATCCTTTGCACCTCGGTTGTCGACCACAATGACCTCACGGTCGATGAAATTGTTTATCTTGCCTCCGAGTTTGCCGGAGATGGACGGGACCAGTACGAGCAGTACTTGAATGGCCTGATTGAGGTTTGGAAGAACCTTAGAGCGCAAGGCATGGCTATCCAAGCAGAATTAAACGATATTCCTAAGTCGAAGGCCGTTGGAATTGCGGCCGGATAATAGTTCTAGGCTTCGTGGGAATTGTTGTATCGCGCATTCATCCTCCTTTTGTATTCGCAGCAAGGTCAAAATTGTGACATATTTATTAAGCCGCAGATGTGGATCAACAGATCGACTTCTAGTCATGCTCGGGAAGTTTTTGCATTTGTAAACGTCAGTTTTACAGGTCTTAGTGTTTACTAGATTAGGCATATTTCCCCAGAGACTCATATCGGTGCCTGTTCAAGTAGAGAATATATCAAGTGGTCATTCTAACACTTATATTTCATGCCATTAATTAGTTGATGTGAGTCTACACAAATAATGGGCGCTAGTGCCAACGAGACCTTCATTTGTTCTTGCACGCAGAAGAAGCGGCCTAGTTGTCGACTTGAATCTGTACGTCATTTATATCAACGGAACCTTTCAAAGTTTCAAAAGCCGAAATATAGTCTCTTCCATATTTATTCCTATGGTCGAGCTTGTTTATCCTTCATAGTTACGAATTAATATACTAGAAACTAATCGGAAGTATATCGGGTCGGCACTGCTAACCTTCCAGCAACTTAGCGGCGCAACAATCACGCCATCTACGCGCAAATAGTGAGAATGATCTCGGCGCCGTAGCAATTATCCAAGAGCTCGAAGTGAACGGACAACAAACAGTCCCAATCTCAGCTCTGGTCTAGTCTTGTTTTACTTTTGTTTGTTATGCATGCCACACGGACACAAAAAGCACTGCAATTATAATCAATCAATAGCATTACACTACCCTACATCCAACCCCACTACGAGCCTTGTGATCACGTTGCAACTTTGGCGTGGTGGGAGAAGTCTTGATAGATCAGGGGACTGCTAAGGTCAAGGGAGCGACTAGTCGGCGTAGAAAACATTTGCACACATTGGGTCTGTAAAGCAACAAGGTTGAAAATCGGCCGTGTCTCTAAATGAATTCCCAAGCGTGCATTGTGTTAATAGGCGAATAACGCAGACAATTCGAACGCGTGACTAAAAGATTATACTACTGTGGGCGACTGGTGATGTGTTTTTTTTTTCAACGCGTTTAAACATTAAGACTGTCATTCACGCCAACACGCAGTTGAGATCTGGGTGACGACCGTGTACCTTACTATGCCAGCTTCCCGAAATATCTGGACATTCTGTAGCGAGATTCCTTGACTTAACATGACAGAGGAGATTCTTAGCATGCATGAAAGTCCGCTTAAATGGATCTGAGATAATATCGGCATTCGACTGAGTCGCAGGTTGGTGCCATCATGGTACTAGGGAGTTAATTTTGTGAGGGGAGCCGATTTGATTGACTACTACTTCATGATAACCAGTAAATTTACAACTTCTCCTACGTTCTAGTTGCAAGCTGGTGATGTTCAAAGGATGATTATTGTTTGAGACTCGACCTCTCCTGAATCAGAACAGAGACTCCCTCAGAAGAAACTCGCACTGGCCGATGTTAGCTACGATTGCTCAAGCTGATTTTTAGGATTCATACATTGCTGCCCAATATCATGCCCTTCAGCATTAAAAATCGAGGCTTTTGCTAAGGTTTTCAGTCGTCGCGAGAGGAAGGCGGTCGCGCAGAGAGCAAGTATCATAGATTCCTCCCCCTCCCGCAGCCAGAACTCCAGAATAGCTAGGACATTGAGAATGGATTGCCAATTTTCCTGTGGATCTGTTTGTAAATGCATTTTAACAATAGGAAAAAGATCCGGATATTCACTACGTCGAGCATGAGAAAAGCATCTCAACAGGATAATGGCATGAGCCACGTATCAACCTACCGGGAGCTCACGTGAGCCAATGCCTGAAGTTGAGAGAGACTTGGACCAGCTTCGTTGCTACTGATGGCTGTGTAAGCTGGTTAGTGGAAGTTGTTCCAACCGTTTGGGACGGATGTACTGACCTTTATCAAGTAATGATTCCATCTCTGTGAGCTCCCCTGTCATTTCTCGTAAGCCTCTGTCAATTTTAGCTCTGTTGAACCAAAGCGCGGATGTTGATGCAGATGAGTGTTGCGCGAGACAAGACTTTTTCCGCTGCGCATCATCTACTGCGGAACAGCCATGTGTTATCTGAATATAGTGAGAATTGTGTGCTCGTTCTGGATGTATCTTTTCCTACTCAGTTGGCTTCGTGTTGTATTCCCTGAAGATATGGCCAGAGCACATACCTTTATGTCTTCCAGTCCTTTCTCCGCATTGCCGAGGTTTCCGTAGTCGGCGTTGCTCATTTTGTATTTGTGACCTATATATCTCTGCCACGGTGCAAACTAGTATTCGAAACAATGATGGATACTCAAACTCCCGTGGGCAAAGATTTAATAGTCCTTGGCAAATTGGCTAGTCGATAACTAAGGCTCCCAATTGTTGGAAGGGTGTGCGGGCTAAAAAACATGTTGTATTGGGAAAAAGAGGCTAGGCTCCTTTCGGCGCTTGCACAGTGCGGACTGTGTGACAAATTCTTCGACTGGATGGCGAAGCTGGACAAAGTCGAACTAGATCTGAGGTGGGCCTTTGCGTCTATTGGACGGTTAAACTTATTTTAGCCACTTTTGATCTCTGGTTATGGTTCACAAAACCCGAATGCCAATGGCGAAAATATGACGAGCGGCGATGATTATGGTGACATTGTAGATTTCAATATGGTCGGGTCTGGTTATCAAGTCGATCAATTTTCAATGCTCCTAACCGCCATGCACTCTTGGCTGCTTCTTAATTCAGAGACGAAGCATGTCTTTGAACGATTATTGAAGCTATCGCCAACGTAAACTTGGCAGACGATAAAGGGAGAATACCGCTTTTGCACGCCGCTTTCCATGGTCAGAGTGGAGTCATTCGGATACAACTAAACTCAGGAAACTCAGAGGCCAATTTTAACTCTACAATGAGGACGAAGATACAGCACTTTCAATTGCTTATACCAGGTGCCATGAGGAAATTGTGCCATTACTACGTAAGGGCAAGGCTCCTTCAAATCCAAATAGGATAGGTCCTAATTTTACACCAAAAAGAGGAGGGGGGAGAGGAACAAACACATTCTCAAAACGAAAAGAATATTAGAATTGAATGGGTTTACAACAGGTCATCAATACAAAACGTTTGCCAGAAGTTTAAATGCTGACAGACCATGACAATGCACATCTAGATTTAGTATAGAAATGATGGTCATTGCAAAAGACACATTCCCATCATACAGAGTGGCTCATCCAGCCAAGACCAGCTATCCTAAGCGCATTCATCGCAGTACTCATATTGCCTCACTTACTGCTTCAAAGAGAATTACAGCCTTGGTAAAAAAACGTCGGCTTGTTTGTACTGAAGTGCGACAACAAAACTTCATCAAGCATCTGAACATCATTACGTCAATTCCAGGCATACAGCTTATAAAACTACAGAATAATATGCATAAAACAAGCACAAGAAATCATTGTTCTTCATAAAACTAAGAATATCTATAGCCTGTCAAGAAATACTAATTTGGTCTTTTTTTTCCCAACTTTCTTTTGTTTTTATTTGAAAATCCAATCCTTCCTATGAAATGCACTCCGACCACAAAAGTCATCATATTGAACGACTAGCCATGTTCTGCCGTGCTCCAGCCCTGGGCGGCCTCGAACACGTTGATCAATGTACCAATGCGCAATGTCTCACTTTCACTCCTTTCACCGTTATTTCCCCTTTGTCCTGCCCCTTGTAATTTTTTGGTGGTTTTTCTTTTCCCGTTACTTTTTTCTAATCTTAACTCCACCGACTATTCCGCTCCGACCAACCACATCGATTCGCATCCACCATCGACACGGCACAAGCGCCTCGTTTCTCCTTGCCACTAACTCGTTCCAGGCAAACGCAACTTGTTTTGCCCACCCAACCTCCAGCATGTTGGTCGCAGCTAATCTATGATTTCACGGTATAAAGAACAGGCGTTAGGGGGGAAATTTTTGCGTAAAACGCCATGCCAAATTATTTTGTTCAACCTCAATACTCACTTTTAATAGATAATACTCTTCTTTCTCTCACACATCCCCATCCCGATTCATATATTTTTGATGTCTCGGGTGCCAAATCTGGTACTCATTAAACAAGACATCATCGGCTACGTCATTTAACAGGTTTCCACTATAAACCTTGCAAAATTATATCCCCTTTTCCGGCATCATGCAAACACTCATTCCAGTCAGAACCAATCAAAGCAAAATGCTTAAGACGAGGAAATCATCAAGCACTTTACAAGTGATTGATTTCCAGGGTGTTCGGCCTGTAACGCCCCAGCGCCCTCGGCAAGTGTCGAAACGCGACCGCAAGGCAGAGGAAGCGCTTGCCCGGCAGCAAAGAGAAAAGGAGCACAGGGAAAGGCAGCGAGCTCAGCTTCAAGAACAGTTTGGATGGTTCCGTAAGCTTGTAAAGGAGTTTGAGTCCAAACTCTCTTCCGAGACCGCTCCAGCCACGAGGCCGATCACAAAGAATCCTGATATGGTAGTTGTCGCTCGACTCCGACCTCTCTTGGCTCAGCAGGATGAGCTAGACCAGCCTCATGGCGTGGTTGCGCGCCCTGATGCTCCAGGAATCATTGATGCGCATTTACTCCGCCGTTCAGCACTCGACAAGCCGCCTACTCTGCAGGTAAGTCTTCTCGTTTTCTCATCAAGGTTCATCTAATTACTACACGAAAACATACTAATCCTCTTACAGTCCTCCAGCTTCACGCTGGATCACATATATCCTCCTGAAGCATCCACACAGTCCGTTTATAACGATGTGGTCAAGCCGCTTCTTTCATCTGCCTGGAACGGCGGCTTTGGAACTCTCTTTGCTCACGGCCAGACCGGTTCAGGAAAGACTCACACGATAAGCAACTTACAGCGTTATTTGAGCAAGGATATTTTTTTCCGCCATCATCGAGGCACTCATGATGTTTACTTGACAGTCATTGAGCTTGCTGGTAACTCGGCGCATGGTTTGTTTCCCCATGCAGAATTCATCACAGATAGAATATATTAACAATACGGCAGATCTCCTCGCTAGTAACGATGATAAAGAGGGCGAAGATGACAACAGTCCGAAAGCTATATCTGTCCGCGAAGACTCTTTTGGAGAGGTTCATCTTCAGGGCGCAGAAGAGCACAAAGTTAAGAATAAAGAAGCAATGATGCGATTCTTTGAAAAGGCTGCCAAGTGTCGCCGCACCAGCGCGACTGAGAAGAACCCTGCTTCCTCCCGCTCACATGCCATTTACCGCATCAGGTTCGTACAGAAATTACATAAGGGTAGCCCAATTGGTGTGCTCTACATGATTGATCTAGCCGGATCCGAGGCCGCACGGGATACTGTTCATAATAATCAGCGCCTCAAAGAGACCCGAGAGATTAATGCCAGCTTGTCAGCTCTCAACGCATGTATCCGTGCCAAGGCAGAGGTAGCTGCCTGTCCGCCAAGCAAGAAGCCGCCTCGAGTGCCATTTCGACAAAGCGCGCTGACCAAGGTTCTCAAACATATATTTGGCGCCACCTCACAACAAAAGTCGAAAATGGCTGTCATCGGCTGCGTGAACCCATGTCTCGCCGACGTTGCTGCGAGCAAGAATACCCTTCGATATGTTCAATTGTGTCGAGCCATGGACACCAAAGCCAAGCCAATTCCGTATGATCCCGAGATTCCCGCTACATGGTCCAATAGTGAAGTCAGGGCCTGGATCACCGAAAATGCAAGTCTGCTAATCCCTGTTTTTCAATAATAATAATAATATTAACCTCATCTATAGTCTGGCACACCTCCTGTCGATGCTGCTATTCTTGCTCCTTACGAATCTGGCGAACAGCTTGTTCGCCTCTCAGAGCCTGACTTTAAGAGCCGGTGTCTTGAAACACCCAAAGTCAGTGTTGAGCAGGCTTATGCATTTTACAGAAAGTTATGGTTTATGCATGTCGAGTCCAAAACACCCAAATCAAAGTCCGAGGATCAAGCCTCATCGGCCTCGTTACGACGAACAACAAGTAAAAATCCCAATCCCAAGGCCCACGAAATCCCATTTAAATCAAGACTTATACCTGGTACTGTTGTTCACTGGACTCCACCACAAAACTTTCCTCTTAAATACCCAGGTGAGAATATGGTTCTTGTCCTTTCTGATACTAGCACCCTTCCACCTCACGCCGAGGACTTTTTTGGCAACCTCTGCAGGGATAATAGTACCGTCGAACCAGGCGTTAGCTACTTCTGTGCAGTCATGACTCCAGGCAGCGGCATGACGAGGCAGGCATACAATTTGCAAGTGTGGCAGAATATAGTCGTTCATATTGATTCCATGGTCAAGGAAGTGGTAATGGCCTATGACGAGCATTCCAGACAGTATTTCATTGAAGTTTAGTCCAATTGCAGAAACTGTAGTCTTTATCCAGCTATAAAATATCGGTGCCGAAGGACTTGCAGAGGTATTGTTCACGCATTGAAGGAGATGGTGGAGTCGGGGTACGGGGTTTTCTATGTCTTTTTTTTTTTTTTTTGGTTTTGTATTTTCGCGTTGGGAGCTTTTATCGTCATGTATGAGTGGGTATAGATAGGAACAGGCAAAGCTACTTATTAATAATAAGTGTAGGTTATAGCTCGCCAAACTTGAAGCAGCTATATTATCACAAGGGTTACACTGTCATATATAATACTTCATTGCGCAACCTTGCTTAGATTATTTGTGCATTTATAACGAAAGGAAGGATAGAAGACGAAAGAAAACGATAGATGATACAAAGGGAAGGAGTTGAGAGGAGGTAAGTAAAGGAAACAAGACAAATGGAAGGGGTTAGGATGATGTAAGAGACACAGGACAAAGGAAACAAGTACGACAACAATAACTCCTGGCAGGAAAAGAAAATGGGATACATCCAACTTAGAGCCCCTCCCATAGTCCTGGTTACAGGGAATGCTTGATCCGGTCAAGTCTTCCTCCGGCGTGTTTTAGACAAAGCTCTACTGGAAGCCGCAGAAGATTTCCGCTTCGGGCTTGCCGTACGGCGAGCATCATTGTCCACGGTTGGCATTGTATCATCCATGCCAGAAGACACCACCGTAGCTTCTAGACAAGGGGCTAGCTCATAAACGGCGCTGCCCCTTTGGAGAGTTCCATGGTGATCAGCCACACCTAGACGACGAACTCGGAGTTGGTTCTTGTGATGAGCCACCAATTTGTCCCTCAGTTTGAAAGACTCCCTCCTTGCGTAGTCTTGAATGTTTCTGATCCACCTCCGACCTGTGCTGTATGTGTCGTGCGAGTGCCAGAATGAAGTACTGTCAAGGCGGTACTGGTGGTATTCGAGTTCCCCGTCGTCGTTTACAGCAGAGTAGTGGGCAAATATGTCCACGGCCTCTCCATTTGTCGTAAAGGTCACTATCCTAGCATGACCAGCCTCATCAGGCTCGCCGAGGCGTCCGAGCGCCTGGTTCCTTGCATAGACAAGCGCTGCGCCGTCGTAAGCGCATTGCAACAGCGCTGCGGTTCTGCCTTTTGCTATGGACTTAACCTCTCCAGCGATGTGAGGCAACACCAGTGAACGGGCATTCTCCTTGTACAAGACAGCCCCTGGGGTGTGATCCTCAAGGTCAGCAAAACCAAATTCTGTCATTTCCAGAGCCTGGACAAAGTCTGGCTGTGGAACAGACAGCCCATTGTTGAAACCAACATTTGACGGAAAGTTTCCAAATGCTTGATTGCACGCTGATCGATAACCACTTAAAACATCATAACCTTTCAAAATCTTGCTGAGTTCGAAAACCGTAGTAGCCTCGTTTACCGAATACTCAGACAGAGAGCGCCATTCATGAAACTCGGTTTCTGTCGGTGATGGGGTGCCTCTAGAATCACGATACACGCGGCGGAGTTCTTGGTAATTGAGAGGCCGACGAGAGGTGCCTGGATCCAAGATCCCGTTCCTTCTGCTCCTGGCTTGGAAACCAGACGCAGCTGTTGAGAGTGACTTCTCCTCCGATGGCGTACCGGCATCCTTCCCGACATCCTTCCCCCTGGCCATATTGGTAAACAGCGCCAGGTTTTCTTCTGTCAGATCGGCCAGATTCAAGGGTGGCTCGGTATCTTTATCGGAGGTGGACGTAGTCGGATATGGTTCCGCAGGGTCGTGATCGGGATTGGGAGAGCAATCGACTGCCTGTATAGTGTATACGATGCATTCGTTAGCGGCCCAGTTCCACGGTAAACGAAGAGGACGAAGATGGTTGGGGGTGAGTTCATACCTTGCCCGCCTCCGCAGTGCTTCCAGGCGGTATATTAATCGCGGAGGAACCAGTCCCGTCGGAGGGAGTCGCGGTGCTTGCGCCGTCGGGATCTGCTCCGTTGGAGAGGTACTGGTGCGCACCGGGCGCTGGATGCCGACTTGCTTGGGGTCCCGAGCTCTCGTCTTGCAGTCCTGTTGGTTGAGAAAAGGAGGTTAGACGACATGCCGTAGGAGGCGGAGGGGAGTCCTGCTCACCAGCTGCAATGCTTCGTGCCGGTTGGATTCTCTTGGGCGGCGACAAAGACTCTTCAGAGGCCCTGCTCTGCGTAGACGAGGCTGGTTCAAGGCGGTCCCCCAAGTCCCCTCCAGTGGGCAAGGCTGAGCTTGAGCTGTATTTAAACGAATTGCCAATGGGATGCGTACCTGTCAGGGGTGGAGGCGTGGCCTCAGTCGGCAATTTGGATTCTCCGTATTCCATATTGTGGATTAATTTATTTTATGTATTTATTTTGTTGAGGATTATGTTGTTTCTATAAAAAATCTCGAGGACGCGTTAAATAAAACCTGGTCAGAGGACAAAGAATCGGCAGAGCTGAAGAGATGTGGCATGGTCTATTGGATGCCCGGACCACGCTTGGCGCAGGCAATACGTAGTAAGACATCTTCATTAAGGATTAGCGCTTTTGTCCCCCAGGCTGCCGTTTCGTTTGCACAGGAGGATGAGGGGAGCATGGTTCAGCCGAATGTGCGCACTCATCCATGGGACACTCACCACCAGCACCGCGCTTACTCACGAATGTATTGCATTGTGCTTGGGGCCTGGTCAGGTCATATTTCCTTCGGCCTGTTTAGCCGCTATAAGATGAGAAGAAAAGGGCTAGATGTACGTATTGCGCGTCCTCGTTGGCCGGTTGTAGTAGGTATTGACATCAACATCAACATCAACATCAACCTCAACATGCCACCAAAAACCATCCATCCACCACATCCATGTTTGCTAAAAGCTTGGGCCACCCCCTCCCCCGCCTTGCAATCTGCGCCTATCCAACCAATCACCAGAGGGCTGTTTTTTTTACGAGCTTCTGTGCCGGGATGATCCATGGATGGCGCGCTAGTCTGCGCCAATCCGCAGCCGCAGCCCACATTTATTCAGAGGAGGAGACGCAGAAAGGTTGAAACCAGCAAGGGCAGGTAAAATGTAATGTACTGTGCTGGAGGTCTAGCTGCGGGCGTAGGACAGTGAGACATTAGACTAACCAAATTTGGATGCTCTGAGTAGGAAAGAATAATAGTGCAGTGTGTGGTTCTTTCACAATTGCATAACAGGTCATCACGTTGTTAATATGATGCATAACTAGCTGGCTTCTGGCCCTGAGATAAAGAAGAGAAGAAGAAAAGCGGGCGCCTGTCATTCACAGCACAGACTATCATGTGCATTATTTGTGCAGAATGTCATGCATCCACCATCGGAGGTGCATCACCAAATGGGGGCCGATTGTTAGTCGCAGTCCAAGTTTGGGTAGGTTACATTGACATCACCACAAATGGGAATTTGGTCGGGCATATCATCTTACAATCATAGCGTCTTTTTTTCTCGATTTATATACCGTGGAGTTCTACGCGTATATTCTATCTAAGAAATCGTTCTCTTGCTCGCGAGATAAGTATTTCTTTGTTGTGATTAGCCTGGCACTTAAGCCAGCTCGTAGAATATTTGCTACCCTGTAGCACTGAAAAAAAAAGGGTGCCTCAAAAAAAAAAAAACGCCACAAGAGGCTGAGCGCACTAACCAAATCAAGGAGATGACAAAAAGAAGTTGAGTAGCATCCTTGGGGGATACGATGACTAATTTGTCACAACATGACTTCTCAAGCCACAGTTGAAACTTTGTTCGTTTGACGCGTCTCTACGCGTCTCAATGTATTTGAATTAAGATGCAACACGTCACTGACCGTTTAGGCCGCGGTTATTACACATTTCATATATCTATGTACCGCTTATTCACCAGGGCACAACCATCAAAATGTTAGGCAAATACGAGAATTTTGTACCAAGTATTGAATCGAGCGCTCGTGCACAGGCTTATTCAAGGTTAAAATCTTGACCAGACTAGCCTCGGCAGGCCCAGATTAATTGAACGTTATTTGGGGAAACCATTTTGGTGTCAGAACCTACTTTTATATTTATTTATTTATTTCAGAAATTCTCTTGGCTGCCTTCAGCTGGTTTCTGGAGACTTAGCATCAACCATGTTCTCCATTACTCGATAAGGACCGGAGCCATGATTCCCGATATTAGATCAGTTTCACATGTCCTTTACGCGTACGCAAAGAATCATGTTAATCCACCGGAGAACGGAAGGTGTCGGAAGCCGAGCGCATCTCCACTACGGGGAATTTATCACCAATTCGGGCCACTGTGGATCTCTAACTGGAGCCTCGCCCTGGTCTGTGAGTCTGTGGCCATACGTATAATTCGAGCATAACCTTGTTTGTTACTGGACAACACCAAATGTCCCCAAGTATTGTGGGCCAAGAGCAGAGAGATCGTCGCACTGTGGGGTGTCGGCACCCAGTCGACGAATCGGAAAGGGTGCATCCGGCTGAATAATAGACATGAGCTGTAAAGTCGGAAGAGGTGTTTTACAATGTTTATTAAGTGACCTCATGCTGATCAATTGGCCCTTGCAGTCACCATGTCGATGATCATTTCGGCATGTAATGCAACGGCTATGCATAGGGGCTGCTGCGGGATGCCTCTGGATTGGCCAATGCCCCTTGACCGGGAAATGCGTCACGTCACTGTCTTCCAGTGCTGCTCTATGTGAGAGTAAAAAGTATATCGAAGGGTTTGAAGGTAGAAAATGCAAATATATAGTTACCAAGTCCGACTACAAGTCGCTGCTCTCTTGCGCATAATCACCTTCCTCAGTACCAAATACATTTGCTCATTGGCAATGGCTCCCTTACAATACGCCCTGGCCTTCATGTCTGTGGGCGTCAATCTCGCCCTGGGCGCTGATGCAACCAGCTCAGCAACTCTCCCAGCACCCACCTCCATTGACATTGGCTCTATGACTGGTGTCATTGCCGCCTTGCATCGCCCTGCACCAGGCGGCGATGCCGACAAAGCTGCCATTGCAATCATGGTTATGCACGCTGAACAAGACTACCTGTCCTTCTACCCCTGCACTGAACTGCCGAAGCGCGGCTATTCCGTCCTGTGCGCCAACAACGCGGCAAGCAAGTCTGGGTACATGACGGATCTGAATTTTGAAGACATGATGCTCGATGCCAGCTACGCAGTCCAGTATTTGCGCAACCAAACCGAATTCAAAAAGGTCATTCTGTTTGGCCACAGTGGTGGTGGCGCCATGTTGTCTCAGTACCAAAACATTGCCGAGAATGGCTTGTCGGCCTGCAACGGCGCCGAGAAGATTTACCCCTGTTCGGACGCCTTGGCAGGCCTTCCCGCGGCAGATGGCGTAATCCTCAATGACGCTAATTTTGGCATTAGTACCATGATGGTCACATCGCTGAACCCAGCTATTGAGGACGAGACGATAGGCAGCAAAATTGACCAATCTCTCAACTTGTACAACACCTCGAATGGATGGAACAGCACTGGATCATCCACCTATAGCACCGAGTTTGCTGCACGATTTGCAGCTGGGGTGAACGCACGAAACACACGCATCATCACCTCTGCAAAGGATCGTCTTGATGCCATCAACAACGGCACAGGACTGTTCACTGATGACGAGCCGCTTTACGTGCCGGATGCAATCTACACAGGCAACAATAACAAGTTTTTCGCTCAGGTTAGAACACCCACATAAATTGACCGAATGGCTTTTTTGTTTTTTCAGGGTGGTACTAATAGAACTTCAGGATCTAAACTACCTACACCACACCACACATGCTTGGAAGCTTCTCCACAAGAACGGAAGCTACTCCACCCAAATTGTCCCCTCCGTTCGAGTCGCTTCAACAATACCCTCCATCGCAAACCAGTACCTCAACGGCGCACTAAAAACCACCATCAAGCGTTTTCTTTCAACAGTAGCCATCACCACTACCGAGGACTTTGCATACCATGCGGACGGCATCACAGGTGTCGTTTGGAACTCATCCCAGATGGTCCCCATTAGTGCCGTGCAGGGTGTCCACGTGCCTCTCCTGACTATGGGTAACACGGGACACTACGAATTTATCAACATTGAAAAGACGCACATGGCTGCTGTGAGCAATGATACCGATATTGCCTTTGTCGAGGGAGCTGCGCATACCATAGATCCCTGCACTCAATGCGAATCATATCCCGGAGAGTTTGGAGATACCGTGGCAACAACATTCAACTATGTTGACAGCTGGTTGAGCAAGAAGGGTAGATTTATTTAAAAAAGCATGTTGGCTAGTCTTTTGTACATATTTCCACCTTATATATTTTCGAATATGTATACTATTTCTTCAGATAATATTTGACCAAGATATCTTAGACCTACAAAGAGAGATGATCAACACAGAGCAATCACATTGGTTGAGGGACGGGAGAGGGGATAGTCGAGGAGACGTTGCCACATGTAATAACGGTTCGATGTCTGAAACTGATTCTAATGATTCAAAGCTAATTAGAAATCGCTCGATCAGGTCGATGGTCATGTGTGCTACGATTACTTTAGGACTGGCACTGGTTGAATTATACGTGGCCCCACTGTTCAAACCTTCGCCGCCCTCTCTTGCAATGGATGCATAATGTGAGACTGATCATGGCAGTTAACCTTTGTATAATCACGCAATTCGCCGCAATCGGCAACATATTCAAGACATTTAGAAATAACTGCCCCTGGAAAACTATTGAGGCCATCCTCTGACCACTCAATACGAATTTGATTCCAGTTTGATGGAAAGGGGCGCACTTCATGGCTGATCTAGTACATCACCGGGTCATCCCTTTCATCACAAAGGAAAGAATTACGTGAATTGATTTGCATGGTTCAAACTAACAGCCGGATATCTCAATCTAGCCTTTGGACTAGGGGAATGTTGTTGTCCCGTCTCCATAACTGCGGTCGTCCTCTGAGACAGTGTTATACTCCACTTTTCTAGAGGCCACGAACTACAGCCACACATGGTTGGAATGTTGATTCAGTTCACCCTTCGTAACATGTCTGCTGAGACTGCAAATTAACCTTCTCGATTGGCTGTTCGGGGTGTTGTCGACCCCGACAGCCCGACAGAGCAGATCGACGACACCCTAAAAACGTCATACAAAGAACAAAAGGCCCGCAGAACAATTTGATCGTCGAGTATGCGACACCGTTACTTGTAATGTTTGTTTTAATTCCATTAGGTAGGTAGTTGCCTGATTCCCCAACCTGAGCTGTCCTTATCCACCGACGGATATCCCGTTTCACATTGCTAACGTTTCTTACAGGGTTCTAATTCATCCGTGAAGAAAATTGCTATGGCGAGAGACGAAAATGAAGGGATTTTGCAGCCACTAGACACCGCAGATTCGAACAGGCGCGCAGGAAATGATACATCCATCGACATGACCGCAGGTGAAAAGGCTGTGAGCGACGGCAGCACAGACGAGGGCGTTGATCATGATCCGTATGCACACCTTTCGAATGAGGAGGCCGCCATCCTCAAGCGACAAGCTTTGACGCCAGATATTAAAGTTGGATACTTTGATCTATTTCGATATGCATCAACTGCTGATTTAATTGCCATCTTGGCGTCTTCCATCATGGCTATTGTCAGCGGCGCGGCAATGCCATTAATGACCGTGGTCTTTGGTGGACTGCAAGGGACATTCCAAGATTACTTCCAGGGAAAGACCTCGTACGGAGAGTTCAAATCTGAGCTAGGGAAAATGGTGCTTTATTTCGTTTACCTCGCAATAGGTGATTTTGTGGCTACCTACAGCTTCACTGTTGGCTTTATTTGTGAGTGCCTTGGGCAAAACTCATCTTTTGAGACGATCTGACATTCTCTTAGACACCGGAGAACGTATCACCGGGAGGATACGCGAACACTACCTCGAGAACTGCCTGAGGCAAAACATTGGCTACTTCGATAAAATAGGAACCGGAGAGGTTGTCACAAGAATCACGGCCGATACCAACCTCATTCAAGATGGAATTTCTCAGAAGATTGGACTGTCCCTAGCCGCAGTCGCAGCATTTATTTCGGCATTTGTTATTGGCTTTGTCAAGTACTGGAAGCTCGCACTCATTCTCACCTCTGTCGTCGTTGCTCTCGTTTTGGTCATGGGCGTTTCATCCGTCTTTGTGGTCAAGTACACCAAAGAGTCAATCGACGCTTACGCCCCAGGAGGAAGCCTTGTCGATGAAGTGATTAGCTCGATCCGCAACGCCGTCGCATTTGGTACGCAGGCTAGACTAGCCTCGCAGTACGACAACCACCTTAAGAAGGCAGAGCGGTCTGGGTTTCGGGCCAAAATAGTCACTGCATTTCTTATGGCGGGTATGATGATAGTAATCACGCTAGGATATGCGTTGGCATTTTGGCTTGGAGGCCACTATGTGATTTACGAACATCTGCCATTTGAAAAGGTCCTCGTAACTGTCATGTCAATCATTATCGGAGCTTTCAATATTGGAAATGTTGGACCACATGCCCAGGCTTTCACAACGGCAGTGGCTGCTGCCAACAAAATTTACGCAACTATAGATCGGCAATCCCCTCTGGACCCCTTTTCGGAAGCTGGCGAAACACTCGAGAACATCCAGGGTTCCATTCGACTGGAGGATGTAAGGCATATATACCCTTCTCGGCCTGGAGTAGTCGTCATGGATGGCGTGAGTCTTACGATCCCAGCTGGTAAGACAACAGCCTTGGTGGGCTCATCAGGTTCTGGAAAAAGCACAATTATCGGAATAATCGAGAGGTTTTATGAACCAGTGAGTGGTTCTGTATATCTTGACGGACATGATATGCGTACACTCAATCTGAAATGGGTACGACAAAATATTTCGCTTGTCAGCCAAGAGCCCACCCTATTTGCCACTACGATTTATCGAAATATCAAGTACGGCCTTGTTGGGACAAAGAATGAAAATATGGACGACAAACTCCAAATGCAATTGGTTATTGAGGCCGCGAAAAAGGCCAATGCGCATGACTTTATTAGTAGCCTCCCAGATGGATATGACACACAGGTGGGCGACCGTGGTTTCTTACTATCTGGCGGGCAAAAGCAGCGAATCGCTATTGCCAGAGCCATTGTTTCGGATCCGAAGAGTAAGTCTCATGATTAACATTTATTGAAAATGACATTGACACAAACATAGTCCTACTGCTCGACGAGGCAACTTCTGCATTGGATACAAAGTCGGAGGGTGTGGTTCAAGAGGCCCTGGAAGCTGCTGCTCAAGGACGCACTACGATTACCATTGCCCACAGACTTTCAACCATTAAAAATGCTGACAATATTGTTGTCATGGCGAAAGGAAAAGTGATCGAACAAGGAACCCATGGTGACCTGATTCAAAAGCGAGGTGCTTACTTTGATCTCGTTGAAGCTCAAGATGTGGATCAACCCACGGATAAGACTTCTGACCCTGAAGATGATGACGATAACACTCTGCTTGAGAGCAAGCCATCTTGGGCAGATGAAGGGCGGAACGGAGAAAGCAGTACAGCGATACAACTGAGACGCTATTCTACAGTTGGCACTATCGACCCTGGCCAGGATGACGCTACTAAGATCAACAAAGCAACCCTATGGGATCTAGTCAAGCTCATTGCATCATTTAACAAGCAAGAAAAGCTCTTGATGCTGTGCGGCCTTTTCTTCTCAATCATCTCCGGCGCCGGAACACCCGTTCAAACTATTTTTCTTGCCAAGGCCATTAGCACCTTATCGACACCTATTACCTCATCCAACCAAGCGACGGTCAAGCGAGACTCTGACTTTTGGGCAGCGATGTACGTCATGTTGGCTGGAGTACTGGGCATTTCTTATGCGGCCAACGGTATTTTATTTGGAAAGTGCTCTGAACGGTTGATTCATCGCGCAAGGCTGTCCGCATTTAAGCAAATTCTGCGTCAGGACATTTCCTATTTCGACAATGAAGAGAATACTTCTGGCGCTTTGACATCTTTTCTCTCCACGACGATAACCGATGTAGCTGGGCTTAGTGGAGTCACTCTCGGGAACCTTCTCATGATTATAACTACAATTATCGTCGGCTTAGTTATTGGTATTGCCATTGGCTGGAAGCTGGCGCTTGTGAGTGCCTCCACGATCCCGTTGCTAGTCGCATGTGGCTATTATAGATTCGCGATACTTGCTCATTTTGACACCTGTGCTCAAAAAGCATATGCGAGCTCGGCATCCTACGCTTCCGAAGCTGTTTCAGCTATCCGGACCATCAATTCACTCAATCGCGAGACTGATGTTCTCGAAGAGTATCGCAGATCTTTGGAAATTCAACGGAGCAAGAGTTTATACTCGATTCTCAAATCAAGTTTTGTTTTTGCACTCTCAGAATCTCTGACTTTTCTAATCCTGGCGTTATGCTTTTGGTACGGCGGTACCTTGATTGCCAAGTTGGAATATTCCATGTTTCAATTCTTTGTCTGCTTCTGTGCTGTCGTTTTCAGCGCCCAGTCTGCTGGTGCTTTCTTTTCGTACGCTGCTAGCATGAGCAAGGCATGTTTGGCAGCCAAGGCTCTTAAAGACTTATTTGAGCGTAAACCCTCGATTGATGTTTGGTCTGAGGAGGGGGATAATATCGACAACACCAGCGGGCATATCGAGCTTCGTAATGTGCACTTTCACTACCCAACAAGGCCTGATCATCCTGTACTTGGCGGCATTGATCTTGATATTAAGCCTGGTCAATATGTTGCCCTTGTTGGTGCGTCAGGTTGCGGAAAGAGTACAATTATCCAGCTTCTTGAAA
The DNA here is from genome assembly GCA_020809705.1 of Calonectria ilicicola. Taxonomy (NCBI): domain Eukaryota; kingdom Fungi; phylum Ascomycota; class Sordariomycetes; order Hypocreales; family Nectriaceae; genus Calonectria; species Calonectria ilicicola. The sequence goes on along the minus strand of CP085834.1, from coordinate 554,318 downwards.
GATTTTACAATCCAACAAAAGGAAGCATATTTTTGGACGGCAAGAGCATCAAAAGTTTTAACATCAATAGTTATCGCAGTCAAATTGCTCTTGTTGGCCAGGAACCGACTTTGTATCAGGGTACTATCAGAGACAATATTGCCCTTGGATCCCCGGAGGAGAATCTTTCGGATGAGGATATTAAAAATGCTTGTATCGATGCTAATATTTATGACTTTATCGTGTCTTTACCTGATGGTTTTGACACAGTCGTTGGAAGCAAGGGAGGTCTTTTATCTGGTGGCCAAAAACAACGAATTGCGATTGCCCGTGCTCTTGTGCGCAAACCCAGAGTTCTGTTGCTGGATGAGGCTACCTCTGCGCTCGACTCTGAATCTGAGCGTGCCGTGCAGATGGCATTGGATAAAGCAGCAAAAGGCCGTACAACTATGGCCATCGCTCATCGTCTTAGCTCGATCCAGAAGGCTGATGCAATTTTTGTTTTCAGCCAAGGGAGGATAGTTGAACAGGGGACCCATAACCAGCTACTACAAAAGAAAGGAGTCTATGCCGAGTTGATAAATTTGCAAAGCTTAGAAGGAAATTAATTAAGTAGTAAGTGATGCAAGATAATTGTTACAATGAAAACTACATTGTGCTTACGTTTGCAACAAAATCTATCGAATAGTAGGAATGATGATTTTAATTATATTATATTCTCTTGAAATTTAAGGAATTGATATTGGCGACAAAAGTAATCGCAATAAAAATCCTACGATTACTGTGGTATCCTGAGACGAAACTCAAGCGGCTTCTGTAATATTTAACCGAACCTTTGCCAAGCGCCGGTCCCTCCAGTCAGCGTGTGTTTGGGGGGCTAAAAATGCAGTGCAGCCAGGGCAGTTGGTCCGCAAGCACACCGAGGATGGGAATGCAACAATTGTTGTAAAGCGCTCATCTCTGGTGCCCACTCAAGGCAATGTCGTGATGGGTATTCAAATCGCATTGCCATGGCTATTAAATATCCGTGCCACGAACAGAAACTCCTGTGCCTTCCAGCTCACTCACGTATTCATTTGATATGAGGGACAGCGGGTCCCCAGCTTGGCATCACACTCACGCCCGCATTGTGCCTGACAGTAAGGCGGACATGTCTGCTGACCTCTTGCATGTAGCAGCGTGTGCTTTAAGCCTATCAATGGGACTTGGCGCAAGCCATCCAAGTCGGCTAGGAGACGGCTCTGATTGGTTTTGTAAGATTCAGCCTCGAAATAACCGAAGCATCTGGTTGCCTGTAGAATTTCTCGCCCAACATGTCACAATCAAAACACACAGCGGTGCCTCATTCAAATTCCAATCTCCTCAGTCGCTACATGGCTCGATTCCGGATGCTCTGCAAATGATACGAAGATTTGGGTAGAATTATCGCCTTGGCACGTAATCATTCAGCTCACAGCATTTAACTCCGCCAGTACGCCACCGATTAATTGCGGGCATTCCAAAAACGAGAGGAACGAGTTCCGATTTCCACGGACAGACGCATATTCAATTAAAAATATTCCTATCCGAAGAAGTATAACAAGGCCGCAGCGACAAATAGCTTGGGATACCAATGGACCAGTTAGGAGATATTGACCAATTGCCTAAACATGAGCATTCGGATGCGGGAAATCGCCGGCCAACGGCGGACACACAGACACGCTTCTCCGAACTTCCAGCAGAAGACTTGAGCAATAGGGCCCTTGAACTACGAGACCTGTATCGTAGCACTGAGTCACCGATTCATCTCGATGAAGCAATCGAATTAGCCAGATTGGCCGTTTCCAAATCATCATCTCACGGACAAAGCCGAGCATATCACCTGCATATTCTTTCTACTCTGCTGTATGACCTATATTGCGATATAGAGGAAATCATGTTTCTAAGAGATTCCATTGCCGCGACGCATAACGCTGTTGAAGCTCTTTCTCAAGGAGATGAAAATCGCGTAGAATATTTACAGGATCTTGTGCTTCTGCTTTACGAGCTCTATTCCAATTCAGAAGAAGTTACAGATCTCATGAAAGTACTATCGAAAGCCCGACAAATAATAGAAGAAACTCAAGACAATCACCCACAGCGAGGAGAGTATCTCAACAGCTTAGGGCTTGTTCTGAGCGATCTGTATTACCATACCAACGAATTATCGGATCTTGAACAGGCAATCGATATCACTCAACAAGCTGTTGATCTGAACAAGATGCTTGGGGATCGCACCAACCAAGCAATGTACTTGGACAATTTGGCAATTTTGCTTCGGAAAAAATACAACAACACGCAGCAGGAGGAAGATTCGGCGCATGCTATCAAGGTAGCTGGCGAAGCAGTCGAGGCTAGTGAGGGCAACGATTCAACAAAAAGGAAATATATCTACCGTTTGGCCCACATACTCTCCGATAGATTTGATGCCACGAATCAAGTAGACTATCTTGAAAAATGTATCGAATTATATCGTCAAGCTATTGGTATTCAGCCAGAAGAAGATCCGGATTGGTCAGAACGATTGATTGAACTGGTTCAACAGCTCTTTGAACTATATGCCAAGACAGGGTCCACCAGCTACCTTGATGAAGTTGTTGAAAGAGCTCAAAATGCACTTCAACTCATTGGAGAAACCCACAAGAACCGACCGAGTCTCGCTGCTTCCCTAATAAGTGGATTAGGAAAACAATTTGAACAAAATAAAATTATGCCTAACCTTGAAAAGGCTGTCGAAATTGGATTAGGCGTTCTTGAACAGACTGCAGATGACCATCCGTCTCGCGGCATTTTACTTAACACAGTCGGAAATAGATTCGCCGACCTGTATTATCACAGTGGATTGGTCACCTACCTCGACAAATCCATCACACTTTCAAGAGCAGCTGTCGCGGTCCTCCCAAAACATAGTTCCAATTGGTTCTGTGCTTATTCTAGCATTGCATCAGGCCTCGCAGACAGATACAGTCGAACAAATTCAATCTCTGACCTCTGTGAGGCTATTAGTATATATCAAAACGCTGCCGATTCGGCCAACGCTGCTTTTTACAGCTCATCTTATGCCCTTTATTTATTTAACGCCAGCAAGAGTCTAAGAGTAATGGCTTCACGCATAAAAGATATGACCGGCTTTGAAGTACATACTGAGCCGATGAGGAAGGCCCTCGAAATGATTCACGACAAAGACCCTAATCGGGAATCATATATGTCGATATTTGCCTCAGTCTTTGAACTGCGATACGTCCTCGAAGGATCCATGAGTGATCTTCAGGAAGCGATCGAGCTGTATAGAAAGGTTCTAAAATCTACAAGCAGCAACCATGTTGATGTGGCAATAAGAATGGGCCATCTTGCAAGCTGCTTAGGTCGTTTATACATGGAGTCTGGAGATGAAAAATACTTTGATGAAGGCATTCGACTGTCCAAAGAGGCTGAGGAAAGAATGGGAACCCATCCTGAAAGGGCCAATGTCCTGTCCCAAATCGGCATCTATCTTTCCAGGCGATATTCTGCAACAAAAGTACAAAAATACCGCGATGAGGCCATCCGTTTTTTTCAACAGGCACTCCGGGATGTCGGCTCTTTCGTGAGACTTCGGATCAGAGCTGGAAGATCTGCAATGATTCTGAATATTGGTGAAGGAAATTGGATTTCAGCCTATGAAGACTCAAGGATCGTCGTCGATCTGATTCCTCAACTTGCTATGAGACACCTCCAGAATGAAGACAAACAAGATAGTCTTAGTCAGGTCGGCGGGCTGGCTTCTGATGCTGCTGGCCTTGCTCTCCAGCTTGGTGAATCTGCCTTTGTAGCACTTGGATTTCTTGAAAAAGGCCGTGGGGTCCTCGCCTTATCTCTGGATCAGATTCGGGCTGATCTAAGCGGCTTGCGCCAAAAGAGCCCGCTGTTGGCAGACAAATTTTCCCATCTTCGCAGCCAATTGAAAAAGCCAGATCCTACTGACTATTCTGTGTCAAACCAGAAAGTTGACTTGGAACAATGGTATAATTCAGGTCAAGCTCTAGATGAGCTGATTGCACAGATTAGGCAGGAACCAGGATTTGAGGACTTCTTGCTTCCTCCAACTGAACTGGACATTATCAAGGCTGCTGACCGTGGCCCCATTATCATTTTAAACAATACTCTTTTCCGTTCTGATGCAATTATTGTTGACAGGAATCATATCCGATCACTTCATCTGCCTGAATTGAACAGAAAGGATGTAGTGAAACATCTAGATGGCCAAACTTTCAAAAGTCAAACAGGCTTAGAGTGGATGTGGGATTGCATTGCGGGCCCAATCCTCAACTTCTTAGGGTTTACGGGACCGCCATCAAACGATGATGATTTGCCTCATGTTTGGTGGATTGGAACAGGAATCCTTTCAAAATTTCCAATACACGCAGCCGGATATCACAAAGATGGCTGTTTCAACACTGTCATTGATAGAGTTATTTCATCCTATAGCACTTCAATCGGGTCAATTATTCGCAATCGAAAACCTCAAAATTCAAAGATGATATCCAGCCAGGCCCTCTTAGTAGCGATGGAGCATACCCCAGGAAGTAGTAGACTTCCCTCTGCACCCGAGGAAATAGCTTGCATTGGCAACTTGTGCCAGTCGCTATCCCTCAACCCTATTGAGCCAAACCCCAGCAAGAGAGAGATTTTAAAGCAGTTGCCCGAAAGTCAAATATTCCATTTTGCTGGTCACGGGTATACACATCCATACGACCCGTCGCAGAGCTACCTTTCTCTGCACGCCGATAAGAAAGAATGCCTCAGTGTTGCGAATCTCCTGGATTTGAACTTGGAAGAAACCTCCCCATTTCTTGCGTACCTTTCCGCATGTGGCACGGGTGAGATTGAAAACTCTGAGTTTATCGACGAGAGCATTCACCTTATTACCGGGTTTAGGTTAGCTGGATTTCGCCATGTAATTGGGACCCTGTGGGGCGTTAGGGACGATGTTTCTGTCGGCGTAGCTAGGGTTACGTATGAAGGAATAAGGGACAAATACATGACAGATGACTCCGTGGCTTGGGGTTTGCATAACGCTGTGAGAGAGCTTCGAAAGGGTTGGTTGCAAGCGACACAGAACACGAAGGGTTATTTTCAGCAATCCCAATCTCGGCTTATCAACAATCACAACGACGTGCAAGCACCGGAAATTGCTGATAGTCTAAGAAACTTGATCCTTGATGCAGGACCAGAAGATGACGGATTGGAATGGATTCAATATGTACATTTTGGAGTGTAGGGTTGTAGGTATTGAACGTCATAATGTCATTCAATACTGAATATGGAACCCGACCATAGGATATGTGGTTGCCAGCTCGATTCCGCTGGAATTTTGGTTCCAAAACCGACAATTTCGAATCTATCTAGAGTTTTTTATCATACTCGATTTAATGGCGTAGCCCCTACCTTTTGGTTTACTCTGCTATGAATCTGTGAGCGCCTGGTCAAGTCGTGAACTGAATCCTCAATTAACTCGTTGTTTTAGCAAGGGAGCGAGGGCGGAGCTATCTATTCTCTATTTTTTCCTTGGAATGGGGATGGAAGCTAATTCATATCCTACGATAAATGTAGTTTCGTAGTGCTAAAATTGCAGTGTAAAAGCAGAGCCGCAAACATTGTGCGGGCCATTTGCGAACCGTAAAAATGGTGTTGTGTAGGCAACCATGGCTGAGCATTCAAGTGGGAGAATGACCACACGCAGAGAATCGTCCCAACGCATCACATCCAACGACGTGCCATGATGCCAGCCTTCACCCATCAGCAAAACAGTGCATCAGGGATACCAGAACTTTATTTTCGGATGTAGATTGATATCAGTCTTTATGCTAATGATTATTTCACTATAAAATCCCTTTGGACAATGCTTAGTTTTTTTTTGTGTGGGGCAAAATGTAATTTAAACCAATTAACGTTGCGAATTAGGGTTTGAATATGCCATACTACTAAGCTCTAGGGTAATCTATGCTCGTTGTAGATGGAAATCTGATTTCTATTTGAAACCGAAAGATGATGACCATCAGGATGGAAAGCAGCTATGTTGGCTTCGAGAATACTGGCACCAAGAGGGCTATGTTTATGCAAGTAACATTCTGTAACCAGGTAGGTCAGTCTAAGCTATAATAGCAACAGTGTCACAGATTGTTCGTCCCAAGGTCACAACTTTTCATTCTAAATTTGAACCAGAAATTTTCTCAGTTCATTCCTTAAGCCATGGCCCACATAATCTCAGCCAACTCGAACGCGCAGGCTTTCAATAAATTCATCCTATTCCTTCTGTTCCTAAGACCGTCAACTGCAGGAGGCTTTCTAGTAGTGTTGCAAGCTTCAGTTCAGCGAGCGGTCTTGCTTAATAGAACAATTAGACTTTTGCCAGTTTTCTACGGACCCGTTGGTAAGAAGGCTCAGATATGAATATTTGTTGTATCCTTCAGGATGTATGAAGAGTCTTATAGCTCTTTCGGACTGCATACGCTAGCACCGGGACTAGTAATATTCGTTCCCAAGCCATCTGCGTACTTGAAATACAGGTACCACTTCCATTGTGTACATCAACTTTGCTTCGCTGGCCCTGAGATTTGTTGGTCCCCTAATTACAAAAAAGGAACAAATATGCAGAGCACAGTCGTGTATATTGAAGGGGGCTGGGTCTCATAGGGGTTGGTGCACCACCTCGTGCAGGAAAGACATGTGGTACGATCCTGGTTGCCAAATCAGACTAAAATCACGGCCAATTCGCGCTACTGCGTTGGAGACTCCTGATGGCAGTCTAGGCCGCGCCAAATAAGCGTGGCCCAATGCTCCAAGCAGCTAATCCTCGTCGACAATTCCGCCGCTCTAAATATGCATGAGAATGACAATTCTCTTCAATAAGTCGTAAATTTTCAGATTTTAGCGGAAAATGAAGACTCAGCATATGAACATGAGGGAACATCTCATCTAATGCCTCGACCCTTGTATGCGGAATTTTAACCCAAGTAGTAGTAGATGACACACCGATTTAATGACGACAATAGGTTTCAAAATGGACCACGTCGGCCCCCACAGTACCGAGTCGTCGGATTTGGGCTGTTCTCGTCGCACTCTGTGGCGAGCGAAAGAGTCATCCCATCTCCACTATTATGTTTTGGTCAGGCGCGTGGCTTGATCTATTGAAAATCTCCCCCACATGATGCAGCCACAGAATCATGGCCAGTGCCCCGAACACAAGAGCGGATAATATATAACCTGGCTACAGCCAGGGTCTAGAACCTTTTTTAAACCAATTTTTTTTTATCTCAGTAGTATTACATCAGCATCATCTTTTCTAATATGAAAGCTCAGGCTACCAAGCTCTTGATCTGGGCTTTTACCACCGGTATCGCTCTCGCCGCACCTGGTTTCTCTGGCAATGCCAAATGTCTAAAGGCAGTAAGTGTGGCGTCCCTCCCCCCTTTTTTCTCTTTTTATTGGGGCGGGGCGGGGCAGCATATCCTTTCCCATTGATTATGCTAACTTTCATAAAAGATTTCCTCATCATGCCCAAACGGGTGGGCGTCTGCCAAGATCGATTGCGCTGTTCGTTCTTCCATCGCATCCAACTTTGGCTAGGAATATATCTTGTTAACAAGCTTAAAATCGCAGTCATTTCTGAACACTATTTTAACCCCTTGTGCAATGTGGGTTAACATAGCCAAGCCACAAGCATCTGTAACTGACCATACAGAAGGACTAAGGCGTTCACTCGAACAATAACAACAAATTTTCAACCGACATCTACTCATACAATGTCTCTAACAGCAACAAAAACTGTTAGCACTGCCTCCACTAGTACCTCCACAATCACAAATTCGTATTCTGTTATGACTACTGTTGCCCTTACTCGGCTCTCTACCATTGAAACCATACAAGTTGAAACAGATACTAGCGTTTTAACTTCTTCTGTTACTGTATGTCTATGGGTCTTTCTTTTTTTCTTTTTTGATATCCTTGAAGGCTAAATGTCAGCAGAATACAATAACATCTGAGACTACCGAAACAATAACAAGCACAGTCACATGGGGTATTCCGACATCTGCTCCAAGCAAGCGAGAGGTCCGCGCTATATGTTCTACGGCCATTCCCTCCAAAGTCCCCAGATATGCATCTGCTTGCCAAAGTAGCGATTACTCATCTGTATGCAAATACCTCGGACTTCAACCTTCCACATCGACATTGCCACCACCTACTGTCACCGTGTAAGTTAATGAATGTTTCCAGAGGGTGGCCCGTAAGGCTAGGCTAGTCTGTCTCATCGACCTTACTAATGACTTGATCCTCTAGTTATGTGCCCAAAACAGTCACGATCGCTCCAACCAGCACTGCATATCCGACCAAAACCATCACTCGCACTAGCACTACCACGGTCACTAATATCGTTATTGTAACCACATCCGTTGCCGTTACTAGCACTATGACCGCTACCAACATATGGCTGGATCTTACTACAATTACTCATCACTCAACGATCACCCTGGTTGAGGAGCAGACAGTCACAATCTCAACAACGGAACTGTCAACTACAACAACTACAGCAACCAGTACCGTGGCTCCAACCATGCATATTAGGATCAATGGTGGTACACGTAGTGGCAAATATCTCTATTGGGTACAGAATATTAACAACCGGGTTTTTCAAGGTGGTACGGCGCAGCAAGCATCCGAATTTTTTATCGACCCAACTACCTCTTGTCTTCGTACCAATGTTGGCGGGTTTACGGATTTGCAAGTATCCACATCTGTAGAAAGATCCTTCCCAAGCCTAACTACGAGTATTCAAGATGGATTTTCATGCTTTGCATGCCAACTTGGAAGTGATGGCAAATTACATTGCACAGCGCCAAATACTAAAGGAGCTAGCGCGTTTTCCGACTACAATCTGAACAACGCCCTTAACTGGATAAATCCAAATAATATGGGTCAACCAGGGACAGGGTATTCCCTGATTGATCTTGAGTATGAGCTTTTAAATTGAGTATTGAAGGACATCTTGAAGAGTTTAATTTAAGAAAGTTCTTCTAAATGTTATCAGTGTTTTTAATATTACGGACAAGTAGAGAAAATGGAACTGTTTGTCACTGCTCGTATCCTGTTAGTTGTTTGATTGAACCGTTGTTTGTATTTCGTATTCTACCTTTCTATTCCTTTTCCTTCTATTATTTAATATTTTTAATTATTTTATTTAATATATAAATTTATTTAACGTACTCCATAAGCTTGTGATGCAGATAAGCATACGATGCAAAAATCCCTTATATATATTACCATCCATTTAATCAAATGCTTCTTAACTATTAAATATATTCTAGTTAAATACTAAATCTAAAATCTTTCTTACCTTTTAGGCTTTTTAAAATGATAGAAAATTAAGTACCTGAAAGGCTGTATTAATTTATGGTATTAGTGAGTTTTAGTTATATTGTTAATAGTATAATATTTAGTTTTATAATAATTAGATTTTTTTTTTTATAAGTTATTTAATTTAGAAGAAGAGATTATTATTTAATTTATTTTTAATTTAAATTTATAAGAATTTTTTTTAAGATTATATAATATTAAAGAAATAATTAATTAATTATGTTATGACCCATGACACGCCTAGGCGGTCTACGACGGCAGAACTAACACCTACCTACCCTATAGCCCCACACCAACCAATAAGGAAGCGCTCACTCGCGATCACCCATAATGTTGGTGATCACCCTGTGATCACCCATCCGATCACCAATACTTAGATAGAACCAACACAGTGAGCGCCTACTACGATAATAGTATATAGACAGGTTAGAATCCGCCCTTATGGCCGATACTAGCCAGCTTTCAATACAACTTGGTTACCTCAATTGCGATTGACTATTACCTAACGTAACACTTCCATTGCTCTATTTACCATAACGCGCCTAACCATCCTGCCAACAATAAACCCTTCGTTCTGATTGGTTCATCAAGTTGGGAATTGACCAGACCGTTACACGTTGAAAGCTCTTGTTCAGTTGGTTACCCGCGTCAACAATTGAGCAATAACAATGTCCGGAAAGAACCCCGCCGCCACTGCTCCTCCTAGCAACGCCGAGTTGACTACGGAACTGCAGCAGGTTAAGAAGAAACTCGCAGATGCACAAGCACAACTTAAAGCAGAAAAAGCCGGAACCACCACGGTTGAAGGAAACAAGGGTAAAGACATTGGTGAAATTCTGAGACCCCCGGTCCCAGAGCCCTTCCTAGGAAAGGCTGCCGATGTAGTCCCCTTCCTCACCCGAATGAAGGGATACTTCCGCTTTTTCCCAACGCGACTTGCAACCCCCGAAGCCCAGGTACTATACACCAAAACCCTCCTCCAAGGAGACGCAGGAGTATGGTTTGAACCCATCATGAGAGATTATCTGGAAAACGAGGATGACGCTGACTAAAATGAAGAGACCCGAGAGATCTTCAGAGACTGGGAACATTTCGAAACCGCTATTAAAGACAATTTCGGCACGATCGATATGGAACAACAAGCTGTAAACCAGTTATACGAACTTAAACAAACAAAATCCTGCAGCCAGTATTCGGCCGAGTTCAAAAGGATTGCAGCACGAACAGCCTGGGATGACGACGCACTAATGGAACTCTACTATAGAGGCCTGAAGGGCGAAGTCAAGGACGAAATCTATAAAGAAGACCGGCCAGAAAAACTCTCGGAGTATATCAAAAGTGCTGTCAAGATCGACGAAAGACAATTTAACCGACGCAAGGAACGCGCCCGAGATAACAAAAACCCATATATCCCGAATAAAGGAAAAACCCAGAATAAGCAACAAAGCACCGCACACGGGACTCATTCAGGGCCAATGGAACTCGGCGCCACCCAGGGGTATGACAAAAGTAAGATTACCTGCTTCAACTGCGGGAAAAAAGGACATAAATCCTTCGAATGCCGCTCCCCGAAAACAGGAAATCAGTTCAAACCCATACCAGAAGGACAGAAACAACTCAACACTATGAAAACTCAATGGACCCCGGTACCAGAAGGAAAAGAGGATACCACAGGAAAAGTTGTTCTTGCTGTCATTAAGAAACATGAACCAACCACCATAGTTAAGCAATGTACGGAAAACCATGAGTTGCGCAAGGTAAAACTCACTCCGCAACAAGAAATCGATGAAGCCATCCGAAAAGCATGGTCAACCCGACAAGAAGGCCAGTCCTGCCTTCCCCACGAATGGTTGGAACGAGCCAAGAAGATAGGAATCCCTGCATCCATCCTAGATGTGTATACCGACAAAGCACCAGCATGGTGGGATACCTGCACTTATGACGAAAATGGAAACAGGAAATGGACAACTAGTATTAAAAGAATGGCCCAACAAGTCAGGGAACCCTCGTGGGACGGAGACAAAGTCTTCCTACTTGCGCGAAGCGAATGGCAACCAGGAAACCGCGACCCCCGACCTATCCAACATAAGGAGGATGACCCTAGACTAAACACGGTACACGAAGAACATAAGAACATCTCATGGGTAAGCTGCTACGACCACGACTGCCTCCAACACATGGAACAAAAGCAGCATGCAGCATGCTTTCCCATTAGGGTAGAAGACGTGGTCATCCACCGCGCCTATGGGAGACACTTCGACCGACACGAAGTAACGGGAAGAAACCCCCACTACCAGTTCACTATGTTGGAACCAGGTGAGCCTGAGTTCCCCGATTGCAGCGAGCTGCCCTGGAATGAATGTCAAGACCCCAAATGCGATATCCACATGATAGATAAAGCAATGGCCTGGCACCGAACAAAACCAAAAAACGAGCGGAGCCCCCTGTAGAAGAGCAGCAGGAGCGGCTAGGGCAACGACCCCGGAGTTACCGAAAGAACTCCCTAAAAAGCTCTATACTCTACAACTAAAGAGCAACCCCGACGACGATTAGAAATAGAAGTAAGGATTAAAGGGAAGTGGTGTAACGCTATGGTGGATAGCGGAGCTGAGCGAAACTACGTGAATCCTCGAGTAGTTAACGAACTTCAGCTACCATGGACAACGAAAGTCGACCCGTACGAAATCATCAATATAGAAGGAACACCCTTTGGATATAACAACGGTATTATAGACAAAAAGATTGATCACCTGAAAGTCTTCGTTGAAGGAAAGAACCAAGGAATAACCTTCGATATTGTTGATATCGGACAACACGACCTAGTTTTAGGGTACCCATGGTTATACCGATACAACCCTAATATCTGCTGGCGTACTGGCCAGGTGCAAATACCCGAGGAGTATGATGCAGCCAGCGATATTTCCATAAAACACGATGAGAGATCTCGAACTCCTAGCCCTGACCAAGCAGGAGACATGAGCGAAGGAGAATCTTCGCCACCCAAAGGAACAAAACATAAACACAAGAACGGTCAGAAAAGGCAAAGACAACGAACGATCGCCTGCCTTAGAACACAGTTCCAACAAATCGATAAAAGCCTCAAAGAAATGAAGGCTGAAGCAGAAACAGACAGACTGCACAATGTACCCCCACAGTACCGAATCTATGAAAAGCTCTTCGCAGAAGAACTAGACACTGGACTACCTGAGTTTAGCCAGTGGGATCACGAAATCGTCCTTAAAGACGGATCCAACACCCGATTTTACCCTATTTATAATCTCAACCAAATCGAGCTTGATACCCTGAAGGAATACATCCAAGATATGCTCAAAAAGGGATATATCCGTATTTCAAACTCCGAAGCTGGTTACCCTGTCATGTTTGTGCCTAAGAAAAACGGGAAGCTACGCCTCGTCGTGGACTACCGACAGCTCAACGATATCACCATTAAAGATCGCACTCCACTACCATTGATTAATGAAATGAAGGATCGCCTTCATGGAGCCAACATCTTTACTGCACTGGATCTTAAAGGAGCATACAATCTTATTCGCATTAAAGAAGGACATGAATGGAAAACCGCTTTCCGAACTAAGTTTGGACTGTTTGAATACCTAGTTATGCCTTTTGGACTCACAAATGCACCGGCATCATTTCAGCGAATGATAACCAATGTATTACGAGAACACTTAGATATCTTTGTTGTCTGCTACCTGGACGATATCCTCATCTTCTCCAAAAACGAGGAAGAACATGAAGAACACGTTCATAAGGTCTTAAAAGCCCTCCAAGACGCCAAACTCCTGGTTGAACCAGAAAAAGCAAGTTCCACACTCAAGAAGTAGAATTTCTAGGACACATTATCAGCCCTAACGAAATTCGCATGGACCCAAAGAAAGTTGCTGCAGTAAAAGATTGGAAGGAACCTACTAATGTGAAGGAAGTACAAGCCTCCCTCGGATTTGCTAACTATTACCGAAGATTCATTAAGGGATTTAGTAAAATCGCCTCAGGCATGACAGAACTAACTAAGAAAGGAATTACCTTTCGATGGGGAAATAAAGCACAACAATCATTCGAAGCCATAAAAAATGCTATTTTAGAAGAACCCATCCTTGCAATGTTCGACCCTGATAAGCCTATAGAGCTAGAAACCGATGCATCGGACTTCGCCCTAGGGGCCCAGATCGGACAACGAGATGAACAAGGAAACCTACATCCTATAGCATTCTACTCGCATAAGCTACATGGCCCTGAGCTAAACTACCCCATCTACGATAAAGAATTCCTTGCTATTGTCAACGCTTTCAAAGAATTCCGACAATACCTTTTAGGAAGCAACCACAAAATCACAGTATACACCGACCATAAAAACATTGCCTACTTCGCAACCACTCAAAAACTCAGTGGAAGGCAACTACGATATGCAGAATACCTATCCGAATTCGACTATCAAATCGTTCATGTTAAAGGAACTGAGAATGGCCGCGCCGATGCGATCAGCCGCCGACCTGACTACAACACAGAAAAACCAAAAACACAAGAAAAACTATTGATCTACAACACCAACGGAGGACTAGAACAAGCCCCAATCAGTGGAATGACAATAGAAACAAAGAAAATAATCGCCGCTATGAGAATAGGAGGATTGCCGCGTGCAACCAGAACCACTACTGCGGAAATACCCACACAACGAGTGGAACAGGGCAATCCACTACTAAGGAAAATCGAAGAATACAATCTAGCACTTCCAGAAGAAGAAAAACGGACTACCTACAAGTGCCAGAAGAACACCAAATGGAGTTAATAAGGGACATTCACGAACACCCCTTGCATGGCCACAAAGGCATCAACAAAACCCTTGAACGAGTCAAACAGACATTTTCCTTTAGTAAGATGAAAAAGAAAGTTGAACAAGTATGTAAGGAATGCAGCCTATGTCGACACTCCAAAAACCAAGACACAAACCATACGGATTATTGCAACCATCCCCTGTCGCACAACGACCATGGGACTCAATCACAATGGACTTTATTACCAACCTCCCCTTGTCAGCAGACCCTGCTACAGGAGTATACTATGATAGTATTTTCGTTATTGTTGATCGCTTCACGAAAGCAGCATATTATCTCCCATATAATAAAGCAACAAAAGAAGAACAATTCGCCTACCTTTTCTTTCGACATATAGTCGCTATACACGGCCTACCAACCGAAATCATATCGGATAGAGGACAACCATTTGCATCTAAGTTTTGGCAAAGCCTGATGTCCTTAATGGGGTTAAACCACAAGCTAAGCACAGCTTTCCACCCCCAAACAGACGGACAAACCGAACGCCAAAACCAGGAAATTGAGCAATATCTACGATGCTACATTAACTACGAACAAACCGATTGGGTAGAAAAGTTACCTATCGCACAGCTAGCACATAACACATCCTACAATCACAGCATTAAGACAACACCAGCAAAAGCCAATTTTGGCTTCACACCAGATGCTTACCGAGCCCCCTTAGAAGGCACAATCCAAGCAAAAGCTATGATCAAGTCAGATGATCTAAGAAAATTACATGAAGAAATGAAGACAGAACTTGAGTTCGTCCGTAACATCATGAAGAGACATTACAACCTCAAAAGGCTGAAGGGACCAACCTTTTCGGAGGGAGACATGGTCTACCTAGCAACAAAAAATCTTGCAACAAAAAGACAAAACAAAAAAATCGACTTCACGCAGATTGGACCATACCCCATTAAAAGAAAAATATCAGAAAACAACTATGAACTCGACCTCCCAGACAACATTAAAGTGCACCCTATCTTCCACATTTCACTGCTAGAACCCGGTGACGGCATCCAAGTCAATACAGGACCCAGCTACAAACCACAAATAGAAAACCCAGAAGATCAGTGGGAAGTCGAAAAATCCTACAAAGGAGAGAAGAAGACGGGAAATTTGAAATTAAATGGAAAGGCTATAAAGAAACAACATGGGAACCCGCGAAACATCTCACGCACTGCTCGAAGCTGCTGGAAGCGTTCCTGAGGACACAACGCCAAGCAAACCATCGAGGTCAACAGCGTTCCAATCGATAACATCCACTGCCCCTAA
The DNA here is from genome assembly GCA_020809705.1 of Calonectria ilicicola. Classification (NCBI taxonomy): domain Eukaryota; kingdom Fungi; phylum Ascomycota; class Sordariomycetes; order Hypocreales; family Nectriaceae; genus Calonectria; species Calonectria ilicicola. The sequence continues at coordinate 538,818 of CP085834.1, read as the reverse complement.
AGACTGCGCCTGAACAACGGCTTCCGACTCTACCCGATCCGCCTCTTCCAACTCATCCAAAGAAGAAAGCCCACGACGCACCATCTCCACACCCTTCGTCTTGAGTTGACGTTTCTGACGACGAAGACGGGATAAACGGTTCAAGGATTCCTGAACCTTGGCCTGAGCCGCAAGCGCCTCCGCTTGTACACGAAGGAACTCCTCCTCAGCGACCTCTTCCTCTATATCCAAACGATCGGACTCCCGATTTATCCGGTTTACTACCAAAGTCAGCAACCAACCACATTCACCACCATAAAATGACGCACACGCAGCCAAAGACGCCTCTGAAGCATCACAGGTCCTACCACGACGAGTGCACTCGCCGCAACGGTCACCAGAATCCGGCAACATCTTGCATCGCAAACCCTTAGAGGAACAGAATGAACACGGCATGATTTCAAAACCCGTTGAGTTAATAAGCTGAGCTCGGGCCTTGGCACGAAGACGCTGTTTGGAATCACCTGGACCACGAGGCATAATTAGAAAATATTTTGAAGGTTAAAAATGGGGAAACTCACACACAAGGTCGAACTAACGGGCCTTGAGGACAAGACCAACAGAGGGGGGACATCGTGTTATGACCCATGACACGCCTAGGCGGTCTACGACGGCAGAACTAACACCTACCTACCCTATAGCCCCACACCAACCAATAAGGAAGCGCTCACTCGCGATCACCCATAATGTTGGTGATCACCCTGTGATCACCCATCCGATCACCAATACTTAGATAGAACCAACACAGTGAGCGCCTACTACGATAATAGTATATAGACAGGTTAGAATCCGCCCTTATGGCCGATACTAGCCAGCTTTCAATACAACTTGGTTACCTCAATTGCGATTGACTATTACCTAACGTAACACTTCCATTGCTCTATTTACCATAACGCGCCTAACCATCCTGCCAACAATAAACCCTTCGTTCTGATTGGTTCATCAAGTTGGGAATTGACCAGACCGTTACAAATTATTTTTTAATTAAAATATATTATTTATTAATAAATATTAAATTTTAAATTTTATTAAATATTATTTAAAGTTTAAAATATAATTTTATTATAAATATAATTATAAAAAAATTAAATATAAAAATCTAAAGATAATTAATAATTAATTTTAATTTATAATTAATATAATAAATAAATATAATATTTAATTAAATAATATATATAATTTTAATAAAATTAGCTTTATAATAAATATTATTATAAGTAAAATAATTATAATAGATATAAAAAAATATTTAAATTTAAAATTAATTTAGCTTAAAAACTAGAAATAGATAATAATAATTAAAGTTATTAATATAAGAGGCTAGGCTATCCTACTATTTCTTATTATTATAAACTAATATTATCTTACTAATTGGTATTAAGAAAGCAATCTTCTAGACAATTAGGCTATTATAATTACTTAAAATAGCTAGATTAATAATAAAATAACTTTTAAGTAATTAAAATACTTTAATTATTATATAAGTAATTAATTAATTAATTATTATTATTTTTTAATTTTTAATAAATATAAAAATTATTATTTAATTAAATTTAAGAAATATTATAAAAATAATAAAATTATTATACTTTATATACTATTTTATTTATCTTATCTACTTTAGCCATTTAATATTATATACTTTAAGCTATTAAAAACAATATATAAAAAAAATAGAATATTTAATTAAATATTTTATAATCTATATTTTAAAGATTAACTTCTTTCTAATCTTTTATAATATATATTAAACTATTATAATAGAAAATAATATTAAAGTAGATTTTAAAAAAGCTAAATTTAATCCTTTAAATATAAAAAATATTATATTAAAATTTAATATATAACTATAAATACTAATATTATTTAATTAAATAATTAAGTTTATTACTTCTTAGATCTTAAAGACTCTAAAGAATACTATTAAAATTAGCTTATAATTTAAGTATTTTATAAAATAAATTTAAAGATTTTAAAATATTTTTTTAAAGTTTATTATTAAAATATTATAATTACTTTTTAAAAAAATAAAAATTATTATATATAAAATTATTTTATTAAAAATTAAAATCTAAAATCTTTAATAAATAAATAAAATATTAAATAAATATTATAAATTTAAAAAAATTTAATTATAAAATAAAAAAATAATAATAATAAAAGTAAATAAGAAAATAATTAATTAAATAAAAATAAATATATAAATATAAATAAAAATATTATAAAATAATAATTAAAAAAAATTAATATAATTAGGTAGTAGATATTATAAAATTTATAATAAAATTAGTTATAATATAAGAATATATTAGATAATTATTAAAATCTTTAAAAAAGAAAATAACAATTAGAATTAATTAATTAAATATTTTATTATATTTTTATTTTAGTTTTAAAATGGGGTATTGTAAAAAGTGCATCACATGCTTATCTACGTTGTAAGCTTATGGAGTATGTTATATTTTTTATTATTTATTTTTTTTAAAAATTTATTTAAATAAAAACTTTTTTATTATATAAGATTTTTTATTATTAAAATTTTTATTTTATATTATCTTTAAACTTTATAATTAATCTAAAAATCTATTATAAGATATACATTTAGATCCTATAACCTTGTCAGCATCTTCCTTTCCTAAGAGGAAGAAAATAACTATATGAAAGACATGGAACTGTTCGTATTTTTCGCGCTCTTGAGTAATTAGTGTTGGCTCTTCCGTAAATAGTATATATAAAAGCCCCCGGAGCACAGATGTCGCTGTGTTAGAACGTGAATCCGTGGCCTCACAGAAGAAATAGGACAGACACCTCCCTGTTACAACTTTCTGCATTTGATCGATGATACCGCAGAGCAACATTGTTTTGCCTTTTCTAGGATCCCAGCAACTGGTTTTATTCTTTGTCACACCATTGTTGGAAGTCTGGCTGGCTCAGAACCCAGCGGTCTGAACTTTCCGATAAGCCACCTTTTTGTTGTTCGATTCATGTTTTATCATCTCTAGGGTTGGTTATCATCAAAGCCCTGAGGAATTCTGCATTCTTTTCTTGGTTATTGTGACCCCTCACTTGCTTGTAAGCTTTCTAAACACTCGATGATTGAAATCCTTCAAGCGCCTACCAATGGTAACATTGCCAGCAACATTGATATCGCCACTTCCGGTGTTTTGGATACCTTGTCCTCCTTTAAAAACGGAATGTGTCGTCTGCTGAACCGAAGTGGACTTTTGCGGGTGTTCATCAGAATCCTCATCTGTATGAACTCTCTTTCGCTTGCATGATGGCTCCATCACACTGACTCCGCTTATCATGCAGTGCAGATTGGTTTACTCTGATAGCAAGAATTTGGCGATGAAATTGAGTTAAACAACTAATCTGAGGGATTTACAATAATAAGCGGAAGAATTAGCCCCCAGAGCTTATGTCAGAATGCCATTCTTCAATGATTGGACGGGGCAAAATAGCTCTGTTGCGATTTGAACATGACGGAAATTTGATGACGAATCGCGAGAGAAAGTCAGGTACCATGTAGACTACATTGTGACAATCGAAAAAAGCCCATAGTGACGTAGAAAAGAGCTATGTGTAAGAACGAACGAGGGTCATAAGTTGGGAAGAGTTCACCATCTAAAAATTCACCATTTTCTAGGCCTGATTTTCAAGAATAGAACAAATATGCTATACCATGAATTCAACTGAGTCATACTACAATTTGTGGCCATATTAATTGGGGGACTTTTCCAAGATTACATCTTGAGTTGAATTAACGAAGACTCGTAAATGCTATGGCTTCCTACCACGGACAATAATACTATCAATTGTTAGTAGATACCCAGGATGGAGCTTGATATTACTCACAACGGCCAGTAACCATGAAGCTTGACATTCTTTAGGTCCTTTCGTAGCATCGTTGTGAAGAGGTAGACTTCCTCTTCTGTCCATCCCAAGCCCTTCTGGAAGAGCCTCATGGTCATTCCTTCGATGCCCTGCAAAAGATTAAGTTGCTCCCACATGCCTAGTAGTTTCAATCGCTGGTCTTTTGCCCATGGCGAGACGGGGAGCTTGTAGATGATTTCTTCTACATCCACAAATCCACGTTCTTCGAACCACTTTTTCCACCGGCAGGGGTCGTCAACTGGAGTACCGAATTTGACACAAGCAAGCTCACAGTTGTCCGACATGCCTTGGAGGTAGCTGTCCTTGGGCACCGAGCCATCATCACAACCCAAGACACCAGTGATGCATTGAAACTCGAGCCAACCGCCGGGCTTTAGGTGCCTAGCACGCGTGAGCTAGCGACTAGTGCGCATTTGCAAGTAGCTTACTTGTAGGACTGGTCAATTAGTCTGGGAAAATCACGAATCGCACAAATCAAATCGCGAGAGAAGATGAAATCCGCACTGTTTTCCTGCCATGTCCATGGCTGCTCAATGTCATCGAGTTCAAACTGACAATTCGGCAGAACCCTGGTACCCTTGTCAGTATGGACTACCCTGGACCATGGGATGCGGCTTGGAGATTTACCATTCCGGCTGGGTTGGAGCAATGTCCACACCGACCACCTGAAAAAAAGATTAGTCACGTCAAAAATCACGTTGAGTGTCGATTCTGGTCGCACCTGAGCGCCTGGGAATTTATCTGCCATCTCTACGGCCCAGATTCCTGCGAATGTGTTAGTTGATTGGAGTTTTACTTGGTGGGGCAACCGGGTGACGAGACCGACCTGTGCCGCATCCTAGATCAAGAATTCGTTGTGGGCTGTCCGAAATGGGAGACAGGTACAATTTCTTGTTCAGCAAGGCGTAGTATTTGGTATGGCAGAGGTCCATCCTGTCTAGCTCTTGGTCGTCCATAGGAAACCCATATTCTGCGCGCGCGACATGGTTAGGCGGAAATTGAACTGTGCTGGCTTGAATGGAGCATTTTACCTTCCTTGCCGTACACAGCGTAGGTACGGTGCCCTTCTCCGACTTTTCCCTCGACAATTGAAGAGGTAATCGACGTCAGGGATGATCTCTCACTTCGAGCGTCGAAGGCCTAACAGAATTAACGACGTGGGAGCTGTTTTGGGGGGAGTGGATGTTAAGGTTTACCTCGTCATCGCTGCCCTGCTGATCCGCAAACTAAAATAGCGCCCGTCAGTTAGCTCCCGCTGTGCCCACGAGGTTGTCTGCGATTGAGTGCGCTGGGGTGTCATTCGCTTACATCGTCGGGTTGAACGATATTTTCGTTGTCCGCCATGTTTTAAAGATGTAGTAGCAACCGATTTACCAGCGATTGAGGGACGTGAAGTGGTGGTGAGATCAGAAAATGTGCCCTGGTGCCCAAGCCCTTAAGCCTCCTGTTGCTCACAACCAACATTGTGGAGAATGCTTGGCTCGGCCGGCAGTAGTGCCGTTTTACCCGGTTGCACCACGTCCCAATTTTAGGGCGAACACACCAAGAGTTCGCCATGACCTGAGAGGAACCACGAAATGATCCGACGCTGCTCGGTGGAGCTCGACGATGCAGGGGTTGTCACCTTTATCCGCCCACCGGGTGAGGGGTAACACGGTTGCGAACACCTGTTGTTTTTGGACAAATCTGGATCCCTCAATTCAACTGCCTGAAACCCCGTCGACCATTCTGGACAAAGACTGACGGATTGCATCATCTCTGTCGCCACCATGTCCGACGAAGCAGTCAGTCGAGCCCTGGCCGAGGCCAAGGCACTTGTCAAAGCATTGGAGGATTATGACAAGTCGGCCGAACAAAAGATGGCGCTGCTGAAAAAGACGGATGCCGTCCGAGCAGCCATTGAGGAGCCGTATGATATTGTCATGCGGTGGCTGGAGAACATGAGTACTGCTGGCGCCCTCTACGTCCTAATCCGTATCAAGGCGTTTGAGAAATTGGCTACTGCCGAGACCGTCACCGCGGCCGAGTTGGCCAAAGCTGGCAATGTCGATCAATCCGTCATCACGCGAGCCATGCGAGTTCTTGTGGCGAACAGAATTGCCGTTGAGACTGGCCCGGACACCTACTCTAGCAACGCACTGTCTCACGCCCTGCAACCTACAGCTTTCGGAGGGGTCGCCTGCGTATCCGTCGATTTTTTGAGGACATGGGGCGCTCTACCCGAATATGTCAAAAACCACACACCGGAAGACCTCTATGATCTCAAGAAGAGCCCGTTTGCATTCTTGGCTGGCCAAGAGGGGAAGACATACTACGAGATTTTGGAAATGGACCCAGAGCAGCGAAACCTGTGGAACCTGACGTTGCAAAACATGGAGCAGAACTTTCCGATCCTCGGCATGTTCCCGTTCGCATCATTGGAGGAACAAGTCAAAAACGAGCCGGAGCGACCATTTGTGGTTGACGTGGGTGGCGGGAGGGGCCAAGCGCTCCGAGCTATCCAGGGAGAGTGCAGGGACGTGTTTGAAGGAAAATTGATCCTGCAGGATCTACCGATTGTTATCGATACTCTGACCCCCGAGGAACTGCCTGGTATCGAGCCTATGAAATACGACATCTTTACTCTTCAGCCAGTCAAAAGTGAGTATCCCCCACCGCCATTTATCAAGATGAAACATGCCCTAACCATGCCCACATTTTAGATGCCCACATTTATCTGATGCGGCGACTTCTCCATGATTTCTATAATCCTGTTTGTATCGAGTTTGTAAAGAATACGGTATCTGCCATGGGCCCTACGTCAAGGCTTTTGATTTGCGATATGCTTGTTCCGGATCGTGTCGAAGTCGGCGGTCCTCTTGATCTCTATTGGTTGGATTTTTCCCTGCTTTGTTTAACTGGTAAAGAACGTAAGCTGGAAGAGTTCCAGCATATTTTTGATAAGACTGGTCTTGAATTGGTGGCGGTGCACAAGTCGATCATCGGCAATACAGTCATGGTTGAGGCAAGATTAAAAAGAGACTCAGTGTAGATATTTGTACCTATAGTATTCTAGAGATGGGCCTCCGGTACGCGACTTAGCCTTCTGAAGGCCTCGCTAGCAGGCCCAAAAAGCTCCAATCGAAGCAAGGCATACACGCCCGTTTTAGCTTTTGGGGCCCATTTTTCTGCAACGCTCATGGCTACATTGCTGAGCTCGTTTGGTTTCGCAACCACATGAACCAAATTTTCCTCGAGAGCTTCCTTTCCGGTAAATCTCTGCGACTCTAGGAGCAATTTCCAAGTAGTCTTCGGATTTATCTTGAGTTGTACAATCAAGGCCCCACCTTCAGCATGGTACCCAAGGTCGATTACGGGGAGAGCAATATATCCCCTTTCGCTATTCATGACACGATAGTCATGACAAAGAGCAAAAATATAGCCCCCACCAAATGCATGGCCTGTCATCTCGGCAACGGTCGGAAACGGAAAGTTCAGAATGGTATGGTAAAGCTGGATCGCAAGATGACAGCATCAGTAAGTTGGAATTATGAAGAAAATGAGGAAAACTGACTGGAAAGTAACCCTCTGCACTGGTAGGTATATCAGTTCCCTGCAAACGACAAGGTTTATCAATCTTTGCGTGATTTATTCGTGTGGGATAATGTCTGCGAGAACCAAATGCAAGCCAATACAGGAGGAAAACTCACAGCGCACCAAAACTTTCCTTGACCACCACTGCCCACAGTCGCCCCAGCCGAACTGCTTGTGATGACGGCGCCTTCACTATTCTTCCCTAATTGTGTCTCGATCCATCGAAACGCGGCTATAAGCTCCTGACAGAATGGCTTATCGAGTATATTGTGCGGAAGTGAGTGCATTGTGATTTTGTAGATGTTGTTGCGCCCATGCCGAGTGATTGTCAAGCGTTCCGAGTCTAGAGGCGAGACGAAGTTGCAAGTCGACATTCCGGCAAGTCTGGAACTACCATCCGCATCTATGATAGTATAATCGTTTGGTGTTGGAGTGAGGGTCTTTGGCCAACGCTAGCGGTGAATAGCGAGGTTTGTGGGAGAAGCGGGGTCAGAAAATGCCATCACCAGCACCGGTATTGCAGAAACGTATTTTGCGAAAGTTGGTCTGGTGGCCATGTCTCATTTCAATTTCGCATTTTGGGGGCTGGAAAGATCCGTACCAATCCAGGCCGCGTAACTCTTGAAATGAGGCTGCGTGATAACCAGTCAAGACTAGTCAGTGGTGGGTCGTTGGCTTGGCTAAGACATTACCAACGTGAAATGCCGAATCCGTCAGTAATATTCTCTTTTGTTTGGTTGGAAAGGCCTACTTCAGTCCCACATCCAATCATTCTCCGCAAAACGCCATGTGATGACCCAGCGTGCAAGCTAGTATCAGGCCAACCAATGCTTTGCATGGGTTGAGCAAAGTCCTAAAAGTATTGTGGACCTTGGATGTAGATTTGAGTTCTATTACGTGATTTTGAAGTTTATCTACGGCACAAGCTTTGTGACTACCTTTTGTGAGCCCACCTAAGGAAATTGTTTGCAACGAACCTTTGTCAAGGACAGTTGGACGGGAGGGCTGTTGCAGACATGACTTGTAACTGAATCATTGTATAGTATACCAATACCTAATCATGTAACTTTTTTGGTGAAAAATACATGTTCTGGAATACGTTCGAGTGATCTCACCAGGAAGATGCAATGCTGATAGAATAATGCTTCAAATATATTTTTTGCTCTCGTCACCGAGCATAAGATATACTATAGGCAAACTATGCCCGAATCCCATAATAGATTCGCGCCAGCCTAGCCTGTTGCCTTGGCACGCATTTTCTACTGCAGCACATGTTAGGCCCACTTGGCTTGCAGGATCACTGCGTCGCCAACAAGGTGCGTGTAGCCAGTTTTTTATGCCTCTTTGTACCTCACGACAAGGTTTCTGCTAGGACGTTCTATAAGATCGCTACATCCACAAGCAAGATGGAAGTTTTAATCCGGCTTTTGGAAACGGCTTGCAAAGTCCCTGCAAGCCACCTCAATACGGGTGGTGCAGAACACATCAAACAATTCACACAAACCTACTTGGCGACCGAGCTAAATGGCTTCTCTTTCCACATGGTCCTTTCCTGAGAGGGCCGCCAACCACCAGCACCCAGTCGCAAGGCGTCTTTTCGAGATCGCCGAAGCAAAAAAGTCAAATCTGATTATCTCAGCCGATCTCACAGACACCAAGAGTCTCCTAGCGTGTGCTGAAAGCAAGTATCCCAGATCATCTACACACATTTCTGAACTAACATGTCAACAGGCCTCGGGCCGTACATAGCCGTCTTCAAAACGCACGTTGATGTAGTCTCGGACTTTGGTGATTCGACCATCAACGGCCTTAAGGCATTAGCCAAGAAGCACACTTTTTTAATCTTTGAGGACCGCAAGCTTGTGGATATTGGCAAAACAGTCCAGAAGCAGTACCATGGCGGCGCTCTGCGACTTTCTGAGTGGGCCGACATTGTCAACCTCAGCGTTCTCGGAGGAAATGGAATCGTGGACGCCCTGGACCAGACAATCACGCACCCAGCCTTTCCTTTCCGCGACCAGCGAGCCTTTCTCCTCTTGGCCGAGATGACTTCTGCAGGTAGTCTGGCCACTAGAACCTATACACAAAAATGCATTGACCTGGCGCGCAAGTTCCCGAGATCCATGATAGGATTTGTGGCCACTAGAGCTCTGGCTGATGAGTGTGAGTTGCCTGGTAATGAGGATTTTGTCATCTTCACCACGGGAGTAAACATGACCAACAAAGGGGATGATCTTGGTCAGCGATACCAGACACCTTATAGTGCAGTGGAACGTGGCTCAGATTTCATTATTGCTGGAAGAGGAATATACGCTTCAGAGAATCCGGTGGAAGCCGCCAAGAGGTATCAAGCTGATGGGTGGAACGCTTACCTTAAAAGAATAACGCAATGAAATTTTACACATCTGAATGACGCGCGGATCCAGGTCCTGACTATTCCGTTTCTATTCTAGACTTGATTGCCACAATTCTACTTTATTTTGAACCTAATCCTTGCCCTAGAATGCGATCATAAAGGCTGAACCCCTTCTGCGGCGGCACCAGCCGAAACTCTTATTTTTCTGCAATTTGAGCAACTCTTTGGAGAGAAAAATATTTCACTGCATGAGAGTCAGATCGGTTCGATGGTGAATTGACCAAACAGTGCAGCCGTTTTCATCATCGAGTTAAACAAACGTCTCTAAATACGGCCCGGTTCCCATCGCGAAGCTGACATTTTAGCTCCCGATGTGAATCGCGTGTGATAGGCGTTTAAGTCGGTTAGTACAACTGCCAATCGACACTATTTGCAGCTAGTTTGTGATTCAAAGGCACCATTGGCCACTGATCCGTTGTGGCGTCAAATAGTCGGCTTCTTAGCTTGATTAGGCTCCTTTTTTTAAAATTACGATTCCTTTGTCAATTTTCCGTGTTCTCGTGCTGTTCCTCGAGCTCAACTTCATGCGTGTGCTTTTAAACTTACGCCACTGCCGCAGCAGCTTTTGTCGAACCAAGCCACCCACAATCGCGTCACTACGCGCACAAGAAGCCTCCTTCTACTTACATCAGGCGTCGGCCTATGCATGGCCAAGGTGACTATTGGATGAACGCCTCGCAGATCCTGAATTAACCATAGATCAGCAATGCCGACCAGCCCAAAAGTCTTCAACTGGTCTTTTGGAATCTCTCTACTCGACTCTCACGAATCCTACCGAAACAACATCAACGGACCTGATTGCCTTGACTTCCACCGAAACCTCAACGGCGATACCGGAATCTTCCACAACTGCGGAGGACACTACCGAAATTCCCCCAACAACTTCGACTGCACCAAGTCTGACTTCATCTCTCGAGGATACGACGACATCAGAATCTGGCCCACCCTCGGAGACTGCAACTGAAACACCCACAACTACCACTACCTCTGTCCCAACGTCATCTGCCGCAGATACAACGACATTAGAATTGGAATCTGCTACTACAACCCAGCCTACTCCCATTGCAGCCACAAACCGGTTTAACAATAATGGCTTCGAGACCAGCGCCACGGACCCAACTCCCTGGGTGTTTTCATCCACCTTCACGGGAACCCACGAAGTGAGCAGTGACGGAGATGCTCATAGCGGAAGAAACTGCTAGTACGCTTGACCCAGTATAATGATATGTGTCCAAACGCTAACCCTCTCGTGTTCAGTTACCTCCAAGGCTTCGGTGTGTTGGGTTCAAGCTCTCATCTATGCCAATCCGTCCAACTAGACACCGGATACCAATATAAAATTTCCTCCTGGATTACGATTAGCTGCTCTGCCACGGATGGTGGCAGCTGTGACGCGGGTGGTTTCGTCGAGGTATCTTTTTCACTCGGAGGTGTATCGGGCTCGTCACAGGGCATCCGTACCGATTGGCGTGGGCCCAATTTTCTGACACGCTTCTATACGATGGAACGGAGACGATTGTGGATGCTTGCATGGTACTAACTGTCACTGGTGTCAACTTTCTCTATATTTACTACAGTGTGGATGACTTGTCTTTGGTGGCTGAGCTTCCGTAGTAGATAAAAGGGGTGCCACTGGCACATAGTAGTAGGCTCCCAGCGCTATATGTCTAAGGGTGTGAAAATGAAGTGGGAACGTTCGAAAGATGAAGATGTCACCTCATTGATCCCACATCTACCATTAAATTGAAAATGTAACTTTGCATCTGATAGGTTTAATACACTTGATTGCGTTTTGGGGTCGAACTGACGCGTCGAACAAACCTTGTTCCTACGGCGTAGGTCTGAAGTCGAGTGGACCTTATATATAATATGTAGCGTAGTTTGATCAGTGTCCGCAAAACATATTCTGCGCCAAGATTTGTCAACCTGTTGTTCAAATCACGGCACCCAAAATTATAGCTTTGCTTGAGACGTCTTCAGCTGTCCGCTGATAGGCCCATAAAGCACCTCCGATCGAAGTAGTCCGTACACACCAGTTTTAGCCTTTGGAGCCCACTTCTCCGCTACGGCTAGTGCTGCAGCATCCAGCTCTTTTGGGGCGGCAAGCACATCCACAACGTCATCATCATAGACCTCCTTGCCACTAAACCGATGACCTTCGAGCATCATTTTTCTAGCTACCTTGGGCTTAAGCTTAAGATACTGGATGAGGCCTATGTCATCAAAATAGAGACCGAGATCAACGGCGGGCATGCTAATATAACCCCTCTCGCTATTCATAACGCGGTAGTCATGGCAAAGGGCCACAACACAACCTCCGCCAAATGTGTGACCAGTTATCTCGGCAATCGTTGGGAAGGGAAATCGGAGTATCGTATGTAAGATCTGTGTATTCGTCAAACACGACATGAACATTGTTCGTTAGCATTGGAGAGTGGTGGCACCAACCGGGAATAGATCGTTTGGGTCGGGATGGGAGCTGCCGTCGGCTGTGTCTACCTCGACACCCTTAAATCACCAGTCCTATCAGTATCTCTTACGAAGCGTGGCGTGGGTAGGCAGGGAAGCGAATGAACTCACAGTACTCCAATACCTTGCAGCCCCATCACCACTTTTCGAGAGCCCTGCCGCACTGCTGGTGATGACGGCCCCTTCGCTACCCTTGCCAAGACGTTCTTCGATCCAATTGAAAGCGCCGATAAGTTCTTGTATATAGGCTTTGCTTAACCTGTTTTCCGGGAGCCTGTGCATGGTAATTCTATAGATGTTGTTGTTCCGACCCTCCTGAGTTATTGTGAGTCGCTCCGAATCGAGAGGGCAGCTGAAATTTGTAGCCGACATGGTTAACAAGTACTTCCAAGTAAATATAGGAGTTGTAATAAAGGAGTGCGTTATGGGTGGTTGTGCCAGGTTCTAAACTTGCAGTGAATTATTCGAGCCTGGAGCGGGGTTTACGAGAAGGCTGTGCGACACAAATCGGCACCGGGTCAATTCGCTCCCGGACAAAAACCTGATCAAATGAAAATGGCTGCAGTTGGTCGGCCTGTGAAAATAATTGGCTAGGTTAAGGTCGCTGAAAGCTTGGCACGGTGGTAGAACCAACACACTGTCAGCCGAGAAGTATTCACACGGCCCTAGCCATGATTTTATCTCTATGTAACCACGGAGCTCTAGGAGAAAGGGGTGCTTCTTGGTAAGGTTGATCTGGTAGCCTGAAAAAGGCCCCTCCCCATTGTTCTGCGGCCGGCTCACAGCCTCATTCTACTTTGCCCGGCCGCTGTTGTGATGAGCCATGCCACAAACTCACACAAGCGCCACAGCTACCGCGATTCGATAGATGGGTGGCTGCAGCCCGATGAAAGTTTGGCTCAGCGATTCTTTATCGATTATTCAGCGAAAGCCCTTTACAGATCATTCTAGATTTTTCAACAAAGAGGAAAATCCTGGTCGCGCAATACATTGATTGCTTTTTGAGCCTGATCGCGTGCTGGCACTGGTCGTTCACATGCCCAACTCGCTCGCTTTGTTCTCATTCTCATTCTCATCTTCTCAACTAAAAGAAAAGCCCTGGATACGGAACCTTGGTGCTATGGAAGCAGCACAATCTTCCATCTCCCTATGCGGGATGCCCCCGGAACTCAAAGTCGAAATATGCAGCTATCTCTGCGATCACTGCAGCGACGATTGTAATATAAGCGCCACTGACTCGATGACAACTGAACCTTTGCGAAACCTGTGTCTGACCTCAAAGTCGATGAAGCAAGCTGCCCAGCCTTTTCTATTCCATTGCTTCATTGCCGGCGAGGGATCTCTAGGGTACAGCAATAAACTCCCGACATTTGCATCAGCCTTCACAAAAACACCAAGCCTTGCGCCAGCGCTCAAGAGCTTGTCAATAGACTACACCAGAGATTACCGCGCCATGGAAGAAAGCCAGGGATGGGATTTTTTCTTCGAGTCCCCCAATCATTCCTTTCCCGGACCCCTCACCCATGCCGATGCCATTTTAAAACATGCCCGCAGAATCGAGGAGCTGGAGTTGTCGTTTGGGAATGGCTAGAGCCCATCCACGACACTCTGCTCTCTCAGGGAATTAAGCATCCATTGCACAGATCCGGATGGCCATCTTAGCGCTCAACAGATCGACTCTATGCTCGCGCACAACCATGGCCTCACAAAATTGACCCTTTCGAGCCTCAATCAATTCCACCCGTCCATCTCGACTGCCGTGTCTAATGTTAGACAACTCACCATATTCTACGATTTACGATGTGGAAGCCACGTTGATGTAAAAACTTTGGTCATAGCAATGCCGCTGTTAGAAGTTTTGCGGTACTGCTCCCATCTCGGTGATGGGGCCTTCATCAATGTCGACCACGTCATTTCTGCCCTTCTTCCCTGCAGGCAGAGGCTAAAGTCATTAAAGCTTGACCGGTGCTTTGTTAGTAGTATCATAGAAAGCCCACTCAAGCGGTTTTCAAGCCTACAGCATTTCGATTTCCACCCACATTCAGAGCCCGGTGTTGACTTTAGGCGTCTGATATTTCCAAAATCGTTGAAAGAACTAATCATCCGTACCGATGAGGGGTGTGCGAACTCTGCTTCTTCAATCATTAAAATCCTAAGACGACGTCTCTGCCACAATTGGAATTTGACGAGAGTTCTCACCATTGCTACTTTAGGTATGGATAACGTTATGAGCACGCAAACACGTCAAACTTTTATGAAAAAGGGTGTATCGACGCATATTTGTCACCTCCCGCAGACGAGAGGGGTTGACGGGATTTTGCGACGATCCTGGGGTCAGAATTTGAGAATGTTGGACAATGTAATGTTTTTGACCAAGGAGTGCTCGGAATTTTAGCGTGGAAGCTTGCGCGTATGTACGTACATGAAAGCAAAGTGTCCTACTCCTCGCATAGGCACAAGATTCGATATTAGACTTATGTACAAAATAATTAAAAATTCTCTCCAGAAAGAAGTAGTCACTTAAACAGCTTAATATGCGTGTTTAACAAAGTATTTATCGAGTAGAATGTCATTAAAATATGAGTGATTCTTTGCTTTGATACGATGTTAGCGAAGCCGTGAAGGAGTAGTGATGATATAACAAGGACATTGCAGGTGAAAGGAATGAATTAATCGGAAAGGTGAATTGTCTGGTCGGATAAAATCCAGGATGATAGAGCTAACTTCAAAAGGCAATCCGGCGGCTACGACCGCATTCACCGGGTATGGCCCTTGTATCTGGGCAACGGCCAACTTGAAACACGAGTATATGCACTTCTGCCTGATTCATGCCGGGATGCCGACCCCAGTAGCAAATGCCGAACGGACAGCACGGCTGCACTACATGAGGCATACTAGCGATTGGATCATTCTGTGTTGTGTGGCTGCTCAAAATCCCTGCGACTCAGCCGCAAAAAGTCAAATTTTTCATCAATACGACACATCTCAACCTTGGGGTTGATTTTTTGTTGATCTCGACGCATTTTTGCGGCGGCGATGGCGTAGTCCTGCCGTGGCATCCCATGAATGTTCTAGTATATGCACTTTCACCCATTCACGCTTACAATTGAAGCCAACAAAACACCGTGCAATCCCAGCCGATTCAGCGTTTTTGGCACGAATGTGTAATTATTCCACTGTTTGGTGTTGGCAAACCGCTAGCTGGGATCTCAGGGTGCGGCAAGCGGGGGTAAGGCAGCCAGGGGTAAGGCAACCAGGGGTAAGGCAACCAAGATCAATGCGACACCAAACCACCACATTGATTATAAATTACTTTAGAAGTTACCACAGCATACAAGGTTAACCATTACCTCCGCTATAGGATTCTTCACAAGGACATCGCCCAGGCCCGTTTACATTCAACTCTAACTACGATGAATGAGGACGTCCGAGGGAGATATTTCCCCCTACCTGCTGATATATGGCCGGCAATTCAGTCTTTATGGAATATCCAGGTGAAGCGCCACGATGCTGAAGAATGGGCACTGAAAGAAATGAAGTTCTTAGTCTACGATGACACAGAGGCAAACGAGTACGGCTACGACAGCAACGACGATGAGGATATGCTGGAACATGCTATAAGAATGTCCATGCACAACGAGAACTCAAAAAATGACAATGCAAAGAGCAAGAGAGTAATAGCCGATGATCCCTAGTTTACCCTCTCTCGTAGCGAAGACCCAAACCATCCTTACGGATCGGAATGCGGAGTATGCTCAGGTCTACCCGAATTCCCATACACTCACAAAACACGCAAATTCCGCCTCATAAATCCAGTAGATGGATGCTCTGCAGCTGCCAAGCAAGCTGCTGAAGTTCAAGCCTGCAGCCACTATGTCGCCGTCTCTTACCGTTGGCCAGAGGCAAAATATGACGAACAAGGCAAAATGATTCCTTACCATGGGACGTATCAAGTGAGGGATACAGATGGGAAGACTCGCAAGAATAGAGCTCTAGACGATGTGCTTGACCGTGCGGTGGACTTTGCTAACTGCCACGGCCTTCGCATGATTTGGATCGACCAAGAGTGCTTACCTCAACCGACTGAGCAGAGTCCGCAAGTTGATAAAGACTATCAAAAAACGGGTCTCCAAGCAATGGATATTGTTTATAACCGAGCGATGGCTACTGCAGGCCTTCATGATGGAATTTTCACCAGCCAAGAGCAACTAAGCATGATCACATCTCTTATCGAATTCGATAAAACCCGTGAAGCAGGCCTCAATCCTACCCCTAAATTGATATCTTGTCTCTTGGAATTCCTGAAGATGGTATGCAACGATTTATGGTATACGCGAGCATGGGTTGTTCAAGAGGCCATGAGCTCCGGGAGCGGCTTATCACTTGTGTTCGGTAGAGGTGCCAATCTCAGATATCCTTCGACATTTCGCAAGAACGGTCTCGGACGTCCAAAGCACTCTCTAGACTCTGCACACTTTGAACAAGAATCCAGCATCGTTTGTATCCCGGTCAGAGACTTCCAAAGGATTATTCGGTCAGCAAAATACGTTCTGGATCCTGCTTTCGATTCTGGTGGGCGACTTTTAATGAGCTTAACTGAGCCAATCCTTTCTCAAGCAGAGACTCTTCACCCTCATGTTGAAAAAAGCAAGGTCGATGTTGCACTGTATTGGGGAAACGCATATGGTGGTCGTCAAACGGTCGATGCTGCCGGTGCCATGACCCTCTTAAATACACGGAAATGCCGCGACTGTCATGATCGAATCGTTATCATGGCGAATATGTGTAGTTACGACCTTCGTTTGGATACTGATATTCTGGCGAAGTACTGCCCATCACTTCGTATTGGATATCTAGCTCTGGCTTTACTGAATGGTGATCTATCCCTCTTAGTGCCCGAGTTGTACGAAGCACCGATGATGGATCCAACCCTAAATGTGACTGGACTATTAAGCCCATTTGATACGCACCCCGGAAGAATAGATCACTGTGTGATCCATGACAACAGGCTTAGAATTCCAAGATTTAATAGGAACAAAGTCAGCAACGAAACGCCGAAGCACTTACGTTTACCCGCACATACCTGGACAATTGACAATCAAATTGATTTGTCAATAATTCAGGAGCAATGGAAAGATGCCTGGAATGCGTTGAAGTGTGTACAAAGATTTGTTCCATGCTTAGAGGGAGAATCTGAATTGCACCACCGTCGACGCAAACGACTACTTAGCCATCAAACTTCTAAACCTGGTATCCTGGATGCAATAAAAATGGAATTGCTTCAACAAGGGTTTGTATCCGAGACCTCCCCTGTCTGGGGAGGATATAATGCCACTGGTGTTCAGTGTAAAGCGATTCTGATAGCTCAACGCGTTGAGTCATCCCCCAAAATGCAACGAACTATAGGCCAGATCTTCTTTTCTATTCTTCGTTACTTACTTTTTATCTCAGAAACCGACCCTCGAGCTCTTGGTGTGGCAAACAGTATTTGGCACTCTGTGCGTGTGGATGCGATTCATCCAGACAGGCCACTACCAAATGAGGTCTGTGAAACACTTTTTGAACACCTTGATGTCGTTCAAAATCCCTTCAAGGTGCTCCAATTGGACAGGAACAGACACGCAACGTATAATCAAATTTGGATCATCGACCGGATCATGCAACATGGAACACTTTGGAGCGGGAGATACAACCCATTTTCCACTAGCGGGTCTCAACAGGGTGAAATTAAACCAAATACACTGGATGATGAAACTAGCAGAGAGGTTGCCTTAAATATGCTAGGTGTACTTGAACACGTCAAGTTTGATGATGCGTCTGTTGATTGTTCAAATACATCTTCATCAGATGCTAAAGGGAAAGGCCCGGAGGTTAAAAGCAAGACAAAAAAAGATACCGAAGAAATCATTTCCTCTCAAATGGCTAGGGAAATCATGGCAACACAGTTTCGAGTAGCAGCATTTCAGCTGGATAAGTCAATGGACATACGCATAACTTCTGATCAGATGGCCTTCTTTATCGATGCTGTAAACTGCGAAAAGCCTTTGGAGGAAGTACAACAAGAGCGTGCACTCAAGTGGGTCTCTGTGTTTGATGTTGATGGGCCATGCTTAGTAGCAACACCCTTTAATTCAACCTGGGAGAGGTTACCTCGACCAACCCTTCGGGGAATGAGTATATGCTGGGTGGTTCAGGCAGAACTGCAAAAAGAAGACAGCATCGCTTCCGAGGACGACTCACCCATCAACGCCATCCCAGTCACTTCGAAAGATACATCTTACTGCGAAGCGTCAAGTTCAACGTCCACGGGCCGGGAAGGACTTGCGACAGGGGGACATTGTGAAGATGAGCCTACTGTTTACCGTGTTCTAGGTAAAGTAAAAGGAATGTGGCAGCTGATGGACTGGCAAGTGCCGGATTATCGATTTGTCTAAGATATTAGAGGATGGTTTATCTAGGTTCCCGTAGCTATAATACCATGGCGGGGCGGTTCTTTCTGTTTAAGATGTGAGTTAGGATACCATTGGTGGCAGTAATCTATGAGAGAATTTGCTTCGTTCCTTGAGCGTACTTTGACTACGATGAGGCACCGCACCATGAACGGGATAACAATCATATCAAAAGCACTGGATAGCTCAGGCTTCTTAGACAAAGTCCAATATCCCAAGACCTGGTATCCCTCGACCAAACGGTTTCCATGATGTCTATAGCTTCGTTGACACTGCCAAATGTCTGCAGGGCTCGCATCGAATCTCTGATGGCATAAAGTTCCGGTCTCTCTTCGTGCAAAGCCACGCATCCGTTAATGCAAAAGGGCCATACTAGACAGCGAAGCCAAGAGGGAGAATCTATCTGTCGAAAAAGCTTAAGACATTCAGTTGTGTTCCGACGGATCTCAGGATGAGAGAGGTCCCATCCTTGGGACACGAGTAGCAAATATGTGTGAGCGGTGTAGGCCCAGATGCGCGTGATGTAAATAAGCGCTGTCTCGAATGTTGAGCGAATATCGCAGGTGCAATTCGGGTGCTCTAAGAATGTCTCAAACGTTCTTGGGGCTGCCTGCTTTTGCAGTTTGACCTGATTGTCCAACTCCAAGATGCCCGCCTGGATGCGATTGTCAATTGTTGCTACACGAAATGCCATTTCTTCCACTACAGATTCATCCTCCTTATTTTGATCTTTTTTCCAGGCGGCCAGAGTGCAAATGTCGCTCAACGCTAATAGCACCCACGGCTGGCAACCAAGAATGTCTTCAGTCCTCACGGAAGAGTGATGGCCGCCCCCTTCCAATTCAGAATGGTATGCCTTTAGCATCGGAGGCTTGGTAAGAGAAGTACTTGCAATTATGTCATTAATAATCAGGGCGGTGGAAAAGAATTTGAATGCAGCCTGATCTGCGTTTGGTATCTTTGCCTTTGGCCCAGTCCCACCACGTCGCAGCCCGTCCAGGATGGCGTCAATCTTTTTAGTTCCACTTGGCCTGCCATGGACCTGCATAATTTGTTCAAATAAATCGACGGCTGCTTCAAGATGTATTTTCCAATTCCCGGACTGGATGGCGACCTCAAAATTGAGATACTGAACGATATTGGCTAACAGACAGGTGCTGTCCACGAGGGAACTGCCCACGCCTTGTCGCGCAAGAGCAATGAGGTCGCTTTGAACGGTCGATAGGGCCGAAGTCACCTGCGTGTGGAGTCCTTTTCGAGAACTCTTAGCGCAGCCTTCGTGGCCTGGACCCGGACGCACTGGAACCGTGGAAAAGAAATATGATGATAAGCTAGCAATGCTGGAGAAGAAGGCGTTATTCTTGGTGGCTAGCACTAGCACCCAACTCCGCCCTGCGTCCAGGATTGATGGTTTGTAAAAAGGAAAAAGACAAGGGAAGACGTATTCCATGTATCCAGCAATGTAGCCCATGTCATCTTCGGTGCGTGAGGTTACTGGGTTTGACCCCTGTGCTTGGCACGAGGCAGCAGGTTGAAGAGATGGGTCAATTGGAAGATGAGAAGATTCGGGTGTGTCCGATATTTGTCCCGATTCAGCAGCACCTTCGCTCTGATGAGAGGCAGCCGTAGCAAGTGGCGATGTTTTGGGTTGCAAGGGCAAGGCATTGTCATCATTCCAATTGGACAAGGGCCGAGTATCGTCGGGCTCGTCGGAAATGTCCTTTGCAATGCTCTCCATGCGAGCAATGCCGCGGCGCCTCTTTGCGGCGTGCTTCACCTGGGCTTTAACGCGCAGCGTCATCTGGCGCTGCAGGTCGCCATTGTCCATCCAATCAGGCTTGTCGGCGTGGTAGAGGCAGTCAATCTCCAGCACGGCGCATCCGCCACAAACGGGCGTCGCGGCGTCGCATTTCTTGTGGCGGATTCGACACGTCCAGCACGAATCCTTTCGCATTGTCGGGCGCTGGCTGACATGGGTCTCGATTGTCAGGATGCGCAAATGGAGCGAGTGAGTGATTGATTGAGGGAATCGTCTTTTGTAAATGTCCGCTCGACCCTGGGCCCGCGCGCGAGTCGTGTGCTTCCTCACTGGGCCCTTTCCATCATGCGGGGAAATATTGGGGATCCCGCGCGGGCTCGTCTCCGCGCGGAAAAGGCCCCCGCGCGCAAACGGATTTGGGCGGAGAGCACAACAGTGATGACAGTCAATAGGGAGACAGACTAACAACAAACACGGCAGCTTCCATAAAAGCCACCGAATTCCTAGCTTCAATATCCAAATCATCTACATCAATTAATTTACAAATATGACAACAGAAAATCCTGCCAGCGAAAAACGCGTCCTCGTCTTGGGTGCCACTGGCCCCGCTGGCATTTGTCTCCTACGCGAGCTACTAGACCGCCAGTATCCAGTCATGGTATATGCCCGAAATCCAGCCAAAATTCCCAAGGATATTTCATCAAGCCCTCTGCTCAAGGTGTGTCAGCACCCCTTCAATTTATTTCAGGGGCAGCTTTCTTCTAACTCACATAAAAGGTCGTCAAAGGAGAAATGACGGATACAGAGTCCCTCTCCAAAGCCATGGCTGAGAGCTCCACTGTTCTATCACTTCTGGGCCCTCACATTGCTGACAAAAAAGTCGATCCAAAGCTATTCGCCACTCAATATCTTGAGTCAGTTTTCCCCACCATGCGTAAATTCGGGGTCCGGAGAATCATCGCGATGGGAACCATTTCCATTTCTCGCCCAGAAGATCGCTGGACATTCTTTCAAACAATGGTGTCCGTCTTCATGAGAACCTTTGCTTCGGCCATTTATGAAAACATGCAGCATCTTGCCGCAGCCTTCGAAAAAGATGCATCAGATCTGGACTGGACAGTTTTTAGAATCGCTCAAATCCCTGGGGAGGCTGATGAGAATAGCTGGAGGACCGACCGCAGTGATGAGGTCTACGCTGGGCCAGTTGGAGAAAAGGGGTGGTCAACCTCCCTCAAGCGAGCTGCCTTGACTAAATGGATCGTCGACAATATGAAAAATAAATACTGGTTCTCCAAAATGCCGGCATTGGGTCATCAAGTCGGAAAGATTATAGAATAGCTTCTCCCATCCTCACACCTGTATATGACTTCGGTCTGCTTCTTTTCGTAAAGAAATTTCAAGCTTCATCCTCGGAAGATGCATGTAATACACTGTCCTAAGCATTCTGTTAGCAAAGCGACGAACCAGAGGTGCATACTCAGTCTCACATTATGTTCCATACAAAGCACGCAATGAGGCAGTTTTCCTTCGTCTAAATAAATGGACTACTGCCACATCACCTGTCCTGTGAGCCCAAAAAAAGGGGCTCCGACCTTTGGTATGGTCTAAATGTATATTGACCCGGTCCGTCTCAATGAGCATGCTAATAACTTCTAAATGGCGATTTATAACTGCCCAAGAGAGCGGCGTCAGGCCACAGTGATCTCGCGCTTCGATATCAACCCTAATATGCCCACATAGTAGCCTAACAACGTCCAAGCGGCCCTCACCGGCAGCCCACGAGAATGGTGTCCGGCCATCAGCATCTTTAGAGTCAACATCAACATCGTACGTTCTAAGAAGAAGCTTAACAACGCCAAGATGGCCATATTCAGCCGCCACTGATAGCGGTGTTCGACCTTTTCTGTTTTTTGAGTCAATACCGGCCCTGCCATTCTCATGAAGGAGATTTATAATGTTGACACGGTCATTTCTAGCAGCCCAAAAAAAAAGTGTTTCATCATCCTTGTCTCCTAGCATGAGCTTTATCTTACTACTGCCGATGAATAATCGGAGGATAACCTCTCGGTTGTTCTTAGCAGCAAATAAGAAAGGCGTCCGACCGCCAACGTCTTTTGACTCAGCATCAACCTTATCACTCTCGAGGAGCATTTTAACCGCATATTGATGACCACTCTCAGCGGCAAATGATAAAGGTGTCCGGCCATTATTATCCCTTGAGTCAATTTCAACCTTGGACCTCTCCAGGAGGAGTTTCATAATCCCATTACGGCCATCCGCAGCAGCATATGAGAAAGGCGTCCGGCCATTAAAGTCTTTCATATCTGGGTCAACCTTGCCACTCTCAAGGAGCATTTTAACCACAGATTGATGACCACTCTCAGTGGCAAATGAGAAAGGTGTCCGGCCATGAAGGTCTTTTGAGTCAATTTCAATCTTAGAGCTTTCCAGGAGGAGTTTCATAATCCTACCATGGCCGTTTGCAGCAGCGTACGAGAAAGGCGACCGGCCGTTAAAGTCTTTCATGTCTGCGTCAACCTTGCCACTCTCGAGTAGTATTTTGACAACAGCATAGCGGCCATTTTCAGCTGCTACTGAAAAGGGCGTCCGGCCATTGGTAGGTTCGTCTGGGTCTGCCACGATCTTATCGCTATCAAGAATCATTTCGACAGTTTTTTCATCGCCACTTTGAGCAGCGAAAAATAATATTGGCTTAATCAACTCATCCACCGAAGGCACGTCATGCAACATTGTCTTCAAGTGTACACAAACCACATCCTCCAGTCCGTTGCAGAGGCCATATGATACCGGCATACCTCCACTCTTATCTATTGAGTCGACACGGGCTCCTGCCTTTACTAGCCGCTTAAAAACAGTTGCGTGACCTTTGCGGGCTGCATATGACAGTGGCGTCCGATCGTATATATCCTTTGCATCGATCACGGCGCGATTTGACAGCGATAACCTCAAGATGTCTTGATAGCTTATACCAGCCCTTCTGATTAGCATCCTTGCTACATCATCAAATCCATTTTCTGAAGCCCAAGAAAGTGCCGAACGCTGATGGGTCTCATCGTAGGCGTTTAATGATGCATTGTGTGTTTTGAGCAAAAGCCCTACTACTTGGACCAATCCGAAGTAGGAAGCAATCATGAGGGATGTAAAACCGCGGGGGTATTCACCGTATGTGCTTTGCCAGTATACTTTAAACCAAGTCGTGCAACTAGCCGAATGCGTATCACATAGCTCTAACAGCTGCCCTGTCGACACATCGTTTTCAATACCCGCCATTCGGAAGTGAAGAGTCCAGGTTCTGGCAGCGTAGTCAAGGAAGATATGATCATCAAGGTAATGAGACAGATCTCCATTGTCTTTCTCATACAGGGAATTGGTTCGGAATTCGTTACAGAGTAGATACCAGATACAAATCTGTGAGAGAACACGATGAGACTCTCGTGTTGACAATGAAGATTTCCACGCAGATTTGCAACGAGGTTTTGATTGAATTACTTCAGCAGCTGGCTTTCCCAACAGCCACTTCTTCGTCGCCGGAGACATGTGATGATTGCTATTACGTTGTTGAACGGGCACAGACTCCTCTTCCTGGACCAGGAATTCTTTCGCGGTTTGGTGAAGAAGATATATCTTTGAGCCTATTATGGTTACAAAGAGCCCACAAAGGTCTCGTACATACTCGCGGAAGCGATCTTCTGATTTAACATGAATATCTTTGTAAGACCGGTGGTCTTCTTGGATAGCCAATGCCAAGGCCATCTCCGATAAGGTGAAGGGCCGATTCGCTGCAACGATGATATGTAACAGTCTCTTAGCCGCTTTTAAATCCGAGCTCTTGCTCAAAATCTTCTCATATGCTTCATCAACAGTTTGAGGAAGATGGGAAGTAGCTTTAAGTATTCCAGTACTTCCAATATTCGGGTCCCCTTGTACCAAATTTAGTGTTAGATAAGCCCATAAATATGTTCGGTGAGGAATATTTAAAAGACTTTCTAATAACAGGCTTCCTTCATTTGGATCTAATTTGAGCGTTTCTTGGATGATTTGGATTCTAGCTTTGATAAAGATGTCGATTTCTCGAGCAATCTTCGATATCTCCGATTCTTTTTCCCCACTCAAGTGAATGACGGGCAGCCCTGGAACCGTAATTGGCTGAAAGCCTCGCCTGATGTTTCCATAAGGCCGGCTTGTTAATATAAACTTCAAGTTGGAGTCGTTAGTTGTGCTGTAGAATTTACATATGGCTTGGGTCAACTCAGAGCGTTCTTGATCGCCACATTCGTCGAATGCATCCAGGATACAGACTATCTCCCCAGCATCCCGAGCCCGCGATGCAATAACCAAGATTTCCCATAATTCGCGAATTGAGCCCATTAGGTGTTCTTTAGAAGTCTCAAACTGCTCCATAATCCTATTGGAGAGTAGAGATTCCCTCTGCTCAAAGAGCTGGTGTAGAATACAGCAAAGGGCATTTTTTGCGCTTCTTTGATCTTCAAAATCGTCCTTGAAGAAGAAATAGCAAGTTGTTCTGGATTCTGTGGTCGGAAGGATAGTATTCACGAGATGTTTTGCCAAGACAGATTTTCCACACCCAGGATCTGCAGACACCCAAAGCATACATGAAGTTTTGCTTTCGCGCCATTCTCGAAACAACTCGTGCGTTTCGAACCACTCGCATGTTCCTGGAACCCGATCGGGGTTTCTCTCTTTGCGATCTCGGTATGGAGAAGTATGTAGCGTCTTGAGAATCTCTATTCTTCGAGTCGAGCGAGAATCGGTTTGGGGCGTGTGATAGATGTTCCCGACATGGAAATTCGCTTGGCCATCGCCATTAATCGTCGTCACTGCATTTGACATTGTGCCTATAGTAATAACAGACGAGATATGAGCATTTGCTAACACCTGTGCAAAATGACGCATCACTTACTGTATCAAGTCCGTTGATCTCATTAGAGGTACCGTTTAGCTGATCGTATTATCGCCTGCGAGGAGGCCTCGGTGATTGAAAATATACGCATAAGCCGATGGAAGGTCCAGCGTTACGGTAGTTTGCACCGTGGCCGTTCCAATCTTTGTGGAAGAGAGGAAATGTGGAAAAAGCAACTACCGCGTTGGAGGCCTGTACAGTGAGGCTGAATAGACTTGGAGTGGCATATCACGTGAGTGGCTACCGAATTACCTCATTGTAACTGAATGCCCATATTTGTAACCGATGCGACTGCACAGTATCAGTCTGAACTCAAGGAAAGTTCCGGTATGCTACGCTATAGAACAGTTGTAGGGTAGAATTGAGGACGTACATGTGAGGGATCGTGATATCAAAATGCAAAGTCTGAACTTGCTCAGTAGTGGGATGAACAGACAAGAGGTAAAATAAGTGGGGGAACGCTTGTACGCTAGCCAATAATTATCTGAGCTGACAAGATCTCCCATAACATCGCCTCATAGGAACGTGGTCCTACATATTTTATTGTGACCATTGATAATATTTTAAAGATGAGGCTAGTTCTTGAATTCAAGAACGTTCGTTCCACATGTATTTGGTCTTCTTGACCGTTTATCAATATCCGGTCGCGCCAAATGATACTAAGGAGAGGAAGTCTGCACAAGTAAATAGATACTTTAACGATGCAGATTGTTATAATTGCATATATTTGTTATTCACCTTCTTGTGAGGGATAGAGATCCCTGTAGTGTGGCGCGAACCTCCAATCACTTCTAAGCCGTTGACCTCCATGTTTTTTTTTTAGATTTAATAAGATTGTTGATTAACATTGGCAAAATAGTATCTTTTTCCCACTTTAGCTATGCTAGGTTACTTGCTTTGTCGAATATTTTACTTGACCTGGTCCTACTGCATTCCGCAACATGATTTCCAATGCGCGACCCACAATCATGGTTTTACTCTAGAGGTTATAAGTGGGTGTTCCATCCTAGAATCAATAATTTCTACCCCCAGCATCTCCGACTATTCCTAAAAATCATCAAATTGCTTTCCACGGGCATGTTTAGCATTTGGTTAAGTTGAAATGCACCATGTGCGTCATCTACTAGACTTACCCTGTACTTACTTCGTTCACCAAGTCTTGCCCACCCATTCTAGGCAATAGAGTTTTCCTTGCATCCAAATGAAGCCATCCAAAATACACTGGTAATGCAATTAGATGGAATCTAGACTTTCCCGCATTTTTCTTAGATCCACTCTGGCGATGCACTAAAGCCGTTGTTGGAAACAGAAAATGGAGCAGGTGTAGATCTTGGTGATTTACTGATGGGTAACTTGACTAGTAGTGCAAGATCTTGATAGCCGAGGAACCTAGTTTTTCAACTGTCGCTGAGCGCTGACATTCCTTTCGCCTAGATCTGCATAGAAATACCAAGCTCTTCCATTTGGAATGAAGTGGCCCCTTCAGCCCAACGCATCAGCTCCAACTCCCGGGGCTAACTGCGGGCTCTAGTCTTACGTCATAGATTCTGAGGATGCGCGGTAATAATTGTCAACGTTACTACCAAATCTGTTGAGTAAAAGCTCAAGGCCGATTTAGGGGTCCTCAAAGTGGCTTGGGAGACTTCCCAATGAAAAATTGGAGATGGGCCGCATGGGTTTGACGGATCGGAATCTCGGGAAAGCTCAGATGCAAATTGAACTAACGGGCGGATCGACACCGCCGCCTGTACGCCCACAAGGCTGCTCAACAACAGGCGCTAGTCGTGTTGGCGTACTTTGCCGTGATAAGCCGTGCCGTTGCCAGCTAACAGTGCAGTGGGCGCAAGCCATATAGACGCCGACTATTGCTAGCGTTCTTGATCTCAGCCATGGGCATTTGTCGTGGCAAACATTAGGATTTGGAGACGTCACTGGCTCTGGGCTGGAATCCGATTGGTATTCTTTGTTCCCGTTGTTAGCCACGATTAGGGCGTTTGCGGGGCAGTTGGATCTGGGCTCGCTTGCACTGGCTTGATTCGCGGGCCGTGTGTAACTAACGAATGCATACGCGAAGAATGATTTCTCCAATGGTGCCGTGTGTCTTGAGAGACATGTAAGCTTTATTCCATTGGGCAGCCTGACAGTAACATGGGATCGTGCTCGTCTAGCTACACGAAATGTAAATAGCATTGAGGCCCCCTCGTCCCGGTTCCCGGGTTGAGTGACATCAGGTAATTTAGCTTGGCTCGATGTGGATATGCTCCCCCGACCACCCGCAAATCGTGTTGAGATTAGCCCGACATGCCGTTGATCGTCATAAGGCTAACCAGCCGTGCCCACAGTGGCACAGTGCTAAAATGCCGGGATCGGCATTTCCAGCGGAACTTGCATCGCCCTAAAACATGTCAAGACTCTCAGCTGGCAGTCTTGGGCTTAACAGGTGGGTAACAGCACTGCTCTAAAAAGATCAGCAATTGGATGAAGACGCGAAGTATTACATCATTGTTCGACATTGGACCGACGGCTCGGTGCTATCCGATGGAATGCACACTAAATATCTGTCAAGTGGCTGCAACGCTTTGCCTCATGTGGAGGACAAGCTGAGACAGCCAGATCCACCTCACCGAGCATTTTTCGCTTACTAGAGACATGCGAAATTGGCGTTCTTGATCATCTACTCAAGAGACACGAGGTATTTAAGCTGGCGAAAATCCCTTCTACTACGGGTTTGGGCAGCAATCCTCGCATCCACAACGAGATCGTCTTTCAAAGTGAGCATCACTACTTCACAACGGCAGGGCCAATATCTGATACCATCTCCAGCACCTCACACCTACAATGAAGTTCTCACCTCTTGTGCTTTTGGGTCTCGTTGGCGGCATCGCCGCAGCCAACGTACCCAGAGCTGATCCAACCACCACTTCAGCTGCCCCATCTTCAACATGTGCCTCCAAAGGCGAAGATTGTAATAACGGACTTCCCGACTCCAAGTGCTGCCCTGGGTTGCAGTGCAAGAATAACCTTCTCGGCCTCTACCGCTGCCAGGACCCAACCACATCTACCACAACTATTACGGCCGCCCAATCTCCAACATGCGCCTCCAAAGGCGAAGATTGTAATAACGGACTTCCCGACTCCGTGTGCTGTCCTGGGTTGCAGTGCAAAGTTGACCTTCTCGGCTTCTACCTCTGTCGAGATCCTGCCACTTCCACCATGAGCACAAGCACAACCACCCAGCCGAGTCTCCCCATTCCCACATGTAGGAATGGTGGGCAGAAGTGCGAGAAGGGCGTTCCTGGACTATCGTGCTGCAAGGGCTTCCTGTGCCAAAACCGAAACGCTCTGGGAGCGGGCACCTGTTACGCATGCAAGAAGGTTAACCAGCAGTGCAAGTCGAACACTGCTGGAATGGTGTGCTGCAACGGCTACACGTGCAAGAACAAGAATGCCAATGGCTTTGGCATATGTAAGCTCACATAAGTTTAATAATTTGGTGTTTATAAACGCGCCGTATAGTTGGGATGAACGATTGATGGATAGTCTGAATGAATAATTTATCACCAACACGCTGAATTGTCAAACTACTACATGTTCCCAATTGCTGGCTCTCCTCACTGTGTCTTGTTGTGATCGATTTATCTAACTACCTGAAGATTTCAACAGAAATCAATTTGTGCCGCTTCCAGCTCAGTTTCCCATCATCAACTCGCTAGGCTATATGTTCCTTAGTCTTCTTTTTGATGAAGGGGCCCAGGCTTTAAGTTGTCCACATGGATACAAACCCACACGGAGGTGCCACCTAGACCAATTATATCGTTTGTGATCTTGGTTGATGAGAACCACAAGTCCGAAACAACCTCTTCAATATTGATCAAAAAGTTCACAGCCATTCGATTCTTACGATTGATGCCTTCATGCGAACAATTTCCGAAGGCGCTGGGACTGCTGCCTTCTGTGCTCAGCGACTATGACACGTCTCGAGGAGTGGCTATCTCGATGGTGTTCCTAGATGGCGAGGTCAAGTAGTATATCAATCTGCGTAGGTCCAGTTCAACTCCGCCTTCATGATTGCTAGCTGAGCCGTTTGTATTTTCAGTGCGCAAACAATTCTGAATTCGTTTCGGCTATTCGACTAATTTACGTGCCCAAGGGACAAGTAGGGAAGTAGGTGCCGACTGGCAGCCCTCTAGTCAAATGTGATTAGCTCCTTTAATAACGAGCACAACAACTACCATTTGGCGTTAGGTTATTTTTACATTGCGAATCATTCTAAAACGGATAAAGGCCAGGAATTCAAGTGGAGAAACCAAAGGCATGCATGTGACGCTAGACGAGTCACGGTGTGAAAATGCTGACATGACCTTTCACAATTGTTTCAAAAATGAGCTGCGGACACGCTAAAGATCCACAGGGCGATGTCGGTCCGCGGGGCCAATCCGGTAGAATCAGTATGCTTTAGATAATTTTCATCTACTCCTCTTAGCATCGGAGGAGAGCTCTTGTCTTGAGGCTAATTAAAAAAAGAGGTAGAGGTGGGGGATAATGCGCGTGCCTTTTTCGCCCCTGTGGTGCAGCGATGGGAATTTTTCAGATCAGCGTCTTGAAACTCGCTTCCCCACTAGCAGCTATGTGTCAAAGAATTCTATGAACTTTCTTTGCGGACTTTCCATGCGGACTTCGGAACGGTTTGATCACAGAGCCCGGTAAACGCCGAACCTCTGTCGATCAGAGGAGTATATATGAATGGGGTACATTCATCTTCAATATCGCAGAATTCAAATATTTAACTTTTTTTTCACATAAACAGCAAGTTCTATTTGTCAGTCATGTCCAGGTATCAAATCCAGCATGCGAATCCTTCCGGTCCTGGCGATAGCCGGCCTACCGCCCTTCAGATTGTGCAAGACCAGGGCCTTGTCGGCAAACTGGCTGGCAAAGTCGCTCTAATCACAGGTGCCAACCAAGGAATCGGGCTCGAAACAGCTCGCGCACTCTATGCCACTGGAGCTACTGTTTTTCTAGGAGTGAGGGATCCAAAGAGAGGGCAGGAGGCAATTGACAACATTCTGTCAACCTCGAGCCACAAGTTCACGAACACCTTGCATGTGATCCAATTGTCTCTTGACTCGCTGGAGTCAGTCCGCGCCGGAGCAGAGAGCTTCGTTGCGCAAAGTCAACAGCTCAACCTCCTTATCCTAAACGCCGGAGTTATGGCCACACCACAAGGCAAGACAAAGGACGGTTTCGAGACCCAGTTTGGCATCAATCATATGGGGCACTTCCTTTTGACAACTTTGTTGATCCCCACTCTTCTGGAAAGTTCCAGTCCAGACTTCAATTCGCGAGTGGTCTCACTCTCCTCCATGGCGCATCGCTTTGGAGGTATTCGTTTCCACGACCTGAATTTTGAAGAGGAGGGCTCTTACGACCCTTGGATTGCCTATGGTCAGTCAAAGACGGCCAACATCTATTTCGCCAACGAGATTGAAAGACGATATGGAGCACAGGGTGTGCACGGTATTTCCGTGCATCCAGGCAACATAGCCACCAATCTGGGCCAATACTTGAACCCAGAGCAAGTCGCAAACATAAAAAACGATAAGGAGAATTTGCTGTATTTCAAAAACCCCGAGCAAGGTGCAGCCACGACTGTTTATGCAGCGATCGGCCAAGAGTGGGATGGCTGCGGGGGTTTTTACTTGGCAGAGTGTGCGCAACAGGGGCCAACCAAAACGCAAAATCCGCTCGACACTAAGGATGTCGGTTATGCCGCTTGGGCCTTTGACGAGGAAAACGCGGTGAAGCTCTGGGATATCTCTTCTCAGCTTGTTAGCTCGGGAGGTACTAATTGAAGGAGTACTTGGGGTAGGATTTATTAAAAAGGATTATGTCGCACGATATGTTCGCTAGATGATAGCAATTTCACATTGGATAGAATAAATAGCTCGAGCACTCAGGTGCCGATATAGATGAGTAATGAGGTATAACCGAGTGGCCACTGTCTCAAATAGAGCGTAGTTCAAATCATTGTGTCCTAGTGGCCTGAGATACTTGTAAAAGGCTCTATTACCTACTAATCATGAAACAATATGCTGATAAAGCATGCTCAAGGTTTTCTTAGCGACAAGGGTCACTTGCTCTTGTCAATTGTGGCGGGAAATTCCCACAACACCGAGGGTGCGTGCTAAGGGGTTGCAACAGTTCTAAAAAGCCATGGGTTTTTCTTGCTGTAGGGCAATGGATCATCAGAAATATTTGCACCCTCTCCATCACCATGAAGTCCCACCTTTTGTTATTATTCCAATCACTACTCTACACCACGACAGCCGCACTGCGTTATGACTCTGGATACCTCGCAGCGGTTTCACAGACTTCCCCGCCAGACCGACCTGACACGTTCCAAGACGTGTTCGCGCTGCGCAACTTCACTGAAGCTGCTCTGTACAATGCTATTCGCATACTACCGACCCCTGCAAATGTCAATGAAACCAAGATCACGTACCAAGGCCTCGACAATGTTACTCTAAACATGTATCGCTTTGTTAGCGATGCAATAACCAAGACGGCTACTCCCGGGCCTGCCGTTGTATTCGCCCATGGTGGTGGTGGTGTGGCTTGCAGTGTGGACACATACGCTCCCCAGCTTGCACGCTACGCTGCTGATGCGGGGATCACGTTCTTCGGTGTCGACTATCGCCTCGCGCCAGAATATCCGAATCCCACATCCACCGAAGATGTCTATGCTGCCTTGGAGTATGTTTTGAACAACGCTGCCGAACTGGGAATTGATCCCACACGTGTTGCCATTATGGGCGATTCGGCTGGCGGAGGACTTGCTGCTGGAGTGGCGTTGATGGCACGCGACAAGGGCCTCAGCCCGCCGCTAGCTAAGCAGATTCTGGTGTATCCCATGCTAGACGATCGAACTAAGCTACCTGATACATCACCTTTGAAAGAGTTTCTTGTCTGGAAGACTGGCGATAACAAGCTAGCATGGACAGCACGGCTGGGCGACAAGGCTGGAAAAGAAGACGCTAACGTGTCCATTTACTCCGCACCTGCTCGCGCCACGGACCTGCAGAATCTGCCATCCACATATATTGAAGTGGGAGGACTGGATCTCTTCCGCGCCGAGGATTTGTGTTATGCTAGCCGTATCGCTGCCGAAGATGTCGAGGTTGAGCTTCATTTATGGCCCGGCCTGCCACACATATATGAAGTGGCAAATAATGCAACGATAGTCAAGATGGCTTTGGATGCGAGAATGAGAGCCTTAAAGTCTTTTTAGAGTGTGTTCTTTCTTGGGTTCTCTCGACTTAAACCCGATGTATCCACTTGAGGCTGCTGATATTGGCAATCCACGTTTCCTCTAACAACTTGGCAAAAATAAGATACTTAGCCGATGCTTTGAAGATGTTCTGTATCAGTATCGACCGGAAAGTCCGTCTTGGTGATGGAGTAAAATCCTGTCCTCGCTTTCAACGCGACAATGCCTTAGCAAAATTCTGACCAGCGTAACCGCCGATCAAGCTCTGATTCCGTGTCGCGATCAGCTCAGCAGAAATGTAAATTATCTTGACTCATCGAAGGACACAGCCGACTTGGATTAGATGTCACGTATTTCTCAGTCAGAAAAAATATATTCATATTCCATGAAACTTTTACAGACCCACTGCATCTCCGAAGCTAGTATTATGAGACGAAACACAAGCGACACGTGACCGGGCACGCGTTGCCGCTTTTATGTCCTCTTCGCTCGTTGGCCCAACTTCGGCTCAGCTTCCATCAGGCCGCATCAGCATTTCCTTTTTTCGGCCTCACTAGCATGCCTTGGAGTTGTCCTTTTCATTCCCACCGGTACTGGTTTCAGTGCTTGCCCCCGTTAGGCCTTCTTTGTGCACCACAACATATTTGGATTTAAACGCATTTTAAGATCCCGCTCTAAATTTAGAAAAGTCGCGACATGAAAACCACCGAAAAAACTTGCCTTTAGAAATTTCGACGGCCTTGAAAATTCCTCCCCTGGGAAATTACTCGTAAAGGGCCCACGCGACTATCCCGAAAATTCCTCACTTACGACATTTCTTTTATGACCCGTTGCAAGCATATGATTCCGAAGTCTGACGTCTTTGTGCATATAGAAAAAGAAAGGAAAAGACAACACATTGCACACACGGCATATCACCAATGAATATGGTGCACGTCATGAGTGATTAAGTAAGACGGTTGAAATCTCGCTCTTGGTGTGTGTGTGCGGGAAACCAAGTACGTATTATCGCGTTCTCCTGCAACACCAGAAGTCCTTCAGATTTGGATCACGTGTGAGGCCAAAACCGAGTAAGGTTTTAATACGTCTCTGATTTAATACGTCTCTGATCTCTGATCCAACTAAACTAAACTAGTTAGCAATAATAAAACGAACAATGAACGACGAAGATTATAGTAGCAGCTGTGTCAATTTGGAACCCCCGGGATAAACCCACACTAATTAATCCTTCCTGACTTAGAAGCATAAATACTACAAATTTGACTAATCAATTGCAGAGAGACTAGGAAGAAAATCACCCTGCCCCTAGCCTCGTCAATACTGAACCTGCTTTGATTGCGTGGCTCCAGAACCTTTTCTCCGGCTAATGGCCTTCCACACATTGATTTAATGTTCACCACCACTGGCTCTGGGTGTTCTCGGCTTTCTATGGGCTCAATATCGCTCAAAATGCAGTGGAACCTAGTAGAATTTCTTTTTTCGCCTTCCGAGGTCTGTCCGCTCTCATGGTCTAATGTTCCATTTAAGACCTTGAATCTGTCAAGTCTGTAGTCCCATATATTGCTCTGGATGACGGGCGTTAGGAATACAAAAAAGAGTGGTAGAAGAAAAGAAAGCACAGGGAATGAGGATCCAAAACTCTGTACAATCCTGTCATGCTCAGTGTTGCGATCAATAAGATCGTGTGAACTACAGCTAGCAATGTAGTTAAGAACAGGCGTTTTTACCCAAAGGAATCCAATAAGTGGTGGTAGGGCTATCCTGTTCCTGTATACCCGCCCTATAAATGTCGAGGACATGCAAGCAATATAGCGTGCATAATGATTTAATTGTACCAAGTCGATAAAAAACCGGATTAGCCTGAAGAATGGATCAAATTGACCTCGGCTAACCCTATCGCCTGACTCGGATTGAATGTGGTCGCTGATCCACGCGAATATGGCAGAAAGCAACCAATAATTTGGGAAAGATACAGAATTAACGTTCCTCTGCCTAAATATATTGTCATTTTCTAGTAAATCATTATACCTTATTCGCTTGAACAAGTTATGTCTGAACCAAGTGCAGTCAAAAGTTAATAGATCGTACCCAGGTGAGACATCAATCAGCTCATTCCCTTCATCTCAGTTAGTTGATAAAATATCAAAAGGAATAAAGGGAGAGTTTTACCTGTTTCTTCTATCTCTTCATGCGTAAAGAATGTATATCCAATTTCCTTCTCAAGTAAAATCGTCCTTTTTGATATTCCTTGACCTCTTGTTATATCGGTGGAATTTAAGCTCACCGAATTGGCAAACCAGCTATCCCGAGACAGTTCATAGTACTTACCGTCAATCTATAGGGCTTGGTGAAATATGAATTGATCAAGAAAAGTTATACCCTCGTAGCTAAAGGTCGTTTCATGAAAAAAGACACCCGTCAAAATCATGAATAGTGTTAGGGCATTTTTCGTCCAAAACCCTCCTGATTGATACCACTGCCAATGTGCGAATAGGTGAAAAGCCCTCATTAGGTAACTGATGTATAAGACTGGAATATGATATTTGTATGCAAGACGCTGGAGTTTACGGCATCTGGTCAACAGCAAAGGTTGTGTTTCCCACCAGCGTCTAACAGCTGTTGACCACCATTGGAACAACTTGCCTAGCCAAATTGGCCCAAATGCAGGGCTTGATACCAATTTTACTATCTTCAACTCTCTTATTTCGCGCCTTTGGGGGTGTATGGGTATCCTGCTCCTGCTGGGTGCCAGTGTGTTGTTTGCACAACGTATGCAAACAACTAAAATACCAAAAACATGCGCAATAGCAATAAGTAAGGTTGCTACGCTCTCTGTTTGAGAGATATTTGACTTAGACGGCGTGATGAGTTCATTCTGTAGTAGTATTGCCGAACAGAGCCAGACCCAAAATGCTTTGTCTGGTTTTCCTCGATTGTAAACTCCAATGCTGAAGTTTATATTAGTCATCATCCCAAAAAACTGGCCATAGCCTGTCCTGAGAGAGTCTAAGACATATTGGAGTGATTTATGACCAAAAGAAGTTTGCATCAGCAACACCGTAACTAGAACAAAGGTTGAACGGTGTTGTTGAATCCGTTTCTGGAGGAGGGGGCCTGCATTTGAGTTGAAAGCATGGCTTGTCTGCCAGACGTTATTCATTGCTGATTGGAACATTGTAAGCAGAGAAGAAGAGGTTGAGGTAGGTAGTCGTCTAGCTTTGCAATATGAAAATATCAAAGTCTAGACTATTTGATATCCAGCCTTTAGCGATTGAGCGAACCGGTCTGATATATTTGAGCTTCACCAAGCAAAGTGAGACCAGAATCTCAGGACAAAAAACACCACCTGTCATCCATTTGACTGTGTCAAGATTGCAATTAGGCCCTGAACAGGGTTGCAGTACTTTTTTTTTTTTTTTTCGCAAGGTAAGCTTACAGGCAGCAAAAGTCACTCCAGTGCACGTGTCGACTTTTTGCCTATCAGGGGCGTTACTATCGCTACTAGTGCACATGGCTTTGATGAAGTATTCTCACTTGTACTACGGGCTCTGCGGGGCCAGTGACCTAGTGATAACCTCAACGCACCCAATGAAATAGGCCTAGACAACTTTTTTGTTTCACAATAAAACGTGGCGCGTCTTAGAACATTTTCTTTTGTAATCGCATTACAAGTTCAGGCGGTAAGCACAATCTAAGACATGAGTGCCCCACTACTAATCACAACCCCAATCAACTAATACGACTTATTTAGGAAGAAGTTGAACAACATCACTTGGGTGGCTGTGCAGGATAGCGTTTTAGATTGCTTGCGATTGGTTCTAATCTAAGACATAATAACTCCACCATTGATCATAGCCCCGGCCAGCTGGCATTACTTAATTGGAAATTAAGAACACTGCCATCCTGTCATAGCTGTTTCTTTGCCCCTATTGGACTTGGTGATTATATTAATGATGTCATAACACATATCCTTTGACAAAATAGTACTTGGCAGTGGCTATAAGGATGGGGTATGGCATAGCAGTACCATAGCCTCATTGCCTACTCATCTGCAACGTGCATTGACAGCGCATCGAGCTCACCTCCATCCCTTGGGCGGCTGTGTAGAATGACGTTTGTGGCTACTTGCTACAATTTCGCTGCATATAGGCATTTACTGCATCAAACACCGGAGTACCTGCTGAGGCTTTCTGCAAGATCTTTGTGGCGACATCTTCAGAAGTAAGGGGCCGACCGTACACTTCTGGGGCTATGCACAGTGGAGCCCTAGTTCCACCGCATCAACCTGCACTGCTTGAATACGAGAGGTGGTCCCCCAGGAGGAGATGAATAATATATGTACGGCTCTTGAGTGTTTTGGGTGCGCTTTGCTTTCTCCTTTAGCTAAGAACATTAATACAACACCACCATTTATCTGCCTAAAATGTTAACTTGAATTCGCATTCACTTATTCCATATCTATCTTTCAAAGTGCAAAGGTTAAATTGGTTCAACACCATTTCGATGGTCACTTATCAATTGCAAGCAAATATTTTCAAGAACTTTCCCCCCCTAAAAATTGAACATGACGGCGACAATATTTAAGGCCATTTTCAGAACGGCGGGGAGTTTCATTAAACGACTCGTGGGGGGTATTTACTACATAATTAGTGTTGTCCTACTACCTTGGTATACTACGTCTGAACCGGTCGGAAGGTTTCTTGATGCTTCTCTGCTTGATGGTCCCTCAAAAGACCAGAGCATATCCCAGCAGGACACACTGACTGCATCATGGACAGAGCGAAAGCTTGCTGAGTTATCATTTGTTGGACTCACGGTATGTTATCTCTATCTCCTCTTAGTTTCAGCTTTTACAAACCAAATGCGATCAACCTTTGATAGTCCGTGGGCGATTCTTAGATTACAAACAAATGCCACAACTCTAACACTATTCTACTAGGGAGCGGTTCTTGCGGTCGTTGTAGCCGCTGCCTTTGCCTGGCAAGACTTAGATCACATCTTTTGGGCTACAAAAGGGCTCTGGTATGGCAGCTTGGTTATGGACATGACCTCAATCTGTCTTGCTACGCAGCAGTCGGTGGCCCTTAACCGGCTCTACTGCTACAAAAATAGATGGGAGATCATTCGAGCAATGCTTGGAAGTAGAACTAATAGGCTGAAGCTAAGATTGACCCAGTTGTACTTATGGCAGTCGTCCGTTATGCTACTTAATTTTGGCATCACATTATTTCTCATCGGCCTTATTATTCAGATATATGCCATGTTAGGCCCCATTTGGTCCTCAATTGATAGAAAGGTAGGTATTCATTACTTGCTTTCTGTTTAATCAATGCTAATATTTAAAGGTTTTAATGCTATTTTTAATTTTAACTGGATTTCCGGGTATTGTATATATATCAAGCGCAATTATATTATATTCTCATATACGGGAGGTTACTTATAAGATGAAAAAATAAAATAAAGATGTCAGAACATTGGATTTAAATAAAGGGATTACATTCATTGAGGGCCAAAGTATTGGCAGAGCGCTGGGCCTAGATACGGATGATAGCATCATCCATGTCATGTGATCCCAAAAACACCATCTTGGCCCCGTGATAGCTAGCTTAGTGAACAAAACGTCGATCAAACAACATCAAAGAATTTCGAAAGCTGCACCCAAAAAGCCACCAATACGCCCGCTTGAAGATGCAAATAGTGCAAGTTTCGTCTCCGAGTAATGTGGCAATTGTGGGGCACAAAAACCAAGATGAGGATCCCAGCCAGCCATCCAGTCGCGAATCTTCCTCTCAGTCCTTCCGTTATTCTAGCATGGTGGGGTGACGTGAGAAATCGGCAACCTGTACCTGTCCGACGTGGTGTAGCTAAAAATGTCCCAATGGATATTGGGTGGCTTTGTAATCCATTCATCTCAATTGATTGCTAACAGCCAAGCCAGTAGCCTTCTCGAACAATGCGAACCGGCCAAGAAATGACAGTGAACTTTGTGGACTCATATGCTCTTGCTCAAGCAACCTGGATGATGCGAATCTATTAAGCGAGGGCTGAGGTCGGCTCTAAGGTGGGCTGGAGATCAAGGACCCTCCTCATCCTGGTCTAGGGTGGGCCCATTGTAAGCTCATCTGAGACATGACCATCCTTGATATCTCTGTGCGTATCCCACGTCCACGCAAATTTTATTTTGAATACTTCAAGTCTTGATAAATGAATATTTTTTCTCTTCTATCTAAGGTATATAGGGATGGCCCCCTAGAAAGCAATCTGCATCTATGACAGTCCATGCCTCCATCTTCCAAGCTGAGTATCCCCATATTACTCGGTTTATGTTTAAGTAGCACCAGTTTACTCTCTACCAGCGATTGTAGAGTTGCGAAAGATTTCCAACCGTATCTCAATCTAAACGAATTTTTTAGTCTCTAATTTAATAGTATATCAAGAAGGAATTAATAGGTATAAATGAAATCCTCGTTCTCCAAATCAGTCATGTCCTTTAGACCATTATCATCCTCTACTCGAACAGGGCGAGCGGCGCCCATCTCCTCACTATCGAATGGTTCGCTCTCTTCGAGCAATCCCTTCCGCATCATGGATGCCTCACTTCTCTGGACAATCTTGCCCAGTTGAATGCGTCGCCTTTCATGTTTCTTGTTGAGAAACTTGAGGTAGAGGGGGATGAATCTAGGCTTCAGTTAGCAAGTGTTTAACCAGTAGCTGTGTACTTTGGTCATCCAAATAGCAATACTCACGTGCCGATGATGCCGACGAAAATAAACATGAAGAGATCGGCAATAAGACCTTTTCGATAGAGGGGAGCATCGTCAACCGAGAAGAGAAGTGGTCCAATAATATTACCGGCGCATAAGCCGATGAAAACCATGCCGGAAGTGCACTTCTTCTTAGTGTCACCGGCAGTATTTTGGGCTTGCCATGCAACAAGCAGGGGAGTGATGCACGCCATGGTGGAGACCTGAAGCAGTTAGCCAAGCAATGACAAAATTTTGGGCAACTCTGCATGAACTTACGAGAAGGTAGCCAAAAAGTAGGGTACCCTTGTTCTCGCGCGATACTGTAAGCATCATGATGGTTCCAATGGCAGGAGGAACGCTCATGATGCCAATGACGAGACCTTTGCGTTGATAACGTGTCGCCAGCCAGCCAGTGGACACGATTGAGAGTACCTGCACGATTCCAAATGGGATGTTGAACAAGATGGTGGTGAAGCTGTCATAGCCAAAGGACTTGACGATGAGAGACCCAAAGGTTCCAATGCCTCCACTTGCAATGCTGTTGAACGTTGTTTAGCAGGTATGCTAGTTTGTCGGGTACGTGGCAGTATAAACTCACGAAATGATGGTAATGGCAATCACCCAGAGGTAGGTTTTGACATCCAAGAATACTTCACGAACGTGATCCCAGCGCCAATTTCTTGATGCAATGCCCATCTGATTGGCACGCAGGCGCTCGGTCGCAATTATTCTCTCGCGTCTGGTTAGGTACTTGGCCTCCATTGGCGAGTCAGGCATTAATGCTAGGACAAAAAAGGAATAGAAGACTGTCATTAGACCGCAGAACAAAAAGATGATTTGATAACGGTACATTCTCTCGCTCTTTATATTGGCCAGACTATAAGTGACGAGGCTGCCAATGATGGATGTGACGCCGTTCATGGCGTTCCAGTAGCTGGTTCGCAGGGTCTGCTCGCTTCGCCGCCACCACATCTGGGTGAGAGCCACGCAGCAGGGCGCAATCATTGATTCAAAGGAACCGAGGACAAACCTCATAAACAGTAAGGAATGGAAATTAGTGCATGCACTCATGGCAGTCTGCGATAAGCCCCAAAAGAAGATGGCTGCGGCAAGCACCTTCGCGGTTGGAAGTCGGACGAGAATCAGAGTAGTGACGGGCTGCATCAAGAGTTGGGCAAAATAAAGGATAGAGCCGAGCCATGAATATTGGTTTCCGACCAACCCGGCATCTTCAGTGATGCCGAAAATGGAAACATAGCTGTACGTGGTGGATGGGAACTAGTCAAAAACTGACGACACGGGCAAAACGGCCTAAGCGGAAAGAAAGTCTCACCTTAGGGAACTTTTATCTAGCTGCTGGAAAAAATAAGCCCATAGCATGAGGAACAACACGCGCTTGTCAATTTTGTCAATGACGCTCTTCTCTTCTTCGTAGGTAAAGGTGGCCTCCTCAGCGCTGTGGCTTGCAAGGAACTCTGCGGCCTGCTCGCGACGAGTCCCCGTGCGCGACCGCGCGTTTACGGATCTAAAGTCGTCCGAGACATCAGCGACACTCATCTTGACCCCTTTGCGCCGCAATTGACGGGGCGGAGAGTCAAGTTTTGCCGCGTTTTTTTTTTTAGAGATTGATTGAGGGAGCAGTGTCAGTGTTGGCAACGCAAGTAAG
Organism: Calonectria ilicicola; assembly: GCA_020809705.1. Taxonomy (NCBI): domain Eukaryota; kingdom Fungi; phylum Ascomycota; class Sordariomycetes; order Hypocreales; family Nectriaceae; genus Calonectria; species Calonectria ilicicola. The sequence continues at coordinate 497,598 of CP085834.1, read as the reverse complement.
ACACGCCCTTGATGCTTCAGGGTGAGTGAGTGGGTTGGGCGATGGCCATGTATTTATCACTCCCAATTCGGGACGTCAGAGTCGCAAAAAGGGGAAGGATTGGCTACAGGTCATGTGATGATAAGAATGCCAGCAGGGCAATCTGACATGCTGCATTTCATCATTGTAGCCAATTACAGTCCTTGGACCCTTGCCCCTGCAATTGCACCCCACATCCACGATCCACAGTCCTACATGACTGTAAAACAGATCAAATGAGGCGCATAGAGATAGTGGCCGAATAACTCAATGACCTGGATTGATTCAATTTATTTTATGAATAAATAGAAGAGCGACTATAGCTAGCTAGAAAGTGAACCCATTTAAGCAGGATATGTACCAACATTCCAGTTATTCCAAGGACAGAATGTCTGGTCGCGTCATTGTCTAACAATAACCATTCATTGCCCTGGTCCATCCATAATGGTTATTGTGGCAATTCCCTTCAATCTCTCAATCCTGCCTAACATGTCAATTTTGATACCATTTAATCCCATAGACCCTCATCACGACCACATCTTATTGTAGTTCACATGACGTGACCATTCTGAGGTGCTGGTCGAACTAATTCCTGTGGATCATAAGCCATGCCCACTTTCAGCTTCAACCATTCCAGCGCTACCGTTATTTCGTTTTGACCGGGCTGAGCATGATGATGATCCCCCATGCTTGCCCTAAAGACACCTGAATTGACGTGTAATTGAAGCTGGTGATTTTCTGGAGGGCCAACCAGTCTGGGGCTGTTTTCTCCAGGTTCATCGCGGTGACTATTGCTCATACATAAAATGGCATTCATAGACCGATTGCCGTGATGATAGCTTTCGACATGCAAAAGCGCATACAAATAATCGTCCTTAATGTTGAAGGGAATTCGATGCTCTCCCAAGATACTTGGCAACATTGGCTTTGATTTGAGAACGGTGGCGCGCCTCAAAATGGACATTTCGACAGGATCTGCAGGTGGAATGGTGCGGTTTGGTCCCAAGATATCCACATATAGACGTTTCTCCAACAACTCCTTAAAATGGTCTTCTGGGCTCAGTTCATCTCGAATAATAGCTAGTGAAAGGGGATTGTTGAAATCCTTTCTCTTCGTATATTCGCTGACGACTGTCGCGAAGTCGGAAATGTGTATTCCATTATTGTCCTGGAAAGTGCACCCACGAAGCCGGCTAACAAAATCCGGTCCCTTGGCATCACTGAACTTCTGTATGTTTACTAATTGACCTTCTGGGTCCTCTTGGTGGACTCCGTTCAAATAGTTTCTCAAGGTTTTCGAAGTTTGCCCGACAAAAATGAAAATAGCACGACCAAGAGGTCTCTCTGATCCGTTGTCATAGAAGGAGCCATCTTGCATAGGAGCTAAAAAGAATTTGAGCCAGCCCAGGCGCTCATCACCTAGGTCGAGATCAAAGTTTTCGAAAAAGACAATAGGAAACTTTTCGCCCAATATAAGATCTCGTATATCGTAAAACCTCTCTTGGAGGTCAGAATAACTCTCGAGTGATGAAATATCCACAGTTCTATATTCCCACGAGTCCTGATCGGAAAAGTGGTGTTGATCTTCTTGAAACAGTTTGATCAAGTCGTCGCAAGATTTAAAAGCTTCCGTGTTCAGGCTTCCATCTTGGTTCTGATTGAGATTTCGATTTAGCCTTGGGCTCTCAAGTTGGGGGACTATGTTGGGTCGTCTGAATCCGTCATATGTGTACGAAGTGCCCCCAATAAAAAAGTAGATTGCAGGCCCAAATTGCAGTTTGTTGTCTCCGATCAGTGAGCTTCTGCCACTCATTACTGGTAGAAGGTGTTTCAACCAGTACCGCGATTTTTGGTTAAACGTCGCATCAAATTCGTCAAAATAAATGACAGGGATTTTCCCCGACATTGAAATGTCACGAATTGTATTTAATGCGGCTTTTAGATCCGAGAGTTTCTGGAATTGGGAGAGATTGAAGGTCGTGCTTTCGATCTTGACTTTAGAATCAGGCCGCGTACTTGTGAACCTTTTGTGCACAAAATCGACAATTTGTTTCACGCCAAATGACTTTCCTGAACCAGGCTGGCCAAATATAGCGATAGACAGTGGTTTCTTAGGCCGCCTGTCACTATCATGCGAAACGTAGTGTTCAAAATAAAGCTCAATTTCATTCGCAATGATGCGATATTTATCAACTTCGTTCCTGTCAACCATGAACAGATCCCCAAAGCTGGCATTTGGCGCAAGTTCGAGCACATTTGGCTTGCAGCCTTTCGCGACATCTTTTGCGGTGCACCAGCTTGGTATAAAGGGCACCGTGTTGAAAATGAAGGATTTCTTCATTTGAGATCTGTCTTGGTGAACATCTCTTGGAATATAAGCAAAACTGAGGAGTGGATCATCTTTCGTATCAATTTTGATGGTGTTGATGGTTAGTGGAAGGGATTTCAGGGTCAGGGCACGGCGGGACCACTTCAACCCTGTTACTATAGCGTTCTGGATTTGGGTTTTGCAGAGTCTTCTGAGAGACTCATCAGACTCCATGGCCAGTGAAGTAGCCAGCCCGGCGAGATAGGCGCTTTTAGTGGTCCTCTTATGTTCAGAATCATTTGAATGTTTTCTGATGAAGTCGTTCTCCACTGCACTGGGCTCAAAAACAAGGGTTAAGAGCTTCTGTGTGTGATCCATATAGATCGCACCTTCACAGCCAATTCGTATGACCAGATGGCATCTCTGGTAACCCTTGAATTCCGCAAAGATTCTATCGATAGAATTTTTTCCGCGAATCAAAATATCTTCCACGATCGTCTCCCACGAAAGACGGGTCGTTCCTAATCGCAAGTCAAATGAATCAATTGTAATTAAGACTTGGGCCTTGGAATCTTTACATCCCGAGACTTTGATCAAGTCTTTAGGTTTTCGGATACTGTATATAACCAGTGGATGAATGAATTCGTGATCGGCATCTTTGTGAATGATCTCGTAGTCAACTTTGGCATCGCTAAATTGGTTCTCGGGGTTCGGGATTGGTAGAGGCGGAGTGGTTCTAACACTATCGCCAGGAAGTAAATCTCGCAGTAGATCCTCGTTGATATTGTAATGCACATCCCCATGAAGAAATAGTTTGATGGGGTTGTTAGCTCGAGACCTGGCGGGTAGGCCGTTGATGTGATTAAATTGGCCTGCCCATATGAATTAATATATGCTACTTTTATTTCTCAACACCAAGTCTGCTCTTACCTGGCTCACATCCAAGATCAATCAGAAGGTATCCTTTGGCTTCGATGCTCTGGTTTTGAACACGAGTGCATACATTCACTTCTATCTCGCCACCTCTCTATGGTTATGTATTAACAAAGATATTTCACAAAGTAATGCGATAAGTAGACTTACATCGACCTTAAGAAAGTCCCACAATTCATGACCCTGGTAGAAATATCTTCCGCAACGCTGAGTGACACTTTGTTAGAACTCGACCACCTAATTGGTATCAAAATCTTGCTGCGTACCCATTTGGCGTCCGTGGCTTCCGTCAACGGACAATGTTCATGGCTTGACCAACGACGGGATTCATTTGGACTTTCATTCTCTCTCCGGTTTTTCCTGTCTCTTGTCGCACAAATTTCAAACCACGTCCAATCGTAATGGGCTTGGCCTTCGTTTCCGGGTCCACCATGAGATTTCGTGACAATTCGACAGCCATTTACCCGTTTGATTAACTCCTTTGGGAGCCTCTAAATTGATATTAGATGGGAACCTGTGGATTTGATAGGAACTTACGTTTTCGATTCTAAACCAGGTCTCCGTTTTGACCTGATCATCTATCGCTGCATTTTCGAAGAACCATTTATTAGGCAACTCAATCTTGTACTGGCCAGATGGTAGGTTGACCAGGTTGTTTCCATGCCCGTATTCAATAGTGAGATCAGGGACATCGCCGATGTTGATGGGGGAGGGGTTAACGGGGGGACAGTTTTCGGCCATTTTGTTTATTGCACCTTGTGGATGCTGGAGTTTTGAGTTTTGTGAGGATAGTTTGTCGATTCGAGAGCTGTTTGCTTGCCATAGAGCATGTTGAATAAAAAGACCATTTAATCTGAGAGCAAACCTCGCCTTTTTATATCTATTTTTCACTACTACAATTAATACCGGTTACCCTTAAGGTCCTTTAGCTTGTGGATCATTGTATTTTGTTAGATTGGAATTTAGCAATATACCGCCGACGTGGTGCCGAATCTTTTCCTTGTGGCTATGTGGCTCTAATCTAAATTCCTGAAAAACAAGGGAAGTAGCAGGCAATAGAAGTCTATGAAGCGAATGGCGTGAACTGTAAGTTTATTACTAATATTCAATATTTTGCAGCATGCTATTCTATGCTACAAAGACATGCCGATTGTAATACACTGACAGCTTGGCTTCCTCTCCTTGTAGAACGCAGTACAGAAGAGGCGTTATAATAAATATTTAGCAGTTCTTGTATAAGAACTTTACGGGTGCACACATTACTACGAGTCTTCTACCTTTTCTCAAACTGGGCTTTTAGTTGGTGGCACCGAGACACCGCGTAATCAAGCAGCCATCACTTCAACCGCATTTGATGTCCTGGGTTGTATAAAGGAAAGTAAAATTTGTGCTTGAGCCTTTTAAATGAAACTTTTTGCCATAACCAATTGACCAGACAGCTTTGGAACAGTTATGGACCCTGTTGGTTGTGGACAAAGTGAGACCCCTCATTTCTTATCCATTCCATTGCTGGTGATCTACTAGCTAAAAGGCGGAAAGACATGAAATTTACTGGGCAGAACCTACTGCTCATGGATGTGTGTGGAAAGTTGAGGTACATTTCGTCACGCATGATACCTTGATTTCTAGAGTTGTGAGTAGAGATGCTTTCGTAAACACCCAATTATCACATGACTGTTGGTAAACAAACCCCAGACAGTGCGTGTGACTGGTATGCAGGATGTGAAACTCCGCGACGGCGTGAGAGTAGAAAAAAGCTACAGGCCTGACTGGACTTTGGGGTTCAGTGCGTGCCTGAAAGCCTGAACACATGGTTTTGTGTACATTGTGCAGAGCCTTTGCTATCGGAAAGACGTGAAGAAAACTACGTACAGTGGTCAACGTTCGGTGGCTAGTAATGAGCTTCCGAAAGAGGGAGCGAACACCAACTTTCCTCACCCTGTCCCATGATCTTTCAAGTTTGAATGCATTCTAAGGAGTTTTGTTGCTAACTTCAAAATCTTGTGGTCATGCTACCTCGTCAATCCAATCGTTCATCACAGCGATGGTTTTATGCTACTTTTATCAAAGGTCCAACTTGGGAACTGGAAACATTAAACTAGATACTTTAACATCCAAGCTCCACTCCTCCTTACGTCACCTCTCACTGGTTTTTTATTCGCGCCTAGCACTGCGATGGGGCTAAATATTCCTGAAAACACTCTTTAGTATTATGCCCATCACATTGTGGAGCCTCTATGCCCGGGAGAAGGGTTGATTCACGCATGCATCTGTTCAGTATTCTTGATTTGGTCGTCTTCGCTGCTCGTTGCCCCGTGAATTCTTGGGGTTTCCGCTTTGAGACCTCTCACCCCCTTTGAAATCGACTTGAGAATTAGCTACCTGTTCCGGTATTGAGCGTTCTATCAGCTATCATAAACACGCACATGTGTTCCAATTGACATATTAGTTGGTACTTGCCCAGGTTTCTGTCCCACCAGAAATATGACTAACTTAGTTCTGGAATTTACACTGATACCGCCACCAATTGCCGTTGTTTTCTTTTTGCTCAAGATTTTCCTTTTTGAATTGTTAGTCAAATTTGACCTTTAACGCCCCCTACCCTAGATGTTATTGACGGCGACCTTGTGGGTATGAGGACCAGGGTCCAGCTAAACCAGGTTCCTTCAATTTGGAAAGTGAACAAGATTATGTCTGATCAATCTTGTATATCGCGGTCGTACTGCACACCACACCAACATCTAGGCCACTTGTCTTGGCGGTTCTCTCTAAGACAATCGGAGAGAGACTCTTGTATCGCTTGATAAGGGCTTTTTAAGACTGCGCAATCCACTGAGTGAGTATTCGGTCATTTGAATGGAACCAACTAAGCTTTTTGCATATGAATAGAGTTTTGTGTCTAGAACTAATCCTGTGACGTTCTTGCATGTGAATTTGAAGATTGGTTAAACTGACATCCAGGGTACTCGTTATACCGCTCGCCAAGAGTCATATTGGATCAAAAGAGGTATAGAAGCCGATCTATACCATTTTCATCTTTTATCAACACCCAAATTAATTATAGTGGCTGTCGACTATTAGAGCATGTTTTCTGGCATGATTCAAGTTGTTGAAGCTGTGGTCATATCTTTTGGCACTCTGATGTGCTTCTGACCAAAAAAAAAAGTAAGATGTGGAAGTACATCTTAGCATTTAGCAATAAGACCCAAGATGAGGGAATCGTTTGCATCACATCATGCACCCCTTGTGGTGCATCTCGCACGGCGTGATTTTGTGAAAGATCCTGGAAGCAATTTTCAGCCACCGCGCCTCCAGCAAAGCAATGCTATGTTACTTTGAATGAAGCCATGCCGTTTGAAATCCCCCTACATATGCTAACCCTTTCGTGTTCACTTAGCAGAAATGGTTTACTGAGGGCTACATCAACATTTCTTTGTCGTGAGCAATGGTGAATTACGTTGGTGCCAATAAGCATCGGTCTCTTACATTTGACAATTTCCCGTGCGTGGGCTTTAATTCTGCATTCCTGGATGGCCACATACGGGGGAGTATTCAGGGCATTGGTTGGTTAATCCTTACATGCGGTCTGTACTTTGACTGGATTAGATACGATTGAGTATGGCTAATCCTAGTCCGGTAAGGTATGTCAGTGCCTTTCACGAGCAGCCATAATTTTCAGACTAGGAGTCCGCTAATGACATGGAGAAACACGGCGGGAATGGCATGTTGGAGCAAATCCCCCAAGAACCCAATTATCAAGACTTTGATAATTGGGTACACCAAAGTTTAAATTCACGATAAAAAAAAGGAAACTAAGTGTAATATGTGTAGATCACGAGGTTTATTCTAACACAGTCAAGGTCAAGGGAAAATAGCAGCTGCTAGGTTGTAATAGTCATTGTTGTTCTGCGTAACCCAGCCAAATGAGGGGTGACTGTAATCCCTCCCTTCAAATCGATATTCCACAGGCGACGTTTTGTTTAATTTTCAAGACAATAAAATCTCTGTTGGTGGCTTTATGTTGAACAACCGCAATAATTTAAACACAAAGTCTGACTAGATCGGCGGGGCGAGCTTTATCTTGCAAATATCATGTTGGCTTGGCAAATGCACATGCAGGACGCCTCCGTCTTAAAAGAGATTAGATGGCCATCGCTTCCCCCCCCTGAATCATCATCGGATGTATCACCTGCAGCAATGCTTGGTCTGCCGTTGGGCCGATCACCCGGAGCGCCCCTCGGCGAGCCGAACCGTCGGGACGGAAAATATGTTTAAACCGATTGTTAGTGGTTAAAAAGGGCCGACGAGAATTGATCGCCCAGATACTTTCTGTTGTTGGAGCCTAGCATTCCGTCATGACTCGCAAAAAGGGTTCATTTGCTAACAGAAAAACACATTTTGAGTACTCTCCACAGCGATCCTGCACATGCGTCTCACAAATTGAAACACAAATTCCACTTTCAAATCATAAAGTTTAGTTCTTCGGCCGAAATGGATAGATTTGTGCTAATGCCGTGTCTCGGGTGTTCTGCTCATAATATCCTTAGAAACACCTCATTTCCATCTACGCCAATACACCACTAGTATCATGTGCCTTGGTAAATGACGCATTGTCCACAAACACAGTTGATATTTGTAGGAATGGCCACATTCCTATTTTGTCCAGTTTCGTCTTCTACCGAAGATTCCATGTCGTTAAAAAGTGCAACGCAGTGTGAGTGGGTGCGATATTCACTAGGGTCTGATCGAGCAACCAGATTGTCCGATTTGAGTGTACAGGGACGTAACAATTACGAAACATATGATACACGACTGAAAAGGACTTTCACCAAATAGTGCTATAGTAGGAAGTCACTGTCAATAGAATTCAAATTGGCACTTCTCTGGAAATCAATAACGATGCACACTACTTCGACACATTGCAGGGTTTTATGCGAGTATTATGAGGCTTTCAGTGTTACACTTGATGCTTACTCACCACCACTAAGGCATGGCCGCGATCTACGGAAATACAGACCTCCAAGAAGACATCATTCAGATACGCCCGAAGAACCCCGATCCGGTGGCGCAAGTCAGGCTAGCGGATCATTTCATGCCCGTGAACCATGTCTTACCATGAAGCCCTAGAAATGGCCAAGAAAAACATGATCCTGCCCTATAGAATGGAATTTTCGGGCTCACTAGGGGGCTTCCCTGCCAATGTTAGTCCTTCCTGTTGGATTGTCTCAGCCACCAACGATGAAGGCGGTATCATGGGGTATCTGAGGTAACAATTTTGTTTGCAGTCAGACGCCTTCATGGTCCACTGTCGAGCTGTGTCTTCTCTTCGAAAAGTCCCCCGGCTTCTTTCGTACAATTACAATTGCCTATTTCGACGAGTAGGTTACCCAGCTTAGTTTAGACTACCGCCGATCCTTGACGTGGCCTTTGCTAAGGTTCAGAAGGTAGTGCCTTTGGTATACGATGAGTCTATTGTCTTGTTTGCCCACTCCAAAATCATCATGCACGCCAAATTTTCTGCGACAGGTGCTGCACAACCAAAAGGGTCCATGACGAACGCGGAAGCACTTTACCTTACCATCAACGTACGTCATAACATGGTCGCTATTCATATGACTTAAACAACGTGCGTTATGGATATTATGTAGCTTGGAGATCACTAAGGAACCTAACAACCTGTGCATATTTGGATACTCCAAACCGCAGCCTTCGTTTTCCATCTCGTTTAAGGGGTCATGGATTAAGTAGCCCTTTTGGCTGTGCTATCCAATCCAGACGGGCAGGTTCATCCAGGTGCCAAATATTAACAATGGACAATTTAGTCTGACAAGAGCGACATTTGAAGATCAGGTGAGAGTCTAGCAATGATAGCTGATATTCCATCTATTCGGTTTGTATCCACCAGGAATACACTATGGGCTATATACTTTGGTGCTGATGCTCATTCTAAATATCCGTCTTGGAATTTACAAAGAGATCACCTTGTTCCAGCTCTCTCTAGCCTCCAGTGCCTCGCTCCACCGCTTGACATTGGGGTGTTTTTCGTAAAGGTCAGCATAGCCCACCATTTTGTTGATCCTAATGTAAGGGAGGTGGGCGAGATCTGCCAGAGTGATCTCGTTTCCGGCAAGGAAGCTTTGCTTGGCAAGAATGGTATCGTAGGTAGCCAACGTCGACTCCAGGTTTGAGACATACTCCTTTAGCTTGACCTCATCGGTTGGTTGCCCTCGGAATCTATTCAACACTTAGTTTATGGTTTTGCGCAGGGAGCACAATCGCTCAACTTACCCCTTGAACAGTTTTTCAATCGCGATTCCCTCGGCATTGGGGTTAAAGTAGCTTTGTTCAACAGAAGCGGCCTACGGACGAATTAATTCGTTAAGTCCTTTGCATTCTCAATTTTTTATGTCGCTATCTTCATACCTGTTCAAACAGTGCATAGGATGAAAAGTCACCCTCACCAGGCACCAACTTGGTTCCCTTGCTGGCATACTTCTTGGCGAGATACCTGGTGATGGCTCGGCTCTCAAAGATCAGGAGGCCATCGTCTTCGAGAACGGGGATCTTTCCGAATGGGTGTCGCGCAATGTGAGCCGCGGACTTTTGATCGCCTTTGGTAATGTCGATTTCGACAAACTCATAGGGCAACTCCTTCTCGGCGAGCACAGTGAGGACCCGCTGGCTGCAGGTGGACTGCTTAAAGGCGTAAAGCTTGATACCCATCTTGTCTAATTGATTTGGAGTTTTGAAGTCGAATTGGCGGTTTCGTCTGTTTAGTGGCAGGGAGTGAGGCGGTTGTGATTGTGTGTTGGATGCGATGTTTGTTTTCGGCAGAAGTACCGATTCTTATTTAAATGTCGGCGGTAGGAATGCAAAGATAAAGTTCTTCCGCAAACGTCACAATAAACTGCTTATCAATCAACCTCGCGTTTTCGCGTCTCGCTCTCAGAAATAACAGCTCGAGTGGAACTGCAAAGGACGATTGAATAGATTCTCGAATTGAGTGGGAACTACGGAACTCGGAAAGACGCAAGGTCCGAATTTGAAAGCAAGCGCGCGCGTTGCGGATCGGGTTTGGCCCAAGCGGCTCCAAAATAGCGCTGACTGGCTACGCCCTTTTCTTTCACGGTGAGAAAATTATTAGCCGAGCTCGATTCCAATTGCTTTTTCCTGTCGGCATTGAGTCATGTGGTATTTCGCACATACCAAGCATAGTTGTGTTGTCGGTGAACTAGTTTCCTCCCGATCTCATCTTTCCCGCCTTTACAACTCTTTCTGCCAACTCACGTTGGGCGCCAATCGCATCTCATCTTGGCCGCTGAGTCAGCGGCGTAAGAAGATCAACTAGTGTCGCCAATAATATTATTTTACAGGGCTTGCCGGACTCCGACAGTTCCGGAAGTCCGGATTCCGGATTGCTGGTACAGATTCACGAGAAGCATAGTGGGGCTTTTTATATAGTGTATAAATCATATTGTGAAAGTCGAGGAGAAACCTTGGCTATATACAGGATATTTAATTACATCTTGCGGTCAATGGCTGCATATATACCACTTTTGACTCTCTGGCTACACGAGAGAGAATTTAGCAGCCAGCGTACAGGCTCTGGGCGAAGAGAGTGTAGGTGTCGGCGTGGTTGAGGTTCTGGGCAGCAGTCAGAGAGCGGACGAAGCTGTATCCGTATCCACCGTAATCAGAAGTGCCCTTAACCTGGTTCAAGTGAGTGGCCTCGTGGAGGACAGTGTTGGACTGGGTCTGGGTGTAGCAGCCAGAGCCGGTCAAGGGCATCTGGTTGAAGAACAGGTTGCAGTAGGCCATGTAGTTGCCAGAGGGCAGAGTGTAGGCAATGACGCCAGAGCTGCAAGCACCGTAGACGTCAGTGCAGTAGGTCCTGGAGTTGCCAGAGCTGGTGGAACCGCACTCGGTGGCGATGCGGGAGAAGACGGTGGAAACAGTGTTTCGGGTGGCGGTGGTGGACGACTTGAAGTACTCAGTCATCTTGGCGGCGGCGCCGGAGGTAGCAGCAGTCTGGGCGCTTCGTGCAAGGGAGGCGCAGTTGCTGATGGCATTGCGAATGCTGGTCAGACGAGTGCCAGTGCAGTCGCTCTGGACAGCAGTGCGCTTTTCCTGGAAGGCAATGCGGACGCTGCTGGCCTTCTCGCCGTCAACCTCGGCCTCAACGTGGTTGGACTCGAAGGGAACAGAGCCAGTGAGCTTGTTGGAGTCGGCCTCGGCGAAGGAGAAGGCACCGGCGACGGAAATGTCAACCTTGCCACCAGCGGAGAGGTCGTGGACCTCAGCCACGTCAAAGGTGACGTTGATAGTCTCACCGGAGGCAATCTCCTGGAAAGCAGCAGCCTCAAGAGCCTCGGTGGCAACGGTAAGGCGGACACCATCGAACTCAACCTCCTTGCCTGGGCATAGTTAGTATCGAAATAATGTACTATATTATGGGGAACACTTACTGTCCTTGAGAACCTGAGCCTTCTCAACGGGTGCGTCATCGAGGATGGTACCAGTCTTGAGAACCTTCAAGTTGCTCTTGCCAGTGTTCTTGATAGTAGCCTTGACCTGAGAGTTGCCGACAACCTCAAGCTTGACGTCTAGAGGAGTGGGGGCTCTCTTCATGGACGGGGCAGCCGTCGCCAAAGAGGCCAGAGCGAGAACAGAGAGGAACTTCATGTTGACAGTAAGAGGCAAGACGAGATGTCTGAAGGATGCTGTAGCGATTGACTTGAGCCGATGCTTGTGAGACAGTGGAAAAGTAGAAGCATTGAAGGAGAGGGAATGAGCCTCATATATGCATTCTGAATGTTCTTATCTCGAATGTCAAGAAGGTGTTGAGAACATTGTCAACTTCTCTTTTCGGTTGTTATGCCCGTTGTGCATTACTCTTCCAGTTTATCCTCCAATCTATGAATACGATATACCGCGTTAAGGTTGCCAGAAAACCATGCGTGGCATAGAGAGGTCTAGTTTCGATAGAAAAAGTCCCGTTGAGAACGGCTGCATGTCGAATCTGGTCAAGACCGCGATAAGGACATCACTCACTATAGAATTTGAGCAAAAGCTAATTGCTTGGCGGCAGTAGTTTGATGTCTCGTCGGACATTTGTTTGCATTTAGCAGGTTTCATCAAAAGAGGCAGGGGAATCATCCGACAAGCGCACTATCACAAAAAGCGAAGCCCATTCTAAAAAGCGGAAATCGGATCATTGGCTCGATGGCCTTCCAAATAGGCCTCAACACTTTCACTGTTAAGCGCTGTGCATCAATGCCGTCTTGGCAATGTCCACTTTTTAATTGGGGCTCGGATTGTCCCGTTCCGCAAGTTTCATCGTACACTCAAAGCGGAAGGCCAGTTTTCATCCATACGCTCATTGGTGCGATTTTGGCATTGGTGTCTAGAGTATTTTATCAGTTTAAGCGTTAGCTAGTCGATTAAGTTTGGGGTACAGTAAATATTTTTCTATCACATGAACTGTGTGTCTGGGCATCTGCATGAAACACATTGGTTTAGCATTGACCATGTGTTCCTCAAGTCGGCAATCGCCAGTTTAACAGGTTGAGGCATTTCAATTCTCAATTTATTACAATTCCATACTACCATGGCTGCAGATGGGTATAGTCACATTATCCATCGCTACCAGTATATCCGGCATCGTTAATCGTCACCGATGGAAGCTACGGTGCCATTGCAGTATGCGGTCTGTTTGGGTAGCATTGCTCACACCATTAATACAGGAACAACACCAGTCTGCACAGCCGCCAAGACATTCAAATTCGTATTCAAGCCTCTCCATTCCAAAGCGGCAGGTCATGTAAGCATAAAAGGAAGGTTCTCTCGGCATTCATCGACAGATCTTGGCGCAGGGGTATATTGCGACCGGGATTAAGTCACGGTTCGGTAAAGATCCTATTGGTAGACACCAGTGTTGTGGACCTTGGCCGAGGTGGTTTTCCATTGTCCATTGATGGAATTTGCCTTTTTCTGTTGAACCAGCTTCATTGGCCCAATAGTGCGTGCCAATAGTTTCAGCCCATGAGGTGATCGACCGGAATTGAGTGCACGATTCAACGCTAACCCTACAGAATCGAGAAATTCGTCCGATGAGCCAAAAAATAAAGGGGCGTAAATGAGCCAGTCGGGTGACTCGGCCGGTAGCACAGGCCAAAAGTTCCGACGCACCAATTAAACACCTGCCTCATCGCGCAATGATCTACTTTTCGGTTGGCTACGAGAAGCTTGCAAGGATGTCCGCATGGCACCCAATAAAAGTCTCCAACGCATCATTCGGTGACTTATCGTACTTTTGACGTGAAGGACTGGTAATTGAGTATCGTTGTGTGGCCAGACCATGGCCTCCGGACGTGCGAGATAGATTGAAATGCTGTTCGACAGCATGCTCCCAATCTAGTTCCGGACATCGTAAATTCTCGCATTCGCAATTCTTTTGTGGGCGACAACAAATTCCCCCATGAATCTCTTGCCCATTCGCGTCAGCCACCAAGTCTGCGTCGGTATTTTTGCAACCTTCGTCGTTGGTCTTTATTTTAGCGACTATCCACGAAGCTTCAAAAGTATGGCTGCGGAACAACAGAACCCAATCTCTGGTCTCAAAGTTGCAATTGCCTATCAAACAGGATCATCTCCACCCACTATCCTAGCAACTGTCACAAATGAAAATCAAACCCCCATTTCGATTCTGTCGTACAACTCTCCGCTTGACCCATTGGCCTTGCAGATTGGGCTATTGACCATTACGCCCTCTGGAGCCGGTGAGCCGTTGCAATTCCCTCGACTGGAGGTGGCCAGAACGTGGCCTCCTATGCTTCAAGACATCATCACCATTGCTCCAGGCGAAACTGTAAGAAATTCAATTGAATTGAAACCTCAGGTTGTACCGCCGGAGACGCTGCCACAGAAGGCCACGTATGAGTTGAAGGGGGAATGGCGAGCTGTTTGGGCGAAGAGCAAGGAGAATATTAATGAAGCAGAGCTGGAAGGTCTTACTACCGACAAGAATGTTTTTTCAGGCAAATTCAGCTCAGGAAGTGTAGAGTTTGAGATCTGATCGAGCCATCATGGATATCTGGGCTAATTAAACGGCCCACTCAGATAGCTGCTACACGACATGCACGTTGCAAACCTCCCACCCAAGGAATTACGAACAAGATTGATCATAAAGTTTTTTTTTTTAAAAAAAAAAAAAGATTCTCATTGAAATAGGGCATCGACAAAGTCTCTCCATTCATCCTTGACTGAGGTCTCATCGTGCAAGCCGAGATAGATCGTTTTCACTCAGCATTGTGATGCTTAAACTTGCAGCTCATATTTGAACACCCGTGTGTGTACATAGCTCAACCTCTAGTCAGAAATCTTACGCGGCAGCTCCTCAGTATTCTTTACAAGGACAAAGTTGAATTCCAAAAGCCAAAATCCCTCCTTCTCAACCCCATCCACCTCCTTCTTAAAAGTTTTGAGCCCATACTTTTGCACAAGGCCATCGTCCACGGTAAAGACATAGTCCACCATGAGGCTCTTTTTAACCCCGAATACGGTGTCACTTTCAATGTACTTGCTGTCGCGAGAGTAAAGAGCAGTAATGAGCTTGTCGTGATCCGGATGAAGGACCATGAAATGCTGTTATGAATTAATATCAAACATACTCTTGTGCGCAGAACTCATGACTCACCATGTGGGCAGGTCTATACCAGTGCCTGTTCAATTTTCGCAAAAGCTCGCCGACCGGACCGTCATTGGAGATCGGGTACGGAACTGGCCGAACACACTTGAACGCATAAGATCCATCTTGGCTTGACCAAAGTTTGCCACGGCAATCCGGTCCTTCTTTGTCAGCATACTCCAGGTCGTAAACTCCGTTGCCGTCAGTCTCCCATACGTCAATCAACGCATCGGAGATTGGATTTCCATCAACATCACGGATGTAGCCTCTGACTAGTGTGCATTCACAGAAAGTGCCCTCGGATGCAATAGAATCGCCAACCTTGATTTCATGAGCGTTTTCGTCATGAAATGGACCAAGGACTGAGGATTCGGTCGCTCCCGGAACATGGCGGTACGAGATGGAGTCAACAAGCGCAGAGATACCGAGAATGTCCGAAAGAAGCACCATTTCATGGCGAACATCGTCAGATATTTGACCAACCTGCATAAAATAGTTAGTTTGTAGTTCATCAGTGTCGGTTAGGCAACTTACCTTGGTCAAGAACTGCCAAGCCATCTCCCACTCATCAAATTGTAACTCAACCTTTCGGATGAAATCGTGAGAAGCCTTGACCAGTTCAGTGATAATATACTGCAGGCGAGGGTTCTCCTTGATATTCGAGTTCATAATGACCACATTTTGGGTAATATTCTCGATGGTTAGATCGAGCATTGGTGGAACAACATGCTCGGTGGTGGGTGCGGCCCACTTTCGCTGTGTTGACTCACTAATTCCAAGGCTTGCGGAATTAGAACCGGTTTCCTTGATCGCGCTTGGAGCCATGTTTAATTTGATGTTTTGCAGAGTAGAAAAATTGGAAGAATTCAAAATTCAAAACTATTAGCCTTGATTGGTAATGTGTTGACGATTCGACGTGCCTTCGTTTTTTTTTTGTCAAGGCTGAAAGCGAGTTGTCAAGTTTTTATATTTTAGTTTGTATTAATTCTGTGCCTCTTACCCGTATCTTCTCATACCCTAAATTACATTAACTCAAACTTCTTCCCCATGGGGATCTCAATGGTTCTCCAAGAACTTGGTCCAACTCGTACGATGCTACCCGGGAGCACATTTTCCGTCGGGATAGACCAGCGACGATCCGACGGATTTACGGATATCGGATGACCAAAACGTCACGCACAAATCCGGCCCAATTGGAGGCAACTTTTATGTCAATCCTAGAGCGAGCAGAGTGATACACCGTACGATATCAATATGTTTGCAACCTCCGGCGGCAGAGATATTTTCCGCTGGTCCTGGGAACCGAGGATCCGGAATTCAGCTCTGCCGGATTGCATGACCTCAGAATACTGGTCCTTGCGACTTGGTGTGGCCTAGAAATATTCCCAGGCCAACTTGGCATTCGTTATTTAAGCCTAGCTAGCATTAATAGACACCCCTAAATATCTCGTACAATCATCGTCTACGGCAACTACAAAGCATCAAAGATGAGAGCTGTGGTATTTCACACTACTGGCGATTCATCCGTCTTCAAAGTCGAACATGTTCCAGAACCGCAACCCAAAGACACTGAAGTCTTAATTGAACTTGACTATGCTGGGATTAATTTTGTCGACATCTACCTTCGTACTGGCCTGTATCCAATAAATTTGCCGGCCCTTGCAGGCCGCGAAGGATCCGGCAAAATTGTCAAGATTGGATCCAACGTCCCAGGCGGTCTTAATTTGCATGTCGGCGACAGTGTGGCGGTCTTCATTCAGGGCACGTTTGCCGAGTACGTCTGTGCTCCTGCTGAGAAAGTGTTGAAGCTTCCAGTAGGAGTCGACACCAAAGTTGGCGCGGCAATTATGCTACAAGGACTCACCGCATGGACACTGGTCCGCGAGGCGCATCGAGTAGAGAAAGGCCAGGTAATTTTAATCCAGGCGGCGGCTGGTGGTACCGGGAGCCTTTTGGTTCAGACGTGCAAGCATCTAGGGGCAAAAGTTATCGGCACAGTATCTACACCCCAAAAGGCGAGGATTGCAAAAGATCTTGGATGTGATGATATCATCATCTATACAGAACAAGATGTCCAAGCGGAAGTCATGCGCCTGACGGGTGGAAAGGGTTGTCACGCAGTTATCAGCGGAGTTGGACAGTCCACATTCGCCGTTGATCTCGCGAGTGTTCGCAGAAAAGGCACCCTCGTGACCTTTGGAAATAGCAGCGGGCCTGTGGAAAATTTCAAGGTCCTTGATTTGAGCAAAAAGAATGTAAAGTTGGTCCGCCCAACATTGGCAAATTACATTACCGAGAGAGAAGAGTTTGAGACAGCCGGTAGGGAGGTGCTAGATCTGATTGTTAGTGGAAAGGTAAAGGTGGAATTCGGCGGCGAGTACACTCTTGCGACTATTGGGCGAGCGCAGGATGACATGGCGTCGAAGAAGACAACTGGAAAACAAATTGTCAAAATCAAGGCTTGAGGATGAATGTTGAGGTTGAGCTGGTGTTGGCTGATTCCAATAGAATAGAATCCTTGGTAGTTCGGGTGTCAGATCGATATCGTGAAAAGAAGTCATAGAACATCTAGTTGCATTTATTTTGTCGCCTCCTCTCGCTTCCGAATCGAATCGATCGGATTGTACGGCATATTTTCATTATCGCGTTTCGAATCTCGTCATGGTATATTTAGAAATGTCGCGCAGTATTTGACCATCCCAAGTAGAAATTCGTCTCTCTTCCATTCGAAAAAAAGCGATCAGTGATGTGTGAAGAGACAATAGATTTTGATGAATCGACTAATACTCTATGGCAGTGATATTGCCACGGATGAATGGAGTTTCCTTACGTGTCGGCCTGTCTTAATATTAATTGCGTATGCCAAGGATACAGCATGAGGTTAGCTGTTTCATATATAGCGAACATTCGATTTGACCCATGGGATTGCTTGACTCAATACACCCCCTGAAAGATTGTCCTTGTGGCACATCACATCAGGCATCACACAACTCAACCGCTCTAAATGTTGGTTTGATGGCTCAAGGAATAGGCAAATAGATAATTAAATGAACCACGCAATAAAATACCTAAATTGCTTAATTATTTAGTTAGTACTTACTTTTATATTCTTAGTGAGAAAATGGTGAAAAAAAAACAAGGTAGAACGAATACAATCTTTCAAGGATCGGATGGTATTAAGGCTTCTCCGCGGATTTTGAAGTGACCGCGCAACTTGGCAATAATAGAAGAGAACTCGGAGAACCCGACCACCAAATGTGGAGCATACCAAGCTCTCTTATGTTCCAGAAATCGCACGGTTGTTCCTAAGCCTCGTTGATTGGCGTTGTTATCTACCTTCTGTTCCTGGAAGTTGGGTTATATGGCCCTGGCAGGGCGGAAGAGTTGGGGCTAAAAAAAACTCAAAGATGGATTTTAGAGTCTGGTTCATCACCACGGACCGACATGGCACATGTCAGTGATGTCAAAGCAATCTCAAGTCTCGAGCGAAAAAGCCAGGCGCAATATTTTAATCAACATCCATGAAAAACAGCGCTGCTGACACACATTTTAGTGAAAAAGATGGACGAAGTGGCACAACCAATATCACAGCTCAAATCAAGCCAAGGACGCCTTAACCGCATATGGCAAAATTGCCCCGAATAGAGTTCAACTAAGGCACGAGGCTCTGTGCTGATGTCATACATAATACCCGCGCGATGAAATCCACTCTGGACTTGGATCTTTTCCAAGGCCGATTACAAAGCGGCATATGCTAGCTGGAGACAGCCCTAATCTTGATATCATCTCCGGCTAGCTAGGCCCGGGACGTAGCCGGATTGCCGTTCGCATACAGCCCCGTGGGCCCCATGTGCATCTTGTGGAACAGCTGAGCAAACCACCCGCGGTCAGTGGCTGTTTCATGTGGCATCGTGGAGATGAAAATCACGTAACCAGGAGCATTTCATCGATGATGGGTGCGAACGTGTGGAGGCGCGTGGGAATCGGACATTTGATTGTCCAGGTGATCCCTGTCGAGGTGTCAGTGTCACGGATATCTGACCTACCATCGAACAAGATTCCAAACGAGCCGTTAAGGTGTGGGTGATTCTTTCCCCATTTCAGACAAAAGAAGTAGTGCCAGTACAAAAGTATATCGGTCTCGAATGGCCCTGTCACTTTTTTCCAGGCGAAGGAGCGTGTCCCGGGCGAGGCCGTCATGTCGCCAATAAGGTTCGCAGGGGATGTGCTTGGCTAGCCAAGGTTTCATGCCCCATGAACTCGCATGTCGGAAATTGGCTATGGCGTTAGCATCGTACTAATAAATTCACTCTGCAGCCCCAGGCACCGCCTCAATCTCGACTTTGAACTGCCTCTTTTTGGAGCTGCCGACCAAAGCCAACGCCGATGGCTTTACCGGTCGACAACCAACGGCCTCAAGAGTAATTCGGAACCATGACATTCGCCGGTGCTTAGTTTTCCCCCGATGTCATTGTTTGGCTCCCCCAGTGCTGCCTCCATCTTGGTTAGAATCCTTTTCAGACAGTATCCATCACGTCACTGACCATGAGATCACTCCACAGGCGGCAGCATGGGTTCTCATCGCCATCGCTGCAGCAGTCATAATAGCGAGAATCTATCTCCGCTTGAAGATTCAGAGGACACGCTTGCTCAACAGCGATGGCTTCATGTGCGCTTCCTTAGTTTTTGCCATTATTGCCTCGAGCCTCAACGTCCCTTTGGCGAATCTCGATGCTTTTGATCGAGGTGTAACACTCTCTTTGCAAAACTATCATGGCTCATTTGAAGAAGCGACACAAGTAAACAAGGTACATTTTAAACCTTTCCCAGAAACATGATGTTTTACTCACTGATGTATTTCAGATCTTCTGGGTCTGGGGCCTCATGTTCTTGACAGCCCTGTACCTATCCAAGGCAGCGCTCCTTTCTTTATATTTGAAGGTGTTTCCTCTTTTCATAGTGAAGCGAAGAATGGTATTATGGGCAACTGTTGGTTTTATTGCGTCTGCCTATTGCGTTAGCATTCTTGTTCATTTATTAATCTGCCTTCCTGTCGAAACTAATTGGTAAGCTATAATTGATGACTAGAGCCATTTAATCGATGCTAATACTTGGCTCACTAGGGATCTGACCGGTCGGACAAATTGCCTGCCGGCAAAACCCGCAATCGTGTTCAAAATCACCTGGTCACTACACATTAGTGGAGATATCATGAGTATGCAGTATCTTGTTTAAGTTCTGAGAGAACGGTACTAACTAAGGGCAGTCTTTCTTTTACCATGGCTTATAATAACTAAGCTAAAATTAAAAACGTCTCTTCGAGTAGGAGTTTATTGCACATTCCTTCTTGGCATTGTCAACATTATCATCGCCGTCGTTCGCTACATCGCGATTTCATCAGCCATGAACGGGAAAGACGTCACATTTAGTGTTCTTAGTAGGTTCACTAACTTATCCAGTCTACGGAAGCAACTAACCCAAACTCACAGTGCTCTTCAATACCCTTGATTGCAACCTATGTCTGATCATTGCTTGCCTTCCATCTCTTAGGCCATACTTTAGCTTGAGATCCAACCCAGCATCCGGACAAGCCGGATATCAAAAACCTTTGGACGAGACAAAGGGGTCTCATCCACGGAGTGGTCCCAAGACTCATAATGTCTCGTTTAATGCCTCCAATAGCAGATCTGCGCCCCACCGTTCATCGGCTCACTTGGTCGATACACCAATGGGCCTACATCATACAGATATTTCGAGATCCGAATCCCCCGACGAAATAGAATTACGCGATATGAAATAGAAACTGGGTTCATGAAATAATTATGTATATTAGGAATCAAATTATTTATCATGAATAACTTATGCAATAGCGAGAAGGTGGTCGCTCGGTTAGCGAGAATCATGTTCTTTTCAAGCCTTTTTAGTACCACCATACTTTTAAAGCCAAGATCTGAGACATTTTGCCGTTATTTGTGAAGGTTAATTCTAATTCATATGCACTGATGGCGAATTGAGTTTATTTCGGCACTCGGCGGTGGGCGATCGTCATTGAACGCTAATTTGATCCGCGGAGCATAGCCTACTGGATACATCGTATGACGTGATCTTGAATTGTGAATCAAGTGAAAGTTATTTGTTTACGCGCATTTAGCGTTGCCAAGCCTCCGTGTTGCCCAGAACCATTTGCCATCAGCAAAGTCGGGCACTCGCCACGAATAGTGTTGAGTGAGATAACAATAGAGGGGGCGAATTCTGGCTTCCTTGTATCTCTTATTAATTAATAGTAGCTAGAAGTAAATATCACAGCGTTTCCACATTAATTTTCATCATACAAGATCGCGTGGTTAATGTGGGCATCCGATGTTGCCCCCACAGCGGTACAATTTGCCTTGAGAAAACAATTCCCTCCATATATCCCTGCACCGTCCAGGTTCGGAGTAAACGCCACATCGGTACAGTTGGGGGCGCTGGTATTTCTTGTACTCAGACAAGCTTCCAGGCACATTTCTATCGAGTACGCCCAAGTAACGACAATGTCAGGGCCCTCGCAATTTTCATCGCACGTCAGATTATATGTGATCATAGATGCGTAACGTTGTACAGTTTTTCGAATGGGATTTTTTTGGTTGCAATCAAGGGCAACTACAACGTTTGTCGGGGCAATAAAATCGGTCGTGGCAGTAGTTGAGGTTGTATCGGGGCTTGAGGTGTTTGATGATTCGGTGCTTTGTGTACTAGTAGTCGAAAATGTTAGTAGATCAAATCCAGATACCTATGTGCTGAAAATGAATTGGTCCTACCAGTGGTCTGCCAACTTTGCTCCAAGAACCCCACTGATGGTTACAGCAGCGGTCGTGACGAGTGCAAGTAGTAGCGAAAGGATGAAAGTCGACTTCCTTAACCCAAAAATGGAATTTTTGCTACCCTGCTCAACCAGAGTAGGATTCGGAGTAAGATTAAGACCTGGATAATATGCGATGTTTGGCGATAGTTGGCTCTGATATGCTTGACTATATAATGGCGGGGAAGGATAAGATGATGAAATAGATGCTGGAGTTTGGCTATCGGGTATCACTTGAAGTCCGTCATGGTCGTGACCTGGAGCATCATGGTAGTTCATAATAAAGCCTTCAACTAGACGGATATATTCCTAAAACAATAGGGCTGAGCGAGAGGTTCGATGTCGGGTGATGGATGCATCATCGATGGGTACCACCGCGCGCTAATCTAAAACATTTTAATATCTGCAAAAGCCCAATAGATATGCTTTAAGTATCCTCAAGCATGGTTGAGATTCTTATTGTTTGAATCGCCAGGCTGAGACTTATTTTATTTTAAGGTGCGGCTGCGCATTGAACAACACTATCATGCAGATACGAGGATCTAGATGACGCAATCCAACATGGCACACGACTTCGCAGCGCAATCATTTCCCAAAATGAGCCAACAGTGCTTACTCATTCAAAAATATGTTTGGTGGTGTTGGTTGATATAACAAAACACTTGACGTTGCCCATTCATATTCCGACAAGGGGCGCACCATGGATCCAGAATGGGGCCGCCAACGCGCCGGGAGCCAACATGAATTTGCCACGGGCTGTGCAGCAATGGCTCACGCAAAGTTGGAAATACCTGCATCAAGCTAACCAACCCGGGCCAAAATAAACGAAGACACGGCCCACTTACCTGTGATATAATAAATACCCATTCATCTCCCGGGCCAGAAGCTTTTCCACCCCACAGACCAGATGATTCTTTGCATTTGTCTGTTGGTGCGTGTGCCGATCATCGTGATATTCCCGTTCTCACATCAGCCCTCTCTCATCCGGTGTTGGACCAGAGGGGGCTATGCTGATCCTACAGGGCCTCAATGGAGGCTTATCAAATTGCCAGTCTTTGAGCTGAGTTTGATCTCTTCCATGAGCAGCGTCACGTCTTGCAAATGTGTTTTCATCTGATTTGCCTGCTCCTGGACAAGACTGCTTGATGGCACTGCTCCAACGGAAGTCTGCATCCTACACCCACAGTTATTCATCGCAGTGTTGTAAATAGGCCCGAATAGTCTTGAATTAGAAAAAGAAAATATTTCAAGGTCCGATTCTACCGCGAGATACAAGGGATGTTGATAAACTATATCATGAACCATTTCCAACAACAAAGAACTAAACAATGTGCCGTCTAAATTGTAGGTACCACCGGCTTTAATCTATCGGGCGTTATCTCAGGACGACCTATATACTTGATCCACGCATACGGGTCATCCATCTCGTCCAAAACATTCGATTGGCCTTGTATTCTGGTGGGATACTCTCCAGCCAGCCCCACCACACCCACGTCCTTTTTATACTCTTCCCACAACCCTATCATCTTCTCGAGTTGTTCTGGGTTTTCTTCGGCGAGGTCGTATACCTCTCCGGGGTCGGTCTTGATGTTGTACAGTTGCCACCTCTGGGGCCCCTTGGGAGCGGGGACAAATGTGATTTTCCAGTCTCCACGACGAAGTGCCCCAGATCCCGCAATCTCAAAGCCCATGACATAATCAGGACCGTGGATATCGTATTCTTGGCTTTCTTTACCATTTCCAGAAGGCATTTTTGTAGAGTTTATCTGAGATAAGAATTTGGTCCAGCTTCGCCCGCGCAGTGGTGCAATCTTTCGGCCTTGGTAGGTGGCCGGGTGGCTCAAGCCAGCCAGTTCTAAAAAGGTGGGAACGATGTCCATGATGCTGCAAAATACGTCGGTAATTATCCCGTTTGTTTGAGGATCTGCCCCAGTGGCCGTAGCGGGCTTTACAATCAGAGGAACCCGACAGCCTCCTTCGGTAGAATGCATCTTATAAAGCCTTGAGGGTGCCGTCGCAGCTTGTGCCCACCGACAGCCGTACCAAACGAAGCTGTTGCCTCTGCCAATATTTTCCAGGCTATTGTCGTAGTACTTTTCAATGTGCGCTATGATGTCGTCGCCGACTAATGGCAGTGCCTCATAGCTGGCACCTTCGGCGCCGTTGTCGCTCATGAATATGACGAAGGTATTCTCGTACTCGCCAGTCTTCTTGAGATAATCCAAGACACGGCCGATATTCCAATCCATGCGATCTACCATTCCTGCGTATACTTCCATAGCCCGGCTAGACGCTTCACGAATGTCCTTTGGTAGCTCGTCCCAGTTTTCAGGCTTTCCATCAACAATGACAACAGGGTGCGGTGTTACATCCGGGTCGACCATGCCCATTGTCTTGAGTTGCGCGAGACGCCGTTGCCGCAACGCCTCGGGGCCATCATCGTAGAAGCCGCGGTATTTGTCGCATACCTCTTTGGGCGCCTGTAGAGGCCAATGAGGTGCGCTAAATGGTAGGTATGCAAAGAATGGTTGTTGTGCTTCTTCCTCCGTTCGCCCACCAAGATACTCCATCATTTTATCCGCATATGCATCACTGCTGTAAAACCCTCCGGGAAGACTCCCAAGAAGTTTGTCATCCTCGGCATGGAGAGCGCGCGTGGCAGTTTCGAAGAACCTACCCGGTTCATTTTTTGGATCTTGGTATTGAGGTTCATACCAATAGTGATTTGCGCAGCCAGGTAGCAGTGCAAATGACTTTTTAAATCCTCGCTTGACAGGGTGATGCTCTGCTTCGAGTCCCAGATGCCATTTGCCTGACATGCACGTAAAATATCCTCCGTCAGAAAGAAGCTCCGGTAGAGCGACCACGCGATCATTGAGGTAACCCTCGTGGCCGGGCTGATTCGCATGCGCTGGCGAAGAGCGGGTGATTTCCTGCAATTGACCCAAACCAGCAATGTGATGGTCAGTACCTGAGAAAATTAGGGTCAGTGTCAATCATACAAAAATATTTCATTGGGTATACCTGTCATTAGCATTGAGCGAGTCGGTGAACAAGCCGCTGCAACGTGAAAATTAGTGTATCGAAGCGCACCATGTTCGGCCGCGAGCGCGTCAATGTTTGGTGTTTGGATCTCGGAGCCAAAGCAGCCACAGTCGCTGAAGCCCAAATCATCGGCCACGATGACCAGGAAATTGGGTCGCTTTTGCGCCATTACTATTGCTGAAGTGTATTCCGTATTCTTAAATTTGCTTAGTATCGTAAATTGAAGACCCAGAAGTAATAAAATGGCTCGGGTCTTGGGACAGTCATACGGCTTGATCGTCATCATTGCTTGACCCCGCCTCAAAAAGTGGGGAGATGTGAAGACATCGGAACTCGGTGGTTTGGCGTTGAGATTGGATGGTCGCGTTACACCAGAGTGCGAGATCCGGCAATAAATCTATTTCTCAAAGTCTGACAACAATTGCAAGAATAAAATATTAAATTCTCATAGGATAATTGATCATCACATGTTACAATTTACACTCGATTGCATCCAACGCACTTTTGCGTCAAATCGGCCGCAATTGCGCAATTCAGCTGTCCCAATCGGATAGCGCGACTGCGCCGCGGATCTCGCACAACATAGTATCCCTTTAACTGCGTTAGCCCTCCACCTCCGTACCCCGCCCCACATGACCCCAGCAAAAGCAAAGTGACCTCGAGTGACATCAATGACTTCCAGAATCAATGCAACTCATTTTACTATGTAATTCATTATTTTATTTACAATGGATACCCAACAACCCTCTAATGAGGCCATCAATGTGTATGACGATGACAGCTTTATCTCAACTGATGACTGCCGCCGCGAGCGGCCTGAGGATAACACCTGCCGGCCAACGAAGGCGCCGACCACTGACCGCGGCTACAGCTTTGAGCCAATTGAGCTGCCGGCCCGGGCTGCAATAATTGAAGAGCTGCCCCAAGACCCGCTATTGTTATTCCAAGAATTCCTGCCTATTTTCTTAGTTGAAAGATGGGTTCAATATACCAATAGCTGGGCTAGTCACTTGCTTGATCAAGCTAAAAGCTGCAGTCAACAGCGCCCGCGGTCACGGCTGTTGAATTGGAAACCGACCTCCGTTGCAGAAATCTACGTGTGGATTGCTATCATGATTTATATGCGAATAACTAAGGAACTAAGGATTGAAGACTATTGGAAGACTTCACAGCCGAAGGCTTAATGTGCTGTTCATCCAATTACTAAGTGGATGTCTTATGACCGGTTTCAGCTCTTATCACGGCACCTACGAATATTTGATCACACAACTATTCAGGTAGCCACAACAGACCGGCCTCACAGCCGGACCTTTAGCCGGGTCAATGAATGGTCTGATATAATACAACAAGCGTCTACTCAATTCTACAAGCCAGGCACGAATATTACTGTAGATGAAGCTATGGCCCGCTATCTTGGAAGATCTACTAAGACAACAACTATCAAAAATAAACCTATTCCAACCGGCTTCAAAGTGTGGATTGTAGCCCAAGGAGGCTATTTTCTTAGGTAGATTTGGCACCAGCCAGGTCCGAGGTTTGGGTCAGTTGGAATAGCCCGGGCTAAAGTCACCAAAATCAGGCCTGCTTACCGGCACCGGTCATCACAGCTCCGGCGGCAACGGCAAAAGAGACCAAAGAGCGGCATTTATCTGAACCCGACACAAGCTATGGTTATTTCCCTAGTAAATCTATTACCAAAATCCACATATCACGTCTTTTTGGATAACCTATTTTCCTCCTGTGACCTCTTTCGCCGGCTCCGTCAATGTGGGCACGGGGCCACAGGCACAGCCCGCCGCAACTGCGGTATTTATGTTGACCTAGCCAAGCTGAAAGCTGCAGACAACACCGCCGCCGGCAGCCTTCAATTTAATGAGGTCAGGGCTATTCCGACCTCTGATAATAAGGTCAATCAAATAGCGTGGAAAGACAATGCCCTTGTGTTGATGTTGTCAACTGTATTCAAAGGCGATGAAAAGATTGACTGTTGGCGAAAAAGCCGACAATAGCAAAACTGTCAGCACGGCCAATACAGCATTTTTTGGTACTGAGCCTGTCAAGCTGATTTCTATCCCGGCTGTGGCTAGCAGCTATAATAACGAAATGAATGCTGTTGATCGAGGTGACCAAATGCGGTCGTATTGGAGCCCTAGCCGCCGTGTTCGGAGGGGCGGTTGGAAGGTCCTTGCTTGGGACTTCCTTTTGGAAATAGGTCTCAATAACCCCTTTACTGTGCAAAAGCTAGGGCAGCCCAATTGGAAGATATTTACACAGCCAGTAGATTGGCGCCAGCACATTTGGAATAGCCTCATTCAAAAATACAGTCCAGAAGTTCAAACTAGGAAGCGGATTCGGACTGGAGACGAATTTACGCCTGTTTCACAGCATATTCTTGTCCGAAAAGGAAAATCTGAGTGCTTAGCTTGTCAGGGATATCGTCTAGGTCAGCCGAGGCCTCACAAAAAAAGGAGGCCATTATCAACAGTCAGTGGAAACAGCCGGGCGTCGCAGTCACGATACCGCTGTCAAGAGTGTGAGGTAGCGTTATGTAGATCCGACCGTTGCTGGGACTTCTGGCATCACCCAATTTAGCAGGCAATTGATGTACCTTCAATTTAGAGCACTTTGATTGGCAATACACCCCTGCCCGTGACCCAAGTGGAGGGCTAACGCAGTTAAAGGGATCTGTAGGCTCTAGCAAATATTAAAACATGTATTAAAGAAGAATGTCACGCCCACCGCGCACCAAACTAAGTGCTGGTCTGACCGAATATAGGCAACTTGGCTTGTATCACTATCTCCCTCCCAGTCACTACACATTCTATAGAAGCAAGTCAAAAATACGGTAGGAAGCAAAACCTGACATTAAAATTCAAAGTCCATAAAGAAGAGGTTGCAAGGGCCAATATAACCCGCGTTCGAACGCATGATGCAAGACCAACAGCGCAGGATTCCTCAACCGCTGCGACATCTTTTCTTCATTCAACAGGTACCATTCAATCCTCGCTATCTATTTAACCCATAGTAATCAACTTGAGAGTTTTATCCTTCTGATAATAACCGCAATCTAACTCAATAGCATTGCGGTTTGTTGCACACGAGACAACTCACTCACTTCTTGGATGACAACTAATTACATATCCACCTAGCATCCCCACACTTATGCTACAGCGGCACAGTCCTGAGGTATGCACAATACATGAGACACCATAATTGTGCACAATGCTCATTTTCAACATTTTATGCAGCCTGCAGAGGTACGTCTGGGATACTGGGTCGATGGTGAATGGAGACACCTAGCTTCAGAGCAATTGTGTGCCTACGTCCACTAAAAAAGTTAGACTATCTATCACTCACTTTCTCTCATACTTAGCACTATTCACTCATCATGAGATCAATAGCTGTGATAGAGGGAGTATGTATGCAGTTACATTACTAAGTTATGCATACCGTTGGTTCGAGAACATTCTATTGGCCAGGCAGCAACAGCGACAGCCCAACGACATAAGACCGCAAAAAGATGGTGCCCCCGGCCAGGATCGAACTGGCGACCTTGGCATGTCATTAAGGGTTTCTTAACACATAAGTACCAAGCGGTAACCACTCCGCCACGGGGGCGCTGAAAACCCGAGGGTCTCATCGTGGTTCCTTAACCTTCGAGCGTGCCGCGGGCCCACATAGAAATAGAGGGCGCTAGGCAGACGCTCCAGGGTAGGAGGGTTACGGATATTTGGGCTAGTCAGCTGTCTCCATTTGCCATCTTTCCTGGTCATGACCATGGCTATATTCATATATGGACTTGGGTGTGTTCTGTAAGTCACTGTCAAATTGCAAACCCGGATCGGAAAAGAAATTATATAAAATATGAGGTCGTATTTCCTTTAGACAGTGGATGAATTCGATATGGAACTCGGAGGAATCAGGATTTTAAGTAACTCAACCTGGCAAATCTACCAATTAAGGCGAGTTACAACAAGCACAAGATGGAGACTTCTTTATCCAAGCCAACAAGCTACACTTTTATTCACAAGTTTAGCACGGCTCATGGAAAAAGGAGATAGTTTATTAACGCTGGCTTATGCAGGATGTACTATTAAGAGACATGAGACAGGCTTTGCACCTGTAAACATAAAAATAAAAAGAGAACGTGACGTGTGTTTGTATCTGGGATTCAACCCAGCTCATTACCCTCCAGACCATAATGATTGTGACTTTCGTGAATTGTTTAGTTCAGCTCGGCAATGCAGTCCTTGAAGGCCTTGTCAGCCTCTGCAAGGGTGTGCTGTCCGGTCGACTTGCAAGAAGGAGCGACAGCAAGCAATTTGGGTCCGAACTCATCGATGCAGTCCTTGGTAGAGACAAGGAGATGGCTCAGCTCAGTCTTAAAACCAGCATCAGTGATGACCTTGACGTGGGCGCGAATAGCATCGGCGGTCTTGATGGCATTGCCAATGAACTCGTCAAAGTCCTGACAGGTTTCTTCAACGTCGTAGACAGAGCGCTTGCTGTAGGAGTCATCGCCGGAGTCGTTACCAGAGTCGTCGCTGGAGCCATCACCACCATCAGGAGAGTAGCCGCCGGAGCCTCCGGCGGAACCTCCAGCAGAGCCACCAGCAGCACCCCCGGCAGCACCTCCAGCGCCGCCACTAACACCACCACTTGCACCACCGCCAACACCACCCGAAGCGCCGCCAGAGACGCCGCCAGAGGCATCACCACCGATACCACCAGAAGGGCCGCCTCCAATGCTTCCGCCAACGCCACCGGAGGCACCACCGGAAGCACCACCTCTAATACCGCCGCTGACACCTCCGGAGGCACCACCGCCAATGCTGCCACCGACACCGCCAGAGACACCACCAGATGCGCCGCCTCCAAGGCCTCCGCCGACACCACCAGAGACGCCGCCAGAAGCACCGCCGCCGATGCCGCCATAGGCACCACCTCCAAAGCCTCCACCAAGACCGCCGCCAATGAGGCCGCCGAGACCGCCGGCGACGCGGGCTCCACCCTGAAGAAGACCTCCGACAAGGCCGCCAACAATGCCGCCGAGACCGCCGATGAGGCCGCCAGAAGCACCGCCTCCGATGCCGCCGTAAGCACCGCCACCAGCACCGGCGGAGACACCGCCGGAAGCACCGCCGCCGAGACCACCAGAAACACCGCCAGAGGCACCACCACCGATGCCTCCGCCAATACCTCCGTGAGCACCACCGCCGAGCCCAGCAGAGACACCACCAGAAGCGCCACCGCCGACACCTCCGTAGGCACCGCCTCCAATGCCACCGTGGGCTCCGCCACTGATGCCTCCACCAAGACCTCCATGGGCACCGCCGCCAATACCGCCAGAGACACCACCGGAGGCACCTCCACCGATGCCTCCACCAAGGCCTCCATGAGCACCGCCTCCGATACCTCCGTGAGCACCACCGCCAGCACCTCCATAGGCACCACCACCAATGCCTCCGTGGGCACCGACGGAGACGCCGCCAGAAGCGCCGCCACCAACACCACCGTAGCCCGAACCTCCAGCGGAGCCACCAGATGAGCCTCCAGCTCCACCGTAGCCGCCTGAGCTACCTCCGTAACCATATGATCGCTTGAGCTCCTGGTTATCCATCTGACCAGAGATAGTTGTGACAACATCAATAATCTTGCCGAGGTCGTCGACAAGTTGCTAAGATCATGTTAGTACTCGATATTGGATGACAAGCATACTCGGAGAGGCTTACATTTCCATCCTCAGCTACTGTAGAAGCCTGGAGACCCGAGGCAAGCTGGCAAGCCTCGCCAGACAAGTCAACTGCTGAGCTGAGCTGAACATTAACCTCTTCCAGAGAGACTTTAGCGTGCACCGATGAGATGGCCAGCATAGTGGCGGCGCAGATGGGAATAGTGGAATGCATTTTGAATGAATGATGTGTATGTAATAAAAAAAAAGGAGGGATATTAATTAATTAGAAGTGAAAAGAGAGTGTGTAATAATGTATTAAGTATGAAAGCGATTGATGATGAGAAAACAAATGTCTTCTTGGCGGAACTGAAGCCCAGCTATATACTCGGATCAAACAGTCAACTCTTGTCCTCGTGGTTTGCACACATACCGCTAGGGATGGTCCGTGGTCGAGATGAGCACCGGACGATGTTTTGGAGTTGGACCTAGTTCAGGTACACAGGATCTAAGGCTGATCCGTTTCAATAGACTAACCACCCCCTGGTGTTCTAGCCCATCCTAACTAGACGATTCTGGGCTTCCTAAGTGGACGAGTCAAGTCTGATCGTCCGGAACGGCTGTCTTGGCTCCAAACGCAGGCCGGTGCACCTCCAAATTTAGCAGGTTTCATATACAGGACCACGGCACTAAAGAGTCCATGCATCCCAAAACGGCCCTGGCTCGCCGCAATGATCTGCGCTAACTTTTAGGGCTGCGACGGGCGGCTTGTGGAGTCGGAAACCCTGGCGCGATGACCTCCAAGCACCCGTGGCGCGCTAACACGGCTGAGATATCCGAAAATAGTTCAGGGGAATTTCGGAACTTTCGGGAACGTGAAGGGCTCAATAATAAGCTTAGGACCTCCATCTAGACATCACGCGTTGAGTGATATGGAGAGCGAGATGATGGAGAAATAATACTCGTGGGTGAGATAGGAAAGAGGTTGATAAAACATAAAGGGAAAACATGGATTGGGCAAATGTACAAACCCGAGATAGCCTATGGTGGCACTTTTATTGCTTTATTTCCATTTCATATATTAGACCTTTCAGGTCACACTAGCCAATATCGCAACTACTGCCTTATGAGGGAACTTGTTGACGGGCGCCCCGATGTTCACCGCGATCCATCAAGAAACCATGCAAAACTAAATAAATTTGAATTTCAGCTTTTCAGTAGTACTTGCGACATCTAGGAGAAAATAATTGTGTTCTCAAGTCTCTTGCCTGTTATTTGTTGAGCAGAGGTCTAGTGGGTTTTACCGAAACGAAAATCAATGAGGTTAGATTTGAAGCAGCTCAAGAGTGCGACCACATATTAATTTATTCAAGTCTGAAAAGAAGCATGCAAATACTATCTGAAAAATTAAAAGACAATAAATAATTTGTTTCGATTACCATTGTTGAAGAGGTTCCTATTTTGATGGTAGTCTTTTGAGTCTTTTGGTGAGGATGCTCTAGGGTAGTGTCTAAGGCGTTGCACGTGGGTCTGTTGCCACCGTGGCCTGTGAGAATGTGTTAAGCTCCAGCCTATCACAGGCGCCAAGCTTCATTCTTGATGCAAAGCATTGCTAGTATTTAATCTTTAAAACTCGCCTAATTTGTCCTTCTGCTCGTCATCTCCCCTAAGACTTCTGCATTTGTACCATGCAAGTGCTCCGAGACGCTATTGCCGTCGTTGGAGCGAGATTACGCCGATATTTTGCCTGGTCAGTTTGTCTTCTCATCGCATGCGATCACGTCTAGGACCAATTTGCTAGTAATTCCAAGCTGCACCTGCCCAATGTTCTCCACTCTGGGATTCGTAGAGCGCAAATCGAGTCGAAAGTTCATCAAACAAGGTCGCATGGCCCAATGGCAAGGCGTCTGACTACGAATCAGGAGATTGTGGGTTCGATCCCCACTGTGACCTCGAAACCCTTCTTTTTGCTTGCACTGCTCCTTCATGACCCACTTGAACTTTTTTTTTGTGCATATGCACAGACAGGACATCAGGCCGACGGATTAGCGAGCGGCCCTATATCCGTCTTTCCGGACCCAGACCATGAATCCGGTGGACTATCAACACCCGGCGGACTTGATAAGGAGCCATACATGAATCGGGCACCATGGTGATATCAGTAAGCGATGGTACAATGCTATTAAAACAATGTGATTGTTGGACTCTAAATATTTCCAAATGATGCTTTGTAGAAAACTTCTACTATCTTGAACTTTTTTGCAAAATTCGGTCTAAACCACCATACTCAACAAAATGAAGCATTGCAAGACAACCAGCTTTGACCCTGATCATGTCCGAACGAAATTTTCACTTGCGCTGTCGGCAATGTACAAGAAAGAGGTACCCCTCTATGGTGAATTGATTAGCATCGTTAATCAGATTGACGACGATATCACTCGGAAGCAAGGAGGGCCAGAGTTGCCTCCAAGACATCGCCTTGAACGGCACGGCGCCATTCGACTCGGAACTCCATATGAACTGCGTACAATCGGCAGACTGTTTGCCGTTCTTGGTATGCGTCCGGTGGGATACTATGATCTCAGTGTTGTTGGCTTCCCGCTACATGCCACTGCCTTTAGACCGATTACCACCCAGAGTCTTGCCAAGAATCCGTTTCGAGTCTTTACCACTTTGTTGCGACCTAATCTTCTCTCCGAGGATATAAGGGAATTTGCAATGAATATTCTCGCTAAAAGGAATCTATTTTCGGAAAGGCTACTGGAGCTCATTGGCAAAGTGGAGTCCACAAGCACGCTTGAAGCCGATGAGATTGACGAGCTGCTTGTAGAATCACTCAAGATTTTCAAGTGGCATTCAACTGCACATGTCAGCTATGAGGAATACATGCGTTTGTTATCAGAACATCCGATGGTAGCGGATATTGCATCGTTTCCGAGCGCGCATATCAATCATCTCACGCCTCGGACATTGGACATCGATCGGGTCCAGGCTGCCATGGTTCATCGAGGATTGCCAGCAAAGGAGAGAGTTGAAGGTCCTCCCCCGCGAAATTGTCAAATCCTGCTACGACAAACCAGTTTCAAGGCGCTCGAGGAGAAAGTCACTTTTGTCGGTAGTGACGATAACTTCATCATGGGCTCACATACCGCGCGGTTTGGCGAGGTAGAGCAGAGGGGCGCAGCGGTGACGCGAAAGGGTCGACAGTTGTATGATAAGCTGCTGGCCCACGCTCGCACCGAAGAAGCAAATCACACAGCGGAGAATCCCGATCACATTCTGAAAAAGACATTTGAGAATTACCCGGACGACTGGACGGAACTTAGGGTACAAAATCTCACGTATAATTATTACAAACCTACCCCGGAAGCACTGAAGGCAGACAGCCAACAGAGCCTGGATGATATCATGAGTTTGTCGCGATTGATCCAGCTTGGCTTGGTGCGTGCTGAGCCAATCACGTACGAAGACTTTTTGCCCGTCTCCGCAGCAGGGATCTTCACATCTAATCTCCACAACGAGACATCGGCTGGATCAATGGGGGAAAGCAATGCAGACCGGACCGGGTTTGAAGGTATCCTAGGACTTCCCGTGGCCGATGAGTTTGATCTGTATGAGGCGATGCAGCAGGAAAGCATTGAGGAGTGCCGTAAAGCGTTGAAGGTCAAGGCAATCCTTGTAGAGTAGTGAGGCCAATCGGATTGCTGGAATATGCCCTTCCGTCGGATGGACGGGCGACCGGAGAGTCCGCGGCCGCGTCCCGCGTCCACTGACGCGAAATTGAGGAGTCCGCGGTTGGACAGGCTGACTTTTTAACGGCATTCTTGACAATTCTGCTGATTTGATGGGAAGCTAACGGCCATTTTACTTTTTGCCGCTGTACTATCTTTCAATGCCGATTGTTTAACCATGGTAAAGATTGAGAATTGAATAACGGTTCTACACTAGGTCTTAAAAATCCTCCTTGTTGATGTGTGAGCTATATGCCCCGACAGTGATGTTATTAAGGAGGCCCATTTAAACATGCCGGTTCCTTCCTCGACGAAATTGATAATAGAAGAGGGCAGGAAATATGCTGGCAGGCTAATATATGTAGCCACTACTTATTGCGCAATTGTAAGCACGCGCTGTTGTGATGGATTCGCCGCCGGAATTACATACCAAATTGAGGACAAACAATGCCGTATTTCCGCACGCTCCCTTCATCCTTCTACTTCGAAGACTTGATTCAACCAATTGAAATGAATAGAATACTAACACTCCTCCTGTCATTTTCGGGATCCTCCACTACATCCCCTCCAAGTTCCCCACAATCGAGATTTCCCCGCAAGACCAAGCATCGCCAGGGTGTGAGATCCATCGTTCAAACTGCCGGAAGGCGGGGAAATCGAATCCTGCCCATTTGTCCAAATATTACTTCCTGCCTATCACTGATTATAATTTTACTTCCAACGCAATGGCTACAATATTCCTCAGCCCAGAAAATGTGGTACAGAGCCAAGTGAACATGATGCAATCTCGAAAGCGCCGAAGACTGCCACGTGCCTCGCAAGCGTGCGAAATGTGTCGTGGCAGGAAAACACGATGTGACCAGCAAATGCCTTGCTCCAGCTGCAGCTATCATGGTTTGGAATGTCATTATAGCGCATCTAATGCTGGAAGGCCCAAAGCCAAAGAAAAGCGAGCCGCAGATAACAGGGACTTGACCCCGGTATCTGAGCAGGCAGAAAACCAAATACCGCACGGTAATACCGACTTGAGTGCAATTCACGCTTCAGCACGGCCAAAGGATTGCGAAATCCGACCAAATGATTCGGGACATGCATCTCCAGAAACAACACCAGCCCCTACTGTCCACATTCGAGGTCAAGACCCAATTCCCAACGAAGACCTCGAGTCTACACTTGCGGACGATGCTTCAACTTGGCTCTTACCTGAAGAACAATCTCTAAAAATCCTAGAAGGAGAGCTTGACGGGTTAGGTGGATTAAACGCGTACACTCAAGGCACGGAGTTTTATGGGGGTTCCTCCAACTTGGCATTTCTCAGCACGCTTTTTACGAGGGCCAGAAAAAGGGCCCGGATTTGTTCAGATGATCCCGAAAATAATATGCAAGGTGGAATGAGTTCGCCTGGGCATCTTAAGAACAACCACCTGTCTCTTGTGGATTTGATGTACAACCCCGACTATCCAACAGCTCCCCCGACAGAAATTACGGACAGTAAAACTCCAACACTCCAACGACCGATTAGTCAGGGAGGATCCAATGCAACTAAAATTACAGATAGCCAAGCGCACGACAAGCATGTGCTAGAGCTCGAGCAATACTTCATCGAGTCATACTTTGCCAACAAACATCTTATTCATCCATTTCTTGATGAAGCAAGGTTTAGAGCTCGGTGCCTCCAAATGCGGACTCCTGGCTGCAGTGTGACCACGGAGAAGAAAACGACTTTTCCGGCCCTCTATTATTCTGTTGTG
This sequence comes from Calonectria ilicicola, assembly GCA_020809705.1. NCBI lineage: Eukaryota > Fungi > Ascomycota > Sordariomycetes > Hypocreales > Nectriaceae > Calonectria > Calonectria ilicicola. Next base: position 461,614 of record CP085834.1, on the reverse strand, counting down.
GCCGTAGGAGCCATAAATGCGCCCATAAACGAGTCTCTGCTCCTTAGTCGACCCTGCCAAAATATGCCTGCTAAAACTACCTTGCAATGGGCGAAATATTATTACAATCTATCAAATCGAGCTTTGGGCAACACCTTTGAAGTTTCCACCATCGAAACCTGCCAGGCTTTATTTCTTCTGGTATGTATTTATTTGCACAGATTGCTTCAAGGGTACAATTTCCAACGATTACTAGACTATTTTATGTCAGAATGCACTCAGACCACACTCGTCGTATTTGTACAGCGGGTCCTGTGTTCGCACTGCTGTCGCAATTGGATTGACAAATAAGACATATGGAGACACAATGGCTGTAAAAGAAGAAGCTAGAAGAACATGGTGGTAGGTGCTTTGAGAATAAGAGTATCGTAAGCTATCGCTCAATCTTTGTTCTCATGTTCACGAGTCACCCCATGTAGAACCGTATCTGATTAACTGCGACTGACATGTGAAAATTAGGTGCATCTATTCTCATGAAATGTAAGTGCTTCTAGAAATTTAGATGCTGGATGCTGATGATGCATATTATAGAGAAATGTGCTGCTCCTCTGGAAGAGTGGACAGTCTCAAAGATCCGCGTTACTACTCTGCACCAATCCCCGAGTGTAGTGTAAGTGCTCGTATAAATAGCTTGCCTAAATACAAACTTTAACCTGAAAGAACAGATATCAGAAGCATCCGATTCAAATCTAGATACATCTAAATACGTTATAATATCTGTCATGGTTGATCTCGCCCGTATTATGCAGACTGCATCGCAGGATATCTACCACAATGTGTCTGGACTTTCTGTCCAACAAAAGTCACAAATAAGCTTCAATCTAGACGCAGCCCTCGATAACTGGAAAAAGGCATTGCCAAAATTCCTGGATTTTGAAACGTTTGCACTCGATGATGCAGAATGGGCATTTAAACAGAAGCTTGTGTTAAAGTTCCGTGGGTATATGGAGCTCAAATGAGAAGATTTCACTTATTAACAATAATTTATAGGTTATTACAATGCTCAAATTCTGATTCATAGGCCATTTCTTGTTTCTTTGTCGGCTAGTTGTGATAATACCAACTTTTCACGACATGTTGAAACCTGCCTCGACGCATCACGTGCCACAATTCAAATCATTCATGAATCGCTCGCTCATCGACCTTATTTGAGGACCTGGTAAGCAACTCAGTCTCACAAATTTGTGACTAAAAATAACAACTCCAGGTGGTATTGCACCACATACACGCTTTATGCGAGCATGATAATTTTGCATGTTGTATTGTCAGACTTCGCTATGGTGCCTGGAGAAGAGTTAGTTGGAGACATACAAAAGAGTCTGAGAATATTCTCAGCCATGGGAAAATATGTGACTGTTTCCAAAAGATGTGGTGAATTGACGCAAGAGATTTTAGGAGTCGCGAGAAGCTATCTTCAAGACCGTAGAAACCGGCAGACTGTGGGAGTAAATAGTACACCGCATATTATACTGGATAACAATGAGGCGGATATCTTTGGACCATCGTTGATAGGGACAACTGATATTTGGAATGACGAACGTCTCATTGAACTTCTCAGTCAAGAAGAGCCTGGTTCATCACGGTCGTATGCGTTGGCGAATTTCCTGGACCTCAATATTCTCGAAGGATTTGTCATGGAAAATGGTTGCTTTTAATTAATATTCATATATTTATATACTTATATTGAGACACAACTAGTTTATATATGATACTGTGTAGGTCTTAATATGGGTTACTACTCCTTTTATAAATACTGGATTCAGCACAAGTTATTGTGACTACTTCGTCGCCCATTTGTGGACGGGCCTTTATGCAAATAGCTAGCCGTGAGGGTATCGAGTATAACGGCCACATAATTCTCAGAGGGGCGCATATCAAGCTCAACTTATTGTTAGAATTTCAGTTGTCATGAAATGCACAAAGACTTACTTGAAACAGGGCAATTAGACGTGGGCCAAATCTTTATGAAGATGATCATTAAATCAGGCCTAAGAAACATGTAGGACATCTTCGAATGTAAGCGAGGATGTTGGGCCAACATGGATGGTTGAGAATGGCTGCGGTCGTACTTCTCGAGTGCAAATTGAACAGTTCCATAGAACCCTTGACTCTAGCAAGCAGGGTAGCAGTAAGGGCTTCTACAATTTGTTAAATTTTGATTGGCTCTACCCCCTGCAAGTTACAAGGAGTAATCGCTTTGTCAGAGTCAAGCTTCCGTTAGCTCGACATCACACCTTCCGCATTGGGCTATACAGATAAGACAAAACACAGCTAGCTAAACTGGCTTCTAGCCGGATACGAGAATAGTCTGAGGCTCCATCTCTATTTTTGTTAGGGAGCGGTTTAGTAGGTTCCGAATTAGCCGCCTAGACGACGGAGTTTTTATATCCTCAAGCGGGCTGAGTGGCAAGATCATCAATGAGTAAGCCTGCTGGATGCTTTGCCATCACATTACCGCTTACCGTCCGCAAGTCTAGAATGTATCGCTTAGCTTTATTCGGCAGGTAATACAACGAGAAGACGTTGAGATAATCGTATGATGAGGTTGTGGAAGGGGTTTAGAGAGATTTTGAAGATATTTTGAAAATTTTGCCTCTGTAGAAATCATGGAAAAGGGAATATAAATAATGAGATAATCTGCTGGTTGTAAAAAGAGATTTTCAATATCATCCTCAAAAACATATTTCCAGCTTTGTCATCTGTCATCTGATTGCCATCTCTATCACGATGATGTTCTTCAGCACCTTGATGTTGTCCTTTGCGACAGCCGGACTTTGCACTCCGATCGTTTTGAGATCAGAGCCTCCAGCAAATGCCACTTTCATCCCGTGTGTTGAAGGGACCAAGGACCCGATTTGCCAACGCATCGCCAAGCCATCTTCAGATGTCATCACTGAAATTGTGCACGCAAACGGGACCGTTGAAATCCAACGAAACAAGTACACACGTGAACAACTGCAGAAAATCCGCCAAAAGAACAACGTGACTAGCGCCGAATACGGGCCCGGTGACATCGTCCCTGATGAATCTGCAGAGTTCATCAGCAATTTGACCAAGCGAGAGTCGGCGCCGGCGATTTGCTGGACCGAAACGCAGAGGTGGTACGACCAGAACGACTGGGGATACTGGTACCAGGCGTGGCACCAGGTTGGCAACTGCTTCTACTGTGACCAGTGCACTGAAGCCATCGCGACGAGCTTTGCTGTAGCTCAAACCTGGACTTATGGACTGAACGCTGATTTTGGAGAAGTCATCAAAGCTACCTTCAGCTTCAGCTGGGGTGAGACCTTTACCTTGACCGATACCCGCACCTGTCAATGGAACTTTGTTGAGTCGGGATGCCACTCAATCTGGTATCAGCCGTTGATGTCCTATCACAACGGATACGCAAACTACCAGTCCCACACCCACTGCGGTGCTGCTCAGGGCAATCCCGCCACGGATTCTTATTACAACCACAACTGGGCCTATGCCAATGTGAACCAAGCAGGCAACAGCAACGGCATCAATCAGGGCAACTTGGGTTGCAACAGCGGTTGCCAGGGAAGTGATCATAGGCAATGCCAGTACGGAAACAATGGTGGCTCTCTCTGGCCCTATGCCAACTAGACAAGGCGCGTACCCGTGGGGTTACCCACAAGAAGGAATAGATTTGGTGTTATCCTAAACTACAGACCTGAGATGAGATTTTCATGTACGGATTTTATGCTATGTTAGGCGACAGTAGTGTGGTGGCATTACCTCCTAGATTTTTGGTTGGTCGGTAGTTTCGGATAGACATATAGTTGGTTATGTAACTGCTCTCACTTGTCAACACTAAGAGTAGTACATGTAACACTTTAATTACCACTGATTCTTTGGCTACTTTTGGGATACCTTCTTTTACGAATTGATTCAGTTGGATGATTTTGTTGCTAACATACATAAAGTCTATCAACCTTCTGATAGTAAGGTGGGGCTAAGAGACTCGCACACTAAAAGCAAGATAGCGTGATTGTGAACGCAGAGACCTAAAGTCGGGGGTTATTCAAACATTTTGTCTAATAATGGTAATGTTAAAGGTAGACACAGGACTATCACTACAGCAAATGCTAGCTGTCCTCCACAGGGGCCACCGTCCATGGTTGAGATATGTGCACTTGATGTATGGGTACAGTTTCCTCAATGTCAGTTGCTCCCTCCACTTAGCTAGTCCCGTTACGTAGACCTCACCAACTTCCTCCTTACAAGCCCCATGTGACGCTTATCTTATTATATCTAGGGCCAAGATACGGATACCTATATGTATGTGAGACCTAGACCCAGCGCTGCGGTCAATTCAAATCGCCTCAATTCAATCCAAATCAATTCAATTCAAGCCGGGAAAAGAGGTATTCAATTCAATTCAAATACAACGATCAAATTGATTGAATTGATTGAGTTGGATATAGGGTATTTAGTGTAGATGTGTGATTTTTTTTGGCTGAGTTTTGGTATCTTTGATGTGGTTTACCCGGGAGGAATTTCTGCTTAGTCATCGCTTAAAGCGGTATAGCGCGGGTCACATGATCGGTCACATGACCATGATTTTTCAACCATGAAGGAATTCTCACCAACCTCACCTTTTCCTGCACATCACACACAAAACTACCCTCCACAACATCACAAAATACGGCCATTTTTGCCTATCGCGTTATTATGCCTTTGTTTATAATGTTCAGAACTATCATATTAGTCATTTTCTAGCCTCTCCGATCGCCGCCAAGTCCACGTTGCAGAGAAAAGGCCCGGTGCGTCTGCGTCTTTCTCGCCGTAAAGCGTGGCAGTTAGTCGAGGAACGAGGGGTTAGCAAAATGACCTCTGTGGTCGTTGGAACACATGACGAGCATGAAGATGACGATATCTTCGTATCTGATTCTTTTTCCTATGATCCGACGCCCTCAACGCCGTCAATAACCTCATCCCCAGTCCCAACCTCGACCTCAACCCCAACCCCGACCCCGACCCCGTTTTCCTTTCGAACCCGACCGAAGGCACAGTCTGTGACTGCGCAACTTGAAGATTTCAACCTTGAAGATACTCGAAGTCTGACTATTCAAACCCTCCCTCGAATACGATTTGCACATAAGAGATATTTCCTCTATTCCTGGCTGCATCGGCGCCATAAGCTACGATCCTTTATTATTGAGCACGGCTTTAGTCTCGTTGAAGTGAATGGAAACACCCTTGGCAGCACCTTTTGGCTATGCCGTTATTGCGACCGGCGAGGACGAACGCAAGGCTGTTTATTTGCTCAGGCAGCGACTTCGGCAGCAATAGCCCACTTACGAAGTCAACACTCTGTTGCTAAGGGCCAAGACCAAGAGATAACACTGTCGCCAGCTTCTTCTGCCCTCGCCAACCTTCATTCACATGCTAGGTCGCCCGCCAAAGAAGAATCTGATGCTTTTGGTGTTGCCGCCGAGCTGAAGGCTGCTCTTATTCACTGGGTTGTTGAGTCAAATATATCCTTCAAAGCAATTGAACATAACACCTTCCAACGCCTCTTACGAACGCCAAGTTATATCATCAACGATGCCTTGCCAACACACCAGTCAACTGTGAAGGCCTGGGTAATGGATGACTTCAAAGCTCGCCAACAAACGATTAAACGCCAGCTTCAACGTGCTCAATCACTCATCCACCTTACCTTCGATGCTTGGACTTCCCTAACCAACAGGCCCTCTTGGGGGTCGTCAGTCACTTCATTGACTGTGCCGGCAGCCCACAAACTAAGCTCCTCGCCTTGAAACGTATTTCTGGTGTTCATTCAGGTGAAAATATCGCCCCTTTGGTATTGGAAGTCATTAAAAACTATGACCTTCAGAGCCTCGGTTTCTTCACATTGGATAACGCCCCTGTTAACGATATGTGCCTTAATTATCTCTTTTCCGACCACCTTCCTGCTTTTCCAAGTCAGCCCTTATTTACAGAGCCTTCAATAATTCGACTACGCTGTTGGGGTCATGTCATCAACCTTGCTGCCAAAGCCTTCCTTGAGCCCACAGAACAAGCCCGACTTGCCTCACTGAACAATGAAGCTGTTGTACGGCTGACTCCCGAGGAACAAGCCAATTTAACTAGCTGGCTCAAGAATGGTCCGGTAGCCAAGCTGTCAGATGTGGTGACATTCATCCGCCGGTCCCCTCAACGTCGGGAAGCCTTTTCTATCCAGGTTCAATACCAAGTCAACGATGCTGATGATAGCTTATTGGAGGTCAACAACAACATTCAACTATGTAATAATAATGAGACGCGTTGGAATTCGACTTTTTATATGATTGAACGGGCCCTTCGCCTCAAGGAGTCAATTCAGTCATGGATTGGGGTCAACTCAATGGAAAAGGAAGATCGAAGGCTGCCAACTAATAAGAGGTTAACCGAGGAAGACTGGGAGGTCTTAACAGAGGTTCATGATCTTCTTCTTCCCTTTCAAGAGGAAACAATGAGGTTCCAATCCCGCCGCCCCGGCGATATTGGCTGGGTTATTCAGAGCCTCTTCCGATTAACAACTTGGTTCAAAGAACAACGTGATCATCGTGCCCCTGACTCAATTACAGTTGACGAGCCTCGACAGACCCTTCGAAATACCTCATCACAACGCTCATACAGTCATAGTCAAGCATCCACAATGAAGCCGCGGCAACGGGCTGATGTGAAGGAATATTTACGCCTCTGTTGCCAACTATCGATGAACCAATTGGAACGTTACAGGAGCCTATTCGACCACACCCCAGTTTATTGGGCTGCCGCTATCCTTCATCCCTCCCTAGGGGCCCGTTGGGTCACCTATGTGGAGCCATGTAAAGCAAATCTCATCATTGACCGGTTTCGAGGCTTCTTTTTTGACGGTTGGGCTATTAGTGAGCGATATCAACAGCCCCAGGCCACAGATTTCCCTGATCAACGTGACGGTTCCCTGCCTGACCTTCTTCCCAATGATTTCTATGAGAACCCAACCAAAAGCGATGGCCCGGCTGTACACGAATTGAACGCTTGGCTTGGTAGGGCCCCTGAAAAGCTGGATAACCCAATCGCCTTTTGGCAACAGCAAAAGCAGGCTTTTCCTTTAATGAGTCGAATGGCGATAGATATCCTTACAATACCTTCAATGTCAGCCGAATGTGAACGTATATTTAGTCAAGCTAAGTTAACAATAGGGTCACAACGGCACAGCCTAGCTGATGAGACCTTGGAAGCTATTGAGTGTTTAAAACACTGGATGACTGACATGTGATACGGCACGTGATTCAAATTATCTCAATTCAATTCAATCAATTCAATTCGGAAGCCCTCAATTCAAATGCGAATCCCTTCAATTCAAATGTGAAAATCCTGATTGAGAATTGAATTGACCGCAGCGCTGCCTAGACCTTGAAGGATTATACAAAATACTACCAATAGTCTTGACTATTCTCGGCTGTGGAGGTTTATTTATCTGATTGAAAAATCTCCGTAGTAACGCGACAAATAACCGCATGTATTCGTCGTCCCTCGAGTCGTTTAATTAATTGTAGACACGCATCTGTGAACCTGTTAGCATAAGAATTCCGCCATTGATTTGAAAATAATTACCAGCCCAAACATCCACAGAGACAATCAATGGACCGAGGAGCAAGACTATCGGAACGATCTGCCCGAAACTCCACTCATCCTCCTGTATCTTGCTCCCCGGTAGCATGCAACTCTTGGCTTCCCTACGCCATTTATATAAAAGATTCACACCCCAAACAAACGAGGAGAGGTTGAATAAATAGCTACCGGTCTGTGAGAATGCAATGAAGTAGGTGATAGCCATAGGAATCCATAACGTGATCCAGAAAGCCGAGACAATAATTTGAATAATCCATTGTATTCGTGTTTTTGGCACAGAGGAAAGATAGCCTTTTTTGGAAATGGTAACTTGAAATTTCCCTATAAGATTATTTAAGGGATACGCAAATCCGGATTTACCTTTCAGGGTATTCTCGCATCCTTCATAGAACCTTTTCGCACCCTTTGGCCACAGAGAGGCTATGTTCATAATAGTTTGCATCGTATCGATAATTAACAGGAAAATGTCGTAGCGAACGACAGGGTCTTCCATGTTCCACCAGAATGTATCTCTCGTTGCCCTGTCAATATACCACAAGCGATCATCTCTTCGAAACCCTATAACCAGTGCAGCTATAAATAAAGTGAGGCCCAGCATAACTCGAACCACTCTCGAGGCTGCAGGTGAGCTTACGAAATTGATTTCTCCTCTATTGGTGGCATCAAGTGCCACGGTAGAAGCGGTATTGGCGAGCCATATCATTTGCTCGCACATGATATAGTGGTATTGCGAAATATCATTTTTTACTTGAGATGCGATGAAAATTGCAATACCAGTGATGGTTTGCGTGTCACCAATTGCCATTGCCACAGTACTTAGCAAAGAAACTCGGCTTCGATCGTCATTATTCTCCATTGTATGATGTTTGATTTCAGCCCTGGATTGCTTGTTAGCCGGTTGCAACTGCCGTATGAGCCAGAGAAGGTATCGATGAAGCCAGCTATTGTCTATCACGACAAAGGCGCCAGTGAGTATCATCACGAGACTGCCAATGAAAACGAAGGAAATCATAATCCCGATTCCGGCGATGTCGGGATCCGGCTGTAAAAAATTGTCGGGAGAGTTGATGCCGCATATTTCTCTGTGATATTCAGTTATTACAATAGTGGATGTAATTTCAAAAGTAGTAGGACTTGTCGTGTCTTCCATAGCAACTCGTATTTGTTAGGAAGGGAGAGTTTGATGTCGTGGGTTGTCAAACGGAGTGGAGAATGCGCACCAACAAACATCTAATGAGGGAATTCTCGTATCTCTTGGCGCCACTAGTACTTTAGTATATAATGCAGCTCTGCTGATTTTGCGGCAGATATTTGTTTGAGTCAGATGCTGAGCTGAGCCCCCACTCCCCACTCCCTGTTCAAGGATCCTGGCCAAAATCCCATAAATAGCCAGGTTTGGCATCATGATGCGGTCATCCTGCAGATTCATTATGCGTATCGTAAATTGGCTCGCACCGCGAGATAGGAGCGTGGGGCAGCTGTGCGCTTATCACAGCTGTAGAGACACCCAAATCGTTCTTAGTTGGACATCATGGGTCCATCGAAGTCTACCACTACCACAGGTGCGCGTTTTGAATCTCACCATTCCAGCAAATATTGTTCATTCATCTGCCGTGTCAATATAATCGATTCAGCATACGATTTCTGCCTTTGAAGAACCTTATTGCCTCTAGGTAGCCAAAGAGAACGCTGAGTGTTGCCTATCTTGTTCCGATCCCAAACGACGTGGAGAATAGTCAGTGGGTGAAGAATCTAAAATGTACGTCACCATGCATGAATCGAACCAGAATATAAAAAGTGGCTTATTCTTACATGCGGTACACATTTCTACCTCCGCTACCTACAAGTCAGCACCAGTAAGTGCCAAGGCACCAATAAAGCGAACCATTGGTAGCCTGTCGAGGCTTGAGGCCTCCACTGGGCTCACTATTTCATCGCCAACGCCACAGTCGCAGCACAACCCGCTGCATGTGATGACAAACATACTGTGAAGTACTAGGCAGCCAGGCAGTGCAAGGCGGCCACGCAATGCAAGGTGATACTAGCCGCAAGGCAGCATGGTGCGCCAAGGCATTGGTTTTACGGCATATTAAGAGCGCTAAAAATCGCTCCGAGATTGCACTGATCTTCCACTTGGCCCATTTCATGTATTTCCTACCTTCTACTTTGTTTTAGCATCATATGTTTTTTTATCAATGATGGAAAAAATGAAGAATGATATCAAAGGGGCGAACACCCCATTTGGATCCACCGAAATGGAACAGGTTCCGCGGCTTGCCGAGTTTCGGGTGGAACGATACGAGACATACAAATGGGCCTTGAAAGATTGCAAATTCCTGGTGTTTGATGATACAAACCTTATAAATAATGGCTACGACAGTGACGATGAAGATGGCATGCTCCAGTTTGCCATGGGGATTTCAAACCAGAATAGTGATGAGCCAAAAGATAGGAAAGGTAAAGGCAAAGCAAGGGAATCACAGCAGGGCGAAGGCCAAACTCCACACCAGGACGAGAAGGAGTGCGAAATCTGCTCATCGTGTCCAGAGTTTCCTCACAAGTGGAGACCAACAAAGTTTCGCCTTTTTAGACCAAGAGATAGTTTGCCTCATATTCGGTATGATATGAAGGATAACTGTTATCACTTTCTTGCTATATCATATTGCTGGCCGCAGCTGATCAAGGATGCAAACGGGAAAATAATAGAAGAAAAGCGAAACTATCAAGTACGCGATTTAGATGGCACTGTTAGAGCGAACCGCGCTTTGGATGATGTGATCGATCGTGCTGTCGACGCCGCTATTTCCTTTGGACTTCGAATGATCTGGATTGATCAAGAATGTTTGCCGCAGCCCAAGGATACCAGTCCTAAAGAGGACAAGGATGAACAGCAAATTGGCATTCAAGCCATGGATATCCTATACAGTCGCGCAATGGTTACCGCGGGCCTTCATTCCGTTGAACTCTCAAGCCAATCACAAATCGACGCAATTCGGTTCGCACTCGATCCCCAAAGATATGGGCGAGGGCGGGCCCATGATTTCGACCAGCTCCTCCGCTTCTTTGAACAGGTCTGTGAAGACCTCTGGTATACACGCGCATGGGTTGTCCAGGAGTCATTAAGTGCTGGAGATCGGCTTTTTCTTGTTTTTCGAAGGGCCAACGGCATTTCTTTTCCGTCAGAATTTCAACTCGGTGGCACAAAGCCCTTTGGGCTGCCCCGAAATTCTCTGCTCTCAGAAGATCGGGGTCTTCAATCCAGAATATTGTGTGTCTCGGTCATGGACTTCCGAAGACTCATCGAAGAGGCCAAGCAATTGGTGCAGTACAACTCATTCATGGCTTTACAAGGTCCTCAATTGGACCTCGCGTCTATGGATGAACACAGTTCTATATTTCAACGCTCTGCGAGCATTGTCAACAAAGCTGAAAAGTTGCACCCCATCTTATTGCCCGGAAATCATCTAAGCATTAAATGGACCGTACTATATCCATGCGGTATTTCTAAGCGATCAAGAGTGGAAGCCGCCGGGGCCTTAACCCTTCTCAAATCCAGAGAGTGCCGCGATGTGAAAGACCTAATCGCCATAATGGCTAATATGTGCGGCTATGAGATTCGTCTTGATACGAACAAGGCGGAGAAACACTGCAAGTCTCTTCGAGTGGGGTTCTTGACCTTGGCTATTCTTAATGGAGACTTTTCACTTTTGGTACCCGAAGTTTATGCACCCTGGGGTGATATGCGGATTTCATCTCAAGCAGGACTAATCCGAAGTAGCCCTGCGTGGCTAAGCCCTTTTGATACCAATCCTGGCGCTTCGGACTATGTTATGGTACACAGTCTCCATGGGGTCAGACAAAAGAATTTTACTCGCAGCTCTGCTGTGTTTGACTTTCCGGCCTACAATTGGATAGTCGAAAACAAAATCGATCTCACGCCAGTAAAGTTCAAATGGGAAGAGGACTGGGAGAGAATGAAGTGTGTCGGACTAGCTTCAGAGGTCCCAGAGAATGAACGAGACAAAGCTTATGAAGCTCGTCGCGAAAGAATCGTAGCAGAAATGGGAAGAATAACAACATCTAAATTCCGACAAGGCCGTTCGCTCGTTGAAGAGATGAATTCTTTGAACAATATCGATATGACCGGATTTCGAATTATACCAGTTCTGATGCCTGAGCGCGTCGAGCAAAGTTCAGAGATGCAAACCTGCATTGGGCGAATCTTCTTTGATATCCTGAGGTGCCTCATGAATCAAAAAGATACTGAGCCAACGGCAATAGGCGTGGCCAACAGTATTTGGCAGTCTATGCGAGTCGACGAGGTTGGGGATGAGAGCCCACCACTGCCAGATGTAGTTACTGAAGCTCTTTTTGATCACCCTGATGTTATATCTCGCCCCTTTGAGAGTCTGAAACTTGATAGAGGTCCTGATCGACAATATCTCCAGGTGTGGCTGTTTGATCGTGTTATGGCGGACGGATATATCTGGGCAGGCCGATATCAACGCAGCACTAACCCAATCACAATGATGCCGGATATAGAAACTGATGAGGATACCGAAATCAGCGATTGCGATGAGAATCAAATTGTTCCTCATTCGGAGGATTCGGACGTGCAAGAAAATGGAGAGCCCTCCAGTATGGGGGCTAGAAGATCCAGGTCTCATTCGAACCCTCGCTCAAAACCGACTGTGAAGACCAAGTCAATCCTAGAAAAGCAGATGGGGCGACAAATGCTAGGTATCTTTGCTTTAGAAGCTATGATTTCAGCTACTTTGGAAGGCAAGCGGAGCGGGGGCTACCCAGATATTAACCCTGGGTCTATAACGGCCTTTAGCTTTCGCTTGGCTGATAGTAAATCTGAATTTTCGCAAGAGAAAAGTCACGTTGAATCCCTTGCATCTGCCTTCGATGTCGATGGGCCATGCATTGTATCTACTCCTTACAATTCGGAATGGGAAATGCTCCCTCATCCGAAGTTGAGAAGTATGAGTATATGTTGGGTGGTCGAAAGAGTGCAGCGATCCAATGATCCTGAATTATGCTCCACATCCCAATCATCAGGAAAAGAGTCCCAACAGCTAAAAAGACAAATGTCCCAGGTTGTTACAAGACAAGGCGAGCCACCGGAGCCTGATTATCAGCCATGTGAGATGACGGTGCGAAGCCTGGAGCAGGGCATTGTCGCTGAACCTGTGAGGGATGAAAAACTTCTGAAGTATCTTTCTGACCGCTATGACAAGGCTCGCCCAACTTATCGAGTTCTAAAAAAGGTCAGAGGAATGTGGGAAATAATGGAGCTACCAAATCAGTTGTACACATTTATTTGATATGTTAGACAAGGGTAGGACTTCTCTCAAACTATGATTAGCCTAATAAATGGCCCGCAATATAGAACAGATAAGGTCTCTATAGTCGGAGGTATGCTATTCTTTCACTGTTTGGTCGGGGCGTTAGTTACATGAGAGAAATCCATCATATCCTAGGGTACGAAAATGGGCAGCCTATAAAGAATTGCTCGCTATCTTGGCTTAACGTGATATCTGTTGTAACTTTCTTCCAGAAGCAGGAGCTAGGGATGATAACCCAAAAATGGGGTCATTTGTTCATGATGCTGATCTCGATGCTTTTGCCAGGAGATGAAAAAAGGCGGTCACGGTGGGCTTATGGTTCTGTTCGCCAAACAAGCCATTTCAGCTATCGCTCCGGCCAAGTATAACGTTTTCCGTAATGGCGACACGGAGGATGACGCGTTAAAGGCACAGTAGACACTTCAAACGCGTGTAGATAGGAAGGAAAATGGCCTTTGCCGTCCATCATCGTCAGATAGTTCACAAACTAAACAAGGCTAGTTCATTGGATTCATTCTGGACATGAACCCACTATTCGAGAGTCGGCTTAGAATTAATAAGATTAAATCGACATTGAAAACGGTCGTACTAGCAAGTTGGCAGGTGATAGCGCCTAAATGTAAAGCAAACAGGACTCCCGATTTTCACTTTCCAATCCGTTGTAATATCGTAGTTCCTCTTTGGGACATGTGAACTTGGTATCCGATTTTCTTGCACGCTGAATCTCTTACTTATGCACTTTGGTACTTTTTGTAGGAAACCTATGATAAATACCAATAGGGAAAGTGTGCGTTTCGGGACTGCCTATTTTTACGACTAAGAAGAGGGTGTAGAATATTAATTAGTTAGGATTTCGTATAAATTTTGCTAGGTGCATATATGAAACTATTTAGCTAAAGCCTTTTAGAAAATTCTAAGATAGTTTGAAGAAAGGATTAAACCCTGGATTTATTTTATTATAAATAATTTTAGAAATATATATAAAATTATTTATTTTATTATTGTTTTTTTATTTTGATATTAGATTCATGCGCTTTTGTGTGCACCCAGCAAAATGTATGTACGTGTAGGAAACCTCTTGTTTTAATGATGTATGGGATTCTTTTTGTTAGATATTTGTCATCAACATGAGAAAATGGGTTATTCGCGGACATTACAGGACCGAAGTGACAATTAGGAAACGGTATCTACGATCGGTTCAGGCCGAATACCGCCTGCCGACGCCTAGAATGGACGCTACCATGCACAATCCGGCGGGAATACATGGGCATGAGTTCATCCGACGGAGGTATTTTAGGTACCCCGGGTTTCCCCAGATCTCCAACGCATTACCCCGGCCTTTTGCAGCATTCCCCGCTTTCTCCAGGAAACAGCCAGCCAGTATGATTTTGAAAAGCGATGGGAGGGTTTACAATTGATTCCTTTCGTACCCAGACGTTCCATCGAAATTGGGATACTGGCACTTCATGTGGCCATGACAAAGCGCGTTCGAGTCCAGAGCCAATGTTCCTTTTTGATCCTTTGCTCAAAGAAAGTCTTATAAATCAAGCCTATGAGATGGCAGATGAGGCTGGAAGGCACATCCTTCGTGGTGCGGGGTACCGTGAGTACTGGCTTGCTCCAACCCGCCTGTGCTTAGACAAGCGGAGTCCACATCCGATCCGAAGGATTGTGTCCGATTGGACGAATCTAACCTTGTCAGTCTACGCACTAATTCATACTTTCTAATCCTCACGATATATATGTATTTTCTGTTCCCTAGCAGTTCATGACCTAAACGAGTTTTGTACTTGCCAGAACAGTAGACATGGCTCATACAATGGACAATCCAAAAACGGCGTTCACGGATGCACAGGCGATTCATATTGAAGCTGCACTGGAAGCAACTCTTACTGCTGAGCACGTCGACTATCTCCTCAGGCGACATGGCACGATTGATCTGAAGCCAATCCCGTCTCAATTCGATGATGATCCATACAATTGGTCAGCTTGGAAGGTCTCAAAGGCCTCCCAATTCAATATAACAAAGCTAACAGTTGTTCAGAAAAACATCAACTTACTCATAGTCTCTTTTCATGCATTCATGACAACGTTTACCGGAGCTGCCATCATTCCCGCTTTCGGTCTCCTTGGTGAACATTTTGGCAAAAGCACACAAGATGCTAGCTACCTTACTTCATTCCAGGTTCGTTTCGCTTTTTACCCTTCATTCGCTTCTATTTTTTAACGTATTAGATTTTGATGCTTGGGATCGGACTGTTGCTGTGGATGCCTTTTTCAAATCGGTATGGTCGCCGAGTATCATGGCTCCTCTCCACAGCACTCTCGCTTGTTTGCAACATTGGCTGTGCGGAAAGCAAGTCGTATGGGGCAATGATGATTTGCCGGATTCTAGTCGGCTTCTTCATATCCCCTGGCGGGGCTTTGGGGAGTGGCGTTGTGGAAGAATGCTTTTTTGCTCATGAGAGGGGCCAAAAAATGGTAAGAATAACGATTCTCCCTAACTAAATGAGGCTAATTGTTTGGACAGGGCATCTGGGTGTGAGTGTCCTCCATGATTAATGACTCGCCATTTTACTTACCAATATTAGATTATTAATCTCGATTGGGTAACCTTCTAGAAACCAAGTGTGCTAATCGCCTGACCTTTTTGCGCTAACGTGAAGCAGACCTGCAGCAGGCCCTCTCGTGATGGGTTTCGTTACGCAGCATCTCGGCTGGCAATGGATTTATTGGATCTTGGCTATCGTAAGTGCGATCTCGCTTCATCAAGACCTAACTTTGACAAGAAGCATCGTCATAGATCAATGGATTCCAATTCGTGGCATTCTTCCTTTTCAGCCCCGAAACAATCTGGACTCCCCCAACCGACCCGGTCCAAAAGACGGCAACATCATTCTGGAATGAATATTTCAATTTGCGCCGAGTAAATAATGAACCCTTCCATTTAAGAGAATTCTACCAGCCTATCACCTTGGTCAAGTATGCCTCGATCGCATTACCAGCTTGGTGCTATACCAATGTTTTTGCATTTGCAAACATCATGATGACAGTTGAGATCCCACAAACCTTTCAAGAAAAGTTTGGTTTCAACGCGCAGCAGCTAGGGCTGCAGTTCCTTGCAACTATTGTTGGGTATGTCTGCTATATATATGGCGGTTTTTACAGAGTGCATTCCATGTTCACAAATATCCTAGGTCTATCCCAGGCGAACTCATTGGCGGCTTTATCAGCGACAAAATACAAAGTCACAGACGTAGGAAACTTGGAAGCGATCCAGAGCCTGAGCACCGACTTTGGGGTTCATATTTTGGGTTTGCAATGGCTATTACGGGCCTATTAGTCTTCACCATTCAGCTCCAACATGCGCGAGACGGGCACTGGAATATTACGCCTCTCATAGGTATCGCCCTGGCTGGATTTGGCAACCAAATCATAACCACTATCTTGATTACCTGTGAGATTCAAACATGAAATTAATATTATTCATGGCAGACTAATCAGATCCAGATGCCGTGGATTGTCACCCTCAGCACGCAGACGAGATTGGAGTTTTTGTCAACCTTCTTCGGTATGGGTGGGGATTTGTAAGTAGATTGCGATATAAAATTGCTGCAGGCCGGCTAACGTTGTTTAGATTGGGCCATTTTGGTTTCCCAACATGTTTGAGGCGTTCACCTTGATTGGAAGTGGAGGGTTTATGGCGGGGGTAGTATTTGTGTTTTCTGTATGCCCGGTAATCTTTCTTCAAATTAGGGCTCGAAAGGTTAAATGAGAGGTCTAGAATCATAAATAAATAAACCTGTCTGTACTGCTCGTATCCTGTCACACTGATCGTATCCTGTTAGTTGTTTGATTAAACCGTTGTTTGTATTTCCTATTCTACCTTTTCTACTTTTTTTTTTTTTTTATATATTTTTTATTATTTAAAAATTTTATTATTTATAAATTTTATTTTAAAATTAATATAAAAGCAATTATACCAATCCATCTAAAAGTCTATCATAAGAAATGCCTTTAGGTCCCATGACCTTGTTGGCATCTTCCTTTCCTAAAAGAAAGAAAATAACTATATGAAAGACATAAACCTGTCTGTTACAAGCATAAAAATAACGCAGGACCCAGAGCATGAAACCTCGTACAAAAATTCGATATTAACTTTTGATCGTCGTGATATTAATTGAAGGGATTAGCAGCGAAAGCTACTACTTCTTGAAGCCTCGCTTCTAGATACGCGTAAATAATTTCCTGCAAGCCCTCCTCACAGTCGCCTTTGCCACTACAGCAGACATCTTTCAACCCATCAAAAATACATTGACACTTTACCCAATAAACTGCATATCTCTCCCTCACTAGAGTCTCTTTCTCCTCCAGGGAATTGGGGCCCATAGCCATATATTGCCAGCATTCTGTGCTCAATCGACTTGAAAGACTATCTAATTCTGTGAGTAAACGCTTATCTAGTCCTTCCCCCTTGACGAATCGGGCGATGCCATCGAATGATGTCCAACACACAGCCAAGCTTTCAAAAAACACGTATAAAGGTACAGTTCGTCCTGGTGCAAATTGTGTGCTGTTGGTTAGTGCGTTTTGCTTTTTTGTAATATGGGTGAGAATGCACATTCTCTTGGATGTCGGATCACACTGTTCAAGAATTCCGATTGCATATGGCTGAACGCGAGACAGCAGTCCCTGATTTGTGTCGGGGCTGTGAATTTGGAAGAAACGCTTATCCGCTACTGTACCAGCAACATCCAGAATTGTCTTAAGCCCGCCGGGATGATAGGTTCCGAATTTAGTCAGATCATAGACGACACCTTGGATAGCTACCCATAAGTCTGACGGTTTATTGTGTCGCGAAAGCTCAATTAATAATACCTTCTGATTAGGAATATTGCCTTGTGAATTGCCGCCACGGCATGCATCGTGATAGTTCTCAGCTGATAGAGGCAGGAGATCTAACGACTCCAAGCTATTGTGAATAGCATGTCCAAACAATCCGCTGCCGCTAACGAAAATATGCCCTTGTAGATCTAAGACACGGGTTTTAATAGATTCTGAGATATCAAATAGAATGTCGGGAGTTCTCTTGCCCTTGCGGGATGTATGCACTTTTCCATCCTTGATCATACAACTATATCCATTTGAGATGGCTAAATGCAGCTCAAGAGACAGAATTCGAGTAAACGAACAAAGTGTTTGTAAATATGGGACGCTGCTAATATCTTTGGCAGCTATAATAAGAATTATGTTTCCGCGTCTGTCTTCTAGAGCCGATAACCGGCATTTCGCATAGAGAAACCCCAGAAATGGGCCGATACCGGCACCTTGAGCGATAAGAAGCATCGGCTGCGCACCGTTTGTGGGACACCGAAAGTCGGGTCGGGGTGTAAGCACTGTTTCAAGACAGAATCCTGGTTGTAGAGAGCAAAGAAACTCTCCCGAGTGGCCTGAAGAGCCGGCAATGGTGAGAAAAAGGCGAGTGGTTTGGTTGGTCATCTTCTGAACCATAGCGATTGAGTAGTACCGTGGCACAGGCTCAAAGTTCTTGGGAGTCTTTGATAGTCTAAAATCAGGCTTGATAGCCTCTGGCCATATCTGGATAGTGTCACCGGGTTCTATTGGTGGGCAACATGGTACAAGGATTGTTAGGCAGGTGGTTTTGGAACCGACAGCGAACCGGGACTCGACTTTTACGGTCAATTTAGGTATTCCAGACCCAAACCTTGCGACCATGGCTCGTTTGATTTGGGTATCGAGAATGTCCGCAGGCGACACTAGTGATGACTGCGGAAGTCCTCCGGCTGTTTGCTGACGACCGGAAGCAAGAACAACAGGCGTGAAACCGACAGCTCTCATTCGATGTCTTTCGAGAAGCCATGCATAGGTTTGAAGGAGGACGGTAAGTGAATTGGCCGCTGGACCGTTTGGATGAGACCTGATGTAATGGTGTATGGACTCGTGCGACTGATCAAGAGTATGCAGAAACTGTTGAACGGACAATGGCAATAGTGACCGACGCTTAGCCTGTTGCAGCAATAATTCATTTGAGACATTAGATCCCATGATCCCAAGGAAACAGTCTATTGCATGGAATAGTGGAGAATTCACGCCACTGTTTGTAAGTTCTCCGGGAACAACAGGGCGTCCAATCTCTGGGTAGGTTTTGCCCCATACTACCGGGTCGAAGTGATTGGGTCCATGGCAGCTTGCATGAGGCACATTCAAAAAGGTTTCCGCACAATCCAAAATGCCACGACAGATTGATACAAGACAGCCTGCGATTTTTTCTTCTGAGCCTAAATCAGCCACATGTCTTGCGGCATCCATCATGGCACCAGGAACAGGGGCAAATTTGTGCTCCATCGCCACCTGAATCCCAGCACTCATATGTTCTTCTGGTATATCGAAATACGGAACTGCAAGTTTGGCTGCATCATCGTCTTTGATGATGCAATTATTCAAGAGATCATCTTCAATCATTCGTCGGGGTGCGCCATACCCGAGTTGGCGAGAGATAATGCCCCATGCGCATAGGAGATCATCTGGCAGACTGCTTGAGGTGGAAGATCCGTTATGGCCTATGTAACGTTCCTCGAATTTAAATGCGTGAGCAAGACAACTCAAATGATCGAAGCTCGTGGGAGACAACTGCCAGGGATATCCTGTACCGCCTGGGTAAAGCATGGTAAACTGCAAATTGCGAACCGCACCGATCCCGTGCGAAGAAGCCGAGGCAAGTCGGATATGATTGATTCTAGAAGGTTTAGCTTAGATGGAAGCTTAGATGGAAGCTTAAGTTCAGGTTCAAGTGGACAAAGAAACCCAGACCCTTGACAAAAGGGTCTATCCGAACGGGCCGCCATGAACTAATCAGAAGATGGAGATCTTCTCCATATCGACTGCCGAATATAGAGATTGGAAAATAAGTAGGATATTTGACTCAATTTCGGGTTTCCTCGAGGACGGCGTAGGCTACGGATTGAGGCAGGCTATGCAGTAGGATTGTAGTCCCCGAGGGATCAAAGCTCTCTTTCCCCATCTCGACTAAATTCTGACGTGCGTATCAACTCAGTGTATGGCATTCCGTTTTTTCTTTTGATAGTCCGATACTGAAAAGGAAAGTGGTTCTCCGACTTCGGAAAATGCCTGCTCTGCCAGGGGGTTACTGCGCAGGGTCTGCTGGAGCGTCCATACTCGCGATAGCGCGCAGAGACGATACCATAACTCAGGTTACACTAACACAAAACCAGAATCGGCGAATATACGCAAAATTTTCCACGCCTTCTAGCGCCAGGCTGTAACAGTTTTTGCTTTTTGGCGTTGGCTGACCAAAAGAGAGGGTCTAGTTAGAAAGCAATGCACGCAATTGCTAAGCGATTGTTGAAAAGGCGATCAAGCCAATAGCGTAGTCCAGATGTATTTCAGCTGAACAGTTCATTTGAATCACTCGCTTAATATTTCTGCAAATCTGCACGTTGATAGGCTCCCTAGCCTGTATCTACAGAGACGAGTTGTGTACGCGTTTCGGCGACCAAAGACAGGGTTTAGGTTGACGCTAACTAATGCAGGGCTGGGGTTGTGTAAGCGGCCTTTAGGTTGCACCATTGTGGACCCTTATTCTTTGGCGTCGTCTTTAACAAACATAGCCTCAGATCCTTTACTACGCCTTGAAAGACTAATACGGTCTAATTTGGTTTCTCTAGGCGACTTGCATTTGCAAATCACCACATATAGAAGGTGTTCTCAGATAGTTATGGAAAAAGTGGTTCACTAGTATTCATTGATCATACCCTAATTAGCTAGGTCAATCCCTGTCCAAACCTCTAACTCTGGTCTAAAAATTGCTTTATGACTTGACAGAGTTGCTGCACAGCGTCCTCACATATCTGATAATGCACCACAATCCTTCCCATGGGCAGTCCCGGCATGAACTTGAGGCCACTCTCCGAGGCTAGTTTCAACAGCCTAGCCTTGTCTACGTCGCCACCAGGAAGATCCAACCATACCATATTCGTCTCTGTGGGCTGCAACAGGCCCCCACCCATCTCAGTCCACGCTTTAGCGATACGAGCGGCATTCACTTGAGCTGCACGCAGTCGGCCGCCCAGATACACCTGCTCCACCGCTGCCCTCGCCGGCGCCGTTAGGACCCCGGCAGCTCGTATACCGCCGCCAAGCAGCTTCCGCACCATCCTTGCTCTCTCAATGAATGCAGAGCTCCCCGCCAACACCGAGCCCACAGGCGCGCCTAGACCCTTGGTTAAACACAGCGAGACGCTGTCAACGGCTGAGCAAAACTCGTGCAGTGACCCCGCCCCAGCTGCTACCGCCTCCCAGAGTCGGGCCCCATCCATGTAGACATGGATTGGCGGCTCTTGTTCGTGCGCCCATTTGCCGATCGCCTGCACATCTTTCAGCGGCATAATTGTCCCATTTAGCGTATTCTCTAGGCAAATTACGCGAGTCGGGCAATGGTAAATGCCTGATTGTAGCGTCGCACGTGCGCGCACATCCTCAACTGTGAGATGATGGTCATTGGAAGGGCTAACACAGACAACAAGTGCACCCCACAAGGTTGCTGCTCCTCCAAGTTCCATGTAGGTCATATGACTCCTCTGATCTGCCAGGATTGAGTACGGAGGAGTTCCCAGAGCGGCTCGCAGTGCTACCTGGTTGCCCATTGTCCCAGACATGACAAACAGACTCTCTTCCTTGCCAGTAAGAGATGCGATGAACGATTGAAATTCGTTGGTTGTGGTATCTTCCATCATGACATCGTCTCCCAATGTTGTTTCCTGGATCGCTTGCATCATAGGAAACGTTGGTGTGGTGACATAATCAGAGCGAAAGTCGTATGCGACTCGTCCAGGATCCGTCCATGTCCGCTGCTCGTCCGGTAGCGATGCTTTTTGCTCGTTGTATAGCGATTTCTCGCCCATTGTGAAGTTTTGAGAAAACGAGCACCTCTAAACGTTGGTGCTGAAAGCAACTGGACTGATCTGCTCCCCAGAAAACACGGCGGAAGCGGTATCGGGTGAAATAATTGGTCCAAAGATGATACTCACCCGAAATATGAGGCATATTTTTATACCTCTGCAGTGGCCATCTTTAGTTAATCTGGCAATGCTAAACTTCAGCGCGCGTAACTGCTCGGGGATTTGGCCATTAGCGGAAGCTAGCGCTGACGGATCCCACACGGATCTCAGAGCATCTACACAACCCACAAAAGCAAGTTGATGTGACTGCATATCTATGCCCCCAGCATACGTCACGGCATTCGCCTGATCGGAATTTCTCACCGTATTTTCGGTGGCAAAAGAAATTACTAGTTGGGGGCTAATTCTAGCTGGATGATCCATGGACTATGGCCAATATTCCCTTGCGGGGCAGGGCGCCGAAGTGAGGGATTATAGAGAAGTGTCAACCCCAGGGCATCACAAGGCATTGAGGACTAGACACTTGAAAATTGCCCAAAAACGCATCAACCACTTTTTGCACTAAGAAATCCCTTATCCAATAATCACTCATAATGGGATCGCTGGGGGACAGCAAGGTTTCAAGTCAAAAAATTGAGGTAGCATACCACAATGGAAAACAAAACATGACTATCGTCTAACTGATGCTATAGACTCTATCCACAAATGGCCTAATATCTGCATCTCTTCCAATTGCAAAGACTCAACTTTCAGTATGGAACTCACTCAACCGGCAATTACCTTCTCGCGATGATGACAATGACTTTTGGTGGGCCGTCATTGGCCGTCATTTTGCAACCATGATGCAAGAAGCAAATTATCCCATTGGCCTCCAGTACGAATTCCTCCTTTTCCACTACTTCAACATCGTGCCTCGCATGGGCCCGCGGCCACTACAGTCGGGTCAACCATATTTTAAGAGCTTCATGTGCGACGACTTCTCGCCTGTGGAGTACAGTTGGAGGTGGGATGGCGACCAGCCTGATGTGCGATTCTGCGTTGAACCCATTTGGCATCTATCCGGTACACCTTTGGACCCGTTCAATCAAGAAACTATGAAGAGTCTCCTACTTGATCTCGAAAAAGAGAACACAAGTGTGGATGCTACATTGTTTTGGAAATTCGCACCACACTTAGAGCCCCATAGCACAGATAGCGGAGATGCAAATGAATGGGGCTCATCCATCTACACTGGCTTCGAGTTTCTTCCCAGTGGGCTTGGGGTAAAGGCATACTACATGCTGAGAAGCCCGACTCGAAGTGCAGAGTTTTTCAACACTTCCTTCACTGAGGTCATGAGTAGCATTCACGATGGACCTCACGAATCCTTCGAGCAGTTGAGAAACTTCCTCTCTACTGACCCCGTCGGGAAGACTTTGAACATGATTCTACTCGCCATCGATTGTGTGCAACCCAAAGATTCTCGGATCAAAGTGTACATGAGAACTCCTCGCACATCATTTGACGATGTCATTTCCATCATGACTCTGGGAGGTCGCAAGACCATTTCACCAGAGCAGGTAAAGGAATTGAAACAACTGTGGTACATCTGTCTGGGCCTAGAAGCCGACTTCCCAACATCTCAGGAGCTTCCTTTTAATGGCCATTACACTGCGGGTATCCCATTCTACTTCGACATTAAACCAGGCGCGAAATTACCTGATGTAAAGGGTTATATACCGGTCAGACACTATGCAAAGTCCGATGCAGTTGCTGCCGATGGACTGTGCGAATTTTTGAATGAGCGCGGGCGTGGTCAATACACAGCCGCGTATCAATCTATGCTAAGGGGGTTTGCTTCTGACAAACATCTTGCAACTAGGGTTGGTGTACAAACATTCATTTCTTTTTCGTTTCCAAAGAAGGGAGGGTTGTCGCTTTCTTCATATTTGAGCCCGCAGGTCTACTCTACGCTCCAGGAGACCTTGAAGAATCAGCAGAATAATACGCATGCGTGATGATTAAAAAGGGTTTTTTATTTCTTCTTGGATGCATTTTGTGCTGTTATTGTTATGTATTTTAGCTTCTTTATTGTGAATGACATGACTGGAAAAAAGTGCGATATTCTTGTTTCTCTGTGTCAAATGTGTATTTTCGAGGGCACTAATTTAATCCGCGAGCCCCTCTGCATACACCATCAATTCGCTCTTAAGATAACAAGGCCAATACAAACATTAAAAGTAGTACATAGGTATTCATGAAAGAATTGCTTGCACTTTTCTTACACCCCGAGCTATCATATCCATAACCTCCAGTGCCAGTTATATCACTACCAGGAATCGCCGTCTCTGCTGGATTTGCTGCACTTTGTGTTAATATCCAAGACTCGAATATTTATTTCATCAAGACTCACAATCAGTTCCATTTCCAATGTCCTCGCTGGTGATGCAGTCGCCAAAGCAGGTGGCTTTAGAAACATAATCAAATTTGAGAATAGGCCCGCCATCGCTGGAAATGCTCGGGTAGCCGATCGGAATTGAACCACAAGTTTGGCAGTTGTTTCTAATCAGGATCTCGGTAAGCTGTCTGATTTGCCCCAGTGTTACATATCCGCCAGGCTGGAGATTTTCAAGGAAAACGCAAATGCCGCCCTGGAGGAGACCTCCAATGTGCACTGTCCCTAATACTGGAATATCGAGCGCAAGGTTATTGTCAAAACAGAACACGTGCTCATGCTCAGTGTACTGGGTTGAATCAGGCTTGTTGTTGTCGTCGATCACAATTTGCAAAACTTCCATGATTGATTTGCCTGTAGCACCACTACCTTCGAGTGTCATTAGACCACAAAAGGCTGAGAACCCGATAAGGCCACAGTGGATGTTGGCATGGCACACGCGAGCTGACAACACCAGTGCTACTGCGAGAAGATTTCTAAGAGTATGCATAGTCGCAAAAAAGAAGTGAGATTTAGTATGGATTGATTTAGTAAGTTGATAAAAAGATGGGGGTGGTGAAGGGAGAGGGAGCAGAAGGTTAAATATTCGATTCAACATGCACCAGCTTGGATGCGAGTTCCTTTAGCAGCCTGATGAACCGATTAATCCCACGCTAGAGAGATTTTTGCTTCGCGTGTCTTTTTCGGGTTCGTCCATCGAGCATTGCGCTTGTGATTTACGGCTTACTAGTTTGTCAAGCCGTAACGCCTTGCAGATAGTGCCCCTCACCAGGCTGAGCCAAGTTGGAGTATGCCTGTGTACCGTGGGCAGTGCAAAAGCCTATCGTCTGCAATGGTGGCCACGCTAAGGTCACTCATTCGAGGCACAGCCGAACGCCTCAACGCAAAAGACTCTCCGGAGCGATGTGTTGGCACCCTAGGGCATGCACAAGGTCCTTTAGTGCAGCCCGGCTGCTCTAAATACATGTGCGGCTTCAAGAAAATACAAACATTTTGTGGACTAAACATGTTTGGGCTCCTCTAATTCAGCCCAGTATGAGTAGATACACGGACCATTTTGTCATACATCAGGCTGCGAAGTTTATACCGCTACAACCAGCGATCCCACATGCATAAATGGACCCAGGGCCTCTGTTGTTGGACTCTTATTTCTTTGCCATTTAATTCAAAAATATTGTTCAAGTATTCGGGTAATAATCTTCTCTCTTGATTGGCTTATTAGAGCCCTGCATACTGATACCCTTAGACAATATTTTCGGCCGCAGCCTGATTCAACCCCAAGCTAACGCAGCCCCAACTGAAACAGCACAGACGCCTTAGTCATATGGCCGCTTTAAGGGCAATCAGGCTGTCCTGCGACTTGTTTTAGGTTCTTTGAAAGTGGCTTGTGGGACGCCCGTTACCGATGTCTGAGGTACTGCCAACCAGTTATCCTCAATCACTAGCCAGCTACACAGCAGTAGGGAAATACCAATTCTGTCACAAATCATATGGCCTGGTTAATAAATTCTTCTCTGGTCATCATATTCTCGGACAAGATAGATACCTTTAGGGATATGGTTGCAATGCATCGCCTTCTGACTTGAGAAAGGTAGGATTAGGGGGACACAGCCGTGTTGTCGTTCTGTTATGGCTAAGTTCCCATCCCGCGACAAGTAGGGAAGTCCGAAAAAAACGTTTACCAAACTATTAATAGATGTGCCAATTAGAATTTGATTTGAAATTTTGATTTTTAGCACCGCCATGTAAACATAAATGTGTGGTAATGAGTTTACAGGATATGATGCTTCATGTGGATCCATAGGGTAAGGGTCGGTTTTGTATTTGAGCTTAGGATAATAATTTTAGGATTGATAAATAAACAAGGTTTCCAAAGTTCTTCCAGAAAGAAAAAGGTCACAATTCATATATTAACTTTCAATCTATTTTCTTTCAGAGCCCAAGGTAGTGAAATGTACAGAACGCCCGTTGCCGACTTTTGGACGAGGATTACATTACAATTTAGTGCTAAAGCAACAATGCTGTACAGAGACAATGTGACTTATATAATTCTAGAGCTCAATTATGAATCCAGCCATAAAATAAATTAGCTAGTCATAATAAAATTGAGTTTTCCTGCGCACACGCATGCATTTTGCTAAGTGCACACATAAAGCACTTGAATTTAATATCAAGATAAAGAAATAAGAAGAAAATGAATTAAAGTTTTAATCTTTTCTAGAAAAGCCCTCACTACATAGTTTGACGTATGCACCTAGCAAAATATATGTGTGCGCGCAGCAAGACTCATGAAATTTCCCTGAACTCGGATTATTACCGGAATTTTGATTTAGCTCTAATTCGCCCGGCTGGCTTGAGTGAGTTGTATGTGCTGGCCGAGGAGGAGCAGTGCCTCTAATGATACTAGACAATAGTCTAGGCTAGCCTAAGCTGCTTATATATCATCGTCCTGGTTCTGTTTTCTTTTTGGGTTGTGGGAGTGTTGAGCGAATTGATTGCCAATAGCTCGCCGCAGCTGAATCCCAAACAGGCCATGGAAGCGTCGAGACTGCGCAATCGCATCGTAAACGATCCCTGTGGCGGAATTCTAAACCCGGTACCTTTGGTCTTTTATGACCGGTTTGTGAATGCTGTTTCTATTAAATCGAATCTGTGGAACGCTGTCGATTACCCATTCATCACCCTGATCTACGAACAAATTTGTTGCTAGTCATATGAAAGCCGAGGTTAACCACATCCATCTGCTTACTCCCCCTCTAGAATTATGCTACTTGCTCTGACTAATCGCACGACTTAGGTCAGCTAGGGATTTACATCGGTCGTGGTGGTTAGATATTGTAACAATACTGTTTGAACAAGAGTTATTTTGCTTGGGATAGGTGCTTTTCCTTTTCCTATCTGTAATTAGTTTTAATATTTGTTAAATTTATTTCATATTTCCTTTTAGTCTGGTTGTAATCAATTCGCCCAACCTTCATACCATATAATTTGAAGGGGTTAGCGCGGAATAATATTTCTCCTGTGTTGGCAGAAGTTGATTGGTGCAGGGTTCAGCCACGCTGTAAAAACCCTCAAGTGAGACGAGGCTGACCAGCACATCTTCCCCAGCTTCATCAAACGTGATTTTAAATTGACTCAATTTGATAACCGATCTCATATCCTCTCCTTCCGTGATCCGCACGCCCTTCTCTTACTTCCATGCTTGGGAATACTCGCGAGACATGGACCCGCTCTCAGCACTTGGTATTGGCACATCCGTCCTACAATTTCTCGATTTTGCAAGCAAGAAATGTCAGGCTGTTGAAAGGATCTATCATAATGGGAACAAAGCTATGCTAGATAAGCTAGCCATTGATAATTCAGCTCGTGACTTTTTGGATTTCTCGGCTCTATTGGGAGAGAGACGAGCTCATGATGCTGGGAACCTTTCGGACAACCCAAACATAGTAGTATGAACCGGTCCACGCAATAATAGCGGTACTACGTGTCTAACATCTCCAGGCTATTGATAAATTAGTCACAAACTGTTCCAGGGTAGCTCAAGATCTGTCAAATATATTCGTTGAATTCGAGAGAATTCGCAACCAAGGACATTCGCCATCCAAGCTCATAGGGTATATGCGAGCAGCATGGAAGCATGAAGAAATCCTGCACCTTAGCGAGCAACTGAAAATATACCAAAATCAGTTAACCCTTCGAATGTTAGAGCATCTTAATAGCAGTACAATAACTAGAGACATGCTTCAAAATGAGAGATTCGATACACTGGAACAAAATCATTCAAAAATCTTGGGGGTTCTCGCAGTATCTGAAGATAAACTAGAACAAGTTTTTCGTCTAGGAAAAGTCCATGGGTCGTCTCATCGAGGACAGCGAGAAGAGGGGAGCCGTGCATGCTGAAAAAACGCTGGCTGCCATACTGACTCTACAAAACGGAGATACGAGATTCATCACTTCTCCAAGCGCTAATCCCTTCGCCCTCGGAAAAGGCGCACAGAAGTTGATGACAATCAAGGCTCAATCTGAGGTGGATCCTGCACAAGCTTGCCTTCAAGATTTCAAGCCAATTCAAGACGAGGTGCTAAGAAGCCTATACTTCCCACAGTACGGTGACCGATTCGAAAGCGTGAAATATGCTCATGTTGAAACTTATGAATGGATATTCAGCCGTCAAATAGATGAGTGCCTACCGTGGTCCCCGTTTATTGAATGGCTGGAGCATGGACATGGGTGTTATTGGATCAATGGAAAAGCTGGATCTGGAAAGTCAACCCTCATGAAATTCATTCTACAGAATCCCAGAACCAAGACAGCCCTAGGTACTTGGGCCGGAGTGTCGAACCCAGAGTACATATTGGCTTCCTTTTTTTTCTGGAATCTTGGTTCAGAACTTCAAAAGTCGCAGGAGGGTCTGCTTCGATCTCTACTCTATGATATCCTTCATCAAAATCCTAGCCTTATCTCTGTAGTGATGCCGGAATTGTGGTTAACCGGCGCTACACGTCCAATTAATGAAATGCTAGCCGTTGTATCCCACAATAAGCTGGCTCGCTGGTTTCAGAGACTGCTAGGTCAAGCAACACCTCGATTCCGTCTTTTTTTTCTTATTGATGGCATCGACGAATACGAAGGAGATTATTTGGATCTCATTAACCTTCTTCTCTCTGTCTCTTCCAATGAGAATGTCAAGTTTCTTCTTTCCAGTCGTCCTATACCAGCCTGTGTAGATGCATTTGGCAACTTCCCGACTCTCCGCTTACAGGATCTCACAAAGAACGACATTCACCGCTATGCCGAAGATCATCTAAAAGACCGATTTCAGCTTCGATATGGCAGCGAATGGGAGAGAGTTATGGATCAAATAGCCGAAAAGTCTTGCGGCGTTTTCCTCTGGGTTGTACTGGTTGTTCGTTCACTCTTGACAGGTTTACAGAACTGGGATAACTTGGAAGAACTGACGGATAGGTTAAATGAACTGCCTTCAGACCTTGAAGATCTGTATGCTGCTATGTTAAAGAGGATGCCACAGGCATATCGGCAACAAGCGTCAGTGTTGTTTCAAATATGTCTTCTTGCCCTGCGGTCGGATCACGTAGAGGAACGTGAGGGCCAACAATTGACCCCGATCCAATTGCACTTCGCTCAGATGAACGATAAGGATGTGCTTGAAGCTCCTGTGGAATTGGTCGCAGTGAAGAAGGAAGCCGAGATATCACACGAGATCGAGGGCAGGCTCCGATCAAGATGTGCTGGTTTGCTGGAGATTTGTTCTCTCAATTTTCGAATGACGAGTATAAGGTCATCTGGAATTGTACAACACAAGTATGTGGAATTTATCCATAGAACAGCAGTTGAATTCCTTCAACTTCCAGAAGTTTTAAACGATATGCAAAAGTTAACGGAACAGACCTCTTTCCATCCGGCTATAAGTCTTTGCCGCTCCTGCCTTATGGCATGCAAGACGGCTGAAATGGACATGGATCTCAGTACTAGCGCCGTGTGGTACTATGCGGCGCGAGCAATTCACTATGCAAAAGATGCTGAAGTGTCTGCTCATCCCGTTCCATCGGCATATCTAAAAGAGCTGGACCGCATGATGTCACAACGCTGGAAGCTTTATTCCCGTTGGACCCTTCCACCAAACCATTTAGAACAGTTCAACCACAATATATCCCAACGCTGGAGGCCTAATCGCAAATTTCGGATTGATGACCCTAATGTCCTGTATACAAAAGAACTTCATTGGGCTTGTGCATACATATTCTTGTCGAAAACATTTTCATCCAAATCCCCAGCCCGGCGATATTTACCAAACGCAACAGACCCGTTATCCTTTCATTCCATAGCTGTGGTTCATGGTCTAAAAGACTTTCTACATGATTATCCGCCTAACCTGGAGCGGGAAATATCTAACGCAGGCGTATTTACAAGCCAAGCTTCAAGGCTCCTAATCGATGTCATACGATATACATCACCCACAACCTCAGGTTTGCACGAGATGTATCCAACATACATTGAAATAGCCGAAATTCTCTTGAATAGCGGTGCAGATCCGAACGATAGGATTAGAAGCGAATCCTATAGTGCTTGGGAGTTGGTTCTTGACTACGCTGCCTCGCAAATAGAAGTCAGGACTCAATTTCAACAAGACTTTTTGGGGCACCGTTCGGCTTATTTATTCTCCAAGCTTCTTTTAGCTTTTATCAACTCAGGCGCAGATGTAAACGCCACAATTAAGAACCAAATTGACCTTGTGTTTGTCGGTCAGGTCGGTGTGACGGATGTTTCGGCCCTCACGATCATAGGTCTATTGTATTCTTCCATTCGCAAGGACACTCAAATCTTTGAATTTTCTAAACTGCCCCAGACTTCTCAAGACCTCCGTGACGAGGAATTAATTCGGTTCCAAAATAGTCTTATCACACTGTTGGTGAGTAAAGGAGCGACAGAATCGGTTGGCACTTCAAGTGTATTACCTCCACCACAGCATCATGATAAAGCCTATATCAGTTCCGTGTGGAGGAAATTACAAAGAAAGCTACGATTTGATAAGAAAGATAGAAAATAGGCTTCATTCTATTAGGCACAATTATCTACGATACACTCACACATCATCTGTAGATGGAGAACTCGACATCCTAGATTTCGCCACGGATATTTTGACTTAATCTATCATACCCATGCCTGACAGGTATTAGGCGGATGACGGGGTGGAGAAGAGCTGACATGTACTTCAACAACTGGGGCATTGGGGGGACACGATCAATTTTATCTAATACTGTCAATGGCCAAGTATTAGCCTCTCACCCGTCGAGTCGCGTGCAAGAGATCAACAAGACACCATCAACAAAGGGCACCTGCATTTCTCAAATTGATCTGATTCCTCTGTTATTGGTTGGTGACTTTAATGCACCCTCAAGCTTGGACTGAGTCGAAGGTTTAAAAGATAAGGACTGCGGATATTAGAATGCCTCTTGGCCCATTTCAGATTTGCTGCAAGCTCAAGAATTAGTTGACTCATTCCGAGTCGCCAACCCAGACCCGGTCAAGGTGCAGGGAACCACCTGGTCACCTATTAATCCATGGAACTCCCAAAACAAGAAGCTAGAGCCACAAGATCGCATCGGTTTAATTTACCGCAAGGGAAAGGCACTAACGGTGTTAAAACCCCAAACCAAGGTGGTTGGGGCACCTTCAGCAAATCCAAATGCCAAGGACAATGAGTGACCCTCGGACATGCCTCAGTACTTACAACATATAAGATCACTATGTGAGGTGCTGGGCTGGAATCGGGCCTAATAATATGTAACAAAACGGCATAAGATATGGGATAAAATAAATCATACTTACCATCTTTTACTCAAGACCACACGATACTAGAATCAGAGAGAAATTAATTTTTTTTTTTTTTTGGCTATGTCTTGAGTTATACCTTTTCATGTACACCGCTCTGTTGTTTTATAATTTTAGATCAATTGCCTCTGTGTTTATAGAATACATGCCCAATTAATAGAAATGTCGACCACTGTCTTCGAATAAGCAATATCAGTGGCACAGAATTGATGCCCGGGTATGTTTAGTATTTTCCCATTCCTGTTACTCGACCATTCCCGACCTGTCCATGTAAAACGCGTCAATAATGGACTCCTCCGTCTTCTTCCAGTCAATACCTGTCGATCTTTCATTTATGTGCACTCTGCTATCCAGGACCTCACCAGCAACGTCTTCCCAAGTAAATTGTTTTCCCTCCAAGCCAATACCCTCACCGTAGCCAATGCGCGGCGCAACTGAGACAGGTAAAAGTTTACCTTCCGACTTCCTAACTACTCCATCTACAATTACTGTCTCCAGATCGCGCTCACTGGAATGCAGTACAATGGCAGCGACCGGGTCTTCCGCCGCGGCAGCGAGCATTGATGGGCTTGTCGCAGAGAAGATCAGCAAGTCTGCTTTGGCTCCAATTTTAATCTGTCCAACCTCGCCAGCCATTCCGATTGCTCTCGCACCAGCCAGAGTTCCCAGGTTGAAAACATCTTCGACCAGCGATCCGACATGTCGGCTCCAATGCCCCTCTGCAGCCAGCTTCTCCGCGCGAGCTGTGCGTGCATGTTGAAGGAGAAGTCTCATTTGACCGGGAATAGAGCCCACGCCCCAGCTGCAGGTGTCGATTCCAAGGCTGCAATGGGATTCCAACCCTGGTCTCAGTGCCAATAGCGGATGGCCCATTTGGAGCTCTGTGTTAGGAGTTGTGGAGAAGGTGACTCCATGCTGAGCCAGGAGCTTCACTTCCTCATCATTGGGCACTTTTCCGTGCGAAAGAAGAATGTCTGGACCAAGAAGGTTATTATTGTTAAGAATGCTCAATGAGGATGACGCATTTTTAAAGCTGGCGTCGCCTGCATCATGCGTTGTAATGATCTTGGCTTTGGAAGCACGCAGCTCAGAATAAATCTCTTGAAGATGACATGCCGGCAAAAATAGATTATCAATGGCAAAGCCCATCTGAATCCTGTCACCTGCAAATGGTGCAAGAGAGGCGAGATCCTTCCACGTCCTTAAGGCGCTTTTGGGCGAGTGATCATCTGTGCAACGAAATGGATCTCGGCTTTGTATCTGTCGGGGGACGGTTTGGCAGTACACGGCCCTCAGACCGGAGGTCGCTATGGCCTGGATTAATGTAGGAGCTGTTTATTTAGCATGAGTATGAACGCATCGATGACTTGGTGGCCTACTTACGATATTCAGGACCGAAATTTAGGTGGGAATGATCCACGACGGTCGTGGTTCCGGCATCGATAGCTTCCATCGAGCCGGCCAATTGTCCCCAAAACCCATCCTCGACAGTATAGAAGCCCCCTGCAAGATTTCCCGGACCCATGTACTGCAGTAGAGTATGGTTGCAATGCTTACCCTTGTACTGGGTTTGCCAAAGGTGGTGGTGGGTGCTGATGAAGCCAGGCGACACAATCTTTCCTGCACAATCGATGACAGTGGTATCGTTGCCGACCTCGATATTTTCTTCGATTTTTGAAATCACGTTGCCTTCGATGAGAACATCAGCTTTACGGGGCTTAATGGTTCCCTCATTATTACGTAAAATAAGGGTGCCGTTTTTTAGAAGAGTTGTGGACATGGTGATGGTAATTTCCTTTTAGCGTTGACGTATGCTTTGGAGATGATACTAATTGTGTTAAAGGATTGATAAAGTTGAGATCTGATCTCATGCTTAAATAATTCCCGATGCTCGCTTCAAATCAATGCGGGGTGCTCGCGCCCTATCGTTGCTTTCTCCGACGCGAGACCAAGTGGTGTGGATCGGCACTGGTTCAAGCGCGAGGCCGAGGGCAGCTGATCCATGATGTAGTTTGGTGGCAATATGGAAGGAAACTAGATTTTGGGGGCTGGGAATGCTTTTTTTCTTAATTCGCAGGAAATGATTCCACATTGCCCACAATTTCTGAATAAGCGGCGGGAATGTCGCGAAGGCGCGAACTTGCTCAGCCGCACTTAAAAAGTGCAAGTTGCCAAGACGAAGGCTCATGAGCCGTTAAAGTGACAGGGCTCTGTACACTCGCCAAAAACAATGAAGATGCACTGCAGGAGATTTTTGTTTTCTTGGTTCAAAAGTGCCACTCTCAAACCTAATTATCTAGAGTAAAACACACTTGAGATCCTCATATATTCTTTGGGAATGCATCAAATCGTTGGTCACGAAATAAACCATTCGCGTCCATTTTCTTAGGTTAATGATGTGGTGGTGTATTGACTCGACCCTGCTGGATAGCTACACCTTGCATAGGTAAAGAGAAGATTGCAAAGCAACTCTACTCATTTAGTCCACTTGTTTGACAAGAATGAGAAACATGGTAACCCATTTTCTCTTCAACATACATACCGAGGATAGGAGTATTTCTCAGGCAAGACAGAAATTCGAGGGTAAACAGTGAGCGAGTAGCGTAGATGGAAATGTGCATGAGTGCGGCAGCCAGCTGCGTCGAGACTCCCATAGAGTAACTGTATTATGCAATGTAGCATATACCTCATTGTATTATAATGTTATCTTTATTATGCGCCATTTCCTAGTTTTCTCCACCTATGTCTTGCCGATGAGGCTAAACCTTTGAAATAATCGACCAACATTTGTACAGGCTTCTAGTTAGTATCAACTCCTGCGTCTTTTGCCGCCTGCTTGACCTTGTCCAACGCTTGCTGGGCTAGTACCAATGCCTGGGCTGCGTCTTGGACAGCTGATTGAACCAGTGCTGCCCCTTGCTCACCCCCGTTTGCCGTGATGATGGCATTATTTGCTGCTGCCTGCGCTGCTTGTGCGTTCTGCTGAGCGTCTGATACGGATGTTGCTTTTGCTGCTTCCTCAGCCTGCTTGGCTGCGTACCCAGCCGCTTGCTGAGCTCCGTAGAGTGCCGACTGTGCCGCTGCTATTCCGCCCTGGGCCTGCCCCTCTGCTCCGTATATCCTTCCCAGAGTTCCTTGTGCATCTTGTGCTGCTCCTGCTGCCGTTCCTGCTTCATTCCCTGAAGGTATCTTATTGCGTATCCTATTTGCCTCGGCTATGATTGCCTCGATTTGTGACTTGTATGGCGCAATCTGTGGCTGGGTGCTTATTGCTAGGTCGTACGCTTTCTGTGCCCTGACTATAGCGTCCGCCCCTGCGTTCGCTGCCGCTTGTGCTTCTTCTATTGCCTCTTTCAACACCGGATCAATCGTTGGTTCGGTTGCTGGTGTCGTGGTTGTACTGGTTGCTGGTGTCGTGGTTGTAATGGTTGCTGGTGTCGTGGTTGTAATGGTTGCTGGTGTCGTGGTTGTGCTGGCTGCGGGCGTTGTTGTCGGGGTGGTGAGCGGTGTAGAAGCATCTTCAGTTGGGGATGAGATGATTCCCGTGGAACTCGTGGTTGTTGATAGTGTGGTGCCACTGCTGTTTGGGCGGCATCGTCCCAATGCGTTGGCCGTGATTATGCTGGAAAGCAAGACCGCGAGGCTGGAATATGCAATGGGGCGCATTTTATCAAAGTTCACTGCAGAAGAAAGAGAGTTAAAGATCGAATTCCACTTCCAGAAGTCTGATGTGATCAATTTAAATGTTGCCAAGCTGAGCACATGTCGGTATGCTGCTGCGCCCGTACTTTGATTACGGGGCGCCTAGTTTTTGCCTAGGCGAGACAGTAAACGCCATGTCTTAGAGGGTCACATCGCTAGCGGTGTGTTAAATTACTCTGTTTAAGCATCTGGACGCAGATCCAACTCAATCGACAAGGCAAACTAAGCAGCCCCTGCATAAAAAGAAACAAAAGAAAGTTCACAAAAAACCATGCAGCTGAGTGTGGCTCAGTGTTGTGTCACATTACTTTAGATGGGCAAGGTTCCTCAGAAATCTTCGCCATATTTACCATTCTTGAGCAAGTTTAGCAAAATTCAGAAACAAAATGGCACAGTTGAATCACAAAATTCTTTTGCTACATTCTTGCCGGGTTGTGGATCTTTGCAGTTTTGCGGTGCGTTATAATGACATCCAGACATCAAGGAACTTGCCGAAACCTTTGGGCTGGGGTGGCGGTCTACGGCCAAGTGGCCCCTGGAGCGAAATTTATTTTGGCTAGATCAACCAAACTCTATGTAGGCTAAGCGACGCCATCCACAGGCTAACCTTTGACTAAAATTTACCTTATTCTTTTTTAGGCACTGGAGCAGATGATCCTTCGTTTGGCTTGAACCTGGAATCCGCTCATTGGTGTAGAATTGATAGGGGCATTTGCACCCCCTTAATCAGGGAGTGGTTTTGTTGTCCATCAAAGCATTGGGTCTCAGACAATCGTCATCTTGGGCATAAGCAAAATACCTGTCAAACTTGGCCCATGGACCTCGGGAATGGTTTCAGTGGAGTCCAGGTGTGTTCCACACGAAATGTCTCAAGCAGCCTGGTAGCCATGACAATATGGGCATATGTATTTGGGGCTGAAGGTTTTTATTTACAGGCCGAAAAATAATGAACTAAAGTGGTCATCATTACATCATATACCAGAAAGCTACCTTGCTTTGGGTTCATGCCATGTTTGTTGAGCTGAAATTAAGTTCATCAAGCCATCATCCTGCATTGGCACTTGCAAATATCGAGTTAAAGAATTAAGGATTTGCTAGGTCGTAACCACAGATGCCCGAATGCAAGAATCCACCGCAGCTTGTCGGATCCCTGGGACGGGGCCAAGGCAAACTGTCTTGGCTGCGATGAGTTGCACAAGCCTATCCAGATCTATGGTGATTTGGGAGCCCGGCGACCTGCCGTCATCGCTAAAGCCCACCCATGGAGTAATTGAATTTTCGACAGGAACAGTCCCTTTCCGCATCTCTCGCCTGCAGTCATCAGGACCGCTCCATTGTTGTGGCATTGAAAGTCCGAAAATTGAATAATCGACGCCGGGTTCGTGGCCAAACCAACCAGCTTCCGAGTCTGCAGAAGCACCAGGCCTGATCTCCCTTGACCATTTTTGCAATTTTCCCCGATCCGAATCATTTGTCGTCTCAAAGTCAGACTGTGGGCCAGATACCGACTTTTGCACCTGCTGCTGTTCTTCCACTCCAAGAAGCTCGCCCTCTGAAGAAGCCTCCCTACGCAGCTGGATCCCGCGCTCTTCTAAATATTCTTCAATGTCAACAGCTTCGAGCCACTCTCCCTGTAGCTGTATTGATTCTGTTCGTAGCATGGTCCTCGTCTTACCGCGTACTATTTGCTGTACCAGTGGCGCTGGCATTCGAACTACAGCTTTGCTTCCGCCTTCGACGACGCGGTACA
Organism: Calonectria ilicicola; assembly: GCA_020809705.1. NCBI lineage: Eukaryota > Fungi > Ascomycota > Sordariomycetes > Hypocreales > Nectriaceae > Calonectria > Calonectria ilicicola. Next base: position 424,435 of record CP085834.1, on the reverse strand, counting down.
TCTGCGGAACACGGCTGTCATTTTGGGGCAGATAGTGAAAATCAGCCAAGGAAAGCTGGCCCAGCGACAGCCTTCGGAGGGACCTAAACATAATTGTCCCCTCACTCAGAAAATTGAGAGGTAGAGTCAGAACTGGGGATCGGGCCTCAATTCCTGCACAAGACAGGATTGAAATGGTACGCCGAAGACAGGCTCGAAATATCCTTTCCGACATAGAGCTTGTACTATGACTTTCTGTATGGAGAAAAATGGAGATGGCTTCAGAAGCTGGGACCGCCTGCTGCCCTATGCGCTTCTTCTGAGTGATTGGACAGAGAACATTGATGGGCAGTGAAAGCTCCAGGTCCATATTCACCCCGTGAGCGACAGCAGTCATCTGCGAGGCGGCCTCATTCAGATGGACAAAAATTGGCGAGTCCTCCGTCTGAGGTGAGTCTGCCAGATTTTTATAGAGACCGGTAAAGATCGAAAAAGCCTGGTCAAGCGCTTTACTCAGCTGTTCAGTCCGAGCTCTTTCTGAAGTAAGCTTCTGCTGTTTGCGAGCCCGATATCCTCGTTGCGCCAATCGCATCCGCAATCTATTTCTCTAAAAATCACTTAGCTATCCGTGAGAGAGAAAGAAGAGCCCCTGCAACTTACACTGAGATCGTCTTTGGGCTCATCTTGCGGTTCCAGCGGTGGCCTGCCGCGTCGAGCTGGCTGGGAATCCACATTTTGTGGCTCCATATTTGTCAGAGTGAGCATTAATTACCCAAATGCCGGGATATTACAAATGCAACAGTGTAAGTCGCTCCTGTCCTTCTCTTACCATAGTAAACTGCGCAGTTATTACAAAGAGTGAAGACAAATTGTGGGATAGACTTTGGGGTTGCACGGTCATTATAAGTGAGAGCTTGATGACAAAGGTGAAATAGACAAATTGTGGGGCCAATCGGGAACTCGGCGCCTTCACAAATCCGAACCTTGTAAACTCATAGCAAGAACATGGTTACTGATGTCGCAGGTTTGTATATTAAAACATCCTCTTCTCTTCCTCATGTCTCGCTCTAAGAAAAAAAAACTACATTGCCTTGTCTGTATCAATCTCAGCTCTATTTATTTACTAAAAATGATCCCTCAATACCAAAAGCAGTGGCTGATTGGCACTGGTGAAGGCTTTGAACGTCTCAAGCTTCAAACTAATGTCCCAATTCCCCCAATTGGTGACCGAGATATCTTGGTTCAGAGTGAGAAAAGCGGCTTAATATTTTTTACTCCGCCTCGGAAGCTGACATAACTTACATCAGTTCATGCTGCTTCACTAAATTTCCGCGACTTGATGACCGTAAAGGTATGGTACTGACTCTATCCCTGACCCTTGATCCTTAGTTTTGTCTTCTGGCGTCTTGTATATGGAAACTAACGATATTGTCAGGGGCTATCTCCCTTTCCACTCAAGGATAACCTCGTACCAGTGTCTGATGGAGCGGGTATCATCATTGCTATCGGACCTCGCGTAAATCGGTTCAAAATCGGTGACCGAGTTGCAACCCTATTCCATCAGTATCATCTCGCCGGGCCGTTAGATGCCAGAGCTCGTAACAGTAGTCTTGGTGGTCATCTCGATGGAGTCTTGCAAGAATATGCTGTCTATTCGGAAGATGGCCTTGTCAGCGTCCCCAGTAACTTGACTTTGCAGGAAGCTGCCACATTACCCTGCGCAGCCTTGACTGCCTGGAGTGCTCTGTATGGCCTTGAAGGTCGAGCCCTCAAGCCAGGAGAATTTGTCCTTACCGAAGGAACAGGTGGTGTCAGCACCTTTGCTATCCAGGTACCTATTTCCTTTGGTTTTAATTTCCTTTGCCTTCATACCTAGCATACTATTTTAACGATTGGGACTTGTTTCTAACATTGTTCAAGTTTGCTAGGTCGGCAGGCGCAAAAGTTATCGGCACAACCTCATCTAGCCATAAGGCTGAAAAGCTCAAACAGCTGGGGGCAGACTTTGTCATTAATTACAAAGAGAATCCAGCTTGGGGACAAGTGGTCAAGAGTTACACCCCGGGTGAAGAGGGTGTGTCTATTGTTGTCGAGGTTGGAGGCACCGCAAGCCTCCGACAGGTAAGCACTCTTCTCTCTGACTCTATTTAGACACACAGATCGCTAATCCCACTGGGAAATCATCAGGCGCTCACAGCTCTGAAGGTTGATGGTCTGGTTTCAATGGTGGGCGCCGTTGCGAACTACGCATCTCCCGACAAGGAACCCGAGCCAACTTTCATAGAGACAGTCCTTAGAACATTCACTATTAGAGGGGTTGCAGTTGGGTCTAGACGGGAATTTGAGGAAATGAATCGTGCCATTGAAGCCAATGACATTCACCCTGTCTTGGATAGCCACGTTTTCAAGTTTGAACAAGCTAAGGAAGCTTTCCAGTATATGTGGGACCAAAAGCATGTTGGCAAGGTCATTATAGAAATGGTTTAAGGCAATGTAGTCGATAAGTCTGCCTGGGTCAATATTAGTCTATAAAATCTTATTAACTTACCATGCAGCCCATCACATGTGAGCTATAATAAGGTTTGACCCAAAGGATAGAATGTTTCCATTGCGGGTAATGCGACTTCGTGGGGTGCGATGAATAAAAAATTGGAAATGGGTGAATTCCCGGATGAGACTATAATTCTGGCAGCTTTACCCTAATTTTATTTAGTTTTTTTTCCAATTATTTATTTCTTAATTATTTATTTCTAATAGGAAAAAACCTGAAGAAAAGTCAGTAAATACATTGGGTCAAAAATACCCTGTAGCCACCGTAACATTTTCTGATCTTGGCATCCTGTATTCGCTATGCCCAAAATGGTTAAAACAGACACGACCACGAATTAGACCAATCAGATGCTGAGCGATATCTGGGCAGCTCCCAAAACAAATCACGTGCTGGCGTGTCGGTGAAAGGGCAGCCCAGGTGCGAGCACGAGCGCGAGTGCGAGACGAGTCTGACAGCACATTCATATTTTCAACTATTGTCAAATTCTAACACCGTTCTAATCTCAGTGGCCAAATTCGTATCAGGAAGCGAAAAATAAAAAAAACTCCAATCATGGGATGCGACTGTTGTGCCGGTCCAACTCCAGCTCCGGCTGTTCCTGTCGCGGCTCCAGTTGAGGAGAGCAATCTCTCCGAGCAGAGTGACACTGGCCAGGATGAGCCGGACGATTGCTGTTCCTCGGGTAAATGCGTTGACACTAAGGTCGAGGATGAGGCAGACGCGCCTGAATGCTGCCGTGGTAAGGCAAGCCCGTGCTGCGACATGTCGTGCCTGGATCGCTTGGCGATGAAGGAATGCGCCATGAGTGCCATTGCTGGTCCTGGGGTAGACGCCCAGACCGAGAGTGAGTGGAAGCTCTTGACGAGAGGCACTTGAAATTGCTAACACGACCCAGCTTGCACCGGAGCCGCCAACGGCAAGCCATGCACCCGGCATAGCACTTCGGCTCTCGATCGCTACGGCGCTACTCTCCAGGCTCTGGGATGCATCTGCCGTTCTCTTATTGCCCTCGGCCTGGAAACTTGTTGTGAAATTCGCGAACGTCATTCACTAGACGGGGAGCGATACTCCAATAAGACTTCTAGGACTTCACTGAGCTCCTCCAGCAGCAGCAGCGTCGTCACCCAAGACCAAGCTGCGCAGAACCGTCTTCGCCTCCGCAAAGGCTCTAGCGAAAGCGCCAAGTTTGGAAAGAAGCCATCTGCAAACGCTTGCGCAGGCTCCTGTTGCTCCAAGAGTAAGCCTGCTAAGGAGCCCTCAGTCAAGGCCAAATGCCCCAAGTCTTGCTGCACCGATGCGAATCCTGCCGAGGGTCCTCCGTCTGAGCTCCGCTGCCGAGAGGCCGGCCCTATTGTTGATGCTACAGCTAATATCAAGCCGGCTGCATCTTGTTGCCCCGAGAAAGAATCATCTGCCAAGGTAGGATGCGCTGGATCTTGTTGCAAGCCACCGAAGCAGGGCAATCTCAAAGAAGCAAAATCTGATTGTGCGAGCTCTTCCACTGATGCCTGCTGCTCCTCCGCGCCGCTTAAGGACGCGCCGATACTTGAGAATGCTCCGATCCAGACCATCGCCGACATAGAGAACCAGGGCACCGGTAAGGAGCGTGTTGTGCTCACCATTTCCGGCATGACTTGTACTGGCTGTGAGACAAAGCTCAACCGGACTCTCGCTACGGTTCCCGCTGTCAAAGACCTGAAGACGAGCCTGGTTCTCTCGCGAGCCGAATTCAATGTCGACCTTCGCCTTGCCTCCGTCGAAGAAGTCGTGAAGCATCTCGAGCGAACCACCGAATTCAAGTGCGAAAGGGTTCAGAACAAGGGTTCAAGCCTGGAAATCGTCGTCCCTGGTGAGCCCTTGAATTTCATCAGTGAGAAATGGCCCAAAGGTGTCATTGATATGATGCTTGTGGACAAGCAGATTGTCCAGGTTGCGTTTGATCCGAACATTGTGGGAGCTCGAGACCTCGTTGAAAAGGTTTGGGGTCCCCCGATTGAGCTTGCTCCGCCCCGTGGTGACCCTTCACTGGAGGCTGGGAGCAAGCATGTTCGTCATGTCGGATACACGACCCTACTTTCCACTGTTCTGACTATCCCTGTTCTTGTCATGGCTTGGGCTCCCCTTCCAGACCGAGAGTTAGCTTATTCCTCCGCTTCACTCGCATTGGCAACAATCGTTCAATTTGTCATTGCAGGGCCTTTCTACCCCAAGGCTCTGAAGGCGCTCGTTTTCTCCAGAGTCATCGAAATGGATCTCTTGATCGTCTTGAGCACCAGTGCTGCCTACATCTTTTCTATTGTCTCTTTTGGATACTTTGTCGCAGGCAAACCCCTCTCGACTGGACAATTCTTTGAAACTAGCACTCTCTTGGTTACTTTAATCATGGTCGGCCGATGGGTCGCAGCTCTCGCCCGTCAGAGAGCGGTCGAGTCCATCTCCATCCGGTCATTGCAGGCATCGACAGCCATCCTCGTTGACACAGAAGGTGCAACAGAGCGTGAGATTGATGCTCGACTCCTTCAACATGGCGACACATTCAAGGTGCTTCCCGACACTAGAATTCCTACTGATGGCACGGTCGTCACCGGGTCCTCTGAGGTCGACGAATCTATGCTCACGGGTGAATCTAAACCGGTGGAGAAGTATCCCAAATCGGTGGTAGTTGCTGGATCCATCAATGGCCCTGGTGTCATGACAGTTCGGCTGAACCGCCTGCCTGGTGATAATACTCTTCATGCCATTGCTTCCATGGTGGATGAAGCTAAACTGTCAAAACCTAAATTACAGGATCTGGCAGATCGAGTAGCATCCTACTTTGTCCCTGTGGTGGTGGCATTAACTATCGTGACCTTTGTCATTTGGGTTGCAGTGGGCGTGGCAGTCCGCGATGATGGAGGATCTGAAGCAACCATCCAGGCAATCACTTATGCCATCACTGTTCTCATAGTTTCTTGCCCGTGTGCAATTGGTTTGGCTGTTCCTATGGTGGTTGTAATTGCCAGTGGAGTCGCAGCGGAACGAGGCATTATCTTCAAATCCGCCGACGCTATAGAAGTTGCTCACAAGACTTCGCATGTCGTATTTGACAAGACAGGGACATTGACTCGAGGAAAGCTCTCTGTTGTTGAAAGTAAATGTGTGGACAAGAAAAAGCTTCCCCTTCTTCTGGGTCTGGTTGAAAACAGTCGGCATCCGGTTTCGGTGGCTATCACCACTCACCTTAAGAGCAAGGGGATCATGACTTCGGTTGTTCCTGAGCCTAAAAGCTTAACTGGTAAAGGTGTTGAGGTCACCTTCAACAGCCAGGCCCTTCGAGCTGGCAATTCTCGCTGGCTCAATCTATCGGACAATGAATTCGTCCAGCCGATGCTTGTTAGGGGCTATACCGTGTTTTGCTTTACCATCGACAATAAGATGATAGCGGTCTATGGGCTTGAAGACGAACTTCGACCGGATGCTCTTGAAACGGTTGAAGCCTTGCGAAAACGTGGTGTTTCAGTTCATGTGGTTTCGGGCGACGATGATGGAGCCGTTCGAACCCTCGCATCCAAATTGAGCATCCCTGCTGATAATGTGCGCTCTCGGAGCTCTCCCGCCGACAAGAAGGATTACATCCAGGCTCTTCTCGGCAATGGAATAGATCGCAAGAAACCTGTTGTAGTTTTCTGTGGCGATGGCACAAACGATGCCGTTGCCCTCGCACAGGCTACTATCGGCGTCCATATGAACGAAGGCACAGATGTTGCGCAATCAGCTGCAGATGTTGTTCTTATGCGGCCTGCCCTGACTGGTATTCTGACCATGATGAATGCTAGCCACAAGTCAGTCAACCGCATCAAATTCAACTTTGGGTGGAGCTTCGTGTACAATATTTTTGCCATTCTTCTTGCTGCCGGTGCCTTTGTCAACGCGAGGATTCCTCCAGAGTTTGCGGGGCTGGGAGAGTTGGTAAGTGTGCTTCCAGTTATTGCTGCTGCGGTGCTTCTGCGCTGGTCGAAGATCTAGTGCCAGTAATCACTACGTTCGCGCCAGTGGTGATGTTTCAAGTCTCACGAACTCTATGCGCGACTAGAATTATCGTCATCAAACGCGGGCTATAACGGCTCCAATTATGGCACCGATCATGGCTTGATTCTGAATAGTACCACGGAATGCTGCATCTATCAATGGTTGTATTTTTTGCTCTGCTCTAGCACTAAAATAGAGTCCTCGTAGATGGTCTCAGCATCGATATTTCAGTTCTTTTGAGTGGATTAGGATGGTTCTTATGCTGGACCTTATGAATGGTTTCATCTCCCTTAGGGATCTCTATTATGGTTTACAGATGTAGTTAGCTACCTAGTCCCTATACTTTTAACATATACAACTAGTTTTAAGAAATTAAAGCTAGATTTTTTTATAAAAAAAAAAAAAAAGAAAAAGATTTTATTGTGGCTGTGCTCACTCAATAAGAAGGGGTTACTCATAACTTCTTATCCAGCCGAGCATTAGAAAGTCGAATCAAGAGTACGTTGCCTGACCGATAACCTAATGCCACGATTTCCCCATATACCAAAAATGTATTAGGGCGATATTCTGGGGGAATATAGAGCACTGGCTTCTCATTCCTGAGAATCCATGACGTGTCTGCATTGATGCTCAATTCTGGAGCCGGAAAGCTTTGAGCTTCACCCTGACTTAACAGGGTACTTGCGTTAAGTTTTTCGAAATTGAACCGTTTTTGGTTCTCATCAACAACATCCTCTTCTAATGAGAAGCGACTCTTCAGAAATGGCCCACATGAATATTTCACCCTTCTCAGCCACTCGCCCGTGTCTACGTCGTAGACCTCGATCGCATCATTCTCCAGCTCAACTTTTAGCTCACTGCGGTCTTCTGAAAAAGCAACGCCGTTGACATCATCACAATATCCGGGGTATTCACGGTGAATTAATTTCTTCTGCTGACGGGACCCTGCCTTTATGTCCCAAACAGAAAATTCTCCTCGGTACCAGTTCGCTGTCGCTAACAAGTTCTCGTTCGACAGGAAAGCCAAAGTCGACGTATCGATATCTGTGTCAAATTTGCTCAAGAGCTCTCCGGTGATCGAATTATGAACGTGGATAGTTAACTTCTGATTATTTTCTTTTGACAAGGCGAACCGCGAGCTATCAAATGAAAAAGCGGCCTCGTGAAAGGGACCTTCAATCGAGCACAGGCGATCGCCGCTCATTGCATCCCAAATGAAAGCGCAATCCCATGATGCAGTCAATAGCTTTTTGCCATCAGATGAAAGCGTAATTCTCTTGACGGGAGATTTGTGGGTTTGTCTCTGGGTTATCGGTTTAATAGGTGCATCCCAAATTCGTATTTGAGAACCCGATGCAGAGAGTAGCCACGGGCCAACTGGCGAGAATGCGACTGGCATACGAACGCTATTATGGCCATCATGTGTATTTATTAATGTACCTTTCTTTATATCCCATATTTTGGTCCCACCACTAAATGGTTGAATTACCAGCTGCGTGCTATCTTTCCAAAATGCGAGCGATTGCACTTTGTCTTCGTGATCATCCAGTGTATGTAGGAGAGTCCCCGTTTTTGCACAAAATATTTGAATAGAAATGTTAGCGATGGCTACAACAGAGCCGTCTGGTGAAAAGACAGCGTTGCAATGCCAGAACCCTTCCAACTGTTTCTCCCAGAGAGAGTTTCCGGTGTGTGGATCCCAGACAATAAGAATGGCACTGTGGAGAAACCTCATTGCTACTTTCGTACCATCAGGTGACATTGCAGCCCTATCCTGCAAATTTAGTGGCAATTTGGTTTGATTTGACCTCGAAACCTCATGAATGAAGCTAGTGCGCATAGGGCATTTGTCCTTTAGGAGGATAAAACCTCGCTGTGCATCATATACAAGCGTCAAAAGGTTACCGCTTGACGAAAAGACCATTGTCAAGAAGCGATACGATTCATTTGTGAGTGTTTCGGTGCATTCGCCAGTCATTGAGTCCCAAGTCTTAATACCTGAAGGCGACAAGGTCAACAGGCGTGTGCCGTCTGGTGAGAATGATAGCGCCCGAAATTCGTCTTCAGCACTATCCATACCACCCTTTGTAACTTTTTCGGTTTTCCATGCGATTTCCCTAAGGCATGATCCCGTGGCTAGATCCCAGATGTTCAAGCTTGATGATGATGATAGGGAGGCCAACTGCTTCCCACTTGGAGAAAAGGCGAGAAATTGAATGCTAGAACGATCCCAAGCGCTCAATGTTCGTAGACAGCCAGTCCATTCTAGCTGTACATCTGGTTTTATGGTGATCCAATCTGCACCTTGAGTTTCCTCGAATGCCTTTCGTATCAGGCTATTGATTGGACTGAATACGAGGGCTGAGCTGTAAATCTGTAATGGGCTAGTCTCGATAATCTCCCGATTTAGGCAAACAAATCGATAAGCGTCCCTGATAATCTTTCCTGTCCTGTTTGTTTTTCCGATAGTCTAAGATATAATTAGATGACATTCTGCATGATATAGGCTTTATATATACCTACTTGGGTACTGAAATCACCCAGGGCTCTGATAGCCTCAGGTAATTCTCCTAACCAGCTAACAGCCTCTAGCCAATTCAGCAGCTTGCTCAATAGAAAGTGGTCAAGTTCTCCTTCGTCCTTCAAACAGTGGTTCAAAAGGGCACTTTTTGACTGCACAGCCTTCGAAAGGTGATCTAACCAAAAGATACAACAGTACTGGACCTCCTCTAGAGGGTCTGAATTTGTTGTTTTCACTTGGCCAGCCAAGACTCCTGGATTTCGTACATTGTATATGTCCGGCCGCAAAATCGCTGAGAGAATTTGAATCGAATGAGAGAATATCGAATAGTGGTGCTGGTCGATCCCACAGGGGAAAATCCACTGCTGCGCTTGTTCTATAAGATAGTCTTTGGCCGATTGGTGAACGAAGTAGACGATATCATCTCGGATGAAAAGAAGCGGTTCACACAAGGAGATAAAATCTTTCAGCTGATCAACACTCCCAATATTGTGTTCCGAGCTCATCAGGGATTTCAGCTCAAATATGGAGAGTGGCCGGTTAACAAGTGACGCCAAACGTAGAATCTCATGACAAACATTCTTGTGTCTCGAGACTTCAACCCTTTCCAGTACGCGCCTATACAAAATGTCTAGGCTAGGAGGGAATTTCGCCACTAAATCTTCTATATCCACTCTTGAAGTTTTGGGAAGCTCGTCGCAAACCAAAGCGACCCATAAAAAGTTCACATTCGCGTTGTCATTCAGGTACTTGAGAACTTTGGCCTCATCTGACTTGTGAAGGTTATATTTTCCAACTAGGTCAGCTACTCGAAGCACAGTGTAGCATCGAAATGCCATGGAGATGGATTGCTCATCGAGTTCTAAAGAACAGTAGGCTGTGTTCTCATCAGGTCCCAGGGTTCGTGGGATGACATCCAAGTATCTGCTTGAGATAAGCCACTTCACATTGTACTTGTCTAATGTTTCTGTAATGAATGTGAGAAGTTGCGATCGCCCCACGATACATTCATCAAGCCCATCAATAATAAACACCTGACCTGCCAAAATCGGGTCTCTGAGGAAATTTTTGAAGCTCCTGTCTAACTTTTGGGGGGAGGCATCCTGTAAAACGCTCTTCCCAGAAATACAATCCTCTTTGGAGATATATTGGAGGAGGTGGCTGTATTTTGAGACGAGTGAATTTAGCAGTCCATGGAGAACAGCGGTAGCACTGTTGAAACGAACATCAGTCGCATGGCAAAAGAAGTAACGTGGTGGTTTAATGGTGCTCTGCAACTCGTTAATAATGCCGCACAGCAGCATTGTCTTGCCTTTCCCAGGATCTCCTTTGATCCATAAGCACTGACTTCCTGGGTTGTATATCCAACTCTTGAATTCCTTATTATCAAGAATCCAATTATAGGAGTCCTTCAAAAGACCTCCCTTGCTGTCTTCGATTCGTTTCTTTTCATTGGAGGGATCAATGAGGCATAATCTGTTCAGCAATTCCTCTTCATTTCCGTTTCTTCGCTGTAAAGAAACATCACCGATGCCCAATTCAAGTTCTTGAAGTCCCTTCAGTAAGGCATTTCCAGTAGAAACCAAGGTTTCGAGATGTCTCTGGATGTCCAAAGTGTTGAATGATCGTGCATCTTCGATAATAGCCTGCTCTATGTTTTTAATAGTATTTATATGGCCATCAAAACAGCCAATCCATACCAAATCCTTAGGGGGAACTAGCCCTCTATACTGATAATAATTCAGGACGCTCTTCATTTGATAGAGCAGTAGCTGTTTATAGAGATCAATGATGCGAATTCTCATATGCTCGAGAGGTTCGTCCAAAGTCAGTGTCAGTGTGTTGCTGTCTAAAAGAAGATCTGACAGGTGCCAGTACCAATCCATTCTGGATATGATATAATTCATACCATCGCTATTGGTGGTTGTCTGCTTTGTCGGATTCGAGATGACCTAAAGGCAGTTAGCATCGTTCATATTATTCGCTTAATCAAGGCCATTTATTTGATTTAGCCCTACTTGAAAACCAAGGCAAATTCCGGACCATGCAATGCCTGCAGCATCAGGTGCAACCTCGATCGCCATATCCACCATGTTTTTGATAGTATCAATTTTCTCCAGGCTGTCTTCGACTTGGACTTCTCTCTTGATCTTTTCAAGGCCTGCCTGTGTAATGCTCTTCATTTGTTTCCATCGTATATTTTGGTCGGTTTCAATGACGTCCTTTTGAGTTGCGCTGTCGAATGCCGTTTCGCTGCCATCTTGTAGTTCCTGAGACAGAATCTTTTGGTATCCTTCCACAATATCCAGTTTTTCGGCTTTCAATTGATCGTATGCTTCATCCCAAAGTTTGCTCTGAAGTGATCGGTGGACAGCTTCTGCATAGTTTATTGGGACTTCATCTGTTGGAGGTTGTGAAATTACAAGTTGTGACTCATGACCGGTTATACCCGAACTACCTTCGGCTTTAGTGGCAGAGTCCTGTCGGATCTTGCGATGCACAAAGGTTGAAAGTCTCTGCCGTAGAGATGGAGCCATTTTTTGCTCTGAACCAAATTACCAAATGCCAACAAATATTGAAGAATGATGAGAGTAGAAGTGAGTCAAGAGGAACTCGGTGAGCTTTTCAGCTTCTGTGCTTACCTAATATCGAGCGCCCCATAGTATCCCTGCAGAAAGTGTGCGATATCATTCAGGCAGCAGGCTGATTTTCTTGGCAGTGAGAATCCCCCTCTTTTTTCCTTGAGTCGGGCCATTTTGGTGGCTCCTCGCAAGAGTTGCGGTTCCCATTCCGTCCTATTGCCTGCCAAACGAAGATATGAGTCAATAAGCACAATTCTGGCAGATGGCGGTGAGGATAATACCCAGTATCACACATTGGGGATCGATCGCCAGTTAGTTCTGGGCCAATTCCTGATCCCACATACACCACTACAAAGGATCTCAGGGTTCAGACAAAATAAATTATCCTAGCACTGGATTTATCCTATTGTCCCTTAACCTGTGCCCATGAAAGTTATCCTGTGGGGCAAGTGATCAAGACAGACCAGGGGGCTGGATTAGTGCAAATGGAGACTTCAGTTGTTATCTTGGCATAGAATTCAAGGGGCCTGTGCTGCTAAGCATTGCGTCTAGCCGGGTCAATTAACACAAGACTCCCAAAGGACAGAATGGATTTCAGCGTATGCGCTCACAGCTTTTTACACATACGGTAAGGCAATAGGTGCAAATACATAGTGAATAAACCAGGCATGCCACAAACTAGATCGACTTCGGTAACCTCGCAGATTTCAGTGAGGGATGAATGGGGTGGCTAAGTACGAAAATTGCGACAATACGAAAATTTGGATACTGAAACGCTCTTAGCGCCGGGCGGAATTGTCCGGAGTGGGCCACGACCTGGATGTCATCACTTGAAACCTTTAAATTGTCAGGGCGGCGTCGTAATCAGTCATCTAGAACAGGCTTGACGTCTCTCCAGCTCCAATCTCGCCTGTTTTCAGGCTTGTTTATGAACCAATTCGTTCTCGGAGCGTTGCCATTTTCAGGCGTCATTACGCACGATCCCCGCAGCCGTCATCGTCAAGGTTTGCTCTTTGACCATCGGCCCTTGTGCTGCTCCTCACACTAGCAAAACATGCATTCCTTAAAACCTCGGCGAATACCCGACCAACGATACAATGGGTGTATTCCGAAGGTTCCCCATTGACTATAATGAAGACATTGCCAACACTTCTTCTTGGGGCCTTCTGGCTACCTCTGGCGGCGGCAGGCGACTCGACTCTCACCTATACACAACCTCTAGACACGGTTATTTTGGGTCCATATGGACATTCCCCAGCAGTCTATCCTAGCCGTACGTGTCTTTTCTATGTCCCATATGCAAATAAAATTTGCAGAAATGGCTAAACTACCATTCATTAGCCAATGTTACCGGCACTGGAACATGGGAAGAGGCAGTTTCCAAAGCAAAAACCTTCGTATCGAAGCTTACCCTCGACGAGAAGGCATGGATGGTAACTGGACAATCGGGACCTTGTACCGGAAATATAATTTCAGTTGATCGACTCGGTTTCGGCGGCCTTTGCCTTCAAGACGGGCCACTCTCAATCCGCTTCGCCGACTATGCCAGCGTTTTCATTGCCGGTGTTACCGCCGCATCGACCTGGGACAGAGATATCTTGTATCAGCGTGGTCAAGCCATGGGCAAAGAGTTCAGAGGAAAGGGTGCCCATATCGCTCTAAGCCCATCTGTCGGTCCTCTCGGTCGGTCTGTCAATGGAGGACGCAATTGGGAAGGCTTTTCGCCAGACCCTTACCTTAGCGGCATTGCCATGGAGAAAACCGTTTCCGGTTTGCAGTCGGTCGGCGTCCAGGCTACGGCCAAACACTTCATTGGGAACGAGCAGGAGAAAATGAGGCTTCCAACCTGGAAGGATGGTGGATCGTTGACAGATATTGATGCCGACGCTGTGTCTTCAAACATCGACGATAGAACCATGCATGAAATGTATCTCTGGCCCTTTGCCAATGCGATTCGCGCGAATTGTGCTGCCGTAATGTGCTCATACCAGAGACTCAACAGATCTTATTCCTGTCAAAACTCGAAAGCACTCAACGGACTCTTGAAGGAAGAGCTTGGCTTCCAAGGATATGTCATGTCAGATTGGGGTGCAACTTATTCCGGCGTTGCTTCCGCCAAGAGCGGGCTCGATATGAACATGCCTGGAGGTCTTGGAAGCTATGGTATGACACACAATGTTGGATCCTTCTTCGGCACAAACATTACCATGGCCGTTCAGAATGGAACTCCCGAAATTTCACGCATCGACGACATGATTGTTCGGATTATGACACCTTACTATTGGCTCGGCCAAGACAGCGATTTTCCCTCTATTGACCCTTCCTGCGCCGACCTCAACGTTTTAACAAACCGTGCTGACTGGATTCACGATTATAACTTGAATGGCACTCGAGACCGTGATGTTCGCGATGACCACGGTGAGATGATTCGCAAGCACGGCGCAGCTGCCACCATATTACTCAAAAACAAGAATAATACTCTCCCGCTTAAAAAGCCGAGATCTATTGCTGTATTTGGAAATGATGCAAGCGATCTTACTGCCGGCATGTGGTCCATGAATGACTTTGATATGGGCACAATGGCTGTTGGAGGTGGTTCTGCAGCAGGCCGGTTCTCATATCTCGTGAGCCCGCTTGAAGCTATAAAAGCTCGAGCAATTAAAGATAGGTCGCTTGTTCAATACTTTCTGAACAATACTGCTGTTGCGGGTGCCACTCTAAGTATGCTTTGGATCCCGCAAGAACCGAATGTCTGTCTTGTCTTTCTCAAGTCATTCTCAACTGAAGGAGAAGACCGAGATACTTTAGCCACCGATTGGAATGGCGATGATGTGGTCGATACTGTTGCTAGTGGCTGTAGTAATACCGTCGTCATTACTCATTCGGCCGGCGCCAACTCAATGCCGTGGGCTGATCACCCCAATGTGACGGCCATAATCGCAGCGCACTTCCCTGGCGAACAAACCGGAAATTCTATTGTCGACGTTCTATACGGCGATGTTAACCCTTCAGGCAGACTACCTTACACCATTGCATACAACACCTCAGACTACAATGCACCCATCACCACCGCCATCAACACTACGGGCCGCTACGACTGGCAGTCATGGTTTGATGAAAAGCTCGAAGTGGATTACCGTTATTATGATGCCAACAATATATCAGTGCGCTATGAGTTCGGATTCAGTCTTTCCTAAACAAACTTTAGTCTCTCCAACATTTCCATAGAGTCTTTGAAGAAAAACCTTAGCTCAGAGCCCGAGGAGAGAGAAATCTGCCCTGGGGGAAACCCGGCCCTCTGGGAAATCATATATGTTGTCAAGGTGTCGGTTACCAACACTGGAAGTGTTTCCGGTGCTGCTGTGCCTCAGCTATACATTGGCTTTCCCAGCAGTGCGCCTGCCGGTACTCCCCCAAATCAACTCCGGGGGTTTGATAAGACAGATCCAGACCCCGGGCAGACCAAGATGGCCACCTTTGAACTGATGCGTCGAGACTTGAGTTACTGGGATACAGAATCACAAAAGTGGCTGATAACCAAAGGCAAATTCTCGTTTAAAATTGGGTTCAGCAGCAGGGATTTACAACTATTCGATGCTGTAGTTATTAACTAGTTGAATTTACAATTTATCTCCCTCGGAAATCATATTCCAGACATACAGACAGCAAGTTTGATGGTATTTCAGTCACTAATTTAGTTTCACTAAACCCGGCTAAAACGGCTCAGCCGCAGTGGGTCTGATCGCCACCAGCACCAGGCCCAGGGCTGTTGCAGTGATGATGATTCTGGTGGGCGCACATAAGCATAAGATGCTGTGGCACAGCAAATCATATTACTGGTACCTAATAGTGAACCTCCAGGGCGTCGAATAGAATTAGAGATGATGCTGCGACTTGGCCCCCACGACACCAAATCCAGCGGGGCGATGCACAGCTATTTGGCCCTACCTGGGGCTTACCATGCAACATGCCGATCCTTCATCATCATTCGGAAGCAAGCTTGCTTTTCGTCTTGATCAAGTGTCAGCTGACCAGTTCCCACTTGTAGGAAAAAAGTGCATGTCGCGTTGTTTGGTTAGGTCCACCGCGATCTAGATTTTGCAACCGTTTTCATCTGTTGGTCTCGCTTTAGTGATGATTCCCGACACTTCGCATAGGTGATGCGAGACAAGATGCACTCCTCAATATTCTCGTACGGCTTGAGCCGACCATATCCCTTCAAGTGGTTTACTCCGACGGTCTTTATCGCAGGCGCAATCGCAATCGCGTTAATCACCTTCCTCAGTGTGTCAACGCAAGGATACGAACTCGTTTCGCGCTACGAGTCCAACCCCAACGACACAAGCACCAATGTGTTTTCCGGCTGGCCATCATTCTTGACTGCAAACACGAAGAAAATATGTTCATCAGCTACCTTTACGATTGGGACCGAGTTCTACACCAATAATACGGCACTCAAGTACACCGTGTCCAGCATTTGGAAAAATGACCAGAGGACCAACCAGCAAATCCTGGTTGGGTCTTTTCCCTACCACAATAACTTCCTACAAGACTGCTCCATCATGGCGACTACAATAACATTCGAAGGCGTTGAACGCGGTTCAGCGCAGATTGCCGAACAACAGTGGGGAGTGTCTCTAAAATCCTGGATAAACTGCGGCATCGAAACATCCGACGGCAAGTTCAACATGAACTTGACAACAACATATGATCTCAATCCAGAAGACAGGTACGGTATTGACTCTTCTCGTTTCATGGGCCGCAATGTCACTTCCAAGGCTAGCTTGTGGTGGGGAGAATCCCTGCTGGGCTGGTACTATGAGGAGTTGGTCAGCGACATGTATATCGCAAACGAACAGTTTACAAAGATCAATGAGCCAATATACAAAGGCGAAGCGAGTTTGATTCGGACGGAAACTGGCACTCCTTCGGCCAAGGATATTATGTCTCTCGATTTCTTCGACGCCGGCTGCTTTTTTATTCCATTTACAGACACCAATTACGAAATCCATGTTTGGTACTGCCACCACAAAGGAATGGGCAACCGTGACACCATATCCAATCTAGCACACTCCGATGCAAACAGTACGGAATCTATACTTCCCGGGATTTGGATATCCTCCGATAGTTTGGCCAAGGTGTTTTATTCGACCATCCTGGTTGATCTTGGCCAAACCACTTCAGGCCCCAATATCTTGGATGACGCAGACTTACTCACCTATTTTAGCAAAAATATTACTGCGATCAACAATGGACCCGTTGAATTCGGTGATAATTTGGATATCAATGATCTTGACGGTCTTGCTGCAAGTCCATTCAACCTCACCGATACATCAAAGTACGACCTGGGCATCAATCCCAGCATCATCCAGACCGATTATCTCTGCCAAGAGCCACGTCTGAAGCCGGCCTCGTCGTTGATCTTTTCAGTCCTTGTCAACAATATTGTTTTGCTTTCGGCTATATGGAAGCTATTTAAGCTTTCGATTGATTATTTCTTAGCTCGCAAATACCCGTATCTGATGTATTGCGAGGGCTGCTTGGAAGGACTAGCAGCTAAATCCAGCGATCTTGCCTCTATTCACTACGAGGACGGCCAGGCGGCAGAGCGCCAAAGCCCTGAGCCTGTGTCCAAAACGGGATATCTTGCAGTGGGCCAATCACCAGATGGTACAAAGAAATAAGATACAGGTCGCGCGAAACGCGGAGGTTCTTGTGATACTAATATTTAGATGAAACACCATGAGATGAATTAGCACATGACAAAATCTGATTTTCTATTGAATTTGAATGCTCACGATCATTTGAATTCCCAAATTAATCAAATTGAATCAGTATTCTAACCCAGCTTCTTATTCTGCTCTCGCCTGTGCTGGTGGTTAGTATGCTTGCAATGTGGCCATGCAGGTCATCGTGCTGCTCCACCATCGCCAGTGTTTGTTTAGGCTTGTCCAGATTGGGAAAGGTTGCTTTTTTTGGTGCAAGCAACATGTACAATACAACCCCTGAAGGATTGTGCCTCAGTGACATTTTCCAATAAGGCATCATAGAACTTAACTACTCAAAATATCAAGCTAATGCCTAGAAATAAATAATAATAAATAAAATAAAATTATATATCTAATTTATTTATTTTATTTTTTTTCCGTATTAAGCCCCCTAAAAAAAAATAGTAGGAAAAAGTAGAGGTGACAATCTTGTATTGTAAGCGTGGCTGTGTACAGCCACAATGTGGCGTCTCTAAATTTGGGCATCGCTTAAACCTCTCCGTATAGGGTAGCTTCACTTTTCTAGATGATCAAATATTTTCAGTTCAATAGACCAACCAAACAATAATTCTAAATTGTTATATTCTATGAAAAGTATGTATGGGTTTTGTCTATCAAGGCCCCTAAAAATCACCTAGCCAAATGGGCCTGTCATAGTTTGATTAACGCGAGAACATGTGGTGGACAACCGAAATAGCTATCTCGATTTATTTATTGTTTAATCCCCTTTTAGCTAGAACTCAAAAGACTCAAGGTGCTTGATAGGTTCTTGGTAATGTACCAATCTACGATTAGTACATTTAATACATGTGGCCATCATCAATTCTGTGGCGGCATTGGAAAGGCATGCTCTAGTCATTCACTGCATGGCGTATTCTGCGCCTCTTCAACCGTGCACCGAAAAAAGGCTGGATACGAGTCGCACGAGGTTAGCACTGTCATGACATCATTTGAGCCTTAAAGCTGGACAGGCACCTTGCGGATGGTCCCAAGGGTTCTGGAAGCTATGGAAAATACGCCGACCGCAACTTTGGTCGACAGTTGATGGCCCCGGACACGCCGGAGAGATCTATTTTTGGTGCTATTTTTGAGCCATGCTGGGTGAATACGAGAAGTACCCACAGTGCTCTGGTCCGTCGAATTGAACACGGACAATCTTGTACTAATACGGTTAGTGCATGAAACCACCAGCCAACCAAAAGCGTCCTGATGGGTCCCTAAAGAGTGCGGAAATAACTAAGTTCCAAGCGATGTGCACCTGACTTTTCATTTAGGGTTGCGAGAACAGCCGTCTGGCGGCGGCATCTCACGGACCAGCCATCAAAGTGGAGTGTAAACATGGCTTCAATGGAAGAGAGGCGGGTCTCGACCAGCTATAGGCATTGTAACGTAACGTTTCTATCCCATCACCATCATGGTATAAAGGGACGACGAAGGCTCTCTCAAGTTGACTCTCTCATCATCACTCACGTCTACAACACACTCAAGCATTCTAACAACCGCCTCACAACTCTCAATAATCTACCTATCTACTTCTACTTTTAATTCTTAATCAACTTCAACAACACCGCAAATATGCAGTTCTCCAACATCCTTTCCATCTTCACCCTCGCTACCGCCGCTTCGGCCATCTCTGGTAAGAACTCTTTGGCAGTCTACCCATACAAGTGAGGCTAACCGAGTCTAGTCTCTTATGACACTGGATATGACGATGCCAGCCGATCTCTCACAACTGTCTCCTGCTCTGACGGAGCCAACGGTCTCATGACCAAGTACCCCAACTGGAAGAAGCAGGGGGATATCCCTCGATTCCCCTACGTTGGTGGTGCCCAGTCCATCGCTGGATGGAACTCTGCCAACTGTGGTCTTTGCTACAAGGCCACCTATGGAAGCAACACCATCTACGTCCTTGCCATTGATCATGCTGCCAATGGCCTCAACGTTGGCAAGACCGCTATGGATGCCCTTACTGGTGGCAAGGCTGCCCAGCTTGGCCGCATCGATACCAGCGTTGTCCGCGTTGACAAGAAGTTCTGTGGTCTGTAAAGGATATGAAGGGATACACAATAATACTTAATGATGGGAATTTTCGGACAGCGTGATGGAATCATGACATAACTACTTAATTTTGGGGGAAGAATATGCATAAATCGGCGTTATTAGACAACATACTATCGATTAAATAGAGCGCGAAATCACCTTAAAAGCATACGGGAATTCGAACCTTATATATTTTTCAAGGCACTGTTGAATCGTTGAATGAGTCAATATTGGATTCTAGCGCCCGATCCTGCCTCTTGTCTGTGAAGAGGTTTGGTAGTCGTCGTAATAATGGGAGATGTGGGTAATCTGCAACGCAGTACCTCCATAACTCTCTGGAGGCAGTGCTATATGAATCATTCTTGCCACATTCGCCGACGACTTCGTCTCCGCCTTCATCGATGCAGATGCAGTCGTCAAAGCCTGATTCTTTTGATTCCTCGCATAAATTAACCGCCCCGTTGACACATGCCGCACATTTTGAATGGACAGCATTGTTGCTAGCCGTAGGAAACACAGAGCTGTTGGCATGTATCTGTGTTATATGACAGGGTAAGGGTCAGGCAAGATGCAGGCAAGATGCACGCTACATAGATGCTGATAGTTCATGCCGTGTTAACTTTCACAGTATATCTAAATAATATTGCTTGTGTTAAGCATTAGTGGCGCGAGCTCGAGTGGGCGAATGGAACAGTTTTACTGGTATTGGTTCAGTTGAGTGCAAGAACCTTTTGTGTCTGATGCATTCTTTTGGGCGAAAACGGTCAGATTTCTTTTCATTCCGCTACAAAGTTGGCTATTTTGACACTTTTTATGGATCAGTGATTTTTAGAAAAAACCCATTGACCTCATAACTCAACAACTCCATAGTATTCCCTTCCAAAATGAACAAAGAAATCCATGCTCAGTCTAGTCGTTCAACTGCGCCCAATGATTTTCAATGTAAAATAAGTGGTATGTCGACATGCTTGTGGAGTTGGCATGTGCAAGGCTGGTAGAAAAGGACACATCTTGGCGATTAAACGGGGTTTTCATCGTAGCCGTCCATCTTTTCTCCCAGAGCAGGAATAAAGCCCTTATTTATCAGACGTAGTGGCGGAGTTGGGATCGCGCTGGAAGCGGATTTGCTTCTTAGTGCGGCACTTCTCTCTCATAGGGTCGAAGGGCTGTGGCATAGCGACAGCCATACGCCACTCTTCACAAGTGAGTTGACGCTTTTCGTTGTCCACGCTAGCTGACACATCACTAGTAACGGAGTTGGAATCTCGCTGGGAGTGGCTCGGCTTCCAATTGCGACACTTCTCAATCATAGGATCCCAGGGCCCTGGGACACCAGCGACGCGAAAGATTTCGCAAGTGATTTGACGCTTTTCGTCGGCGATGGGAGTTGACATGGCGCTAGTGGCGGCGAGAACGAGGAGCGCAAAAGACTTCATTGTGACGTTGGATAATAAAGTGATTATATGCGTTTTGAAAGAGAGTTTTGTTCAAAGAGAGTAGCGTAAAGAATGGTATTTATTTTAGTGAATGTTATGTGAGCATAAATTATATCTTGCGATAAAACATGAATGATATTTATATTCGTTGTTCAGGGCTGTTGAAGCTCTCTTAGTAAAGTAGAAGCCTATTCTGGTCACTCCATGATCTCACATCAGCCTCGTACATACTGCACGATGATTGGTTTGTTTCTTTCGGCTGTGTAGATCTACTTGCCCTGGTAATTTTAGTGCATTGAAACTTAAATCTGGAACGTTGTGGTCCGAGTGCTTCAGCCTTGGCATGCCATAATTTCGTTTTGGTAGTATTCGGATGAATCAGTGGATCTCAAGCTCAACATAGCGTTCTTTTTGGCGTCATTTTACACTTTAATGGGTTTTAGAACTGTGGCCGCGCGCACTCAATTACTGGCTAGACGTTTAGACTAGTAAATATGAAATTAGCTGGATGACTAGCCGTGGACGACCAAGTTGATTCAGAGACTTGTGATATCAAAGTGGATAAAATATTTTGAAGCCAGGTTTTTATTACTGCAAGTAGAGCCAGTAACTCACCATCAAGCTCAGAGACCTAGGCCGGGAATGTCAACATTCACGTTATTCTAATGGAGCATTGTTAGTGTATAGGTTGGTAGTAAAACTATACCATTAAAATAATAATGTAACATAATGTATACAACATTGGCAGCACTTTAAAATGATGATATTTTGTCAAATACTTTTGGTTGTTCCTAGACTGATCTTGTTGGGTATAGGTCACACCGAATGCTGAACGTTTGCAATCGCTCCTCGGGTAACTCCAGTATCTCGAGCGAGAAATTACCCGGCGTCATCTAAGCGCATCCTGATGTCAGAATCTTTCTGCCACGAGATAAACCTGGTTCCAGATAGTGAGCTCAGCTTGTTTAGACAAGCCTAATGCTAATCAACAATGATTGTGATCTTATTTTATGAGCAGTAAAGTGGGTCGTAAATGACGTAAAAGCACCTCATCAACATGAATGTTTAGGACACGCACTAGTCTTTCACCTGCAAAACAGATCTCTAGTTTTGGTCATAACTAAAGCGTCATGGACAGAAATTCCCAAACTAAACTACGAATGGAAAACAACGTGTCTCTCAAGCTGGGTGTTACAACTGTGGTCCCAACATTTCTTACAACTATCCGCAAACATGAATCTTATCTCCGGGGTTGGTGGTATTACGTGGTCTGACGAATTATTAGGGCGGGGGATTGTGCTGGCGGTTGTTTATGTGGCCTTAGGCTATTGTGATTTTTGCATCAGCAACTTGCCAAGAAATACATATCGTCATGCCATTGAGGCGGGATGCTGATAGCAGTCTAGTACAGTAGAATTAACTTCCGGGCACCTAATGAATTGGTGTACAATGGGGTTTGCCTTGACGCTAGAAGTTGAAAAAGAAGATCATCGGTGGCTTCTGGAGCATAGCCATCTATACCTTGTCTCCACATTGTTCTCGTTTATTGTGGATCAAGACCCATCATGTGAGCACAGCAGCAATGCCACTGAAGAAGATCTGCAGGTTCGTCCCCTATCTCGATCTGTATGATTGAATTACCAACCACCACACAAATATTTTGACATGTAGGCATAGATGTAGACGAAAAGCGGCCTCAAGTTGAGGAGCTTGCTCATTGCGTTAGCTCATAAACCTCAGTGCTAGGCTGAAAACTGAACGCACTAATCCCAACTAAGCTAAGTTGAGACAAGCCTTCATTTCGCTCTCAGTTGCCTTGCGGAGAGCGAACCGCTACCGGTTCCCCACAAACTGGGTTCTCCACTTTGATAACCAGCCCTTAGCCTGACAAGGGTATTCGTATTTGACCAGTGGATGAAGAATGAAGTAGTACTCCGCTTGCCGCTGGGCAACCTTCTCCAAGACTTTCCACATTAATCTGGATGCGGAGAATGCTATAGACGGGTGGAGACCTGCTCGCCTTCCTAACCGCCGGGGTGCTTGTGGAGATATTGGGCCGCGAATTAAGGCTCTCTGAGTCTTAGTAACATTAAATCTTAGGATGCAGCAATGAGAAGACGGCTTATTGTATGAGTTTTTCTGACTGCTTGTAGCAAGTCACGTTTGCAATCCATGAGGTACATTGTTTCACATCGTGAAATGTACCGTAGGGTAGGAGCTGTCATACACGCGGCTTTTCTATTGTTGAATGTCGACATGGCGAGAGTAACTAACGCCCAGAGGTCATTCAAGAAGCTAGAAATTCAATACGAGGAGCACAATGTCACCCCATTGAGTGTTGACATCCACGGTCCACCGCCGGAAGTGACCGATGTTTTGGGGTTTGATAGTCACTTCGGCTTCGTTTTCTGATGAACTAAGCATCCTGGTGGCTAAAGAAAGGAATCTAGATAATAAAAATACAAAGAATCGCAATTACTGATGGGTTTGAGAGCTTCATAGGTTGAACGAAGAATCAGCGTATGGATGCCATATTCTCCACTTGTCTAATTTTGTTGGGATTGCTACCGAGAGATCATTTTTGGTGAAAGAGAAGCTCTTCGGTCAGGTTTCAGTCTTATTTTCTCTATCTGGACTACTTTGACCGGCAATCCGGTGGATAGCATGCTGGGGAGATAGTTTGAAGCCGTATCGGACCCACCACACGCCTGGCCAGTCTCCGCACTAATAAGACAAGGTTGGCATTCTGAATAAAGTAAACGGTGAGGCGGCAAGCGGTTCATTCCCGCCACTGGTTAGCGATTTGCCACTTGCAGGGAGGTGCTTCACCCAACTGAGTATGAGCTCCAAATCTAATGACAGGGACCCTTCGACGATGTTCTTGTCAGCCTCCGAGCGTATTAAATTATAGTAAGCTCCTTCACAAATGACTAATAAGATACCACAGAAAGGATTCAAGATTTGGAGGAGAAAACAATTAAGTACACTATTGACACTGGTTTCTGGCCCTCATCACGTCTCACATCGCTGAGGCTGTAGCCGTAGTCGTCTTGTTCTACTTCTCGTTTGGCCCGGCGATCAAAATCTTGATAACTTGCCCCTTAGCTACCTTATTGAAGGCCTGCTCCGCTTGGTCAAAGGGTACCGTGTCGCTAATCAACTTCTTGACATCCACCATTCCCCTGCTCACTAGGTCAATGGCGACTTTGTAATCCCCGCTGTTGTACCGAAAGGATCCTTTTGCGGTAATCTCTTTGATGCACATGGCCATGATGGGGAATTTAACATCGCTCTTACCCATTCCGCCCTGGACGTACGTCCCACCAGTTCGTACTGTGTGTAAGCAGACTTGAATGCTCGGCTGAGCGCCGCTTGCATCTATGACAACATCAACCCCCTCAGGACATCCGATATGCTGTTTGATGTTGGCTGCATTTTGCTCGGCATCGATGCGTTGGGAAATGTACGTGTGCGTGCTGGCATAGGTCTTTGCAAACTCTAGCTTTGACTCGACAATATCGACACTGCAGATTTTAGATGCACCATGCACTTTCGCGACTGCTGCGCACAATAGCCCAACAGGGCCGGCGCCCATTATTACGACGGATTGCCCAGGGGTCAGGGAGGCCTGCCGCATAATATGAACTGCCACCGCCAGAGGCTCGATGAATGCGCCCTCCTGAAGAGACACATTATCAGGGAGCTTATAGCAGAAATCCGCCGGTGATACCCAGAAGCCCGTGAGGGTGCCATTATGTGGCGGGCATGCGGCAAACTGCATATCCGGACAGAGATTGTACTTGCCACCCAAGCAGCGCTCACAGTGACGACATGGGAATCCGGGTTCCAGAGCGACTCGATCGCCGGGTACAAGTGTTTTGACTAGATCTCCCACAGAGACAACAGTGCCAGCCGATTCGTGACCGAGGACCATGGGCTCCTTGAGTACAAAATGCCCAATAGAACCTTCTTTCCAGAAATGCACATCAGATCCGCAGATGCCAGTGTAATTAACTGCGATTAGAACATCTCGAGGAGAGCTAAGACTCGGGACTGGCCGGTCAGAGAAGCTGAGATCATTGGGTTTGTTCAGAATGAAAGAGAGATTCTGGAGTGAATGTGGATATTAGGTATCATCTTTTTTGCTTTTTAGGAGAAAAAAGGAGGAGAAAATCATTTAATAATATTTATTGATTCATGGCAGAATGAGAGAATCCACTTACACTCGCAGAGGAGATGTCCATTATGGTGACTGTATATTGGAATTATTTGGGAGAATGGGTTTAATGAAGCTTGCAACTGCCCAAAATGAAAATCAATTTGATCAAAATTAATAAGGAGTCGATAATTTCATTGTAACTCTTGTAGCTGGAGCTCATCATCATATCCCCCCTTCTGTCTTGGTGCGAGGTGTTCAGCTCAGCGGCTAAGCGTTTCCGGCAGGTCAGCAATGCTGACAGCGGAGCTCCTCCTGAATCTGTAGGTGACCTCTCGGAGCTCCGCCGACCATGGGGCGGAAGGCGGCCCGCCAGCGAAGGATCCTGTGCGCTGCAATTTAGACCATTGTGCGGGGAAGCTGTGGGGTTGACCAAGCTTGGAGCTGGATGGGAGATGGCACATGCTGCGTTAAACTCGGATGAGATTTGGGTTATTATTTCGGATTTGTGAAGGGTATAGAGAGAATGGAAATCGAGTTTGAATGTTACTGGCATCATCATGGGATTTGAGCCTCTTGTATCCTAAAACATGTTGTCGATTATTCTCTCCATTTTTGTGTTCCTGAGAGCAGCACACGGGTGCGAAAACTATACAAGTCTACATGTATCATCATATGGGAGCCATGTGTTTAGTCTAAATGTTGGCAATAACCCTCTGGTTTGGAGAGACTCCAACACTGCCTGCGCCCCTAGTAGAGCATGGTTAGTTGACTTGGGATCCCGACAGTCGGCTCTTGTACTGCTTTGAAGAAGGAATACTTGCCGCAAACGGGGTAAACTGCACGAGGTCAGTCTTAGTGAACAAGAGGAAGCCTGCCCATTTCCTACCATAGAAAAGAAGACCTTTTGAATAGCCAATTTTTACATTGACTGGCTCAGGGCTTGCCCCATCGTTGCGGTTCCATCTGCGGTAGATGTATGGTAGCTTGGCATTGTCTACGCTAGCTCTAGTTATCTCATAGCTTTGAATTCTATCTCTGGAGTCATACTTTGCTAGCTGGGAATTCCATTTTGGTGATTGTACGAGGATTGCTTTGGTGATGGTTTGGATCACGCTTAGCCCGGGAAGCTGCTCTTATACTCAGGTCTCGATAAAGTTCCCAGGAAAGGCTCATCGAGGTCATTGAAAACCTTCACCTCAAGGTTTCGACATCTACGGTATCTTACGGCAGAAATGATACAGGTTACTATTTTGCCGTCGCATCTAGCAGGCAAGAATAATCGGACTGCTCCCTAGACGAGTAGGTCGAGCTGCCTCTCATAGGGGATATCTAACTAAAACACATAGTTTCCTAGCCCACTAATTATCCAATGGACTAAACAATCTTGAGAAATAATGGTCGCTTCCTCTGGACAAGGAAAAGTTTTGAGAGGTAATTCAAGCGGGTGGCCATCAATCAGCTCACCTACCCGGTGGCATGTATACCTATCACGATAGTACTTAATTCATAAAGGAATTTGATCATATCCTCATCCCACTAACTCTAATGTGATGACCTAGTAACTGCGCAGAGAATAGTTGTGTTGGGAAGCACACTTCACTGACTATGTTCCGCAGTGTGTCATAGCGAGGAAACAGAATATTTTCAAGACAAAGGCAGGCTTCACTATCAATATCTTTTCTAAAATGAACTGTGTGGGGCTTTCTTTGTTCATCTGAAGGGAGCTAATGGCTATAAAGGTTGGCCGGGGTGAAGCCATAGGGGCTATCCAAGAAATCTGGCATACTTCATGAATTCTTTGTCTGCTATAAGTATATGAAATTCCTCAGGATATGTGCCCAGTACCATCTCAATGCCGCCGTCCTCGCGGATCGGATAGATAACTAGTACTCTCAGGGCTGTATTAAATCCACCCATAGGTAGACGTAGAGCATCGGGGCATCCATCCTTTTCAAATAGATCGCTGCCAAATGAGATGTCATTCGTTTGGAACATCATTAGATTGTTCATCAACATGTGCATCCCGTCAATGCCCATGCCAGCATATCTAGGCGCACTGTAGTCAGACACTGATTGTAACAGTGTGAAGCAATCATGAACGAGCGGAGGTGTAATATGCTTGACCGAATCCCGAATATCATAGGCAATGCGTCCAACGCTGGTTTCTGGAGAACAGATTGTCTCGATGGGAAAAGAAAGACGGTTGGTGATCCCCATATTGCCCATATAGGACGCTGGGAGCAAAGAGGAGAAATAGTATCGAACATCAACTGCCATCTCAAGAATCGATATATCATTGGGATTAAAGCGTTTCCCTAGAAGTTCTGTTGCCGCACGGTACCGTGCCTTCAACGCTGCCCGATAGAAAAAAGCTTGTACAATATCGCTCTCAGATGTGACGATTCCCTTGGCCTCCGGGTCAGCAAGTACTTGCTGCTTCAGCTCTTGCAGTTTTTCAGATGGGATTAAAAAAGTAGTCGAGGTTAAATGACGGCCATCTTCAGTTGGACGAGGTGGCCAGGATAGCTGACGCGTGTACGCCGGCGGTGCAGGGAGACTTGACCAAAGGCTCTTGGACTTGCCTCCTTCATCCTTATGTACAAGCCCCTTTGGACTTTGAAATGGTAGAAATCCCCAAACAGCAGGATCCACTTCATGAGCCGGCTTAGCGTACCCTTCTTGTTCATACAAGATATATGGAAGGCTACGGTTGGAACTTTCAGGATCCAACCAACTGCAGTCTTTAGACGTATCCCCCTGAACATATCTGCAGCTCTCAGCCCAGACCTTTAGGGCAATGATAATACCGGCGCCATCAAAGCACGCATGATGTACATTAACAGCCAGGATGCAGCCGCCTTCGACAAAGTTGGCTTGTGAGACTAAAACGTCAGCTGGAAGTGATGGAATCCAAGGTCCCTCGTTCAACATTTCGTCTGCGAACGCAGAAGCAAGAAATCCAGCATCGTGTAACTCCTGATATGAAGGAAGAATTTGAGAGAGATCCTTGTATACCAATTGCTTTGGGCCGTCAGAAGAGTCCGAACAATTGGCCTCAGGTGTGGCTGTAGATGGAAGAGCGGGAAGGTCGATGCGAACCTCACCCTTTTTATAACTAGTCTCTTCTTCAGAGCAGTGAATAATCTTGCCTTCCAGGACTGGAATAAGCTCAATAGTGCGCTTAAGACCCTCTTGTAATCCTTTAAACGCTCTCCGGAAGCTAACACCTTTGCGTAGGGGGATAAAGAAATTCAGTCTCCCATACATATTTGGACATGTCATATCAAATGGATTTGCCTTGGTTGAGAGACGTGTTTTGTGTTTGTGAATTAACTGATTCAATTTGGCAAGCTTGTCATCGACCAGTCCATTTGCAGCGGCACCATTGTCTTTCTTTGATTCAGCTAATAAGCGTGAGACAGCGGTAGAGAAGCTCTCTAGAGTAGGATTTGCGTAAAGATCCCTAGGAGAAAGCCTGTCCCGTAGCTTGAAAACACTACGAATAGATTTGATAGCTCTAAAAACAAGGATCGAGTCCAGTCCCAAACTGAAGACATCGGTTTCTGGAGATGCAATCTTGAATGATGGTAGTAAAGAGCCCAAAATTTGACGGATCACGCCCATAATTGACTCTAGCGAATCTGAATCAAAGGTTATAGATGGATTTACATCTTCTTCCTCCATTCTGGAGTTATAGAATCGTTCGATATAGTCAGCGTAGATGGCCAAAGTAGCACGCCGCTTGATAGTTCTCTTGTCTGTACGAATGAACGGCTTATCTGCTTCTGCAAAAGCGATATAGTCCTTTTGAAGTTGATCCTTGTGTAAAGATAACGAATTGGCTCTCTGTACTAATGACCAAATACTGTCAAATAGTCCGTTATCGCGCCTCGATGGATCTTTCAATTCAATGAGCAGACCGGCCTGTGCCTTTCCAGTTCCGACCTATTTCGCTACTTTATTAGCATTGTGAAACACATGTGTGTATAAACCTCGCAAAATACACATACCATCAGGCAGCCATCAATTGCTGGATGGGTTGTGACCAAGGCCTCGGTATCTAGAGGGGAGATTTTGTATCCATTTGATAGGACTACAACATCATCATTTCTTCCCTTGTAGGCCCACAGGCCCGGTTTTGTGGGATGCTTAGTGTATAAATCTTTGAGGTTGACCATTTTCTGGTCCGGAAATGTGTAGAAGATTCCCTGGAAAAGAAGTTCTTTGTCATTACGGTGCACCCAATGCTCAAAGATGCCTCGTTCCACCTCCTTGAATTCAAAACCGGAGAAGGGATGGAAGGCAAAGTACAGCCAGTCCTCCCTTTCCACAATAAGATTACCTATGAACAGACCCTCCGTTGTGCCGGTCAAGTTGAGAACTCGAATGGTTTCATTGACCTTTGAGCCGATAAGAGGGCTAACAGGACCTGCAGAGAGTTTAATTAGTACGGTCATAAGAACGAAGATGAGACCATGCTCACCACCAGATGCACAAATGAATTTTGACGGTTTGAACTTTTCCAATATATCGAGAGTCTCGCCCAGCTCATCAACAAGTGATGGAACCATGCTCCAGATATCAATATTTGCATGATCTGCCAGAGATTCCATCAGATTCATGTTGGGTATCACACCCGCTGGTCCAAGGACGCAATGAAGACGGAAGTATGCAGGCATGAGGAGGTTCATAATAATGCCGGCACCCTTCAAACAGCGGAAAGTTAAATTAAGCAACAAGTTTTAGTTTCAAGTGAAAATGGATTACTCACATGGCTCATAGGGAACGAAGAGTATATTCTATCACCTTCATTCCACATCGATGTCCATGGCACTAAACCATGATCACCTTCAGTAGACGGAAGCAGTCGCACAGCATCCATTGTTCCCAGGAGGCCATGCGACCATGATATGGGTTTTGGTAGCCCGGTGGACCCAGATGTATGAAGAAGACAAAAGGGATCTTGAATAGCCTCTTCAAATGTTTTTGTATACGGATAACTGTCTGAACTTTCAGTATCGAGAAGCTCCTCGAGCTCAGGGAGGTCTAGGAGCTTCATGGGGCGTTTCTGGAGAACATGTTCGACTAGAGAAAGGCACGGCTCCTCCCGAGGCTTGATCCAAATGTTGCAGTTAGCTGCTTCGAGGACAGCCAGAGCACCTTCAGTACTATTTTTTGGGGACAAAAGCAGGGCCTATAAAATAACTCAAAGCAATGATGTTAGTCTGTAGATCCCTCATTCAAAGAATAAAGCAGCTTCTAGTACCGTACAACCAACTTTGACACACGCGTATATTAATAGGATATGTCGAAGATCGTCTTAATATTGTTAGAGAATGACAAGGAGCCCTGAAACAGGATGAGCTTTGTAACTTACGGGGTCCGATATAACCCACTGGTTGAATAGATGAGATATTTCCCACTTGTTCATAAAGCCACCAAGCGGTTTTGTCAACGGCTTTTGTGAATTCATGAGCGGTAACATGGCGAAATCCATGCGAGATGTCAACAGACTTCGCTAGGGAGTAAATGATACGATCAGGGTCGCTAGAGGCCAGACTATCCAATATTTGAGGAATAAGTCTCTTTCCATATTGTAGTGAGGGATCCATAGTCGTTGTGGTAGCTTCAGAGGGATTTGTTGTCAAAGTGAAAGATCAGTACAGCGGAAGGGATTCAACAAGGCTATCTGTAAGAAGTAGCAGTTACCACCGGGGAAGAGGATACGATTATGCAACACAGGCAGTACGCGGGATCTGGCTAAATTAAAAAATTAACTGTTTTGGTTCAAAGATTTAATAAGTGGACCAGCACTCTGAATGAAGTGCCCAGGTGGTGCCACCTTTGCATGGCTAGTCTACCTATACTAAGACAAATAGTAAGACGAAAGCCCAGACCCTGCTCGGCCCGGAACTAAATAAAAAGAGCAAGGAGTAGTCGTCATGTCCAGATGACCTCCAGCTACATATTTCTCACTCGGTCTTGTTCTGATGGAAAAAAGTAATAAAATCCAGACCAAACCAATCACATAACTGTAACAGCACACTCAAATTTGAATGAGGCGGTAATGTTGCATTCGGAAAAGTTTTGTATGAGCAATAGCCGGGCTTAATCGCCAATAATACTTTTAGTTTTCATGCGTTGCCGGCGCAGCAAAGTCTATGCCATTTTAACTCAAAGAGTGCGCCTAGACCGTGGGTCCTAACCCCACTTGGAGCCAATACATTCATTCATTCCTCCGATGACTAATAAACTAACACTTGGCCTTGGAGACAAATGTTACATACAAGGGATATCAGGACCCACAGCTCGGACGGAGTTTATTCCTTTCAGTGTCCGAACTCAGCAATGCAGCATCTTTCTCCCGATTTTCCACACATGGTTATTCTCTAGCCAGAAGGGTAATCTATCTAATAACATCAATTAAACAAAATTGGCAAGTAGTTACATGCTGTAGGAAAACATACACTTAAATAGCTAGATTGATATCCACCATCAAATAAATTGATTAGCCAGTAATATATCTCGACATCAAACCGTTCTTATTGGGCTATTTTTTAATTCGATGCCTGGTGCTACATTCGGACTTTCGAAATGATTCAGCCACTCCGGTCGGTCCATTCAATCAAACGGCCAGACCAGGATCTCCTCGGCACATGCAAAACTCCGAATAAAAGAACAGGGGTATAAAGTACAACCATTGAAACATTGTCCCGCTTCTACTTTTCCTATTAATTCATAGCTATAGAGCCTAAATGAAAATGATTTGTAAATAAAATAAAATAAAATAAAAGGTTCTCAGTTATTTATTTATTTTATTATTTATTTTAGTTTGTAGATTTGGAGTAACCGGGCTTTAGCGCCTCTAACGTGAATAAGTCACAACGGGACAATCTTCCAATGTCACAGCCATAGCTGTGCCCTATATATACCATAGCTAGTTGTGATGTTGTAGACATCACAACGCATATCCTTTTGGTGTAGTGGCTAGGGTCTACTCCGTTACATTCAAGGGGTGCATTGTATTTTTAGTTAGTCGTTCTCAACATGGTCTCTTATCACCTTCCGTTTTGTCCTGAATCAAGCGGGGCTTGATATTATGTTCTACTAATACCAATAATAATATTGAGACCAATATTGATTGAAATACTAATCCTTCCACTAATCATCGGACTAATACCCGCACCGATCATAATGGCATTATTACTATATTACCAGGTCTGTCCATGGGAGACTTTGTGTTGTACGTATGATTCGCGACGATCCACATAGCGCACGCTTTAGGTTAGCACTTGCCAAATCCAGATGGACAAAAGCAAAGGCTGATTTTTGTGGCATAGATTACTACAACCCCGCCTTGGCCTGCTGCGGTTGAATGGGCGGCATAAAGCTGGCATCCACCAATCAACGGTCTTCCATCTTACCCCTTTAATTATCTATGTATGTACATCCGCTCTCACTTGTACCATCCTGACCTCCGATTTTGACATTCCCACCGTGATCACATCACTCGCCTCCCTTTACTTCAAAATAATATTCTCGAGATCTGACCTTTCTAGTCCTCCATGGTCCAACATGCAAGTTCTGCCCAAAATATCAAACTCCCTCGTAGGCCATTGTCCTACTGAGGGGACATCGACACATATCCCTAGGGGGGTGTCGGAGACTTCCGTCAAGATCCTGTCCATCATATTCGAATTCGCTTTAAATAAATTTGACGATACGATCGAACGTCTCATCTCAGGCACACCCGGGTTCCTAGCAGTCATTGAGAGATTTGTATTGGCGGAGGTCCAAGTAGAAATGTGCCTTCCTGCGTTCCCGTTTAAGTCGGCCAATAAGGTATATAAGGTGTTTGATATATTCCCTGACAAGGCGGAGCAGCTAGCTCTTGAGCGTCTCAACGATATGTGTGCACGTATTAGGAGCATATACGAACCAGGCGCTAGGCTCACTATTATCTCCGATGGTATTGTTTACAATGGTACGTAACGTATATTCAAGCAAGGAGTAGCTTAGTCGCAGTTTCTCACTAACACCGAACCCTGAGGATAGACTTACTCTGCATATCGGATCGTGATACTTGGGCTTATGGAGAGGCTCTACGCGCTATGTCATTCGAAAAGGGCTTCATCCATATTGGCTTCTCCAGACTTCAAGACTTGGTAGATTTCCCAATGCCTAAAAAACTGGAGGAAATCACCTACGTAGCGAATGCCACTAATTTCCGCCGATCCCTTCTCAATAAATATGGGAAGGATGACCTTGATGTTGATCACGAAATTGCAACAAATGCTGATACGTTGATGACCTATAGAGGATACCGGCGATTCCTGGAGTCAGACTTGCAACACATCTTCCCGGCTGGTAATGGCAGAACAAACAACAGTTATAAAAGAAACATTAAGTATCTAGCTAAGGAAATGCTGGTGCGAGGATATGTAAGTGTATTGGATGCTGATATTTCCAGGGATACAATAGCTAAATTTTACATTCAAACAGGCTTTTGCAGAGGCTGTCAAGTCAGCATTCCCAAACCACCTCCGCCTTTCCATACATCAGTCGACCGGTGAGCATAAGGTGTCAATGAGTTTACTCAACACCAAGACTGGGTTCACCACTCCATGGCATTGTAGTGTTGCTCAGATGGAAGATGGCGAATGGCTTAGTGCACCGATGGGTGATTTTCTAAGAGACCCGAGGCTAGAAATTGTCCATGTGGATGGTCGCCCGAGCCATTTTCAGGAAAAGAGGCAAGACAACCTTGATAAAATTATCATGGAGGACCAGCTGTCACACAAAATGCAAGGAGGGGTTGCTAGAGGGCTATTATACTCATAGTGCAACAGATCTTCGCAACTTGATTGCGCGCGGCGGTTCACTCAGAGCACGCCCTAATGCGCGCATCACCAATTTCACTTGGGGCGATCCGGTATTCTCAACAATGGAAGCTCTTCAATGCAACTTGGTTAGAAGAGCGACCAGAGAAGGATAACGGCAGTGGCGTGTCGCTGCAGTTGGTGCAGGACGACAGGCAAAGCCTAGTCGAGAGTTTGTGGCCGGAGAGGAGACTTCATTATTTTTTAGTATTAAACATCAATTTTCGTAAGAAGGGATGCTCTGAGACGACTAATGGCGAACTAAATCTTGGTTGGGTCACCTTACTCTTCTTGGAAAATACTGAACAAGGGTGACAAATCAGGATGTGTTTGCGGCGGAGTCAAATTTAAGCGAGTAGGCAGTTTGGCAGGCATAGACAGCTGTGCTTGAAATATGCCCGTTTACCTTGTTATCAGTTGGTTGTTGGTTGTTGGTGGAGATGTGGACCATGGCAGCACCCCTCAGCTATTTCGAGCCATATTCCCAACTGAATACATTGATTGATTAGTATTGAATCTGGCCTTTGCTTCAAAGGGTGCCTGCTCTTGCGAGAAGGAAACAGTAGATAATGCCGTGAGGCTAAGAACAGTGAGATGCAGACAGTGAAGCTCATACCCAGCCTTTGACAGTGACTAAGACCCAAAGGGTTCCAAATTTTCAGTTTTCTTGACGCCTGATATGAAGAGATTTGGGCTGTTAAGGCTTCAAACATAATAGACCCTTATTTCCAGGCAAGTCTAACTCAGTGAGGGCTCAGAATTCACTGTTGCAGCCAAGCATTGAAAGCCCTCTCTGCTGTTCCGCTTGTAGTTCCATGACTCAGAGGACCACAAATTCTAACAATTCTGGCCAGTAGACACGTGTGTGGATGAGCCAAATCCGCTTCGACTAGCTCTCAAGCGCTGAATAGAATTCATGCAGTGGGTAGCGGACCGCTAACCGTCATCCGCCTGATGTTACCTTAAAGATACGCTAAGCGGAATGGGACAAGCCAGGACCAGCCATCTCAACGACTAGGGCAAAGGTTTTGTGGGTTGCGTCAGCGATTGCTTGAATTTATCTGCATGCTCTTCCCATCTCCAACCCCAATCTTGAACCCAATATCATGGCATCAATTCCATCACCATCACTATCCACCTCCACCGCCCTTCCAGCTGAGAGGAGCTTTGATAGTGACCCTCACTATCTGGAGTTCTCAAGCAGAAGGAGTGTTGTATATAGCACTAATGGAATGGTCGCATGTACTCAGCCGCTTGCGGCGGAAGTCGGTCAAAGGATTCTCAAGATGGGAGGCAATGCAGCAGTAAGTTATTCCGAGATCGTTGAAACTAGAAAAATAACAAATACTAGGATGCAGCAGTAGCGGTTGGTGAGTAAAGTTGACCAAAATTCATACAGCTCTAGATTCTGACCTACCTTACAGCGGCAGCCTTGAATATGACTGAACCTGCGAATACTGGCATAGGTGGCGATATGTTTTGTCTCTATTTTAATTCCAACACAAGAAGGGTGCATGCTCTCAACGGCTCTGGCCGATCTGCAAGGAATACCACGCTCGAACAAATACGCCAGGAGCTCGGGGTTGACGTTGGATTCGAAGGGAGAATGCCATTTAAGTCTGCGTTGAGCGTGACCGTTCCTGGTGCAGCAGCGGGGTGGTTGGACACTATTGAGAACTTTGGCAGTGGAAAAGTTAGTCTTGAAGATATTTTGAAGCCTGCCATTGACCTTGGTGAGCAAGGATTTCCCGTCAGCGAATTGAGCGCCAGATTTGTAAGCGCAGTATTCTAACCTTATGCACAAAATTCTAATCTGTTATAGTGGAAGAATGGAGAGCAGGAACTTCGTGACGCGTCTCCAAATTTTCATGAAATGTTGAAATACGACGCGTCAGCAGAGAACTGCGTTCGAGCCCCTCGAGCCGGAGAGATTATGCGAAACCCCAACTTGGCAAAGACGTTTCGAACTCTGGTAGCCGAAGGCAAGAAAGGATTTTACTCCGGTCGTATTGCAAAGGCAATTATTGATGTCGTCAACTTCCGTGGTGGTCATCTGGACTTACTTGATCTTTAAAATTATTTGGATGCTGGGAGCGAAGAGACAACTCCCATATCACTCAAATTTAGAGGCTAGGATGCTCTAAGATCAAACCAGGCAGATGGGGAAATTGGCAGCAAGAGTGTTGAGCTATGGGAACATCCCCCGAACGGACAAGGAATAGTAGCTCTCATGGCGCTTGGGATTTTTCAACAGCTCCAGCAACGACAGGAAGTGGGCAAATTTTCAAGGAAAGACCACAATTCCGTCCCCTACCTTCATGCAATCATCGAGCCACTGAAGATTGCATTCGCCGACGCCAGCTGGTGGGTGACTGATCCAAATTATAGCAAGGCAAGTCCAGCAGAGATGATTTCTAAGCCTTATTTGGCTTCCCGGGCAAAGCTGTTTGACAAAGAAGAAGCAAAGGATCACTCACACGGTGAGCCTAGTCCGAGTCCTGCTCACAACCATAGTGATACTGTCTATTTTTGCGTAACTTATCAATACGGAAATGGAATAAGCTTCATAAACAGCAATTATGAAGGGTTTGGTTCCGCTATCATTCCAAAAGGATGTGGCTTCACTTTGCAAAATAGAGGGGCAAACTTCCAGCTTGGCCCTTCCGATCATCCCAACATTTATCAGCCGGGAAAAAGACCGTACCATACAATCATTCCAGGATTGACCACAGTCGGCAACAGCGACCTTGATAGAGAGTTGCACAGTGTTTTTGGAGTCATGGGCGGTTTTATGCAACCGCAAGGGCACTTGCAAGTTCTTCTCAACATGGAAATGTTTGGCATGAA
Organism: Calonectria ilicicola; assembly: GCA_020809705.1. Lineage (NCBI taxonomy): Eukaryota > Fungi > Ascomycota > Sordariomycetes > Hypocreales > Nectriaceae > Calonectria > Calonectria ilicicola. The sequence continues at coordinate 387,665 of CP085834.1, read as the reverse complement.
CCCACAGCAGGCACTTGATGCTCCGAGAATTTGCATCAGTGCGACTGGTCACGGGGCTGCTGCGATGCATGGTCCAATCATTTTTGTAGAAGAGGGTATTAATGATGCTGCTATTCTAGGGTTGAAAAGTTTGGGGCACCGTGTTGAGTTGCTTTGTGGTCACAAGCGTGCAAAGTTTGGCAGAGGGCAGATTATCCGTCGCAAGGTTGACGAGGACACAGGAACTGTGGTTTAGAGTGGTAGAAGCGATCCGCGAGGTGACGGATGTGCGATGCCCGTCTAATAGGAATACGCAATATTCATGGAGCCAAAATTTTATTTGAGGGCACAAGTAACTATTGATTCGCGCACCTCATACTGATAAAACATCATCACAGTCCATCCATTTGCTCCGCCCTCACTCTATTCGCAACCTGTCCCCCACAAGCGATAGCTGCAATTCTCATGAAATCCCACTGAAGCTCTAAAATGCCTATATCTGGAAGGTCTTCTGGGTGCAGTGCTCGGATCACAAAGACTTGCCCTGTTTGGATACGAGACCCATTCTCGTCGTAGGCAACCTGCTGTCCCCATTCGAGGTTGTCAAGGCCAGCTTGTGGAAGAAACGCATTGCCTTGGATCTCTTCACCCCTGCTAAGAGAAGAAGGCTTAAGCCAATGGAACTGTAGATGAACTTCGTTGCCCGTTCGCCTGATAGGCTTTAGAGCAAACTTGCCTTGATTCCACCAAAGATTAAATTGGGGGCTAAAGCAGATGAGATTCCGAGATTCAGATAAGGCCCCGTTGGAAAATAACTCTCGCCATGTGTCGGAGTAACCCCAAAATTTGAGTAGTATTGAATAAATGGCAGACTGTGGACTTTTTCTACCTTGTCCACACCAGAATAAATCGATCGGTGTGTCCTGGAAATCATCGTTGCCTGCGAATGGGAATAAATGAGCAACCTCGGGATTTTCGCTGCCCGTGATTAAACAACGGTGGCCGTATCGGCTTCGACACTTTGCTACCGCAGGTATCGAGGCATTAGTAACGACAGGCAGTCCTCGCCTCGCAACAACTAAATCAGAATGTTAATAAATTTGCTTCAGGGCTCATATGACTCGGATGGATAACCAATCCGGCAAACATACATGAAGTTAAGAATTCAGGACCAGTATTGTATAGAATATTGGTCTCTCTCCTCAAAATGGCACGAGCCATTAGATGTGTCAAATCAAATCGTTCGAAGTGGTACTTCATCCACGTCACCTTATGAATCGGTGCGACCATAATGATACCGAGACTGGTTGCATGCAATGGGTCCATGCCTACGCTTCGCAAAATCAATTGCATTGAATCGAATAAGGCATATCGTTCGGCAAAATTGTCGATGTAGGGGCCGGTTGGTGGCACAGGTATGTCCGCATTCATGATGTTATGGTATATAAACATCTCGTGATGCGTATTGACGAAACCGTGTACAGGATGAATATGTTTGAAATGCAGCTGGTTGGTGTGTTCAAATTCAGCAACAGCCAAACTTGCCCTCACCCCCTCTGATTCAAGGGGCGGGAGCTTGAATTTTTCGTTGGGGTTCATGGTGAAATTGCTCTCTTTGGTGTACAGTTGTGATAAAATTGAGGGAAAAGAATGGCACGGGAAGATGCAAGATTTATGGGGGGAGATCGCACTATATGTATGTTTACGCGGGGCCTTTAGGGTTGATGGAGATTTATTCACCTGACTTTGGGAAAGCTTCAGTAGACCAACCAGGTTCATCAATGTTAATCATCATGTTTGCTTATGAATAGGGTTTTGAATTCTTTGGTAGTGTACACAATGGTGTTCCGTGGCTCGCTACCATCTACCCTCACAGCAGCTAGGTACAGCGCAACCTCTTTTAATTTACTATAGTATTTCATCTTCCAGAGGTACAACAAGGGACGCTGGTAACTTGCATCTGGGAGCAGCTGTCAGGCGGCACGGTGCTTTAGTCAGACGCACTGCTCATCTTTTTTCCCTCGCGCCTTTTCTCTCTCTTCCATCTCGCGATTTACTATATCTCTATGTACTAGCCGCGCAACTCTTTACCTCGTCACTGGTTGCATCGCGCCTTTATTCTGCTTGTCCTGCGGGACTTTATTTGCTGATATCTTTTACAGTTCTGTTCCCACGACTCTTGCCTAAAGCCTATAGGCTGACAACTGCTCTCAATTACTTATCGTATGCTTGCCACCACTTATATCCTGCTATACTAATCATACTTTATTATTTAATTAAATTATTATTTATTTTTATTTATTTTAAATTTCACTATTAAGTTCTTCTCATTCCTAATAAGCCAACAGTGCCGAATCTGAGATAATAGTCAATGTATTCTTATAGGCAATCCTAACGGCGAGGTTGCTCGCATTTTTCCATTTTCAGCCACGGATTTCGACCAATTGGAGTTAATCCTTTCGATCATTAAGAGATTTGACCCGAGGAGCTAGCCAGATACTCTTGTCAGGTATTAATCAATCAGGATCTACTTCTATCAGTTCAGGATGTCGTCTGCATGGGCCCTCGAGTGCATTCTCTTTGGGGCAAGGCAGCCTTTGCCTTGAAGCCTTATGATTATTGTGATAACGATATGCGCGTACAGCTTCATTGGTTGAAGAGGTCTACTCTAAGAAAGGACCAACCCATCCCTTGGGATGCCTATAGCTATGTTGCACAAGCTGTTTTCGACTCTGATAAGTGAGGCGTTGTGAATGCTTTACGAAGAAGCGGTTTGCAGATCAAGGCTGGGGAGATATTTGAAATCCAGTCGCACGGAGCTATCGAAATTCATAGACTCAAAATCACATGAATGACAAAATTAATTCATGATATGAAAGCCTTAAGGATCAGGTAGAGGAGCTACTTTCCAATCAATGCCATCAGCCTTGAGATCGCCCCCAGAAGTATAAGTACCGCCGTTGTTGAGGGTAAAGGTGACGTCATGCTTTGTGGCATCCCTGAAGTCGATCTGCAAAACATCGCTGAAGAAAGTAGCATCAAGAGAAGTCCCGGTGGTAGTTGCCGCAGGAGTGATGAAGTATTTAGGAACGGGGAATATTTGAGCCTTTGTATCGGGAGTGGCGGCGTAGGTTTGAATTGGCACGATGGCATCACCTTCGGTGGCCCTAGCACCCACTCCAATGCGAATTTTACCTGGGATACTTGTGTGAGCACACTTTATGAAGAAACAGAAAATGAAAACGGGTGATAGAATGCAGTTGAAGGAAAAGGTTGGGCGTACTCTTCTTTGCCAAGGTAGGGTCAGTTGCAATGGTGAACCCACCAGGGGCTGCAGAGACCTGGCCAGACATGGCCTTCTGATCCCAACACGGGCTGACCCCATCCCCGTTGATAGTTGTAAGGACAGCATAGGTGCCGTTAGGCCCAAGGGTAACAGGGATATCGTCGCCACTAGTAATCATGGTAGATCCATCGCTGCTTTCAGTAATCGTGCTATATACCGCATAATACTTGGTGGGCACAGTGAAGCTGGCGTGCGAGTGCGGGTTCTCAACATCGAAACTTGTTGGAATCAAGGGGGATTTAAGGTAGACATTGCTGAAATCTTGCCCAGAAATGCGAGAACGTTCGGGTACACTGTGAAATAGGAGGAATTTCTGGTTATCTCCGGAGTTATTGATAATTGTGATTTTGATGGAAGTCATGTTGAGTGGGTGAACGAGGGCCTGCAGTAAAGAAAGAAGAAAAGAATGTGAATCTGGTATCTATTTGTAATATGACGACGTGAACAATCAATCTCTTCATGGTGAAGAGTGGCTGGATTAAATAGATTGCATTGATTTGTCGTCGCGGTTGGTATAAAACATTCGAGAAGAATAACGACGAAGGTAAGCAATTATTATTGTGTTGAGGTAGCAACAGATGGACTGAGAGGACAGGTCCCCACCACGCTGCCTGAACCGGCCTACGCTATTGTCGCACTACGCCATACCTGGTTGGAAGCTGACCTTTTTGGTGAATATCCCTCAGTTTGTCGGTCTAGAATCTCAATAGTGCGTGGAGCTGAGGCCTAGCCATGGCATGGAGGAGAATGAAGAGTTCAGTGCCGCCGGTCGCCGAAATCATGCTAACCTCGTTAGGGTGCGCTAGGTGGTTGGCCTTTCACTAGTTTCTCAAGAGATCCGCAGGGATGCTCCTCGCGAAGCGGACAGGACTGAGAGGTAGTTCAGTACGGTACAGTACGCTTGGAGTATTTTATGTAATTGGTCAGGCCAAAATTGCAAAGTTAGTGCTCTCACCCATTCCCGTTTTATCTTTCTCAGTTTAGAAACTCTGTTACCTTCATCTCGCATTAGAATATTTAGGAATGGCCATGTCCACCCCTGCTTCTTCTGTCCCCGCTCTTTCAGCGTCCAGCCAGTGGTGATGCTTGGACCCCGTCACGCGGCGCTTCAATAGTCTAGGTGTTCAGCTGGCCAGAAGAAGCCACGGAGTGCCTGGGAGCCCATCTCCTTTCGTCACGACACCCTTGGATTTCCCGCCTATACTCTAATCCCCGCCTCCGGAAGATGGATGGATAGCAACCCTCAAACGCCGTAGAGAAAATAAAGCTGTACATGTTTTATGCAATCGTTTGTCAGATAACACGTGCAGCAAAACAATGCTGGTATCTGATGTAGGGTGCGTTTCACCAGGACAATAACAACAACTCAAGGCATAGGAGTATTTACTACAAAAAAAGAATAAAGGATCAGATGGTTTGTGAGATGTGCGTGTTGAAAAAGAAGAATGAGAGTGCATAATCAGAGAACAGAGGCATGGTTTGTTGACTTCTATTTGTAAATTCAGAGAAAACACAGGGATGAATTTGCGATACCTCTAGAACATATATCGTCAAATTTCAAGGATCTAGTCCCTTCAATGCTTCCTCTGAACTACCACTTCCTGTTTGCAGACCCTGAAGCGATTCAGAGTTCCGTCTTGGAGCTGATTGGAGCGGGACATCCTGGAGGGCGAAGTTAGTTAGCACTGAACTCTAGGCTACAAGCGATCCGACTTACCTCCCAAACTTTGTGCAATCCGGCACCCCGGACATAGAGCACACCTGGCCCTTCAAGCGAATCGACAACCATGTGCTGAATGGTTTTCCATATTCTATCGTCTGATAGGATGACCCAAGGCCTATTAGCGTATTGCTTCATCAATTCATGCCCGATGGCAGTAGCCCGTGCTTGTTTGATACCGTGTCCATCATCGCCGAAGCTGAGGAGTCTTTTCCCGATTTCTAAACGCGAAAAATGTCAGTGTGATGAATCATAAATTCGGCTTATTTGGAATATTCCAAAAAAAAAAAAAAAAGAAAAAAACTTGATTGTGAGGAGGCCTACCTCGAACTGATTGTTCGATTTTAAACTCCGTCTTGGGAACATACGAAGCGACGTGGTCAAGGGACAGAACCGGGGCACCCTGTGCTGCGTATTGAAAGAGATCCATTCGAATTTTCCATTCAAGCATCCGGATCTTAGTTTCGATAGGGATCCAATCTTCTTTGTTGATTGTAAGATAAGTCAAGGCAGAATTGACATGATGCCTAATTGAGGGTAAGCACATTGGAAAAGACTAAACATATGTAAAGGTTCATACACAAAAGGGTACTTACATTAAGAAGAAATCGTACTTGACGTGGTGGGGTGGGTGGACGGCAGCGCTGGAGCTGACGAGGATGATTGTGTGAAGCATCTCTGCCGTCCTCTCGTCCAACTCATCGTGGTCGACATGCACTTTCTGGAGGACCTCGAGCATTGGCTCCAAGGCCCGCGACAAAACGCCACCTCTAACTTTGGTCCCATCATTTCCATGCGCTGCGTTTGCAAGCAGTGGATGTTCCCCAATACTCTCATACATAGACAAGAGTGTCGGCATCTTGGCCCCAGTAGCTACAGCCAAAGCGCGACGTTCGCTGGGTAAAAGCAGCTTGTCCAAGCCCTCCAATTCGTGCACGCATGTTTGAGCAAGAGCTTCTGCTATGACGGCCGGTTGTTTCCACTCGAGCCCAAACATGAGCTGGATCAAGGGGTGCACGACACCAGCGTGAAGCCTAACGAGCAGGTCATCCGCGCGTTCATTGCCCTTGAAGAGGTACTCATTGACAACTGTGGGGTAGCCCAAAGCGTCAATCTGTTTCTGAAAGTAGATGAGAAAGTCTGGATAATACTCTTCTTTACCTAAATAATGAACAGCATTGTCCCAACTCGCATCGAGTTTGGCAATCACGTCGTCATGGGAGGACTGGACGGGACGTTGAAGGGAATCTCGAAGATTGTAGGCATTCTCCAGCTGTTGAACACTAGCTCCAGTACCATAAAGCGCCAGTATGTGGTGTGGCATCTTGGATTTCTGTTAGCATTGATAAACACAGACATAGGGATTCTCTAGCAAACTTACGTGATCATGAAATCTGAGATGGTTTAGATAAACATGATGGTCCTGAATTAAGCGAATGTTTTGTTAAATGAGTACACATCACAGCCAACACGACATGGATTCAGACAATGTCGCGACCTACTTGCAAGTCCCGTTGCATCAACTCGCTTACTTTTCGGGCAGCATCCTCCGTCTGTTTGATTCCCCATAGTCCCGTGTTCTCTGGGGAGATGACGATCTTTGTTGATGTTGCCATCATAGATGCGGACTAGCCAATGCTTGAGATGAGAGTAAAATGTTGAATGCTGGAATAGTCTGACGAGCACAGGAAGAGAAGAGGATCGTGAACTGCCTTTTATACTGTCATTTGCCCTGTTGAGCTTGGACCCTGCGGCAAAAAACTCCATCTGAGAAACCTGCCAGTGAGTGCTTGGCCCTATCAATTACAAGTGGCGACAGTAAAATATCCAACCAGTGACGACCTTAAAATTCACATTGGTAAGCTTAATGACGATAAGTCAAATTCAAATTCTCTAGCGTGGCGGGCCAAGCTTGCCACATGCATATTATATTGGCCAACGGGTGATATCCGTGTCGGAGACCTCGGCCAAATGGGCTGCAGGAACTTTAGAATCAATCGCTTAAATGCCATTACTATTACGGATTAGTTTGACATGGCTAGAAAGAATGGTAAAAGAGCGGCCGAAAGGGCCGAAAGAGCTGAAAAGTGGAGGTTCTTGAACGGTATCATAACAAGTACAAATAAACATCTTCGTATCTATACACCGCAATTTCATATAGCGAACCAACCAGAATTTAATAAATACATGCATCTAATGGTTTACTCCGCAAATTGTAGTGATTTGTGCCTTTCTTTTTTTATCTGAGCAGATCGGCTAGGTGGAAATTAAAAGAAACAGCGCCTGTGACAACGCCCATTGTGTTCTTTCTCTCCAGACGATGCCACTTGCTCAAGGATTGTCTTGTATCTGGAAGACCAATCTTTAGTCGCTTCAAAACCTCCATCACTACGGCATAAAGTATCTCGATGCTACCATCATCGATCTTCACTGCAATTCCCAGCGCCCCTTTCCCTCCTAATCGGCGGGTTTGTTCAGATTCGCGGATTCCAACTCCATAGCAAGCGTCAGCTCCAAGTTTGCCAATCAGCTGTCCTTCGTACGCCTTCATAAGCTCCGTGCAAAAGCGCCCATCTCCTCCGACATATTCAGGATGGCTCGTCATAGCTTGAAATACACGAGATAAGCTTTTTCTTCGTTGCGAAGAGAGGCCATCCACCTCAGTGCGATCCACAGCAACGGCAAAAAGAGCATACATGCGTGCCAGATAGAACAATGGAAATGCAGGAGCGGGTAAATTGCAACCATCAATGCCCCATTGAACAAGTGCGGCGTCAGGGCAGAGCTGCTCAACCACCTGTTTGACTCGGATTTGCATTGGGTGCTCAGGAAGATGGTAATCTTGGATATTGACGCCTAAAGCTCGAGCCCCAGCCATCATTGCGGCATGTTTGCCAGAGCAGTTGTTGTGGATGCCTGTGGGCTTCAAGTCTGTCTTGATCCAATTTCGGTTGATATCATCTGATAATGAGGCATGTCCACCACAGCGATAACAGTTCTCATCAACTCCGGCTTTAGCCAACATAGCTTTGGCTCGGTTGATATGTCTATCCTCGCTGCTGTGGGAAGCACACATCAGGGCGAGGTCAACCTCATCAAAACCAGCCTGTTCAAAGCCACCTGTCTCGATAACGGCGACCGCCTGAGCAGGTTTCGCAGCTGACCTAGCAAGGGTTTCTCTGTACGGGTTCCCTACGGCGAATATTATATTGCCCTCAGAGTCCGTCACGGCGACATGAACGTGGTGAATATTTTCGACGATGCCACCTCTGTCGGTCACGACGCAATTTTGTAAATTTTCGGATCGAGTCATGGTTGGCCAGATTGGCTATTGGCGATCTTCTAAAATATCTTGAGTTAGTGTCAACAAAACTGTGAAGATTGCAGCTGGCGATGCACGCCCACCCTGATATATTGTGGTTCTTTATTCTTCGTTGATCGAGCGCGGCAACACGAGCAGAGCAGAAAAAAGGGAGTAAATGGGCAAATCCATTTGGTATAGAATGGTGCTCGCTTGATCCTTTTGATAAACCGCCAAAGTTCAAAACTCAATGCAGGCCAACAAATGTTTTCTCATGGTAGAAGGGAAATGATGATTTATTCCTTGTCTGGTCAAAACAGCCGAGACGCAATCTAGGCCCTGGTCATTTTCCGTGCCCATCAAGTCACTGACCCTAGTCAATCTCCGGACCCGCAGTCTCAACGACCCTGGTCATTCTCCGGGCCCACACTATCACCACAGTCCTCCCACTCAAGCCTTTTACCAAAGGTTGTAAGAATAGCCGACACTGTATTGTTACATGTTGAGGGGATTCGCTTCGACAGAAGAGCTTTCCATTGTGTCGCTCACGCCAAATCCCTGCCTAGATGGGGGGGGAGGGCGTCACATTTTGCCCCACTGCGTGTCGCTAAACTGTTGACTGTAAATAATTACCAAGCAGCCTCTTGGACAATTTCTCAATTTCCTATCCTAAACCACCGCTTTTTGAGTTGTTCATGCGATCAAATCTATGGCCACTTGCATATTCTTGATAATAGACTCTGCCTCTTTTTCATCTCCCTCAATCCTAAAAAGCTGATTCCAGAAAGCTACCAGGTTCAGAAAAGTTGATCCCAGACATTATTATGTAAGAAGTCACCAGAGAGCGCGTCAATGTCAAATTGTTCAAGGTCCTCCGGGTTCACAAAAAATGACTCCATATTTCCCGACTCGTGGTCCAGCAGTTGATGCTCTTGGTTCGCATTTTGGTCTTCATGTAGTGGTAGGACAAAATGGTTCTTCAAACAAATTTCCGCATCAGGGTCACGCTCAACCCCAGAGTCTAGGCTTTGGTCTTGGGATGGAGTCTCCATATCATAACTTATTTTCGGATCCAAAAGGTCCCAAAACCATGAGGCCTTGAAATTGATTGTCGTGTGATGGTTTGTAGATTCTGGGCGAGTATTTTCTGCAAGAACTTGCAGTTTTCGCAGTGTTGCAAGCTGAATTCCGATGTTAGTTTTGTTTCCTACTAGCTTCTTTGTATCCAAGAAATTGGTCATGTGTATGTAAAAAGAAAACGGGTATGTAGAATTCATGCATTCACTCATTACCTTTTGTGAGATATGTGGCCATGTCAGTGCGATAGGGCTCAGAAACCTGTCGCATTTTCTCAAATCATCCCGTGCTCTGTCAGAGACTTTTGTGTCTTTCGAAAACTGAAACAGCCAAAGCACCGTCGCCGTGGCAGCGACCATATCACCAATTAACGGATCCAATATCTCCAACAAATCCTGACTTCGTTGGATTAGCCGGAATAGCCATCCTGTATGGTACAAAGCTAAATCCACTCTCTGCTGAAGGAAGAGGCAAGAGGGTGGAATACTATCTGGGGTTCGCAGTACGAACAAGTGGATGAATGGATGGTTGAGAATAGCATGTGCAGCATGCCAGACAAATTGCGACGTCATCCAAGGAAGCCAATATTCGCGGTGTTGAGAGACCTCTGCTGTCGTTCGTTCGGACAATGCCGCATTGCCGAGAAAATATTGTCTTGGGAGTTGAGCCTCGAACTCGATTAGCTCGATACACAGTTTTGTATGGGTCGAGTCGGATAACCATGGTTTTTCTATCTCGCCTCGTCGTAAGCGATGCAGGTAACATTTGATTCTACCCCAAATCGAAACAATACGAATACTGTGTCCAATTATCCCTACATCTTTGGCAAGAGTCTGCGATGTTGCTCTCCCCGGGTTTCGGGCGTCCGGCTCAGTACCTATCATGCCGACAAATGAAGGTGGCGGGGGCAACGGGGCACTATCAGGATATTTTGGAGCCTCGTTACGAAATGGTTCCAGCGTCTGTGGGTTAAAAAGCCTCTCGAGTAGAAAGACACTCCAGTAGATCCTAGACCGGGAATCATCGACCGGTGTGGAAGAACTATCATCAAAGACGGATTGCAAGGAATTCAGTCTCACTGCAGCCCCAATATTTATCCATGCTTTAGTTATATCACTTTCTTTTTATCTGGTAAGAATTTTACACCATTTGGCGAGATAGGGTTCTTACTTCTGATGTGTCTCAAAGCTATGAGACACAAGGACCGGTCAAGCTCTGGAACTGGAAGACCATTGAAAACTAACTTCATGACAGCTTCCTCTGCTGAGCGAGCGTAGAAAGCTTGCGCAATTGCTTCCTGGCCCTCATAAAAATCATGGCTGGACATAGTCATAGTCAGAGACAAGAAGCTCCACAGAAGGAATCGGGGCGCAGCTGCTAATTGAATGGCGAGATCCTCAGAGCGAAATAGCGGTAAAGGTTGTAGGTGAATTTGTCGCTTGTAAACATCGACAAAGTGTTCTAGCGCTTCAGGTGACGGTTCGGGTCTTTGGTTACAGCATCGTGTTAGTCATACACAGGCACGGCAAGTGGTGCTCGGATTTGAGGAGCTAAAAACCTTGTTACTGTAAATTTAGAAGAATAATTTGAATGTTGATGGTTTACGTAGGTGCTTGGAGACCCTGCCCCTGCGGTTTCTTGGTGCACGTCGCCAGGATCGGGAATTGAAGCCGACAAGCCATGTGATGCTTGGGGCTCGCCTGAGGTTAAAGATCTAGCATGCTTTAGGACACCGCCAACAGAATGGGCTATGCTAAACGTACTGCAGAAGATCGGACAGGTTATTTTCTATCAGCTGAAGATGCTCTCCTTTTCTTGCCGTAACATTTTTGCTGCGATCAAGTTGTCAGCACACGCCGGTCGCGCAAAGGTTGCATCGACGACACACGTTACCCCGGTTCCGCGCTTCCTACCCACACCACTGGCATGCGGCAATTCCCTTGGCAGATAAAGACACTGTATTTTGAGACGCTGGCAAAGCGGACAAGTTGGTCTTTCGCCTGTGCACTTGGTCTTTTTTCGTCTTCTGGAGTGTCAGTCTCCCTCTTGTTATTCCTTGCAGCCATTCATCACACTCACCGACATTGCTCACACGCGTGTCGCGCCAATGGCTCTACTTTTGCACTGGCCGGTGACATGTATGTACTCGGATTACATGCAGCGGATGAGTAGCAGAGCATAAGAATTGACCAGTGACGAGCACAAGACTCAGTTCGCGCTCGGGCCACCAAAAGCCGCTGAAGAGTCGCATTTTCAGCCACGTGACACAGGAGACCATGACAAGCGACCTGCAACAAAGATGGATGATCACATGTTCCAGACGTATGTCGCTCATCCGAAAGAGATTAATCACTGTAAATGTAGTTGAATTTATGGCAAAGATTTTTGGATGGAATTGGACGGACTTTTCACCATTTCCTCGAATTTGCCGGCAAAATGGTGGTTTTAATCTGATTCCCTGCAAATTCACTGACACTGCTGTAAGCTGGGGAGGCGACTCTCTCTCATTGACAAGAGGCTCATGGTTTTTTATTCCCAGTCCAGCTTTATTTATTTGCCCCGTCATGGTACGGTATAAACTGGATTGGATAGCTGATAATGACATCATGTTCAACTGTTCCATCGGATCTGCTGTCTCCCGGCGCTAGCGGGCTTATGAAAAGGATACCGTCCAATTGATTCAATCCAGTGTCATAATCGCCGCTCAAAAGCACAGATCCATGTCAAATAAACGATCCATCGGAGAACTAAGATAATTCCGGGTTACAAATGTATGCTCAGCCATGCATCGTGGCTGACTTAAGCAATTTGCGGATGCATCTCGACAAACTTTCGGACTTAAGCCCCTTATCCCCTCCACCATGCATGAACATCATTGGATGGCTTAACCTAACTACATACATCATTCCTCTTTATAAGTCGACTGTCCCACTGCTTGAGAGTACTCGTCAACAAACACAATAGCTGAATTCCAAAACACAATGTCTCGATACGCCGCAACATTCGAAAAGCCCTCAGGTCCTGGCGACTCCCGCCCAACAGCCCTACAGATCATCGAAGATGAAGACCGCAAGAATAATATGAAAGGAAAAGTAAAAACAGCCCTCCTCACTTTTTAATACCATCAATTAACCTGCTTGTAGGTTTTTCTCATCACCGGGTGCTCCTCAGGCATCGGTATCGAGACCGCCCGTGCTGTAGCTGCAACTGGGGCAAGGGTGTTTATCGCAGTGCGATCTTTGGAAAGAGGACAAGCGGCCTGTGGTTCTTTTCTGGAGCCCGGCCGTGTGGAGTTGTTGCAGTTGGACACCAGTTCCTTTGATTCCGTACGCGCGACGGCAACCGAATTCATGAAGAAATCGCCTACCTTGAACGTTCTCATCTGCAATGCTGCCGTGATGGCTGTTCCCGAACGCGAGGAATCAGTTGATGGATTTGAGATTCAGCTTGCAACCAATTACCTTGGACACTTCTTATTGTTCTGGTTACTAAAAGACGCGCTTCTGAAGGCATCAACCCCAGAGTTTAATTCTCGCCTTGTCAATGTGTCGAGTTCTGGACACCACGCCTCAGAGGTTCACTTTGATGATCTAAACCTCACAAAGGAGGGGGCCTATGGGCCTTGGATCGCATACGGACAAAGCAAATTGGCCCAGATCTACATGGCCAACTATGTTGATCGTACTTATGGACCTCAGGGCTTGCATGCGCTAAGTCTGATGCCTGGTGGTATTTTCACCAATTTGCAAAAGCACGTTCCGGAGGAAACCAAGCGAGGTTGGACCAGCAACAAGGATGTGACAGACTTCATGAAAAACACGGAACAAGGTGCGGCAACAACCATATATGCTGCAGTCTCACATGAATGGGAGGGCAAAGGTGGAAAGTACCTGGAGGATTGTGATGCAGCTTCAGAAGAGACGCTCATCCCAGGGTCAAAAGGTGTCAAACCTTATGCTTATGATGAAGCTAAAGAAAAGAAGCTTTGGGAACAGACGCTTGAGATCTTGAAGCTTCAATAGAACGAAAATGAAACGAGACATTACTGAAAGTAGTCAAATCGAGCTAGAGTAGTGGAGGTGTCTGCACAACTCTCATGCTCTCCTACCCCTCTTCCCGCTTTCTTACATTTTGGTAGTAGAAGAAAACATAAATAAAAAAAAGTAATAACGTACTCCATAAGCGAGCGCACCACATAAGCGAGCGCACCATAAATCCCTCATACACAACACAAATCATTTAATCAAATGCTTCTTAACAACCAGTAATGTCCCAATCAAATACTAAAGCTAAAGCTATTCTTTATCTTTAAGCCTTTCAAAATGACCTAAAATTAAGTATATAAAAAGTTATAGCAGTCTATAGAGTAAGTTGGTGGTGATTATATTGTTGGTAGTAGGGAATTTAATCTTGAGATGATATTATCCTTAATTTATGTAAGTTATTTAATTTAAAAGAAGAGATTATTATTAGCTTTATTCTAGATCTAGATTTATGAGGATTCTTTTAAGATTATATATTGTTTAAGAAATAACTGATTAATTATTTTTTAATTAAAATATATTATCTATTAGTAAGTAGTAGGTTTTAAATTTTATTAAATATTATTTAGAGTTTAAAATATAATTCTTTTAAAAATATAATTATAAAAAGGTTAAATATAAAGATTTAAAGATAATTAATAATTAGTTTTAGCTTGTAGCTAATATAATAAGTAAGTATAATATTTAATTAGATAATATCTATAACTTTAATAAGATTAGCTTTATAATAGATATTATTGTAAGTAGAATGGTTATAATAGGTATAGAAAGATATATAAACCTGAAATTGATCTAGCCTAGAAACCGAGAATAGATAATAGTAATTAAAGCTATTAATATAAAAGGCTAGGCTATCCTGCTATTTCTTATTACTGCAGGCCAATATCATCTTACTAATTAGTATAAAGAAAGCAACCTTCTAGGCAATTAGGCTATTATAATTACTTAAAATAGCTGGACTGATAATAAAATAGATCTTAAGTAGTTAAAGTACTTTAATTATTATATAAGTAATTAATTAATTAGTTATTATTATTTCTTAGTTCTTGATAGATATAAAAGTTATTATTTAATCAAATTTAAAAAATATTATAAGAATAATAAAATTATTACACTTTACATACCACCTCATTTATCTTATCTATTGTTAGAGGTTATAATACAGTGGAAGGTAAAAAGGATAAGCTTAAAATTAAACTTATTAAATAAGTATATATTGTATTATTATTTTATTTTAGAGGGGCTATATGTTATATATATAGATGAATATTTCCTTTATTAATCAGCAATTTCAATATTTTAATTTCTAAGCAATTATATTATAAATCAATGATTTATAAGTTTTTATATTATAAATCAATGATTTATAAGTTTTTATATTATAAATCAATGATTTATAAGTTTTTATATTATAAATCAATGATTTATAAGCCTTTTATATTATAAATCAATGGATTTATAATCATTTATTATAAATCAAAATATTTGATTTTTCTATACAGTATATATAGTATTATTAATACTATATTAGCTTATAATAGTGTTACGACCTGTGCAACCAGGCGCACGAGACCCTATTTAATAGCTGTTATCCGTACCTGTAATTGCAAGCATTGCGATTATTGACTTATCTTTTGGCCTGACGGGCTAATTGACGTAATGGGAAGTACGGATCCTTACACGATAATCGCATACTGTGGGTCATGAGTTCGATTCCAGGGTCACATGCTTTGACAAGGAATTCAACGCCGGCTCAAACTAGGCCCCGCTGTGGCTAGTTGGGGTGAGGCAGCTATGTGTGGCGCAAGATGATAAGGCTTGGTTATCCTTATCAGCGCAGTGAACCAATGAGAGGCAATAGGGCCTGAGGGCATGCCCATTGGAGGGGAGACATCGTGTTACGACCTGTGCAACCAGGCGCACGAGACCCTATTTAATAGCTGTTATCCGTACCTGTAATTGCAAGCATTGCGATTATTGACTTATCTTTTGGCCTGACGGGCTAATTGACGTAATGGGAAGTACGGATCCTTACAAATAGTAAGAAAAAATTCAGCTATTCAATAGTTTAACTTTTATCTTTAAAAGTTTAATATTTAGAGAGTTATTTTAGGTTATATTTATTATTTTATAAGTTTTTATTTAACATCTATTTTAGCCACTTAATATTGTATGCTTTAGGCCGCTAAAAACAGCATATAGGAAGGAAATAGAGAATCTGATCAGATGCTCTGTAACCTACATTTCAAAGGCTGACTTCTTTCCAGCCTTTTACAATGCACACCAAGCTATTATAACAGAAAGCAATATCAAGGTAGGTTTTAGAGGAGCTGGGCTTGATCCTTTAGATGTAGAAAATATTATATTAAGGCTTAATGTATGGCTACAAACACTAACACCATTCGTGTTACGACCTGTGCAACCGGGCGCACGAGACCCTATTTAATAGCTGTTATCCGTACCTGTAATTGCAAGCATTGCGATTATTGACTTATCTTTTGGCCTGACGGGCTAATTGACGTAATGGGAAGTACGGATCCTTACATTAAAGGCTAAGGTCTAGAATCTTGAACAAGTAAATAAGGTACTAAGCAAACACTGTAGATCTAAAAGAACTCAATTATAAAATAGAGGAATAATGATAATAGAGGAAGATAAGAAAGCAATTGATTAAATGGATGTAGATGTATAAATATAGGCAGAAATATTGCAAAGTAGTAGTTAAGGAAAGTTGGTGCAACCGGGCGGCAGGCACTATAGGACTTACAGCAAGACTAATCATAATACAAGAATATATTAAGTAATTATTGAGACCTTTAATGAAGAGGATAGTGATTAGAATTTATTGATTAAATGCTTTGTAGTGTTTTTATTTGTAAGAAGATAAGAGGTGTGTTATCTAATCCAATAGACCAAAAGATCAACCAATTCTCGCACATTGTGCGGGAATTGCACCTCACATCAGTATATAAGGCACTTCCTTACATTATTCTGGTTTAAAAATAGGGTATGGTGAAAAGTGGTGCACTTGTTTATGTGGTGCGCTCGCTTATGGAGTACGTTATGTAATTTTATTTATTTATTTATTTTGAAAAATTCAGTTAATATTTTAAGTGACTAAGTCCTATGGTGCTTAATGACAAAATGTTATTGAGTTACAATCTTTTAGAGGGTGTATTGTATGTTGAAGCATTCATTAATTCCTCAATTCGATAAAATTCTTCAAGTATCTAGGGTAATTGATGGGCCCACTGGCTTATTTGGTGGCTGACTGGCGTAGTAGCGTGGTCTTTTCTAATTGGCTAAAAGGATGCTGAGTAATCTCATCTCCAGCGGGCTGTGATATGTGGGGCCGAGGTCTATTGCCGATGGCAAGCAACATGGGCCGAAATAGCCGTGACAACATGGCACACTAATCTATTTCCTCATGCAGCTTGGAGGGGATTATCTGGGATGTTTCCTTAGGGAGTAGGGGCATTGCATAAAAGCAATCCTTGTACTGATTGAGAATAGAGCCAGATTGATCTAAAATTTGCATGATGGGAGTGACAATTGACGTTAAAAAAAAATAAGTCTTCTTAGTCATCTTTAAAAGGAAATTCGGAATAGAGGGGATGGCAGAACGATGGGAGTTGATCAGGAGGTTGTGTTCAATTGTCATGTCATGGACTTGGTTGGAGCTATATAACCTCGGAATGTGTTTGTGCGCCCGACCAGGCTAAAGTCAAAATTCATGGACTAACACAATGCGTTCTGGGCTTTTTTCTTTCATCTTTTATGGCCGTGTTACCTAAAAATCTCAGGGGATATCGCGGATATTCCAACGCTATAGCCAAAATCATGTCCAATTTTCTCGCCTCGTACAGCTTTCCTTGGTTCTTGTCTAGTTTCCATTCATGATCGGTCAAGGATGCATAAAACACCAATGCTTGATTAAACTAGTCGAGACAAGGTTATTCCGCTCCGTGATAACAGGCGATGTCAGCCCCCGCATGTCGTTAGCGTACGCCTCAAACGAAACTAATGAACTTTGAAATGAGAATGTTTACGTCCAAGCACAAACGCGTACAAATAACCTTCGACCCTTCCCACAAGGACAATCGTTCTCAATTTGCCAGCAAAGTCCACGTTTGGGACTGGGATTCATTCCAGATACAGCAACTGCCGACAAGATGCAGCTTCGGGCAGTGTCCCTGGCCGTCGTCGCCTATGTCGTCGGCCTTCACCGCTCCAATGTCGGCGTTCAAGGCCGTGGAACACCGAGCAAGCCAAATATTGTTCTCATTATGACGGACGACCAGGATAAACTGATGAACTCCCTGGATTATCAACCTGCCGTCCGAAAACACTTTATGGAGCAGGGGACCACATTTGACAAACACTTTTGCACAATGGCTCAGTGCTGCCCGTCAAGAGTCTCATTTTTAACCGGTATGGCTGGACACAACACAAATGTAACTGATGTCAAGCCGCCATATGGTATGTTGATGTGGCCCCCTGACCAAGATCCAGTCTCATTTATACTGCGCAGGAGGTTATCCAAAATTTGTGGAGCAGGGGTTCAATACAAATTATCTTCCAGTTTGGCTCCAAGACAGTGGTTACAACACTTACTACATCGGCAAATTCATGAATTCTCACGGCGCGTCTAATTATAATAACCCATTCCCTGGGGGATGGAATGGCACAGACTGTACGCGGGCCGACCTTCTCCCACAGCCTGCGTATATCGGCTAATGTGTTTCTAGTTCTACTCGAACCCAACATTTACTGGTACTACAATGCAACCTGGCAACGGAATAGTGATCCTCCATATTACACGCCGGGAGAGTACTCCACTGATTTGGTAGCTAAGAAGTCTCTGGACTATCTTGATGATGCGGTGAATGCCAAGGATGATCGTCCATTCTTCATGGCAATTATGCCGATTGGACCACACACTGAGATAAGAACTAAAGATAACACGGCAGTCGGCCAAAACGTCTTTTATCCGCCTGCTGTTGCGAAGCGACATGAACACCTCTACCCAGACGTCAAGATTCCAAGAACCGAAAATTTTAATCCCGATGTCCCTGGCTTCGCAAGCTACCTCAAGACATTACCCAAACTTAACGATACTGTTGTTAAGTACCTGGATGACTTTTATCGAAAACGCCTACAAGCGTTGGCTTCTGTTGATGACCTTATTGACGATGTTTTTGCAAAACTTGAGAAGGATAAGCTGTTGGATAACACGTATATAATCTATACTGCGGACAACGGCTATCACCTGGGGCATCATCGGATGCAAGCTGGGAAGACGACTTGCTTCGAAGAGGATATTAATATCCCACTTATGATTCGCGGTCCTGGAGTTAAGAAGGGAGTAACTGTTCACTATCCTACAACCCATACAGATTTGGTACCAACCATCTTCAAACTGGCGGGAATTCCACTTCGCGATAATTTTGATGGTGCTCCCATCCCGGTCATCGATAGCATCGAGCCATCGAGGCACGAACAGGTGAATATTGAATTCTGGGGCGGCAACCGGGAGGAGGGTGAATATGGAGGAACTCAAAGTTATCCCAACAACACCTTCAAGGCACTTCGTCTTGTTGGCTCCGAGTACAACTTACTATACACAACCTGGTGCACCAACGAGCATGAACTTTACGATATGAAGCGCGACGCCGCCCAGATGAACAACTTGTACGATAAAGAGAAGGAACAACTACTCGGATACCCCATCTCCAAGGTCAAATCCCGTCTCAATGGCCTTATGATGGTCATGAAGTCTTGCAAAGGCGCGGAGTGCATTCATCCGTGGAAGACTCTCCATCCAGCCGGAGATGTAACTAGCATTCATCAGGCGATGGATTCACGATTTGACGATTTCTACGAGAAGGAAATGCCCCAAGTGAGCTTTGATAAATGTTTAACGGGGTACTTGGTTGAGGCCGAGGGGCCGCAACAGGCTGCTAAATACGAATCATCCACTTCTAAAAAGTCTACGGAAGAGCAGACTTACAACTACAAGATGAATGACGATTGGGCGATGTGGGCATAGAATGATGCAAGCGAATTGTTAAAGGTGTCACGCTTAGGCACCATGATGATGTAAAAAGATAGACAACCTCTTGGAAGATCATTCAATTCTCATTGGCTGTGATGGTCATGGAATGATGGGGTTAATGACTTTAGGGGTGTTTCATTGGGAGGATAAAGGTTAAAACGGAGATTCCTGCGAGCACATATACGTTGTGTCAGGTATATATAAGAAACTGTCCGGGCATGGCTATTTTAGAAACATATTGGAAAACTCTAAAGAATATTTGAATTTTAAATTATTTTATGTTGATCGAAAAGAACGTACATATCAAGCTGGGGACAAAAAATTAAGACACCAAACCAATCACGCAGCCATTTACATAGCTACTTTATCACTGAATTATGATAACTGGATGTACTATTTTTAATCAGCTACATCTCTCTAGTTCATTTTTATATAATAACGCGATTAGGTATTAAACAAATGAATTTAGGATATATTTATTTTATTAAGGGGCTGGGTTTAGTGTCTTATGGACACAGGAAAAGCCCTCAGTAGTACATTCGCCCCAGACCGAATCTGGGGCTTTAGACAAAGAGAACAGAGAAATGGCGCCTTCTAGGGAAGATCAAGGGCTATAAGGATGCAGGTCTTTCCCAAGTATTTAGGTCAATGCTAAAGAACATACCATTCATCGCCACGCTCTTGGTTAAAAATTCCCATTTCGCCAATACGCTCGGGCCAATCCACCGGGTAATTTTCATATTCGACAGTACCGTTGGCCTGGAATATCGGACCTTCTTGGTTAACTATTGTGCCTATGTTTGGTACTGATAGAAAGTCCAACTCTGAGATGTCTGCGTTGTCAACACTTTGACTTGTTTGCGCATCTGATGTCGAAGATGACGGATGACTTCCAACAGCGACACCGCTGTCCGTAACAGAGCTCACAGGGGTTCCTTGTACTATTTCTTGTATATTTCTCCTCCGTGATATTGGACTCTGCGAATTGCCAGGTTGATCGGAACGCCAAGAGTCAAAGAGCATCCGAAGGCCCTCGGCGATTATGCGATCTAGTGCCCCGTGGACATCATCATCTGATATCCCCGGGTTTCTCCAACTCGAGCTCGACAAGATCTGTTGTCTTATCAAGGCTGGACCATGGGCGTAGCTATATTCACTAAAAAGACCCATCTCCGCTGAAAACCCTGGCTCCAGGTATGCCGAAGATGGCTTTGAGTCATTTGGGAAAACAATGTCCCAAATCGCAAACCATTGACCTTCTTCACCAAGACTTGACCTTGACTTTTTACCAAGCCGCTGACGTTGGTCATATGATATGCCCTCCAACATCGAGGGATCTCTGCCATCGCAAGTTCGCACGTTGATGTGATCCTGCCAGCTTTGCTGGCTCTCAAAGTCGATCTTCAGGCACATAGGGCAATACCTTTCAGGAGTGTGTCGTCTGCTGAGATGCTGTTTGACATCTCGTATCCTGCTAAGCTTTATTTTGCAACAGTCACGGTGTTTCACCGGGTCCTTTTTCAAATAAGGACACGCAAATAATTTCTTAGAGGTATCTTTGGAGCCGGAATGCATCTTTTTTGGTGGCGGGCCCGAGCTCTCATCTTGGCTTGCGTCGTCTTCGCTGCTTTCACCTCGTTTCCTTTTTGGATTATTTTGACCACCACGGCCCATAAAGCCGCTGGGTGCGAGTCCGAGTGCTGTCGGATTTGCGCCAATTCCTTGATCCCCTCCGGAGGTCCCCGCAGGTTTTTGCTTTGGAGTCCGGAATTCGGAAAGAAGCTGGCGAAGGATGCGATTAAGCACTGGAAACAACGGTTCATTTATGTCTAGAACTTTTACATCTTTGGATGAATTAGATATCGATGAGTCATCGGAGTCTAACGATAGATCTTCAGAGTCTGTTTGTGTCATCGCCTGAGAATGGTAACTGGGCTCTGATATGGCTAGCTGTAAAGAAGGGCTTCCGGGCGATGCTTTCTCTTTAGAAGTGTGACGTGAATGGAATTGTAAAAATCCTTCTGTGTCGACCAAGAAAGGAGCGGAGTTTGTTTCAAGATGCTCAATAACTCTCGGAGTAGAAGTAGTCGATATAGTTTGTGAATAGGTTTTAGGGTGAACAGTAGAAAGTACCCGATCAAACTGGATCTTTGGAGGCTTTGCACTACTTGCCATAGGAGGCAAATTGGAAGCAAGGAGTGGAGACTCATTATCCGTCCGTTGATGTTGATATTCAAAGTCACCTAGGATATGGCGGCTTGATTCAAGGGCCAAGTCCAATGGTATGGTGGGATCCCGAGCATGTCGACAGGGTGTTTTGAGCGAATGAGGGTGCCAAAGACAAGTATTGCCAACATACTTGACTAATTTCAGTATTCCTGCTGACCCTTGAACCAAAATCTCTTGTTCGGATATGCAGGGCCCTTTGGCTTGTACAAGATGCAAAAGCATATCTAGAGTAAGCTCTAGGCCGGGTAATCCTTCTGGGCGTCGGGAGATAGGATATCCTAGGATTAGACTGTGTCCTCCAACTGTAGCTGACCAGGAGTTCTGAACTCCCGAGACGGTCCTTTTTGGACTTATAACATCAGTCACTATGAGACTGAGGTCACATTCTCCTTGGTACAAGGAGTCTGTTGAGCCAGAGGATGCTTGGATATTGATGTATGAGATTGCAGGCTCACAGTGCCGGGTGATATTTGGAGTGGGACTTTGAAGAGCCGAAAGCAGCCAGCCCAACTGTTCACCACACTCGGCAATGAAGTATGGCAGGCCTGTGACTCTGACGCGAAGCGCGTCTTTGCAAATTTCCGCAGATATTGATTCATTTGTCGAGACCTGAGTTGTTTGGACGACACGCCATAGAGTGGCTCTATGGTTGGAAATTGCCTTTCGTACAGCTGTCAGCATCTTTTCACCATTAGCTGGCCATGTCTGCTTCATAAAATCTATGATTGACATTGCCTGCGCTTCTTCGGGCGAACCCGTGATAGTAACAAATGTTGATAAGGGCTGATCCCGCCATTCCATCACCTCGGTACTATCATCTTCGAGTCTACCACCCATGGTCGGACGCCAGTCGAGAACAAAAGTAATTTCATGGAACTCCGGAGAAAGGAGTCTCGTAATGGCTCCTGTTGGCAGCTTGTTTAGGATTTTCTGGCCAATGCCCTCAGCCATAGTGCGCGGGTGTGATGCTTTCCATTGTAGTAGAATTTGCTTGCGACAATTGGAGAGGAACCATTTGTAAGCGTGGCTGCTGAATATGTTCTTATGGTATACAGACGGATCGATGCGCTTCATGAAGTCGTATTCCTTGTTACCAACCCCTTCGAATGACCTTGTGTCATCGAGTTTTTGAATCTGCGCTTTATTCTCGGTGCTTTTACTCCGCCACAGCGCAATCTTGTCAACAAGGGGCATTCTTCTGTGAGATGGACAATTGATTTCATCATCCTCGATATTGTGGAAAAAATAGGTTTCAAGTTCCGCAATTATTTCCCTGAACGAGCTGGTTAGAGTGGGTTTCTTGTATTTGTTGATGAGGTTTGCTGCGCGCAGACAGACACACACACACACACACACGCATTTTGCTATCTGTGCACCAAGAAAAGGAGACGCGCGCGCGCAGCAAAACTCTTTTTATTATCATCATTACTTACTTGTAGCTTTTGTAGACAAAGTACATTATGTCTCTGTTGATTTGGTCATGGGATTCATTTCCGAGTTTGACAGCAAAGGCTTTGATTAAATCAGGAAGGGCTTTAGAGATTGTAATCCAATTATTGGCATCGACACAGTGACTGATATTCTTGTAAATGTCTTGGCAAATCTCAATAATATGAGAATGGGCATTTCTAGAGGCATCGATAGTCTGATTTGAATGTAATCTGGTGGGGCTATTATTCTGGCTGTTGTTCATTGTCGGTTGAGATACTCTGGAATCAGTTGCTGTGGAGCTGCTCAAAGGTTTTGCAGGAGGCGTATGAGTTTTCATGTGTTCATCTTGGAGTAAAGGTGATGTATTGCTGTCATCTGCCGTGCATCTTGCACTGACTTGTAGCCCTGGTTTGGTTGGAGAATCATCAATGAAGTTGGAAGAAACTGGTGGGCTGAGTGGATCTGCCTCGTTAGACAAATGCGACTGTGGTTGGTGATCTTTAGATGAATCGACGTCTGGAATCCTGAAGAATTTGCGGTCGTCAAAAGAGCTTGTGGATTGGTCCAATAACTTGGGATCGTGCCCTTTTGGGGTATGACCGGCGATGTCTAGGTTGTTGTCCGGAGAGAAAAGGGGCTTTTCTCCTTGAGGCTTGCTCGTGATTTGGGCTCTAGATACTTCAAGGCTGGGAGAACGGGGAATCCCTGAAAACCAGTCGGAACCATCCATCTGAGTGGGGCTAAGTCGTTGCGTCAGTTGACATGATATTGAAGCGCTTCGTTGGAGCTGATACTTACGCATTCTTAAACTTGCAAACACGGCCAGACTTCTCGCACTGAAAACACCGAGGATAATCCGGATCACATCTGATCTCTCTCTCTCCGCAAGGAATACAAGCAATTGCAAGCTGCTTCCTGGGCTTCCCTGCTTTGGTGACTCCCCAATGTGAATTTACTGCTTCACCATCGATGACTGACTTGCAGTGGCTGCCATCGTCATAGAAATAGCACATGCCTTCACCGGGGACCTCTGCTGCCCGGACGAAGCGTGGTAGAAAGTGAGTTCCGGTCCAGATCTTTGGGCCCAGTCCATCCTTGGATGGGATACCTTCTGAGGTTACGGTGCTCGTTGGCTCTGGATAGTTGGGAGCCGGGCGATCCCTGAGCCCAGCAGACTGCAGCCCAGATTGACCCTGAGGCGAGGGGAAGGGGGCGTCTCCAGAACCTAGCGAATCTTCGTACCGAGTAGCATCTTGTTGCATGGGCCATTTCCCAGTTGGTTTCGGCGATGCATGTGCCTGCTTTCTGTTGTTCATCTTAGCCATGCGGCGCACTCTTCGGTTTCGAAGTCGAGGATCCTGGTTGCTGTTGCGCCAGCTGTCGACAGCACGCTGGATCAGGCCTCGCTTGCCTCGGAGGGGTGTGTTAAGCTGTGCAAGGGCCCAACCAACACGGTTGCAGTCAGTCTCGTACATCAACCGGTTTCCGCGATACTGCTCCTTGGGGCAGCAAGCTCGGGGATAAACACAGTTCTCTTGCTTGAACTCGGGGGAGAGCTCCTCAATGTTGACAGACTCGACATCGCACCGGATGGTGTACTCCATCTTGACTCGATCCCTGGAATATTCGAAAGCGATCCACTGAACACCGTTGCCGTCCTGTCGGACAACTAGAGGGGTTGTTGCGGGGATTGGTCCGGGAGCAGCATTGGGGTTAGTGGCGGGCGCTGACTGATCAAATTCAGTATTTGACTCGATGCAGACAGGGTTTCCCCAAGTGCTTGGCTGTTGTTGCTGCTGCTGCTGTTGTTGTTGTTGTTGTTGTTGTTGTTGTTGTTGTTGTTGTTGTTGTTGTCCTAGCCATGGTAGCTGAGGGGTTTCATAACTTGTACATGTTGGCTTTCCCAAATCGCGCTAATGGATAGGATCTATCAGTTATTTATCCATGGTCGAATAGCCATAGCAGCAGGGTCGGTTGTGGTTTCGGTGTAGGTGGTGGCGATAACGAGGTGTGGTGTAGACTTACGTAAGTTTCCTGACTCCGGATAGATGTGAAACCAAGTTGAGTTTCGTTCTGACGCTCCATGATGGGAAGTTTGACGTAGTAGGCTCAATGGTCAATTTCAAGGCTGTGCTGCCTGGTGCTTTGAATGATGTCGATGTTGAAGAAGATGGCGGACTTCTGGTAGTCTTCTGCCGTTGTTGCAGGTGTCGCGACTATGGTGTCATCGGTCCCAAGGGCCATCACTCTACAAATTCATAAGCGCTCGTGCTATCGATGTGAATTTCATTATTTGGAGAAAGGTAAGACAGACGCCGAGTTCTGCCTGTGAGGCTGAGTCTGATTACCACGACTGTGCCTTGTCATTTCATTGGTAAACATCCGCCCCGCTCAGCGGCTCAGCGGCCAATTAAATCCAACAGCACACCTGCGGTATTGCTTGAGAGCGTCTTTTTGTGCTCTGTTCAAGACACCACCGAAAATTGAACATGAGTTGCTGTGGTAAATATTGAGAAGCCTCATAGTTGGCTATCACCGTGAGCGCGGTCTTCAGCGGAATTTGGGAATACCATCATGCTTGCTTACTGTAAACCAAAATCTGTGAGGAGGGAGACTCTTACAAAAACAGAACTAATCCAGTCATTGCGGATGTAAATTATAGAAATTGATATTTGTTCATGAGCAAGCCTGAGAGCATAAATTTAAGCCACAACATTTCGCGCTGCGCATCAAATTGTCCAAAGTGTCATCATGCCTACCACTTCATCAATCACCCCCAATGGCACGAATAATAGGTATGTATTTCCAAACCAAAGATCCACAGAGGCTTCAGATACTGACGTGTGGCAATTAGTGAAACGCTTAACAGATTTCTTGCCCAAGCCCCAACCGTTACCGACAGGTTGATGTCATCGCAATCAACAGCCAGTGCTACAGAATCCATGGACGACAAAACATCTGAAACACAACAATACCTTGAAAAATGGCAGTCGTCATGGGATAAAATGAAGTAAATCAATGCCTTGTACGAAAATATGGTTTTTGTGTTGGGGGCTTGGGATCTGGACTGTGGAAGAAGACAGCTGCTGGGGGAGATCAGGTGACAAGTCGGATGAGATGGTACAACAACAACAAGCCAAGCCATGTTGAAAAATGTTTTAAAATTCGGTTTGTAAGAGCTGTCTCGACTATTATTAACACCTGGTCCCGTGGCCAGGGCTTCTCGGTACTATCGGTTGCCCTCGTTTATTTGATTGTGTGCTCACTTTCCCATGGAATCTTCGACGTCCCTGGGAACTCTCCTTGGGCGAAGTGGGGTCTGCTCGCACCCTTGAAAACTTGTTACCCTATGACTTCCTCACTTTTTAGCATAGAACTCAACCAACTAAAGATGTCAATCTAAGAGTGGAAAAGGAAAATAAATGAATAAGTAGATAAACAACAATAAACCTGATATATAAATCATTTATGTACTTTATTTATTTATAATTTAGCTAGAATATGGAGAAAAAGTAAAGTGTGTACAATCTTTCAAGGAGTGCACTGTCTGCACAGTCAGCGGCAGTTTCAGCCCATTTGTTGCTCGCGCATTGCCAATGAATAAATGGATTGTGCCGCTTACTAATGCCCCTATGACGTCTTTTTGCTATGCCCTGTAGCCGTGGGCGCGGGGCCGAAACACGCTAGTCGCTATGTTGGCAAGCGTCTTCCCCGGAACAGTGCCAGTCTCCACAGGCAGCTTAATTGTCACATTGGTCATGTCGGCAATACAAGGAATAATGACTGCGGCGGTGTGCGGCATACTAATACCTCTCCTATGACTTAGAGATACTCGAGTCAGATGGTTTCACTTTAATTGACAAGCCCTATTTGCGTCAGAAGCATTCAATGCGTCCAGTATCGTCTAGGTATCGACCTCGAGGACAGCCAGTATCTACTTGGCTAGACAATGATGAAGGTAATCCTGGCCTGCAGAAAGAGTTGATTTAAAAAACCTTCGTCATCGGCGCCATGATCGGGGAAAAAACGGCTGGTCCGGACCTCTAACCGGTCGGGCCGGCCCCATGACCTAAGTTCGGCTTGCAGGCCTTCCCCACACAACAACATTAGCCACCACTCTACCGCATCGACCTCGCCAAAAACACTGTTCAAACTCGCTTACCACCAAGATCAAAATCATGTCGGATCCTATGTCCACTACTACACCCCCAAGCCGCACCCAGCGAGCCAAGCGAGTCACTCGGGCTTGCGATTACTGTCGGAAAAAAAGAGTATGTAACCAGCTTTTACATGTGCGGTTGTCCATGTGCCCACAAATTCTGATGCAAAGGCCATCGTCATGGCACTTTCTCACAGTTAAAATGTACAACATTGCAACGTCCTTGCTTAAACTGCCAGCTCTATGGTGAGGACTGCACGTCCCGCGACCGAGGACGGCGCGTTGCCGCTTCAGCTATTCGACGAAGCACAAAGCCTCCACCTGAAGAGACAATCCAGGCAGCCAGCCAGGTTCCTACCCCAACAGAAGACTTGAGCATAGACCTAGCTCTCGATGCTGCAATCGACACCCATTGTAGTGTGGTTGATGACATGACAGTGCCGCAATGGGCCGAAGAGCAAGGTGTCGATGACGGATGCAACAATCATGATTTCGGCAGCGTACTCCGTGAGCTTGGTATTGGAATATCCTCAAACTTTTGGGATTTGGACAAAACTATTGTCGGCAACCTGTCTGACATCGACGCTGGTCTCACGCAAGCCGCTGCTGATAGCGCTATGTTCGAGAGTCACCTTATTCAGAATTCTTCCCCGTCACTCCCCGTTCCATCTCGCTTTTTCCCTTCTGCGGTACCAAGAGAAAATTTAACAACAGGGAAAGTGTCAAATATTGAGTCCTTGACGAGACCGGAAAGTTCACCTACTTTGCCGCAATCTGCCCCACCCGGTCTTTTTATCCGCACCAACGAATCCACCACCGGTTACATTGGTGTGTTCATCCAACACATTACTTTGAAGCTGTTCTTTTCCGCTTACTCGTTTGCATATAGGTCTAAGCTCAGTGGGCGCAACGGTAACGTTATGCCTCAAAGACGCACTAGAGAGTCAGCGACAGCCCATGAATGCGAGTTCATTGAGCTTTCTCATAGAGGCAGGACGTCACATAGATGAAGCTGGCTTATCATCCGTCTTTGATCATATATCACAAGTTTTGCCTAATCAAGACCTAGCTACGCAGAGCATCAAAGGTATTTTCGTCTCAGATTCATGGGCCCACCTGCTAGTAAACCAACTGATGATGATGCAGCATTCTTTTGCAACTTCAACACATTCTATCCAGTGGTCGATGAAGAATCATTTCTCTTACGTGCCGAAGTATTTTACACACCAAATAGATCACAGCTTAGTGGTCTCGATTATTGTCTCTTTTTTCTTGTGATATCTATAGGAGCTTTAAGCCAAGAGAAGGATTTTGAGGCTCAGACTACCAGCTCTAAGCTCTCGTCTAGGATGTACGAAAGGGCTTGGTCTATGTTACACGACGTAATCGCTGTTCCTAGTGAGGGTTCCTTACAAATCCTCATATTACACGTGAGCACCCCGACCAAACCTTGCATTTGGGCTTGCTGACTCTCTAGATTGTGCGGCACATGTATTTTGGCAGGTGCGGAATAGCTTGGGTCTTTTGCGGACTTGCTATTCGTGTTGCTGAATCCCTTGGGCTACATCGAAAGATTCCAGAAGAAATGGGGTTATCAAAGCTACAAACAAGGCAACGTTCTCAACTTTGGTGGATATTATTCGGCCTCAATACGTAAGAATTAAATCGTCCTCGTGTTTCAAATAAATGCAGGCTAATCTCGAAGCAGACGGCTTTCTTTGATACAAGGCCGCCCTCCTGGAGTTGTGGATGCTATCTACGACCAGGATATTTTCCTAGAATATGGAAGCGTCCACAAAGACGCGTCCTTTCCTCATCTTGTCCAGGTTTATGCGTGGATGTGTCAATTAAGTCGAATACAAAATCGCTTTTGCAACGCGATTAATTCCACTGATACATCAATTTCGAAGTTGGAAGTCATCGCCCAAGTAGATCAAGACCTGTTAGATTGGAAGAACAGTATTCCTGCCTCATGTCGCCCAGAATGCCTTGTATTGGTCTCACAAGAAAGATGTTGGCATGTCCTTTCAATGCATTTGGAATACTTCAACTTGATGCGGGCAATACACTGGACGGCACAGGCATTGAGGCCTTCCCTAAGTACTAGCGATGCCTCCTGCAAATTAACTTCGCGTATTCGAGCCAGTGAGACATTATGTCTTGAGGCTGCAAGGTTGTTCATCAAAGCTTTGAATGAGTGCGTAAACCATTTTCGTTCTCCCAAACGACCTTTTCTGATGAGCAATAGTGGCATGGGTGATCCAAAACAGATCAAGGTATTTTGTATCAGGTATGTCAACCGGTCAGTAATCATGAGAAAGAAATACGTACTCATCTGCGACACAGCTTTCATACTACAAATTATATGGCGGCAGCAATGTCGACATTATATCGAAGCATCTCCAAAGACCCGTCAAATCTTGGAGCACGGGTCGATCTTGAGTACTTACGCGCAGGCAAGATGCATTTAGACCGCGATAAACCGGATGGTTTTTTCGGTCCCGCGTTGAATACTCTGTTTGAAAACATGCTTTCGTCAGCTGAACAGCTGGTTTGGGGGCGCGACACGTCCGCATCAAGGGCGTCTGGGATTGGTTCAAGGGTATGAATTAACTGTTGTGCATGGGTGGTGCCCGTAGCTTTTGCGTAAAATAAGGCTCCACCCCCTCGTGATGCCACAATGCATCAAACAGGATGCGGACTCATGATCAGGGTTCGATTCCCTGTTCGTCCAATACAAATGGTTTAGGCCCATTCAAGTATCCCCTCTTTTGGGGGGGAGAAAAATCACGATTTTTGACTTGGATGACTGAGTTAGAAACTTTTGTTTGGGGAGAGGACTTGTGCGTGCTTAAAAAAACACACGCTATTCCGAGTCCAGCAAAGTCGGTCGTCGCTTGTTGGTGAAGGAACTAGATACTCAATTGACGGTTCAATCAATATTTAGAGAACTCAAAGACTGATATCCTAAAAATAAAAATGGAAAAGAAAATCCTCTAATACAACTGCGAGGCCATGAACTATCTGTACCTCACTCGTCCTTGTATTCCTTATCTGGAGCTCCACCTTCCTTCACCATCTTCAACGCTTGGTGATAAGGACATCCGCCCCATTGTGGAACCTCGGCGTGGCGCGCTGCAAAGTAGGGTGCATATTCCTTGTCTAGTCTTCGTATTTCCTTCATGCGGTTTGATTGAACTTCTGGGGATAGGCTTTCCAGTTGAGGAAGATATGCGACCTGGGGATCTCGAAA
The DNA here is from genome assembly GCA_020809705.1 of Calonectria ilicicola. Lineage (NCBI taxonomy): Eukaryota > Fungi > Ascomycota > Sordariomycetes > Hypocreales > Nectriaceae > Calonectria > Calonectria ilicicola. Next base: position 357,072 of record CP085834.1, on the reverse strand, counting down.
GATGTTGTCCTGCAGCCAAAATACCCAACCAACGACCCAAACTATAATGGCGCTCAATATCGGGTTCACAGGTTCGATTCTATGAGATTTCAGTGTCGTTGGCAAACTCAAGGCAATTGGAATAGAACGTCCCAGCCAGCGCAAAGGCTTGGGGAAGAATCGAAATGCGAAGAAGTCGTACATGGCGTTGGCACAGAGATGGCCCTGTTCGGACCCCGGATGGGGCTGGCTTTCAAAATCCTCACAGAAATCGAGCAAGCCTCGCCAATCTTCCGGAAAGGAATGGATTTCTTTCCCTCCTTCAGCACGAAACATGGGCACCATATCCTTCATGACAAGATAAGATGCGGTTTTCACCTTGTCTGATACATCGGGCAAGCCAAGCTTCAGTCGAAGCCGGTGCATGAGAACAGCGGTAAAAGCAAGGGTGTAGATGTAGTCCTCGTTGTGAGAAAAAGCGCCCTCGTAATGCTTCGCCCAGTATGCGTGCAGGTTGTTGATGCTCTCGACGGATTTTTTGGTTCTTGGATCGTGTGGACCGTACCACCACCAGGCAGCATTTTTATTCTCTGTTTGTTCGACTCGATGTGCGGCCTTCTTCAAAATTTTGCCGCCATCTTCACGCCAGATCACACGGGCGCCCCATTCGGTGACAATGAAGTTGGGAAACACGAGGCAGTAAATCAAAGTGTTCATAAAGTCGTTGCCGCCGTAGCTCATGGACAGCCGGAAGATTTGTGCATAGTCTTTGTGTGGGTCCAAAGACTCAATCTCCTTGTTGATCCACTTGTAAGATTTATTATCTTGGGCCATGGTGAGAGCAGATCGCGATGCTCTTTGTTATAATAATGAGACGGTTTGAATAATTCAATGTGTTTCGATGGATGTTCTGAATTTTGGTGTATTAGAATCAGGAGGGGCAAAATCTCCCTTATATACTCTTCCTCGACTTGAATTCTCAACATGGTGCTTCCGGGGATCAGACTTCCGGGGAACAGACTTCCATGGAACTTAGCGGCTGCTCCCCTGGACGAGTGGCCCCACTTTCCCCTAGGTTACCCTATAGACCACTATGAATTGTTCATCATGAAGAATGAAGCAGAATAGGAAAAATATATCTTAGACTACAGATCGAATGGCTCGAATATTTCAAGTTCAATTCAAAGTTTGAGGTCAACTTCATTGTCATTTAGTTTTAGCTTGAAATTGATTTGTATCCTCCCCGAACAATTCCCATCAGTGAACTACCCGACGCTCAACCATGGCCTTATACTCCGGCTTCACAAACCACCAACACTCATTATTCCACGTCATCTCTCCGTGATTAATCTCAATGTCAAAATTCTGAACAATTTGAGGGATGGCCTTTGACATTTCCAAGATGCTAATATTTTTACCAATGCATGATCGTGAGCCAGCTCCAAACTTTGAGTGACGTTAGTTTAAATTTATCAAACGGAGCCGGGATGGCACTGTTGCTGAAGTGGAGGCACGAAAAAAAAAACCAAAAGAAAATACAGCCTCTGGCTTTTTGACAATGAGATTAAAGGAGAGAAGAAAAAGTACATGCGGTGCAATGACAAGGGTCCAAAAGTTCACTTACCGCAAATGATCCACCGATATTGAGATTCTCATTTTCCCCCAGCCATCGTTCTGGACGGAATGTGTTTACATCGTTCCCAAAAATCTTTTCGTTGTGATAAAGCGCCCAGGCATTAACGCCTACTTCAGTCTATTATCATAATTAGCATCTACTTCATTCATGCACGGTAGATGTAAGAAGGAAAAAAAAAAGCTTACACCGCCAGGAAAAAACTGTCCCTCAATAACCATACCGCCTTTCGGAACGACTCGACTTAGTTGAGTGCCGACCCCAGGGTGGATCCTGAGTGTCTCTTTGATGACGGCTTGGAGGTAGGGTATCCCCTGTGCATCATGGAAGCTAATCGGCTGGCTTCCTTGTCCCGTCTTGGCATGCATGTCTAGCTCTGCCCGGAGACGACTAAGAGTGTGAGGGTTACTATACAAATAATAAACGATAGAGCTTAGGGCGTTGGCAGTGGTATCGGAACCTGCACCAATGTTCATGGTTATAGCTTGGAGCGTGTCTTGTGGAGTGACTCTGCCTTCCTTTTCCAGCAGAAGAAGTTTGGCCAGAACGTTGCCTGTGCCTTTGACTGCGGCCACATTGTCCAGTTCCAACGCCTCTTTTCTGTATTGGGCAATCTGGGCTTGGATAAATCTGTTCAATTTGTCAATGGGTACTGATATGGGAAGAATCGAAGAGAGCCGGAACCACCAAGCATGTAGACTGGGTATGAGGGCCATGAGTGCAGCATAGTGCCAAACTGAATCCAGCGCGGCACAGGCGCCATTTGTATCAGAGTTCGATTCCATCATGCCCATCGATTCTCCAAGCTATCAAAAAAAGTATGTCAATAACGGGATTTTGGCGTCATCGACCACTCAATTGCACGAACCGTTATTGTTCCAATCACATCAAATGCATAGTACTGGAGAAATTGAGTGAGGTCAACAACCTGTTTCTGATCACAAAACCTCTCTAATTGTTCTTTTAATATTATTGTCTGGCTGTTGACTCCGCTCTCATAGGACAGCAAAGCCGTCATGGTATAAAGTGAAGCGATTTGTTTCTTTATACGGGCGTGAAATTTAGGGTCGCGGACATCGAATAAAGTCGGAAGTGACGGAGCACCGAAGGGAACGTAAAAGTTAGATTTCGGAAGGGCATCGCCGATGCGATATATGGTCTTGACCGCATCCATTGTGTCGAAATCATATCGATTAGGTGCTATACGGACGATGGGTCCTGATAGAAGGCCTACTTAGCTTCAAATTCACATTTGAATGACGATATTATTACCGTGATGTTTGTGCAAATTCAGGACAATCTCGTGAATGTTCCCGGTGGCTACCTTTCGCATTTCCCAGACTCGGGATATCCTCGCTAGGAAAGGCCCCGGTATCTTTCGCAGCCTCGAAAAAACAAGAGTGTAAATTAGCCACAAGAGGTTGTAGGCAAAAAAGGCAATAAGAAGGATCTGGATGAGGGTAGCCCGGCCGTATGTAATCTTAAACTCGCTAACGAGCCCCAGCATATCAATGGCCGGCATCTTGTAAAAATAAAGTAGGGCCCGGAACAGTAAGAGTGAGATATGAAGAATTTTATCCAAAGTAGAAATTTGCAATAGGTATATATGAAATTATCAGATAGTGATAGGCGAAACACTGGATTCCATCTTGGTGGGACGCCATGGGATTTATACCTGGCGAACTATTCCGTAGTTAGCCCCTTTGCAAACCAGCTATCTCCTTTGGGCAGGTCAAATTAGTTCATCTGTAGGAGCCAACGGGTCGAACTATGAAGAAGCGCTGACGAAGCCGGGTATGTGGCATCCAGTACTGCCGTTGGGTAGTAAGAGAATTTGGATAGAAAGTGGAGGCAGCCAGGAAAAGCTGGGGAAAGCTGGGAACATTCGGAAGAAAGCCAACTTCCGATATGCCGGCCCACAATAGCCGCTTGGTAATAATACTAGGTGGCAATTGCACAGACTAAATATTTATGTCAAGCTATATAAAATTAAGGCGGTGACAATATAAGTTAGAAAATGGGCCAGCGGTGCATTGCAGGGTGGGGATCTCAACTGTCTAGACAATTACCATGTTGCCACCCGATGTAACCACATCTGGTAATCTTTACTACAATCACGATCGAGACCATGAAACACGGCACATTTTAGTGTATTTTTGCCGCCGTCATCATCAGAAGCCAGCATTGAACATGTTTCACTCTGTATAAATATGGGACATGCACATGAGTCAGCGGAAGGAAAGACATCACTCGTTCGTTCACAGGCTATTTTTCCTGAGAGGTTATAGATACCAAAAGTAGAGATGGTAGGAAAGGGTCAACTAGAAAGAATTCTTGACGCTTGCCTCGGCTAGGTGTGGAGAGAGGCGGGATTGACACGTGGGCGTAGAGCGAACTTGACTAAATGAAGAAGGCACATGTCCTAACTTAGGGCACGTGTCGGATTGGAAAGAAAAAAGTAAATGAGGTTTGCCCTCAAAATTTTAGGCGAGTTCTAGGAACATAGAATACCATGTGGATGACTAATTCTGCTGCTGAAAGGTTAGGGAGCAAGGGCTCAGAAAACGCAAACCGTCTTATTCCCAACATTCTAATTAAAATTCTTATCATCCTGCAAAAATGAAGATATAAAAGCGTGGAACGACATGAATGAATTTTGAAGATGCACTTCTATTTTAAGTTCAATGAAAATCACCGGCTCGATCCAAAGCAAAAATTGCGAATCTGCCACTCTTATAGCAAGATGTAGGCCTCTTTGGGCCTATGGGTGTTGTGGCTGGGCCTGGTATTAAGAAGGCTGGAGTTAGAAATGAGGAATTTAGTAAAAAAAAGGTTTAGATTAAAATCTTTTCCAGTTATCAAGAGCTTCTAGGCCCGGTCGGGAAGCCGCTCTTATACCTGGTCTCGATAAGGTTCACAGCAAAGGCTCATCAAGGTCATTGAAAACCTTCACCTCAAGCTTTTAACATACATATACCGTACGGCAGAAAGGGTACAGGCTGCCACTTTGCCATAGCATCTAGCAGGCAAGAATCATCGGAGTGCTCCCTAGCCTAGGTCGAGCTGCCTCTCACAGGGGATATCCAACCAAAACACAAAGGCGCTCTTCTATCGACGTTCTTGGGCATCTTTCCGCACTTCTTGGAAAGGAGGAGAATGTTTTTATGGGCAACTATTGTTTTTATCGCCTTGTGCTATATTGCAACTATTCTCACCATGTTTCTGGTCTGTGTTCCCTTTACGGACTTTTGGTAAGTCTGATGAAACCGTCATAGTCATCACAAGAATGGCTTGGCTTACGTTTGTAGGAAAATGGTTCCAACGCGTTCATGTCCCAGAATCAAAAACAAAATAATATTCAAAGTATCTTGGGCACTGCATGTCACAAGCGACATTCTGAGTAAGATGAATGGAATCAACTAGAGGGAGAGACGCTGACGTTCCATCAATAGTATTCATTTTACCGTGGACAGTCATCGGAAATTTAGGCGTTGAAAAGTCAATCAAAGTCGGCATATATTTCATCTTCCTTCTCGGAATTCTCACCATCGCATGTTCAATTGTCCGTTATATTTTGACAGAAAACTTTGCCAATAATCATGCAGTTCCCATTAGCCTGGCGCGTACGTTCCCCCCAGATATGCGCAGCAGGAAATGAATTTACTAACAAGAAATTCACGCTGCAGTTTTCTTGACTGTGGTCGAGTGTAACCTCGGATTATGCATCTCCTGCATACCGTCTCTTCGTGCATATTTTAGCCGTGGCACTGGCGCTGATGCCAAGGGAAGTGCTAATAGTGAGGCCAAGATGGTGCAGCCTGTTGCCTTCCCTGCAACGTCCGGTAATAGATTGTCAATAGGAGAGGAAAATCTAATGGAAAACGGATCTTTTAGGGATGAATGGAGAAGCTATAGCACGAGTCATAATATGGAGCACTCAGTCACATTAGTCGAGGATGCTCCATGACGTAGTTCGCAACCACTTAGTACCAGGGTCCGCTGGAATACGGGAATGCATTTACTTGACCACTGCATTCAATAAAATGGGGTGCTCTAAATGATGACAAACCGCTAATTTCATTATCTTACTACGGAGCATTTACGAACGCTATCCCTGACCTAATGCGCTAGCAGGTGGAAAACACGCCAGCGCTAGTAACCAGGCTCAACATCACGACACACCGTCAATTCCCCCCTGAACATGACAAATCTGCAAAATGGCTAACCTCATCTACTCCATTATCGAGGAGATACCTAACGATCCCATCTTCAGAATCCTCACACTGCATCCTGCAGAGTCTCTAGATGATGACATTCAGTGCTCACTTACGGAAACGCGACTGAACGACCCACCGCCCTACGAAGCACTTTCGTATTCGTGGGGAGATGCATCTAATCCGCTCACTATCCATTGCAATGGCCATCCAATCCAAGTGACTCAGAACTTGTTTGCTGCGCTTCGACATCTCCGCGATGCAGAGGACGAGCGGGTGCTTTGGATCGATGCTCTGTGCATCAACCAAGCCGACTTTGCTGAGCGCGCTTCGCAGGTGCAGTTAATGCGCGACATTTACAAAAAAGCTGATACCGTTGTCGCTTGGCTCGGCAATGAGGCCGAAGGCAGTGAGCTTGTGTTTCCCATGTGCCAGCGCCTGGTAGTGCACCGCGCTGATGTCCTTTTTGACGACGATGTCATCAGCCATTGGGAAAAGTACGTGCCGACGGTAGGAACGGCAAGAATCCGGGAACGTCTGAGGCAGGTTCAAGAGGCAAAAGAGAAGCTGGATGCCGGCGATAGTAATGATGACGATGGGGTTGAGGTTGAGGGTGAGGACAACAACAACGACAACGACAACGACGATGATGATGAGACCAATGACGTGGATGACGACGATGAAGAACCTGACAGCGACCCCACAAAGGAAGAGATCAATGCCTTTATCCAATTCATTCAGCGCCCATGGTTCACACGCACCTGGGTTCTACAGGAGTTGTGTTTCGGGCGGAGGGTTGTGGTAGTGTGTGGTGATGCATGCATCAGCTGGCAAAGTCTCTTTGTCGGCTTTGTCGTCGCAGGACTCTTTAACCCCAAGCTATTCGGTAACCGACCCGAGGCCAAAGTCGTCCGTGGTATTCTGTATCAAGGCGTCTTATCGTCGCCATTCCACACCCGCGCGTTTGACATGGCCGCGGCTGAGAGGGATGCGCCCATGATGGATCTACTCAGTCTGCTGTGGGCTACCCACTTCTTTGCTGCGACTGACTTGCGGGACAAGGTGTACGCGCTGCTTGGCATGACTGATACGGAACAGATACGCCCGCTAACAATAACACCTGACTATACAATCTCCATCGAGAAGTGCTACCACTCGACGGCTTGCGCCATCTTGATGCAAACTGAGACACTGGATTTGCTTCTGTCTGACCACACGCCTCGCAAAAGGCCGACTACGGAGCAGTTACCCTCGTGGGTGCCCGATTGGGGTGGCAAAACGCCAGACTCACCCCTAAATTTATTGTACAACAGAAACCGGGATGACCCGGCATTCTTAGCCTGCGGTCCCGATGCAGGCTCATACACGCCAATCTTTGCCGATAACGATCGCACACTGGTTTTATCGGGATTCATCATTGACCACGTCACAGCCCTCGCACCCGCTCTCCCAACCAGTCCGGGGGAGCATGAACCAGAAGGTCCCACAGCGGAGCCAGGTTCGTTTGCTTGGCTTGGGAACATTTTCGTGAGCGTGGGCGATTACTTCGATAAGTTTGTCAGCTGGGAGAAGCTTGCATTAGACAAGTCTCACAAGGTGTACCCCAATAGCGAAGATAGTCTACGTGCGTTTGTAGCCACCATCTCTCTCGGCCGCATGCCTGATGGTATTGAAGCTGCCATTGCTGGGTATCAACAGTGGAGCCGTCGACTTTCTGGGCCCAGGAAGCTATCACACCTCCGTCGGGTTGGCGCTCGCGGTTCACTGTATAAATCAGCCGTTTGTATCTCTGGTAGTGCAGGTCATTTGTTTCGTTCACGTCCATCAGCATCGCAAGATTCTAGTGACGAAAAAGTAATTGGAGAGGCCTTCAATCAATCTCTAAAGAGAACTACGAACCGAGGCTTGGCACGTACACAAGGCGGTTATTTAGGTCTCGTCCCAGCGGCGACTCAGATGGGCGATTCCATTGCCTTGTTCCGCGGTGGGAAAGCAGCGTTTGTGATTCGAAAAACAAATGTGGGTGAAGGGTGGACGTTGGTTGGGCCAGCATATGTTCACGGCGTCATGCAGGGAGAGTTGTGGGACGAGGGAAAATGTTCCGACATGCATATCGTATGAGGAATATTTTACAAGCAAGAGCAGTGGAAAACAATATATTTCCGATGCTAAGTGACCGCAGAATTCAACAAGGGATTAGGATTTGTTCACATGATCGATTGCGTCAGGTTTTACCAACGGTGGTTGGAGTTTGTTTCCGCTTTGTGTTTTCTATCCAAAATATTTATATTGATATTTACAGATTAGTATCGGGTATAATTATTTTGCTGATAATATCTCCGACGTGGATTGTGACCGCAAATCTTGGCGGGAATGCAAATCCTGCTTGGCCTACATGGAGTGTGTCCTCCATTGGGCCCAGTTGGTCTCATGAAGTGCACCAAAGCCTCTAGTTCCTTCGCAGGGATGCTTATTTCACAAGGTTGTGTCCACTACTAGGCACACCTTGACCAAGTGCCAAGAGGACAGGATATTTTAAATGAATTCATCTCGTATATTGGGCGGTATCGGAGGCCTGAATATTTGTAGTCGATTATTTAAACGGCAGCATGACCTTGATGAACCATTTCGCCGCTGAGTGTTCTCATCAGATCGACACGCTATTATCCCGTAGGCTTATACTGACATGTCTTTCCGAGGCTATAATGCCTCAATAAACGAGACAGAAATGAAATTGCTTGAAACTATCAAGACTCATCTCTTTATTACGACTGCACTGTCTTTAGTCCTTTACGGTTTTGTTCTTGTGACCTATCGTCTTTATTTCTCACCCCTCTCTCATTTTCCTGGTTCACGCATAGCGGCTGCTACAGGATGGTACGAATTTTATTATGACATCATAAAAGATGGCTCTTATCTTTACAAGATTGAGGAGATGCATGACAAATATGGTAAGAACAACTTCGTACACCAAGATCTAAATAACTCATTAGATCCACCCAAGGTCCTATTATTAGAGTGAGCCCATGGGAACTGGTTATCCGTGACCCGGAATTCTACAGGTCTATCTATGTGTCGGCTGCAACGAGGCGTACAAATTCCTACTGGAGACACAGGGTGGATATAGGATTTAACGGTTAGTTATGCGTCACCGACTTTCCAACCCAACTACTGACGAGCGTTGAGATACTTTTGTCAGTACAACAGATCATGACCTGCATAGAATGCGAAGAAAGCCTCTGGAGCCATTCTTCTCTCGCCAAAATATTTTTCGTCTCGAGCCGGGACTGGCGGACCATTGTAGACTGCTAGCACAACGTTTTGAGTCGCTAAAGGGTACCAGCACAGTCGTGTGCATGGAGGATGTATATTCAGCATTCACCGCCGATATCGTAGGCAAAATTTGTTTTGACAAATCTCTTGATCTACTTTCTGATCCCAACTTTTCGCCAGATTGGTGAGTAAGGTGGACATAATTTAGCAAACAAGTCCCAAGAGCTAACGCGATTGACCTACAAGGTCTACTCTGGTTCGAATGACAGTAAGAGGATTTCCCATTATGCAAAATTTTCAAATTCTCGCAAGGTAACTCATTGAATAAATCCCCATCTTTTCGATATTGTGCTAACAACATTTAAAGGCTAGCTAAATGGATTCCATATTCCATTGTTGGCTATCTTCTCCCGGGTACTTCTGGTTTCAGCAAACTCATCATGGTCAGTCAAATAAAAGAATTGTGGAATTTGGTCAGATGGAGCTCATATGGCAGCATTAATAGCTCGGATCCCACTATATTGAACAAGAAAAGAAAAACCTTGAACTGCATCACAACGGAGAGGTCAACATCAAAAGGACTATGGTCCAACAGCTACTATCTAGCGACATTCCAGAGGCTGAAAAGTCAACCGAGCGAATAGGGACAGAGATTTCCAGCCTTCTTGGTGCTGCCTCAGCACCACCAACTAGAACCCTATGTGTTCTCACGTATTATATCCTATCTAATCCTGGTATCGAGCATCAAGTTCGACAGGAGTTACAGAGCGTCATGGCGGAATTTCCAAATAAGATGCCGTCTTTGACTGAGCTTGAACAGCTGCCCTATCTTCAGGCTCTAATTAAGGAGGGACTAAGGTAAATAATGCGCTCCGGAACCGTATCTTCGCTAGCCGCAGATATCTAACATACAGGGTGTCGCAGATGCAGCATGCCTGTGATAAAACGACTCTTGCGTCTCGCTCCAGATGTTCCGATCCAGTATAAAGAGTGGACTATTCCGGTCAATGTGAGACTTCCTGGGACAGCCTGTAGCCTTTCAATTCACAGTCGTTTGCTAATGCCCAGTGAAAACGATAGACGCCCGTCGGTATGTCGGTTTACCCGATGCTGATGGATGCCAATGTTTACCCGAATCCATCTCACTTTGAACCGGAACGGTGGCTTGGTGACTATAACCCACTTATGGATCGGAATTTTGTACCATTCAGTAAGGGCTCACGTGGATGCATCGGATCACAGTAAGTGGAATATCACGCACAGATCAAGCTTAAGGATACGACTAATATTATGTCCAAGTCTTTCCAAGGCAGAGTTATGTTTTATACTCGCTGTGCTCTTCAGACCCGGCGGGCCAAAGCTTTCACTTCATGACACATCAGAGGAAGATGTCCTACCAGCTCGCGACGAAACCTTGGCTATTCCAAAAACGGATAAGAAGGCACCATGTGTCATCGTGCACTAGGGCTACTTTTCTATGATCTGATGCCGTCAAAGAGATCAACTTCAGGGGTATTTTTATTGAATCAGTGGTTAATAATAATCCATTTGATGTGGATACCTAATAGTTGAAATTGTCAGATGGCAAGAGGGACAACATAATCGCTAGGTGAAGCCATCGACGGCTTCTTGAATGGGATAGTTAACTAACACAAAGATGAGCGAAAGACTGAGTGTTATGATGAAAATTGATCAATACTTTCTTCCAGTGATGTTGTTCTTGGCGATTAGGCTGGACGTTATGATCTCCATCTGTGCAGGCGATACATGGTAAAGAAATTAGTATTGAGAAGTCGAAGTGAAATTAGATTGAAGTATTAAGAGAAGACCCGAATCCATCAGAGGTAATAGGTATGTAGCAATTTACTACTCCTACTCCAACGACCCAATTCAGCTTCTGGCTTAACTTAGGCTTGGTATAATAATAACCTTCTAAAAACGAATCTAAAATAGATTGCAAGTGGCCAGCAGTCAAGAATCTATACCTATGATTAACCTATCGAATGAAGCTAAGAGTCGGTCGCCTATTAAAACCGGTAAATATAAAGGAAGCGGACACGTCCATACCCTGGACGCCCATATTTACTAAGGTCGATGAATACTTCCGTATTTTTCTACTTCATGTCCGAAGTTCCACCCTCATCCATTCTCTCGTATTTATCCATATCCCCAGATATCCCATCATCTTGTGGATGGTCCACCTTTACAAGCGTTTCCTAAACCAAAGTTTTAACTCAGACATAGGAGGATAGTCATAAACTCCTTTTTCACCTCGCATCTCGTTATTACCCTTGCTCTTGTCCCCGGGGATCTTGGGGTTGAAGTGGCGCCGGCGGAGATGAGCTGCCGCGTTGTAATAGGCAACGTACTCTTTGCTAGCTAAACAATGTTTGCACTTGTTGAGGGGAATAATGGGCTGGACCTTTGACACGACTCCAATATCTGCAGGATCTCGACAGACAAATCTCTTCACAAACTCTTCATGCCTGGCCGTCATATGCCGCTGAAGCTCATGTTCGCCACGAAAACCATCAGGTCTTTCATTACACTTGGTACAGTACAGCTTCAGGTGCCTGGGCCGGACGTATTGGCTCTTGCTAATGGTTAGATTAGGTCCTCCTTGAGATAAAGAAGCGCTGTTTCGCCGTTTATCTGAACTTTTCTGGAGCATCCAACTGGTCGGTGATAGAAGACCCATAGTTTGATGCTCATCCGAACGTTGTTTATCTTTATATCCTCGCGACAATCCCCGGCTAGGATCAAGTTCATCATGTACACGCTTACAACTAGCTCCATCAGTCTCCGTTTGAGTTTTAAATGGTACTGGAATATGTTTAGTGTCTGGAATCTCCATGCGGTCGGCCTCATTATCGCTGCGGTCCTGGATTAATCCCGATGGATCTGCGTTTCGAAACGACGACTGAGAGTGGTCTTCAACCTCCGTTTGACTTTTTTGTTGCTGTGGTCTTTCTAATGGCTGACGCGTGCCTGGATGAGAATGGACGTTGGCCAATCGTTGCCCTGATTGTTGCGACCGCTGAGGCTCTCGGGTGACGCTACTATTTATCTCCCACTTAGGGAAGCCCCATCTCTCAAAGCGTTGGCGAAGTGCGCGGATTCTAAAGCAAGGGTTTTAATTAGAACCCTCTTCAGAAGAACGCATTGTGATTCAAAATCGGCTAGACTTACGAAGCTTGAAGTCCGTGATCATTTCTCATGATATCGCGGACATTTTCGAGGCTTCGCCCCCCCTGCATATACAATCGGGTAATGAAATCGCGATCTTTGTTCCATGGCGTGGATATCATCGTTGTCGATTGCTTGTGGGGTGAATTATTTCAAATGGTAGAGGGTTGTCATGCGTCAATTAAATCACGAGGGAGATGGCCAGATAACGCCGTGTCAGGTCCCTGTAAAACGCCACCTCAAATTAATGGCACGTGTGACTTTGCGCACATTTATGCCCTTCGTGTGTGGTTAGCCTTACTCTACGCTAACGATCACCTTGTGATCAAGGACTGATTGGACCAATGAAGCAACCAATAAGACGAGAAAACATCAGTGGCACTTGATCTTTCTGTTAGATCATGTTCTGATTGGAGCCAAAAATTCTGGCCTGCTTATATAGCCGAATCACATTTCTAACAACCATAGTTGGTCTTGAATAGCCTTGGCACTTCCCAATGGCCGTCGTGGGTTATGTCAAGTCATGTGATCATTGGATCTCGGACCCAGCTGTTTTGCCACTCTCGGCCTATTTCCTGCTGAGGAGTGTCGAAAAAAAAGATACGCAAGGATGAAGTATCGTACGGAAATTTGCATGACCTTTGATGTTATCATCGTAGAATTCTAGAGTGGCATAGCTTCCCAGCTTTACCCTCAGCGTATTGAGGTGGAATATTATCCAGATTTGAGATACGATAATATTTTGTCAGAGACAAGAAGAGATTATCGCCTAATAGAAAGCGCATCTTCCAGTGAAAATTTCTCAACACAAGCGTCTCTAGGGAATATCACGACAACCGTCGCACAGCTCAATGCTAGCTCAAGTCGATCTAGTGAATCTTTTTCTTGCTGTAGCTAAACCTTTATCCGTGGACTCCTTCCCTTTTTCTGTGTTTTATGAAGACTCTGATTCCCCGACGGGAGAACAGAGTCATCCGCCTCCTAGGCAGGCATAGCTATATTCGGCAACGCTAGCCAGAATAAAGCTTTTTCTAACATTCGCGCTCGCAAAGTGTTCCTAGAGTATGAGGGTGACACAGAAACGCAGATCAAGTTCTCATCCGTGTTGAAATATGCATGGTGCACTCTGCGATCGGTGAGACTTTTGCCGACAAGACAAAGGTGGTCGGGTACTAATCTATAGATCCGCCCAGACAAGTGAAAGCAGGACAAAGTCACGCTTTAAAAGTGGTCAATCAATCTTGGATCATCTGGCAGTCCTATTGAACGATTAACTGGAAATTTATCAGTAGTGGTCATGGAATGAGTGGTAAGAGATGCATTGCCCCCAGGGACTCAGGTTGAAACAAATCTTGATGTTCTCAGCTTTACATGATGAGTGAAATCATCGATACTTCGGAAGAGAGTAGCTTGTGCAATTTCAAAAAGCTGGCTTTGCCACTCTTTGGGATGAAGTGCGTTTGAGTAGTGCTATAATTTCGCTTGTGTATGCGCCGGGTTTGGTTTGGCGTCGTTATAATTGTCTCGGTCGTCCCGCGTAGTTCAGCATGGAATGGCTTGTGGGGCGGGTGATCGGGTTCCCAAAACCAGCCCAGTGCCTGAACTTTGAATAAGTAAGGGCGTGTTTAATTCTTTTTTTACATGTCGACCATCAGCTATAACGCTATAAATGGGCGGGTTCGACTGCCAAATCTCGGCAAGTCCGAGGCAAAGTGTTTGGCTACTATCATATTGCTTGTATTAATGCGCGATCCAACAAACAAAAAAAGTCACATATTTTCAAATTTAAGGTGTAAAATGATTATTATATTGTGTCATCATTCCCTTATTCTTTTGTGTGTATTTGCGCTTCGTCTTTGCTTAGATCAAGAAACCTTTCGTTCAACTCCACACATGTTAACGCCACATTTCGAGCAGCACCAGCTTGAGCGGATCTTTATTGCCACTCATTTTATTTTAGCTTTCGCCATTCTCCCAATTCGTTTGTTTAACTTATCAAGTTTTAGGACTTCAGTGATATGCACTGTTGAGGCAAAGTCACGGTTAGTTTTAGCATACTCAAGGCATGCATTCGAATATTGGAGCCTGAGCTTGTTGTTCTGACATTATTTCATTCTGTATTACTCATCAGCTATGCGTAGTAGTTATAAGTATCTTAACATTCGACACCTCGCACCACACAATCTCATGGCTCAACGAACCTAAGCTGGCGACAGTGACGCCTTTACACTCTTTACACTACGCTCTTTAACATAGCATGAGCAGCCCGCTATTCGTAGCGCGATCGTCATACCCCTCAAGCTCCAACGAATCCGATGAAGAAATACCATCTAACCAAGTGAGGATATCCGCCGTAATGGAGAACCACTCAGATGGCATGACATTCAAAGGCCTTCGTACCACAAAGCAGCCGCTATCCAGAATCGTGGGCAAGGTTCTACTGAGATGGCTTCTCACCGTCGCTCTTTCTATCTCCATTATCGTGGTATTAAGAACCTATTCGTTTAAATTGGTCATGTCGAAAAGGGACAAACTTGGTTTCAATGCTATTATGATGGGTCTGTGCATTGTTCTTGGTTTGGCTATTATCAGCAGCCTAAATGGCATGGCTGGAGATCTGCGCTGGTGGATTCTCAGTCGAAGATATCGTTCAAGGCGCAAGGTGACTCAGATTACAAGCATTGGGAGTGCACCAATAGCTAACCTCTATGAAATAGGTAGAATTGATTCTTGAAGCTGAAAGAGTTTCTCGGATGCTTAAACTGGCGTTTCGGTCGCGACGCCTGTCCGTTCACTTTGCTGCATATTCCGGATTGCTACTGCTTCTGGTATGGGACTCCCATATGCCGTATCTTTCAAAGTTAACCCAGGTCCTAGGCAACACAGATTGGTGTTGCTTCACTTGCTCTGTGCTATTCTGCAGACTCAGAAGATAAAACTGCTTTCTTTAGCCCTGGAAGAGTTTCAGTTCCGGATTTGTCCAGCATTCAGACAGCCAAGATCGTATCGTCCCAATCATCATCGCTGGGCGCCCAGCAGTACACCGCTAACAGGTATTCTAACTGGCAAATAGTCAATTCTCCTTGTCATTACTGAATTAACATCCGACCAGCTATGGCACCGTATCCATCTCCTATAGTACGGCAGGGATGGCTGAACTTCCAGAAGCTGGAACTATTTGGATTACAGACGATCCACTGATATTTTGCGATATGGACTGTCGGTACATCTTTCACGAGATAGCAACTGATTCAATTGCCGACTCTGATGCAAACCCCATTACTGTCGTCACCCCAAGGAGTATTGACACTACGACTACTTGCAAGGCTTGGCCAGTTGTATTTGGAGGAGAGGGTACAACCAACAAAATTACAGTCAGCAAGGAAAATTACACGGTCGTCTCGATGCCCATCGCTACTGGTGAAGACCAGACCATTTTCATAACCAACACGTCTGACAGCTGCGGTTCGGGTTGTAGCAAAATATCTATCTTCGAAGCATCAAACCAATGGCCGTGGTTTTACGACTGCAACGCTACTGTTGGACAAGTCACGAATGCTACCCTCTCCGAACATCAGGTCACTGAAAATTTTACATCCATGGCCTCAGCTGCAATTGCCTTGCAGGGATATCAGGCTACATCTTTAAGCAACAACATGGACATTCAGTACCAAATTTATCCAGCTGCATCGATATTTGGAACGCCAGCGAATGGAAGCGTTCAACAAATGGCATTCTTAATATCTCGATTTAGCACTGGAGTGGTAGCGGCTGCGGCGATCAACAATAACATGCTTATTCTATCAGGCATGGCGCCCCAATTAGGGTCTCGCCTCAAAGTGCTCAATTGGAACTTTATTGTACTTATCCTAATTCTATTGGTAACTATCCAGCTTATTCTTGGGATTACAAGCACTATGCTTGCAAATCGCGTGGTCATTCCCATACATAGCCTAATCGAGACGGCTCAGGTTCTCAAAACAATGACAAACCACCACACGGCTGGGAATCGAAAAAGATTATCAACAGGGGATGAAAAGTCTAAGGTGCTGTGGATATATAAAGATACAAAAGTCGCAGATGGTGTTTATGACCTTCACATGGAAGATGATAGATCGTCAGAAAGAACGAATGCATGAGAAGGATATGGATGGCACACTTACTGGCAATCATTTATTTTGAAGCCACAATATGTCGACCTCTTTCATTTGTCTTGTGCTCCTAGAAGGATTCATTTTTATCCCTGCTCCGCCAGCAGCATTAAGTACATGAAATTAGACCCGATTGCTCTTCACCAGTTCCAATTTTTAAGATAAACTTTGAACGGACAAGACTGTAGATGTTTGAATGCCTTTTTATTCAACTCGTAATGACTACAACCCAGGTAGCGATACGCTCAATTATCTTGTGCTTCCTCAATAGATAGGAAGAGCTTTTTTTCTTCCCCAAATGTTACCTAGCTACAAGAAATACGAAAATTGCGCATCAAGCATGAATTGCCTTGGATACTACTTAAAACTGTCTTACTGGCTGCTATATTTAATTATTGTACTTTTCTTTTTTGCTTTCTTAACTCCTGATCGGCTCTATCTCAATGTCATGGCTTAGAAGTCTGGATGGCCCGTGCCATCTCCCATGTATAATACAACCCTTGAAAGATTGTCACGTACCTAATTGGAAAATGTTCCTGGGGCACAATCTTTCAAGGGGGGTATTGTAGTCATCTAGTCTCCATTATCTCTTTCGAACATGTCAGATCGGGCGTGGTGCGCTTGGTAAATTGGAAGCACGTACCAGTATCTATCGGCCTGGCCATGGACAGGTTCCAGGTGTCCTCCAACAATGCAATCTGTATGATCCATTTTTTTTGTTTGCGCCGTCTTTTTGATGCAAAATTTCGTATCAAGAGACTCGCCTAGTTCTGCTTTTGTGACCCACCGTCTCCATCCAGCGCCTGACCCAAGAGGCAACGCGCCTGTCGATCCTAGAGCCTGAAGCGTTGTACACATTCTGGTTGCCAAATCTGTCGAATTTACACCGAATGTGAAAAGGTGCAATCCTTGAGACACTGACCTGTGGCGGTTGGTCTTTCTCCTAGTCCTCAAGGTCACTGTTAGTCGCGACGGAGTTGTTAATGTCTAGATAACTCTCAAACAGCGATTCAACGACGACTTTCGTCAGAGGCACTTGATTGAGCAATTTGACATTGGCCTCGAGCAAAAAGTCCGTCACATAATCGTTCTGTGTGCTGTCGCTGTTGCCCTGGCCATGCAAGGTGACAAATATTGAGAGCGGGACGTCAACCATCATTTCCATTTCTGAAATCATCCTGTGTCGCTGCTGGGGGTCAGTAGACAGACTGTCATTAGTAGGGTTTTGTTACTGCCGTTCCATGTGTCGAAGATGGAACGCAAATCCATAACTATACCAACCGCAGGCAATGCTTTAATCAGTCTCGGCCCTATGCCGCCTACGATTCGGCCAATAAGGCCCAAATTCTCTACTGTACGCAAATAAGGCTCAGGCAATTACCAGAAAGAAGAAGGATCTTGATTCAACCATCTCAGCAGCAAACCGCCCACCACCCAGAGTGATCCAATATCTGGTTGCCATGGCCCCTCTAGCAACTTTGCCAGTCGAATCAAAGTTGTACGGGCTGTAATCATCAGGCCTTTTAAGTTCAGGGTTAGCACCGGCTCCCTCGGGACCTAGAAAAATATTCGAGGCCTCGGTTAAGAACAGGTCGAGAGAGGCAACGATTTGTTTGTTCGCATCTTCAATTCGCTCAAACAGGTTGTGTAGATCTTTGGACGAGGCGATGTAGTTTTCAATTGTCTGCTCAAAGGTCGCGGCAGCGTTTTTTTTTTCAAAAACGAGATCATTTGCAAGTGCCGAACTTGCTGTCGTCACTCTGCCCACAACCAAGAGCCCAGCTCCCAGCAAGAAAAGAGGGGGGGGGTGATCGTCAATACGCCGCCCACAAGCGATATCCCAGAGCCGACTTTTGACGTGACATTAGTCGTTGTGAGACTTTTTTCCATATCCTGTTGGGATGTAGAGATGATGTCGTTGGCTGAGCGAAACGCGGTTTCTAGGGAGGATAGCTTGCGCTCGAGCTCCTGATGCAGTTGGAGCAGCTGATCTAGGTGATCGATGTATGTCTCCCGAGTCGATGCCATTTGGACGTGTTAGCTGGTTGATCATTACCCTTTTGACCGGATTTCCTCTTGCTAACAGAGAATATCAGCGATACAAAAAAGATATTTCGGAGGGAAAAGGCCGATGTGTTTCATCCTCTTCGTCTCCTCGGACAATTCTTAATACAGGTGAGCCATCACGTGAATTTTGAAGCTAGCTTATATCGCGCTGCTCTTTTCAGTCATTGTGATGGCTAGGATTGTGAAATGTGTTTCACGACTCGCAGTATCTGGGCCTCCTCATTCGCCAAAGTCCATCTCGACCAGTCCTAAAATCATGGAAACCCCGACTCTGTTGGAATGGGTCCAAACTCTAACGCCGCATTTCGCTGCAGTCAACATATTAAGAATGTAAAAGTTCACAAAACAGGGATGGAACATTTTCCCGCTGGTATTTGATTCATAATCTTACTGTGGTTGGCTGACTTTAGTCTTTGGCCAGAAGAACTCAAATTAATATGCTCTTAAAGTGGACTGAATCCAGATTCCTTGCCCCGAAGTCTCATCTCAGCTCTTCCGGTTCCAGAACGTTGCAGTGTATAAGATGCGTTAGTATCCATCCCGGTGACGACTGCCCATTGCCTCAGCTCCCCATCTTTCATCTCGCTCGCAACTTCATTTATTTTCATCGTCTGCGGAGACACCATCTGCGCAACAGCTTGCCATGTTTCACCCAAAACAGAAGTCTGGGTTTGAAGGGCAAAAAGTGCGATTGTGAAAGTGACCAAGACAAGATGCAGAACACTAAGAACTAATACAAGTATCAGTCCTCTCCATCTCACGGGAATCTGCTCTTCAGCCAAGTGGACAGTAGTCACTGGGTAAGAAACATCAAAGTCGTTTTGCCAGTCATAGTATATCATTTGGTAAAACTTTGTGAACAAGCTTTGCACGGCAATAGCAGGGTCTTGGGTAGCTTGGATTATGCTTTGGAATAGAGCCGCATGGGCTCGATGTGCAATCCAATCTGACAGCCAATTTAACACGATCGAAGGATCATCAGTCACAAACAGGTTCCATGTACTCAGAGACCCGCCGGGAACCTCTCGCAAGATATTCCAGAGAGCGCCGTATAGCAATGAGCCTTGTGATGGCATGCTGATGCCATATCCCGTAGAATTGGTTTGAACGTTGAGTTCCAAGATGCCGCGAGCTGCAAAATCATTAGGATCAATATTGATTCCGAGTTGATGCCTAGTCTTTAGCAGCTCGTCTTGGTCTGCAAGAGGGCGCCAGGCCACTTGGGGCTCGGATGAGATAGAGCTCCCATTCATCGTGACGTTGTATATCTCTGGGGCCGCAGTATTAATATAGCAAACCGTAACACTAAAGATTTCAGAACCATTGTTACTGAATACCTTTGTCCATAGCCCATCTGCCTTGGAGGTGAGGTTACTCAGTGACTCTAGGACCTTTATTGTCACTTGGTCACTCTCATCAACTTCTCTGTCGTAGGTAATATTGTTCAGAGCCGCACTGGATTTGAGCAAGACTGCCGTCTGAAATCTTTGAGGCTTTCCAGAAATCGGATCAGACTTGTTCGTGGATCCATAGTCATAGATTGCGTTATTACAAATCGATACAGGCCATGCTGGCATATTCTGATCCCAGACCTCATGTAATTTACACGCAATGAATACTGTATCACTTGTAAGGTTAAATCCCTCCATGGCCATTGTCGCCTGGGAAACTAAATGAAGGCCACCTGGTGAATATTGCGTCATGGTCCAATTCAATTGCAACAATTCCTTGTTGATGTATTGAAGTTGAATGGAAGGGAACCTTGGGGCACCACACACTGTCCTGGGGTTGGTTACGACAGCAGGTCCGGAATAATGCTCCAGCGATTCTCTCAGCGCTTCATTTGCCATTGGGAGGAATGCCCGGTATGTGTTGCCCGTATCACCTGGAACAGCCGCTGGTTGGCCAATCCTGGATTCGGCGAATCGCCAGTTGGCCATTGGTCTCACTTTCCAATACGACAATCCACCCGCAGTATAGACGCTATAGTTGCTTAATTCCATTGCCATGGTATTTGTGGTGCTTGGTGCAGCGATGCTAGTGGTGTCAAAGTCAGACAGCAATACTGTAGATATGAAGGTTGAAAGCAATAAAATAGCCAAAGTCGAAATAACTATGAGAGCATTCAAAGCTTCACTAATACCTCCAGTCCTAGAACGGCCCAGAGCAGCTGGAAGAATATCTCATGGGCTCGATTGTAACGCTCTCTCGATGGAAAGCACAGCAGCGTCAATTAAAGACACACCAGAAGTCTCGAGTATGATTGCGGCCATTGCTGCCGCGAGGATACCTATATGCAAAGCCATGGAAGTACGGATGGCAGCAGAGCACAAGGTGACCATTCTGGATGCCCAACCGCCAAAGACGATTCTGGTCCACAGCACTGGCTCGTTTCGTTGCTGTGCAAGCTCTGCGCCCCTCCACAGAAAAATTAGGAGAGCACACGATACAAATATGACTGCTGTGCCGATGGCAAGGAGTGCAACGTTTATATGCCCTAGCCTGTGGCGCCAGGTTTTGTTCGGTTCATGTGGCCCAGAATTGCGTGAGGCAGAAATCGCCCGCGAGGCATCCTGACCGAAGGTCATCTCGGTATCACAAATTCCTTCATACCGAATGGAACCATGGGTGTCTGGTTTCGCCTGACGCGAACTTAGCATTGAATTTGTCGAATAAGCTGGTGCATTTTCGGAATCGCGGATTGCATCGTATTGAACCATGGCAAATCGCCAACTTTAGCTGAGTCAGCCGGGTTGAGAAGGGAAGAGTCCAATTTAAGCTTAACAGCGGATGAACTAGGTCTTAAATTGGCATATCTTAGGACATGGAACAGAAAAAAGGGCCGCATATTGCCAGTCTAGAGCATGGGCTGCAGCTCCCCCCAATCAGGTTCTCGATACTTTTGGTTCCCCATTCATCGCCACCCGAAATGCCGTCTTGGCTTGTTTTAGGACCATAAGTTGGGGCTGAACCGGGCAATAGAGTGGCTCTTTTGATCCTTCAAGAATCCTTCGGTTCTTAATGCCGGCCCTGATTGCCTAAAGGGGAGGGTGCCCCGTTTAGTGTCTCACTATTCTTTTTTAGCTAGGGGAAGAAACTCCAGCGAAGTCAGAAGGGTGGATCTGTCCAATCACAGGGGATCGAACGACAAGTAGTGGAATTATCATATAAATTTGGTGATGACCGAAACCTTAGAAATACCTCCATTTATAAAGGCGTGTATCATGGTTCACAGCACTCATGCAACGGCCATGACTCACTTGACCCTGTTTCTCATGCTTCTCCCAAAAGGCCTTAGCTCACTTCGGCGAGCCGAATCGAGCCATCCTCGTTTCGTCTCGCTTAAAAGATTCTCGCCCTAATTTGGCTATACGACAGATACATACACGTGACTATTCAGCCGCAGTAGCTGTTATCAAGCTCTTAGAAACGGTCTTATAAGCGTTTTTAAATCCCTCCCGTCTCTTTTTTTGACTGTGATGATATTCAGCAAGTTATCTTTCCTTGTCTATGTCACTCTTCTAATCAGTGAAAACCAGATCACGTGATGGGCATCGTTTCATGGATAGCCTCCTGGGTGCGCCTCATGTGGCGCAGTGTGGCAAAGCTCACGCTTTACATTATCATCTTAACATTACCAGTAACGACTCTTCCGGTTCTAAACGGTCTCTTCATAGGCTGGAAATTTGGTAGTTTTCTTCTCGACAACGGAATAAAGGCTACAAAAGCCTTCGACTCCGAGGCCATCTCAGCCATGGGCAGAGACTTATCCATCAATCTTCACCAAGATAATCTCCCTCCTTTACCATATTACGTGCCCCAACTTAGGGATCCCAGGGCTTGGTGGCGCACGCTTGGGTTGACACGTCTCAACGATGACGGAAGGCCACATTACATGGTTGATTCATCAAATATCCCGGCCATCGGATCACTCGAGGGCCTATATCGAAAGCTGGGGAAGTCTGAACCAAGGGAACCATGGCATCATTGGATATACGCCTCCAAGAACCTTCCACAACCGGAAGGCCAGTTTTTAGACGGCTGGGATGAGTCGTTCTATGGTCTCATCCAGTACCACAATGCCAATCCCTCTGTCGGCTCAGCGAGCTTTCACTGGGTTTCTTGTCACAACTCGTTCTTCTGCAGGATGTGGCTCATCGATGGCCCGGCCTTGATACATTTCACCACAGAATATACAGAAGATATAGAGCAAATCAAGATGTTTGAACTTGGGCCTCAGGGCCCAGTTCCCTATGGCTACGAAAGGGTCTATGTTCGAATCATGGAATTGCCCGTTACACGCATGACAGAATTAGCCGTGCCACCGGGGACTTTCCCCAGCTATTTCACTCAACTCCAGGGGATTACTGGAAATACGTCCATATGGCAGGAACATCAGCTCCATTTTGATCTCTTACAACTTGTCCGCTACCTTTACACCCTGGAAATCAAATGGCACCACGAATTCCCCAACACTCTAGGTTTGTTATTCAGGCTGGACAACGCTTGGGCTGTAAAACTAGGTTTTCTCGACTCATCATGGTACAAAGTTACCCGGTTCATAGCGCTCATGACTACAGCGTTCCTGAGGATGGGCGTTTCGAAGCTTCACCGGTTATTAGACCAGTTCTTGGGGAAAGATGTTACTCTGCCATAGAGATGTATTAAGAATAGCAGAAGAAGAGAAAGGAATAATATACATAATGATGACCTGTTTCATCTTCATAACAAACAATCCAGACACGTGCTCGAAAATGGTAATTCAGTCTACCCGTCACTCTTTTGCCTTGGGGTTTAACAGCAGGCGCAAGTAGGAGGTACTATAGACTAATAGTGACATTCTCTTGCAACTATGCGTATCCACTCTAAGGATTGAAAGTAAGGGGCACATCTGAAGGGCTTTGATCAATGATATCTTGCACGAGCTGTCCCAGATAAGGGTTGAAAGGAACATTGCCAGGAGTCCAACCCAACTTTACAGGCAATCTCTCGTTTCCTATGAAGTATTAGATTTGTTTTCTTACATGATACATGTAATCTTACTGAAAAAATATTCAAGATATGCTCTGTTTGCAATCGGCTTGTCTGGGCTGCCAAAAATGCACAAAAGCATTGCATTTTCACCGACAATGACCGGAATTTGGGCCTGAGTGATGTTGAATCCAGGGTTGATACGGCTCATGTCCAGTGCTTGTCTTGCCCGGGCATTGGCAATGGAGGAGATGTTGATGGTTTTATCGTTCCCAAAGTAGCTGACGAAATTATTAAAGGTTCCCTCGTCAAACGAATTGGTAGGATCGAAGACGGCGTCGCGACGTGAAAGGCTGCCGTCGTGTTCGACGATGTTATGAGTATGCATCATTTCGAAGTCGAAAAACTAGATGATGTTAGTCGAATGGGTTCCTAACATCGTCTAGGGCTGTCAGTGCTCGCTTACCGTAGCGTTAGGAGCAGGGTTAACAACGAGAGCATTTTCGAAAATGCTGTTGGCTTGAGATTCCTCGATACCAAGCCCATCTTGGATTCCTTTACTGACAACTTCGCGAGTCATATTACGGCCGTTTCGGTTAACAAATCCATGGTTTGCAAGCGTGTTCATAATAGGGCACGGAGAGCGGACTAGAAAAGCAATATTCGTTAATCATAAGTTCGATATAGGTATTTCCAGTACTTACTATCACCAGGTCCAGGTGCCTTCCACAGGAAATGATTTGGTTTGAGCAGTTTTCGATCGCCATTCGGTGCCAGAGACTGAAGCGAGTGGCCATGACCATTATTGAAGTTATACATTCCAGGAAAGCACTGAGACATGGAGACTAGCCCCATCATGAAGAGTGCGGAAAGGTGCATTTTGAAGCAGTTGAAGTCAACAAAACAAGAGTTTGATCTGGTGGATTGGTGGTATTAAAAATGCTGATTGCGAGAATGCAAAGAATGAATGCTATGTAGAGCAAAGTCGTTCAGGATATCTAGGAGCGGTCAAGTTGATATTTAAATCACAAGATGTTAATTCGTCGGCTCCTGAGATTGTAATTGCCATGTTCTGTTTGGCTCGGCTTTGATTCAACCTCTGGAGTATCCGTCTTGGCTACGCCCTGCGCCCCAGTGTGGGTTGCGCCAAGAATAAACTGCTCCAGGTCCATGCATGACGAATTCTAGGCGGCTCTATTGGGCAGGGTTATGATTCCCCAACGGCCATTAAAATTCCTGTTTTCGCGGCGTACGAATTCTCGAGCACGAGAAATGCCACTATGATCTAGTCATAAACGCAAATTCACCGAATTCTCACTCTCAACAGCCTTCAGTCCTGGACAAGGCAATGGCAAACTGGGGGCAATGTAGCAAAACGCGAATAGTTTCAACGGAATACCGGGTTTTTCACAGAAGCCGTGCATTGTGACTTGCGAGTCATGTAATTTCGCATAAGTGTGTCAAGAGACTCACTCAATGGTTTGTTCCGGTTTTACTTTAGCCTTCGTCTCGTTCTCGCTGCGAGACGCACCTCGTTCTCGTTATCGGCCATGGACCAATGAGCAGCTTGGATAAGAAAAGCGCACAGACCATTCCGGTGCCAAAATCGACTCCACCTGAAGTTTGGTCACGTCCTTACGATGACGATTCATGGTGCAACAGGCATCTGTAGTCTGACATGCCAAGAAAATAATTCTAACTTTGTGTCAAATTTATGGAAAGTGCTTCGAGGCTGTGAAAATATTCAGATTCTTTGTACGATGCTGTTTAGTTTTTCTATTCCAGTCATCAATGTGTCAATTCAGTATTGCCGGCTGTGTGTGGTTTACATTCTGGTGAACAAGAATCTCTAGATATTAACCACAACCTAACACAAAAATGAACCCAACCTGAGTAAATGAATCTTAAGGTATCAAAGAACTCATGAAATGATTCATATGTATGTCTTTTCTTTTCCCCCAGGGGAGGCGATTGAAAATATGATTTGAGTCTGTCCTGTTTGCTCGGCACCTACCCTACATTTCTCATGCTTAGTCAGAGCGGGAAATCCAGCACTACCTTGAACGGTGACGTCACCGATCCACTGGCCCTGCCAAATAGTAGTGGATACCGTGTGGTTGGAGGCGCTTTTTCTGCTGAATTGGAATCTCGCCGCCGTGAATTATCTCGTTGTATTTATTTCGTTCCCACCTTCATTCCGACCTCATCTTAATGTATTTTGGCCACAGATATTTCTATGTACAGAACTAACTATTGAGGAATCCTACAAGTGAGGGGGCGGCTCGGGTGACGTGGAAAATTAAGAGGGTCGGCATAGGTCTTTTGTTGACGTAATGTTAGTGATGATGAGTATAATATATACACAATTAGAAGCAAGTGACTCATATCAAGAACTAATGAACTAGTCGTTCGGTATCTACATCCCTGATGTGAATTGTCGCCACGTTGTGGGATGTTTCCCAATCATTGCCTGTTTCAAGTTTGAAGCCAGTGGCAGGATCTGTCTGACTCTGACTAACAAGCCCGCTAAACCTGCTCGAGGCGACTCTGAACAATGGCAGTAGAGAGGGTAGGGATATCACTATGATTTGAGTAGAGATTTCGGCCCACGCCAGGAGATCTGCATTGATTAGCAAAATTACTTCCTGCACACAAGTTTTTGGGATTCGTACATAGTGTACTGGAAAATATCGATTGGACCGTGAAAACAAATCGTGCGATACTGACAACAATGGTTGCGCCACCAAGTAGGTAGAGACAAATTAGACCTATCTTGCGGCCTCTGGGTAGCGCCTTTAATGTCGGAAACATTCCAAATGGCAGAATGCAAACTGGTTTGGATATTTGTTAGCAACAAATGTATGTGTATCTGAAGTCTGGACTGACCGAGGATTTCTGACACGATACCTATTGGCCAATTAATGTACAATGGCTCTGAAGCTACTATCAATGTACATTCCGGGTTTTCCTGCCTATTAATAATCCTTTAGTGGCAATAAGGTGCAGTTGCATTTGTAAAATACTGACCAATTCTGTGCAACATTGAGACCGCACCAAAATATGTCCAAGAAGCCACTTGCTAGAAACCCGCAAATGCTGTATGCAGTAGTGATATGCAAGGCCAATCGTAATTTTGTCTCAGTTATCGGAAATAATTCATAATAAAATGCGAGAAGACTGAATCTCGGAAGATAAAAGCTGATATCGTACATGACGCAACATGCATAAGTCCACTGCACAAGTCTGTCAGCCTTCGTTCAACTGCTAATTGTCTGACGGGATTGGCCAACGCGTGAATATGAATCATTATAGTAAACTCCAAAGAGAGGTAGGTTCCGGGAGAAGGAGTAAATATCTTTTATAACAAACACGGCCAAGAATAATGTAGCGAGGGCGGCAAAAAGATCAGATATCCAAAACGTCGATGTGTTGAACCATTTGCGCACGGCAACGCGAAGGACAACGACGAAGACGCAAAGTGAAACAAGGGTTAATTCAACAACCTTGATCGTCAAGTCAATGGTTGAGATAACTATTATCTAGATGGACCCAACTCACTACGTATGCCTTGCTACTAACGGCCATAACTGTGTTTGTCTAGAGTGTATTTCTGGGCCATTCTGACATTGTTCTCCACAATCTAGAAGTTTGCGTCAAAAGTGGCTAAAAAGATTCAGATATTAAAAATAAACCTTGCTTATCAGCAATTGAAAATATTGCAAGCAAATCGTGCAGGATGGTGGATGGTGGATCAGCCAAGGGATTACGGCTGAAATTTTGTCAACGGGGCTGACATCAAGTCTCACTGAGGGTAGAAGGATTGTCTTGTAATTTGTATTCATGTCACTACACAATCCTTTCCAAATGCAGAATTGTGGCAAATAAAGTTGGGCCTAAAGCACGCGATGCGTGGGGACGTGGACGAATACATTCCTCTGAAACTCCTCTAAGACCTCATGTCTTGAATGCCAACTGGTTTGAAGATAAATAGAAAAGATGTAAATGTGGTGGAATTAGCAGCTTTCTGTCTCTATTCTAGTAGTGCTCCACACGATCTTTCTCTGATTAGAAAATAAAGGGTCTCACAAGGCCTCCATCTCAACATGAGTTTTAGAAAAGCCCGGCGCAAGTAAACTTTCCGAGAAAGATTATTAATCATTATTGATAAACCATATACTGAACTAGGTATAGCTCTGTGACTGGAATTCCTGATGGGAAAGGATAAGTCGCGAGCTGCAAGGGCCCTTGGCCCAGTAGCTTGGCGTATTTGGAATTGCAGTTTTTTCGACCTCGGCATTTGATACTTACAGAGAGCTATTGCTTCGCAAGGCTCGAAAAAGAGACGTTGGGCAAATTTCAAGTCATATTTTGTGGAGGATGACTTACTTTGGAATAAAGGACTAATTGATCATGATGCAGGACTGAGATGAGACGTGTGCAATAAAATTTCCATCATACCTTTGTCAGAGACAGCACATCATTAATTCTGAGTAGCTATCCGGTTTCCGTGCCTCTTTTTTACCTGGGTCATTTGACTGTGTCTGTACAGAGAGTTTGCATAGTTCCACCTACAATAAATTCGTCGTGCAACACCGATGTGCGATGACGATCATATTCTAAGTAGAGTTAGTGGATATTAGGCCAATATTTTCGAGTTCCGGCTGCTAAGAGAAAAAGTTAATCAATAATTAGCATATCTTAAGATGCGTTGGGTTTACCAAAACTGAGTAGAGTCCGACAATGGCATGACCAAGAGGCTCAATGACAGTCCATTCACGAGAAGTGGCTATATTCACTCCAGATGGCATGGTGGTCTCTCTTCCAGAGCTAGTAATGAACTAAAAGGGATCTGTGTCAGCTCACCCTTCCTGCCTGTCAGCTATAATTTGAACCTTCATTACCTTTAAGGCGTAAATTCGAAATTTATCCTTTTTCACCTCTATCCTTGACATGGTTTCTCCGCCTGGACCGTTGATGGGGAACGGGATCTGGTATATTTGAGCTTTAATGTTTTGACCGTCTGTACATCGGCCGGTGCATCCTAAAGACTTGTTTTTGGACGGGTCCGTGAAAAGACATTGTAATCCAAAAACATTCGGATCATCGTTCACCCACCCAATGATGCCAAGGAATTTCCCTAGACCCTGACCGGTCTCATCACGAAACATGATAGTTGAGATAGGCGAGGGTCTGTCCTGAAACTCCATAAAAGGAAAGTTATCATGGCTTCCATTGAAAATAAGATTTTCTTGCGGTACTTCAGGAAGCCAGAGACACGTGTCTCGTAAGGTCAAATCTTCATCTGGTGGGTTACATGATCTTGATAAGCCAAAAGATACCATTTTAATAGCCTGTATAATGTTATTAGAATGGATAGCGCTAAATGCGAAGAATAGAGATGTTTTTACGTCAAAATCTGCTCTGATTGTAGGTATAGTGCCTGGCTTTGTAGCCAAGCGTCGTTTTGGAATCCCATCATATTTACCCACCCAAGTTGATGTGCTTCCATCTTCCAAGACTGCAGCTATAGCTGTAATCCCGGTTTCATGGAAAGCTAAGTGCCAACCGCAAACTTGGAGATCGGATGGAAGAAATAGAGGTAATTCGTAGTCCGGGTGAATATAGCCGATACAACTATCACCGTTTTTGGAAGCGGTCGCGTTTCGAAATCGCAAACCGGAAACAAATGAATTGTTGTCCATCTTGAAAAATGAGACAAATATGCAATCGAATGCCGGGGATATTTGGAGAGACCGAACGCGGAGAGCCCTGGGACCGGTGGCAGACCTGGAAC
Organism: Calonectria ilicicola; assembly: GCA_020809705.1. Taxonomy (NCBI): domain Eukaryota; kingdom Fungi; phylum Ascomycota; class Sordariomycetes; order Hypocreales; family Nectriaceae; genus Calonectria; species Calonectria ilicicola. The sequence goes on along the minus strand of CP085834.1, from coordinate 327,804 downwards.
CAGGCCCGACCAGCCCACGACTAGCAATATTCCATTCGTGGAAATCTGCCTTTTCCAAAGGTTCCAAGAAGCTTTGAAATCCGTTTCCATGACAATCTTGATCTATCTGGTTCAAGGCAGCGTGCAATCTCAAAGCCAGATCCCAGATTCGCTTTCGACTCAATAAAATTCGGTTTGTCTGCAGCAGGGCCATGGAAGCATACATCGCCTTCCACGATTTCGGCCTGGCTTGTCTAACCTCGAAAACATAGTCGTACTCAAATCCAATCTGGAACCGCGACGCCCAAAAATATTCCGTCAACTCCAAATTTGCAAATGCGCGAGAGGCAATTCTTAATGAGCACACATCCTTTGACTGCAGCTTGATGGCAAGACCCACTAGTATCTCAGACTGGAGCGACAGAAATGGGTCTGATATAGCGCCTTTGGAGCGTGGCAGGGTTTTTCCACGAGTCTCAGCTTCATTAAGTGTTAGCGTTGTTATTTTTCGGAGTTGGTGGATCTCAGGTATGTCTAAAGGGTCAAACCGAATGGGATCATTGGCTGGTGCGTTGTAGAATCGCCCAGCGAGAATTTGAACCCCATGTTTTCGTGAAGAATCAATGGCTCCATTGTAATCATGACCCCAATCAAGGATTCTGCCATCCAAATTGAATGGCATAGAAAGACATAGTAGGAAAAGATGCTGAATGTTAGGCTGAGATACTTCTACCAACAGAGTCCAGCAGGATGAGTGGAAGCCAAACCCCCATAAAAGTTCAGGATCAATGATTAGACTTGGCTGGACCATGTTGCGATATAATGTGTCGTGCAGTCGGATTTTTGCGGTTGAATTTGGGCTCATATTTGCATCATCGAATCGTTTAGTGGAATCAAGCGGAACAGCGATCTCCAGTGCGCGGCCGCCACGTCCGTTGCGTTGTCCAACACCGGACAGTGTCGTCTCGAAGCCGCAATTATTCTGCGTATAAACTGGTCAAGTTAACAAAAGATCTATGAAAAAAACAATTGAATAGCATACTGGCTCTAAATTCCTTGGTCCACGCATCTTCGGACGAAGGCAAAATTGGGACACCACACAAAACGCAGTAAACAGCGCCAGACATGATTAAAGCTCAAGCAGAGGTGTTGATAAAGACTGATTTAATTGAGAACATATGTTCTGTCAAAGAAAGGGAACATTGTGAAATTTATCATCAGATTCAGATAATGTGGAGATGCTTTAGGCAGCAGCGGCTGAACTGTTGATATCCATGATCATGCCAAAATCCTTCGCCGCAAACACTACTCCACACTAGATGTTACATAGAAATGTATTTGAAGGGGCTCTTGTATTTATTTTAATACCTGTCTAGTGTCTATGTATTGGTGAGACATAAAAATGGGAAAGTGTTCATATCATATCCCTATCAATACATTTAAAACATCATTTTCTAAGAATCATGGGGTCTGGAGGCGTTGAACTGGGTAAACTTCTTCCTCTACTTCCTTTTGAGCCAGCTTGGTCCACTGAGGGCCAACCTTGAACTTGCGCAAATCATCGTAGTGTCGGCCGATGAGGTAAGGCATATAAGCCCGACCGCATCCGAGCTCATGTTCCGCAACAACAGTGTACTCGGCCAATCCAGATACATATTGGAATTTGCTAATAGACTTGATTGGGATACTGTGAAGGGGATCCGCGCTTGTGCCTCGGATAGTCAAATGACCGCGACCTTCCGATCGCCTGGTTTGATGTTCGGTAATAGCCAGCACATTAACCACTGGCTCCCACTGTAGCCCCTTTCCCATGGAGTGAGGGTAAGCTTTGATCTCGAACTGCTTATCATTCACAGTGGCTGGTTCTAAGTCATCTCCAAACTCTCCCTCAAGCTCGATCAAACGCACTCCATTGCGCTCAGCATAGGCATATCGATAGTTGCCTGACCGGTAAAGCTTGGTGATGCCCATCTTCTTGGTCTCGCCCCAAATCTCGCGACCCCAAGTCACAGGCATGTCACCGCTGATGAGCATTTCTAAGCAGTATTTGCCCACGATTCCTTTGAACTTGACGTCCAGCGAGACAAGAGTGCAGTCGAATTCGCCAACGTAGGAGCTCTCCATAGTGGACAGCAGGACAGCCCCAGTGGGATTGTCTGCTGGCTCAAATCCAGGAGGAAGAACACTTTTGACAAACTCGGGCGTGGTAACAAATTCTATCCAGATGCCTTCTTGAGAGAACTGAGGCTTGGCGGACTGCTCCTCAAAGTAGGAAACTTCTTCAGCTGAGGCGACGAAAGACATGATAAATGATGTGTGGAGGAGTAAGGGTATGATTATTGATGGAACTAAGATCTCTTGATTGTTGATATTGCAAATTGTGCTCAGAGAGTTGGACTTGAGATTCTTTATTATAGAAATGTTCACTCGCGACATGAAACGCTAATAAGCCATTCAGAGGAGCTGACAAGGTCGATATTAGTTGAGATAGAATTGATATCACTTGATCTCCTCTGAAATTCCCAATTTGGCCATTGTCCGGGCAGAATCAAGATCCATCTGCTGACACATCTGCTCATTTCCCCGTATCAACCAGAAGCTTGCGATGACAGTTGCTTCCGAGGTGATCTGAGTTGCCTGAATTGGCTATTGTACGACGCGACCCTATTTCGAAACGCTAGCAATTTGATCCTGCAAGAACGGCCGCCGTAGCTAGGAAGATTTCTTCGCGAGTCATGATTGGGTAGCCCCGGCTTCAGGAGGGCGGGGAAAATTCATGGTGGATTTGTCCGCTTTAGGCCAAAGTGCGGACTCCACTCAACCTGCACACTTTAAGCGAAAGTGCCGAATGATCATCCTTGGGTTTCGGTGGAGATTGTGGCCGGGGGTTACTGTTCAGGTGGGCTCATCAAAAGTGCCGCATTATGAAATTGACTAGCTTCCAACAGATGGCTTGCTTATCACGGCACGGCCCATTTTTACCAATGAGCGTTTTGGGGATAAGCAGAGCTATCTTGTTAGTGCATTGCGGCCGTATTTAGCAGAGGGATTCACAAATTGCTGTTGGCAATCTGCAGTCCGTTCTCGACCCGAGTTGTTTAGAGCAACGGCCGTATCAAGGTTCAACCTAGTGCCACACCCGAAAGTGGAATAAGAGTTCCGAGCTTTCCAGATTTTTGAATGAATATATAAGTTTACTCTTTCATTAATAACTGCTTCTAGGGTCCCCATCATAGTTATGCTATTTGCATATTCCGCTTGGCATTCACATGCAGCAGTAAATCTCATCATCCAATCCTGCCCGACCTGACGACGATCGGGTCCCATACAACGACGAAGACATGGCGTCTGACAAAAAGTCGAATAGTCAGGATGTTGAGCGACTTCCTATCGAAACCCATGCTCTTCAACCCGTGGCGACATTGACCACGGGAGATTGTGAAGAGATTACTCAAAAACCATTCACTGTATGGACTGCTATGGGAATCGGACATTCGATTACCAATACAGCAATTGGCTTGATAGTTGAAATTTCCAGTAGCATCGCATTTGGAGGCGCACCTCTGTTCTTCTACACCTTTGTTATCATGGCCCTGGTTGCTTTGTGTGTCGCCATCACACTCGGAGAGCTTGCGTCCGCTTTCCCGCACTCCGGAGGCCAATATTTCTGGGTTGCAGTGTTGGGCCCAGAGAAACATAAGAGGATTCTCTCGTATATTACAGGAATATTAGGTTGGGCTGGTGCTGTTTGTACTTGCGCATCTGTCTGCCTCGGAGTTCCGCTGATTGGTTTCAACATGTATATGCTCGCACACCCAGATTTCGTGTATAAACCATGGATGGGATTCTTGGCATACCAATTAGCCAACATTTTTGCCTTCTTCTTCAACCTATTTGAGCGGGTATTGCCATGGGTCAGCAAATCACTACTTCTCTTCACGGGATCAAGCGTTATCATCATTTTTGTGAGCCTCATGGCCGGAAGTTCGAATAAAGCGTCGGCTAAGGACTTTTTTGTCAACTTTGAAAATACTAGTGGTTGGCCCACTGGAGTTGCTTTTATCATTGGGATGAGCGCATGCAATTGGTCATTTTCGTGTCTGGATGCTATAACTCACCTAGTCGACGAGATCCCTCAGCCACGAAAGAACATTCCTCAAGCATTATTGATCACTGTGGCGCTTGGAAGTTTCACAGGTATTCTGATTATCTTTGCTTTATTCTTCGCACCTGTAGATATGGAATCCGTTGCCTCTGCAGGAACACCTTCGTTGCAAATCTTTTACCAAGTTTACGACCGAAATATTTCCGCCGCCCTGGGTTTACAATCTCTTGTTGTGGTTTCCGGAGGGGCAGCCGTCATAGGAATACACACTTGGCAATCAAGAATCGCATGGGCTTTTAGTCGCGATGGAGGATTTCCTTTCCATCGTTATTTAAGTCAGATCGCACCCGACCCATTCAACACACCAATATGGGCACATATTTGGTCCTGCACTTGGGTGGCGGTTTTGGGTTGTCTATACCTGGCGTCCACACTTGCCTTCAACTCGTTCATTTCTGCAGGAATATTGTTACAGTATCTTACCTATTCTATTTGCGCAGGACTCTTACTCTGGCGTGGGCGAAAGAATATCGTACCTGGGCCCTTTTGGTTGCCTCGATTTGGATACGTGGCCAATTTGGTTACCATAGCCTGGACATTGGTTGCTCTGGTGTTTTACTCTTTGCCTTATTTTCTACCCGTCCAGGCAAATGAAATGAATTATGTATCTTGTGTTTTGGCTGCAGTAATTGCTTATGCCCTTGTTTACTGGGTCTTCTACGGGCGTAAACAATTCCGTCTACCAGAACCAAACCCATGCCTGTAGCCTCACGTTTTAATTCGAATATCTGTTTTGCTTTGAAGCCATGGAAGTCAACTACCCTAAAATGAAAGAGTATCAGAAAGTGTTATTGTAAACAATTTTCTTGATTGACAAACAGTGATAATTTTGAATGAAGCATTGTAGGTTATGTGAAGAAAAGTCTAGGCTAGACATTTCTTCAATCATTTTATTGTGTTATGGCAGTGGTAACAGGTTTAGCTGATTGCTGACTCAACTTGTGTAACTGACAGCGGCCAAGGCAAGTCGTCACTCTCAGTGAGATTCGACGAACTGTGTTCACATTGGCAGCTCTCATTCTGGCTATCTATTCCTACATCTTCTTTTTATTAGTCATAACAACTTGTCATTTGATTTCTAGTTGGACAGATCTTCGATTCTCTAACATTGCATCACTTATCTTAGCAGGACTAGCCTGATAGAGAGAAAGTGCGTGGACCCACACGATTTTGGCCAACGAAACGATAAGGCTACTTTAGCGCCAAATCTACTAGCTAGGTTGGACCCCCATGTCATCTCGTCTTACTTGATCAAGCTCATGTGCGAAGGATAATCCATGTTACCTAGCATCCAAAAAAAGAAGAAAGCCACCGAATATTCAAACGCTCAACATTGTGATAGGGTAAACTACCCTCTTATATTTCCAGCGTGATAAAGTGGAAGAAAAACACGCGGGGACGACAACTTTACCTTAAATAAGGATACGATACATCATTTGGCGCCATTCGATACCACAGCCCAACTATTCACAAATTCCTGATATTTTCCAGAATTTCAAAATCATGAAAGTGTGCATCGTCACTGGGTCATCGTCTGGACTGGGTCGTGCGATTGCAATCGAATATTCCAAGCAAGGGTGGAATGTCGTCTGCAGCGACCTCGACACAGCACCTCCCGAGGGCGAGCCGATTTCCACGGTTGACTTTATTAATGATTGCAAGATTGGCCATGCAACCTTCGTCAAAGCTGATGTATCCAGCTCAGAGGATGTTCAGAACCTCATTTCATCCGCTGTGTCATTGTATGGAAGGCTAGATGTCCTTGTTAACAACGCCGGAATCTCACTTGAATCACGCAATCAATTGGGTCCTAAGCCCATAACCGACACGGAAGATTCTACATTCGACAAGACCATAGCTGTGAATCTCAGATCTGTATTTTTGGGCTGCAAGTACGCCATTCGCCAGTTTCTGCAGCAGCAGCCTCACTCTTCAGGACACAGAGGTTGGATCATCAACACTGCATCCGTTTACGGCCTGAAGTCCGAAATTGATCATGGTGAGACATTTTACCCTTCTGAGTTAAAATAAAAGGCATTATGATAATCTTTTAAACCAGTGTCATATTGCACAAGCAAAGCAGGAGTTGTGCACATGACTAAATGTATTGCACGTGAGAATGGGCCATATAAGATTCACTGCAACGCTATTTGTCCTGGATGTAAGTATTTTCAAGTGACATCATTTTTGTGAGCATTAATTCTGATGCATGTAATCAGATGTTAAGACGTCCATGGATAGAAAATTGCTACTCGACCCAAAGCAGAGAGATGATGTGGTAGCATTGCATCCTTGGGGATCTCTGGGAACTCCTCAAGATATTGCCAAGGTGGCTTTATTCTTGGCTAGTGATCAGGCAGCTTGGGTTACAGGTGTTGCGCTTCCGGTAGACGGCGGATATACAGCGACGTAACTAGTTTACTGATAACAGTTGTGTGGTTAAATGACAAATAAAACCCCACCTGCATTCGAATTTACCCTGTCCTACTTTAGGTTCGATGGTAATTGGTAAGTAATATGCACGCCTTCTCATAAGTAAATATTTTGAAAGAGTATTTGATAGTAGAAGAGCCCAAATTGTGCGGATACGGTCCAAGGTTTATCGGAACGAACGTGATAGAATATTTAGCATATCTCTGCTCTGCATGGATCCAATCATTTCACACATTCGCCACTTTCATTGATGGTAGACCCTATTCTATTGTACCACAAGTACCCCAAACGAACTGGTTGATGTTCAACATTATTTCTCTGTAGCTACTCATATTACTCGGAAACAAAAGTCTCAACATCGATCTCAACTGCCATACCAGGAAGACCGAGCTCTGTGACTACTGCCCAGATTCAGGTGGGTTGATTATTTGGCATCCACTTGTAGAACTGCTCAACCATCATATCGAAAGATTCTGACAGAGAAATGTGAAAACTCTTGACTGAGTATGCATCCCCCCATCCTCTTGCCCCTGCGCTATTAATGGCATTTTCGACGTTTCGAAAAGCCTGCTATTTTTGGCTCTTCAAATCAGTTCCCTCAGCGCTTTTATTCTCATCCCAGCCTCCTTGGCCAGAACATTTGATCATGTCTCCAACACGAACGACTTGAGAGTAATGATATTCCTTGTTGTTGGTACCGCTACACCAGGATAATTGAATTACTGCAGCTTGGATATTTTGTTTCGTGTCGAGATGTTTCTGCTCTCATGCAAATCGTTATCAAGGACTGAATAAGTAATGATATTCAATCCCCATACTTAATTTGTTGCTCGATGTCATTGATTTCCAAGCATGACGTGATTCTACGAATCACCAGAGAGGTGGGTCTAAATCCTGCCTTACTCAATTCGCTCAAAGTGCGAGTACGCTCTGGACACACCCCACATCATCGGACTTCGGGCAGTGTGGTGACAGTTACTCGACTCCCATCGTAAACACAATACAACCGTGGAAAGACTGCCCCCTGTCTAATTTCTTCCGTTCTTTATTAAATACTTATTGAAAAAAGAAAATATAAATAAATAAAAATTAGATATATAATTTTAATTTTATTAATATTAATTAATTAATTACTTTTAGGTAATAAAGTAAGATTTTGAGCAAATGAATTCTGTGGTGTTGTATTGGAAGATGTCACTGAGGGATAATGTTTCAGGGGTGTGGATGATATGCCAAAACAGGAAAGAAGGCCAAGTAGATTAATTTATGCGCACATCGATCGAAAGCGGAAAGACATCGACGGGATGAAAAACGTGCATTTGAGCTAAGTGGGGAGAAGGATACATCGAAGTCATATTATAAAGTCCCCCGTGACATCTGCAAGCCTCGTATTCGAATCTCACCACTGAGTGAAACCGATCGAACTATTACCAAGTACTTTGATTTATACGATTATGACTTCAACTATTGAAATAAAGCTGCCAAATGGCATCGCCTATGATCAGCCAACTGGTTTGTTCATTGACAATGAATACGTCGCTGGTTCTGGAGAGACCTTTGCTGTCATTAATCCATCGTGAGTCTTATTTGGTCCACGTATTCGATTCTGGCAACATGAAGCGGAAGATCTAACATGTAGAGTAGAAATGAAGAGAAGATATTGGAAATTAAGGGAGCTTCTGCCGAGGATGTAGACAAGGCTGTGCAGGCAGCCCGCCATGCCTACGAGGGAGAGTGGTCTGAACTTCCCGCAAACACAAGGGAGGCCTTTCTCTACAAGATTGCCGATTTGATCGAGAGGGACCGCAAGCTTATTGCCAGTATCGATTCATTTGATAACGGAAAGGTATTCGTACTCCACTCCATGCTAATTTATGCATCAAACTTTGGTGAAAACAGTCAACTAATACAGTTCAACGAAAAAGCCGTACAGCGCTACATTTAACGGCGACCTGGAGGAATCAATTAATGTGTTTAGATATTATGCCGGCTGGGCCGACAAGATCTCTGGACGCACTATCGAAACGTCTCCCGCAAAACTAGCATACGTCTTGCAGGAGCCGTTGGGTGTTTGTGGTCAAATTATCCCTTGGTAAGAATCCAGTTATTTCCAAGCAGTTTTGTGTAGTTAAAAGTGCCTGATGCTTTGGCGGTTTTTAGGAACTATCCATTCATGATGCTAGCCTGGAAGATTGCCCCAGCTCTTGCCTGTGGAAACACTATCGTCCTCAAGCCTGCGGAACAGACGCCATTGTCAGCGCTCTACTTTGGCAATCTTATTTGTGAAGCAGGTCTGCCTAAGGGAGTGGTGAATATCCTCCCAGGTGTCGGCTCAGTTACAGGTAAAGTCCTTGCTGGCCACAGTGGGGTAGACAAGATTGCATTCACTGGCAGCACTGTGACAGGCCAAGAAATTATGAGACAGGCTGCAAATAATCTGAAGAACATTACACTTGAGTGTGGCGGAAAGAGTCCATTGTTAGTGTTTGAAGATGCAAACCTAGAGCAAGCAACCAAGTGGTCACATTTTGGAATCATGGATAACCAAGGGCAGGTAAGGAGTTTAGCTGTTTCTATTGCAATAAGAGATGCTAACCTCTTAGGTTTGCACCTCCACCTCTCGCATTTACGTTCACGAGAAAGTCTACGAGCCATTCCTAGAAATGTTCGTCGCAGTCACCAAGGAACATGAAAAGATTGGTGATCCGTTTTCGGAAGAGACTTTCCAAGGTCCCCAGGTTTCACAAGCACAATATCAAAAGGTTCTGTCGTACATTGAGGAAGGTAAAAGATCAGGAGCTCGACTTTTGACTGGAGGGGCCAAACACGGGTCGAAAGGTTATTTTATCCAGCCAACTGTTTTTGCAGACGTAAGTTCATGTTAATGCTCATGCACGTCGAAGTAATCGCTCTAATATTATAACGAAAAAGACTACAGAAGATATGAAGATTGTCCGCGAGGAAATCTTTGGCCCCGTTGTCGTCATTTCAAAATTTAGTACCTTTGATGAGGTTATCCGCAAGGCGAATAACACATCCTACGGTCTCGCGGCGGCAGTTTTCACCGAAAAGGTGGCCCATGCTCACATTGTTGCTCGAAAACTCCAAGCAGGTATGGTTTGGATAAACTCCTCGGGCGATTCCCACTTTGGTATCCCTTTTGGCGGATACAAGTCGTCTGGCATAGGCCGAGAACTTGGGCAGTACGCTCTCGATGCTTACACTCAGTCAAAATCGGTTCATGTCAACCTAGGCACGGAATTGTAAATAAGTCGCCCAGGGCACCGTATAGAATCGTGCGATTTCAAGTAATTTCGCAATTTATTAGATGCCCAATCCTAAACACTAGCCAGCAAAGTATACACATTCACCAATCAACCCATGGGTAAAGCAAGACCCTTTTCCAGCATTAGCTCTAGCCATGTGATTGTAGAGCCTTGGTCACGTAGGCGCCAAACATCCTGGACGATCTCCAGACCACGCTGATAAATGTTAACACGCGTCCTTGAGGCTAGTTGTCGAGCACACGCCTCGACTTGAGCCCTTTCTTCTAAATGAAAGGACTGTAACTCGGAACCAGCAATCAATATTAGAGGTCCCTCCCAGTTCAGGAGGGTATTTCCCTGTGCAATGTGCTGCATCGAGTGGACAGCTTGCAAGACTGTTTCAGCCGAGTCCCATTGATCAATCTCGTTAAGCTCCCCAACTACAGCGCGAGCCTGGTAGAGCATGATGATGCCGATAGAACGAAAGGATTCAGCCAGTTCCCCAAGCAGAGGATCGTTGCATGCTTCATGCGGAAGCTTAAAATTGCGTATCTTTGTCTCCAGCGAAATGTCGTAGGTTTGGACACGATTCTTGTGCTCAACAACAAATCGATAGTAGTGTCCTATTTCGGTGAGTAGCGGACATAGTCCTGTATAGATTCCAGTTACAGGATGGATAGATTGAGAGACTTTCGGATCTTGTAGCGCTTCCATGATTCGGGGATCGCGTTTGCGATGCTTAGTGGACGGTATCAAGAATGACACAATGTACTCCCAATAAACCAACAGGCCAAGGAGGTAAAGTGTTATGCTATCATGGGTGTCATATTTTAAAAGCATTGAGATAAGGTCTCTGGCACCATATAAATGGTCGAGCCCAAAGTCTCTGCCAGTCATATCCAGCCATCCTGAGGAGATGCACAAAATCAAGGATGAAAGCGCTGCAATCTGGAGTAGTCTTGTAGGATTTGCGGTTTTTGAAAGTTTGGATAGTTCTTCTTGTAGCGACAATAACGCAAGACCTCGCTCTCTTAGGGGTTCTAGAACGGCTGGCTGGGAAAAGTGTTGGCGGTGGCCCTCGCTGACGCATTGAATGGTGTGACGGAGCGCCTTTGATCGACGCAAAAGAGGTGCAATTCCATAGGAGAGCGGGTTTAGTGGCGGAGGAAATAGAGCCATGTTCAGGCATGCCTTATCATACCAATGCCGAATGGTTTCATTCTCCAGAGCAGGGGTTGTGCCGTGGACATAGGTTTTGTTGAACCAAGGGCGTTCAATCTGCCACTGATCCAATTGAAAGTTCCCTGTGCAAGTCAGGCTCTTGGCAGCACATCTTGAGCACGTCGGCTGTTTCTCATCACATTTAACCCTCTTCTTTTTGCACTGCTGGCAGCCTGTGCGACTCTTCACATGCCTTGACGGTCCCGCTGTGGGTGCTGACGTTTGATTGTCTTTAAGTCCCTCACCTTCCAATGGGGGAACGGCGATGACAAAGCGTAATGACATGGAGGCCAGTAGCAACCATCTGTTGCCTGGATATGCTTGATTGTGCAGAGAACGTGACTAAAGTGGGAAAAGAGATAATTGCAATCAACCAGAAGCATCTTCAAGTCGACGCGAAACTAACAAGGCACCTCTTATGAGGGGGTGGAGCCTAGACTACGACCCCGCGAAGATAACGGAGGCCCCGTACATCCGAGCGAGAGGACTCTCTCTAGTTATCTTCCATCACACAGGCCAGCTGGTCAAATTTCTTTCTCAAAATGGTTAAGGGTTCCCACCTTGTTGTTATCTCGATTCGATTTCTCCACACTAAAACTACTGCTAAGCCTATAGAAGTTAGCGGCAGTGGTCGCTGAATGACCGCCACCAAAATGGCCAGGCTCAGTGAGTTTCACTGGGTTGCATTCATTTTCTTTTTCGTGGCTGCTGTACCCCCCGACTCGTACCTAGCACTCATGACTACCATATGCTTGACCACCTGAAGTAAAGCCTGTTGCTGTCAAACCACCATCTATCGCCACAATCGATCCCGTCATGAACGCGCTGCGATTGGAGAGCAAAAAGCATACGAGCTCTGCAACCTCGTCCGGTTTACCGCATCTTCCTGCCGGCTGTGCTTCTTTACCAAGCTTCTCCATGCTGACCCCCAACGCATCCAACATGGACGTCTCAATGTTGCCAGGCGCGACTGCGTTGACTCGAATGCCCTGCGAAGCACCCTCTATTGCAGCAGTTTTTGTGAGACCATTGACGGCGTGTTTTGAAGCCACATATGCTCCGCATCCCGCGGTTGCGACAGAGCCTGCGTCAGAAGAAAAGTTGACAATTGATCCTGCTATCCCCAACCTCGTAAAAGCTTTGATTTCCTGCTGCAGGCAGTGGAAAGTTCCATTGACATTAATATCCATGGTTTTCGCAAATCGTAATGGGTCCGTTTCGGCAATGCTGGTTCCGAATGAGAGAATGCCAGCGGCGTTGACACACAAGTCCAGCCGTCCGGTCTTTTCAATGACCTTGTTGACGGCCTCTTCGACAGCCTTTGGGCTGGTGACATCGCACTGAATCGCAATTGCCGCCTTTCCGTAGTCCGTTGTGATATCAGAGGCTTGCTTGAGACAGTTTGATAAATCTAAGAGTGCGACTGTTGCTCCACGCGAGGCCAGCATTCGAGCACATGCGTAGCCAATGCCACCGGTGCCTCCTGTCACAAGCGCGACCTTTCCCTCGAATTCGTTAGCCATTTTCTGAGAGAGGAAATAAAACCGCAATATGTAAATTCTACTTATCATTTTTAGAATAACAGAAAAGGGTTGATTATATAAACGCCCGGCTCGCTTGGTCAGGTACAAAATCTTGACAAAATTGAGAGAACAAGAGTCTTGCAGGGTAGTTAGGCTAACCTATTTGGGCCAAAGTGCGAGGCGCTGAAATTGGGAGCACCCCCTGTAACTTAGGTCTTATCCCAAGTGACGCTAACGGTAAAGTACAGGGGACACTGAAGGAACCCATGGCCTGTCACTACTCGCCTCCCCAAGCACTGAGACCCCGAGATCCTCTATTCTCTCCCGGGCTGGAAATCTACTGTGGTAGACAAAGACGTACACAATCTTGACGATATTATTGAATTGAATGACTTATCCAATTAATCTCTACTGATTAGATTCCGTAATGAGCGTAGGGAACCCATTGCAAAAATCCCTCGTCTTCATCCTCGTCGCACAGCAGAGCATTCCTCGAAAGCCCAGTATGCCTCCGCCTTTTGTGCCTAATCTTTGAAACGCCTCTTCTCTCCCTAATCAGAATAGTAGTGTAGTTTGTTTTCATATTTATCCAATGATCTCGATGCTTCCTTATCGCTTGATGAAGTCCCCAGCACACTGATCTATCCGTCATCCCTCCATCCTGAATATTCTCATAGACCGTTGTGGCTATATCCACACACATTCGGTCATTTACTTCCCATAGAGTGCCAATGACGTGGCGAAATCCAGCTAATTGAAACGCACTGATCAAGTGCAAGCTCTCGTCAAACAGCCTTTCATCGTTTATCTGGCCTGTCCCACAGGCTGAGAGATATGCAAGGAAGGGCGCATTATTTCGCAGACTGATTGTCAGAAGATCTGCTACTGTTAGTGGATCATCTTTATGGTCTTGCAACATCAAACAGCTCTTTGACGGATCATCAGTGTTTATGCGGCCATGTCCGGCAAAATGAAATATTTGACATTGTGCCAAGTTTGATAGTACATCAAGCTTCTTGGGCTGCGGCTCCAATATTTGAATAGCCATCGACTTGCAAATCGGACGCAAAGCTTCAACCTCTTGACCTGCAAATGGTAGCCGTGAGCTACCTGGGGTGTTTTCCATGGCAAGAAGCAAAGCCGAATTGGACTTTGAGGGTTGCGCGTGAGGACGCTGTTGACCCTGTATAAGCGCTTTGATCGACGAAGCATAAGACGACATGACTCTATCGCAAACTGCTTTACCACTCCTTTCTTGATGGCGCCCGGCAGCGTGTAGTGGAAATACACAAAGAGGTCCTGTAGGGACCCACCACATACGAGGCCAATCCTCATCGCCTGGCGGCTGAGTTAGTCCCAAAGCAGTCAGGATAGGATCTGCAATAGTATCCCACAGCCACTCTAAAATTTTATTGCTACCCAAGTCAGCCTCATGTGCCATGTCGGTGATTTTGTCGCTATCTAGATTAGGTAATGGGAGCAATCGAATCTGGTGCTCCTCGACGAGAATAGCATCACAGCGGAATTCAGTGGCGTTGATGACTGCTATCGGCCCATGTTTTGCAGCGGCTCGAGTTTCTTTTTCATTCGGGCCCTTCAGAAAGCTGCCGAAACCTGGAATCTTTCTGATTTCATCAATTGTGGCACTGAGTTGTTTGTCTGAGTGGTAGCGCTGGTCTGACCGGGCATCCACATTCCAAGTAGCCCTCCCATGTCTGACCTCGGATTCACTGCGTGCAGAAGAGTTTTCGAGATTACGACGCAAACGAATGAAGCTTTCTGCCATATCTGGATGCTTTTCTTGCAACTCAATGACATCTACTCGCAATTCTTCGACAGATGTTGCAATCACACCTCGTCCTCTCTCGAGCAAGTTGAGGACGGCGAACGCTCCTTTCTCAGCGTTTATGGCAGCCACTGCAGCAGTGGAAGCAAGCCCAACAGTCTTGGTAAGCATATACTGTTTGTCCGAATTATCAAGGATTCTTGGGGATACTTGTGATACAAGATCAATTGTGACCTCTGCAATTTCAAATGCCAGTCCCCAATTTGACATGGCCATGGAATATTGAAGCAGATTTGTGCTAGATTCGAACCTATCAGAAGCTGATGATGAGGCCTCTCGAAGCGCCAAGCTCAGTACGGAAATTATTTCTGCCAGATCAGACATGGATCCCAATTTAAAGTACTTAGCCGACAGATGATTTCCGAGTCGATTTAGATATTTGCAACGAACTGGGTGATTTTGTGGAAATGCATCCACAGCTGCCTTGGCACATGTGATGGCTTCATCAACATCTGTTACGTGGTCGGTTTTTGAGTACCTGGTGCCAAGAAAACACCCGAGATCGTTCAAGTAGTGTCCATAATTTTGATTTCCACGTGGAGTTGCGTCGATTATTTTTCGGCACAGCTCAATAGCCTCGTCAATGTCGGTAATTGACTCAGTGTTTGAATATCGAGTACCTAGATGCATTGCGAGGTTGCTCATATGCACGGTATGATTCACATCGATTTCTGTGTGCGCATTGATGCCATCTCTGGCCAATCGGATTGCCTCATCAATGTCTGAGATGGACCCTTCCTTGCTATATTTATCTGCAAGAAACATTCCTAAGGAATCCAAAGAATCCGCATAATTCGGATGGTCATTTGGAGTCAATTCGATTGCGGCTCTAGCTATATCAATGGCCTCCTCAAGATCCGATGTCATCCCGACTCTGACATGTCGGTCGTAAAGGCGTCTTGAAAGACCAACTAAAATTGTTGAACAATCTACATGTTCTTTTGGAAGTTTAGCTTCAACCTCTCGTGAAATGGTAATGGCCTCTTCCAAGTGCACTATGAGTCCTGACCTGGAGTACTTATGATCCAGTTGGACAGCAAGCCCATCCATGTATTTTGCATATTCTGGGTCATCTTGTGGCGTCATCTTGAGAGCCTCTCTGATTGACAGAATAGCGCTGTCCAGGAGCTTGTCGGATCCAGTCCTTGAATATTTCCGTCCAAGACGATGACCTAGGCAAAATAAATATTCTGGTAAATCTGGATGAGACCTTGGCGTGGATTTAATAGCCAGTCGAGCAAGTTTGATGGCCTCTTTGATATCAGCTTGGGGGCCGGTTCGAACGAATCTATCTTCGAGGCTGTTCCCCAAGGTATTGAGATATTCTGGGCGGCTCGGGTCATTTTTAGTTGTTATAAGGATACACTTGCGTAATACTTTGATGGAATCCTCAAGATCGGGTAATCTACCCAGTCTTCTATATCGATCTGCCATGTGATTTCCAAGGCTACAGAGATATTCTGCAGCCTCTCGGTCATTGGCAGCTTCCTTGGCGGATTTTCGAGAAATCTCTATGGCCTGATCTAGATATTTGACTTTTCCTGTTCTCTCAAATTGTTTGTTGAGTTGATTTGCGAGGTTGTCTAGGTCTGCTGCCCTATGAGGGTCATCATCTGGGACAATGGAAAGCATCTTCTTCTGTAACCGGATGGTTTCTTTTAAATCAGCCAGGGAGCCTAGCTTTAAATATCGACCGTCGATGTGGCTTATAAGACGACTCAGGTATGGCGCATAATTTTGGTCCTCGGTAGGAAGCAAATTAACTGCTTCTCTATATAATTTGATGACTTCGTCAAGGTCTGCGACCACCCTCGTTCTTGAGTACCGGGTAGCAGGCTGATCCGCAAGGTTGGTCAGGTACACTCTGTGGTACGAGTGGCTTTCGGGTGTCGCATTCATAGCTTCCCTTGCAATTTGGATGGCTTCATTCAGATCATCCATGTTTTTAGTCCTCGCATAGCGATCCAATAGAAGTAGTTGAAGGCTGGCAATATCCGCCCCACAGTCTGGGGCGTCCCGGGGAATCAAGTCCACAAACTCTCTCCGTAATTGAATAGCTTTGTCGAGGTCAGTTGGGTTTTGAGTCCTTTTGTACCTCCCACGAAGGTTGTCTGCTTGGATAGCCAACAGAGGACAATGCAGCTGATGTTGGGATGGTGTTTCGCTGACGGCCTCTTTGCCATAATTGATAGCCTCATCTAGATCTGCTATGTTTTCTGTTGTAGCATATTTGTCGGTAAACAGAATTGCTAGCGATCTCATGGATACTGCATAGTCTGGATCGCCGCTGTGGTGTTCATCGGCGACTTCTTTCATCAGCTGAATATCACCATCAATGTTAGTAGAAGGTTCACTGGTGGACATTTCAGCGTCGCTATCATTGTAAACAGTGCTCTGCATGCTTTTTGCAAGCCCTAGTTAATGCCGACACAATAGCACAGGAGACGTAGAGTATGATGAGGGGTTAATCATTGTGGCCGCTGCAGCCTGGCCTTACTTGCATAATCAGATTGGCTAACGGAGCTACGAGCGAATTTAGTGGATAGCAGGAGAGCAATATTGATTAGTCATGGCAATCGTGCGTCTGTGTGTGGATTGTTTTGGATGCTTCATTTTCCAAACACGATGTCGACCTAGTGAGAGATTTGTGTCTGTGTGGATGGGGCGTGATTTTCTTGGTATATTTTTTGAAGAATTAAGATATTCTTGTTTTTTATAAAAAAAAAAAAAACCTCGGACTCACTGCGTAAGCACATTGCAAATAATTATTCAACTCGTATTTTAAATCACTGATATTCAAAACTCAGTTGCATCCGTTAAAGCATACACATATAGGTAGACCATTGCCATCGCTCACAGCGACACTGGTTGTGGCATGTCTGGAGTCGCATTATATGAAATGCGACCGGCGGGGAGGAAGAACAAGGCCACCAATGCTCCTCCGCGGACTTCAGGATAGTGATGAGTTCCAGGACCTGGAGACGTCCAACCGGCTCCTTGCCAGCCCTGCATGCCCTTGAGCTCAGCAGTAGGATCCAGTTGCACAACGCAGTTGATTTCACCGTAGGGGTGTGCGTGATACTGGCCCGTGTATTCTGCCTGGCTTTCCATGAAGACGGTTGTGATACTAAAGTATCTCGTTTCCGCACTGGGCGAAGCGATTCTACCTCGGCGGTATTTGGGCCCATCAAGCTCTGTTTGAGCGACCCATCCCTCTTCCAGGCCCTTCTTTATGAAGCTACAAAATTCTTCGTAGTATTGATTTCCAGGGCCATATTCGCTATTCAATTTGGCCTCTAGTTCTTTTCCGGGGGTCCTAAACAATATTTAGCTCGACACATTCGAAAGCTGAATAAATGGTTCAAAAAAGATTTGTCTTGCTTACAAGTCCTGTACTTCTTGAAAGAAGTCAGCGCAACGCGCCACGAACTTTTGCGCTGTAGGCCATTGTGAAAGTTCCAGCACGGCTGCAGCATCAACTTTTTGCATGATGTTACGTTATCCGCCACTTTGGCAATCTGCCCAGACAAGATTGAAGGGTATCTAACGCGTCCTAAGCTGAGGTGGATGGTCCAAGTATGTGAAAGGTCTGGGGCCAGTCATGCAAAAGACTGGGCTCTTCGTCCCCGCATCTACATTCGCGACCTCCTCGGCGAGTGAACAAATTCCTTAGTAATGCCACGCGCGGGGGTTGACAATTCGCAGATCACTTGTGGTCCTTTGCCGATCCACGTGCCGATTTGATCGAGGCGCCGGGTCGTCGGGCTCCAATAAGAGCAGCCGATGACGAATGCAAGTGCGGGGGTGCGATGCTGAATACATCACCGCATTTTCTGTTGCTCCAGTCTTCCATTTTGACAAGTGCTCTACTTTTTATGGACCGAAATTACATGAGCTTGTACGTCTGTCTATTTAGGGGAATTATAAGTGTCTATTCATATCCAATTTAAAGATGCGGTCATGGCAAAATGAGGGTCAAGGCACGAAGCTGATGTAGATGGATGTGGGGGGGACACAAACTATTTGCCCACCACCGAATCAAATTCACACTACTTCGGACAAAGTCATCGAGGTTTAACGGGTCTTAGTGGGAGATCAGCAACATCATGCCATGGACTGGACTGGCTATCCCACCCTGATCTGATCCCAATGCGCCTAATTTGTTCTGTGAGGAATTCCTTCGCAGTCTTTTGGCCAGATTTCTCCACATTCAAAACACCGCCATGTGAGAAAATAAGGCATGTGTTTAGCTGTTATCATTTTAAAAAGACAGTGAAAGGTTAATGTATGTGTTAAATGGCAATTCTATTCATCTTGAAGCTTGGGACACGGCTTGAATTGCTGTGCATAAAATGCACATTACTGTGCATATTGTGCAAACATCACACGCCAAGGAAAGCCCTTCAGAAAAAGCTGGATGCGGTGGATCAATTTAGTTCAGTTCACCATAATTAATATTCAGCATTTAACACAAAAGCAACCTTTTCCTACACAAGCATCAGTAACGTTGCAATCTAAATTTAGACATGCAAGTGGATTTTGTGCATGCGAGCGCTTTTTTAGACGATGTGACTGGAATTTCGAACAGTCGCGACCTGTTTAACCCTCACGGCTGAATCAAAAATGTCAACACTAATAAATTTCAAGTAACAATAGCGTCGATCTCCTTTATCTGGTGCACTAGTAGGACAAGCATGTTTTAAATCTTAACCCAAAGATGGCAATGTCGTTAGCTCCAGACCACAATGTCAACCATATGGTTCTTTTGTCCTACCGCCAAACCTCGCGTCGTCCTAATGGTATGCTGCTTGAGGTGGAATTTAGCGAGGCAGCACCGGAATGCTGACACCATTCCTTCTTCAATCAATAGTCGTCTATGTGCAGCATGGTAGTGCGCGTGTAACTTGAACCGTATGCATGTACTCTTCGGATAGAGCAATGGCCCGACGGACTTATTACGAAGAACATTTAATTGAGCTATTTATCTATAAAAGCACTGCCCTAGAACCCTGGAAGCTCCTTTGGCTTTCTTTTCTACAGCAAACAAGTATCGAACACATCATCAATCTTTCTTCAAAAATGTTTCTCAGTTACATTATCACCTCAGTGGCTCTGAGCCTTGTGCCTTTTGGCTTCGCATGGCGCGAGAACATATCCTGCGGAGACGACATGGACCCTTGCCCTCGCAACATGGTCTGCGTCCCCAACGATTCGAGCTGCACGGATATGGAATTTTGCGAAGGTACTTGTTCGAAGAAATACTCTTCCTGTGGGGGATATACCATGAACCCGAAATGGTGCAACTCAGGATCATCATGCCTCGAAGATCCTCGGTTCCCAGATATGTACGGCCTTGTTGCTGATCTTCCCGGCATCTGCGTCTCAAACACAGTGCAGACGTGCGATGAAATCGGTGGATTGGGATGCCCAAGGGGCAAGCGATGCTACGACGACCCGCGAGACGATTGCTACCCATTCAACGGGGATACATACTGTTCCGGCATCTGCCTATAAGTGCTCAGTCATCGGAGCAATTCTTATGATGCTCATATTGGTCAGAGATTAAGGATTGGAATCACCATTTTCATGCTGAGAGAAGAGGTTCGTCAAGTTGTAAAAGGCAAGACGTTAGAAGATGGAGCTCAGTTGGCTTTGGTTCATGGAGGCTATTTAAGCATAACAACTACCACTACACGGGCAGAACAATATATCTAAATGTCTCAAACAAATATTTCATCAAATTCATAATGCTGGAATTTCGCTTTTGCTGTTAAAGCAACCCCCCAGCCATCGCTGGGATGTATTGATACAAGCTCAACTCTTTTTGGTATCCAGCTAACCGGTTATCTATGGCTAAACCATGCTGTCAAGGGCCTAGTCAGCTCCCAAGGTACCGAATAGCAGGAATTGCCGAGGATTCTAGCTCATTATGCCCCAAATTGATGCTTACATGAGCTTGGAAGGAGTGGTGTGAATGGGCAAGATACTCCACGTCATCTAACCTTTTTGCCAAGCGCTCTGAAAAGAAAGGAGTTTTTCCATGAACAGTCTGGTCCCAAAGTGCAACAAAATAAACATGCACCGATTAGATATCATTTAAACTACCACATTAAAACTAATCACTTGGCTCTAGACATAGCATTGGTTAATATTAAACACCACCGTCTGCATTGAGAAGCAACCAGGGGATCTTGACCTGGGCTCGAACACGTAAACCCCACAGATTCAATTCCTTATTCACATATTAATACGAGTATTCCTGCGCGCACACATGCATTTTGTTAGGTGCACACATAAGGTACCTGCATCTAACACCAAAATAAAGAAATAAGAATCAAATAAATAATTTTGATACTTTCTTTAAATTATCTTAGGATTTTCTAGAAAGGCCCCAGCTAAGTAGTTTAATGTGTGCACCTAGTAAAATGTATGTGTGCGCGCAGCAAGACTTTTAATAATAACCAAAGCTGAAAATAAAACTGGACAAAATGTTATGCATTATAGAGACGGAGCTTGCAACTGTTGATGAGGGAGGAAGAAATTTTTCTCCCCCTCACGCAAGCAAATTCACCTTTTTGTTATTGTTGAAGCTTTTACGAAGTTTGGTTCTGTTGTCTATTAGGCCATCTCACGATGTGTCTTGAAAGCTTAGTCGCTAGGTGTCTGAAATCCCCTCACATTAGGCATCAAGAAAACTGAAAATTTGGAACCCTTTGGATCTTGGTCACTATCAAAGGCTAGGTATGAGCCTCTCTGTCTGCATCTCACTGTTCTTAGCCTCACGGCATTGTCTAATGTTTCCTTCTCACAAGAGCGGGCGCCCTTTGAAGCAAAGGCTAGATTGAATACTAATCAATCAATGTTATGTATCATGCGCCTTGGCAGCTTAGCTGCTGGGTGCAACAGCCGAAATCTCTTCACATCAGGCTCCAAGAAAACTGAAAATTTGGAACCCTTTTGGGGTACTCTGAGTCACTGTCAAAGGCTGGGTATGAGCCTCACTTTCTACATCTCACTGTTCTTAGCCTCACGGCATTATCTACTGTTTCCTGCTCGCAAGAGCAGGCGCCCTTTGAAGCAAAGGCTAGATTCAATACTAATCAATTACACGGACTCCGCCATTGCACAAAGGCCACTACTTCACGGACTCCGTACTTGGGTGGCACTTGCGCTATTATTTAAAGTTATCATCTGTTTACATCACGTTAAATTCTCCACCTAGTGCGGACCTTGAATCACCGCTCTACATTTGGCTAATTTAAAGTCAGTTACTATGACGGAAGTCGTGAATGTTTCCTGCAGACAAGGACCTGCTTGTATGGTGGAAGGTTCTCACCATGGACGAAATAAAAAATCACGGAGAGGCTTCGGTCAATGAACATTTTAGGCGAGATGTAGCCTTTATTCAACTCTATATAAACCACTTCATTACTGACTTGAAATTCGAAAACACTCATCACCTTTCAGCTTTATTTTCCAACCACCATAAGAAAACCACCTTCTCAACAAAAAGCTTGTCCCTCTTCTTCCAAAATGCAATTTCCAACTCTCACTCTGACGGCCTTGATTGCTGTTTTCTCTGCATCCGCTATTGCAGCCCCTCAAGGAGACTGTCGTCGCGTCACTCGAGCTGTTACAATTCCTGTGGGAGATTTTTGCACTCCTCTTGTTTCCAACGTGGCTACATGTGCGGCTGGTCAAACTCGATCTGGCGAGCCAAGCCTGACAATTGCCGAATCGGGTAGTAATAGAATCTGCACGATTTCTGTGAGTACTCGTGTGCATTTTCTTGTCAGAATGCGGTTTACTAAAGTTTCATAGTAGTCTTGCTGTACTCGATAGATGATCTATCCGGATACAAGGTTATTTTTAATTTGGATATCAACATTAAATCTTATGGATACGAGCCGGACAGCGATCTATAGAAGGTTAACTATTAGAGATAACTGTCCTTTGCTGTAGAGTGACACCGGATAGTTTAATATTCAAACAATTTTATACCCTAAATTGGTCCCATCTCTCCCCATTCGATAACATGCACGACAATATCCTAAGATACATCCGCCATATCAAAATTGATCCAATCATTCATGGCTCTTCCGAAATCCTCAGCCTGCAATAACAAATCTCCTTGATCTATCATATTCATATCCACGAGGCCTTCAAACAATCGGTCATCTGCCGTGTGGGCTGGTTGCAGGATAGCCCCGGTTGGCGTTGTCATGGTTTGGAACAGCTGTTGCCGCTCATTGTCCTCTGGTGCATAGGCCGAGATTTCTTTCCAAGCCTTTTTATGGCCAGAGATTCCTGCAGATCCTACCATGGCAAACTCTGCAACATCTTGTTCTTGACGATCTGTCTCCAAGGTCGTGGCATTGACAAACATAGATCTATCGGCACTAGCATTTTCTCGACCAGCCTTTTGATAGATCAAAATATCCCAGAGTAGTTGTGCATCGATTGACCATGACACATGATTCTCGTCCTGTTGAGTGTCCTGATGGTTGTTGATTGGCAGGGTTGTAATGCTATCCCGCAATTTGCGCAAGTTTTGAGCCTACAACATACAGGTTAAGTTAGCCGTATCATTGAATAAAGCGCATGTGAACTGTACCATATTAAAAACAGAGGGCCACATCGACCCCATGCGCTCTAAAAATTGCATGCACTTGCCATAGCCATTCTGAGCCTTTTTTCGCAACGCATCATCTTTAACGAAACTGTGCTGCAAATGAATCGTGGCAAATATAGCCACGCAGTGTGCAATCAAAGGGTCCGTAACCTGAAATGGCTGTTTTTCAATAAGATCCAGAAAACAGATAATCCAGGCAGTGTGTCTTGATATGTGATCAAAGGACTGGTGCATAAAGGTTTGAGGCATTTTGTGTCGAAAGTTCTTTAGGCGCATAGACAAGAGAAAAGGGTGATTCAATAAAGCTGGAATCGCTGCGTGAACAAATTGTATGAATAGCCACGGGCTCCAGTAGTCTCTACGTTGGTGCAGCGCTTCTGGGGTCAGGCCTCCAAAATTATTTGTGGCAAATCGATACCTAAGAGGGAATTGTGAATCAAGTTCCAGATGACGCAACATGACGAGCGAATAATCAGAATCCGGATTCCAAGGAGGAGGGTCATCAGCTCCCACTTGCACGGTTGCGTAGGCCCTAGCCATGTGCCAGACCTCGGCTGCTTGAGCCACATAGAATAAGATGCCGTAATCCTCGTCTCCATCAGCGGCCAGGTCTCGTGGCGGGGAGATTTTGTTGGATCGATAGTTGAAAAGCTCCAAAAGGTAACTGGCATTTTTAAAAAGACCTCCAATGCTAACTGACCGCGAAGGGTCAGGAATGGATTCTTGAAGGCTCTGCAGTAACGAAATGGCTTCGACGCACAGAGAGCACTCCAATGGGTCGCCTAGCGAAGAGTTGCGTGGAAGATTGCCGGCGAAGTAATGGGCCATGCCAAGATCAAGCCCAGCTTGCATCACGTTTCCATCTTTGCATTTTCAGGTTAGCCGAGTGATTTAAGCATCAAGGTTGGGTGGAGACTCGCTTGAAAAGCAGGTCATACTCAAAATGCAAAGTGATTGCAGAGTGGACAGTTTGATATTCCCATTGGCAACGCAGTCCATGATCAATCTTCGACTTGACTTGGACATGACCTCCAGGGTTTGTTGTCTCTCACTTGTCAGTGGGGTGGGTCTGAACCGATAGCTAAGCGCTTGGATTGCAAGTCGAAGCTCCTCGTCGCGCTGTTGGAGTGTCTCAAGAAACCGCTCTTGACGGAAAAGGTACAGAGGTTGGTTGTGACACCATGTTTGGTAGAGTTGTCCAGCCTCCAGGAGACTGTAGTCTCCGGAGTACAATCTTGATTCAATCAATGATCCGATGAGCACAGCGATTCCAGAATCAAAATTTACTTACGATTCAGCCCGAGCTGGAATGCTCAGCTGTATGTCAGACTGCTGCTGAAGGGGACCAGATGTAGGTGATGATCTGACGGGGGCCACAGATGACGATTGAATTTTGGTATGGCTAAGGCAACGGGTCATTGATTCATCTCTATTGGCAGCGATAAGGAGAATACTACCTTAGCAGTTGTAGTACTTGATCGAGTTTTCTATCCATGGCCTCTACACGAGAAGCCTACAGAAATTGTCAACAAGTCGCAAAAATTGACCATCAAGGCCTTTTAACCGTACCATTTTCCCATCGCACACCGCATCTTGCATACAATAGTGCTCACTAGTACCATACTCGCAGGGTTGCCCAAGGCGTTGACAAAACGAGCATATTGGGCGTTCTCCAGAGCATTTGACCTTCTTGCGTCTATTTTTACGTTATTCGAAGTGCAAAAGGGTGGTATGCAGGTTGAATGGGGTTTACCGACAAGGCGCACAAGCGCGATGGGTTCGTTTCTGCCTCGAGTCTTCCATTCAAGGAAAGATGCAGACACCACAGTCAGGAAAGCGGGGTTTATCTGTGGCGGTGATGGGATCAAGAGCAGCGATGCGTCTTCCCAGTCATGATTGGTCCAATCAACCAGTTAAAAAAAAAAAAGCTCCACATTGTTAATTGGGCCTATTTTACACGATTTGTCTAGAAACTGGAATTCAGTTTCCTAAAGCTACCGGTTTAGTACATTGGCTTTCTCCAACCATCCCGGAAACGATAAAAAGACAGGCCCGAAGGATTTTGAGTGCGTACGTACAATCTACCCTAGAATGGTGGTTACATACTGAATACCGAGTTATAAAATGTACGACTTGTTGATATCGCTTCAGGATTTTGCCATCTCCATCAATCGCTGCGCGGCTTTTGCAACTTTCTCCGGAAATTTAACAGTATCAAACTTGCGGCTCAAGAACCAACTGACCTCGTCGTCCACCCAGGAATTCTCCAGGTTCTTTAGCCCGCCCATGATATTTAGCCCCTGAAGGCTCTTCACTCGTGAAAAGGCGACATATGCCTGGCCGGCCGTAAAGACCCTTGACAGATCGATTTTGACACGGTCCAACGTCATGCCCTGGCTTTTGTGCACGCTAATGGCCCAGCCTGCCGTAAGAGGAATCTGGGTTCGATAAAACAAGTATCTTACATCGTTCTGCTCAGCACCGGTTACGATGCAAAAAGGGTAGATGGTTCGAGTGATGCCGTTGTGGAAGCGCACTATTGGCCAGGAATTCGGTCCGCGCGGATGTTGCTCGTGACGCCGCATGTATTTTTGAATCTGCGCGGCCTTGAGTTTCGCGTGTTCGCCAACTATTACCTTGTGCTGCTCCAAGGTTTTAGTGTGGTTGCTCCTGGCCTTGGGGAGGAGGGAGGGATCAAAGTATTCGAAGCCGCAGATGTAGCCTTGGCTTCCATTGACCAAGCCATTTTCCTTGTCTAGATTAACCTGCAGGATCACCAGCATGCCCAGGCGCAAGTTGACCACATCGTCGATCTGCTGGCGTATATCGAAATTGAGGCCCCCAGTGTTGCCAGGCTGCACCTGGCCCCTCCCAGCCCGGTGCTGGCCGCCAGTCTGCCCCCAGCCATCCAAGGCGTTGTATTGAAAACATGGTGTGCGTAAGTTGTCGAATTCTTTCTTGTTGGCCATGTTAACCTGTGCGATGGTACAGAGGATTGTTGTGGCCCCCTCCGCATTGCCGACATTGTCGCGCAAGGACTGAACCTCTTCGGAGGACAGCTTGATTCCGGCACGGCACTTTTGAAGCATTCCAAGGAAGTACATATCGCCTTGGCGATGAGCCTCATAGAGGTGAACATAGAAAAGCCCAGCAGCTTTCCAGGAAGGACTACGGAAAGCCCACTTGTGCGATTCTAGGTAAACGCTGTAACATCTGTTGCAATTGTACGTACGCCTGTCCTTATTATACTCGGTTTGATGGCCACACCTGGTGCAGTGCTGAAATGGCCCCACTGGCGGTAATTGGCAAAAGTCACCAGTGACAATAAGCTGGACGCCTCCGAAGGGACGGCCGGTCTTGTGTTTGGACCATTGCTCCCAGTCTCGGACAGCCTTCATGCAGGTATCGATGCGTGTGAGATGAGAATTCTCAACCATGCTGATCTCGTCAATAATGAGCACATCTGTGCTCCTGATTCGATCCTTGATTGATTTCTTGTATGATCTCTTCGCAAGGTCATCAAGGGGAATTTTGTTGGACTCTGGAGTCCATCCCATGTACGCCCAGGTCGTCATCCCGTTGACTTGTAGAGCTGCGCGGGCAGTAGGGGCCAGAACGTAAACCATCTTTCCCCGCTGACGCAGCATTTTCACAGCAGCCTTTAAAACCGTCGACTTGCCGCAACCCGCTGAGCCTGTGTAAAATATATTACCCCCCTCTTCAATTCGCTGAAGAAGATCTTGCTGCTCTGCGCTTAGCTCAGGCTCAGGCTCAGGATCAGGCTCAGTGGATTCCTCTGTCTCAGGCTCCAGGGGCGTGTCAGCATCAGGTCGGAAGATGCCCATCTGCTGTAATCTTGCCCTTGCTTTCTTAAGCTTCCGTGCATTTGCTGCGTTTCTAATCCTGAATTTCTCGACTTCCAAGCTGGATTCGAGCTTTGAGAGCGAGCCCTGTAAACCACGCTGTATCAATGAGAGCTCGTGCTGAGAGTGGGGACGATTCTGAGATAGGCCCCTTCTGCTGGGCTGAACAGGGCCTTGATTGCCTGCAAGGGGGTCGCTATGATTTTGAGTGGAATTTGTGATGTTGGGAACGACAGGCTGTCGACGTGTCCTGGTGAAGTCAAAATTGTACAGTGACGGTTGACTTCTACGGGCCCCAACCACGGAGGCCTCCGAGCTGAGCTAGTAACAAGGTCAGTGGTGTTTATTACGGGCGTATTTATTACTGGTTACCGTTTTCTTAGGCATCTTGAGGTGGTATCATAATATCTGGCCTGTTTGGAGTTGCTGAGGTTGAAATGGAGAAATCAGGTTTTGGGTTGAGAAAAATAAAAGATCGATCAGGAGGCCCCGTCCTGAAATTTATTCCATTGTGCGAGGGATGGTGTCCATGGCAACAACTACTAACTAAACTACCAGGGCCTTCATTTGACCACGTGTAGTAAACCAGTGGGCTGTGAAGGGGACTCTTGACGTCATGAATCTTGGTCGTGCTTAGAGTAAATTGAGGCGTTTTATGCAGACATCCCTAGTTGCACACGAGATTCGTCATCCCATGCTGAATCTGAAGAATCGATTTGTTGGCCGCCTACCACTTTTTTGCTACACATCACGCTCTAAGCTAGCTGCAATTTCTTATTACGCATCAAAGTATCGTGGGTTTTCATAACTGTGTCAAATATCCTGTTCTTAATCTATGCACAACATAACGAAGACTCGCGAAGACGAAACCTGTGTTATTAAAACTCCCGAAATCTGCCCTATAATATTCTTTGTCGAAGACTTTGACCTTCGAGTTGTGATGGAAATGTTGTCACTTTCAAGTATGAAAAAGAATTAACCCATAATCTAAATCCAAACAAGACTAACTCCACCACTCATCATCAGGCACTTCTATTCTATTAGGGAACCCGTTTTTTAGCCCATTGTTGATCGAGTCGTCAAGTTCATCTTGAGTGAAGTAGTTTTCTCCTACTATTTCATGCCATTGTGAGAACACTGCATATCCAGATTGCGTAGGCAAATGCGCTACCCAATATTCTAAAATCCATTCTCTTAAGTTCTGGTGATGAGGAATTTCCAAGCGTATGGAGTCAACGTCACACTTTTGGCCTGGGTCAAAATTGCACCGAATGTTATCTGATCCATACATAAGACATTCCAATCCAAGTTCGAGATACTCAAAACGATGCCAAAAGCGTGGTTCAACTTCATAGGCTATTTCTTTCATTGACCAGTCAGGGTCAAACTCGCCGGCAAACAGTGCTCTCGCGGCATATATTAAAGCGACATCTCGGCGAACTGACTTTTGGAACAGGTCCAAACAGAGTTCTGGTGCTGGACTGGCATCAAAAAAAGTAGTCATGGAGTCAGAGGGCATCCCTTTGGAAGTTAGGGAAAGGGTCCCGGCCAACCACGCCGCCATATCAGCAGCAAGATTATAGAGACCGGGATCCAGATTGCGCGTTTTGTACGACTTGTGGCGTCTTAAAATAGTCTTTGGGAAAATATTCCGCCAAAGGTCAATGCGTCGATCAATTTGAAGTTGTGGATTCTCAATGCAGAAAGGGATTAACCCTCTGACATGTTTCTCTGGGTATTGTACGGCACCAGCATCTTCATTAATGCCAATATGTCGGATTTGATGCCGAGTCTTTGATGGAAGAGAGTTGAGGAAGAAAATAGCAGCAGCAGTAGCTGAGAATCGGTGCTTTCGGTAGTCTTTCTTATCTATGTCCGATAGCTGTGGTAAAATGTTTATCATGTCGTTGACTTGATCATGAGTAGGTATAGTCCAATTTTGGAGGCCAAGGCGTACGCGGATCAGTTCCGTCATGGAAGCAGAGGATCGCGCAGGAATATATCCTTCATTCTCGACCAGTTCGGATTCAGTTTGCTCTATGATATGCGGGTCGTGATGGGAAATGATGAGCTGCAGCGCATATGCCATCGCATTGACATCAGACCAGGCGGGTATTGTTGTGGAAGGGTAGTTAAGCAAGCCCTGGCTGACCTGTCTGAGGTGGTCCATTCTCTGCTTGAAGAAGGGAAATTTGTTGAGAACCATGGTGTAAATGTCGTGATTAATCAATCCACACAGACGGTCGAGGTTCGTGCACATTGTGTCTATGGAGCGATGACAAAATTCGGAGAATAATCTTGCGGTCAAGTTGAGATAATCAGAGTGGATGGTGGAAAAGGTGATGAGATTCACCATAAGTGGGATGCCACTAGCTTCCCTCGCAATCAGCTTGCACGTGAACATGAGATGCAGCTCAATTGGGTCACCAGTCGATGTCGCAAGCTGTCGAAGGTTGGGGCTGAGGATATAGCCACCAGGCAGCGTGAAGTATTCGCGATAGATGGCGAGGCGCACCTCGGAGGGGAGACCGAGGAGAGAGAGGCGAGACGACATGGTGATCGTCTGTGTTGATGTTGCCGAAGATCTGAAAGAACGAAAATAAATTACTCGTTGGCTCATGTGGGGCTGCCGCCCCAGGCGATCCAACTTAGCAAGCTAAGTTGGTTACAAAATTGTGAGACAGCCACAAAATTATAAGACACCTCATTACCCCTCTCCATCTTTTTTCCTATACAATTTATATGTAAACCAAGATCCTAATAACTAAAAGAGAGTATAATTATATCTACTTTTATTATTATATCTTTAGAAGTTAATCTGAAGGTAGTAAGAGAGGTATTATAATTGTATATATATTTTTTTAATAATTATATATATAATAAGGCTAAGAAGAAGCCTTTTATAGTATAATAAGCTACTACCTAATACCTAGGTATATTATATATAATAATCTTTAAGCTTATTAAGAAGTTTAAATAAAAGAATAATAATCTTAGATTATTAATTGATTAATTAAGATAGTTAATAGATAAAGAAGATAAGATTATTATTATTTTTATTATTTGGATATAAAGGTCTAGATTTTTAGTTTTAAAATTAAAAGTTAAGAATACTATTAATATCTTTTTGTATAATAAAGATCTAGAAGTATAATTTATTAATAAAATATAATATTTCTATTTTTATAATAATTATTTTAAATTTTAAAAAATAATTTTAAAAATTATTAATTAATTTTATAAATTTTAAAAGATTAATAGTATTAAGGATATTAAAAAGTTTTTTAAATAACTTATTAAAACTATTAAAAATTATAAAATTAATATCTTTAAATATTAAAATATAGATTAATATAATATTAGAATTACTATATTTAAAAAGAAGATCTAATATTTTACTATATATATTAAGTAATAGATTTATATCTAGATCTTTAATTCTTTTAATTATAAGTCTTATACTATTATTAATATAAATAATATTATAAAGAATATAATTCTAATATAAATTATATTTAAAATATTTCTAATATTAAATTAAATATATATTAATATTAATCTTAAAATATAATTTATAATATTAAAAATAATCTTCTTTAATAGTAAGATTACTCTTAAATAGGTATAATACTTTAATAAATATTTATAAAGTAAATTAGTAATAGTAAAGTATAAAGGAATTACTTTAGAGAAGTGGTTCAACTATAATAAGTTTCTTAGAGATCTAATTTAATAGTATATTTAATATGATGTATTATTGGTTGCTTATATTAAGAATAAAGGGATTTTTTGCTTTTTTATTTTAGATAGCTTTTTTAATTATAGTCTTTTTATATTTTATAAGTATTATATTAAATTTAATATTATTTTAACTCCTTTATTATCTTATTTAATATATATATTATAATCTATAGATATTAGTATTTTTTAATCTTTAAAAAATATATATTAAAAAGCGATCTACTATATAATATAAAAAGATAATATTATTTTTATATACTTTAACTTTATAACTAGCTTTTAAGTAATTTAAATAATAAATCCTTTATATATAGAAATATATAATAATAAAATAATAAAAATTCTTTAATAAAGGATTTAAAAGTAAAAATATTATCTCTACCTTTAAAAAAACTAGCATTTTCCCTCCTACTATTAAACCTATAATACAATATCTCCTCTATAAATAGATAAAAATAAAGGAAATAATTCACCTTACTTATACCTCCCTTTTACTATTAGAAATATACTTTTAATATACTTTTAATATAGTAAAGTATATATAAAAGAAATATAGTAAAGTCTTTAGCTTTTTAATTATATAGGAGTTTAAGTAAATGTATAATATTATTATTAAGATATTATTTTTTTAAATTATAATTAATATCTATATAGATAATTAATATATATATATTAAAAAGTAATATTATAAGAAGAAGAGAGGAAAAAGAGGTAAATTTATAGAAGATTTCTTTTATAATATTAGTCTCTAAGAGCTTTATAATTAGTAAGAAGAATAAATTATTAAGATCTATAAAAAGAAAAATAAAGTATAGATTTATTTTATTTAATTAATATTATTTTAAGAGATAAAAAGGATAAAGGAAGAATAATAAAATAATAAAGAAATTATTATTAATAGAAATAAAAAGAAATTAATATTTAAAAAATGGCTTTAATATATAAAGAAGGATAAGAAATATCTATCTATAGATATATAATAATTGCAAATGATTTAGTTGCTTAATAAATAAATTAATGGGTTTATAATAGATATAGATTTACCTTATGAGGTCAAAGAGTTAATTTTATATATTAAATATGCCTTAAAGCCTCTTAATACAGTAGATTGGACTGCTATACCGAATAATAATAATACTATAGCCTTTAACCTAATCCAACCACTTACTAACAATAAGAACAACAAAGCCAATAAAAATAAAAAAAAAAGATCTCCCATTAATAAAAATACCTTAAATTAATAAAGAGGAAAAGATCTCATAATAGCAACAATTATCACTACCAATTACATTATTAAGCAGCTTTAGTTTATCTTCATTACTATAACGATCTGGTCAATTCCCAACTTAATAAACCAATCAGAACGAAAGGTTTATTGTTAATAGGATAATTAGGTATATTATAGTAAAATAAAGTAATAAAAGTATTATATTAAGTAATAATTAATTATAATTAAGGTAATTAAGTTAACGTACATCATATACAAGCGCGCCACCCAAACAAGCAGGCCAAAAATCCCTCATACATACACTTTTCCATTTGATTAACTAATTCTTAACTATAAAATATATTATAGTTAGATATTGAGGCTAGAACTCTTCTTACTCTTTAGGCCCTTCGAAATAACCCAAGGTTATCTATTAGAAAAGTTATATTGGTTTATAAGGTTAGTTAGTAGTAAATAGCTTGCTGCTAATAGGGCACTTAATCTTGAGATAACATTATTTCTAATTTATATAAATTATTTAATTTAGAGGAATAGGTTATTTTTAATTATATTTTTAATTTAGATTTTTAGGGATTTTTTTATAATTATATATTATTTAAGAAATAATTAATTAATTATTTATTAATTATAATATATTATTTATTAGTAAATATTAAGCTTTAAATTTTATTAAGTAATACTTAAAGTTTAAGATATATTCTTTTTATAAATATAATTATAAAAGAATTAAGTATAAAGATCTAAAGATTATTAATAAATGATTTATATTTATAATAAATATAATTATAAAGTATAATATTTAATTAAATAATATTTATAGTTTTAATAAAATTAGTTTTATAATAAGCCTTATTAAAAATAGAATGATTATTATAGGTATAAAAAAATATTCAAATTTAAAATTAATTTAATCTAAAAACTAAGAATAGATAATAGCTATTTAAAAGATTAATATAAAAGAGTAAACAATCTTGCTATTTCTTATTACTATAGGCTAATATTATCTTACTAATTAGTATTAAGATAGTAACCTCTTAGACAATTAGGCTATTACTATTACCTATAATAGCTAGATTGATAATATTATAAATCTTAAGTAGCTTAAATATTTTAATTAATATATAAAAATCTAATTAATTAATTACTATTATCTTTTAATTTTTAATAAGTATAAAAATTATCACTTACTTAAATTTAAGTAATATTATAAGGATAATAAGATTATTATATTTTATATACTTTTTAATTTATTTTATTTACTTTAATCTTTTAATATTATATACTTTAAATCATTTAAAATAATATATAAAAAAGAAATAAAATATTTAATTAAATACTCTATTACTTATATTTTAAAATCTAACTTCTTTTAGCCTTTTTTAATATATATAATATTATTATAATAAAATAAAATATTAAAGTAGGCTTTAAAGGAGCTAGCCTTGATCCTTTAAATATAGAAATTATTATATTAAAGCTTAATATATAGCTATAGACTTTAATATTAATTAATTAAGAGATTCTATTATTTAATACTTAGACTTTAAGAACTCTAAGAACTATTATAAAGGTAAACTTATAATCTAAGTATTTAAAAAATAAATTAAAAGATATTAAAATAACTCTTTAGAATCTATTCTTAAAATATTAAAATCACTTTTTAAAAAATAAAAATAATTATATATAAAATAATATTATTAAAAATTAAAATATAAGATTTTTAATAATTAAATAAAATACTTAGTAAATAATATAAAGTAAAAAGAACCTACCTATAAAATAAAAGGATAATAATAATAAAGTAAAGGAAAAAAATAATTAATTAAATTAAAGCTAATATATAAATATAAGCTAAAATATTAGAAAGTAATAATCAAAGATAATTAATATAATTAAAAGAATAATATTATAGGATTTATAGGGGGATTGGTTATAATTCAAGGATATATTAAATAGTTATTGAGACCTTTGAGGAAGAGGAGAGTGATTAGTTCTAATTGATTAGATGTGTTATTGTGTTTTTATATTAATATATTAATTGAGGGTAGTGAAAAATGGCCTGCTTGTTTGGGTGGCGCGCTTGTATATGATGTACGTTATATTAAAAGTTAATTAATTCTATTTCTTATAGTAGGATCTAATCTATCTATATATTACTATCCTATTTTAGTATATATAATATACTTAATATATTAAATATAATATCTTTTATACTTATTATAATAATTACTTTTATTACTTTTTGTTTAATTAGTTATATATAATTATAAAGTAATTAGTTTTTTATAGGGTGTAGCATTCTACTATTCTAGACTACTCTAGGTATAATATAGGTTGTAATATAATATCTTCCCTTTATTAATCTTATTCTTAAGGCTAGTATAATAGGTTATAGTAGTTTTTTTATATATATTATCTAAACTTAGACTTATAATTATTTTATTATATTAATATTATATTGGGTAGGGTAGTAAAAGTATTTTCTATTTATAAAAATTATAAAATTAAAGGTCTTATTAATTATATTAATTTTTTTAAAATGCCTATTATAACTTATATATACTATATAAGTGCTAGCCTTTCTTATATAATAAATAAAGGATCAACTTATTATTCCAAATATATCTAAAATTATAAAAATTATAATTATATAAATATAAAAAGTATAATTTATATATATTTTTATTATTCCTTATTTAACTAGCTTAATATACTAATAATAATAATTCTTTATATTATTAAAAAAAGAAAAAGTTATATTAATAATATTTAAAAATATAAAGTAAATTAAATTTATTATATACTTCTTTAAAAGCTTCTTAAAAGATTATCTTAAAAACCTAATCTTAAATAATAATAATATTTACTAAATTAAAGTACCTAAAGAAATTAAAGAATAATCTAAAAAAGCAAAATATTAAAGTAATAAAGGTAATAAAGGCTAAGATTGTAGCAAAGGAAGGCCCTTTTTTAAAGGTGGTATTAGTATTATATATTATTAATATTAATCTTTTTTCTTACTTATTAAAGGAATACTTCTAGTATCTTTAAATAATATATAAGATATTTAGTAGGTTTCTAGATTATTTTTTTATAGCCTTTTTATTTAATTTTGAATTTTCTATCTTCCTCTCTTCTTTATAGTATTTTCTTAACTTCCTACTAGTCTTCTAGATTTTCTATTTAGGGTTTATATTTAGGTTCTATATTTATTTAGATATTATTATTAGGTTCTAATAATGAAATATAGAAGATAAAGTAAACCTTAATATTATCTAGGAGGTTGAGTTTATAGTTATTTTTTAATATTTTTCTTTTAATTAGATATAATTTAATTTATATAAAGTTAATTTTTTTATTTTATTTTTTTATTATAAGATTTTTTGTTATTAGATAGATTATATCTCTTTTTAAAAAGGATAGTTCTTTTAATCTTTTTAGATTATAATATCTTTTTATTATATTATAAATAAACTTAAGTTCTATCTTTATTTCTTTATATAATTTTCTTAAATTATTTAACTTAATTATAGCTTTTATTTAGATTATACCTTCTAAAGGAGCTCAATAAGCATTTAATATAAAGTTAAAATTAGCTTTTATTAGTATTATTTTAATATTATAATTGTAAAATATATTATATACTAATTATATAATAAATAATTTTTCTACCTAGTTAGTTTATTTATAATTAATATAGTATTATAGATATTACTTAATTTTCTAGTTTTAGTATTCAGTTTATCTATCTATTTAGGAATAAAAAGCTATACTTAGCTTATAATTTAATTCTATTAAGGATATTAGGCTTTATTAAAATTTAAATATAAATAATTATTTTTTATTTAAAATAATTTTAATTAATAATTTATATATAATAATTATATTTTAAAAGAAAAAGTAGATAAATTATTTTTCTTTTATTACTTTATTATAAAGAAGATAGTATACTACTTTTATAAAATAATCCATAATAATAAAAATACTATTATAATATACTCCTATAATAAGATCTATTAACAAAAGAAGATTAATAATAAAATCTATTATAATTAAGTCCTATAATTATTATATAATAGGGGATAATTATAATAATCTATATAATTTATATCTTAGTTTTTTAAAATATTAATATAGATTGCATTCTTTACATATTTATTTAACTTTCTTTTTATTTTATTAAAAGAAAATATCTATTTAACTTATTTAAAGATTTTATTAATACCTTTATAGTTATATAAAGGATATTTATAAATATCCTTTATTAACTTTATTTAATATTTCTTTAATACTTATAGATAATTTGTTTTTTCTTCTTCTAGAAGTACTAGATTATATTCTTCAATTTTTCTTAGTAATAGATTGCCTTATTTTACTTATTATATTAGTATTTCTATAGTAGTGATTCTAGTTATATATAATAATCCTTTTATTCTTATAGTAGTAATTATTTTCTTTATTTTTATTATTATTTTACTAATTAGGGCTTATTTTAATCCTCTATTAATATTATAGATTAATAGTTTTTTCTATATTTTTAATTTTTCTATATTATAGTTAGATTAGCAGCTGATTATATTAGTATAGCTATTCTTAATCCTTTTAATATAAATAATTTAATAGTTAAATTTAGATAGATATTCTATATATTATAATTACCTTTTATTAAGTTTTTAAGTAATTATAAAGTAAGTAATATTTTTATAATTAATATATATTATAATTTTATAATTACTTTTTAAAAAATATTATTAAAATTTTTTAAAAATATTAATAATAATAAGGAATTCTTTATTATAAATAAAGTAGTTTAACTTAGGGCTATATAGTTTATATAAGTAGAATACTATAAGATATAGGTTTTCTTATTTATCTTATTATCCAATCTAGGCCCCTAGGGCAAAGTCTAATATATTAATTTCTAGCTTTATAGGCTTATTAGGATTAAATATTATAAGAATAGATTTTTTAAAATAGTATTTTTTATAATTTTAAATAATTATTATATTTTATTTCCTTATTAAAAAATAATTCTTTTTTTAATTAGTTTTATTATATTTAAGGCAATTTTACTAAATCCCTTAATAAATCTTTAATAATAATTAATAAATCTAAAGAAAGCTTATACTTCCTTTATATTAATAAATTCCTTCTAATCTTTTATTATAATAACTTTCTTTAGGTCTATATGAATTTTATTAGAGCTAATAATATATTCTAGAAATTCTACTTTTTAAATATAGAACTTACTTTTTTTAATTTAATTAGAAGTTTGATATCTTGGAGGGCTTTTAAGATCTTATAAATATATTCTTTATATTCTTCTTTATTTTTAAAGAAAATAAAAATATTATTTAAATAATAAATAATAAAAATATTTAAATATTTTTATAATATATTAATTATTATTTATTAAAATAATACTAGTATATTTATAAGTTTAAAAGGTATAACTAGATATTTAAATAATTTAAACTTTATTTAGAAAGTGGTTTTTTATTTATATTTTTCTTTAATATAAATAAGATTATATATTTCTTTAAGATCTAATATAATAAAAATATTAGCTTTATAAAAGTAATCCTTTATTTTATTAATTAATAATAATAAAATATAATCTTTAATAATAATATTATTAAATTATTAATAGTTTATAATAAAATATAACTTCCTATTTTTCTTAGGCACAAATATAATAAAGTAACTAGCTTTAGAGTTTAAAATATAAATATATTTTTTTTAAATATATCTTAGATATATTTCTTTAAAGTATTAAACTTAATTTGGTTAAGATTATAAATAAAATAAAATTAGATATTAGATTTATCCTTAAAAATAATTTTATAATCCTATTAGCTAAACTTAGATAATTTAATATCTAATTCTTTTATAAAGAGCTTTTTATAGATTTAATATTATAAAAGTATATTATATAGTTTATTTATTTCTATTTTAGCCTTTATTTCTTTAAAACTTTTATTAATTTATTAGAATTATATTTTAAAATAAATAATTATTTATTATTTTTATTTTTTTTAATTATTTTTATATTTATACTTTATTTCTTTAAGTAATAAAGATTCTTCTTTACTTATATCTTTTACTTAATTAAAGTTAGAAGTTTAAGATCTTTTATTATATTTTATAAAAATATTATTAGCTACATTATAATCCTTAGATATTTATATCTAGCTAATATACTAGTAGATATTAGAGTTATATTAGTATAATTATAGGTACTCTAAAACTAGATTATATTATCTAATATTAATAATATTAAAGATTATTCTTTAATTCTTTTCTTTAATAAAGATTTTTAAATAATTAATCTTCTTATCTATAATACTATTATTATAATTAAAAAAGGTTCCTTTTATATTAATAATTTTATATAGATTAATTTTTATTATTTATAATAACTAAAGTTTATTAATTACTTAAGAATTTATATAATTTTACTTAGCTCTACTATCTACTATAATATTATATTATTTCCTTTTAATTCTTATTTCTATTTCTAATTATTATTAAAATTACTTTTTAATTATAAAATATAAAGCTTTTTAAGAAGTTCTTTTAATAACTCCAGAGATCATTACTCTAACTACTTTTATTACTTTTCTACAAGAAGCTCTATTTATTTTTTAATTTTATTTAATACTAGGCTATTATTTTATTTATTATATAAATATTATATTTAAAATTTTAATATTTATTTTAAAATAGTTTATTATAATTAAAGAACTTAAGCTTACTTAATTCTAATATAGTAAATTAATAATAAGGGTTTCTTTTTATTATTTTATATTAATTAAAGTATCTTTTATAAGTATAATAAATAATTATATTTTTTATTTTAATAAAAAAATATATTATATATTATTTTTACTTTATATATTAAAAGTAATTATAATTATAATAATTTACTTATAAAATATTCTTATATTTTTTATATATTATATTTAATTTAAGATTATCCTTCTTATATTAGATAGATTAGAGATTATAGTTTTTTAATTACTATTTATTTTATATAAGTAGAAAGACTTTATCTTTATTTTATAAAGATTCCTTAACTTATTAGGCTATTCTTTTAATATTAATTATTTATTTTTTATTTTTATTTTTATTATAGGTATAAGTATTCTATTATATTAGTATTTTATTAGTATATATATTTAAAATAGATATAAGGATTTCTATCTTCTTGGCTTATTTTAATTATTTATAAGAAAGGTAGGACTGGCCTTTTTATTAGATTGATTATACTTTTTAGATAGTTTTATTAATTTTTTATTATAAGGTAAGTTTTACTTTATATAATTTATAGTTTTTTATATATTATTTAATTATAGTAGTTAGTTTATATTTCTTAATAATAGTAAGAATAACTTTTTTTATAATATTCTCTTTTTTCTAATATTAAGGTTTATTAAGTTTTTATAATATTAAGTTATTTCTATCCTTCTAATATAAGTTTAAATTAATTTCTTATTTTTAAGAAATAATATTTAAAGAATTTATATTCTTTCTTTTTATAATTAAAATAGGTAATCTTACTTTTATTATACTTTTAGATAGTATTAAGTTCTATTAGTCTTAAATAAGTCCTATATATAATACTTTATTACTTATTTTAGGTTTTTTTTTATTTAGGATATATAAATTTTTATTATTTTAAATATATTTTTTATATTAATTAAATTATTTTTTATTAATTTTAATAGTATTTTTAATATACTTTAAGAATTTTTTTTATTACAACCCATATCATACCCAGGGCGGTCTAGGGTGGCAGAATGCCACACCCTGTAAGAAACCAGCTACCCTATAGTTACATACAACCAATCAAACAAGGAGCAATAAGGGCAACTATCACAACAAGCGCGAAAGGTATCGCACCTAGCGCACCAAGCGCACCATGCGCACCAAAATAGGATAGTAGTATATAGATAGATTAGATCCTACTGTAAGGAACGGAACTAATCAGCTTTCAATACAACTTGGTTACCTTAATTGCGATTGACTATTACCTAATGTAATACTCCCATTGCTCTATTTACCATAACGCGCCTAACCATCCTGCCAATAATACAGGTGGAGCTTGGCCCTATCGGGCCAGGGCCCTCCGGGCCCACGCGCAAAGGAGCTCTTCGAAGAAGTTATTGTCAAGTTGTCGAGAACTCGCGTGGCCCCGCTCTTACCAAACGTAACACTTTTTTTAGGCCAATGAGAAGCTAAAGGCTAAGACAAATGTAGAACCAATCAGAGGCAAGGAAGTCCCTGGTCCTGGACAAAGTAACTCTTCTTCGAAGAGCAAATCCTTCGTTCTGATTGATTTATCAAGTTGGGAATTAACCAGACCGTTATATGTTAAAAGCTCTTGTTTAGTTAATTACCTATGTTAATAATTAAGTAATAATAATGTCTAGAAAGAACCTCGTTGCCACTACTCCTCCCAGTAACGCTGAGTTAACTACAGAATTATAGTAGGTCAAAAAGAAACTTATAAATATATAAGCATAATTTAAAGTAGAAAAAGCTAGAATTACCACAGTTAAAGGAAATAAAGGTAAAGATATTAGTGAAATTCTGAGACCCTTGGTCCTAGAACCCTTTCTAGGAAAGGCTACCAATGTAATCCCCTTCCTTACCTAAATAAAGAGATACTTTTACTTCTTCCTAATATAACTTATAACCTTTAAAGCCCAGGTACTATATATCAAAACCCTCCTCTAAGGAAATGTAGGAGTATAATTTGAACCTATTATAAGAGATTATCTGGAAAATAAGAATAATATTAACTAAAATAAAGAGACTTAAGAGATCTTTAAAAACTAGGAATATTTCAAAACTGCTATTAAAGATAATTTCAGTATGATTGATATAGAATAATAAGCTGTAAACTAATTATATGAACTTAAATAAACAAAATCCTGTAATTAGTATTTAACTAAGTTTAAAAGAATTATAGCACAAATAGCCTGAGATAATAATATATTAATAGAACTCTATTATAAAGGCTTAAAAAGTAAAATTAAAAATAAAATCTATAAGGAAAACTAATTAAAAAAACTCTTAAAGTATATTAAAAGTGCTATTAAGATTAATAAAAGATAATTTAACTAATATAAAGAATATACCTAAGATAATAAAAACCTATATATTCTAAATAAAGAAAAAACCTAGAATAAGCAACAAAGTATTACATATAGAACTTATTTAGAATTAATAGAACTTAGCATTATCTAGGGGTATAATAAAAGTAAGATTACTTGCTTTAACTATGGAAAAAAGAATATAAATCCTTTAAATATTGCTTCCCGAAAATAGGAAATTAGTTCAAACCTATACTAAAAGGATAGAAATAATTTAATATTATAAAAACTTAATGGACCCTAGTACTAGAAGGAAAAGAGAATACTATAGGAAAAGTTATTCTTGCTATTATTAAGAAATATAAACTAACCACTATAGTTAGGTAATGTATAGAAAACTATAAGTTATATAAGGTAAAACTCACTTTACAACAAGAAATTAATAAAGTTATCTAAAAAGTATAATTAACTTAATAAGAAGGCCAGTCCTACCTTCCCCATAAATAGTTAGAATAAGCTAAGAAGATAGAAATCCTTGTATTTATTCTAAATATATATACTAATAAAGCACTAATATAATAGAATACTTGCACTTATAATAAAAATAGAAATAGGAAATAGATAATAAGTATTAAAAGAATAGCCTAATAAATTAGAGAACTTTTATAGGATGGAGATAAAGTCTTTCTACTTGCACAAAGCGAATAACAACTAGAAAATCATAACCCCCAACCTATCTAATATAAGGAGGATAACCCTAGACTAAATATGGCATACGAAGAATATAAGAATATCTTATAGGTAAGCTATTATAATTATAACTACCTCTAACATATAGAATAAAAATAATATATAATATATTTCCCTATTAGAGTAGAAGATATAATTATCCACTATGCCTATAGAAGATACTTTAATTAATATAAAGTAATAGAAAAAACCCTTATTACTAGTTCACTATATTAGAACTAAGTAAGCCTAAGTTCCCTAATTATAATAAGCTATTCTAAAATGAATATTAAGACCTCAAATATAATATCCATATAATAGATAAAGCAATGGCCTAACACCGAACCAAACTAAAAAATAAGCAGAGCCCCCTGTAAAAGAGCAGCAGAAGCAGCTAGGGCAATAACCCCTAGAGTTACTAAAAGAATTCCCTAAAAAAGCTCTATACTTTACAACTAAAGAGCAATCTTGATAATAATTAGAAATAAAAGTAAGGATTAAAAGGAAATAGTGTAATGTTATAATAGATAGTAAAGTTAAGTAAAACTATATAAATCCTTAAATAGTTAATGAATTTTAGCTATTATAGATAATAAAAGTTAATTTATATAAAATTATTAATATAAAAGGAATACCTTTTAAATATAATAATAATATTATAGATAAAAAGATTAATTACCTAAAAGTCTTTATTAAAGGAAAGAACTAAGGAATAATCTTTAATATTGTTAATATTGGATAATACAATCTAGTTTTAGGGTACCTATGGTTATATTAATATAATCCTAATATCTGTTAGTATACTGGCTAGGTGCAAATACCTAAGGAATATAATATAATTAATAATATTTTTATAAAATATAATAAAAGATCTTGAACTCCTAGCTTTAACCAAGTAGGAGATATAAGTGAAGGAGAATCTTTACTACCTAAAGAAATAAAATATAAATATAAGAATAATTAGAAAAGGTAAAGATAATAAATAATTACCTACCTTAGAATATAGTTCTAATAAATTGATAAAAGCTTTAAAGAAATGAAGGCTAAAGTAAAAATAGATAGATTATATAATATACTCTTATAGTACTAAATTTACAAAAAGCTCTTTGCAAAAGAACTAGACACTAAATTACTTAAGTTTAATTAGTAAGATCATGAAATCATTCTTAAAAATAGATCTAATATTTAGTTTTACTTTATTTATAATCTTAATTAAATTAAGCTTAATATCTTAAAGAAATATATCTAAGATATACTTAAAAAAGAATATATCTATATTTTAAACTCTAAAGCTAGTTACTCTATTATATTTATACTTAAGAAAAATAGAAAGCTATACTTTATTATAGATTATTAATAGCTTAATAATATTACTATTAAAGACTATACTCCACTACTATTAATTAATAAAATAAAGGATTATTTTTATAAAGCTAACATCTTTATTACACTAGATCTTAAAGGAATATATAATCTTATTTATATTAAAAAAGAATATAAATAAAAAACTACTTTCTAAATAAAGTTTAAATTATTTAAATACTTAATTATATCTTTTAGACTAACAAATACACTAGCATTATTCTAATAAATAATAATTAATATATTATAAGAACACTTAAATATCTTTATTATCTACTACCTAGACAATATCCTTATTTTCTCCAAAAACAAGAAAGAATATAAAGAATATATTTATAAGATCTTAAAAGCCCTCTAAGATATCAAACTCCTAGTTAAATTAGAAAAAAGTAAGTTCTATATTTAAGAAGTAGAATTTCTAGGATATATTATTAGCCTTAACGAAATTCGCATAGACCTAAAGAAAGTCGCTGTAGTAAAGGATTGGAAAGAACTTACTAATATAAAGGAAGTATAAGCCTTCCTTGGATTTGCTAATTATTATTAAAGATTTATTAAAGGATTTAGTAAAATTGTCTTAAATATAATAGAACTAATTAAGAAAGGAATTACCTTTTAATAGGGAAATAAAGCATAATAATCATTCAAAGCCATAAAAAATGCTATTTTAGAAGAACCCATCCTTATAATATTTGACCCTGATAAGCCTATAGAGCTAGAAACCGATGCATCGGACTTTGCCTTAGAGGCCTAGATTGGACAATGAGATGAATAAGGAAATCTATATCCTATAGTATTTTATTTATATAAGCTATATGGCCTTGAGCTAAATTATCCTATTTATAATAAAGAATTCCTTATTATTATTAATACTTTTAAAGAATTTTAATAATATCTTTTAAAAAGTAATTATAAAATTATAGTATATACTGATTATAAAAATATTATTTACTTTATAATCACTTAAAAACTTAATAGAAGATAATTATAATATATAGAATACCTATCCAAATTTAACTACTAAATTGTCTATATCAAAGGAACTGAAAATAGCTATGTCGATGCAATCAGCCGCCGACCCAATTATAATATAGAAAAACCAAAAATACAAGAAAAACTATTAATCTATAATGCTAATAGAGGACTAGAATAAGCCCTAATTAATAGAATAATAATAGAAATAAAGAAAATAATTACTACTATAAGAGTAGGAGGATTATTATATATAACTAGAACTATTACTGTAGAAATACTTATATAATAAGTAGAATAGGGTAATCTATTATTAAGGAAAATTAAAAAATATAATCTAGTACTTCTAGAAGAAGAAAAA
This sequence comes from Calonectria ilicicola, assembly GCA_020809705.1. Classification (NCBI taxonomy): domain Eukaryota; kingdom Fungi; phylum Ascomycota; class Sordariomycetes; order Hypocreales; family Nectriaceae; genus Calonectria; species Calonectria ilicicola. Next base: position 283,385 of record CP085834.1, on the reverse strand, counting down.
ACAGACTACCTATAAGTGCTAGAAGAATACTAAATGGAATTAATAAAGGATATTTATAAATACCTCTTGTATAGCCATAAAGGTATTAATAAAACCTTTAAATGAATTAAATAAACATTCTCCTTTAGTAAGATGAAAAAGAAAGTTGAACAAGTATATAAGGAATATAGCTTATATTAACACTTTAAAAAACTAAAATATAAACTATATAAATTATTATAACCATCCCCTATTACATAATAATTATAAAACTCAATTATAATAAACTTTATTACCAACCTTCCCTTATTAGCAGACCTTACTATAAGAGTATATTATAATAATATTTTTATTATTATTAATTACTTTATAAAAGCAATATATTATCTCCTATATAATAAAATAATAAAAGAAAAATAATTCACCTACCTTTTCTTTCAATATATAGTCACTATACACAGCCTACCAACCGAAATTATATTAGATAAAGGACAATCATTTACATCTAAGTTTTAGCAAAGCCTGATGTCCTTAATGGGGTTAAACCATAAGCTAAGCATAGCCTTCTACCCTTAAATAAATAAACAAACCAAATATTAAAACCAGAAAATTAAGTAATATCTATAATACTATATTAACTACAAACAAACCAATTAGGTAGAAAAATTACTTATTATATAGTTAATATATAATATATTCTATAATTATAGTATTAAGATAATACTAATAAAAGCTAACTTTGGCTTTATACTAGACACTTATTAAGCCCTTTTAGAAGGTATAATTTAAGTAAAAGCTATAATTAAATTAAATAATTTAAGAAAATTATATAAAGAAATAAAGATAGAACTTAAGTTTATCTATAATATAATAAAAAGATATTATAATCTAAAAAGGCTAAAAGGATTATCCTTCTTGGAAGAAGATATAGTCTACCTAGCAATAAAAAATCTTATAATAAAAAGATAAAATAAAAAAATCAACTTTATATAGATTAGATTATACCCTATTAAAAGAAAAATATTAAAAAACAACTATAAACTCGATCTCCTAGATAATATTAAAGTTCACCCTATCTTCTATATTTCACTACTAGAATCTAGTAATAGCATCTAAGTCAATATAGGACCTAGCTATAAACTATAAATAAAAAATCTAGAAGATTAATAGGAAGTTAAAAAAATCCTACAAAAAAGAGACGAAGATAAGAAATTCAAAATTAAATAAAAAGGCTATAAAGAAACAATCTAGGAACCTACCAAACACCTTATACATTATTCAAAGATATTAGAAGCATTCTGTAAGGATCCGTACTTCCCATTACGTCAATTAGCCCGTCAGGCCAAAAGATAAGTCAATAATCGCAATGCTTGCAATTACAGGTACGGATAACAGCTATTAAATAGGGTCTCGTGCGCCCGGTTGCACAGGTCGTAACACGATGTCTCCCTCCAATGGGCATGCCCTCAGGCCCTATTGCCTCTCATTGGTTCACTGCGCTGATAAGGATAACCAAGCCTTATCATCTTGCGCCACACATAGCTGCCTTACCCCAACTAGCCACAGCGGGGCCTAGTTTGAGCCGGCGTTGAATTCCTTGTCAAAGCGTGTGACCCTGGAATCGAACTCATGACCCACAGTATGCGATTATCGTGTAAGGATCCGTACTTCCCATTACGTCAATTAGCCCGTCAGGCCAAAAGATAAGTCAATAATCGCAATGCTTGCAATTACAGGTACGGATAACAGCTATTAAATAGGGTCTCGTGCGCCCGGTTGCACAGGTCGTAACACATTCCTCCAACAAGTAAGAAAGAAAAATCAATATTAGTAATATACAGTACCAATACCACCTCCAAAGGAGGGCCTTCCTCTACCACAATCTTAGCCTCTACTACCTCCGCTACTCTGGCACCTCGCTCTTCCAGATTATCCTTCAATTTCTCTAGGCGCTCTAACTTGGCAAAAGCTGCTATTATTTGAGACTAGGTCTCCAAGATGATCTTTTAAGAAGTCTTTAAAGAAGTATATAGTAAGTTTAATTTACTCTATATTTTTAAATATTACTAATATAATTTTTTCTTTTCTTTAATAATACAGAGAACTATTACTATTAGTACACTAAGCTAGCCGGATAAGGAATAATAAAAATACATATAAGCTATACTCTCCACATCCATACAATTACAATTTTTATAACTCTGAATATACTTAGAATAATAAGTTAAATCTTTATCTATTATATAAAAAAGGCTAGTACTTATATAATATATATAAGTTATAATAAATATCCTAAAAAGATTAATATAATTAATAAGATCTTTGATTTTGTAATTCTTATAAATAGAAGATACTTTTACTATCCTACCTAATATAATATTAATATAATAAAATAATTATAAGTTTAAGTTTGGATAATATATATAAAAAACCACTACAACCTATTATACTAGCCTTAAGAATAAGATCAATAAAGAGAAGATATCATATTATAACCTATATTATACCCAAGGCGATCTAGGGTAGTAGAATGCCATACCCTATAAGAAACTAACTACTTTATAATTACATATAACCAATCAAACAAGGAGCGATAAGGGTAACTGTCACAACAAGTACAAAAGATATTATATCTAGTGTACCAAGCGCACTATATACACCAAAATAGAATAATAATATATAAATAGATTAGATCCTACTATAAGGAATAGAACTAATCAGCTTTTAATACAACTTGGTTATCTCAATTGTGATTGACTATTACCTAATGTAATACTTCTATTGCTTTATTTACTATAATGCGCCTAACTATCCTGCTAATAATAAACCCTTCGTTTTGATTGGTTTATTAAGTTGGGAATTGACCAGATTGTTATATTTTTAATTAATTTTCTTTATAGATTTTATTTTTAATTTTACTTTTTAAATCTTTATAATAAAGTTTTATTAATATATTATTATTTTAGATTATTTATATTATAATTCTTTTAAACTTAATTAAATATTAATTATAAAATTTTATTTATTTAAATTTATATAATTAATTTATAATTTATTATTTTATATTAATTATATTAAAATTATCTTTAATAATAATTTTAAAATATTCTTAATTTTTAAAGATCTTTTAAATCTCTTTATTTTAATTAATATTATTTTTATTTTTTAAATAATCTTTTATAATAGATTTAAACTATACTTCTATATCCTCTTAAAGAAGGATTTTAATATATAATATCTAGGCTTTAAAGGTTATAAATTATATTAAAAAAAAACAAAAGTATCCTTTTATTTAGATAAGGAAGGAGACTATATTGGCAGCTTTTTTTAAAAAAGGCTCTAGGACCGGAGATCTTAGAATTTCACTAATATCTTTACCCTTATTTCCTTTAACTATAGTAGTTCTAGCTTTTTTACTTTAAATTATATTTATATATCTATAAGTTTCTTTTTAATCTACTATAATTCTATAATTAATTTAGTGTTACTAGGAGGAGCAATAGTAATAAGGTTCTTTCTAAATATTATTATTATTTAATTATTAATATAAATAATTAATTAAATAAGAGCTTTTAATATATAATAATTTAATTAATTTTTAATTTAATAAATTAATTAAAATAAAAGATTTATTATTAATAAAATAATTAAATATATTATAATAAAATAAAATAATAAAAGTATTAACGTACATGATAAGCGAGCGCCCCGAACAAGCGAGCGCCCCATGATACTGTGCACCTAAAAATACCTATTTTTAAGATTCTAAAACCCACAATTTTAATAATTAAAACCTAAAAAAATTAATATAAGCTATTTAAAAAGGAGATTACTATATAATAGAGTCTTTTTATTTTTAAATATTTTTCTATATATTTAAATAGCTATTTATACAGTGCGAATATAGAAAATTATAATAATTAGTTATATAAAAATCTAAAAAAATCTAAAAAAATATAATATATAATTATAATTTTAATAAGCTTATTTGAAAATTTTTATTAAATTTAAACTTAATTTGAATTTTTAAGGAATTCTTAAAAATCTTAAATTAAGGTAAAAATTTATATGGGGCGCTCGCTTGTCTGGGGCGCTCGCTTATCACGTACGTTATATTAAATAATAATTAATTACAATTAAAATAACTAAATTATATTAAAAGCTAATCAATTCTATTCCTTATAATAAGATCTAATCTATCTATATACTACTATCCTATTTTAATACATATAATACACTTAGTACACTAGGTACAACACCTTTTGCACTTATTATAACAATCGCCCTTATCACTCCTTATTTAATTAGTCATATATAACTATAGGGTAGCTGGTTTCTTACAGGGTGTGACATTCTGCTATCCTAGACCGCCCTGGGTATGACATGGGTCGTAACAATTGCCGCCCCCAGAATGTGCCTCAACACCATGCCCTTCATAGTTGCCACAGCACATCATAGACTATAAAAAAATTAAAGAGATCATTAAAGAAAGGAGAGCTATATAATAAGCAAGATTATATAATTCATAGAATATAATACCAGTATAAATTATATAGGAAGCTATCTAGAAGGTAGCAATATATAAAGGCTTAGGCAGCAGCTTCTACTTTAAAATAATAGCTTGTATATATTTAGCTTAGTCTAATATCTTTAAATATTTTCAAATTTTACTTATTTATACCTCAATAAGAATTATAAACAGGTCAATAATAATAAAAGATAAAATTCCCTGCAAAATACTATAAAATTCGGCCTTCGCCGATGTCTCATAATTTTGTGACTGTCTCACAATTTTGTGACCAACTTAGCTTGCTAAGTTGGATCGCCTGGGGCGGCAGCCCCACATGAGCCAACGAGTAGTGAAGAGAAGAAGATTGGCGCGACGCTAGAGCGTGACGGTGCGGGGCTTTTAGTACTTTTTTCGATTCGCGTACCTGGGTAGCCTGTAGCCTGTGTGGGTCGTTGTTAGTGTAAACCTTGTCTCACAATCACACGCAAACGGGCGACTTGGTTTCTTGTAAAATAATTATTTGGTATGGGGACAACACATTTATGTCTTTCATATAGTTATTTTCTTCCTTTTAGGAAAGGAAGATGCCGACAAGGTCACGGGACCTAAAGGCACGCCTCATGATAGACTTTCACATCGATTGGTACAATCGCCCTTGTGCCAACTCTGAAGCCTAAAGGCAACACAAGATGAAAACCTTGATAGATGGAACCCTCGTACAATAAAAGGAATTTTACTCAAACAAACCTCTCTCAAACAACCCTCTCTCAAACACACACCAAACAGACCCTCTCAAAAACACATGCACGCACAACCAAGATGTCTGGTAATAGGTCAATGATGGACACAAATGACAAACGCCCGGTCAACTTACTTAAACGATGCATCATCTACGAGGGCGACAGCCCTCCAGAAACGGAATCCACGGCTCGATACATCCATCGCTGATGATGTTAGATCAAGAAAAGCCATGCCCTCAATTTACTCACAGAAATCCAAGCTAACAACATCAAGCTGGATACAAAGGATCGAAAACTAGAAAAACTCCAGAAAGAAGCAATAAAGGCACAAAAGCAAGACAACATAGAGGATCAGACCAGAATCACTTAATATTCAAGTCAGCGTAAAGCTAAAGCATACCCTCATTACTTGACTTACAGCTGATCCTTTGGGAATGCGAACTCCTTCTCAAGAAGGAGAATCTTTCGAATGAGGATAAGACCTTTATCCAAAAGCAACAACGGATGATAAAACCAATACTAAGGTATTTTAATATACCTAAATATAAAAGACCTTCCTTTAAGGAGAACCAAGAGAGATTTTTGGAGGAAATAAAGAATGAGGGTTTTATGTGGATTGATATGTTGAATCGAACAGTCATAAATACAGCATAGTCTAATAGTTTATGTTAGTAAATAAGTAAATTACTTGCTAGAAGCAAATATTAACCGCATATAATAGATATGACGGCACATAAAGGTTGCTTTTCATATTTATTAGGTAACTTACGGAAGGAAAAAGGCAGGAAAGGCTGCTTTCAAATGGATACCTGTTAGCAAAGCATGTTTAGTACCCTTACAAACCGGGATGGGAGGAATTAGGGGCGGTACTGTACTAGAATAGGAAATGCAAACAACGGTTCAATCAAACAACTAACAGGATACGAGCAGTGATTAAATAAGTAGATGGCGAGAATGTCCTTGTTTATGCGGTAGGAACACCATTCTTTTTGGCAAAAGCAAAGAATTTTGTATCTCGCGTTTTCGGTCGGAATGTGGGCATGCCAAAGAAGGCCACGGACCAATCAGCAGCCTTGGCGGCGTGCTTTGTTAGCAAAGAGGCAAAGTCTAGATCACCGACTTTGCTCTTGAGAAGGTTTTGCTCCTTTTCTAGTTTAGAGCAGTGAAGGAATAAGTGTTCGGGAGTGTGGCGGCCGTTACCGCAGCGGCACTGGTCCGATTTAATCTGCTTCAACGTTAGACTCAATTGCGACAGGCAAGAAATGACGCGGCACCTTTTTCCAGGAATGCTTTTTCTTCTTGGTCTTCCTGGGGTTTCTGCTAGGCCCTCGTGGTTGGATCTTGTACAGATATGCATTCAATCCAATGACGCCTGTTCTGCATCGCAACAGGGCAGTGCTATGCGCACGAGGCAGCGATTGGTACATGTTGAATGTGGCTTGGCCCCAAGGCTCGCGTATCACGGGAGGTGTGTCGGGGTGCCACTCTTGACGGATGGTGGTTGGGTGGGTTTCGATGGAGTCAGCGACAGGAGGGCTTGGGTGCGACCAGTTATAGCGTTGCTGGCAGTATTCGTTCCACATTGTGCTGCATTTTTGAAAGGAAAGATCTTTGGTATCTTCGCCAATCTACTTCTTCAGTTGAGGCTGGATGAAAATGGCCAAAATACGATTAATTGGGTAGTTCGGCAGGACAGTTTGAAATGCCTTTCTGTAAATGTCCCCGGCCTCAACATCGAGTTGCTCGTAAGGGTGTTGATGTTCAACTGCCAACCTGCCGCCAATCGTGATTTTGGATCTCGTGTCTCGCATGGCGATGCAATCGGGGCTGTCGTACATTCGAGCGCGGTGGGTATTAGCTAAACGGTTGAGAAAGATGCGAATGGGTTCGATGCAAAGCTCCTTCTCAATATGGTTCTGGGCAGTCAATCCAAAGGCTCCGGAAACTTGCAAAAGACAGCGATACTGTAATCTCTCTAGATCCTTTATGTTTTGCGCAGTCATTCCCCATTTGATCTGGCCCGTCTCGGGACTATGTTTGTCCAGAAACCATGCAGCACAGGCGTAGGACATCATGGGCCGCAGTTTTCCCATGTAGAGCTGCCGCAGGTTCTCCATTGGCCTACCGTGAATCTTGCCAGTCAACGGCCTCATGATTGCCAATTGCTTGTTGACCTTGGCTTTGATCTACGGAGCAAAATTAGTTAAAATCATCTTTTCTATACACAGAATAAATGTGCCTACCTCGGCGATGTGGCGATTCCATTTTAGCTGACAATTAACCATGACACCCAATATTTTGATCTTAGTTTTGAGTTTTATGGCGTCGCCTTTGAGACCTTGAATGTCAGGGACCTCTGTCGAAGTCGCGGTACCACGTTGAAAATGCATAATGGCGTATTTTCCTGGGGAAAACTCGACGCCGTTCCTAGTTGCCCAGGCTATTAGTTGCTCATGGCAGAGCGACAAAACCTCGCAGTTAATCGTGTAGGATTCCGAGACGGCCAAAAGATAGGTGTCGTCAACGTAAGCAAGCACTGTCAAGGTCGCTTTGTACTTGGCGGTAGTGAACATGTCGAGAATCGGAGCTGCAAAGAAAAGGAAGAGTATGGGTGACAGTGGGCTTCCCTGGGGAATTCCAATGTTGACCCAGAATTCAGCAGAAGTAAAGCCCGGGATTTCCAGAGTCGTTTTCCGGCCACTGAGAAATGAATGGATTATAAATATCAGCCAGTCTGGTATCCCTTTGTCGATGAGGGACTGCAGCAGTGGTGCGCGTAGGACGCGATCGAATGCACTGGCCATGTCCACGCTCAGGATTGTCGCCTCATGCCTCTTTTTCATAGCCCAGGCTTGGTAGACGGGGTTCAGAAGGTACTGTAGGGCTTTAGTAGTGCACTTGCCGGGAATCCCAAACTGGACGCTTGGAAGCAGGCCATAGCGCTGTATGAGGAGAATGAGGCGGTCAACAATCAACCTGTCGAGCAGTTTACCGACACAGGACAGAAGCGCAATGGGACGCCAGCTCTTTGGTTCAGAGTAGGTTGTCTTATTGGCCTTGCGCAAGGCAATTGTCTTTGCAAACTTGAAAATATCGGGATAGTGGCTAAGCTTGAAGCACGCGGAAAAGAGATGCAGCAAATAATCGGCAATGACCGGGCGGGCTATGATTAATGCGTCGCTTGCAATACCATCATGTCCGGGTGCCTTTTTTCGCTTTTGCCTTTTTATGACCTCGTCCAGCTCTTCCAAAGTGATTTCTCGGTTAGAATAGTACTGTGGTCTGCCGGGATCCAGAAATGGGACATCAAGGGACGGTGCTGTGTCTGCCAAGGTAATATCTGGCCACCATGTGTTGCTAAGACAAAAGGCTTTTTCATCATCTGTGATGTACTCTGCCTCGTCTTGCGTGAGGGTTTCCATAATAGGCGGCTCGCACGGCTGACATTGAAAATCGGCAAACCGGGCTTGGGCAAAGACGGACTTCAAAGAAGTCGCCGCGGATTGCCGCTTCCCATGTCATTTGCGACCGAGAGCCACTGGGTCCCGAGTGACAGTTGGGACATTATCCTGGGTGACTTGCTGCAACGCCTCACAGATCTTCGCCGCGTACTCTTCGATCATCTGGATGGATTCAAGAGAAGGGAATCCGAGTAAGCGAAAGGCGAGTTCAACTTGTTTCTGGAATTCTTTGGCATTGACAGCCTTCCAGTTATAATGCCACTTGATGTCCCTTCTTGGGGTCATGTCCAAAATGGTGACGACTGGACGGTGGTCGGAATCGAATCCCTTGACATCGGCAACGTAACAGCTTATCTTTCGATGATAAAGCGAATCGCTGAGAAATGTCAAGTCGATGGTCGAAACGTCGGCATCATGCCGACGTGAACGAGTAAACGTGCCCATGCCTGGGGGCGTGATGCAGCGCATGTTGTTTGCTTCAATCCCGCGGACAAATTCCCGTGCGGCTGTGTCTGCGGGGCGGTTTACACACGTCTGCTCATATCCGCACCACATCGGGTGGTGAAGGTTAAAATCGCCCGCAAGCATGTTGTTGTCTCCTGACATGGTGTTGTCAATCAGCTGTTGCATGTTCGCGATGCGACGTTGATTGTAGACGTTGTGGATGGCGATAGTTCCGGCTTCAGTACGCAGCATCAAGGTAGCAGAAAGCCCCAAGTTCTCTCCATCATGATAGCGAATGCTGCAATCACTCAAAGGGATCGACTTGTGGACAAGGAAGCCAATTCTGCGCAAGATGTGGGGTTTTATCTGGCTCTTTTTCTGGCCTGCGGTGTTGCTTCCGGGGCTAGGTGCCGGGACAGGTACCGGGACAGGTGCCGATTCAGTTGGTGGGACGGGGCTTTTGTTCGCATCATCCTCTTCAACACGCCTTGGATCGTATGGCAACGCTCCCTTCTTTGCCTTTTTGTAAAAGACATGATAGTGACTCCACTTGTCATACGCAAAGGAAGCTGGTATGTCTTGAGCCAACACAATCGCGGGTGGTTGAGGCCAACTTTGGAGGTCAGCCACCAAATCCTTGAGGCGATTACCCGCATCCTTAAGATTTATCTGTACCGTCATAAGGCCAGTGCCATACAACTCAGATACATCCTGTGGAGTGTATGGATGAGAGGAGCGACCCTTCTTTCTTCCACGTCTCCTGCGTTGACCCGGGCCCTCCTCAGACAGGTTTCCCTCCATCCTTGTGAGAAATATTTTCCACGCAGGGTTTTGATGTTGGCGTGGAGATAGGGAGAAAATGGCAAAAAGGTTCAGGCCAATATGATAAGTTCAAGAGCAGCTCAGTCAAACTTTGATTCGACAAGTTCAGCAGCTGTGAGTTTGGAATTGAAAATAAATGTGAAAGGGTTAGAGAAGGTTAGTGGACGACGAGCATGAGCATTATTTTCTATCTCTCAAATGATCAATTGACAGATAAACAATCTTGCAATGCTGCCAGGCCAACCAAATTTTTTTCGGCCCCCGAAACCAGCTGAGAAGCCACATAAACATTATCCCGTCATTTAAGCAGTCCTTTACGCTAGTGACGCCGTCGACAAAAGGACCTTCCGTCTGTAAGATAATGGTGGATCACGGTAAGTCGATGGCGGTCCGTATTCGGACTCGTCTTAGGGCATGTAAAGAACAACAACAAGTCGGCACAACAGCAAAGTGGGGATATTCCGATCTCCAATTTCATTTGGGTTGTAAAAACGTATAGATGATACAAATCTATCTACATGGGTCAAATTTACTCCATTTTAACCTGCATTAGTGCGGTACTTGTAGTTTTGTAACTGAATGAAAATAACAAGGGGCTATTCAATTAGTACGAAAATAACCCATTTAGGTGCAAAGGGGGTTGTCTTTGCTTTGGTTTTTGGACGAAACTATGGCACCCTTAGCTTCGGTAAAATCCTTCCAGGCTTCGCGCTGAGCCGAGCCGCCCGAAAGAAGCAAAAATCGAGTTCGATAGATCCTGTAGACCCCGTGAGTCCTATAGAGTTTGTAGACCATGTTATTCTGGGCCGATCGCGAGCTGAGCTACCAATGCGCATGGTGTCATTGGGGGTGGGTGAGTGACGTATGTTGGGGAAACCGTATCTCTTTGACTGCGGAAATGCTTGTGGGGCACACCGTTACCGCAAATAGTACGGAACTGTTATCGCAATAGCAAAGATACTAATAGCCCAATACTATTTGCCCGATGATTCATGTACTCATACTAATGGCTCACCATGCAGAAAGTTAGGCGTAGACCCACAAGCATTTTCGCAGTCAAAGAGATTGGTCGGGGTTGGGAAATTGGCATCAAAAGTTCGTCGCCAGCGAAATAAGATGGAGTGCCGGTATCGGATGTGTGTGGGCTGCGAAAATCCCAAAGATATTCATTAGAGAGAAATAAATATCAATCAACACCCTCTGCCAAAGAATATTGACTGACTATCAGTTATTTCCTTCCGCAAAGGCAGCTATCCACAATGCCTTGGTCTTACCAGAACACGTGTTATCCTTATCCTCCACGACCCCCCTACACCAGGGGACCTACTTATCATTCACCATCCTCATACGTTAGGACTTCTAATCACTATTTGATACCTTCTCACATGGGAAGTCCTAGCTGTCCCCCACAGTCGTCCTCCCACATTTTGGCCTACGATCCCCATTTCACACCTCCCTACGCGGGAATTCATGGTTATCCCCGACAGCTGCTCTCACCCACTTGTGCCTCTGATCCCCATTTCACACCTCTCTGCGCGGGAATCCCCTGTCATCCCCCACAGCTGCTCTCACCCGATTGGGCTTCTGATCCCCATTCCACACCTCTCTACACGCAGAGTCCGGGTGATGTTTCACCATCCTTTCACGGTAAGACTCATCGAAGCACCGACATTTCTCGGAACTCTCTAATATTGTTCTAGACATGGGTTCGCTAGCCTTCCGCCCCTCACCACAACAATACGCCCAGCATCCTGGGAACCCTGTCTCCAGATTCCCAAGGCCGTCGAGTTCTACCAATCGCCAGGATCACAATCGCACCCAAAGTCCCGATCCGCGCAGCGTTAGCAATGGATACCTGTTAACGTTTCGTATTAGACACAATGGAGGTAAAAATGTGCTAGATAACAAACAAGATTCTTCCCTTCTTCGGTCTCTCCATGAGCATGGCAAAACCTTCCACGAAGTCTTTATTCTTTACACGACCAGGCATAATGCCGAAACTAAGATCAACCTCTCCATCCAAGGCGCCCCTTCGAAAGAACACATAGAGAAGATCTCGAGTAATCTCCCTTTTGCTCTGTTGTTGAATGGCCCGGATGTGAAAATAGTGGAGCATTATGTGCTGACCAATCGTCAATGGAAGGGCAAGAACAGAGAGGTTCCTGCAGAAACGGTACGGAGATGGTGTAAAGATACCGTGTGGATTTTATCCAGAGCCACAGTCAGGGACGGATTTGTAATCCTTGTAGTGCCACTTGTGGAACATGCCAGGCTTTTATGCTCCGATTCTCAACAAGGCAAGATCATTTTGGACAGTGAGGGTCATTCAGCGAGGTAAATGTCTCGGTATCACGCCATAAAACTCGCCCCGCCACTAAACACAATTCTAGGTCAACAGATATAAGAGTGTTCTATCTCTATTGCTACAAATGCTGGGGTCCTGGCCATTTTGAAACCAATTGTGGGAACACTCCTCGGTGTGGTAAGTGCGCCGAAGAGTGCTCCAAGGACCATGACACCAATTCATGCACGGCTTCCCCGGGGCGTTGCCTAAATTGCGGGGGTAACCACCATTCCTGGAGTCTCGCTTGCACATCTGAGGAAGTTATAAAAATGCGCAAGAAATGTGATGAAAGGAGAAAGCAAACGCCTTTCTGGGACAATGGAAGGGGCCTGAACTCTCTGCCTGTCTATCGATCAGATTATGTAACCCCTGAGGCCATCAGTACGTATTCTTTGTCCATTTAAACTAATATAGGCTGACACATCATGATTAAAATCACTAACATGTTCATACCAGGTCAGACAGAAATTACGACGGTTGATCAGACACGACCTGAGCCCATGGATACGGCTCGTGATACGTCTGTAGCAGAGTCGGCGTCTCGTCCCGAATCATCTGTTGCAATTGACACGCCGACCCCACCGGCATCTATTTCAGGGTCTTCTGTCGCAATCGAGACATCACGTCAACTACATTGTGGTCCAGAATCATCTATTGCAATAGAAACACCGGCGCAACCGACATCTACCCCAGAATCTTCTCTTGCAACTGAGACCCTCATACAGGAGTCTGAATCGGGTTCTTCCATTGCCATAGAAACACCGGCGCAACCATCATGTAGTCCAGAATATTCTGGTGCAACTGGGACCACGACGACACCGGAGTCTGGTTCGAACTTTTCCGCTATACCAACCAGATCAGCCCAGCAACTACCTAATCCAGAGCCTTCTCTCACACATGAGGCACCGGTAGAACTAGAATCCGATTTAGACTCTCCTGTGACATCAACCAGATCAGCCCAGAGATTATCCGACCGGCAACCCCCCGTCATACATGAGGCACCGGTACAGCCAGAGTCTAGTCCAGACTCCGCTTCTATACCAATCATATTAGTTCAGCAACCATCTAGTCTACAATCTCCCGCCACACATGAGGCACCGGTACAGCCAGAGTCGGGACCAGACGCTTCTACTATACCAACCACATCAATCCAGCAATCATCTCGTTCACAATCTCCTACCACACCTGAGGCGCCAGTACAACCAGAGGCCGGTCCAGACTCTTCTGTGCCGACCACACTAGTTCAGCAATTATCTCATCCACAACCTCCTGTTACACCTGAGACACTAGTACAACCGGGGTCTAATCCAGACCCTTCTGCGCCAACCACATTAGTTCAAGAATCATCGCGTCCACAACCTCCTGTTACGCCTGAGACACGAGTACAACCGGAGTCTAATCCAGACTCTTCTTCTGCGCCCACTACACAGGTTCAACAATCATTAACTCTAGAGTCTTCTGTTGCCTCCGAGATTCTGACTCAGCCTCAATCACCCGTTGCCGATCAGATAGTGGTTCGACCTATCACCAGACAACGTGCTGCACTTCTGGGTGACAGAAACTTGGCCAATGGACCTTCTTCTAATAAGACATCCAAGAAGGTTTCCAAGTCTTCTCTGGATGCCTCGACCCAAAGAGACTTGGTCCAGTCGAACAGCGATATGGATCCGCCTCCCAGAAAACGTGGAAGGAAGCGTAAAGTAATTGAATCGGCTGACCTCAACCAACCCCAGAGGAAGAAGACAAAAACACGAAACCAGCCTCCAGAAAGTCAACCAAAAGATTCGCCAAACACGTTGATAAATCTATGGAACAAGTCTCAGGCAGCCATTACAACGAACAGCAACGTTGATTCGAACTAGGCTAATTCTCCAGATGAAAGCTTTGATGGAGACGCGTGAGGTTCTACTGTTTTTCAAATTGTAAGACAGAAAGTCAAATTTAGAACACAATCTACGTATCATCTTGGTTCCCTCTTTAGAAATTTCTTTTGTTTCAATTGAGTCATTGATTAAACTTTAAAATGCTACGCGCCTACCACTAGTGAGGTTATTATCTGGGAAACGTTCGCACCGTTCCGGAGAGGTGGGCTTAATAGCTCTCTAAACTAACGTTGGAATGCGTATAGACGGGGCTTGTCGTTTTGGCTCCTGTTACTCCTTATAGTCGGAACACACATGGCATTTTTTGTGCTTCACCCACCTGTGTCAATATTTCGAAGGAAAGAGTGTGCGGCTCTATGGGCTGGGTATGAAGATCGGGGTTCTCTTAGGACAAGGAAGAAGCAATCAACTTTCCGCTCAGTGCATTCGTGTCGAATCTCTCCGATTGGTATGAGTATAATCATTGGACTAGCTTTCGTCCTTTTCACACTCTGAAACACCGGATTGCCATGAGGCAAGAGAATACAGATAGATGTCTACAACAAATCTTTATTCAAAAAAAAAATTTAAAACTCCTACATATGTATTACGCACTGCTTTATGAACCCTACATACCCAAATTGCTAGTTTAAAAATGTGTGCAGCTGTTCTATCACGGGCCTTGGCCAAAACCACCTGTCTACTGAAAAACACAAATTTAATCTAAACAATATATTTTGATCCTTCCTAATTGAATCCCAGCATTGACTTGTAGATCCTTCGGTTTGTTGCGGACTGATAAGGTTCGTCAGATACCAGTGCATGCAAAGCGCGTTCGTGTGAAAAGGAGCACGGCCAACGTGAAAGTATGCAGTTTTCCTGGTTTAGGCAAATTATTTAAGTATAATTTTAATTTTCCTCCACCAACTTGTTCTAATTCCACGTGCTTACGAGATTACTATTTGCCATGCGTTGACGCTCTGGCACATTGATGTGCATTGTACGTGCCGTTTAGGGTAGCTGTAGACTTTTGCGCTCCGTGATGCGCAATACATCATCCCTAAGATAGTCTTGCCAAAGAGAGACATGGGTTGTTTTTTTCTTTAAATCATTGAACTAATGAGCATGAAAATTATTAGTTGAATTCCCATCTTTCTTATCCAGTATACCTGGAACAAAGAACAATATGGTTGAGAAGTCGCAATAAGAATCCAGTGGATTTTTCGCCCCGCGCGTGCAGGCATTATCCCCACTTGCACGATTTCGGGCTATTTTTATCGTATACCCCTACAGACAGGCCGGCTCGCTTGCGACTTGGCCAACCACTAGACTCGTTTTAGAAGCAGAAACGGTCCAATCTCGGTCGGAATTTCAATCTTCCGCCGCACAGCCCAGTTCGCTCGCCCATACAAAAGGTGGCAATAGCTGCATTACGTGTTTGGTGGGTTCTTTCAGTTGGCTCGGCTCTTTTTCGCAAGTTGACCAACTTTACAGTTGAGCGACGCAATGCAGACCCAGCAGGATGCCGCATCAAGCTCTACCTCTAAACCAACGAGATCTCGTCGAGGACACGTGAAATCGCGAAATGGTTGCTTTGAGTGCAAGCGTCGTCATTACAAGGTTTGTTCCTGTCTCATCACCCCATTCGGATCGAGTCACTTTGAATTGACTTTGCCAAGTGCGACGAAAAATACCCAACATGTGCCCATTGCAGGGCCGGATCGCGTCAATGCATTTATCCGCAAAAGCACCGCCTGGGTCTCACTTCTTCAAGTGCCGCCCAAAACAATTCTTCAGCCTCCATGACCCCTTCGCCATTGCTCCAGGTGGGGCCTCTTCTCCCTCCGGTCTTGACCCAGGTCGATGACTTCAACGTCAACATGCTTCATATGGAATTATTGCACCACTTTACTATCGAAACATTCATGCCAAATATTGGTGAAGCCCACCTGAATTCGACCCAATTAGTCATCGAAATAGGTCTCGAATCGCAGTATCTCATGTACGAGATCTTGGCCATCTCTGCTCAGCGAATCTCATACCTACGTCCCCATGCAAAGGACAAGTATTCGTACCACGCCATGCAGCTTCAAAATCGTGCCATTTCATTATTCAATGGGGACGAAGCTAATCTGGATGAATCCACCATAGAAGCTCGCCTCCTATTTTCTTCTATCCTAGGCCGTCATCTGTTATCTGACTCTCTCGCGTGTCGAGGCGATGACCTTGATTTGTTCCTCGGTACCTTTATAAGATATATTCGCCTTTATCAGGCCTCAAAATTCATCTCAATCAATGCATCAGAACTTTTAAAACAGTCGAGGCTTCATTCTACCCTCTCATGGAGCCGTCAACTGGTTGGTCTTAAGCCGGCCGGGCGTGATTGCGATGACATCTTTCGACTATTAGCTTCCTCAGAGCTTAATAAACAGGCACGAGAAGTGTGCCAGAAGACTGCCAGTTTCCTTCAGATAGGCTTTGATGAGGAACAGGGGGATGCATCTGGTGAACGCGCAATCCAAGTCATTTTCTGGTGGGCCGTGTTTATGCCGAAAGAATTTGTTGACTTGCTTGAAGCTAAGCAGCCTGAAGCCCTCATCATTCTTGCATACTATGCGGCCTTGCTGCAGAAAGGTGAAGAAATATGGTTTGTTGGGGACGTTGCTAATTACATGCTGAATGCAATCTCTCGACATCTCGGAGATGAATGGGGTAGCTGGTTGGAAGCACCGCGTGCCTTATTAAATAATGGTTCTAGGCAATCCGTGCCGAATTCTTAATTCTTCTTATAATATATCTCACATATCATAAAATATTCTTTTGTACCTTTTAGACTATAATAAAGTTTGCGCATGTGATTTATTCATTACGACCAATTGCGCGTCTTTCAACTATCGATCAATTTTATTTTGCAACACAGACGGAAGGTTGAGAAACCAGGATATATTTCAGTGCTTAGCCTCCCACATAACAAAGGAACAATAGAATCAGGAATAATTTGTGAGTACTTTAGAATACAATATTATAAACAACAGAAATCAGTCCATAGCCAACTTTGGGGAACCCATAATACCGCTGCCGCCCTTCTAATATCTCTCCCTCCCCAACTTCCTCCATTTCAACCTCGTCAGATATTCCGACGAATGGTCTATGCCACCCGCATCTCAATAGAAGCATATTATTTGCAACACCATAGCCAGCTCACCTACTGGAATTCATACCAATCTTGCTTGTGGCCCTACGATTGATGCGATTATTGAGGCATGTTTTATGACTCGATCCTCCCTCTATTGAGGTGCCTTGTGGTGCTGTGCATAGCTTCCGCCGTCATATGGGCTCGAGGTGTGTTGAGGAATGCTCGGGTCGCGTCCCTGCCCTCTTTCCACCATATGATATTCCGAGCCTGCATCGCTGTGGGAATTGAGGATCTCATGTTTGTTCGAGATGATTCGGCTAGGGTGGTGTACAATAAAGAGCCCAACAACGATAAACATCAAGGTTGCGTCAAAAATATAGATGTAAACCTCGGTGCTCTGTAGTGTGCCATCGGAGCCGTTGATGTATTCAGCGATGCGAAAGATGGATCGGATCATGATGGATGTGCTGGCAATGTAGAGAACGAAAATGTATTTTCTCCATGGGGCGGTAATGGAAAGGCTGCGAGGCGTTGGATCGGCGGAGATACGACGGTGGAAGATGACAGTAACAATCATAAAAAATCCAAAGAAGACGATTTGTATACCAAGGCCGCCGACGATGATATACTGGCCTAAGTTTTCAGTAGATTCAGTTTTCGCGCCGGAAAGCAAGCCGCCACCTATTTGCCTTGGGATTAGCGCGTGTACTTTGAGAAATGTATGTGAGACCAAAATTATTTACCTGCTGATTGGGCCAGGAATGATGCAACGTCCCCCAAAACAAATACCTTGGTTAACCATTGTGGTTTAATCAAGGAATGCTTTTCGGCTTGAAGAAGTCGAATCAATCGACCAAGGACCATGTAGATGGATGCAGCGAGGAGGGTCGGCCCAAGTAACAGCAACAAGCTTTGAATAACATATGGCATCGTAGTCCAATTCGGTGTTTGCTTTGCAGAAATTGCGCGTCCAACGTATCCGACCGCTTCGACTGTATCATTCGACCAGGTTATTCGTCTGCCTCGTCAATAGGGGGGGCTCGCTCTGATCAACTTACACACACATCCGATCAGAAATGGTATAAAGTACCATGTCCTTGATTTTAACAATTGAAAAGCGTGGGAACAGGCGCCCAGAGCAAATAATATGATAAAGACCGTAGCTGCAGCGAAAGATGGATCGTAGTGGTAAAGGACAAAAGTACCGACTGCCATTTTGTTTGTTGTTTTTGTACTCTGGGCTATTCGCTCGTATAAGTTTATACTGGTGTTTTTGGGTTTGGTGATATTTGGTGAAGTGAGTCGAGTGTGAGAGGTGACAGCAGTTGAAATTTCAAGAGATTCCACATCGTCTATATATGATCTCAGTCACCTCTACAATCCCATCTGTTGGTGGGGGCTCGCGTGGCCGAGCAAAGGCTGGACGCGTGTGCTTCATTCGTTCTGTGGCTCTGCTAACATCCACTTTTGTAGGAACCCGCGTGTTATGCTTATATCGAATACTTCTTGTACTGATCCGTAATAGCGGGATCTCGCCTATCTAACACTTGCCTATTTTTAGTGAAATGGCATGGTGATTCCTCGTATATTGTGCGAGAGCAAACGAAAAAAAAAAAAATTACCCCGTCACTGGGCGAGTTTTCCTGTCGAGCGTGTCAATTTTATATGAGACTTTGTGTTTAGTGGCGCGGCTCTCATCGCACCGCCTTTGTTGTCTGGTGAAGTGTGTTACATGGTTCCGAACTAGTGGCGACGCCGGTCTTTTTGTGGCCGATTGAACTTTTATTCAGCATAACTAGTATGGATTTTTTATTAGGAGCAACTGACACTCCCATCTTGTAAATAATTTGGAAGACGGGAATTGAAGGCATGACAAACGGCCAAGCCGGTGTGTTTACGCCGGAGAACCACCGAAATCCCAAGCCAGCTGCTGGCTCAAGCGGGGCTATGGGGATGGGGAAGGGCCGTTGACCCACCCAACACGCGTGTTACGCAGTTAGCGGGAATTTTACATTTTCCCCTGACCCTAGAACCCGCGGATAAGGCTTGCTCGCTTATTCGCCGCCGCTGCCTTTGGTGGGGTTTATCTCCAATCATCCATGTCTAAGACGCGTCCAGGGCACTGTTACACAAGCTCGGCAGATATTGGAAACGATCCTAGATTTTGTTGAAGCTGTCTTTGTTTATTGAAAAACAGCTAATACAATTCTATTGATGTTGTCTCAAACTCTGCACACTTGCTAATTAATTCACCTTGCATTGCCCCTTGAACATAACAACTACCAACTAATTCGTAGCGGCTGTCCTTCTCTCTGATCACAAGTGGCATGGGGCATCCATGCAGAATGCACAAGTCATCACCCTCACGCAACCCTTTAGGATCGACGCCCATGTACCCATTTTCAGTCATATAAAACTGGAACCGTTCAAGTACATCACGACAATGAAGTCCGTATGTCTGTTCCATACGCGTATTTGCCGATGTCTGACCCAGGTGTGCACCTCTATGAGGCTCGGCAAACGAAGAAGTCGTATAGCCTGATGACATGATGCGTTGCGCATTTCCTGGAAGTGCAATGTTGAAAATTTCAGAGTTGAAGCAAGCGGTCTGGTCAATTTCTTGTCGGATTTCGTCGTCAGGTAACCACTTTAGTCGTATCTCCGAATTGATTGGCCCTAGGAGTGGTTCCAAAATCACAGCCTCAATATCTTGCGCCTTTTCCATTTCTTCCATAAACTCTTGCGATTTATCAGTATAATATTTAGCAAGGAATAGATAGGTAGCCAGGCCACTGACGGGCTCGCTCAGTTTGTATTTTTTGAGTTGTTTTTGAAATTGTGAGAATGCTTCTGGAGCATCGTTTTGAAGAAACGAACAGGACATTGTTCCTAAAAATAGCATGAATCCGAGCATTGTATCTCGCAAGTTGCCCTTGAAAAGATCCATAACGGTAGATGGAGCCAAGTAGCAAATCAAGGTCCGGAAGAAAGCTTGCAGTGTTGGTATTCCAGTCAGATATACGTCATCACCGAGGGTTGCGCTAAGACACCATAAAAGCATCAAATCCTTGAATCTTAGATTTTCGCCTTGCCCTGGTGCAACTGCAATCTTATCAACAATAACACCAATAGCCTTTATGATGCGGAGGTCTGGGCTGAATTGAACTTGAGGTTTTGTGGAGCCACCAGCGCGGCTACAAATCATTTTGGCCGGATCCCAATGCCTCGCCTTTGAAGTCAAGGGGCCTAGATCTGGTACCCAAGAAGGGAGATCCAAGTTCTGTCGGCGCTTTCTATCTCCAATACCAATGCCAGCCCGGCAAAGTAAACGTAGCGAGTGCCTTTGTTCGGCAGTGCAGCGGACAAGATCTGCAAACACCCACCAATCCTTGACCTTGTATTCTTGGTTCTCCCTCTCGTAGTGCACTTCAAGGTTGAGACTCTTCTCTGACACTAGCCCTAGAAGACCATAGATGAGATCGCGTTGATTAGTTGCATCGTAACGATTTGCAGTTAAATCAAGTACCTCCACTAAATCTGAATAAGATCTTTGGTGCAGTCTGCACATGCTTATCACATCGCTTTTTTGTGCAAGAGCCAATGTTCGGGCAAATATTGTATCAAGGATATTGCTAGCCAAAAGTTGGGTAACAAGATCGATGGTGCGGTTCAGGTATTCCCAATCCAATTCGTCCTTGCCGCATACCAAGATGGCGTTTTGTGCCAACGCGACTTCCTGTACAACCCAGATACGAGACCACCAATCTCTGCTTAGCAACTGCTTCACAGCGGTCCAATCTTTCTCATCAGTGTATCGCAAAGCAACACCGAAGGAACCGTCAGCCACGGGATGTCTCGGACCGTTAAAGCCTGTGATTTCCATGAAGGCTTCAATGTCGCGAAGATTTCCCCATCTTTTAATCATCTTGAATGCCTTGTCGCTTCTTTCCCCTGACTCACCCAACCAAATAGTGACGCTGCTGGCTCGTGAATATATCTCTCCCATGAGTCGAATTTGGCTTGCCTTTTCCATGTCGTCTTCTTGGTTTATGCAAATGGCATCGATCCAGATACGGATAACATCACGGTTGTGCCGTATTCGACGGAGTGCTGCAGCAAGGTTTGGGGATACCCTAAAGGACTGCCCGCATAGCGTGATGGTAACCATGCTCTGCGGATTGGGTTTCCCCCAAGTATAAGACAAGGCTGTATATTCAGGATTCGTATCGAGGTCGATGAGAATGAGGTTGCATTGAATTGGATGTTTTGACCGAGATGCAGCCTGGAGCTCAAGTAGGCGGATTTGGTGAGAATGGTTGATTGAACCATTAGAATTTTGAGACAGAGACTCTTGATATTGGAATTCTCCAGCCATTTTGAAAATGGCATTCATTTTGTGTTGGAATATGTAACTTCAAAACACCTTGGAGTTAATCAAGAAACGCGATCTCACCAAGTGGTAGCTGATGACGTGTTTCAAGAAAAAAAAGCTCAACTTTTTATCTGTGGGTCGGTGTGGCCCAATTGGCAATTTGCGATCCACAAAAGCGCTGTGCTGCCTGGAGTGCTAAAATGAGACTTGTTCAATCTGACATAGAATCCTTTCACAATAATTCAACCCCACCTTAAGAGGATCAAATTTTAAGTTAATTTGTAAGCTGTGATATTTAGAAGGTCGAATGAATGAATGGATATTTTCATGTGATTCCTATGAGACAATTGGTTATCATTGTTACATAGATCCAGAGTTGTTTGTTTCAGTTGTTTTAGAAGCAGTTGAGAGCACTTCAATTTTTTAAGCGCATGCAGACATACGTTTTGCGAGGTGCAGATATAAAGCGTTTGAATTTAATATTCTGATAAAGAAATGAGAATAGAATAAATAATTATATATATATATTTCTAAACTTATTTATTATAAATAATTTAGAGCTTTATTATTTTCTTTAAACTATCTTAGGATTTTCCAGAAAAGCCCAAGTTAAATAGTTTGATGTGTGCACTTAGCAAAATATATGTGTGCGCGCAGCAAGACTTGAAAAAAATATTGATTATAGAGGAAAGAAGTAAAATGAGCGTAAACTATGTGACTTGTCCTTTTGGAATCCTTGGGAACAGTCAACTGAATGATGGCTTTCATATCACATATGCTTGGCCAAGCTCTCCTCTCCCTCCACATACGCATTGACATCGTACTGGGAGAATCGGCGTGCATTTATGCCGCGAGCAAATAGAATATCCAATTCCTCGAATGTCTTGTTCTTGGTTTCAGGAAGACGAAACCAAGTCCAAACAAAAAAGATAAAGGCCCAGCCGCCCCAAAAGAAGCCGGTCTTGCCGCGCCAGTCGCCTGCCGTAGGGTTGAGCATATATGGGTTGACGACATTACAAATAATCTGCGCAATATAATAAGATATCCGGCTCAGGCACACACTCTTGTTGCGCAGCCGAGTGGACGACACCTCACCAATAATGGCATAACAGATCGGACCAACTGTCAGATAATACACCAATAGCCAGAGCAACATCATGATGGCCTGGGCATAATTTCCAGCAGTTGAGTCGCCAGCTCCAACACTGATAAAGCCGACAGTGAATAGTATGATTGTGAGCGTACCTAAACCCCATACGTATAGTGTACGGCGTCCGAACCGTGACATTAAAAACCAGGCCATTATTGTGCCAACAGATGCTAGTCCCTGTCCACCTACAGTCATTTTAAAAGAGATGGAGGTAGGTAGGCCGGCCTGAACAAAGAAGTATGTTGGCGTACCACCCATTGCTTGCCCACAAAAGGGCTGGGCCGCAAATGCCATGCAGGCAATTTCGGTACGATAGCGATCAATACCACGAAAGCAGTCGAGGTAGGATGTGCCTTTGTCTATAGACTCTTCAAGCTCATTGGTGTGAGCCATCATGGCCAAAGCTTGCTTTGCGGTCTCCTGAGTCTCTCCCAGTTGAATAATAATTCTTTCGGCTTCAGCGTAACGGCCTTGGCGAACGTAATACCACGGTGACTCTGGAGCAAACCATAGCACGAAGAAAAGTGGAATGGGCCAAGCCCATTGTATGGCGAAAGGAATGCGAAATGCCCACTCGGTGTTATTCTCAGCAAAGGCTGACTGAATACCGGCGGAGACCAACTGGCCAAAAGCCCAACAAATATTGACATAGACCGTGAGGTATCCTCGCAGAGCCATAGGGCACACCTCCGAGGCATACGCAGGTGCCTAGATGTTGAGACGTCAGATCGTGTAACATGGAAATTAATCTCTCAAATACTGAAACAGGAAGGCCTCTTGCAAACATAGTCTCTTTACTCAATGGACCCCCAAGATATGTACCGAGACAATTTTGAACGAAAAGAGCAAAGACTCACCATACTAGCAAAGACTCCCCAAGGGATGCCACATAGTAGTTCGCCGATCAGCAAAACAGGAAGATTGGGGGCAAAAAAAGGTATGAAGATGAACGCTGTGATGAGACCAAGAGAAGCTAAAAGCACGACACGGTATCCGTATTTATAGGTGAAGTAGCCGTTAGAAAAAGCGCCAATGATGGTCCCGATGCTGACAGCATTGCTCAAACCGTTTTGCCACGAGGCAGAAATTTGGTGAGTGCCGGTGGAGACATCGTAATCCCCGTAATGCTTGGCAAAAGCTGGCTGGGCAAAAAAGGAAAACATGAGAACAATATCATAGCCCTCCATGATGATGGCAGTAGACAAGAGAACAGACCAAAAAACAGCTCTTGGATACTTGCGGATGGCTTGAGTAAAGGTTAAGGCGTGCTCAGCATCCGCAGCCTGCTTGGCGAGGTAGTTATCCTTTCCATCGATGGTAGAAGCGTGCTCAATGGCAGCAGAGTCGACCTTGTTTTCTGCACTCGCCATGATGCAGGTTAAATGGCTGGCCATAGAAATCAAAGAGAGAAGGTGGAGATTACTGAGCAGAGTGTGGATATTGGATGCATTTTTTGGAGTCAAAACAGGCGTATTGAATATATAGATACTGTAGTTCCACAATTTGAGCCAATATAAGGACAGCTGAACATGTGTTTCTCAGGTTCGGAGAAACCAATAGTCCAATAAGCGACATATTCGGACACATAAACGCGACTGGGGTTGCGGTCGTTTCCCCAATCAACCCCAGTTACGGGCCTTCACACCCAATTCCCCAAAGTGTGGGGGCTCCAAAACGCCAGGGTAATTTGCATATTAGCCGATCGCGGCTTAAGACCAACCCACATTTGGCTACCCCACCGGGGCACAAGGGTAAGCCTGTTGCCGACGATCCAGACGATCCAGACGATCCCGACGAGGCTCCGATGGGGCCGATGGAGAGAGGTTCTGCGGCGCCTGCAAGCGTGTAGATCCTCCACTTGCAGCAGCATTTCGCTTGAATCACGAAAAAGCAGTGCGGAAATCACAAGGGAAAATAAGTGGGAACATTTTACGGTTCCTAATAGTCCTCTAAATCTTGTCCCAGATGATCCCAGTATCCACTGTTTTTGGAGCTAGCTGAACAGGATTTGGCCCTTGGCATCCTAAATTGAGGCGAGCATATGTATCCTAGCACGCAGCACAACATTTTAAATCGCCATTGACTTAAAATTGATGATATCAAAATACTAAAGTTAGGCCGCATTTTATAACACCCGAAAAAACGTAGATAGCCAAGCCTAGGTTCTAACCAGAGTCCAAGGACAAAATATCTAAACGAGTGGTAAATCACCTAAACAGACTCGCCGACTACGTACTAGCGTCATAATAGGATTCGTGTAGCTCAGCATATTTAATTGTAGTACTTTCTACTCCGGCCCTCTTAGATGGTTCTCAATCTTGCTCTATAGGGCTATCTGATATGATATTTTCGCCGACATACATATCCAATCTCGGCACTTGCAGAAATCAATCCAATTTGCCTCCCAACTATCGGCTCAATTTATCCGTAAAACTTTTCCAAGCTCTTGGCTTGTGACTCATTTGAAGAACATTGATTTAATTGAGGAAAACCGTGCTATATTCGTATATGTACTAGTAGCAGCGCTCTTGAGAAATCTCCATATGCAGAAAATGAGTGCATCTGGTGGTTAGGCTAGTCCGTTATGTACATTTTGAGCATGGTTCCCTATTTCCCACCCCTATATTGATGCAATCCAAAAGAACTTTATCCGCCAAACTCGAAAGCATACGCTGTCGTATCAGTCTTTGGTTGAAAGGGGATGTTGAGCTGGAAAGGTTGTTAGCGTTTCTCAGTTTTGTCTCCCATCAAATAATGCTTATTCACCGTGTCTGATGTGTATTCGAGTGTGGTTAAGCCAAGATCAACTGGAGCAGATATCTCGCCTTGATTTCCGGTCCAGTCAAAACGATATGCGTGGACATCGACTTTACCAGATTCTGGCAGACCGAGTTTCTTGATACCAGATACTTCAATATTGTAAAGACCCTCAATTGTCCTAGTACCTGCAATAATCTTGGCTGATGTGCCTGAAGTTGCGGCAAACACGTCAAATTGCTGATCAACGGACGCAGTGGTTTCAACCTTGACTCCATCCATTTCCGCATAGTACTTGTAAAGCTGCCATTCGCCATTTGGGAAGTAAGTACCATTGGTGTTGTATACTAGGTTGGCCATCCAGTTGTGCAAGTCGCTGCCACCACCCCAGTTAGCACGCAGACATCGCGCATTGTGCCGTTCACATTGCGCAATATAGTACACAGAGTTGGCCGGGTTTTGCTCAGTTGTCCAAGCGTACTCGTTAAACTCAAAGCTCCTCTCTGGTAGCCCATAACTGGCTCGTAAAGTGTTGAAGTCGGGAATCGTAGCGTCGGGTTGTCGTTCCCAAGACCCAATCTGGTGCCAGGAGTAGAGATCAGGAACTGCTTGGCCCTCCGATATGGATGACATCCAAGTCTTCCAGTTCTCATTCGTAAGCGTAGGACTGTGCGCCATAGACGGTCCACTAATAAGAGTGTGAGGTAGGCCGGATCTAACAAAGAGTTAGCAAATCAGAATTATGTGACGCACCAGAAACCCTTGCCTAACGATTTTGGTCGCTCGAACATAGTAATCAACAAATTGTGACCAAGAGGGAGTCCAAAAGAGGTCGAGATCTGGCTCATTCCAGATATCTATAACAAGCCCTTCCAGCATGTTATTTTCTTTGATATCTTTCATAAGCTGTTCCAAGAATGTCTCGACTTCAGTCCAGTTACCATTGTCGCCTGGATATGGCGATTGAGATCCTTGACCGCCATCTGCACCCCACAAGTCATGGACTAGAAGAATGAACTGCCCCCCATATTTCCGTGTAGTACGATAGTTGGAGAGAGTAGAATTAAATCTTCCCATATAACCCTCTAGTCCACCTGTAGCCCATCCTTTTGCCGGGATCTGAGCGCCACCAGCACGACAGGCATTGAATTTGATGTCTCTCGCTAAATAGTCGGGGATAGAACTATCGGCATCGACACCGTTGTCAGGCCATCCGTAAATAAAGCCTGACGCGAGCTGCTCAGTCTTTCCGATGGGCTTGGCAAGGTTAACCGTAGCAGTATCCAAGGACTGCTGTCGTTTGTTTGGGATTGAAACTGCCCCTACAGCGACAAATGTCGAAACGATGATAGAAATAAGTGATGGTTTCATTTTGAGTCACCCTTGGGTTTCAATAAGCTATCAATACCTAGTTATTGGTGTAACCCGCATGTATTATATATTTGCTCAAGATCATATTTTAATTATCAGAACTTGACGTTAATAGTGTGACCAATTACCCCACCGGAGAATCGCAATATTTGCAACCCGAATCCGGCATATTTGAGCTATGGCCTAGGTAGATTACAGCCCGAGAGGCAATATGGGTTTACGGATTTGTGAGTTTGCTAACTTGGCGTGCATCGGATAAATGTTGACTATTACCTCTGTTGCCACGAAAGTGGAGGACATTCAGGCTGAGGCGCGAGGCCAAATGTTGGAGCGCGTAGAAACGGAATTAGCCGGGTTTCCAACAAACCTTGAAGATCGCAATCTCCGTCGCATCTTCATTCTCAGTAATTCACGGAGCTTCTTCTCCCGCGATGCGTCTTGTTTGCAGGGGTTCCCCACCGGCCGACTCCGGACTGCACAAGTACGGTTCAGCCAATCACGGCAAAATTCGGTTGTTAGAATCAAATTATGGTTATTCTTCGAATTAATTCTATTGTGCAGTTGTAGGAACGCAGAATAAGGTGAGTAGTCCTGTGAAGAGACTGTCAAAACATGGATTTTGGTTTCAAATTGAAAGGTTTGTATAAATTAACATTCTTTTTCCTCAAGTTTTCTTTCCGCTACTCGAATACAGAGCCACTTATACTATCTTTAACTATGAAACTCTATACAATTGTAATGGCAACTTCGGTGATCCTCGCCTCTGAGGGTGTCAAAGCACTGAATTTTACCCAGCCGCTTCTCTGGCAAGACCTTGCGGACGTTGATTTGATCCGAGTAAACGAAACATACTATTATTCTGCATCAAACATGCACTTCTCTCCTGGTGCACCAATTCTGCGATCGTATGATCTTGTCAATTGGGAGTATCTATCCCACTCGATCCCTGTTCTTGATTTCAACGAACCCAAGTTCAGTCTCCAAGGGGGCAATGCGTATAATCAGGGTGTCTATGCATCTTCATTGAGGTATCATGAAGCTAAGGGTGATTTCTACTGGGCGGGTTGCATCCAAGGGACCGGCAGGACATACATATACTCGGCGCCAGACATCGAGGGACCCTGGAGACAGGCTTCTGTCATTGAAGACTATTGTCTCTACGACAATGGGTTACTCATAGATGATGACGGTACCTTTTATATGTCATACGGCAGATGGGTTCCCGACGGCACCGAAGCAAAGACATGGGTTGCGCAATTGACGACCGACTTACAGGTTCAACAATCCGATGTGGTTTTCAATACTACGGCAGAACTGGGGTATATTGAAGGCTCTCGGTTCTATAAAATCAACGGCACGTACTATATCTGGCTGACGAACCCCGGTGTCGGCAGGGGTCAGATCATGATCAAATCTAGCAATGGTCCGTTTGGACCTTACGACCAGTGGCATCGGGTTTTAGAGAACAGCGGTATGCCAGTCACGGGTGCCGGGCCGCCTTTCCAAGGTGCTTTGATCGATACCCCAAATGGAAACTGGTGGTACATGGCCTTTGTTGACAGATGGCCCGGTGGCAGACTACCTGTGCTTGCTCCAATTACTTGGGACAGTAATGGCTGGCCGAATGTCGATTTTGTCAGCGAAAACACTTGGGGTTCCAGCTATGAATACCCATTGCCTCATCGGGAGATTAAACCGGTTGTCGGAACAGACAGATTCCATGGTACAAGTCTTGGACCACAGTATGAGTGGAACCATAATCCCGACAACACCAAATGGTCCATCGACAATGGCCTGAAGCTGAATACTGCAACTGTTACTAATGATTTCTTTGCTGCGCAGAACACGTTGACGCACAGAATCCTGGGCCCTCAATCGTCTGTCACAGTTGAGCTGGACCTCACCAATATGGTCGATGGTGATTGCACCGGGTTGGCTATTTTCCATCATGCGGCAGGTTGGATCGGTGTCTCCAAGACAGGCGATACAACAACCGTCCAAATGGTGGATAATATCGTCATGGATGCCACTGGGGGTTGGCATACAACCAAGAAGGGCGATGTCGTTGACAGCAAAAGTCTCTTGGCTGACAAAATATGGTTACGTGTTCAGTGCGACATATCTGCGAACCCAAACTATTCAAAATTTTCGTATAGTTTGGATGGTGGTGCGTTCATAGACTTAGGACAAGTACATGAGACATATGATGATGGATCAATTTGGTTTCTTGGCGCCAGAGTTGGAATATTCAACTACGCAACCAAGAAGCTTGACGGTTCTGTGTTGGTCAAATCCTTTACAATTGGAATTTAGAGACTTGTAGGTGTAGGACTTGTTGGCTAAGAGCATATATTTAGTATTTCATTGTAACGGCAAGTAGAATCATGCTTGCACGGATTCACGTAGTTGACTGGAACTACGATATTCGGTGAATTCTTTACTGTTCTTCAATTTATTGGCTGTTCATTGAATATTTTTAAGAGGTTGGAATATATTGATTTAACACTCTAAACCTTAGGAGCTTTTGCCTCCTGCGAGCTTAACTAGCTCTGGGAAATTGGGAGTCCCCAGTCCTGTCACAGGATCCCAACCTTCCGTTGCAGGGAATCCGTCAGTGCCGCAACCATACGGAGTTCCAATTGTAATGTCATTCAAGCCTTTGTAGCCCTTGGAGTACAGCCAGGGGTTGAGGAAGCCCAGAGGTGACTTTCCAGCCGCAATAAGGGCATCGTTGACGAGGGCAATGATGCCGGAAGTGAGTGGAGTACTGGCACTAGTACCGCTGATGACACCCTCAGTGCCGTTCCAGAAGTACGAAAAGTAAAAGCCTTGGGCAGAGATATCAGGGTATCCTCGGCCCTTCTTATTGTATAGTCCATCATACTTTCCGCCCAGATTCTTGATGTACGTCTTCACTTCGGTCTTCTGGTAGTCTGGGACGGAGAAGTAGTTGCTGAAACCACTGCCAGATGACCAGTTACCATGGTGGACTCCATCAGATCCAGTAAACTCAGGACGCCATGCCACTACTTCTGGAGAGAATTCCTTGGTGGCACCGACGGCAGTGACATAGGGGCACTGCAAATGTTAGTCTCGTTGTCTTCTTCTAGTCGGGCCAAGTTTGGATGTTTGGTCCTAAATTAATGGGCCATTGGAAGTGAAAATAACATACCGAAGGGGGAAAGTTGGGCAAAAACATGGTTGTGTTCTTGCCATCGTTGCTAATACACTCGGATGTATCAAATGAGCCGACACCATAATCGCCGCTAGAGAACAGCAGCGAAGTGCCTCGGGCGCCAACAGCAGCAAACTGTTTGCAAACGCGCTCCGCATAAGACTTGGGTATTGTCTGTTCATCATCACTGTACGAGGTGGAAATGACCTGGGGGATCGATTTTTGGTTCAGTAGCCAGTTGACCCACGCGAGGTACGGCTCGTTTGTGTTGTCAGGTGTGGAGGCGCTGGGGTTGAACGGGGGGCTTTGAAAAGTATTAGATTCGAAAATACACGGATGAGAGGGTTTCAAAAAAGAAAAAAAGCTTACCTGCCGCCGGTGGAGAAACTAGTGATGGGAGTACCCCAGTTGATTCCCGAAATGGCTTGAACATCCAAGTTGGCCTCCTTGCAACCTCCATTCTCCAGGTCGTCTGCAGTCAGGGGGGTGTCGCCTGGCCCATCTGCAATCACCAGTTGTTTAAAGGTCTTGGCGACAGAGACAGCTGCAGGGCGGAACTTGGACAGAAATGAGGACAAATCGGTGCGGATGGGGTGCTCGCCGAGGTAATTGGTGAAACCAACTTTGTTCTTCTCTGCAGATTGGACTTTGTAGCCCTTGGTCTTGTACAGGACCTCGAAGCACTGAGGAGTTACGGAGCTAATGTTGCAGAGACTGCTCAAGTCATCTGCTTTGGCCTGAGAGTAGCTTGCAGTGGTGGAATCAACTTCACCAACGCTCTCGGCGATGTAGTCGACGCTTTGAGCATGGGCACGGAAAAATGACGTTGTGGGCTGAATCGTCTCAATGTGCTGGTGCAGATGAAGTGGAAGAGACCACTGCGATGTGCGGACGATACGGTTGCCGCTAGCGTGCTCAAAGGTATGGTACTCGGTGTCCAATAAGCGCTCAACAGAGCTTACAGGGAGAGATACCATGATCCAGTCCTTGGCAGCACTGAAATTTGAGGGAGTGACATCATTATCCTCAAGCCACTCAAGGACAAGACCCAAAGTCTCATCCGTCGGCTTGATGAGTTCATTGACGTCTTCATGGCTAAGATGCTTGCCATAGCTGGGATGGCTGGGATGAGAGACTAAGTTGGTCAATTAGACATTCCTAGCACGTGTATTACTTTTTTAAACTAAAGAGTTCTTACCTTCGTAAAGCTGCCTCTCAAGCTCGTCAAAATTTCCTTGCTTCACTCCAATCTGCAAGTCAATTATGTGACTAGCAGGAGCGCGGTCAAGCTTCTGCCACCTCTTGGGAATGAAGTGCGTCTCCTTGACCTGGTATGTGCTGCGGGCGCGCGCAGGCATGGCATTGACAGCCTGCGCCGCGAGAGCGGAAACGACAAGAGCGAACCAAACCATGATGCCAAGAAACTGTGCTTAATCGCGCGGCTGGTGAGAACGATCGTGGAGACAAGCCAAGAACGAGCGTTGCTTGGCGTTGCTTTAAATAATTTCCATGGCCGCGCAATCCCAAGTCACCTATCATCTCGACATTATCCGAAAAAAGTTCCTGCGAGCGCCAACATGGACCAATTGCGAAGGCCTGTTTTGGGAAGGTGAGCGCATTTGAATGAAACCCTTGTGGATCGTTGATATCACCGACAAGGGTGTTGTATGGATAAATGGACTCGGCTCCAATAGCGACGAAATGCCACCTATCGGCGCTTGCCTTATCAGTGAACAAAATGGAGTTGTGACATGGTTTCATTGCACTTTTGTAGCTCTGAAATGCACCTTTGAGTGCACATCCCCGAATGCTGTGATATGGTGTGATGCCAATGACGAGTTTTTTGGTTGCGTCTAACCTCTCCTTACGAACCATGCATTTCGGCTTAATCATCGAATGACAAGCATGCATCGATCCACTTTGCCGACTTGCAGTGGTAAATGTTACGCTATCGCGTGTGTAAAGAATAACAAGACAACCATTCTTTTTTAGCCATTGCAGCATGAGTTTACCTTGTCTGAACCAACAATGGGAACTTTTTTTCATTTTTACTAACTCCTGTTCAATTAGATGGAGGAAGTGTTGGGGAATACGCCTGCCAATATTGTAGTACTAAACGAACGTGGGTATTATAAAATGTTGTTACCATAATTGGCCATAATTGGCTAGGCCTCCAAGTTTTAACATATATTTACTATGTTTTTAGAAAAGAGACAGGGACTCAGAGCAAGACAGCAGCTGCCTTAGGCAATCATGCACGTCAGCAACCGTAATCAAATTTCATCCAATGCTGGAACACATTGAGCGAACTATCGACTCGGATATCTACAATCACAATTCGGATTGTAACAGTTGTTGTTTTCATTTGACTTTGTTGTAGCCAAAGCGGTAAATTTCCAACTCTAGGTAGCGTGGTGTGCATGATCTCACAGAATTGTCGTACTCGGGTATTTACGGTCCTTGTTCCAATTTGCACCAACTCATCCAACAATCGCCACAGCCCTCAATTGCACAGAAGTAGGATATAAAATTTCGACACCCCGAAGCCAGAAGAAAATATCCTCACTTTCAAAGGGAGAAAGAAATGGTGCTATGCAGGACATGATAGTGTTGCGGCGCGAATGTTGAATAGAGGGGGAAATATTGAGTGCACTTCCAAAAGATAAAATGAACAAAAGTTGTCTAAATAAAAGCTTAAATTTTCGAATATGAATGTTCTCATAATGTCCCCTTCCAAGCAATCTTTCACGACTTTTGCTTGCTTAGCTCTGGAGCAAGAGACAGATGGGGCTGAGTGGGGACGGCCACACTCCGCGCCTGTTCTCAGTGGTGGACACGAACGGGTGAGCTGACGAATAGGATCAACAGAGCTTAACCTCTTTAGGATCTCGATTCAGATTGGGGACGGGATCAACGCGGTCGACCCCCGTCCCCACTCTCTCGATTAACGATTGCCGATGGCTTATCATGAAATATATAGCAGAATGCTGCCAACGGAACCGTATCATCAGCAAGGACAATTTGATCATCTCTTCTTTACTTGACCTTCACCTTTTCATTTGGAAATGGCTTCCAACACTCCTCTTCTCAAGACCGACTCCATCATCATAGTTGGAGCTGGCATTTTTGGACTTGGCACCGCGTTAGAGCTGAAAAAGCGAGGCTACGAGAGCGTCACTGTTCTTGACCGCTACAACATCCCGGTTCCAGATGGAAGTAGTGTAGATATTTCCAGAATCATCCGGGTCGAATATGCCTCTGAGCTCTATGCCAAGATGGCGCGGGAAGCCCTCAAAGAATGGAACACGACATACAAGGACCACTTTTACCCTTCAGGCTTTGTCATGATGGCCGATAAGAGGGCCGATGCCTCCTACGTTGCAAAGAGCAAGGCCACAAGTGAGAAACTGGGAGACAACAGCGGCGAAATCACCGACGCAGTCAAGCTACGCTCGCGGTATCCCAATTACCCAGCTACTACAGAAGGCTATAATGCTTACGTTAACCCCCATGGTGGATGGGCAGATGCAGAGGCTAGTGTGCGACAGTTGAGCCAGGAGTGCAGCCGATGGGGCGTCAACTTCATCACCGGTCCGCGCGGAAGGGTTACATCACTCCGAATTCGCAACAAGCGCGTTGTCGGCGTCAACGTTGCTGAGGGCGAGCCCATGTTTGCTACCCAGATCATCCTTGCGACCGGAGCATGGTCAAATCAATTACTGCCCATCAGTCACGCGTCCTCTGCATCAGGTCAGTCTGTCGGCTTCATTCAACTGACCCCCGAGGAAGCAGAGTCGCTGCGTGGTATGCCCGTCATCATTGACTTCACATCGGGAGTTTTCGTCTTCCCACCTTATCCAGGAAAAGATATCCTCAAGGTTGCCCATCACGGCCATGGATACGCGACCACGGTTGCTGTTGATAATGGCAAGCGCGTCATCTCTACACCAAAGTTGGATGGCAACAACGCAGATGCTGGCTATCTTCCAGACGACGCTGAGGAACAGCTCCGGGCCGGACTCAAGCTGCTGGTTCCTAAATTTGCCAACCATCCATGGCTGAAAAAGCGCATGTGTTGGTACTCTGACACTCCTGAGGGAGACTTTATCGCCGATCATCACCCATTGCTAGATGGGTTGTTCATTGCCAATGGTGGCGCCGGCCAGTAAGTTTGCACATCTTGATCTCGCATTGGCGGATCGCTGATTTAGAAAATAGCGCCTTCAAATTTCTCCCGGTCTTGGGTCGCTACGTCACCGACTGCTTCGAGGGCAAGGCATCCGAGGAGCTCCGTCACAAGTGGAGGCTTCGAGCTCCGGATGGAAAAGTCAATGAGCCCAAGGTGGGAGATGGCAGCCGGGGCGGCAGACCTTGGAGGGTGCTCCGTAAAGAAGAGCAAGCCAAATTGTAAAAAAAAAAAGCTGAATTTCGTGCCAAGAGGATCGAGATTTAGCGTGCTTGCTCTGCCCAAATCCTTTTAGAGTCATCTAAAAGTTATGGTCCAGTCGTAGCTCACCATCACCATGGAGACTCTAATTCAATTCCAATAAATCAAAGACAAACAACTCATGCGCAAGTATTTAGTACAGGTTTTGGAGAAAAGAAAGGAAGGAATGTCGATCCGAATTTCCAGCTGGAGACACAGGTGGAGACTAAAAATATGGCAGGGCTGGAAGGGTGACAAATTAAACAGATCAATCCAGCAAGTCATATCCCTGTTACTATGTGTCACTAATTCTTTTCCCGTTCAATTCGAGTTACCGTGCTTTGGTGTCTTGAAACACAACTCCGCTGCGCTAGCTGGGCCACACAATGTAGTACGAGACATCGTGGACTCTAACTGGTCACAGCGCCTATTTTCCGGAATACGACGTTGGAACTAAACCAGATATGGTACCTTTTTACGATCACGAGAATTTATTTTTAGTTCATCTTCCTCACTTGAGGCGTGGCAATTTTCTTGTTTTCATTGCCTTGAGCTGTGCGCCACAAGAGAACCTGTCTCTGCTGTACTTATATGGTGGCTCACACAAAACACAGGTCTAAAAACAGCTTCTGTGCATGAGGAAGCCCGATGCAACATTATGGCCAATCATGAACCTCCAGTTAACACACAGCCGATTTCACAGCCACTCTTGGCATCGGACGAAAAAACACCACCAGACGAAAACAGACAATCTCTAGATTCAATCACCCTTGCACCATGTTCCGAATATTCATCGACCCTGAACCTTCCACAGTCACCGCACACCGACGACGAGACGGCCAAGCGAACGAATCACAAAGGGATCAGGCATTCTAGCTCTCGCATTGTGCTTGAGGAGACAGATTCTAGGTCCAACGCCAAACTGACGACGAAACACACCGGAAAAACGCGAAACATACTCACAAACTGACTGCTCGTATCCTGTTAGTTGTTTGATTGAACCGTTGTTTGCATTTCCTATTCTAGTATCCATTTGAAAGCAGCCTTTCCTGCCTTTTTCCTTCTACTATACTATATTTATAATTATTTAATTTAATATATCAATCTATATAAAATCCTTATTTTTTATTTTCTTTAAAAATCTTTTTTAATTTTTTTTAAAAAAAAATTTTTATATTTAAATATATTAAAATATTTTAATATTAATTTTATTATTTATTATTATTTTTAAATAAAAATTTTATTTTTAAAAAATTAATTTAATTTTAATTTAATTTTTTATATTATTTTATTTTTATATTTTTATTATTTTTTTTTAAAATTTTTTTAATTTTTAATTTTTTATATTTAATTTAATATTATTAATTTAAATTTTTTAATAAATATATTAAATTATAAATTTTATTTTTAAAAAATTATTATTTTTATAAATAATATATTATTTAAATATTTTAATTATATATATATATATATTTTTAAAAGAATTTATTTAATATATATTTAAAAAAAATTATTTAAAAAAAATTTATTTAAGTAAAATTCTTCCTTTTATTATATAAGGATTCTATCTATTAAGGTTTTCATCTTATATTGCCTTTAGGCTTCAGAGTTGGCACAAGGGCGATTGTACCAATCGATGTGAAAGTCTATCATGAGGCGTGCCTTTAGGTCCCGTGACCTTGTCGGCATCTTCCTTTCCTAAAAGGAAGAAAATAACTATATGAAAGACATATTCACAAACTGGGTGGAAGAGGTTCTCGTGTTGATATTCGCTACCGGCCTGTTGATTTTCATGCTCCTCATCCTGTACAAATTTCACCGGCAAAAACAACCTCAATGGTTTGGCTTTGTAACTCTAAACGCTTTGATTGCAGTGGTTGCAACCATCTTCCGGGCCAGTCTTGCCGTCATTGCTTTTGAAATCATTGGTCAGGTGAAATGGGATTGGATATCACGCTCTCCTCGACCTCTATACGATATCCAACTATTTGATAATGCTACTCGCGGTGTTCCTGGCTCACTGAGACTTCTTGGACTTGTTGCTTTTCGCTTCCCACTCGTGCTTGTGGCGACCATTCTAGCTATAGTATCCCTAGGTATTGGCTCTTTCACACAGCAAGCGATCCAAACATATTCTTGTCTCCAACCAACATCAGCATCTCAACTATCCGATCAGTCATTTGTGACCATTGCACACAGGGTACAAGATGACAATATTCTCAGAATGGGTTATGCTGAGGATGTCAAATACAACGAAAGCTGGCAATTGGCCTTGGAAAGCGCCATCGTCAATCCCACTGTCGACCTCACGCTTCCCAGCGATCTGTACAATTGCCCCACTGGCAATTGCACTTTCACTGAATATGGCGCAAGTGGAAACAATTCGATTACCCATGCTAGTCTTGGTCTGTGTAACCGCTGTTCAAACGTGTATGATCTGGTCAAGGGCCCCTTCATGTCAAGCTCCAATGAGAGCGAGTTTGTTCTCGAGCTTCCTATACCCGGATACTACGGAGGCGACACCGATGCCCGGCTGATGCTCTATCAATACACTTCAAGCGACTATATCGCTATCCGCCCAGTGAGGAATCTCACGTGGGCTGGCAACCATGTCTCGCGTGATATGCTTAATCGGGAACGGTATGCGATCCAGAAACTTGCCATACTGGCCCTATCGCAATCTAATTGTGGAAAATTCGATAATGGCACATTGGATTGCCCTACAAATATTACCGCCTGGAATGGCCCTACTGACTATGTAGCGGCCACATGTATTATTTACCCATGCATGAAATACTACCATGGAAGCGTTAGTAACAACGTACTCTCGGAGAAAATAATCCGAGACACGCCTTTGCGGCCGCAAGCGGCAGACCAAGTGGACACAGCCGAAAAATATTATTATGAAGATTGGGGTGGAGTCCAACAGCCTTGCAGGGCGAATGGCACCGTATATACAGCCCAAAACATGTCAAAAGCCAGCAATCTAGGCGCGGCCTCAATCACGACAGTAATTTCAGTCTCCGAAGGGTTTGAGTCGGAAACCCCCAAGGAAAAGGCAACCTACACCAACATTACAGCACCGAACGAGTGTGTCGGCATTCTTGATGGCTCCCTAATGACTGGGTTTCACAGTGCCCCAATGGACTGGTTCGATTCAAAATGCCATGTGGACGTGAGGGGAGGTCCGGAATTTATGTACTGCGATCAGTGGTATACCCGCAATTTGATGCGAAACCGCACCACAACTTATGAAGATCTGCAACAGAGCATTGATTCAGTCACGCGAGGTCTCACGAATCAAATGAGGAGAGCTGCTCGGGGGATTCGCAGTGACAAGCCCGAGCCTGTTTTAGCCCAGGCCTGGGAAGCCGACATCTGCATCAACGTTGCATGGATATGGCTCACGTTTCCAGCTGCATTATGTTTTATCAGCATTTTGCTGCTTGTTATCACACTCTTGCGGACCTCTACACAAAAACGGAGCCCAGTGTGGAAAAATTCGGTACTCCCGCTTTTGCTAAAAGACCACCCTGGCATTGGCGCCATGGGGATAGCTGAGGTTGAGCAGACAGCAAAGGGCTTCATCATCAAGCTACATCATGAAGGAGATGACCAGTCGATGGAGATGGTCTCGAACACGACACCTCAGACCTTGTAATTCATATAGAAGGTGAAGAGCAGGAGTAATTTGGCAAAGCAGGACGGAAAAGAGAACGGAGTTTAAACAGCACTAATGGAAGAACGATTTACGCTAAGATTGTGATAAACTGATGATCAATGCGGGGGATGGAAGGCTGGAATTAAGCTCTATATTTTTCCGAGAAAAGAAAGTGAATTAGTGAGGAAATCTTCATCCCATCAATAATTAATAATTCTATAATTAATGATTCTAGGACGAGTTATCATCATGATTTCCCACAAACTTGCTAATGTTACTCATGTCGAAACTACCCTAGAGTTAAGTGTCAACCAACCAACCAGCCACCATTCACAGACCCACTCCCAGACAGTGCCCAAGCAATCACGTGATATCTCACTTTTATGACTAGCGTGATGTTTCAAAACGCGATGTTTCAAGCGTGTCATAGCGCATCGCGTCTCCAGAGTCCGTTGACACACTTATTAGTCTATATATAGCCGTAGCCGTGATTGCCATTGGGCTAACTATGGCTCTGCTGTCAGATATGAGCCGTTGCAATACTCTAGAGATAATCAAGTTCTGATTTCAGCTGTTTCACCACGAAATTGTGAAAGAAAGGGAATAAACTTTTGCTCCTTGCTCACCCGTGTTCCGCTGATCCGGCGAATCTTCATTTTTGGCATTGATCGTCAGGGCGTGCCAATACTCGTCAAAATTTCAAACCTAACCTAGACCATGCCTCCACGTGTTATAACCATGGGCAACGATAGAATTGATTCTAGACAAATGCTAAAACTACCAAGCTTGGTTTCTAATTTCAACTCTCCAATAGAAACACCTACCTGATCACGATCCTGTACTTCAAGCAACAACGGTAAATGAAGTGACAGATCAAAAAAAGCCACACCTTCATTTCCCGCTAGCGCAAATCTTATCATAGCGAGGCGTTCTCGGCAGTGCCAATGCGCAGGGCCAGCGCCCAGCGCCCGGCCTAAGCCTGAGCGGACATTTGAGGAGTGTTCCATGATTCGAGAAGTTAATTCACTGCCGCTAGAAGCCCGCCTTGTCCCAATCCAGCCAATTGAATTTCCCACCCGCTTGAGATACGAGGGATGCCCATCGCTCCCCGCGTTCCTCCAACGTTGCGGCACGGTTAGCCGAAGCTTCCGGCTCTCATAGGGATATGATTGTCAGAGTCTGGAGGGGCAAGGCGGGCGTAACATGGGGGATCTTGGTCAGTGTGACCGTTGCACCCTTGCCCGTTGTAACGCCCGCTCCCACGAATGGACCAATAGCGTTCCTGTGAATCCGAGCACAGGCGGCCAGGAAATTTGCTGAAGATCAACGGACAGAATATAAAGTCCGACGGGACTTGCCTCTGGCATTTTTGTGAATTGGAATTGAAAGGTTGAGAGAAGACCTCTGCACTCACAGTCACGATGCGCTGGTCCAAGGCATCCCTGCTGCTCAGTTCAGCGCTGGCTTATGCCTCGCCCAGCATTCACGTCCACGATGACTCGTTCGTACCCGATTATGTGCTGAACGTCACCAGCCAGACCTTCAGCGTTGGTGGAATTATCAAAAAAACCACACTGGTAAACGATACGATACCAGCTCCAGCCCTCCGCATTCCAGCCGACAAAGTCGTTTGGATCCGCGTTTACAATGAAATGACGGATGCCAACCTGACCATGGTAAGACTAACCTAGAATAGGATTAGTTCAGGAACCAAGTTAACCATACCTTTAGCATTGGCACGGTCTTTCCTTGGCCACCTACCCTTTCTCAGATGGCACCCCACTCGCGAGCCAATGGCCAATCCCCCCTCAGCATTTTTTCGATTACGAACTCAAGGCTTCTTCCCACGATGCTGGCACATACTATTACCACTCGCATGTTGGATTCCAGGCAAACTCGGCCACTGGAGAACTCATTGTTGAAGACTCGACTACTGTCTACGAAACAGACGATGAACGAACAGTATTTATCCAGGAATTCTGGAACAAGACCGACCACCAAGTTGAGGCGGGTCTATTGAGCAGTCCATTTGTATGGTCAGGAGAGCCCAATGGTTGGTTAATCAATGGAAAGGGAATCTCGAATTACGGTGTCGTTGATAACTCGACCACTGCCCTGGACGTCATCGAAGTTGATCCTGGCAAGACATACCGATTCAGGTTTATTGCTAGCACTTCGTTGTCCCTTGCAATCTTTGCCTACGAAGACCACGAGGACAATTTTGAGATTATCGAAGCCGATGCTCAGTATACCAAGCCATATGCGGTTGATCTCTTTCAAATGGGTTCAGGCCAGCGGTACAGCGCAATCTTCAAGGCGAAAACTTGCGAAGAATTAAAAGAGAGTGGAAAGCTGGACTACTACATGCAAATCGAGAGCAGAGATCGAGCCGCGGTCATCACAAACTACGCCATTCTTCGTTACAACAACCGGTGCTACAATTCCGATTTGGACGATACATATGTTCCCACAAATCGAAACCCAGACAAAGCGCCGTTGACCCTACCGGCAACTATCCAAGGATATTTGGACTATGCCCTAGAGCCTGTCAAGGATAACAACTTCCCTTCTGCTGCAGAAGTAACACGCCGAGTTTTCATCAACATCCAACAAATCGGAGATGGATATTATCTGTGGCGAATGAACAATGAATCCTGGACGGAAACGGCCAACAACCACGAGCCCAGCATGACTACTCCTCAACGACCCTACCTCGTATCGTTATATCTCAATGAAACAGAATATCTGCCTGATTACGACGCTGCTATTGCCAATGGCGGTCTTGACCCCAAGACAGAGACGTACCCCGCCAAGATTGGCGAGGTGGTCGAGATCATCTTCCAAGGACATGGCGCTAGCATCACTAACGGAAAAGCTTCCGGCGGGTTGGAAAGCCACCCATGGCACGGACACGGCCTGCACCACTACGATATTGGTGGAGGCGACGGTGTATGGAACGCCGAAGTCGCCGAGAGGCAGCTGAATGGAACAACGCCTGTGCTGCGGGATACGACCATGTTGTATCGATACAACACTTCTACTTCGACTGGAAATGCGTGGGGATGGCGTGGATGGAGGCTGCGAATCGATGAGCCTGGTGTTTGGATGGTGCACTGCCACACTTTGCAGCACATGGCCATGGGCATGCAAACCGTCTGGGTTCATGGCGATGCCAAGGATATCCTTACCGTCAACCGTCCAAGTATTGAGGGATATCTCACCTATGGAGGTGATGTATATGGAAATAGCAGTTACTCACCCCGTGTTGTACACTTTGAGGAGGATTAAACGTGATCTTGTCATCCTCGCCTTGACGTGGCATTATGTAATTCAAGAATTGGTATTTGGCCGATAAAAAGTTAGCGTTAATGATAATTTACACATGTAATAAGAAATTAGAAAAGGACCAGGTGTCCTTTTACCAATAGAATATCATTCTCCTCCAGCTTTGGCCGATGCACATTCCATTTTAGCAAGTGTTGTTTTTCGTTGGTGGTTACGCAACAGTTCACCAACACAAACTGGCATCTGCTAAAAACTGATTTATATTCTCTCCACTTGGAGCTACCGGCAATGGAGCCACGATGAGCGACTGATGTTTGTTTAGGTTCCTTTCTGCCATTTTCTTTTTTAAAACAGATGGTAAGTAACTTCAATATCTTTCTGTGTATTTTTGTAGCAAGCTTTATACAACAACACGGTGATTTAAATAAGATCTTGCTTGAGAACCGGCTAGTAATCTGTACACCAAATCAAGCTCAGAAGAATTAATAATGGAAGAAATCTACTTGCCGCAGAAATATTTTCACATGCCTGAACTAGATTGCTCATCAATCTGCACACTGTGTGTCTCACATAATGCGCCTCTATTCCCCTTTTGCCAGTTAAACCTTGGGAAACATTAGGTGATTATCGGGCAGCAATGCATTACCCAAAAATCTCGCATATTGCAAAGCCTAGGCTGCAAACGTCAGCCTACCATCGGGACTGAGACATATATGACATTGCTCCCCTCTCAATGGTATTCAACAACTTAGATTGCCTAGGGGACTTTTATGTGCAGGATAAAAAGTGGAGGCATGTCATCAATTGGGAAAATCACACCGTCATTAGGCGAGCTCTGCTTGCAGTGTCCAGTGATGCTTAAGCCGCACGCAAAGCAACCGAGTTTATGTCAAACAATAATTGAGTCCCACTCAAAGGTCTTTATCTAGAACTACTTCTGCTAAGATTTGAGATTTAGAACCCTCGCATTCATGCATCTGTTTACTTAAACTGCATTCTTTCTCGCTATACTTGTTCTAGTCTGATCCCACTTATTGATCTATCACTTACTATCGCCTCAAACTGAATAATACATATACATCTGAACCGGATTAAAACTAGTAAATTTGCTAATAGTTATAAATACCCAATGAATTGACATGATGTCTCAGTATAAAAATCTCGACGAACTGAGAGAAGAAATCCGCGAAGCATACCTGCCAAACTACAGGAACGAGCTACTTTTGCCTCACAATGAAGTTGAAGAATTTGTAACTAAAGATATTGTGAGGTGCGCTATTTGTCAAAGCTACCACGAGGATGATGCAATGCTCGAAGAATATGTGCTCAATCATGCCAAGTAAACGTGCGAATGAAGAAACTGGATGTCTTGAAAGACTTTAAACGAATGGATATCCACGACGACACTTTGCAAATCCTGTTTAATGAAAAAAAGGACGGTTGGTATGGGACGTCTGTTGAAGGGTTTGGTTGTGGTCCTTCATTTTCTTTTCTTGAGATCTTAAATTCAGATCATGTCGAATATTTTGAGATGCACCAACGGTTTCTAACCGCTCCAGTGTTAGGGACGGGCAAATTTCACTTTCAATTCAACTCAAAAACTACTTTACCATTTCTCCTAAGCGAACCATCGTCAACCAGCTCGGGTAGTGATGGTTTCTTTGGGGAGGTTGAAAAGAGAGAAATCCATTCTTCTCATGTCCCAAGATTGACCCCAGTCAGTGTACTTTTCGAGTGTTGTTTTGGAAGTTTGGAACTCATTGACTTCAGGAAACAAACCAAAAGAGCGTGACAGTGGCTGTGAAAAGAGCTAAGGATGAAAATCCATTTCTCAGGGTCTTTGATTACTACAAAAAGGAAGCAAAAAGCCTGGAAGAAATACAGAAGTACAACTCGAGAAATCTGATAAAGCCAATTGCTGCATATGTTCGGAGCTCTGATCGGTATCTTATATTCCCTTGGGCAGATGGAGGCCACCTAGGAAGTTACTGGGACAAGTACGCATCGGAACCGATGAAGATATGCGATATTGCCTGGATAATCGGAGAGTTTGTTGGAATCTGTGATGCACTTTGTCGCCTTCATGATGATAACTGCAGGCATGGAGATTTGGGACCAAACAATATTCTCTGGTTTAAAGATGGTGGCGAGAATGGCAGTGTAAAGATTGCTGACTTGGGCTTGGCCACTTTTCATAAGCAAGGCGAGAACGCGAATATCCGACGAGACAAAGGATCATTGACACCATCTGGCACATCGAGATGCGAGCCCCCTGAGATGAAGGAGGACAGGGATACTGATAATCCTATATCAAGAGGCTATGATGTTTGGCTCATGGGTTGTGTGTTTCTGGAACTTCTGATATGGTTGTTATATGGTTACAGTGCATTGGAGAAATTCGAGAAAAATACCAAGTCCCATTTTTTGGAAAGCGAGTGCTCGAGTCGAAAACGGTAAACAAATTCAAACTCAAGAGATTGATAATTATGTCCACAGGTGTATGGACTCGATGCAACAAGATCTCAAAAATTCTGGAGAAATTGGCTCTGTTTTTAGCAAGCTCCTGGTGCTCATAAGGACTAATCTGCTGGTTATTGAAACAAATATGGAATATGAACCCTCCCAGGCCATTGAAATCACACCAACCGAAGCAACATCTGGGAACTCAATCAAGGAGCGTTCGAACAAGTTTGTTCCCAGGAGACAATGCATGAGGGAGGTCCACAAGAGTATGGAGAATCTTCATCGCTGCTTACTCAAAATATCTCCAGATCTCGTATTCAAACGACGCAGATTTACTCGGCAACAGCTTTCAGAACCAGCATACATATATGAATTGGGAGGAGAACTGATAGGAGAGCGACAGGACATCCCTAGACCTCCACTAAACGGGTGGCCTATGAGAAACGAGACTTGTAACTTCCCGCCGTCGACGATAGAAGCATCGGTGAATATCAGCTTTCTATTCGACGGGCTACTCGAAACCTTGGCTTCGCAGCCGCAGCTGCAATCTAACATCATTTCTCTCATGATAAAACCCGCGCCCCCAAAACAAAAGTGCTATTCCATTCTTGGATGTTAAATTTGATATAGATTGTAATACCTACCCATTCGTAGAGGTTGTGATTTTGGTGCAACAC
This sequence comes from Calonectria ilicicola, assembly GCA_020809705.1. Lineage (NCBI taxonomy): Eukaryota > Fungi > Ascomycota > Sordariomycetes > Hypocreales > Nectriaceae > Calonectria > Calonectria ilicicola. The sequence goes on along the minus strand of CP085834.1, from coordinate 238,750 downwards.
TGTGGGTGTCCTAGACTGGGATGGGCCCCACCATTCTTCGTGCGAACCCCGCATAGTCTGTACTGGACGTGGCCATTATCAATTTTCCGAAACCTTTTTGACAAACTAGTTTTTAGCCCATCATGGGTAATTTGATCTCCCTATTAGCGTGTTATTAGGCGACTTCTTTTTTTAAGCGATATTGCGAAACTGTATACACGAGCTGTTAACCTTTCGCCGAGCTGCGCACTAGTTGAGGTGTGGTAGGTTGCTTGCAGCGATTTGTTCTGCATAGTTATGACTTTCATCCATAATTGTGACATTTATATGTATTTTATCCATATTTATGCAGCGTCGACTATGATTCTGCCAAGAATCGCCGCCTTGTGCAAATTACATCATGATGGTCAGCACTATCATGCGTCTAAATCGGAGGCAAAGTCTATTGCATTTTAATTCGCAAGTGCCATGAATGGTTACATCATATACTTAACTTAAACAAGAAGCGTGTCCTTTTTTTTTTGTTCAGCTTTTGCCTTCTATTCGATTCCGTTCCCGATTTGAGGCATTTTGATTGAGGTCAAGGTCGAATTTGAGGCCCGATATGCAGAGGGGAATAAAACATCATTCATTCATTCACTTCTTCTCCTTATCCTCTTGAGCACATCCTGAGCCGTCTCTCTTCTCTCTGCTCAGCATTATGCTTCCCTCCAACTTTATATCGACGTACCAAAAATACAAGCACGACACGGACGTCGTCGCTTCGTGGCTCGCCGCCACGGCCAAAGAGCGCGGATACACTGCCCCGCTCGGAGCAGCATCCAAGCCATCGTCCCACTCGACACCTGGCTCGACTTCCACTCGCCTCAAGGGCAAGCGCGCAAGCAGGCCAAGCAGCAGCAGAAGAACGCCTCTATTCCTGTTGCCGAGACGCAAAAGCCATCCGAACCGGAGAAGCCCAAGTATGTGCTCGCCATCCGTGACTTTGTGCCGCTGGCCCAGTTCATTGCGGCCAAATTGGAGCCCGAGGCCGATAACGTGCCACCGTTGGTGAGCACCGCCTTGAAGCGTGTCATTCAGGTGCGCAAGGCCTTTTCTGCACGCTTGGGCGAAGCCAAGAAGACCCTGAACGCACATGCAAACGCCACGCACGCCTACTTTGTCACAGTCCTGGAGAAGGTGCACGATATCTTGCTCCAGCCGGTTAAGACAGATGCGCAGACAAAAGCAGACGTAGGTGCAGACACCGTTGACCAAGAAGAGTCGACCAAGGAACCCTGGCACAACATGTTTGATGCCTTGCACTCGTACGAGCCTTCTGAAGCCTTTTTGAACGCGCCCGACGCGGAGCGCCCTGCCCCCGCCAACATCGAATACACAGTTGAGGAGGACCCCAATAACGCCGACTCCGAGGCCATCTTTGCCTTTGTGACGCTGCTCAAGGACCTCTTTAGCCTCCGCGAGGAGATTGCCAAACTGTGGACCGATTATACGGAAGAGAAAACGGATGCTGACTGCATTTCCATTGCGGTAGCCACCAACCTGGCCCTCGAGCTTGCTCAAAGCATGGAAGAGGAGGTGGCACCATTGCTGAAGAAGATTGGCGGCGCCATGGAACTGCTGCCCAAAATCTACGAACTGGCCTGTGAAGCCCAAGGTCTCGATGCCATGGAAAGGGAGCAGCCCACTGATGACATCAACTTCAAATGCTACAAAATAGGTGCTATATTCCTATTCAATGCCGGCAGCTTTCTTAGTTCGCTTCTTCAGGGCCTGCCATACCACGCTGAAGAAATTCCCTCCTACAACGGCAAATTTGGCTGGTGCAATCCTGCGAGGATGAAAATGGCCAGCGTCGTCGACCAAGAGTGCTGGATGCAGGACAAGGCGGCCATTATGGAGGTGGTACCGGACCTGCTCACCTTGCACCAGATGAAAGGCATGCCCGTGGCAGACGAGTTCTCGCGAGGAGTCAAGACCATGTTTGAGACAAAGGAGATTCCCCTCTGGCTGTGCTTTGCAGCTCAAAACTACCTTGACATGCTGCGCTACTTGGGCCCTGAGATTGGAGAGGCAAAGCAAGAGCTCCGGAACTGCGACACGATGACGCAAGACCTGATTAACAGCGCGCGTACAATAGGAGGGAATTATATGAAGGCTGAGCTCGATGATCTTCGCAAGATGGCCGACATCTTTCATAACGACGAGGACCCTTTCACAATTATCCGCAGGGCTACTTCTAACAGACCCTCGAACCTGCTTTTGCACCACCCGCTCCTCTGTGGCGTGTGGACTAATTACATCAGGGCCGTATTTCACAGGACGGCCCTTGCCTATGCCGCGAAACCCGGCGCCGTCCTCCACGCCGTCCAGCTCTACGAAGTGGTACGCCAGCACAAAAAGCAACAGGTCTCAGAGTCGGAGTCGGAGCCGGAGGCAATCGTGTGGCGCGACCTCGACCTGCTTCTCGAGGCCCAGGGACACCAGGCATTCTTCATTGGTGGCAAGCCACCGGAAACGCTCAAGGACCATTTCAAAAACTACTGCATGAGCCGCAGCATCTCGCCCGTCAACTGGCTTGACGCAGCCAAGCGCCGTAAGAACAAGGGAGGCAAGGTGCCGGTCAAGATGTCAAATGCAGGCGTTCGCGAGCTCAAGTTCAAAGCGCCGGCGTCAAACTGGTGTGCATCGCGGTCGCAGAAGGGAGCGACATCGGACAGGACAAAGAGGCTGTGCAACGCCGCCGTTGTACAACAGCTCTTGGAGGTGAGTGGCTGGATTGGCGACTCCAACACAGAGCGCTCATCAACCCTCGCCGCGCCGCAGTTAGTGAGCCATGTCGCCGGCGTTGTCCAGGCCGAGGTCCGAGAACTCACCTTCAACTACATGGCATTGCATCATGTGGCAAAAAGACTGCTTGAGAGGGTCAAGCAGCTCGCAAGCGATATCGGGCTGCCTCCCCTGCCGCCCGTCATGGCAGACTTGCCAGATTTCGCCGGTCAGCTCTTTGGTGTAATGAGTGGTGAGATGGCTTCCGAGTTAGGGGTGAGTGAGCTAGTTCTGAGCGCACTGGCCGACATGATGAAAGAGTTTGTAAATGAGAAGTTTGTGTCAAATAGTATTTTTTGGGCCTCGCACTTCTGCAATGGGGTCGTTGCCCATCTTCTCACATATGTGGACCCCGAAGAGTACAGTGACTTTGAACCCCCCAGTGGTGATGAGGATGATTCTGATGCTAGCTCAACAATGTCCGTCATTGAGTATGTGATCTCTCTAGGCGGGGATAGGTCAGTAACATCAACTCATCGCAGAATACCTCTTCAAAGTTAATGCCCAATTCTTCCACGGGCTTGAGTGTATTCTCAGTGTCTGAAGAAAGACATAAAATATTTGAATAAAATATCCACTATATTTTTTAATTCTATTTATATTTTTATATCTAAACATGTTACTTTCAAGCTCTGATGTCTGCAACTAGAGAATGACCTAAGCAGTCAGGATGTTCTAACATTGGAGCACATTGGTCTAATTGCCCTCCTTCTGTCTCAGATCTAAATACTGGCCGACCACTTCCTCAACCATTTTCTCGTAGATGGCAATATCAATGCCAAGCACATTTCGCGTCTATGATATATCGTATTAGCAAAATCGAATCAATACGGATGGGCTTAGTCTGGAGTACGCACCTTGCTTGCATCCCACTTCAAGTGTATAGTGGACTGCGGGCTGCCTTCTTTGAAGAGACCGGATTTGAATGCACCAGGAAAGTACTTTTGAGCAATCGGAATCGTATCCTCCCATATGGCCGCGCAAGTGATGAGGAAGGACTGATTTCCCTCAATATCCGAGTCGAGTGATCGGAAATGTGCGCGCGCCACATCGGAACAGAGAGCAACATTGTTAACTGCGGCTTCGCCCTGGTTGCCGGTCAACAAGCCGTTGATCAACAATTTTGTGGAAAGGGTGCGCAAATCTTTGGTGGAGGTGGCGAGTTCATCTTTGCCAAAGATCAAGGACGGCATAATGGAGATCAAATCGAAGCTCGGGGCCTTGTCAATAATAAAGGCTTCCGAGGCGCTGAGTGCTGCTGCTTTGGCTGCGCAATACGCCTGGAGCTCAGAGGTGTAAGGTGGCGGTAGAATAGCCACGCGGCTTTCGGGTCCGCGTAAGACGTCGCGTTCCTTGGTTTCGGCCAGGTAGACTTCTGGTGGAGCGATGGCCGTTGTGGAGCTAGTCATGACTATTCGTTTGACTCTATCACCGTTTTCCAGTGCGGACTGGAGAAGCCCCAGGTCGCCATTGACAATGGTTTTCACAAATACCTCTTCCAATTGATCCTTTGAGAGTTGTGAGCCATCCTCAGTGGAAGGGATTGGCGCGGCTGTGTGGATGATAAAGTCAACTCCCTGGACTGCTTCGTCGTATGCACCTTCGGCTGTGAGGTCGGGAACGATGATGGCCGTGAGCTTTGTCTTGTGAGGATCGAGGGCAGAGATGGAGGGAGCAGCCCAGATCTTGTCCATCTTAGCCTGTGACCGAACCGCAGCACGAACTCGGTAACCGCTTTTCAGAAGGTCAACCAAAACGGCGGATCCTAGAAAGCCGGTGCCGCCGGTGAGTAGAACGAGTTCTCCAGTCATGGTTTGTAAAGTGTGCGTGTTTTGTCTAAGAAAGATTGGAATATGAAAGATGTTGTTGACGTTTTAATAAAAAGGATATTCTGTTCGATTTTTTTCATTCTTTTATACTCCAAGGCGTCCTGTTGGACAACACATATTGACTGCTTTAGGAAACATGATGCCCTCTATTTCGAGAGCACAGTGTATTTGTTTTATTCACACATATTCCCCTCTTAGGGAATTAGCGGGTCCTATGCCGTCTCTAATGAATTCCTTGTTTGAGACTAGCTTTCCACTAGCTTATCGAGCAATGGCCGGCAAGAGGCCTCATCCCAGAGAAAGGTGGATAATACCCCGTAGACAGCGTCTTTTTTCAGGGGAAAATGCTGTGACCAAGCCTTGACTGTGGAGTGGAAGACATTTAAGAACCACTGCCTTTCCGGACTGCCTTCTGCCGTCCCGAGCAAGCCGACGAAGGTTATCCACATCAACGCAGCCTCATTCTGTGCCCAAATCCCTCTGGCTGCTGATGTCAAGCCGATTGTATCCTGTAGTTTGATGCATATCCGACGCACTACTGGGCTTCTTGGAGGCATTTGACGCAAGGTACGATATAAGAAAACGTGAGCAGCGAGGACCAGTGTGCGCGAGCGCCGGCTAGTTTCCGATATATCAGTGCAGTCCTGATAAAGATGCTGCAGAATCGATCCGTCAACATTGTTGAGCAAGATTTGCAGCTCGTCCGATGATATGACCGAGTGACGTGCTGCAAGGAGTTGTCTTAGTTGTACAAAAATTGAAGCGTGAGTATTCGAGGAGCCCTCGGTTATTGAGTGATCAAATAGCGGATGTTGAGCATCTTTTGTGATGGCGACCGGTAATTGAAGCCGGTCTTCATGGAGCAGAGGAAATGTGAGCTGATGACCGAGTGCAGCAGCGACTTGGATATCGGCCCTGGCTTAATATTAGTGGTTTATGGACAAAATAAGTCACAAAACTTACACATTGATTGATTTGCACACAATCAAATCATCCCCAAAGGTGTCCCGACCGCCTCGCGAACTAAACAGATTGTGCACACCTTGTAGATGCATCTCTGCCGCCTTGAAGTCGCCCTCGCACGCCTCTGCAATCACTAAAGTGGACATGGTAGCCATTAGCAAGTTTATATCCTTTTGTTGACGGGTAGAAACTGGATGCAGCAGCCTGGATCTAATCTCTCGCATCGCCTCGCCTTTCTGGCGCATGCCCTCGAGTTGAAGTGATTGCTCCAAGTGCGGGGATTCGGCGCGCCACAACGCTGCAGCCATGGCAAGGGTGCTGTGCATCATGGGGGCACTCTGTAATGCATAGGGGAGCCACGATCTCTTGCTGTCGGGTGTGGCCCAGCAAAAATCGAATTTGATCAGGACTGGCAATCCCAAAAACGGTCAGTTTGAGTGGGATCTCTAACGGGTTTCATTGCAAAACTTACAATATCTGACAAGGTAGTCGATCTCGAGGTTGGTGGGTATCGGCAAGGCATTAAACGGATCAAGGCTGGCAGCGCAGACAGAATCCATGTGGTATTTCGGCAGTTGTGCCGAGTGTGTTCCACCATCGCCTGTGCCAACACTGTTGAAGTTCAGCCCTATGTCTAGTGTTAACCTTGGGTCGGATATCCGTCGATCATGCGACGCTTCCGCTGGCTCATCCAGGTCGAATCGCAACACCGCCTCCCCCCCTGATTTCGTAGCCCCAACAGTTGTCTTGGCCTTTCGACGACGGGGATTTTTCTGAAGACTTGTGCGTATGGCATGGCTCCTGATGGATCCATTCAACTTTGGCCGTGTTCCATCTCCGCCTTCTACACCAATGAACTTGAATTGTGGCATTTTACAGTCGTCTGCTGCACTGGTGAATGTCAAGTCGCAGGTTTGCTCGCCTGATTCGTGAGATTGTTAGGGCCGGAGATAAGGACGGCTTTGAGGATACCTCCGACAGTGTTCTGAACTATGTTTAACTATTTTTCATTGGCTCAGTTTCCCTCCACCCATGAATCAGCCAGGTCGTCTTTGAACTCGGGTGCTTATGGAGCGAAAGCATTGTATTGATTTGGGGTATTATCGGATCAATCATTAACCTCGATATGCAAGGAGCTGAAGCCTAATATTTGGTTCTATAGGGTAGGTTGATATCAGACGAGGTCAAGGTCAGCTCAGCGAGACTATCTAAAAATTGTGACATCACAACTTCAATGCCTCCCACAGTTTGCATGTCAGGTTAGATGCATAGACTATGTATTTAATACACCTGTTTAGTACGTCTCAACAAGGGAATGCGCTCGTCCATACCATCGGCATTACCTTCCCTGTTTAGAACGATCTTCCTAGGATTTTTAAAAAATATCTCGGGAAAGCTTGCATCAATCTGATTCCCGGACCCTTGGGAGATATCTTCATACCGATGATAGCGATGACGTTGGAGATGTAGAAGCTTATGCCATCCAGCCATGATGCTATGACGTATCCGGATCAGATATTGAATAATGGATTAGCTTGTGGTTCAGGGAGCCGCAAAAGTCGCCACCAGTTTTGCTGATCACATCGTGTCAGCAGGTTGCAGAAAGCTGTGGGTCGGTTATCCCGCTCACACAGGGCAACCCCTGTGGGGAGATTCAACCCTGTAACGTTAGCTCGCCCCATCTGATGAACAAGGTTAAACTTTACCTGGATGCCAAGAAAAATGGATTCCAGAGATTTGTGATGTGTTTGCCCTCCCCTAAACTGACAGGTCCTCTGTTTAGGAAAAACCAGGAGAGTGAGAGGAAATCACCAAGAATAAAAATATGTTGGACAACGGAGTCTAACTGAGTTTATTTATACTAAAAACTGTTGGTTTTGGTAGAACATCACGGCTTGCATACTTCTAAATGAGGAGGTGAATAAGTATCATGTTGTAACAGAGGGCCAAAGACGTGTAAATTTCCCTTCTGACAATCTCAGACCAGAGGAATGATAGATTCGTGCATGAAGGTTTAGACGAGGTTGGGATAAGTGACTTTATCTGTTGTAATCGCGAATCTCAAGTCTTCCAGCATACCTGTTCACAGGGTCTAGAGAGGCAACCGTTCCATGTTTATCTGTATCAATTATGCTCACAGCTGCGCAATGAAGTCTTCCAGAAGTTCAAACCGAAATATGTTAGTCTTACAACCTGGGAATAGAGACGAGGCTTGATCGTCTTGTATCTGGCATCCACATTTCAATGGTGGTGTGGGGTTAACATGCCATCTTGAGCTTATCGCGTCAATGTCGAACTTTGAAATGCGGACCAGCATAAATGTGGGATGTCCCTTTGCTTATCTAGGAACCTATATGAGGTTTAATTGATGACAAATACAAGGTTCATTCGACCGTCTCGGCGGACAGGACCCATGCGCATCGGATGCTTGCCGTTAATCTACCCGTTGTATCCGAAAACAAATGTGGATACCGCAAAACCGAAACCGAAAAATGACGTCCATATAAACGACCTCCTAGGCTTTGGGCGCAAATGTGGCATCTCCAGCATACGCAGATATTATTACAAGCGGAGCTGAATTTGACTAGAGTCATCGTTACTACCTCTTTCAATTACACAATGGGAATCGTCGCAGTTGCTGGAGGCACTTCGGGCCTGGGTCGAAGTGTTGTCGAGTCGCTTATAGCTTCGGGCAAACATGAAGCCATCGTTCTTAGTCGTACGGTACGGGATCTGTCTCAACCCCTTTAAAGCTAGAAAACTGACTTGAGACAGGAAAAAACAGAACTTGCGGCTGAGCTTGGTGTTCCAATTATCGTTGTTGACTATGGGAGCGTTGAGGCGCTTCAGTCAGTCTTGGAGGCCCACAATGTCGACACAGTCATCGATACCATCAATTCAATAACCGACATTGGCCCCGAACTTAATTTGATCAAAGCAGCGGACCAATCGCACACCACGAGGAGAATCATCCCTAGCATCTTTGCCGGGTTTACTTACCCAATCAAGTAAGAATTTACTATATCTGGAAACTTAACAATACAAAGACCAAAAAGAAATATACACTCTATTTAACTTCCTGCCATTGTTAAGAATCCTAGGCTTGGTAGTTCGCTAACGCAATTTGCGTAATACTAGATACAAGGACACATCATTCCCTGCCAAGGCAAAGGCCACACTGATCGACGAAGCTGCGAAAACCTCTTTGCAATATACGGCCTTTTATAACGGTTACTTTCTTGACTTTTATGGCTCACCAGCTTATAAATCTTACGTGCAGCCCGTTCCGCTGTTTCTTGATATTGCTCATGATGCCGCCGCAATCCCCGGGACAGGAGACCAACTAATTGCCTTTCTCCACACGACTGATCTTGCGAACTTTGTGGTGGCTAGCCTCGATCGATTGCAATGGCCAGAAGAAACCTTTGTTGTTGGTGAAAAAGTTACATGGAACCAATTTGTGAGGTTGGTCGAGCAAGCTAAAGGTGCGTACATCCCTCGTGAACGAGGCTCCTCTTTTTATTTCCCGCTTCACTAGGTTAAGAAACAGTGTTCGATCATGCTGTAAAGGCTCATTAAAAAATCCTGGCTAATGATGAAATTCTCACAGGCACAAAGTTCAATATAGTGCACGACTCGAAAGAGGATTTGAAAACAGGAAAGATCACGCAACTGCCTAGCTACAAGGAGTTGCTTCCAGAGTATCCTCAAGAAGTTGTTGATGGGATTGTGTCTACATCTGGACTTTGGTTTGCTGAGGGAGAGATGGATATAAAAGTAAACCACACGTTGAATGAGGAATTTCCAGAAATTCCAGTAACCAACATCAAGGAGTTTGTCCAAAAGGCTTGGGGACAGAAAGACTAGACACCATATCAATTGGAACGGTACAACTGGATGATTATTTATCATAAACTATGTAAAAATCAATATAGTATTACTGTATACAAGGGAAATCGCAAGGTGTATATGGTCCCAAGCCCTGATCAATGTTCAAACCCAACACCCAAGTATCCACTTAGATCTCTGAAGTCGCCCCTCAGAGATTGAATGCCCGCTTCCCGAACCTCCTGGACCAAGTCATGGATTTTCGGTGCCATAAGTGAAGGAACGAACCCGAAATATTCATAGGCTGATTTGGATGGTAGACTTTTGCCAAACCTTCTCATTGAAACGCTTGCGTCTGCGTATCTTTCCCATCCATTAGCAGCATAAGCTTCAATGACAACAGTCGGCCGACCAGCCTCAGGCTTCAAGACGGACTTCTTATATTCCTTTGGCTGCTGCTCAAAAAGTCTCTGGCAAGGGAATGAAACAACCCGGGCCTTAATTCCGTATTCCTTTTCAAGAATATCCTTCGTCTCCATGGTGTACCCCATCTCCGATCCAACGCCAATGAGTGTTACGTCAAAGTCGCCGCCTGCTTCACAAAAGACATAGGCACCATTGGCCACGCCTTCACGTGATGAGTATTGGGGGAATTGGGTGAGATTTTGACGAGACAATGAAATAATTGTTGGTGTCTCTGTGGCTTCCAACGCGGCAGTAAATGCACCAGCCACCTCTTCAGAGTCACAAGGACGAATGTAGAGCGTATTCGGCATAGCTCTGTACAACGCGGGAAGGGCAATTGGTTGGTGAGTTGGTCCATCCTCCCCAGTTCCGATGCTATCGTGGGTGGCGATATGAATCTGCTGTAGCCCTTGCAAAGCTGCCATTCGGACCGCAGGAGCTGCATATAGGTAAAACATGAAGAATGAACTGGTAACGGGAATAAATGTTCCTTTATTGAAGGCTGCAAGGCCATTGGATATGGCGCACATTGCATGCTCTCGAATGCCATAGTGGAGGTAACGCCCTGTGTAGTTACCATTCAGGCCACAAGCAGTGCGCAATGCTGGCTATAAGTTTGACTGTTAGAGATCAAATAACAAGTACATATGCAGTGAGACAACTTACTGATTGAAAATCAACCTTGTTTGGAAACGCCACATTGCAAGACGGGGTGAGGTCAGCTGTGCCAATCAAGAAGCTCTGAACATCTGAGCCCAAGGGACCTGTGATCAGCCCCGCAGACTGTCGAGTTGCGGTGGGCTTAGTAGGAAGATCCGACTTTGCTGGGATGCATTTCCTCCAATCCTGAGGAAGCTTGCCTTCTACACGAAGCTGGAATTCTGCAGCCTCCGTCGGATACTGCTGGATATAAGCTGCTAATTTCCCATTCCATTCCGCTTCAAGCTGTTGACCTCGGGGCCCAAGATCGGAGAAGAAGTCGTATACATATTGTGGGATTATAAAGTGTTCTTCAGGGTTGAGTCCAAATGAAGTCTTCAAGTTGGCAATGTCATCGACACCCAACGCTGCACCATGGGCCTTGGCATTTCCAGCCTTCAGTGAACCGAATCCAATGGTAGTTCTAATGTTTATGAAGGTTGGCCTGTCGCTTTGGCGTGCACGTACCAGCGCATCAACAATGGCTATATTTGTTAGTTTTATTCAGGACGAGGTTTGCTGGCCCACCTACCTTCCACGTTTGAATCGCCATCGTAAACGTCAATAACATTCCACCCTGTAGCCTCCATCTTGAGATTCATGTTTTCCGAGTTGGCCACATCGGCAGTTCCGTCACAGGTAATCGAGTTATTGTCATAAATGATGCAGAGGTTATTTAGCTTCCAGTGGCCCGCAAGCGAAACTGCCTCCAAACCAACTCCCTCTTGAAGACAGGCATCTCCAATCATGCACCATGTCATGTTGTCAACAAGTTCGAAACCTGGTTTGTTGTAAGTTGCCGCAAGATGCTTGGTGGCAACTGCAAGGCCAACAGCATTCGCTACACCTTGGCCGAGGGGACCAGTAGTTACTTCTACCCCCTCATTTTCAATCTCTGGATGCCCGGGACAAATGGAATCTGTGCGGGTAGAGTGGTATGATTTGAGCTGATCCAGGGTCATTGACTCAACTCCCACTAAATGCATAATGAGGTATTGCCACAGGCAAGCATGTCCTATACCTTGAATTAGTATCTGTCCACCAGAAAGAATTAGAAATTCAGTATCCAATTACCATTTGAAAGAACAAATCTGTCTCTGTTGAAGTATTGGCAGTTTCGAGGAGAGTACTTCATGACGTATTTATAAAGGGCGACACCAATCGCTGCCATTCCCATGGCTGATCTAGCAAAAATTGTAAGAAGCGCAAATGATGCAGCTGAATGACGAAAACCTACCCGGGATGTCCTCCATTAAATTGCTGACACTGGTCAGCGATGAAGGCCCGAAAGACCTTGAGAATTCGATCATGCTCCTTCGTTTGACCTGATACTGGGGCCATGTTGATTGGCAGCTCAACACTGCCTTTGATCTCAGTATTGGCACCCATGATATCTGCTTTTGAGGAATATAATTATTGAGGGTGAAATTAAACGATTTGTTAAAGGAATCAAAGTGCTTGACATGTGCTATATATTAGTTTCTCTTACACGTCCCAAAGACAATATACCTTAACGGATGGCCATATCAGGCCTAGTCTAGTCAAATGTTGAACCGACCCACTGGAGCTCCCACCTGCTGATGCAGCGCCTCGAGACGAGGTTTGTCTCGCTACGAGGCTCCTTGTTGGCGCCACACATACCCACTTTGGAGGCCTATTCTAGAGTCAGACTAGAATAACAGGACAGCGCAGTTGAGGGTCACATATTCCGGGGTATTTACTGCGGGGTTTCCATTAACAATTAAGGCCAGTCTCCTTTTCCCACAAACTGGAGGCTCCCGAGCAAAACGGATCAACGGATGCGGGGTGCGGGGGGCTAACTCCACTCAATGTCCACAAGAATTGGAGAGTGTAGTAACCGGACCTGGCTGGATCCTCGCATCGGTGCCACCTCCGCCTGTCGGTCAAGTTGGGAGCTTTTGACAGCCTTCAACCGACAATACCACCAAAGTGTGCATGATATCACGCAAGCCGAGACAGTGTATGTCATAGATTTCATCTCCGTTGCTAATTACATTTCATACCAGGGTTGACGCGACGGGATCACGGTTATTTTTCTGCAAATTACTAGACAAACGGAGAAAACAAATACACATTCAACCGCGATACACTATGCTAATCAATAATGGCACACTTATTTGAAGCATCCCCTCCGGGGAAAAAATGTCACTACTTGCTCCCAAAGTTGTATTCGTGAGTTCCACCCGAAATGGTCTGGCCAGCAACAACATGCGTCCCGTGGACGCCGCCATAAAAATTGGTCTGTGAAGCCGGGGGGCTTCCCACCTGACCACGAGCTTGCTCAGCCGCAACCTCTACTGGAGCTTGTGTTGATTGCTTGTTCTCGGTTGCAGATTGTGCCGATGATTCAGTCTTGGGAGTCTTGGGATACAAGTCGGCCAACAGTGCTTTCGCGACGGCAGCCGCTGCAGCAGATCCAAAATGCTGCCAGTTCTGATTCTTATGGCTATCTGCGTAGTCGCAGACTCCCTTGATGACGATGCAAGGTATCTCATCAAAAATGCCCGCGCCTTCCATCTCGAATGCCAAAAGGTCGTGGCGACTAGCGACCATGTCTCGATATTCCCCAGACTTGACCACCGTGTCCCCGGATCCAATTTTACCAACAAAAATGTACGGTGCTTGTGCATCAGAGATATTATTATCGTCCATAAAAGCCTTCTTCTTTGAAAGGCGTGGCCTATCCACGAGCTCCTTCTCGTCGCAGTGGAGTTGAGTACAAGTATATCGCCAGGAATTATCACAAATTGCGTCTGTTTTTTCGCTGCACCCGACACATGATTGATCCCGATGCTTGTGGCGATAATGGGGCTGAAAGAGCCTGTCAGAGTCAGGCCCCGGGTAGTTGAACTTTTCGGGAGATCGCTTCATTTTGGCCTGTTTTTCTTGGATCTTGGTGAGATGATAGGCAGCCTTTTCTTCGATTTTTTCTCTCTCCTCACCACCCTCTAACTCGGCCACAAAGGTCCTGATGTATCTCACAGGTCGACCTAATGAGTCTTCCACCTCTTCTATCATGTTGAATCCAGTCTGTTCGTGTCTGCCAAGGTCGTATTGCACCACCGTGGTACTGACAACAACATCGCCCAAGAGCAAATCCTCGCCCGCAGCCGCATTGGCATCAGGAACACCGCCGCAGATGCCCGTCAAAAGAGCAAGCTTGAGGTTCGGGAAACTCGACCGGAGACTGGCGGCCGTGCCCGCGGCGACGCCTTTGCCCTTGTTTGGAATACGAAGCAACACGGCGTTCAAGCCGCCAATCTCTCCAGTCTTGTACATATTATGGTCGCCAATCGCTCGTCCGAGGCTGACATCGTGTATTTTATCGAAGGCCAGTCGTGCAGCGTCATATTCATGCACAAGTGTACACACAATGGCGATTTCAATGTCGTCGCGTGTTACTGGTGAAGACATTGTGGTGCGTGGAACAAAAAAACGAGTATGACGAGAAAAAAAGATGCAATGGCGTTTCACGATGTTTTTCTTTGCAAGACAAAAGATGAGGAACAGCTGATGACGGACAAATCGCGCATAAATCAACAGCCTGATCAAGGCAGACTCAGCTTTCCGCGAACCAATTCACGTGCATACGCAAAAGAGGCAAAGCAGCCTCGTTTGAAGAGGATGCCTGAAATTCGCCTTAGAGAAGGAGGCGTCGGCGTTCAGCTATGCATGATTGGATTGGGGCAGATAATGAAAGATGGCCCCCCTGTCCAGGCTCGCATCCAGCCATTTACAGATCTTGAGCGTGCAGCAACCTGCAGAAGCCAGTCATCTCGGTGACGTCTTAGTGCTGATCCCGACCATGGCTCCCATGAGATGAGGTTGCAAAATCTGCGTCTTCTAAAACATTGGTGATTGAAATGGGTCCCTGGAACTCTTCAATTTCCGAATAAAAATAATTGAATTGAATAAAATATTGACTAATTCTTGTTCAAGTGTCTAATAGCAGGCGTTAAGTGCAGGACATGAGCTCACTGGTGGCGGTGTATCACAACTGCGAGCAGTGTGGCGAGGGTTTGTTGTGGCTGTGCCTCCACAGCCCCAGCGCGCCGTGGAAATAATGCACCGGGTGACTGTTGTGCAAGAAATTTCAATGCCAAATGAGGTTGACTTGCTCTGCCGGATTAGACGAAAGGCGATTGTGGGGCTATTTTTTGACAACGCCAAATTGGAGTCGTCGCGTCAAGTGAGGGTAACCTGACCTACCCTACAGCAATTGCTAAGTCAAACCGGTCGATTTAGCTGAGTGATGATGGTCAAAATAGCCTAATTTTAGTAATTGTAAGATTGATATCTTGATCCGACAGCTAAGGATGGAAGGTTGAATTCGCCTAGATATTACTGCAGCAAAGGAAAATAAGGAGAGTCGAGCTTCATGATTCCGTTTATTCCGAATTAAATTTCTGTTGAAAATGATTGTAACAAACAATTGGAAATGGCAGACCAAATGAAGGTGGCTCGGAGTCTTAGCTTGTCTTGAGGTAACGATTGGGATGATTTAGCCTCATGACCTTGAAGCTACGTGCCACTGGAGTGAATTAGCTCAAGCATGGATGTCCGTCAGCAAACATTAATAGTAGAGGGCACCTCGTTGGTTTGTTGTTTAAGCCTCACCAATAAGCACTAGGTCACGTGTTTCAATGACGCGTGAGTCCTAGACGAAGAAGCTAGGCACCTACTTTCGATCCGGATTTTCAACAATTGCGTGAGGCTACTCACCATCCAACCCCGCATCTCATGATTTGCGAATTGTGCATTTATCGCTTAGAGGGGATATGGGATCAAGATAGAACGGAGAGGTTGGCGCGTCCAACAACAGTGAGGTGGCAGCGGAGATTCACTCGCAGCGAAGCAAGTCTCGGCGATGCAAGGGAAGAGGTTGATTCACAATCTCTCTCGTCGCGAACGGATGAATCCAACCATATTCATTATCCGAATACTTACAAAGAGCCTAAAAATGGCTTCTACAGCGATGATGGGTCGGACACTGGTCCAGCCACCAATGACAAAAAGAACACTGGTTCCGCGATGAGTGATACATCAAGCAGCAGCTGTAGCGAGTCGGGTGAGTCTCTCATTTACTGCCATGTCTAGTGTATGTTAACCAGGGTCATACACAGACGAGCAAAAAAACATGGAGCATCCCTTCCATTTTGAATTAGGGCATCACTTTGATCTCACATCCCTGCTGTCTTCAGCCGACAAGGGATGCGAGATTTGCAGACCGTTACTTGAAGTTCTGAAAGCCACGCCTGATGATGATGCATCGCACACAGGCTACTTGACTTCCTTTACGTTCGGCTCTGCGATGAAGTATGAGCTTGGCTCAACGGGAATGTCGTATCATGTTACATTTGGGCCTGTGGGTGCACATAATGACCACCATCCAGACCACGACCCCCCACTGCTAACGGTTCTTCTCGTGAATGTAAAAGGTGAGCTATCATCTGTACACATGGATTCAGAGCGGTCGTGTTTATTGACAATTTGCATTTGCCAGAGGATGATCCTGACTTGGATATCCACCTTGAGGACCGCACAGACTCATCTCAGACTTGGGCTACGGTCCAAGGCTGGGTCGCAGAGTGCATGCAATCGCACACTACTTGCAGTGAACCCCTCAGCTTTCTGCCTACTCGCCTATTGGTTCTAGAAGATGATCACACATTCCGACTTGTCGACGGCGCTGAGTGCCTTATAAACACTTCCTACGCGACGCTGAGCTACTGCTGGGGATCAGAGCCGGCTGAGACCAAGCTTCGCCTGCTGCAGAGTAGCATTTGATGGCATGAGGAAGGGCCAAGCCATTAAAACTCTGCCTTTGACCTTTCAGCATGCGTTTGCCGTTATAGAAAAGCTCAGAATTCCTCATCTATGGATCGATCGCCTGTGCATCATCCAGGACTCGGAACAAGACTGGCTCCAAGAGTCATCAAAGATGCACCAGGTCTTCAAAAATTCTCGCCTGACTATTGCTGCCCATGGCGCCGAGGATGACTAAGGTGGGCTCTTCTATTCTCGACGCCCAGGAGATGTCACGATAGGGTCTTGCAGGGGTAGGTTCCAGTCTTCCACGAGGTACGAAACGTTGGCCCTGAAGGACGAAAAGTACAACAAATGGTCTGCCGAGTTTGAGTCAAGCCCGTCTATGAGCCGAGGCTGGATTTTACAGGAACGGCTGCTTTCGCCTCGAACCGTTTACTACGGCCGAAATCAAGTCTTCTGGGAATGCAATATGCGTCGCTGCTGCGAGGGCCACCCGGAACGCGCCATCCTCTCTGGTGACCTGAGCCCCGTCGACATCAAGTCACCTATCCCTCCCCTCTGGCGGCCTCCCCTTCGCGGTGCCATGCGAGGGTTGTCGGAAGACCCATTAAAGCAACTATTCATGGACTGGGAAGGCGCCGTCGAAGAATATTCTGCCTGCCATCTGACATTCGAAACGGACAAGCTGGTAGCTCTCTCAGGTCTGGCCGGCGATCTTCGGAACAGGTTGCTGGCTTACCCAGATGGCAATAATGCCTACTTGGCTGGCATGTGGATGGAATCTCTCCCAACAGGATTGCTATGGATGACGGCTGGTCAGCCTTACCAAAGGTATGTAGCTCCCTCGTGGTCTTGGGCATCGACAAATGGGACCATTTCCTGGTCAAATAAGTGGAAATATCGCTTCCGCGGCGCCGAACTATCCCTCTTGTCGAAGGTTATTGAAGGCAAAACCACATCGTCAGGACACCACGGCACAGGCCCAATTCAGGCCGGCGAGTTGGTCATGCAAGGCCACCTGCTACCGATTCGGGTCACCTATTGGGGCAAGCCACGCGAAGGCAGGTTGTTGGCCCGATCAGGTGAAGCAGATCTTTTTCTCTCAGATCCATGCGCAGCGCTAGGAGTAGATGTCATGGCGGCCGCATTGGATGCTAAAGTTATTTATACGGGACCGCTATTCTGCCTACCGATTCAGCACAATGCCCAGCCAAAATCTCCTTCGGCGGACGTCGAGGGTTTGCTGCTCCGGCCATTGGAGGATGGTACATTTGGACGAGCAGGTATCTTTGGGATTGAGGTTCATAATGACTGGCTGCAGGACGATGTGCTGAACAGGCACTCTAAGTCAAGTGAGTTTAGGATTGTATGATTCCGCAGTGAATGAATCTGTATTTTCGTAGCTTTGCTTGGTCTAGCCCAAGCCATTATGCAAAGGATTATGTTGATAGCAGTCCGTTCAAAGAATATAGCCTACTATTTCATCACAGGTTGGCATGGAAAACCTTGTTGCAAGGTTCTACTAGCGACGATCTAGAATCAAAAGCGGCTTTTTAAAGCAGCTGAGATCGACCGGATACTTGATCCGAAGTGACCACAATAAAAACGAAACAATGTGTCATCTACTGGAAGATGCTCCAGTAAACTTGCTTCGTACCAAAGCTAAGTCAAAAGGCGCGTGAGTATTTGTCTCCACAACATCAAAAAAGACCCATTAAAGTTTACTAGAATTATTGGAGTCGTTACATAAATATTTCCATTTTGTAGACACGATCTTAGTCTAACATGGGGGAATTCATGTCCATACTTGCATGAATGGAGACCATCTTGTTGAAGGACCTCGTAGTGATGAAATTGTGCGTATTCGTAATTTCAGCTGCTGAAAAATATCCGTTTCGGTGAGATAATCACATTATGGAAAAAGAACATGGCTTTAGGCCCTACGTGTCCCTAGGATGACGAAGACGATTTTATACTCTTACTACTAAAAACAGCCGTTGGAATGTAACCTCCCGGATTTGAGACGCTCCAAATTTGCTAATCCTAGAGGGGCATAGAATACTATGCCAATCAAGAAACATAATGTAAAATCTGTTATCAGAATTCCAGGCTCCATATTATCCCGCCAATCCCAAAGATCCATATTGCTGCTCTGGAGGGGATCATTTTGGAGGTGGCGGCATTATGCTCGCAGTTCTAACTTTGAGGCGTTCACGTTTTGATCCAAGATGTTTGCTTTTCAGAAAGAAATTGAGGCTAGTGACAACCTAGAGTCCAAGCCCAGACCACTTCCAAGGCCAATGAAGTCTGGACCTTGGACTAAGCTTTTGGCAAATTTAGTCGCAAAGTCCAGACGCCAAAAGCTGTGTTAGTGCGGCCGCAGCTGAATTCGTGGCGTTTAACGTGAACCCTGTTTGGAAGAACAGTGTTTCCATTACTTTGGTCACAAAAGTAGCCTTTATCGTCGAATGAAAGGACCTTTCGAAGGATGATATTTAAAAATTATAAAAATAAAAACTTGCCTTTTTCTTTTTCTTTTTTCTGATTCTTTGCTGTCTTCAGGTAGGTGAAACCGAGTAACAGATGTGGGGGGTTATGGTGTCACCAAGTGTAAACTCTACTTTGAATCACCTCGCCACTTTGAGACACGATGCTCGGCTCTAGGCTTTTGCCTATCCGTTGCAAGTATGTGTAAATATTTAAGTTAATGACCGGTCCCTTATTAACCCATCTCCTCGTCCCCGGCCCATCCAGTGTTCGTCCACTCCTGCCATTGCTTTTTTAACACACCCTTCCTGTGTGAGCCTTCTCCCAGCGTGTCTTAGATTCTCAATTCGCTATTATACCGTGCCACCCTCATCAGAATTACTTGGGTGGCATCCAGCCGATTCATCATGAGTGGAATGACATACACAAAACAATTTGTGGGTCACAATATCCAGACGCACGACAGCAACATCAACATCTAACATCTGACTCAGATAATTTTATGGTTTTTCGTGGGAATATCCATCTTTCTTGTTGTTGCCCGGCTCGCAGTGCGTACGTGGAAGGGTCTCTGGCGGTTTTGGCTGTCCGAGGTTTGGCTCGCCCTTTCAGTCATATCCTTCACTATCCTGGTAGGCGGCGCTCAGTATATCTGGTCAAAGAGTTTGCCGGATTGGGGAGTCAAAACCAATGTTGGCGAAAATAAGGTATATCATTCCGTCATTCAAAATTAAATCTTGTGAATATTGATTAACGCGGTCGATAGTGGAAGTTTTATTTTACTTTTATCTGTGAAGTGGGGTATTATTTTCCAAGATTTAGCCTTCTCGCCTTTTATTATGAGCTATTCCCCATAACTGAAGAGCGGCTTCGAAAAGCATTATATGCTGTAACAATATTTAGTGCTCTTGCTTTCGTCGTGGATGCGTTTGTTATTACATTCTGGTGTGGATTGCCTGTTTCCAAAAATTGGTAAGTTACTGCAGCATCTCATCTTGTTCTTCTTCAAGGCTAATTCTTTGGATGAATCGATTTGAAGGTCAACCAATGATAATGACTGCACTGTATATATGACCGAAAAGGTTTTTCAAGTTACTTGGCCGATTGGCATTGTTTCGGAATTACTCAGTGAGTACTCTCCTCAGTGCAGCTGTTGCCTCATTAACGTAAATGCTTTCCTCCACAGTCTTCATCTTGCCTTTCGGAATGCTGCGACGATTGACAAAAACACCAATAAGAGAAAGAATTGCATTGTTGGGTCTCTTCAGTCTTGGAATTATAACAATCGTCATGACCACGTTGCGTTTCGTCTATACAATGCAGTCAATTTACACAATAGATACAAGTAGGTGCTGGACAAATTTGAAAGGCCGACAGCCAATATACTCACAAAATATAGCCATCATCAGCGCGGCGGAAATCGTCAGTCAAATTGTCGTATGTGCGTTGCCAGCACTGCGACCAGTGCTTCCTATTATTTCATCTGGCTGGGCCCGGCTTTCCAGTATCGTCACAGGCAAAGATCTAAATTCCGAAGATGAAAGAAGGTTGCAGGGCTCATATAATTCAAATGAGAAAGGCTCAAATAGGATGAATGAAGGAAATCTGGCAGAAATTGGCGAATGGCATTCGGAGGAAGGAAATTTTGCAAGCGAAGCAGAATACCAATCACAGCCAGCAGACGACCGCCGCAGTTAGAAACAACGTGAGATAATAGTCGTTGTTTAGGACTATAAGGTGGTGCTTTTAATATACATATTAGCAGTGCATCGATCGGGTTACAAGGTAAAATCAAGAAGAAAAAACGCGATATAGGAAGGAAAGAGTGGTTCTATTAAATGAGAAATGAATGCAAGACGACTGGGTTCTTATGTCATCTCCATCAATGTCTTTATTTGTTCCATCTTGTTCATTCTTTTTTTTTCTTTTTTTTCTTTTTTTTTTTTTTTGATACTGTAGACTTGTGTTCCGTGTGGGACGACTACCCTCTCTATACTTTGCATTCGCACCTAATCTGTCTTCTTTTTTGCTTGATTAATTAAAAAAACCATGATAAAATTTTTTTCCCTCGAGTAGCAATTTGTTTAATTACATGCAAAAAGTGAAGAAGAACCATGGACAAAAAAGGAAAGGTGACAATTAGGGATGTATTGTGGACAATGGACTAGCAACCTCTCAGAGTCATTGTGTGTAGCTAAGTTAGGTGATTATGCAACGTAGTGTTTGCTAAAAATGGCACGCTATCACAGCCCCTTGGACTACATAATAAAAATCTCGACAATCTACCATCGGGAAATTTCGAATTTCTTATTTCAGATGGAATTAGAAGATTCCGTCACGTCTAACTTCAGTCCGATTTTGCACGTTTCTTCCACCTGAGCTCATGGGCCAATCGGAATAACCTCGGATATCTACGTTGACTCTCATGTCAGCAAGCGAGTCTTTACGTGAGATCGCATAAGCGGTGCAAACCAGGGACCAAATGGTTAGAATCAGCAAGCATTGATAGCATGGCAGGCGCTATGTCTGAGGTAATCAATGTGATCTCGTAGAATCATGAACAGTCGTGATCCGTATTCATATGCCAAAATGCCCGTTGCATGCAGTAGACCTCTTATCCAAGATAGTGTAACAGGTAAACTGGTAGGAAACGTAAAATCTATGAGTTGGAAGGACCTTTCATGAAATACTAGAAGCAGAACTTCTTCTTTTAGAACCCTCAGTTTGGAATAACACCTCCCAGTGTACGAATTTCGGCCAAGAGCGGTTGAACAAAGCCCCCAACTAAGCAACTTTACCAAGATGGAGAATCCCACATCATTGGCTGCAAACGATGTTTACATCTGCCAGCTTCCCTCATTTCCAGGTGGTAATAAGGAATTAAACACACTCAACCATGGAGACTTTGAATATTGCGGGCTCGCTCCCTCTACTGCGGTTATCCAATCAGCATGGAGCATCGTTCTCCACCTATACACCGGCCGAACCACGGTTTGCTTCGGGTCCGAGCATGAGGGTGAAGATCGAAGCCTTGTGGCCTGTGAAGTTGGACAAGATGATACTCTTGAGGGTGTTGCTGCTCGTACGGTAACACTGAAACTATCACACCACAAATCCCACAATCACCAGTACAACACTACAATCATATTTACCTCTGACAATAATGTAATGCCTGGAGAACCGTTGATTCTTGAGTCTGGAATCCAACTTGCAATTTTTTGGAATCCGTCAGGATATAGGATTCTATACCACAGCAACATAATGTCACCGGCTGAGTTGGAGAATATGGCTGCATTATTCTCTCATGTGCTTGCAAGCAGCGCTGGCCCAGAAAGGGCCGGTGCCACAGTCCGGGAGCTCAGTCTCAGTCAAAGAGACCTTGATTCTGTTATGCGATGGAATGCGCGTTCCATATCACAGCAAAAAGCACTTCTTCATGCTAAATTCTCCCAAAGAGCATATTCAAACCCAGAAGCTGAGGCCATAGATGCTTGGGATGGAAGAATGACTTACGACTCCCTGGAACGGGAATCTGACATTTTGGCGGGACGATTACAAGCGCAGGGCGTATGTCCAGGCTCATGGGTGCTCTACTGCCTCGAAAAATCCCGCTTAGCTGTGGTATCTATTCTAGCTATTCTCAAGGCTGGCGGAGCTTGTGTTCCTCTGGATCCTAGAAATTCCGAGGGTCGTATTCGTCAGATCGTTGAGACTACTAAAGCCAAGGTTGCACTTTGCAACACCAAAGAGATTACTACCCTCCTCGAGCGATCAGACTCCACTCTACTCCTTCTCAATGTTACGGAACAGGCTAGCGGCGATAATGATGGTTTCGAGCCCTCAAGCGTGGGGGTTGACGATCCTGCGTTTGGCCTCTTCACCTCTGGTAGCACTGGCGTTCCTAAATGTATCGTCATATCACATTCCCAGCTGTGGACTAGCATGCAGACATGGCGAGATTATTGGAATATCAACGAGAAAACCCGCGTTTTGCAGTTTGCTTCTTATACGTTTGATGTTTCAATCGCCGACACTTTTATTGCGCTGCTATATGGCGGCACGCTTTGCATTCCATCTGAAGAAGACCGCATGAGTGATCTACAGAATTATGTTGTGAATCATCGCCCGAATTGGGCTACACTGACGCCGACGGTCGCCCGGCTGCTGGATCCTGTGGCACTTGAAACCCCCCCAGCCCAACTACTGCTTGTTGGCGAGCAACTTAGGGAATCTGATATTGCGCCGTGGATTGACCGAGGTGTTGAAGTCTACAATGGGTACGGTCCAGCCGAAAATACCTTCTGTTCGACTGTAGACCGAGCGGTCAAAGGAAGATCTTCGAACATTGGTTACGGGTTCAATACTCGCACTTGGGTAGCTGCAGTATCAGATGAATGGCTTGTGCCGGTCGGAGCTGTGGGCGAGCTTGTTGTAGAATCCGGTCACCTTGCTAGTTACTACCTTGGTGTCTCTAATGCGCAAAACAAAGGCTTTATTGGAGATGTGTCGTGGATTCCGAGACGCGGGGATGATGGATCCAGACCGAGAAGGTTCTATCGGACTGGTGACCTTGTTCAATACTCCGAGGATGGCTCTCTCAATTTTGTTGGCCGGGCCGACACCCAGGTGAAATTGGGTGGCCAACGAATTGAACTGGGTGATATCGAGTCACATATTCAGATGGACGATGAGACACGCGAAGCATCTGTTTTTCTACCCAAGACAGGCCCATTGGAAAATCGTCTGACCGCCTTGGTTGTATTAGGCAAGTCAACTATTGAGCATGTGCAAGACAAGACAGAGTCATCACTGCTCCGCTGCCCGTTGGGCCTTGTGGAACGAGCTGTGACAGCCCTGCGTCAGAGGGTGCCTTCTTATATGGTTCCATCTGTCTGGATTGGTATAGACTATTTCCCGACTTCGGCGGCTGGCAAGCTTGACAGAGTCGTTCTTCAGCAACAACTTGAGGCTATGCCTCGCGAAATCTATGAAGAGCTTTTGGGCATCGATGAAGACGAGGTTGAACAAACTAGACATTTAAGCAGTGAAACAAAAGACATGCAAACGCTTCTTTTACGTGCATGCAGTCATGTTCTCAATATGCCGATTGAGAAATTGTCACCTCAAAAGTCTTTTATCAGCGTTGGTGGCGACTCCATCACAGCGATGCAAGTTTCGTCCTATTTGAGGATCTCGGCAAAGAAGGAAATAAGAGTCAAGGATTTACTGTCATCTTCGCCTCTTGTGGAAGTGGTATTGCGCATAACTGGACAGAAAGGACAATCGGTGGTACCTACGGTGAAATCGGACCAAAGGGTGGCCCTCACACCGATTCAACGTCTATTCTTCGAAACTGTAGAGTCTTCAGAATCATGGAACCACTATCATCAGAGCTTTTTGTTACGCTTACAAGAGCCAAGAGAGAGCTGTGTGGTGGAGGCCGCTATACGCTGTCTTGTTCGAAGGCATCCAATGCTGCGTGCGCGATTTGAGAAGACCTCGGATGGCGAGTGGGTGCAGTATATTCCTGCTACAGACGATAATGTCATTGGTCTTGATAACCTGGGGGCCTTGAGTGCCGATGAGCAACAGGCAGCTATGCTCAGAGCTCGTGAATCTATTGATGTTGTCAAGGGACCGCTCATTCGAGCTCAGCTTTTTGCTGAAGAAAAGGACCTGGAGTCGTATTCGGTTCTTTTCCTCGTGGTCCATCACGTTGTGATTGACCTTGTATCCTGGAGAACTCTGCTTGAGGAGCTCGAGGTATTGTTAGATCCCAACGCTAACCTTGCTGAGGACGCATATCAGGAACCTGTCCCCTTTCTTGCTTGGTCTCAATTACAGTCAGAGGTTGCTAAGAGCCTTGTTCCAGAAAAGGCCATCCCCGATAATCCTCCTGTCCCCAAGGCCAACTTCAGCTACTGGGATCTCACGCCTGACCAAAACGTCTACCGTGATGTTAGTGAGAAACGGGTTCCGCTTGGCTCGGGGCTGACGAACAATTTGCTGTATGACTGCCATAAGGCATTGCGCACTGAACCAATTGATGTTCTCCTCGCTGCCATTCTCGTATCTTTTCGGAGATCATTTCCAGATAGGGCAACACCGGCCATCTTTAATGAGGGTCACGGAAGAGAGCCTTGGATTAACAGCCACCTCGATCTCTCCCAAACCGTGGGTTGGTTTACGACTCTATCGCCTGTGTGTTTGGCTGATGTTAACCCTGGCGATGTGATTGAGGCAGTGAGGAGGATCAAAGATTATCGCAGAAAAACATCGAGTAACGGCTTTGACTACTTCTCAAGCAAATATCTAAATCAGGATGGTCGTGTGGCTTTCAAAGAACATATCCCTGCAGAGATTGTGTTTAATTACGAGGGTCGATATCAAGCGATGGAGCGAGATGGCTCGATCTTGAAGCCGCACATGTGGCATGCTGGGGAGGCCCTCGCGGATCAAGCGCCTGATATGAAGAGATTGTGTCTATTTGAAATTTCAGCTGCTGTACTCCCGGATGGTCAACTCCACCTGACATCTTCTTGGAATAATCGCATGGAGCATCAGGACAGAGTTGGTCTCTGGCTGTCTAGTATTCTTCCAGCTGCATTGATGGAAGTTGTGTCGACGCTAATGTACGCGAAGCCAAGACTTACTTTGGCAGATGTGGACTCGCTGCATCTTGATGACTATTCTGCGCTTGAGAACCTTACAGAGTCGTTGCTCTCCATCCCAGAAGTCAAAGGCGTGGAAGATATCGAGAGCATATGCCCTGGCTCTCCCATGCAGGACGCCCTCGCTATTAGCCAGTCCAGAGCTTCGGATGGTGCTTATGAAATCAACTTCACTTGGAAAGTGACGGATGAAAATAATGAGCACGGAGCTGTTGATGTTGATCGCCTGGTGGCGGCGTGGAAGGAGACCGTGGCACAACATGCAGCCCTCAGGACGGTTATTCTTGAGGACAAGATTTCTGACAACGGTGTTATCCAGCAAGTGATTCTCAAGAGCCACGTGCCACAGATAATTGTTGGGAGTGCAAGTGATAACAACTCTGCACTTTCTACACTGGAAGGCTATCCTCCACTCATGAAACGAGGGTTGTTTTCCGATAAGCAGCCACTCCACAGACTGTTCATTTGTACCATTCCCGACGGAGATACTCTGGTTAGGCTTGATATTAACCATGTCGTAATCGATGGAATGTCCACCATACCTCTTATCCAAGGACTTAACAAATTCTACTTTGGTGGAGCTGGTGCTCAAAAAATGACACTCGGGTCGATTCCCCTTGACTTTGTTCAGTACATTCGAGATGATCAACGGAGACAAGAAAGCCTTGAGTATTGGAAGACCCAGCTTTCTGGTGCGAGACCATGCATTTTCCCACGCTTGATTGATGATGTTTCAGCAACAGAGGGGCAGCGCATGGAAAAACACAAGCTTCGAGATTCGGTCGATGTGCCTCTGGGAGTAGATCATTCTACCATTACCAAGGTCCTAACAGAGTTGGGTGTCACTATGCCGGCTCTCTTTCAAGTAATCTGGGCTTTGGTGTTGCGTGTATATACCGGAGATGCTCAAAGCGTTTTTGGATGTCTGGCATCGTGCAGAGATGCCCCTATTGAAGGCATTGAGGATGCTGTGGGCAACTTCATTTCTATGCTCGCATGCCGCGTTGACTTTGATGGCAACCATAGCCCAACAGTAGCGGAAATCCTGCGCCATGTCCAGGATACTTCGGCTAGCTCACTGGATTATCAAGCAAGCTCTCTTGCAGAAATTCAGGAAGCTATAGGCTGCTCCGGGCGGCTTTTCAATAGCGTGCTTACATGTCTGCCAAAAGTGGGTAATCGTACATCGCCTAGCTCTGACAAGAACCTCAAGTTTGAGGAGGTCTCGATGAAGGATCCATCTGAATTCGACGTATGTCTATATGTGGACATTGGAGAGGAAGATGATGGCGTTTCTGTCCGTCTGGAATATCGCCGTCTATCCGTTGACGACGCCAACGCGCTAAACGTGGCTGGCATGGTTGGTCATGTTTTATCGGAAGTTGTGCAAAACCCTTATAGGCTTCCCCACAAGATTTTGAGCCTCAGCCAGCGCGATAAATCAACCATAGTTGGCTGGAACCAGAATCTTCTGCAGGCTAATGAAGAATGTTTGCATGATATGTTTGCACGACGAGTCTTGGAACATCCCGATCGAAAGGCCATCCACAGCTGGGACGGATCGTTGACGTATCAGGAGCTGGATAAACTCTCTCAGCGCCTAGCAATTTATCTTGTATCCATTGGCATCGGCGTAGGATCCAAAGTCCCGATCTGCTATGAGAAGTCAATGTGGACTGTCGTGGCCATCCTTGCCGTGGTCAAGGCGGGTGGTTGTTTTATCCTCCTTGACCCTGTCCACCCAGAATCAAGACTATGGGGAATTATCAAACAAATTGAGCCAATTGTTCTTTTATGCTCCCCATTGACAAATCGTTCACGACGATTTTCAGCAGATTCCAAGGACAATTTTCCATCACTGCAAGTTCTCGAGATCGACGCTGCTTTCGTTCGCACCCTGCCCGTAATGCCTGAATCTGAAAACGGAATGCAGAGAAGGCTTTCCTTTGTTACTCCCGATGACGATCTGTATATCGTCTTTACCTCTGGCACAACAGGAACCCCAAAGGGAGCCGTAGCTACTCATCGAGCGCTGGCGACTGGTCTCTACAACCATGCCGAAGCCTGTGGAATGATAGATTTGGGTTCGTCACTCCGATCCCTTCAATTTGCGTCATACAGCTTTGACGCGTCAATCGGTGACATTTTCACCACATATGAAGCGGGAGGGTGTCTTTGTATTCCCCGTGAAGAAGATCGCAGCCCCGATGGTATTGCAGCATTCATCGGACAGACAGGAGTGAACTGGGCTGGCCTCACTCCGTCTTTTGTTTCGCATCTGAAGCCAGACTCAATTCCAACACTGAAAGCCCTTTGTGTAGCGGGAGAGGCTCTAGCACCATCGATTGTGCGTGATTGGAGCCATCGGGTGAACCTCATCAACATGTACGGACCTACTGAGGGAACCGTTGCATGTATAGCCAACAGGAACTTGTCCAAGGGTGCTTCGACGGCTACTATTGGGAGGGGATATCGTACAACCACTTGGATTGTTGATCCAAATGATCATGATCACTTGACTCCCGTTGGTGCTGTTGGTGAGCTCCTCATCGAGGGTCATATTCTTTGTCGCGGCTACCTCGGGGCACCGGACAAGACGGCTCAAGTATTCATCCCGAGTCCAGAATGGTTGCAAGAGTTGCGGCCAAAGAGCATGCTATACAAGACGGGCGATCTTGTTCGATACCAAGCAAACGGAAACATCAGCTTCATCGGCAGGAAAGACACTCAAGTCAAGATGAATGGTCAGCGCTTTGAGATTGGGGAGATTGAACATGCCTTGAACTCCAGCCTGCAGTCATCCGATGGCAACATTGTGGTTGACTTGCTAAAGAGGGGCCACTTACAGGAGCCAGATCTTCTGGCGGCTTTTGTCCGTGTTGGGAGCTCAGGCGAGGACCGTGGTGGTCAACAAGTGTCTGTCGCAGAGAGCCAACAATCCATTGCTAAATTCCGTACTGTATTGGAAAAGTTGCAGAAGCCTCAATCTCCAGCCAAAGCACTGCCAACTTACATGATTCCGCAAACTTATATACCCTTGGAACGGTTGCCCATGTCAGCAGCAGGCAAGGCCGACCGACAAGCGCTCCGTACATGGTGCGATGGATATAACAGAAAAGAATTGGTTGGCTTTGCCTCGTTGGGTTCTAATGAGAGCGCGCCAGTTACAGTGGCAGCGAGTGAAAGCATCGAAGATCGACTGGCAAAACTTTGGGAAAAAGTCCTTGGGGTTACCGGAGTGGACAAGGACAGTGATTTCTTCCGTTCTGGAGGAAACTCGATGGCCGCGCTAGCACTTAGAACTGAAGCGCGAAAGGCTGGAATGGCGCTGTTTGTTGGCGATGTATTTTCCCATCCCAAGCTTTCAGACATGGCGCGTCTCCTCGGCGGCGAATCACCTTTACCTCCATCTGAACAGTCGTCAACAGAGGAATCAGTCACTGGCCCGGCATCGGCAACAACTCCAAGTCCTTCCCCAAGCGAGAAAGATAACGGGAGCATCAAAGGCGATCTCGTTCAGCCAGAAAGATTCTCAAGCAGTGAACTCGATGAAGCATCCCGCATTTGCAATTTATCTCCCGAAAAAATTGAGGATGTCTTTGCCAGCACACCGATGCAAGAGGCCATGGTGGCTTTATCCTCGCTACCTGGAGCTCACTCATCGTATACGGTGCATGTACCATTTGAGCTGCTTCCTGGCTTAGACAAGGCCCGGCTCCAGTCAGCTTGGGAGACGGTAGCTGAGGTGCAGGTCGTGTTGCGAAGTCGGATTGTGGCAATGTCGCAAGGGACCATGGTTGTGGTTGAGCGAGGGCCCAAGCCGATGCCGCATCTCACTGTGCCCAGTCTGGATGAGCACTTGGAAAAGTTGCGCCGAGAGGGATTCGCACCTGGCTCTCCGCTGTTTAGGATATCTTTGGTGCACGAGGTTGCAAGTGGTCAGGATTACTTCCTCTGGAGCGCCCACCACGCAATCTACGACGGCTGGTCACTCAACATGATGTGGGATGCCGTCGTTGCAGCGTACCGCACCGGCGAGACTCCTCAAGCAGGGCCCGCGTTCAAAGACTTTGCGAAGCTTCTGAGAGACAAGATGCAAGCGCCAGAGTCGGAAAAGTTCTGGAGAGACACGCTGGTGGAGGAGGATGAGGACGGATTCCAGTTTCCCGCGGTGCCTGTTGGACACACTCCGGGCACTCGAATCACTCGCAGCCTCTACTTTCCTTCGGCATGGAATTCAGCTGTCGGCGCCACATCTGCTACTTGCATCACGGCCGCATGGGCAGTCACTCTGTCGCAATACTCGGCGGCCCAGACAGTCGCGTTTGGTGCAGCCCTGTGGGGACGCGATTTTCCAATGGCGGATATTGAAAATATGCCTGGACCCACGGTGACTTCGATTCCACGCCAGCTTAATGTCGATCCCGAAATTAGTGTCAGGGAATATCTGCAATATGTGCAGCGAACTGGTGCTGCAGCGGCTCCCCATCAACATCTAGGTCTGCACCGCATCCAGGCCTTGAGCCCGGCTGCTAAGAATGTATGCGATTTTACCACCCTCTTGGTCATCAATGGTGGAAAGCCACTCGAATGGGCTCTAGATGGTCTGGGAATCCAGGCAGTGCCGTTGGATGGAACTGCCCTCTACGCGTATCCAATGGTGGTTGAGGTCGAGAATGCCGACGGTGACGACCTCCACTTCCGTGTGCACTGCGATCCCAAATGTATCGACGAGTCGCTTATGCGTCGCGTGATGCATCAATTCGACCATAACCTGCAGCAAATATGCCAATTGGCTTCCTCGTCTCCCTCGACCAAGCTAAGCAGCGTGATGGTGGGTATCGCCCAGACTCATGTCAAGGACATTTCCCAGTGGAACAGCCGCCTAGAGGAGTCCTCGGGGTTGACAACGCCGAGACTGAGGGTTCATCAGTATGTAAAGAACAAGGCGTTGGAGCAACCTGAGCTCCCCGCCGTTGTCGCTCACGATGGTCAGCTATCCTACGCTGAGCTTGATAGGCATATCGATGCGCTGGCACACCGTATCCAGAAGACCGGTGCAGTATCAGCCAATCACCCATTCGTTTGCATTTATCTTCGCCGTTCTGCTCTGACCGTCGTCTCCGAGTTGGCCGTATCCAGAGCTGGAGGAGCATTTATGCCTGTGAATGTCTCGGATCCTGAAGCTCGGTTGACAAGTTTGATCGATCGGGCCAAAGCCAAGCTCATAATAGCTCTGCCAGGAGATGACAACGTCCTAGATGCCATCAGCCGCCATGCCCAGGTGCTCCGCGTAACTTTAGAAGACCTCGCTGCTGGGAGTGTGAATGAGTGTCAGGCAACTGAGACTGATGAACAAAGCGAGAAAGGTGCCGACGATAATGAACCTGCATATCTCCTCCACACATCAGGCACCACTGGGATGCCAAAAGGAGTTGTGATGGAACATCGAGCTTGGTCCTACGCGGTCAAATGTAACGCCGACTATATGGCATTTGACTCATCCACTCGCATGCTCCAATTCAGCACCATTGTATTTGATGTGCACTTGATGGAGATATTCACTACGCTCTACGCTGGAGGTTGCCTCTACATACCCTCCGAGGAAGAACGAATGAATGACCTGCAGAACTACATTCGCTCCAATAGCGTCAACGGCCTCATGTTGACTCCGAGCGTCGGAAAGCTTCTTGTACCCGAAGAGCTTCCCTCCATCACGTTTGCCTTTTTCGGTGGCGAGCCACTGACCAAGGCACTAATTGAATCCTGGGCGCGGCCTGGAACTCGCGTCCTGAACGCTTATGGCCCTTGTGAGTTGTCTGCATTGGCCACTGGTCGATATGTGCCGCCAGAGTCCCCCCATGACAGGCCAATTACTAGTATTGGTGAGACCGTCGGTATTTCCGCATGGCTTGTGCACCCTAAGCATGCGACGCTGGCCCCAATCGGTGCTGTAGGTGAGCTCTGCCTGGAGAGCCCGGCGCTAGCCAGAGGTTACCTCGCGGACCCCATCAGGACATCATCTTCTTTCCGCACTGATATATTGGATCATGTCCCAGGAAACGAGGGGAGGAGGCTCTATCGCACCGGAGACATTGTCCGCTATGCTTCTGATGGATCCCTGGAGTTTGTCGGAAGAAGCGACGGTCAAGTCAAACTGCGGGGCCAACGTATAGAAATCGCCGAGATTGAGTATCACTTGCATCGATTCATGTCGAAGAGACCCGATTTTAGCGAGAGCGCTGTGCATCTTTATAGGTATAACCCTGCTACCGACACTGGAAGCCAGAACCGTGAACCCTACCTAGCGGCCTTGCTTGTGATGGATATTCCTTTTACGCACAATGTTCAAGGTATCCCTTGCTCGCATCTGTCATCGGCCAATTCAGACGCTAGCCTTCAAGCTATGGTTTTTGATTTGAAGCGAAATCTTCGAGCTGTGCTCCCGCATTACATGGTTCCATCTCAATTCGTTGCTGTTGGTCGTCTTCCTATGGGCGCAACCCTGAAGCTCGATCGGAGATTTGTCAATGGATTCCTTCGCGATTTGATCAGTACCCCCCAAAGCAACATCCAATCGGGCGAGGAAAACATGTCCAACACCGAGAAACTCTTGTGTGAGTGGTGGTCCAAGGTGCTGAATATCGATTCAGAGTCAATCCGGCTTGCCGATGACTTCTTTTCCCATGGCGGCAACTCCATCTCGGCCATGAGGCTCGTCGGACTTGCACGTTCATCCCATTACAGGCTTCAGCATGAAGACATTTTCGTGTGTTCCACGCTAACCGAGATGGCCAGCCGCCTTGTGCCACTTGACAACAGCAAGGAACAGCTAGCAAGCTCTTCAACGTCACGGTTTGACCTATTGCCAGCTGAGACTGTCGACGGAACCCTTGGCTACATTCTGCCACGACTTGGTGTCGACGATCATCTAGTGGAAGATGTATATCCCTGCACTCCACTCCAGGAGTCGTTGATGGCGGCCACCGCCAGACAGCGAGGTGCTTACATTGGTTTCGAACTAATGGAGATCCCCAGTTCCAAATTACCTCAACTACAAAATGCTTTGGCCGCACTCTTCCAATCATTTGCGATTCTCAGGACAAGGATTGTGCTCGACGACAAACAGCGAGCACTACAAGTTGTATTGAAGGACGACCTACAATGGCAAGAGTTCTCGAATGCCGATGCTTTTAGAACAGACTTTAATGACTCGTTCGGATACGGCAAACCTCTAGCACGTATTGCCATCATTTCTCCAAACAACAATTTGAGCGAAGAACAAACAGCTCGAGTTGCATTTGGCATTCATCACGCTGCATATGATGGGACTTCAATTTCTCTGGTCTGGCGAATGCTTCGTCAGAAGCTTTCTAGTATCGCTTCAAACACCAACCTAATCTTAAAGGGCATCACCCCATTCAAGGTATTCGTCCAAGCTCTTCTTGAGCATGGTCGAGCTGACGAGTGCACATCATTTTGGCGGGAAAGGTTCCAAGGCCTATCATCGCCAGATTTTCCGAGTGCGATCCCCCCAGAACACCAGCCAACAGCGACAAACACCATCGAGTCCACAATCTCACTCTCCGATGGCAATTGGCGACGGGTAGGTGCTACAGCAGCCACTGTAGCCTATGCATCTTGGGCACTTACAATCTCTCACTACACTGCCAGCCACGATGTGCTGTTTGGTGCCACACTATCAGGACGCGAAGCTATTGCATCGCAAGTCAGCAATCCCGAGTCTATCGCTGGACCAACAATCATCACAATCCCGTTCCGCGCTACAGTGGACTACAACTCAACAGTTGCAAAATTTATGAGCACCCTGCAAAAGGATGTAGCCCGTGGTGCTCGCTATGGTCAAATGATGGGCCTTGGTTTGATATCTCGTATTAATGAAGACTGTCGGGCAGCAAGCCGATTCCGAAATGTCATTGTCGTCCAAACTCAAACTACTACCAGTGTCGACTCGGAAAGCATAGTCGACGATGCCGGCCAAGATCTTGTGCGAACATCACTCGAATCACCAGGCTTTTTCCCTGCGCCCTTGGTCATCCAGCTCAATCCATCCGCTGATGGAAAAGAAATGATCGCAAGGTTAGGTTATGATCCAGTTGTTCTGGGTGGTCAGCTTCCACATTCGATTCTCGATACCTTCGCCACCATCATGTCAAACATGTGCAATGCGGCCCCAGAGACGCCTATCGACCAGATATCTGCGCTTTCTACCGCTCATCTGGCGCAGTTCCCAACAAAGTGCCCTGAGTTGGATCCTGATTCCCCACTCTATATGTCTGCTCTGGAGTCGTTACCTAAACAACAGCATGAGGACAGTTGTCTCCCAGATGTCCTTCATGAGGTCATTGACAACTTAAAAGACGTCCAAGCCATAGATTCTTGGGATGGCTCTTTAACATACACTGAACTCGATTACCTCTCTTCGTTGCTCGCAACAAGACTCGTGGACCTGGGCATCGGGCCTGAGAAAGCCGTCTGTTTTCTAATTAAAAAGTCGAAGTGGGCTGTCGTCACCATGCTGGGAATAATGAAGTCTGGAGGTTTCTTTATCCCTCTCGACCCGACTTGGCCTAAACAAAGACTAAAATATATCATTGAAACTACTGGCGCTTCTGTTGTAGTGACATTGGCTGAGCAGGCCAGTCTATGCTCATCCTTGCCCAGCACGATGGTCATAGCAGATGAACTAAAATTAGCAGAAACAGTATCGCCGTCTATATCACTTAAGCCATCCAATGCTGCATATATTCTCTTCACCTCTGGCAGTACCGGAATCCCCAAGGGAGTCATTGTAGAGCACCGGTCACTTTGCTTGGCTCTCTCGGCGCTTAGCAAACGAATGGGCTACGGACCACACTCTAGAGTTCTGCAGTTTAATGCGTATTGGTTCGATGGAATGCTTCTCGAAATATTTGGCACCCTCATTTCTGGAGGATGTGTCTGCATTCCCAAAGAGGAAGATAGAGTCTCTCAGCTTGCTCCTTTGGTACAATCATTAAGAGTCAACAGTTTGTTCCTAGCATGCTCTGTCTCGAGATTGATCGAGCCTGAGTCTGTGCCATCGCTAGAGACGCTATGCATCGGAGGCGAGGCGGTTTTGCAAAGCGATGTGGATCGATGGGCATCGAAACTCAGGTTCCTCGTCGCCTATGGACCAACCGAGACCTGTATCATGTCCACATTTGGAGATATGAAGCCTTTTACTACATCCGCCTTTATTGGTGTTCCGGTCATGTGTAGAGCTTGGGTCGTGAATCCCTTGAAGGGGAATGAACTAGCTCCGTTCGGTGCAGTCGGTGAATTGTACATTGAGGGCCCTACACTCGCGCGAGGATACCTCCACGACGAAGAAAAGACACGAAACGCTTTTGTTACTAATACGGGATGGATGAGAACTGCGAACGCAAAATGGACAACTGCACAGAAGGATAATCAGAATATTCGACGGGCGTACAAGACTGGCGACATGGTCTGTTTGAATGCCGACGGCGCTATTTGCTTCGTTGCTCGTAAAGAATCTACCCAAGTCAAAATTCGCGGCCAACGGACTGAGCTCGTCGAGATTGAAGAGGCAATTCGACAACACATCCCTGCTTCAATTACGGTCTGTGTGGACCTCCTCTCTTCAGATGACGACGGTACCAGAGTCATTCTCGGCGCTGTATTTGGTCTCGGCAACAAGGCACACGGCGGGCCGCACGATGTGGAGGTCCAGAGATACATGGACGAGCTCACGAGCTGTCTCATACCAGAATTAGAGGCTGCTTTGCCGCACCACATGGTCCCCGAACTCTACGTACCCCTCGATCGATTGCCCTATCTCAGCACTGGAAAACTGGATCGCAAAACCTTGCGAAAAGTTGCTGGTCTGCTGGCCTTTGCTTCTCCATTGCCCGAGGTCAAAGCGACCATGACTGAACAAAACACACTGACACATGACGAAATTTCGATGCGTCGTATGTGGGCCAATGTCCTTGGCCTTTCAAGCGATCTGGTTGTGGGAAAACGAGACAATTTCTTGGGACTGGGTGGCGACTCTATTGCAGCCATCAAATTATCTGCATTATTGAGGGAAGAAAAATATATCTTAACCGTTGCTCAGATATTTGCCTCCCCCACCCTCGAGGCAATGTCTGCTACTCTACAGAAATCGGAGGACGACATGCCCGAGTCTCTTGAAGCTCATAATGAGCCTCACAAGCCAGGAGCAAAATCTGACCTCGGAGCCATCTACCCAGTCACCGAGCATCAGGAAATGTTTTTATCTGGCAGTCAAACCTTCTATGGCGCTCACGTAGTGCAATTCATCTTCAAACTGACAGGAGAGCCCGATCTGAACCGGTTGCACGCAGCTTTCAACCACTGTGCTGACTGGTTCCCGACTCTGAGAACACGAATTCACCAAGACGTGAGCTCTGGAAAGCTTGTCCAAGACTTTGCCCCTATGGGCACCCAAGTTCCATGGCGCTACCTTGCAAGTGAGGAGTTCCAGTCCGCTCTCGAGGAGGACAACGAGTTTCCATCCGAGCTCGGTAGGTTGCTTCATAGAGTGACTGTGGTCACAAATAGCGATCCCAGAAAAAGCAAATTGGTGTGGACATTGAATCATGCCCTTTATGATGCTTGGACACTCAAGTTGATGCTCAATCACATCGGCAAAGCCTACCTCGATCCTGGATTCCAGCCTTCGTACAGCCTTGGTTGGAATACCTTTGTCCAACATGTTACAAGCACGGCTTCCCGTTCTATGCCATTTTGGAAGTCATACCTGTCCGAAGTGAAACCAGCCCAGCTCCTCTTCAACTACCCATCAATCAAGGACCCTCGACAGGACAGCATGGCGACACACCGCGTCGTTCTTCGCAAGCAAAAGGATAAAAGCTCAACTCTGGCATCTGTGCTGTTTGCGGCATGGGCGCTTACGCTCTCTCGCATTTGCGGTCGTCGCGACATCATCATCGGCCATCTGTTGACAGGACGTGAAACGCCGCTTTCCGGAATAGAGACATGTCCGGGACCAACCATTGCAAGGGTGCCTCTACGGATAAGACTACCCGAACAGGGGCCTGAGCCAGATCTCGCCTCCACCACCGAGCTTGTGGGAACTCAGATTATCCAAACTATGCCCCATGAGCACTCTGGTCATGCGGCGATCCGAGACTTTGTACCGATGCCGCTTGGCGCTGGATTGGACAATAAAGCCCCCCATGCCGCATTCATTCTCGGCCGCATGATGATGGACCTTGTTATCCATCCGAAAGGCGGTCTTGATTTACTGCCGGATTCCAGCTTGAGCATGCAGCAAGATGGATATAGACTTGGGGCGCCTCCTCCCGGTGGTCTCGCGGTGGAATGTCACGTTGCCGAACAGCAAGAGAATCCAGAAGAAATCGAAATAGAAGTCGTCACATTCTGGGACCAAAGGGCTGCGACAGAAAAGGACATGATTGATCTAGTCGCTAATCTCCAAGATGTTATGGCCCAGAAGAAGTAAAATTGAGGTGATCTTCCCAACCATACCTTGTGGTGAGATAAGCGAAAGAATAATTGTAGATAGAAGAAGGACTATGAAAAATGCATCCCCAGTGTAATTAGAAACTCTTTTCGAGCATGTCTCAATTCATGATCAAGATGATGTCTTTAACATTTTTACTATATCCATGACCTGAAAAAAAAAGCCTATTCATTACTACTAGTCTGGAGGGAAAATGTGCTTTGTATATAGGGTAGTACTTGGAACTGATCGCTGTGAGTGGCCGGTTATTTTTGCGGGGTCAAACAGTGATTCTCCAGGAGTACCATGGCGCAAAAGTGTTGCATGTTACTACAGCATGTAACATGGCCCGTTATTTAGGATTTTCTTAACCAAAAAAAAACCACTTAACAGGTGTAAAGAGAAAAAAAAAACTGTGTAACACAGGTGGCGGTCTCTCCCGCCGGGAATTGAACCCGGGTCTCAAGCGCTCTCATTAGTGAATGACAAGCTTGCATACTGACCACTATACTACGGAAGAATCCAGGCGTTGACGCCTGAGTAGCTGGTTTGGTGACAGGGGATCAACTATTTGCAAATACAAAGCCATTCACTATACTCGATATTTTGCGCCCGACAAAATCTCCACTCTGTTGCAATGGACAGGCAATGTCAACAAGGCTAGGGTACTTTGGATTCGTAGTATATTTTTCTCAGTACAACAAAAAAAAGAAAAAGAAAAGTCAATACAATTCCAATTGTTTCCAGCCCCGATAGATACCACAAAATTCTGGCTGACCTTCCGCTTATCAACGAGCTTGGATGTCATTTGAGGGCGTTTGGTCGCCTGCCCAGGATCTCTCATATTTGAGTGCGTCCCAACCATTATTGGGAGATTTTTACCACGATAACCGGCCTGTTTATTAAACAAGATTCGACCCCATATTTTCGTGATTGTCGTTTCTATGACTTAGTAATTTTCTAATTCTCTTTCTCTTGTTTTGATGGGAAATAATTACCAGGGTCTGATACATATGGCATTTTCTGCGAACAGCCCTCAGCCTACCACTAGGCTATTTCGTTGAAAAAAATATTTTTCGATTGACCTATCCTAGGCTGACGGTTACACTATCAATGAATCCCGTTACACATCTCCAAATCAGGGCTATGCCCTAGATAATGCTACGTTGGCGCTTTGGATGCGGTGAAGTGAGGCGCGCTAAACAAGGCGTATTTATCATGAGCGACTGCATAAAAGCAAGGCGAACACCCCCGCAAATTGGGCATCGCTCGCCGCGAACCAATTTGGCTAGAGCTGAATTTTATTTAAACCGACCCGATTCCTGTTGATTCAAGCCTTATTTTATTCCATCAACCAACGCTTTTACCATCTTTTATTCAGTGGCATTTAATTCCTATCACAATCTCTAGAAACAAAGGTAAAAGGTCATGGCTAATGATGGCCGCTGGATAGCATCACCAGGACCTTATCAGGATTTTGCGAAGTCCCTTTCCTCAGCAGATCCGAGACTCATTAGACAAGATTCCAAAGCCACTCTTTGGTCGACTCGCCCAGCCAAATTACACTTCCTTGACTTACATGGGCAAAACGAAGCCAAAACGTCAGTGGTGTTTGAGACTGCTGAGGCCGTTAGAGAGCATTTCAAATGCCAACTAGAAAAGAGTAGCCATGGAAGAAGGACACTGTATATACTGGAAGGCGGTAATGCAGATTTTGCTACTCTCATCGGGTCTTACTTTAAACTTCACCCATCCATATTTGCGGAATATCAGTGTGTTGTGAATGTGACAGCACAGACTCGTGGAAACGAAACACTATTGCCCTCTGTTTGGGCAAATAGACAATGCTGTACTTTGAGATATCGCGAGCTTGTCGAACTTCCGGTTGATATTGGCGAGGTTTATGGACTCCAGTGTCCCATTACTGGCCGCAATATCAACAATGCTCGAATCAATGGTAAGTTCAACAATATAGGGTCGGCTCAACGGAAGTGTATTCGTTGGGTGAGTGAGAAAAGGGCTGATGATGGATGGGATTGTGAGTGATGACCTGATTTACCCATTTGTGCTCCTTCTAATCCATTCTGTCTAGACCTACTTATTTGTGACCCTCCTTTGAGGAGAATTAAAAAACGCGCCTGGATAGACAACAATACTGCTGAAGAAGTCGCCTTGCCGGGTAAGCCTTTTCAGGGAGGCTACGTGGACTTTATCCCTGAGGATATCCAAATTGATTGTGCCATTGGGCCGCCACGGAAGTCTCTAACGGAAGATTTGCTCTTTTACCTATCAATGCGTGGCAACCTGGTGGATATGACTAGTCCCAAGTCAATTGACATATTCTTGCAAAAGATAGTGGCAAGTCATTACATCAGACAGTTCGATTATGAGAGAAAGAATATTATGAGCATACAAAAGACAATGCGCCGACAATCACACTTTGCGAATTTTGAGCTATCACTCGTGGAAGCTCAATGGAGCGACATCCAGTCAATGGAACGACGACTGAGCCAACATTGCCTGGAGCTAGAAGATATGCTTATCCAGCTAAGAATTCCACTAGATGCTCCAAATCCCAGCATACTATCCGACTGGAGAGATGCTAGGGTAGACTTTCAATTTCTTTACCAGCGATTCCTTTACCTCCGAGGCTGGGTTGAGAGACTGAACTCTTCTATTACTGCTCTAGCTAGTATTGTGGGAAATCGCCAGGCATTCAAGGAGCAACGACTCACATTACGTGCTACCGAAAGATCTAGAGTTTTGACCTTTATGGGCCTCATATTTATTCCATTGGCATTCACGTCGTCTCTGTTCAGTATGGCAGAACCATATGGCCCTGGGAACGACAGATTTTGGGTTTATCCTGCAATAGCCTTTCCGATGACAGGTCTCGTCATCATATGTTACTATGTTCTTGACTGTACTTGCAGTAAAAACAGTTCCATGGCATCGGCTGTTGATTTTATTAGTTTTGTGTGGGAAAAAAGGAAAGTCGGATTCTATGGTGATCATGCAGCGTAAGGCTTCGAATGTGGATGCGTATGTATATTGGGTTCGACATAAAAAGACGGATATGGCTCTCATTAAAGGTGTATCGCCTCTTACAGTCTGCGTCTATTGGAGTAGCCATTAGGTCTAATAATAGGATATGCCAATTATAGCTCCTGAATGAAAGGGTGTTGGATGATAGGCGTTGACGACCAGTAGATCGTGAAATTATTCACGGACCAGAAGACCCCAGACTATGGAAAGTTGGGCTGGGATTATCTAGGCAACAGGTAGTGTGAATACCTTAGCATTAAATTATTCAATGACTTCTCCTACTTGAAATCAATATTTCGAGCCTGGTGATTTTAATAACAAGTATAAAATTGCAAATAAATAACAAACCAAAGCATCGTCTTGAGTCCATTCACTTATCGTGAATTTAGCGCATCCAACTCACAGCGAGCGCATATCCTAGCAAGTCTTACTTTGTCACGACCAACATGCATGATGAGTCATGACGAACATGGCATAACCGCTAGGCAGAAACCCGTTTCTCCACAACACTTCCAGCCTTTGGCCCTGCGATTGGATGTAGGCGACAGGTGCTGCCTACAGGATCATCTTTATGCTGGATTTTACTGGCTCTATTTGATACAAGATCTAAGTTTTCACGACAGTGACCAATAAGGATACCGCCGAGCTGCCGTGCTGACATGCACACCTGTGCACGTCCCGATCGCTCATGAGGCTCAATGTATATAAGCGTGCCAAAATCGTTCAATGTGCTGAAAGTATTCTGAGCATCTCTCGATACCCAGCAGACTGAATATTTGTTTGCTTTCCATCATCTGCACCTTCACAATGCCTCGCGAAGTGTCTACACACATGCATACCCAGAGTCCTCCCCGTACGCAACCCCTTCTGGTGAATGAAAAATTGTCTTGACACTTGTACAGATCATGAGCATGAGGTTTCTTCCGGTGATAGCCTATTTGGAGAAGACACGGATGCGTCCAGCACTGAGGGTTTCGCCAATGACGACTTCACCAAAGTTCTCGCTGGCGCAGCGGGCATCAAGCCCTTGAAGAATAATCGCAACACCCAGCTAGGGTATCCGAACCGGCTTGTTAGCAAATGGTACCATCACGAGTGTGAATACAACTCTTGCCCCGAGCGATGGGCCGAGTTTGACAATGTCGATGACGAGTTGTCTGACATGGTGGCGCGAACGTCCTCCATCCCCATTATCCATCGCCACCACTACGTGAACAAGCATTGGGTCACCAAATCAATCACCATTCAGGATCCTGCTATGAAGGAAGTCCTGCGTGTCGCTCTATCCAAGTATCAGGATCTCGACCTCGACCTCATCAATTGGACATTTGAACCACCCTTCATGCCCTTGGTTCACCGATGGGAGGAGCTCAAGGCGCAA
Source organism: Calonectria ilicicola (assembly GCA_020809705.1). Taxonomy (NCBI): domain Eukaryota; kingdom Fungi; phylum Ascomycota; class Sordariomycetes; order Hypocreales; family Nectriaceae; genus Calonectria; species Calonectria ilicicola. The sequence continues at coordinate 197,269 of CP085834.1, read as the reverse complement.
TTCATTGACCGGGAAGAAGGTGCTGCCAAGAATGCCGCATCGGTGCTGCTTGCATTCCTCGCACCCATCATCACCTCCTCTGTCCTCTCTCTCGCACAAACCAAGCTTACCGGCAAGGTGAGCTTCGAAAATGTCTGGCAGATCTTCCCTCCTAGCTCCATTGTCAAGACCAAGTTCTATGGCGTCGATGCCATCTGCAGAGTAGTCAAGTACAAGTACCGACACAAGGACAGATGCAACCCCGCAGGCTGGGTCATTGACATGGAGTATGTGAGCTGGAACGGTGAGACGTCTGGTTGGACAACAACCACCCTGACTATCTGGGAATATGAGGGTCACAAGAAGGTCACGGGCTTGCCAATCTTTCCGATCGAGTTCGCGCCTGATGCCGATGCGATCAAGGCCAGACTTACAGAGAGAGGCCGAAAGTGGGCACAACTCAGGGGTTACCATCTTGGCATCGCCAATGGCACAAAGATCTTGCTCGAAACTGAAGAGCCGCAACAGAGGCCTGTAAGTTGAAATTATGTTCTTTCGTCAAAGTAATAATCATTTAACCATGCCTGCAGGTATCTGGAAAGGTTTGCATCGATGCTTATGCATATTACCGAAGCTGCAACATTGTCAAACCATATCTCCGTCCCGTCGCTGCCGCCAAAAATGAGGACAGTGATGATGAGCAAATGGATGAAAGCGATGCTCTAGACTCAGATGGCTTCGAATCCAAATTTACAGTCGCTCAAGTCGAAACTCGGTCAAAGGCCAAGGGCCCAGCCGAGCGGATTGAGGAGCTTTGCGCACTTACTGATGAGGAGCTTCTTATGACTACCCCATGGATGAAGGGATTTGATCTCAAGTCCAAGGACTTTTGCGAACTGAACGTCTCTGACCTCCAGGATATGGAGTGGAACGATGAAGCATATGAAAAGCTCGTGTTGCCTGGCGGGGAGAAGGAACTTGCTTGGACATTTGTCGAGAACAAGAGCCAGTCCAATTCAAGCTTTGATGACTTTGTCGCTGACAAGGGTCGGGGTCTGATTATTCTCATGTTCGGCCCGCCCGGCGTGGGTAAGACATTCACTGCGGAAGCAGTCGCCGAGCGTTCCCGCGTGCCTCTCTACTCCATGAGCGCAGGCGACCTTGGCACCAAGCCGTCAGAAGTCGAGAGCGCCCTCGAGCGCGCCCTTGAACTCTGCCGAATGTGGAACGCCATGCTCCTTCTTGACGAAGCCGACGTCTTCCTCGGCGAGCGAACCAACGAGTCCTTGGCGCGAAATGAGCTTGTCTCCATCTTCTTGACCAAGCTAGAGTACTACCAAGGTATCCTTTTCCTCACCACCAACCGCATCTCCAGCATCGATCACGCGTTTCAGTCCCGAGTGGACCTTTTCCTGCCATACCACGACCTGAGGCCCGAAGCTCGTCGGCAGGTCTGGGAAAACTTCATCAACAAAGCTGGTCGGGACAAGTTCGAGCTCACAGATGAGTCGCTGGATAAGCTGTCTCAGCTGAAGCTGAACGGTCGCGAGATCAAGAATTTGATCAAGTCTGCGCAGTTGCTGTGTTTGAAAGGCGATGGAAAGGTGCCGATGGATCGACTGTTTCTCCTGGCCGATAAGCGTGTGCAAGCATTGAGACATCTTGACCACCACATTACTTCAACTGACTAAGAAACGCGAGAGGGGGTGATTTGATATTGCATATAGGTTATTTTAAGGCTGTAGCTATAAAATACACTTAAATAGCATCATGTTCTCAGCAACAATGTCATGACCGCATTGTTCAAACAAATTAAGATTCACACCAATGTCATGGGATGTACAGTCAAGCCGTACGAATATTAAGAAAGATTAGATAGTTCCATCCAACCTAGAACACCCCCGTTAATACTATATGTAAGTGTGTTCCCTAAATTGGTATTAAATGCAGCTCAGGTCATTCTTTCTATTCCGCTACCTCAACATTCACCAGTGCCGATTCGGGATTTCTTCCGTCAATTTCAATGGCTTAAATTTGAGGTTATTTCAAAATTCGTAAATGCCAAATATTTCAGCTGATCTTTCCTCGTAAAATCTTTGATAGTGTAAGCCTTCTGACCCATTTATGCTAGATGACAAATCCCTTCTTGAGTCCAATAATCTCTTCAATCTATACAGTTCACATAATCACAGGGAGCTTTCAGTTATTGCAATTATATCTTGGCAATTTTATACTCTTCAGCTCGAGTGTGCTAGGAAGATTTGATCATCAAACTCATAGTGTTGGCGAAAGCATCATCAAGGCAGTAGACTCTAGTTGGTAGGCAAACTTTCAGATGGGTAGATAGGGGTCGATTAAAATGGGATTGCCAAATGAAATTGCGGTTGTTTTAAATATTCCACTCCATCTTGATCAGCCTAAGCATCTGAATAGTGAATGATAGCTTATCCTTCAAGGCAAATTCCAGTTCCTGCCTGCCAATTTTGCACGCTTTGCTATGAGACCTGGCAAATGCTTCTACAAATCTCCAACCATTACTTTATATAGAACTACACCATACACTTCAAATCAATCTTTCGCTGAGGCTCTTTGCCCTGCGGTTCAGTCTTTGACAAACCAGTGCTAGCCCCAAACTCTCTCCGCTTCTTACAAGACAATCTAAGGCCTGCCTATTTTTCCTTCAACCCAATCAAGCAGAGAGCAAAGTGGCTTCTGAGCTCCATCCTCATGCATAAACAAGGTTTCATGGCCGTCACGGGCCTCTCTACGCCTTTTCCCATTGCACAGATCCCGATGATCAGCACACGCTAGCCGTGATTTAGTGTCCATGAGACAGGCTGCTAACAAGACCTGCGACATAAGAAAAAAATGCCGTGGGATTCGACAGATCGTGCGCACCAGATTTGCGAGTAACCGAGCATCTCCCCTCTCTAAAAATACAAATTTTAATACTTGGAATATCCTTCTTCTTTGTCCGCAGTTTCGCACATCCTGCAAGGCGATACCCATGAATTTTTGGCTCCTGTGGTGAGATGTGATGTTAAAATTACGGGGGTGCATCTCCTCACGTCATATTACCTCACCACGATATGTGGCTGCGGCTAACAACATAGCCCCCTATCCCTCGCTATGAAAACGCGCTAATTACGCAGAGATTATCTATAAGTGAACTGACGTTTTTCTAAGGAATTTTTACAGTTCGCACCGCCGATCAACCATTCAACTTGGCAAACTACCCATTGTGCCATGCGATTACCTCTGCATACATGGGTCCTTGGCCTCCTATGCCTTGTTCAGCTTGTACAAGGTCTCTGCAAATGCGTTAGTGCTTGTTTAACCATAGAATTTAATCTCAATTGCTAAAGTTCCCACATGACAGATCCCAGGCCAGGCTTGCTGGCCCTCAAATAGCGAATGGTCAAGCTTCAACCAGACGGTTTCTGGCAAGTTGATTAGCACGGTACCCCTCACTGCGCCCTGCTACAAGGGCCCTTTGGCCAATGAATCGACTTGCAGCGAAGTAAATACGGAGTGGCAATCCGCCGTCTTCAGATCATCGTATCCGCTCGGATATGCGTATCCATTGAACGATTCATGCCCTCAAACTGTCTTTGGTTCAAGCAACTCGTCAGGACAGTGTACCATCGGTGGTTCTCCTGTATACGCAGTCAATGTCACAACAGAGGATGACATTGTCAAGAGCATTACCTTTGCCAAGAAAAACAACTTGAGAATCGCCATTAAATCCACAGGACATGACTTCCTTCAGAGGTGCGCCCACATTGTTTTATATTTTCACCAAAAGTCCACCAAGTTTGATTTATAATCTTTTTTGGCGGCCTACTAACTTGGCGAGTATAGATCGACTGGACGTGGGAGCCTCTCCATCTGGCTTCGGCATCTTCGAAACGGCTTTACGTTCAACGACTTCAACCCTGTTGAGGATCAATGTGCCATCACAGGATGGAACGGAACCACGCTCACAATCAAAGGATCTTATGCTTGGTCCGACATTTATCCTACAGCGAAAGCGCGGAAAATAATTGTCGTAGGAGGCAATAATGAGGTCAGTTTACAACCTTCCGACCGTCTTTCAAGTCAAACGCGAATTATGGCAGAGCTAACATGTTAAAACAATTGCAGGGCCCATCAAGCACTGGTGGTTGGGCCCAGGGAGGCGGACACAGCCCTGTTACCCGCCACTATGGGCTTGGAGCTGACCAGATCTTGTCTATGCGGGTCATTCTCGCATCAGGGAAAATTGTCACAGCCAATGCATGCCAGAATCAAGATCTTTTCTATGCTCTCCGAGGCGGCGGTGGTGGAACCTATGGTATTGTTATTGAAGCGACCGTTAAAACGTATCCAACCCAGCCGGTAACAGTGGCCCAATTGGCCATCATGTCCACTGGCGATAAGACTGTTCCTGATTTTCTAGATGCAGTCAGTGCTGTATATTCGTCATACCCCGGTCTTTCTAGAGCGGGCTTTGCTGGATACGGCTTCTGGGCCGCTTATACCGCGCTCGGCGTAGTCTCTCCAAATTATACCAATGTTCTCCAAGAATCTTTCATAACCCTGAATATTTCCAAAAGGGAGGCCCAGAAGCTATTTCTACCCTTTGAGGAGAATATATTGGGATTTAACAATACCAAGACTGGCGTTGAAGTTGCTATCACATGGAAGTCCTACCCAGACTACGCATCATACTATTTTGCAAAGAGCGATACCACCGCCCGAGTCGGCGCTGTCTCGGCTATTTCTTCCCATCTCCTTGGCTCCAAATCTCTCACTGGCAACAAGACCTTGCTTCGTGAAACCATCGGAAAGTTGGCAGGAGTGTCTGGAGATCCAGTGTATCATACTCTCGTACACCATGGACTGGAGGAATCTGCGGCTGGTGCTGAAGCGGGAACCAATTCGGCTGTACACCGAGGATGGTACAACTCCGTGTTACTGGACATTTTCGAAAAGGCCATGAACGGGACCCAGGTCACCGATAATCTTGCAGCATTTAAGAAGTTACGTGAGCAGGTGGTGCCTAAGTATCGCCGCTTTTCACCGACTACAGGTGCATACATGAATGAGGCGGACTGGGGCACTGTGCAATGGCAGGAAGATTTCTTTGGTGACAACTGGCAAAAGCTTAGCGAAATCAAGGTCACGTACGACTCTGATGGAGTTTTCTATTGCCAGACTTGTGTTGGGAGTGAACACTGGATTGAGTCTAAAGATGGCGCATTGTGTCAGGTACCATCTTGAGTCTCAGTGCATGATATCCCGTTCCAGATGGAAAACTCTAAATACCATTCTAAGTACTATATTTCTCTTATGTAAATTATTCAATCAGCCCATAAAGCTCGACGAAATAATTTACCTTTGATACTATTTGTCCTAGAAACCTGGCAATCTTGTTGTGATCCAGATGGAGTGGTCTGATGAAGCCGCCATTAGAAGCCCAGAGAGCCCTCTATTGGTCATAATAATTACTTCTATTCAAACGTTGTTCATACAGGTACCTTGGCTAGTATTAAATCAATGAATTCAGACTGGGCCGTGGGTCTCAATACCTATCACGACCGATTTACTATACCTTATGAGCAATTGATCTCTGTGTAGGCCACTCTATAGCGCTGCTAGCGGAACTTCGGCTGGGAAGAAGCCATTTCACTCATCTGACAGAGAGATCAAGACCCACCGGTCAGTCCGGATCCTTTGAATTAATAAGGCAGTGATTCTTTAAGTGGATATTTCATCTTCAAGTCATATTCTATGGTATCAAAGGCATGGATTTACACTTCCCATTACACCATTTAGCTCATCATACTAAAGGATAAGTCAATTGGCAAGGCGCGGGATCGGATGCGAATAACGACTGCTCAGGAACATCTGTATGAACAGCTTAGACCTACTCTAAGCCAAGACGTTTCCCCTAAATCTTACAGTTAATATGTAATTGGTCCTTTTGTAGAGTGACCCATGACGCCCAGACTATCCTTTACAGCCACTTATTTAACACCTGAATCCCAAAGTGTAATGTGGGAATGTTGGAGATCTTTCTGCGAGCTCCCGCAAGCCAGCATCGTCAGCACGGACAGCTACGGACCCAATAAAACGATCGATTTCAGCGGCCGCGGCGATTTATTGCCCCGAAATAGTGGATTTTCTCGTCCAGAATATAATGCCAGACAATAATTCGCGGCGATTGAACCAATATTCTTTTTCAAAGTCCAAGTTTGGGGACGATTGTTGAGAAGAATCCAACGCAAAGGCAAACATCCCATTTCACTATCTCGCTTCAATATTACAACCGCTCCCAGGTTCTGCCCAATTCCAGTTTTTAAAAGCATTTTCAATTCCACAATGTATGATTTCTACCTGATATTGGCTGTTTCGTATATTCCTGTGCAAACAAGGGCCCCCAGCTTCAATGTCGTAATCGTCTGTTAGTTACCAAGCCCCGAATTCCAATCTTTAAATTAGATTTTAATGCCATAATAAATTTCTACCCAGTATTGGTTGTTTCGTATATTCTTCTGTGAGCAAGGACCACCCCTCTCCATTTTAAGTTCTCGTGCTCCCTAGAAAACCGGCCATCATCCAATCATGACTAAATCCGGCCAAATAGATCTAACCATAGACTTTGACTCACAGTTAGACTTCCCAATAAAGTTAAGTAAACTGGTATACTAGAAACCAAAGATATATATATCTATATTTCGGAACATCGCTATTCTCTAATCACTTCCATTGAAATCATCATTCTTATTCCACAACTACGAACCACCATTTTATCCGCCGTAGTACATTATGCTTTTCACCGTTACATACGTCCTTGCCCTCGCTGGCGCTGCTTCTGCTGGCGTCATAGATACGGCAGCCTGTGACGGCAAGGGCGCCTGCGTTAATACCTCGCAATGCCACTTTAAATTTATTGCTGAGAAAAGCACCGACGAAGCGGCTTATACCTGCGGCAACGCTGGCATTGTAAACAAGCAACAAGAAGCAAGCATTAGTCTTGGCTTTCGGTCTGGCATTAGCGGCTTGACTACGGTATCCCGGGCCGACTTTCCTGTGTGCGACATTGTCCAGCCGGGGTCTAAGTCGGTTTTACTAGTACCTATCCCGCAGCTCCCAATCTTCATTTCTATCCATTTGATGGCTAATTGACGGCATATAGAAACAAGTCACAAATGATATAACTGCCTTTGCCTTTATCGACTATAATTGTGCTTTAGCAGTCCCCAATGCTGGTGATTGCTGGAGGGGTGACAAGCGCGACCAAAATGCTGGCAGGTAAGTTCTTTGTACATCAGATCCAAATTCAAATCCTTTAATGCTAAGGCGATAAAACAGCGCTATTATTTGCAAGGTTCTTCGAGGCGGCACCGCTTGTGAGACAACGACAAAGGAACTTTGGAGCCAGAGCACTTGCCCCGCCAACTAGAAGCCTCAACACACCCTCATAGGCGTTGTTTGCGGTTTGAACTAGGATAGGAATGCTCATGGTCCGTTGTGTCTATTTAGAACTTGAAATTGAAATCAATATTACAATCACCATTTTTAGCATGATATTCTAAAGCAAACTCGCGATTGCCTCTTTATGGCAGTGCTGCGCGACGTACCACAATAGCGTTCTGTTGTAAGCATATATGTAATCGAGATATTTTCGTCTCTACCAGAATGTTTGCGTGCTTCAACCCTTCCGAAGATTAGGACCAAGTGCAGGGCTAAGAAAGTCCATACGTCCTCTTTTTCAGGCCCCCACAACTTTTTTCCCAATTCTTCGTTTTTCCATGGTTGGCTTATTCCTTGTAGGGATGGAACTGGACAAATCATGAGCTAGATGAGATGGATCTTCCGTTTTGGGAGCTGATTGGTAGGCACATCCATGATTCAGCAAGTGATTCACGGCTTCACGTTTTTCCAGCAGGAATAGGGACTCTATTAAGTGGTCTAATTTTTTCCTATTCTTCAAAAGCTCTTTAAGTGTTGACGGTATAAGTGGAATGGTATCCAATTGGGCTCAACTTCCAGCCAGCTGCTTATGCATCTAAAGTCACTGGCTCTACTTCTGCACACGTGATGTATCATCGAACCGAGCGCGAATTATTGTGAGGTCACTTGCGTTGTTGTGTATGTCTGCGCCACCACTATCTTGCTACATCCGTGACGGAAGATATAAAGGATGCGCCTCCAATGGCAACCTCCAACGGCTAACAACAACAGCAACTATAAGAACCATAGATAGATCCCTTCCATAGTAACGAGAATCAAGAGCTGCCACTTACATCTGGAATCGTATGCAGTGATGAAAATCAGCAAAGGCTTAGAATCGACGTGGGCTTGATATAAACAGACGCCATGCCTCATTATTAACATTAGTGTTTTCGCTAATCTTTATACTGAGCATACTTACAGCTACAAGAACGTCTTTTCTATTCTTGCAGCTTCCTATACTCATTCCGTAATTGCAGGCCAGGGGAGCTATGAGACAAAGTCAGTCGCACGTGAAAACTGCACCAGACAAACGACGTCAAAAATTTTCGAAAGTGACACACACAAGGCTATTCAGGTTGGGGAATTGCTCTGCCGAGTTCAACCACTTTTGCATGGTTGGCCAATATTATTGCGCAAGAGGACATTGACAATCATGTCCCACAATGCCAATGTGTATTAATATCAGCACAACGATGTTCCAAAATCAGCCTCGAGGCATAGATACAATCACCTAGAGATTAATAAAATCTGAAATTCTCTTATATTTGTGGCCCCAAACTCTCTATCTATTATCCTTGCTCTTCTGGAAGCTAATTGTGATTTTTCACAGCCTGATCAATAAAGCTGAGGATACTCCTCAGCTGAGTAACCACAAACGAATCTGCGCACTCTTCAATGTCAGTTTCTGACGCAACCTCCATGACATCAAATCCATGGTCCTTTCCAGCTACAATTTCCAAAAGCGCCTCGATCCCATTCTCACGAATCTTGCAGAAAGCACGCTTACTCTGCTCGACACTTATACATGAATCTTGATCCCCATGTAGGAATGCTGTTGGTGGGAAGTCTTTCGTTAAGCTAAAGCCTAGAGGGAAAAATTTCTGGTATTCTGAGGGGATGCTTGCAATGCCTTGGTGGTATATTTTGGAAGCTAGGCCATCAGATCCAGCTATAATGTCTGGGTAAATTTCTGCTTCATGAAGGGCGGCTATCCATTGCATTCGTTTATCCGCAGGGTCCTCGGGGAACTTGTATTCATCAATCGCGTTGTTTTGCCTTGCAGCTTGCAGCTCATCAACAACTTGACCAAGACCATTTAGTGGTGGGGCTCCCATGAAAGTCGTGCCCGGACTAGTATATTCAGGCCCTGCGAGATCGTTCATGCCATACACGGACAAAACTGCCATCGGACGAATCATTTTCAGCTGAGTCGTAGCTGCTAGAGCCAAAAAGCCTCCGGCGCTTGAACCGGCTACTACAATCCGCCATGTGAGGTTTTTGGCAACCCATTCAATTGCGGCGACGGCATCGTTGACAACATCCTGGCCAGTAGCCTCCGGTAGTAGGCGGTAGGTTGGTGAGACATAGGTCCATCCACGGCGAGAGCAAGCATTGATCAACCAAGCTGGTGGGAAGCTCTGTTTTTCGCCGACAACCTGCATCGTATTAGCATGCTTCATAATTGAAACACAATAGTATGCAAATTTCAAATCAAGCCTCACCAAAAAGCCTCCATGGAAATGCACCAGGGCGACTTTATCTATTTGCGCATCGAATGATGGTGTGGTAATGTCCAGGCTCAAGTCCTTGCCACCAGCAACAGTGAAGGGCACCGTTCGGAACTTCATGCTTATGCCTGGTATTTGACATAAGAATTCTGAAAATAAGTTTGCACACAAGTAGGAAATCAGTCACATCTAAATCAATCCATCTGTCTGTCTGACATGCCTATCTCATCCTCTAGTCGCAATTCAAGGGCGAATAAGGAATTGTTCCACGGAAAAACCTGTTTGAGTTTCAAATTGTCGCACCAATGCTGCAGATCAGTGTGAATGGGCACTTATTAAAAAAGAATTTAATCAATTTTAAATATTAAATATTTTTTAATAGACTCCTAAATTTTACAGGCACTTATTGCACAAGTCTTTTGCTAAAAAAAAAAAAAAAAGAAAAGAAAACTATAGCACACGGAGCCGCCAACATACTTGCCTTCTTGAGCCCAACTTCTCTCGGAATAATTCAACCAATTATAAATATGCCGGCATCGCGGGGGTCAATAGCCAATCAAGTTTGCGGAAGGTCACCAAGTTTGTATGCAGCCAAGACAAATCTAGCACATCCAAGGTCGTTAGGCACGGATTTAATGTCCCCATATGTACGATGGGCATATTATGGGGTACTTTGATATGTTGTACGGTATCCTTCGCGGCTGCGCAGTTTCTCTCATCATTTCATACTCATTCCCGTTGATGATGAATGTGCTGTACGGCTTTAGGTACTGTGACATCCCGCGGGGCCAAGGCAAGTTTACGCTAGGACGCTTCCACCGGCCTGTTGCGGCAGCTGCTCTAGGCTAGTGCATTTACATTGCCATTTTCCTCTGCTTCCCGCAATACTATCCTGTGGCTATCAATACAATGAATTGGGCGTCGGCTGTTGTAGGTGGCGGCATGGTTATTGCTGAAGTCCTGTGGTGCGTCTATGGGCGGACGGGGCACGTCGGGGTCGTGCACAGCATTGATGCAGGCCACTAAGGTAAAAGAAGTCTGGTTCTTGGTAGTCTGTGTAGATTTAACGGGCGATGCGCTGGCTTATCCTCTCATGTTTTAGACTCTCGATATAAACGAGTACCAGAGAAATCGGCTTCGATGTACGAGAAGCCTTCGGGGCCTGCCAACCCAAAGTATCCAAATCATTGGATTGTTTAGCTCCGTGCAAAATCGGCCGGTGGGACCCTGTGGAGTCAATATCTAGGCGGGACGTTTTTCCACGCTGTATCTGATGCACGCAATTTTCCGAAGCAAGCTTTCATTCTGTTTAATGAAATTAAGATCCATAGCATCTAGTGATCAGAAGTGGCTTATCGTCTGGCCAATGCGGGTGGGTGACTGGAAGGACCTTGTACACATTTCAAATCACTGGTTCTCCAGCTTAGTTTCGTCATTTCCGACCCCTACCACCTATCACAAACATTCTCACTTGAACCTCATATTGTATCTCTCACGCTTTAGTAGCACCCTTAAGTGGACAAATAGCAAGTCAAGCTTGCAACGTTCGCATTGACGGCAATGAATTAATTGATGGGCCCTCGGCATACACCTCCATAAAATCTCAAGACAGTACTAACTGATCCCGTCCGTTACTCCCCAATACCTGTCCAGTGAGACCTAGGGGCAAGTCTCATATTGAACTCCAATTGATCCATGAACCAGTAGGTCCTCACCTTCCAAGGATTCTTACGATCAACAACTTCCATGTCGAAATTGCGCATCATCTGAGCGACGAACTTGTGCATTTCGACCTGTTCTTTAGTTAGCGGCGTCAAACAGGGCGCCGGTAGAGAGTTGCCACTTACAAGAGCGAGGTTGCGACCAATGCAAGCTCTCGGGCCATGGCCACCGTAAGTCATGTTGTGTGACTCTAGGTATGATGTCTTTTCTGCACTCTCAAGCCATCTTTCTGGACGGAATTCATCTGCATCCTCGCCCCATACTTTCTTATCTCGGTTTGCACTGATAGCACTCATGCCAACGGGAGTTCCAGGCGGGAGGAAGTGCCCATCTACTTCGAGACCGTCTTCGGGAACGTATCTCAACAGCTGATAGACGATTGAGGGCAAGAGGCGGGTAGCCTCTGAGACAACGGCTTTGAGAAATGGGAGTTCTTGGGTTTGTGAGAAAGTTATAGGCTGCTGGAGGTTGGCAGATGTATAATAGTCGTCAATCTCCTTTTGCAATCTTTCATACACATCAGGATTGAGGAGGATGAAGTAAAGGCAGCTTCGCATGCCAATAGACGTTGTATCAGCTCCGGCTCCGCTGGCATCGGTCAGCATATCGCTCATCTAAGGGGGAATAAAGAAAGCAACCAACATCACATTAGCCGACTCGACGAGGACCTCAATGTCCTCAAGCTCCTCCTTTCCTTCCATAGGTTTCATTTTCAAAAAATGACTCAACATGTCTTCCCGACCAGCCCCGTCAAGCCCTTCCTTTCTCCTGATCACCTTCTCGAGCGTCCAAGCCTGGAATCGTGCATTATCTGACGCAGTGCCGCACCAATTCAGGACAGTGGCGAGGTAGGAGCTGTTTCTCCACCATGACTGAAGCCAAAGGTGACCCAGGTTACCAGTCCAGTATATGTCAGACGTGTTCGTCTTTCGGACGTCATCCACGTCTGTTTCGGTTTCCATCTGACCCAATTTCTGCCCGAAGGTCAACTCTCCGACAAGGTCAAACGCCAGCATGTGCGTCCATTCGGACATGTCGATAATTTGCCCAGCCTCTACATGCTTTCGCAATTTGCGATAACAGAGGTTGAGGCAATCTTGAATAAACCCCTCATACTTGAGGAGAGATGACATAGAGAACGCCGCCGCCACCCGCCTCCGAAGGGCAGCATGTACCTTAGTGTCTACCTCGCTGAAGAATATAGGCACTGGGGCAGCTGTGTTCCAAGTTTCGTACCATAACGTCTTCTTCGCTTTCGTGCCGTGACTGTACAACTTCTTTATGGCGCCAGCATCGACAACTGAAACCTCGTTAGGTGCAACCCGGACCACTGGACCGTAAATTCGATGAAGCGTGACGACATCATCGTGCCAAGTCATGTTGAAGTACCTATAAGTGCGCCATAGTCCAGTAATTTTGCAGACGAACGGACCCGGAACGCCCGCAAGCGCGTGGAAGAAAAGCCGCTGAACCAACAGACCGAGGAACCAGAGCCCGACAATCGCCAACGCCTTTGCAGCAATGGGGTGGTCCACATACAGAATGGAGAGAGACACCGTTAATGGCATCTCCAAGATAGGGAGGGAGGGCATATTGAAGGATATCGACAAAACAATAAAGTCTTGGGGTTGGAAAGCCGCAAGTAGGTCAGCTAGGGAGGGCTACTTAAAGACCTACAAAAGTGATCCCACAAGGAACCACTGGGAGAATCTTCCATTCCCACCGCGCAGGGTTTAGTTCCAGACTCTCCGCACGGATAGCGAGAGTATGTCCGCCGTTGTTTCATCAACTTGGGGAAGGCTCCGTTATCTTGGCATCTCTCGCGACCCCGCAACCTCTCCACACTCTAAATAGGGTTTCCATTCCGGAACACATACGAGGAACAATTCACCATTGGCCAATTCAGGTCCTCTCAAACATGGGCGCACCTTCCTTAATATTCTGCCTTAAAATGTGGCACTCGCCGAACTACTAGAAGCTTCCATTTTCATGCCATTTTGTTTAATTTTTATTATAATTTATTTATATATTAACTTAGAGCTTTGTAGTAGAAATTTCCAAATTTTATAGTGGATTGACAATAAGAGCTGAGATAGAGCTTAACTTGAGAGGTTTATTGTTAAAAATGAAAAAAGCCAGCTTGGCGGTGTTTTACTTCATCCGATGTCGACATTTTCCTCTGCCTATCCATCGATTCATTGCCTGTACTTTTAGTCAATAATTTTGTCATCATGAAGATCTTGGAATTTTTTCATAGAACTGAGTACGATTCATCAATATGAGAACTAGATCAGGATCTCGCTCGATTCATTGGCCTTATATATATATTTCTTGCTAATCGCAGATATTCAGAGTCTTGTCCTAGTTCTGTTTGCAGGCGACAGCCTTTTCAAAAGTTACTTAAAATAGAATTGTGTTTCTGTCCCTCGGATGTCACGTAGGCCTATTATTAATGAGTTGATAAACACGTTCATATTGTCTAACCGTGAATCACTTACCTTTGTTAAACCACCATCTACAACCAGCTCTGTAGAATTCACAAAAGCGCTCGCGTCACTGGCAAGAAACAAAGCGGCGCCAGCCACTTCGACTGGCTCCCCGAATCTTCCCTGCGGAAGGTGCACTTCCCGTCTCTGCCTGCGGCTCATCTTGGTCGTACTCGAGCTGTGATCGTCATCGGCGGTCTTTGTCGGCTCATCCTCCTTATCCAAAAACTCGTTAAGCATTGGACTATTCAACGGAGCAGGACAAAGACAGTTGAACCGATAACCCTCTCTGGCATGGAAAATTCCCAGTTCCCTTGTCATGGCAATCACGGCGCCTTTAGAGGCTGTGTAAGCCAGTTGAGGGGTCGCGCTTCCCACTAGCCCTGCGATTGAGCTTATGTTAATCACGCTTCCAGATCGCTTTTTATGTCTCCGCAGGCTCAGAACGGCATACTTGCAGCCCAGCCATGTCCCTATGACATTGATCCTGTGTGTCAACTCCCAAGCTTTCGGATCTACCTCCACAGCATCTCCATCAAGCTCTGTGGGAAATACCCCTGCATTATTGACCATGACATCGACACCTCCAAAGGGATCTAGATGGGCCAAGAGATGGCTAACTTGGTTTTCATCTGTGATGTCACAGACTTGAAAAATAAGGCGGCAGTGTATTTTTTTGGTTTGCTGTTCAATCTTCTGACGAAGGGTATCAAGCACATCAGCGGATATGTCCGCCAGTAGCAGAATACTGGCACCGGCGTGAGCAAATACAAGAGTCGTCTGTGTTCCGATACTCCTAATCAGGGTTAGTAATTCATATGTTACATGGTCTTCTTCTCATTTCTCTTTGATCAGGAATTGGGTAGAATAACCATCATCAGATGATAGACAACGTCTTACCCGCCAGCACCGGTAATCACAATATTCTTCCCTTGAAGAGACTGCAAGTCTGCCATGGTATTCTTCCAATATTATTAGACTTTAAAAGATATTTCAATAAAGTATGTATAAATCTCATCCAAAAAAAACTCTACCACGAGTAAATGGATTCAATTGATTCTTCAAGCTTTCAGTACTAAAATAGGCATAAAATTAACTTTTTATACAATTACATTCAAATCACATTGAGATGAAATTCCTGGACCCATTTCTATGCATAAAGGTCCATTCAAGTGTTTCCACATCCATTTTTGGATGGCATAATATCTTGAGGAGGGATATCAATTAATGCCGTCAGCAGGGCAAAATTGATGACGTCAGCTAAAATGGAAGCCAGCGCGTACCACCTTTGGCACCACTTCTAAAAATGAATCCTTACGCGGAAGCCTTCAGAAATATTACAGTACAGTGTATGTCATTTTGGTAAGGGAAATTACAGGTCATGAGTCGTTGGAGCATTATTGATTCCCATTCTTATTCCACGCGATTACCCCAAATGTCATCTCTACTCAGTTTTCCGCTTCAATCTCATCCCAGTGAAATTTGACCAAATTGCTAATCCTTTCTTGAATATCGAGACAAGCTCGGCATAGCTCTAGAGAAAACTGTGTCGGTTGCTGGAGCTTTTCTTTTGCCAACCTTGTCTAGCAAGTATCTGATCTACTACAATTCCAGAGCTAAGATTCTCTGCCTCAAAATTAACCCATCTATCGCTATTGTTTTATTGTTTCCCCTGTGTGACATATATCTCTATTTTCGACGAAGAATGAAGTTGGGCTGTTGTATAATCTTTGTTGCGAGTGCTTTCTATGTACCATCAATCTATTTAAGCTTAATGTCATGTCGTAGAAAGCATCTAGCTTAATTACGAAGTAAATACAACTACACTCTGCTCTTGACCTCTATGAGTGGCCCATTCTTCCACGACGTAAATATGTCCACCAGCTGATACTCCTCGGTCGGGTCAGGTCCTTGACCGCTCCTGTTTCCATTTACCCACCGCTCCTGACAGAGTCTCATATCAAAAGTCCACACCAAGGTTGCATAGAGAACTTGCATTTGCATATATGCTAATGGCTTTCCGATGCAGCTTCGTGTGCCAGCGCTGAATGGCAGGAATGCGCTTGATGCACGCTTCACAAATTCAGGCGTAACCAGTGTGCCATCAGCCAGGGTCTCGCCTGGGATCCAACGTTCTGGCTGGAACTTGAATGGGTCAGGGAAGTACAGCGGGTCATGATGCATCGAAAAGACGGGAACACCAATATTCGTTCCAGAAGGGTAGACCTCGTTGTTGATGATGACGCCGCTGGGCTCAACCTGGCGACGGAGCACCGAGCCTGCTGGTGGAGCCATCCTCAATGCTTCATCGATGCAAGCACGAAGATAGACGCAAGAAGTTGTACCACCGGCAAACGATATGTCTTCTACCTTGGCAAAAACACTACGAACCTCTTTCTGCAGCCTTTCAAGCTTGGCTTGATCGTGCAGAAGGTAATACATTGCGGCAGAAATCGTAGTTGACGACGTGTCGCCACCTGAAATAAATGTAAGCCACTGCACATCCTCTCAGAGCAATTAGCAAGGCTTACCGGCAGTAATCAATAGAATAATTTCTTCTTTCAGCTCATCCATTTCAAGAAGCTCTCCCTTCTCGGTATCCACTCGATCGGTCAGCCAGAACACAAAGTCCTTCTTGTTCTTGTCTGAGCCTTCAATCTTTTCGCGGACACGATCAGAGGCACCAGCCTCTACAAAATCGTCGAATGGCTTTGAAGAAAGAATCCACTTGTATAGTAGTGGTCCTTTGAGTTTCCATTTCTGAAGGAGAGGGATCGCGGATCCAGTCTAGAAGCAAGAAAGGATACATTAACAATCTTCTTCAATAGGTTACCACTGTTCGACAACTCACCACATTCTCGGCCCACATATTGTCATGAATCACATCAACAATATTTCTATTGTCGCCCGATTCCATCATGCTAAAAGATCTAGACAGGGATAGGTCGCTGGAAAGATCAAATGAATACCGATTGATCCAGGTCGAGTAGTTCTTGGGTGTGCTCCACGCCCCAGAAGACTCTTTGTCAAATGCAGTATGCCCCTCACCATCATCACTTTCTAGAAGCTCTAGACATCGGCATAACATGGCAACGTGCTTTTTAACAGTAACCTCGGCATCCCTAAGAGCTGAGTCAGAGAACCCGTACCGAAGAATGCGGCGCTTTCGTGCATGCACATCCTTCCTGATACTAGAGAACAAACTAGCCTTATCAGGATTGCGGGGAAATGCCAGATAAGAGTCTGCTTTTCTCGTGTACGTGCTATTAGTATAAAGCATTCTGATGGCCTCGGGACTCCTGATGCTAATGTTATTGGGGCCATATCGAACAACAGGTCCGTATTTCTCATGAAGATTATGGAGATTGCGAGCTTCATCACGCTGCCAAATATGGAACGTGTTGTAGAGGCTAGATATCCTCGCAACGAGAGGGCCAGGGCTAGATCGTAAGGGATGGAAAAAAAGACGATGAACCACCACATAAAGCCATATTGCCTGCAGTAGTGCACAGTCCCAGGATTAGACACAGAGTATTTTATTGAGCATAATAGTCCGCACTTACAATAGAGCCTACAGATAGCGCTGCGACGATGTAAATGAGGTCCGAGGGTCGCTCAGACCAGACACTCTTGATGAGCGAATGCATTTCGAGGGCCCCGCAACGATAGCTTGGCAATTGCGACTTGGCAGGAACTTTTGCGAGTGCAGATCGCAGAATCAGTCTCTTAAGTACGTACACAAAAACATTAATGTCACCGTTTCTCGGACAGAAGCAAGGTCATGTGGTAAGCAAACGCGATGGCGCGCATACTCGCACCAAAATGATTAGCTTACGTGAGGGAATTCCGTGAAAATATCTGCGTTAAGATTCAGGTCCAATAGATATGGGGGTGTTTGTAACCAACTATGTGCGATTTTGAGTGGGTTTGGGGATGTCATTCTTGATTTCCCACAGAATCGTCACACTTCTTTGTGGCAGCTTCACTCTCAATTTGGGGCATCCATTCAATTGGTTCATGGTTTTATCAAATGCCTAACATTTTAATTGGTGCTCTTTAAGCATGCATAAATAAGGAAAATTAGGGAATGTTTTTGGTTGTATTGTAGGGTCTAACTAAGAAAAATGGCACGACGGTGGCGCAAATTCTGTGGATTATTTTTCTGCAATACATAAAAATAAAATTCAACCAGACTTAATTTACATCCATAGAATGAAATAAACGCCATAAAATCTGACTAGTCATATTTTGATGAAATGCCTCCATCATGAGGAGCCAGAGCTCGAATGAGCCCTCAAGACGAAATGATCAACATGTCGGTCTACACTATAAAGAAGCCCAACCAACAGCCGCATTTACCCCGCGCGTAGCTATGACGTGGCATCTCTGATTAGGCAATAAATAACGTGTGATACCTCTTGGCGAGCCTTACTCTTCCACTATAAATATGGGGGGGTGCCCCTGATGTGACAAAATCTTGACCCCTTAAAATTTCGCTTTTTGTTGTACCACAAGACACGACACCCGACACTCTGTTATTTCTTGCCACACTGCCACTTTCTTTATCCTTGGACTTTTTCCACATATTTGATACCACTGTCGCTGTGATATTAACGTGATTCACGATGGCTGGCAACAAGATCTACGTCGTTACTGGAGGCAACCGCGGCCTCGGACTGGGTCTTGTAAAGGAGCTTCTTGCACGACCCAACACAACAGTGGTTGCGACAGTTCGCAATGCTGAAGCTGCTGCAAGCGTCAAGGCCGAGAGCATTACCCCCAGCGAGGGAAGCGTCCTCCACATTGTCGTGCAGGACTTTAGCACAGCTCCATCTCCTGAAGACTTCCGCGCTGCCGTCACCAAGGAGGTGGGAGAGTCTCTTGACCACATCGATGTACTCATCAACAACGCCGGCATGTGCCCACCTTTGGCGGTGGCCGCACAGACATCGGCTGCAGACCTCCGAACCGCGTACGAAACAAATGCCATTGCGCCATTAATGGTCTTCCAGGCTCTGTGGCCCCTTTTGCAAAATGCCGCATCATCGCCCAAGCTCATCAACGTGACGTCGTCGGTGGGTGGCATCGGCGCGCAAGAGCCCGTCCCCGGCGGCGCGTACGGACCGAGCAAAGCTGCCCTGAACTGGATCACGCGTGCTCTGCACATCCAGAATGAGGCCCTGGTGGCTGTGGCCTTGCATCCTGGCTGGGTCCAGACGCGGGCCGGCAACTTTGTTGCAAAGGAGTGGAACTACGCCCCTGGCCCTCCAGACACGGTGGAGAAGAATGTCAAGGACATGTTGACAGTGATTGATGGAGCTACAAGAGAGTCGGCTGGAGGCAAGTTCATCACGCAGACGGGACAGGAGATCCCTTGGTGATGTGAAGCGCGTGTTGGGAGGGAGCGCTGGGTAAACAAAGGGGCTGATTTGGCACCTGGCAGTCAAACAGATGGTGCATGAAATTTTATAATACAAACAAACATAAACGATTCCCTTTTTTTGTACACCAAATGTGCCCTGCTATGCTATACTATGTAGGATATAACATGCATTCACGTTCCTGTGTGTGTTGTTCACCTAGCTACTCCTGGCGGAAGAGATAACCGACCGCGGAGGCGGCTCTTTGCTCCATCCAGCTTCTCCATGTGCAAGGAAATGGGATTTCAGATTCAGGAGCTTTCATTCCCCAAACGAAAACACACACCCACTTCTGCCTAAATGATTGCTCAACGCCAATTGGTTGGCCATTCTCGGCACAGTAATGTATCCAATAATATCCATTCTAGCGCCCCATAAAAGTGGCTTCCGCTTGCAAAAGGGCCGTGCAGGGGCGGCTCATGTGCGAATGATGTCACCAAGAGTCTTCCCTTTGATGTCTAGGGTATGCCAGAAGAAAAATGGCATCTCTTGCTTTAATGGCCGAGTAGACCTCTTTCTACAAAATAATGACTATAAAAAACGAATAGATTATATTTGCAACACCCTAATTCTATAATACAGATGGAAAACAACTATTTCATCATCTGTGGGGGGTTTATCTCTCAGGGCGCATTAACTGAGTACAGCACTCATGGCGAATACGGAACCATATTCAGCCATTAACATGTGTGAAACACTCACAATTAGTATACGTGCACAAGTATAAGAATGCTCAGAACCCACGTATGTTTGTTAAAGAAAAAAAGTCCCCATCATCAAATTAACAAAGATATCAAAGCTGTCATTCTCCGCTGAAGGCGCAAATGCCCAATCTATTTTTAAGGCTGCTACTGATGATCCTTGCCGTTCTTCGCGCTTTGATATTTTGCTCCGTGTGATTTTCGGCGCTAAGCGGTAGGGGCCTCAAGTCTAATCCGGCCAATAAAATCACGTCAACGACTGACCCGCTGCTTACTCTATACAAGGTCCGTGCGTGCTCACCATTCTGCTCAGCTAATTTATTATTTTTAATTTAATTTATTTATTTTTTTTTTTTTTTAAAAAAAAAGAGCTGACAGCATCAAAATAAGAGGACCAGCAACTAATCTTAGGTTGTGGGCGCCCATAAAATGAACACATATTGCTCTGCATGATGTGCTCATATGCTCTGAATAGACACTGTAAAATATCTGAAGCTGTTTCCGTAGATTTACTCTGGCTCGGGTTGTGTCCCAATTTGCCCAATATAATTTTTGCCATTAAAATCGCCGTGAGACCAGTGTTTGAACAGAGGTAGAGCCCGGTCAGCACAGCAAACATGGTGCAATACTCGGATCAAATCCAGCGCCATGCACAGTCTATTCGCGGAGCCATTGGCTACTCCGTCATGGAATTCCCAAAGTGGATAGGAAACTCAAACGGCGCATTCTTTTCCTATGGGCTTTGTACAATCCTCGGAGTGGCATTTTTATCCTTAAACTTGAAGATGATGCCGTTTGTGTGGCATGTAAGTGTGCAGTATATTTGGATAAATCTAGTCGCTTGAATTCACTAACTGTGTGAAGTTTCGAGTCATTAAAAGAACTTGGTGGCCTGCGACGGACCACTTCAGCGCTGAACCTGGTTCCGTATTCAAGCCTATTGTCACGAATTCTAGGGTATCGCTGCTGGAAACGGACTACAACATGCACAAGTCCAATAGCACGTTTTTCTCAGATCTTGATGTTGCTCGCACTGAACTGTTGGCTGCCTTGCGGGCTCAGGCGATCCACGGGGGTATTCGTGATGAGTGCAAGAATGGAGTTGGCGTCATTCTCGCGGGTGCTTCGTGCACATTCAAGAGGGAAATGAAACCTGGAGCCGCATTTGACATGTATAGTCGTGTACTGACCTGGGACAAGAAGTGGCTGTACGTGGTGACTTATTTCGTCCAAACGGACCGAAAAGCTCGCCTTTACACGTTTCAGCCTTGGAAGCCATCGGGAGCAGATAAACCTGGCTCAAATCGCCCAGTCGTGTATGCGACAGCCATTTCGAGATGTGTCGTAAAATGTGGGCGACTGACAGTGCCCCCTGAGAAATTCCTGAGAGCGGCAAGACTGTTGGGACCTGAGACGGGGGTGCAGTCAGAGACAGAGGTGGAAAAAGGAGAGCCACAACATGTGGCTTCTGGGTCAGAACTGCGGAATGAGAAAGTTTCTTGGAGCTGGAAGAAGGTGGAGGAGGAGAGGTTGAGAGCTTTGGAATGGGCAGAGGGGCTAGCTATAGGATTTGATATGGTTCATAACGAGTTTGGAGCTATGGTTTAAACTCTTGATATGCCGGGTATCGCCAATGAGAATGGAACTGCTTCTTCCTCCAACGGATGCTACAAATTTGGAGAGTAAATCGTCGTTCTAGATGAGACATTAGGAATACGCCATGAAGAAACCTAAATTTTTGTATGGGGAAAGCAGGCGACTTATTTTTATTGAAGGATGAGTTTATTAACGATGCTCTGAATCACTGACTTTTATCTCTTTCGAAGTGCTTGCTGCTTCGCCCTACTTGGATATGTAGCCATTTTTGAACACAAAGCCCTTAATATATTTCTGCCATTCATACATGCTATGGACGGGTGGTGAAGTAAAGCCCTAGTTCTTTTTTCGCCCCGGTAATATGGTCACTCAATAAAAATTCTTCCATTCCTCCCGGTCCATCTGCAGATACAAGTGGGCTGACATGGGCAAAGTCAAACCTTTGTATGACATGAGCTAGTGTTAGAGTCATTTTATGATAGGCAAAGCCTTTGCCTACACAACTCCGAGGACCAGTAGAGAATGGAGCAAAGGCGGTTCTCGATATTTCAACCGACTCCTTAGTTGAGCCTTCTTCTCCAACAATCCACCTCTCAGGGATAAATTTCATCGGGTTTCTGTGATAGGCTTCATTGTGATGAATGCTATAGAGCCCTGTACCCACGTCCACACCTGCGGGCAAATGTATCGAGTCAACAACCATGCCGCCTGGTGAAACCTCCCGCCACAAAGCCCCACCAACGGGAGGAGACATTCGAAGGGCCTCATCAATACAGGCGCGGAGGTAAGTGCACGAATTGAGTTGAGGGCCCAAATGGATCTCGTCTTGACTCTTGAACTTGCCGCGGATTTCCTCACACACACGATTGTAGGCTTTAGCGTTGCGACTGAGGTAGAAAAGAGTGGCAGCAAGCGTGGATGATGATGTATCGGATCCAGCGACGACAAGAGTGGCACATTCAGCCCTGATTTGTGATTTGTCTAGCGCTTTCCCGCTGTCTGGATCCTTGGCGCCCTCTAGGAAGGAAAATACGTTATCTGCACCGCAGGCCTTTGGTCTGTCGCGCAAGAGAGAAGTAATGAATCCCAGAAATTTATTTCGCCCCTTGATGGAATGCTTGAACAAACGCTTGTCTAGCCTGCCGAGTATTAAAATGGGAGCCTGGACTAGAGCGCTCACTCGAACGTTGGATTCCTCAAGTGCCTGTGCAACAAAACGGTAGGTCGTTTCCTTCAGAGCGTTGTATTTGACACCAAATATAGCCTCGGACATGATGTCGAACGTGAAATAATCGCCTGTACATAATTTGTTATTACCCTTGCATCATAAAGACAGCGCTAAATGCTTACTTTGACGAGACATATCGAGTGATTTTTTGACACTGGCTGCCTCATTTTGTTTGGCATTTTCTTCTATATTGTCACAAAGAGCTGTGATGTGTCTCTTGACGATGCCTTCATATGAGAGCATTCTAGAATCTGAAAGAGCTAGACTAAGGATTTTTCGTCTCCACGCATGCTCTTCCTTACGGCGGATTGTGAGGGTATTTGGGGCTCCATGTACCATGACCTGGTAAACAGCAGACTTCAGGTTGTTTGCGCTATGAGAATGGATTTCTGGCACGGGGTCCACCCCAGTTAGCATTATGTAAAATTGGACAAAGAATATCTTGACACCACAAAGTATACCTACGTTTCATAGCAGTGTTGGTATTGATGAGAAGTCGAGATGGACCGTATCGAACAATAGGTCCTGCCACCATTGTTAGCCGTAGACATACATCTTCCAACGTTCTAGACACAACCTACCATATTTCTGATGGCACCTATACATGTCTATGTGTAGAGTTCCCTTCCAGGCATGGTATGCGGCATAAAGATTTGTACAGCGACCAAGAAAGGGCCCGGGGTATTTCGCCAATGGATGCAAAACAAAGTGCTTGATGTACAGACAAGCAGCCTACTCAAACGTTAGCCTTCAGAAAATCCACGTCCGCGATGAAATAGAACTACTAACCAAAACAGTAACAATGCCGATCGAAAGTAGTGGGGGATTTGTCCCAGTAAGGAGCAGTTGGATGTACATTACTTGTTGATTTTCCGACGTTATCGCATCAATGCCGTACCGGAAACCAACAACGAAGAATGACGGTTTGAAAGAAGATCGATTGAACAACGCCAATAACTAGAAATGCGTATAGTTATTTCTACTTTCTCAAATTGCCTTCTCGTTTCCCCGGAATGGTATAAAGTTTTGCCGTTGGGGCGATTGTGGATGTGGAACATGATGTGAGATTGGCTAATGATGCACAATGGATCAACGTTAACCAATTACAGCGACTTTTCGACAACGTAAGCCATAGCAAAATGACCGAAAACATGATTTTCATGCGATCTAATGGCATTAGGGATTTCATACCCATGCGATGACAGCTTGAATGTTAGTTCTGTTCGAGGCGATGCACGGACTGGTCAATAAAAGGGTTTATTTTCCTTTTTACTCCCAGCAATCATTCTTCCATTTTGACCGATAATGTATAGCTGATCCCACCTTGACTGATCAGTCTCCAAAGCAGCTATGAAATTCGATGACACCAAACTATACCCAGGTCTCCTTATAGGGGGAATTTTCCTCGTTAACTTTGCTTTTCTGGTACGCTGGCACTGATCGGTAAATCCTGAACTGATATGATGTACCCGATTGCTAAATAGTTTCGGTGATTAAGCTCGGCATTTGTGTCTATCGATTATACTTTCATCCCTATTCCAAGTATCCGGGGCCATTTCTGGCAAAGCTAACGAGCTGGTACTCCGTGTACCACACATACATCGGCGATCTTCATTCCGACATTTGGAGATGCCATGAAAAATACGGTACGGTCGCTTGCACTCCAATAGATCTTTCTGTTATTTGGTCGCTGCTAGCTTTGAACTAATCACTGATTGATATATAGGGGAATATGTGAGATATGCGCCCAATAGACTGTTGGTCAATACAGAGGAGGGTCTCAAAGGTAGTCCAGTGATCGTGGGAATGCCTTGTATCAAGAAACTGACGAGGGTAGGAATATATGGCCACGGAAAGAATGTGCAAAAGTCAAAATCGTATCTGAGAATATCTCTGGTGCCTGGAGTACATCCCACGTTGGGCACGATTGACAACAAGGAGCATGGGAAGCTCCGGCGTATTCTCAATCAAGGACTATCGGACTCTCACATTCGCACAATGGATTCCGAGCTCAAAGATTTGGCATTATCATTAGCAGAATGCTTGGGCGAGGTTCGAGACCGATTTCATCCACGTGGTGGTGTAAATCCAGGCGATGGGTGGAGTTCGCCAAAGGATATGGCGGAGTGGTGTAAGTTTACCTCCTGTGAAAAGATGTCGGTGCGAGAATGGGAATACTAATCCAAGTCCGTTAATAATAGGTGATTTTTTCACATTTGATGTCATGTCACAACTCGTATTTGGCACATCCTACCATTTGCTCACGAATGCCGAGAACCACTGGATCATTGACGGGGTTTTGGGTCAAATGCGACGCATCAGCTTTTTGAACCAACTCCCAGAACTTGAACAAATGGGCCTTCATAGGTTTCTGTTTCCAGAAGCACGAAAAAAGGCATTTCGCTTCTCTCAAAAAAGCCGACAAATTATGGAAGCAAGACAAGAGAGACAAAAAAAGGCAGAGGAAGCGGGCGATGTTAACTTGGAAAAGACAGATCTTTTTTCTCGACTGTTATCGGCTAGAGATCCCGAAACAGGAGAGGGTCTTTCACAAAGACAATTATGGGCGGAAAGCAATTTGCTAATCATTGCGGGTAAGATATTTTATCCGGGCGTAGTTGCCGATTTGTGTTTGGACGCAGGTAGACACTGTGCCTTGAAACAAAATGAGCTAATTATTGGCTTGAATAGGATCTGACACATCATCAACTGGAATGGCGGCGACATTCTTCTATCTTTCCCAAAATCCTCAAGCATATGCTCGGGTCACTAAAGAAGTGAGAAGTGTGTTCTCTTCCCCCGCCGAGGTATCTCAGGGACCGAAACTCATGTCATGTGCCTATTTGCGTGCCTGCATCCAGGAAGCTTTGCGACTTGCTCCTGCGGCTAGTGGTGCAATGTGGCGTGAAGTCCTTCCCGGAGGTCTCCGTATTGGTGGAACCGACATTCATGTCCCTGAAGGGCTCGAAGTTGCCACAGGTATTTGGTCTCTGAACCACGCTGCCAAGTATTTCCCAGAGCCGTTTGCCTACCGCCCTGAGCGCTGGATACCAGGTGAATTTCCAGAAGCTGATGTTGCAGCCGCAAAAGCTGCTTTCGCTACCTTTTCATTCGGGCCTCGGAACTGCGTTGGAAAAGGCTTGGCAATGATTGAAATGTCACTAGCGATGGCTGTGGTGATTAGTGGCTATGATTTCCGCCGCGCAAGATCTGAACTGGGCCGCGTTGGAGAGGGTCAAGGTGATTTGAAAGGACAGTTCAATACTTTTTGGGCATTTACGAGCATGAAGGAAGGACCTCATATTGAGTTCAAGGCTCGAGATCCCTGAGCAAGATATTGGAATAGCTTTCATGACATAAATATGTAGGCATGGAATTGATGGCATATTGTAAAAATGAGAAGTTTATCTATGAGTTGAGACTATCCTTGCTACGTTTATCGTGATATGAATGCTACGAGATGAGAGAGGATATCTTTATAATCATTTTGTTTGGCAAGACCGAATATTTTGAGGCGGTACTTGCGATAAATATCTTTTCTAGTGTTGCCTAGTTGAGGAATCTACTCATCCTTCATTTGATGCTGCGACTGAACCCGTTGCTGGTAGACGAGTGAAACTAGGGAACAAATCATTGATGAAATTCCGAGAGATTTACCAGAGAGAAAAAGAAGACCTAGCAGGTAACGTAGCAGATGCTGTCAGAAGAACTCGTAGATTTCAACCTATATTAAGCAAAGAATTCTACAACATATCTAATTAATAAAAACATACATACAAGAATAAAAAAGAACAAATGCTATGCCTAACTTTGTAAAAATTGCAGCTACTTGGAAAGGATCAAATGTGATAGATGTCATCAAACATGCCACAAATAGGGCTTGACTGCCGAGTGGCAAAATGGCCTTGAAGTGAATGAGTGGGATCGGTGTGGTAAGCTCTCGAGGACTGATTACGTCACGAAGCAAAAGTCGAAATGACATCATTGCATGAATGGTAATCTTACGCTAAGGAATGATGCAAGTAGATCCGAGCTATTCCCTTCGCCGATGCTTAGCGGGATTTCTGTTACAGGAAAGCTAATGTGTATGGGGAAGGGAATGTTGGCGAGGAGGTTGAGCATGTAAAGAGAGTCATATTAGTTTTCCGAATTTAGCTTGATTCAAAAGAAACAGAGTTGGTATTTTAATGTCTGTTACTGAACCCTTTCTTTCTGTATTGATTTATCGGTTTATATTGACTGAAACGCAACTGAAACATGCATACCGATAGAGAAAAAGACCTGGCCTACACTCTTTTGATAGAGTTATTGTCGTGAGTTTCCTTAGACATTTAGCAGCCCCTACTACCACAATTTAGTTGTGAGATTAACGTGTAGATAGTCATCAATTTGCATATCCAGTACGATGGTGAGTAGCACGCCGCTTCGTGTTGTGTCTCATAGAAGATCATGGGATTTCTAACGTCAAGTGCTTGGTGTTCAGGATCGAGACTCAAGACTTCATACTTGAAGACGGAGGTGCTCAAAGAGTGGTTGAAGTTGGCCCATCAAATGTCTTGACTAACATGATACGGCAAACTTGGGACAAGAAATATGAACTTAGAGACCGTTCTCTTAATTTGACGCGGGCATTTCTCGGACCGCAAGATGGCTTGGCGGAACTCTACTATGAAGCAACCCCTTCGGCTGAGGACGATAAAGGGCGTCCAGTGGAAGCAACAAGTTCAAAAGTTCCTGACTCAACACCGCCAAATCAATCCTCATCCCCAAATAAAGACAATCCTGCTTTAATACAAGTACCAGAACCTGCACTAAGCATCCCGGCTGTAGCCCTTGGCGATGCCCCTGTTCCCACATCTTTGATTGTGCAGGCGCTTATTGCAACCAAGCTACAAACGAGCTCGACGAGCATTGCAACGGATAAAACCATCAGTAACCTGGTCGGAGGCAGGTCAACCTTATCCAATGAGATTGTAGGAGACCTTCTTGCAGAGTTTCCCGGGCGCGTGCCTGAGCGATCGGAGGATTTGCCACTGTCTGAACTTGCGCAAATATTGAGCAACAACCATGGCGGACGACTGGGCAAGTCAACATCCTCGTTGGTAGCAAAAATGATATCAACAAAGTTCTCAGGAGATTATGGACTTTCCAAAATACGCCAGACTTTGAATGAGAGGTGGGGACTGGGCCCTATGCGGCAAGATGCAGTGCTCCTGTCTGCGCTGTTGGTACAGCCTGCCTCTCGCCTGACAGAAGCTGGTACTTCGGATAATTTTCTGAAGGAAGTTGCCATGTCATATTTTCAACGTGAAGGTTTATCTTTACCCGCTGCGACTGGGTCTGGAAGCAACTCTTCAAATGGCGCATCAACAGTCGTCGATGCCAAAGTTTTGGAGGCTGCTAATGCAAAGAATATGTCTCTTATGAAAGATATTGTTGAATTACTCAATAGCCATCTCAAAGAGCGACTCAATGAAACGGGCGCTGCCCTCTCTGTCGGCCACGAGGATGTAATGAAGCCAACTAAACTACTCGATATGTGGCTTGCTGAGCTTGGTGATGATTTTGTCAATGGGATTCAACCGAAATTCGACCAGAAGAAGCAGAGATTATATGATTCATATTGGAACTGGAATACTGAAGATATAATGCGGCTCTCTGACTTATGCAAGACTCCCAGTCCCGACGATATTGACAAGATCGATGATTTGTCACTCAACATCATTAATCGAGCTGACGATCGTTCGATTGTGCAACTGAAATATCTCATCTCGCAAATAGAGGCACTCGTGCCAGAAAACAAGCTACAGGCTAAGACAATGCGCTTAGTGTATGAGAGATGTCTTGAATCCATGGACAAGGAGCCTCTATTCATCGACAAGAGCCCTCAGATGGCGCCTTTGACAACCATTGATTGCAACGGGAAATTAATGACCTCTGAGGTGCTTCGGAGCACATATGACCCGAGCAAGACCAAGCCAGACCTCTTGAAGGACATTGAAACTTCTAAAGCGAATTTCCCTGTAAGCGAATTTCGTGATGGATCATACCTGTTCTCCCCTGGTTTCAGCTACCTGTATGCCGAGGATCTCCGAGTTGCGAAGCATTCCGGCTTCACGTTCACTGGAAGGAACGTCCTTGTGACAGGAGCTGGAAAGAACTCGATTGCCTTTCAGATGATTCGGCATCTCCTTTCAGGCGGAGCAAGGGTCATTGTCACGACAAGTAGCTACTCCACGGAAACGGCACAGATGTATCAGAGTCTGTACGCTAAATACGGATCTAAGGGGGCCGTGCTTCGTGTCGTCCCGTTCAATCAAGGAAGCTATCAGGATGTCAAGAATCTTGTCCAATGGATTGGAGAAGATGAATCCTGGGATCTGGATTTTATCGTGCCGTTTGCAGCATTGTCAGAGAATGGAAGGGATCTCGAGAGCCTAGATGCCAAATCAGAAATCGCCCATCGCATTATGCTCATCAACCTCCTTCGTATGCTCGGCGCAGTTGCTCAGAGCAAGAGGTCCAGAGGAATCGTCACTAGGCCGGCTACCGTTATTCTACCACTTTCGCCAAATCACGGGCTGATGGGAAATGATGGTCTTTATGCTGAGAGTAAGAGATCACTAGAGGCTTTGCTCGCGAAATGGGCCTCTGAATCGTGGGCCGATTATCTTTCTCTGATCGGCGTCATCATCGGTTGGACACGCGGCACATATTTAATGGAGGATAACGATGCCGTTGCTCAAGCAGTAGAAAAGATGGGTGTGAGAACATTCAGAACTGTCGAAATGGCTGCGAATATTGTCACTCTGATGGGTGGAGGTATCAATCTTCAGAGTCAAATGGGGCCACTCATGGTCGACCTTGGCGGAGGCATGGGATCAATCCGGGGTTTCAAGAAAAGTCTCACTAGTGTTCGACAAGCTCTGCGTGAGTATTCTGATACGCAGAGAGCTATTGCTCAAGAAAGAGCACGGGAAGCTGCATTTATTAGTGGTAATGACAGCAAACTGGCCAAGGCGGCACTCGAAGAGCAAAAGCTTCTTGCTAGAGCAAATATCGAGCTCCCGTTACCCAGCTTACCGGAATATGACAGTGACATCTCGCCATTGGCTTCCGCACTGGAGGGAATGGTGGATCTGAGTCGTGTTGCCGTCATAACTGGCTTCGCAGAGCTTGGACCCCACGGGAACAGTCGCACAAGATGGGAAATGGAGAAAGAAGGGAAACTATCGCTTGAAGGTAGTGTTGAAATGGCTTGGATGATGGGACTCATCAAGCACTATTCAGGCACAGCCAAGGACGGCTCCCGAATATCAGGATGGGTTGATGCCAAGACCAAAGTTCCTATCGATGATGCTGGCATTGCAAACCGTTACATGTCGACTATTCTTGAGCATTCTGGCATTCGAAAAATTGAACCCGAGATATGTGACAACAGCTACGACCCTGAGCGGAAGGAGTCCTTGCAAGAAATCGTCCTCCAGCGGAATCTCCCTCCATTTGAGACAACAATCGAAGTTGCTGAAAACATGAAGCGCAAGCATGGCGACAAGGCATTGGTGACGTCTCATGCTTCTGGCGACGGGTGTCATGTGCAATTGATGAGCGGAGCTACCATCATGATTCCTCGTGCCACGCACTTCAATCGCACCGTAGCAGGGCAAGTCCCTGCGGGTTGGTCAGCAAAGCGCTACGGGATTGGTAATGATATTATCGACCAAGTTGATCCTGTGACACTGTTCTCACTTGTTTGTGTTGTCGAAGCGCTCCTATGCTCGGGGATTACGGACCCGTACGAGTTCTACAAACACATCCATGTATCAGAGCTAGGCAATTGCCTGGGTTCAAGTATGGGCGGTTTGTCGTCTCTACGTCAAATGCATCGTGACAGATACGTCGACAAGACAGTCAAGGGCGATGTCCTACAGGAGACCTTTGTGAACACGACGGGAGCCTGGGTCAATATGCTCCTCACATCCTCTGCAGGCCCTATAAGAACGCCTGTGGGGGCTTGCGCGACATCTCTCGAGTCTCTTGATACGGGATGCGATCTTATTCTGGCCAAGAAAGCAAAGGTTGTTCTTGTCGGTGGCGTGGAAGACTTTGTTGAAGATGTTTCGTTTGAGTTTGGAAGCATGAAGGCAACTTGCGACACGGATGCGGAATTTGCTCGTGGAAGAAGCCCGCAGGAGATGTCACGCCCAACCGCATCCTCTAGAAGCGGGTTTGTCGAATCTCAAGGCTGCGGTGTTCAGGTGTTGACAACAGCGGAGCTCGCTCTGAAAATGGGTTTACCTATCTATGGGATTGTTGCATACACAAACATGTCAGCTGATAAGACAGGCCGCTCTGTGCCTGCCCCTGGGAAGGGTGTGTTAGTAAATGCACGAGAGTCACCGGGCGTGTCACCACTGGCAGTCCCAGGAACTGTGTCCTGGCCGCTTTTGGATTTGAAACGCCGGCGAAGGATGCTCACTAGACGGCGTGAACAGATAAAAGACTATGTGCAAGATAGTCTTGACCAGCTTGAAGAGGAGATTGTGGCCTTGAAGCAACAAAAAACAATGAATGTCACCGACGGGGAGCTAGAGCGGTACCGCCAGCAACATGTTGAAGCCATCCAGGAACAAGCGAGAGCTCAGGAGGCAGATGCTACATTTCACCTTGGAAATGCGTTTTGGCAAAGTGATGAGAGACAACGCACATCTCCAATCAGAGGCTCTTTGGCGACCTGGGGTCTGAGTATTGACGACATCTCGGTTGCCTCTCTGCATGGCACCTCTACTGTCAAAAATGACTTGAATGAGCCCATGGTAATTCAAGAACAGATGAAGCACTTAGGGCGACGAGAGGGAAATATTCTCCCATGTGTTTGCCAAAAATGGCTTACTGGTCACTCTAAGGGGGCTGCAGGAGCTTGGATGATTAATGGATGCTTGCAAATGATGGATGAAGGACTAGTGCCCGGCAATCGGAATGCTGACAATGTGGATGAAAAGTTGAGAGAGCACCATCATCTTCAGTTTCCTGGCAAAACTGTCAACATGCAACATGAAGGAATCGGAATAAAGGCCTGCTCCGTCACTTCTTTCGGATTCGGGCAAAAAGGCTCTCAAGCAATTCTTGTCCACCCACGTTACTTGTTCGCCACGATAACGAAAGAGAGGTTTCAACAGTATGCAACTCACAGGAATGCCAGATGGAGACGTGCTAGCCGCTGGTACTCGGCAGCCATGATAAATGAGAACATGGTTTCGGCTTGTATTAAGGATCAACCTCCTTATTCTTTGGATGATGAGGTATCTGTACTGCTGGATGCATCTGCACGAACCGAAAGATTTGGATGATTTATGATGGCCTAGGATCTACCTGGAATGGAAGGATTAATTTCTAGTCGCTTTAAAAGGCCTTGGAAAATAGACAATTTGATGAATGTAAGCCGTACATGTGAACCTTTCTATATGTTTTGGGAAAATGAACAAATAATCGATGAAAACAATTTAACTTGAAAGAGACATGGATGTCCAAGAATTTGACAGCGAAATTTGGTGGGCACTTTACAGAATAAAAGCCATACCAGATGAGAGTTTCATGTTTCTAGGTTTAGAACTCCGCGTGGATGATATTCTACTCTAGACTCAGCCTTTTGGTGAAATAAAGCTGCCAATTGTGTATTTTAGATAAGAAAGATTTGGTATTTATGGAATGGAGAAGGTGGTGGACTTTTTGGATGCCCTACCGCCAAATCCCCAGCCTATCTGTTTGGCTACATTGATCGATACATCTAAATCATCAGCCCAAGCCCAGACCAATCCCGGATTCTTCTGGAATGAGCGTCCTGCAGCTATTAGATCTAGTGGCGTATCGCTTTCATTGCTGCCTCCACGGACTAGCTTCTCGGCCAAGGATCCGGTTTGGATGCTACCGACGCTACTAACAAGGATTTTTTCACCAAGAGCCTTCTTAATCTTTTTGGCAAATGGCGCTTGATACCCTGGTCCTCCTCCGATGTTTTGTTGCTTATGGTTACCTCCACTTGAGACGTCGAGAACATCAACGCCACGGTCTGCGAGGAGTGAAGCAAATTTGATGCTGTCTTCCACGGTCCAGCTCTTACCGGTCCACTTTGGATTATTATCTAGCCAGTCTGTGCAACTGATACGAGCAAATAAAGGCATCGTGTCCGGTATAACATCTCTGACCAAAGTGACGATTTCCAGAGCTAATCGAGTGCGATTCTCAAAGCTGCCGCCATATTTATCAGTCCGTTGATTGACGGCAGGGGTTAGAAAACTGGAAATGAGATATCCATGCGCAAAATGGAGTTCAATGACATCAAAGCCCGCTTTAACTGCACGTTGGGCTGCATTGACAAAGCTGCGTTTGACTTGGTCAATCTCAGCCAGAGTGATGACGCGCGGGTTAGGATAACCATCTCGATATTGCTCGTCACTGGGACCGACCACCTCATCCAGCCATCCACCTACCTCCTCTGTTGCCAACTCACTGCCACTAACCCAAGGAGCAACTGTAGAGGCTTTGCGACCAGCATGTGCGAGTTGAATGCCAATTAAGCACTTTTGGCTGTGGGCAAATTCGACATGCTCTTTGAGCGTTTCCACGTGTGCATCCAACCATATTCCAGAATCCTCTGGTGTAATGCGGCCTGTGGCCTGGACGGCAGTGGCCTCGATCATGATAAGTCCGGGCTACGCATAATGGTCAGTTATTTGTGAAGGAGGCTGGATTTGTATAGCGAACATACACCACGCTGAGCCATGCCACCATAGTGAGCGATGTGCCAAGGGGTATGGAAGCCCTCGTGCGCACTGTATTGGCACATGGGGCTTACCCAGATACGATTGGGCATCGTCATGCCCCGTATTTTCAAGGGCGTGAAAAGCTTCGGAACTAGTTTCCCCGAAGGTTGAGGGTCAACCGCCGAGCCGGGAGTGAGGCCCTGGTCGGGGGTGAAGTAAGGGACCCCTACCATCCCAATGTTGGCATTGCTAGCCATTGACGCAGGACTATTTGGTGCCGAGGTAGCTATTGGAGGGGCACAGTGATCGTAGTTTGCGTATCTTTGGGTTGAATAAGCAGCACACATGGCGGGATTGATTCACTCCTGATTTCTACTACAATTGGCCGCCTTGAAAAGTTTAGGGGATTTTATCAATGCGATTTCTAGAATATTCTCGCTGTAAAATGCCAGGGCATACCAGCGGGCCGAACTCTCGTAATGCTTTTCGCCCCTCTCGTAATGCTTAGTAGCCTCTCTACGGCATTACGAGGAGATGCTAGAGCGAATTCTTCGTATCATTTCGACTAGCTAAAGGTATTTTAAAGTGTCTTGATAATTTGTATTGAGATGTTAGGGCATAATATCCTTCATACAACGCCTTAAAAGATATATATATTCACTCTTGGATGGTGTCTGTAGCTATTTGATGACGTCATTTGTCCCCATTCACTGCGACTGGTCAATTTTAGGGTGTTTCTAAAGGATGGCCGTGAGATTCTGTTTGCTTACACTAGCATGCATCACGATGAACTCCATTTCCCTTTTTGTCTTAGGCTCGTCTCCGGCTTAATTGCCCTCAAATTACGCAAAGTGCCCCATGGTATGGTACGCTTTGATGCATACAAGATTTTAAGATAGCTTCTTCCTGGCTTGAAATGCACCTTTTATTTCTCGGAATCCATTCTAACAACATTGGGAACCTATTGTATTGGTGCTAGTGATTAGGGTTGAGCTGAACTCACCATGAGCATCCCGGAGCCAAACAAGGATTACAGTGAGCATCAATGACCTTTCCAGAGGCTCGGCTATTAATGTCTCACTAACCTTATCTGCCACTAGAATGGGATGTCTATGACAGCCGGGTAAACAAGGGTAAGTTGAGTACTTTGTACTGAATACTGCCAACTATTGACGGAAAAAGTAAGTTCCTCGGCTCACCATAATTTATAGTAAATGGGCATGTCGAATGCAAATATTCGATACATGACGGCTTTTGGACGCAACCAGAGTTTGTCGAGAATCCTTTTCTCAAAGTCCATGGTTTGGCACCAGGACTCCATTATGGTAAACCGCCCCACTTACCCATATTTTCTTCAATCTCATCAATCTAATATTATGAAATCAAGGCCAACAAGTTTACGAAGGACTGCTTGGTAAGATTATTTTTTTTCAATCCCGATCCGTCAAAGCAAAGCTAAACTATATCAGCTCGTAGAACTTCGAACAACGAGGTTTTAATCTTCCGACCGGACTCTAATGCTGCTCGTATGGCTAGATCTGCGGTGGCTGTTTCCATGCCGCCAGTACCGGAGGGCGTATTCCTTAAAGCAGTTCACATGGCAATAGCCATGAATGCCGAGTTTATTCCGCCTCACAACATTCCTGGCAGTCTATACGTAAGGCCTTTTCAATTCGGCTCGAGCTGCCAAATTGGGTTGGAGCCACCGGATGAATTCACCTTCTGCGTGTTTGTACAGCCTCATATTGCATTCCATGGGCATGGCACGTTGAAAGCACTTATAGCAGAGGACTTTGACCGCGCTGCGACAAGAGGAACAGGGCAAGTCAAAGTTGGCGGTAACTACTCCCCTGTCATTAAATGGTCTCGAGAAGCCAAGAAGCCTGAAAATGGAGGCTGGGGGGTGCTGTTACATGTAGACAGCCAAACACAGACCTGGATAGATGAATTCAGCACTTCTGGCTTTGTTGGAATAATTGGACCGGAGAAGGGAGAGAGCACACCAAAAGTGGTGATCCCAGAAAGCAAAGCCGCCATAGAGAGCATAACGTCTGATTCCGTCGCAACCCTTGCGAGATCATTGGGATGGAAAGTAACGAAGAGACCAGTAGGTTACGGAATCTCTCTAGTATAAAGAGACTGCGAATGCTAACAATGAAGCAGGTCAAAGCATCTGAACTTAGTATCTTCTCGGAAGTACTCGCTGTTGGCACCGCTGCAGGACTTGTGCCGGTCACCTGTATTCACCGCAGGTCAACTAGTGAAACCTTTAATTTTGCGCCTGGGGGACCATATTTTAATAATTTGCGAAATGTCTATATTGGTATACAGAAAGGAGATGAGGAAGATAAATTTGGATGGTGCGAGCAGCTGAGGTATGAAGAGTTTAGATCTTGAGATGATACATCCCGAATTAGCTTTTAAACAAAGATCAGGGGTCGTGTCTCACTTAAGACAATTTATAGCACGGGGGGATTCTGATTGTTATGTGAAATTAATTAAAAATGCCCAAGCCATTTCTTCTCTTTGGCTATGAGATGTGACTTCATATCCTCGCCTGCATTTAGAATAGGATGCGAGCTTTAGATAATTACTCCAATGAGTGAATGCATAAATAAAACTCCGAATACTTGATGTTGATTTCACACTGGCCCTACTTATTCAGCTTAACATGAACACTGCAATTTCCGTCCCATTGGAGAATCTTTTGACTGTCCTGCTGTCATATTAACTATGTTATAGATATGGCTGATATTAGCACGTCTCTATCCCGCAATCCCAATTCTCCAATATCTTTGCAATCTTGGATGAATTAGTTAGCTCATGGACATTCTCAAAGTATTCTTTAGTAAGCATGAAGGGTTTCGCCGTGACGTTGGGTATGTACTTCCCAACTAGGCAGGATGGATCAATGGCTGACTTTTCGATGTTCTTGAGCAAGAATGATCGAAACGGTTCAATGCCTGGTCTCAAGAATTTTGAATGAAAAGGTACATCGACGCCACGTAAAGGGATAGTCGCCTGGCCGCGCTGAAGTTCCAGAGGCATCGGCTTCTGAATCGTCACTTTCATGCAACGATCGATTACCCCTGCCAGTGATTGCATCGCTTCGTCTATATTGGCTTGCTGCTTGATGAAGTCGATTACGCCAGTCAAGGTATGTAGGGCGCGGACATCACCTGCTGCCACGTACTGCATGTTGGCAATATTATAGTTGACAATTTCCAGAAGCCAACCAGTCTTTTCAGCAACCATGTTGACAACATTTTGAAGAGACTCTTCATCGAACTCTTTTGAGACCCTGCTCGGGTTAATTGCGCACATCAAGTAATTTGATCTGCCTGCGGAATCGCGATCAACAGCAACTTGCATTGTCAGACCCCTGTAGAAGACTACCGATATCAGATTCTCGATAGGCATGATTTCAGCTAGAGCGGCAAGAGCGGCAAATTCACCCAAGGAGTGACCAGCAAATATATATCCCTCGGGGATAAGGCCTCTGGACTTCAGATCCTCGATCCTGGCCTTTTCCATGAGGGTCAAAGCCGGTTGGGTAAACTGAGTCGCTGAAAGCAATCCATTGGGTGCTCGAAAAGTATATGATAAAGTTCTGTCATTAATGCTGTTGAACAGTCGCTCAGATTTTAATTTTCCATCAGGATCTAGCGTCTCTGATACCATGTTGATATAATTTTCACGAATGGTCTTGCCTTTAGAGCCCCCGAAATGAACAGTAAGCTCTTTCGGATTATTTTTGACAATACCTATGATGGAAAACCCTATACAATGTCAGTATTTTGCGTTTCAGGTGGGTTAAAGGTTCGCATACCATAATTAGATAGGAAATAAGCATCGGCTCTATCCCAAACGTTTTTGGCAGCAGGGCTAGAAGCGTATAGATCCATACCCATACCTTGAGCCTGAGAGCCCTGACCAGTAAAGATGAAAGCAGTTGGTGGTTGTTCTAATTCGGCCTCACCAACCAGCACCTTCTCTTTTGTATCACTGTTGCTGGCTTCGATCTTAATTATCCTGCGTCCGGATATCATGCCGGTATGCTGAAATTGTACACTTATTGTATCGTTTGGCAAAACCATCCCGACAAAGGAAGCTTGGAATCTGCGGACGGATGTGATATTATTCTCAGCAGCCCAAGACTCCAGAAGGGTGCGGACGGCAGCACTGGAAAACATGCCGTGTGTGATTGTTCCTGGCAATCCAGCATAGTTCGCAAATGTCCGAAAAAGATGGATTGGATTCCAGTCTCCAGAAATATGTGCGTACCTTCGGTTGCTAGCTGGAGCATGGAATTGCACCGAATCCAACTCGCCAACCATGGAAACAGGATTTTCAAATAGGACAGGCTCGTTTGAATGCGACCCCAATCTATCCAGGTAGTCGATGACAGAGTTACCCGTTGAATTTCCAGCTTCGTATGTGACACTTGCAATTTGTATTGAAGCCTTGTTCGGGAGTTTTAAGAAAACATGTCCCCGAGTGTGGATACTACTGAAGATCTTCTCGTTTTTGAAACGCAAAAAGGTATGGAGTTGGAATTCCAACACTTGTCCAACCAAGTTAAAGTTCTTGTAATCATCGTTGATTGTGATCCACTCCTTTGACTTGAGAATCGCAACGTCCTTATTGCTGGCTAGATATAGCTTTCTGGGGTCTTCCGTCTTACTTTGAAAGCAATTTTGGAAGTCGTTGTAAACACCACGATAAAGAAATTTGGAAATAACATCCATAATGGCATTTCCATCTCGATGAATCGTTCCGCAGACTTCAACCATCTTTCCCGAGCCCTGATTAATGATCGCATTAATCCGAGAAGTGGTGTGAACCTTATCTCCTTTCTTTAGAGGATCAGAACCTGGTCTCATGCGGTATTCGTTAGAAAGATGGACCAACTTCGAAATATCTGCGTCAATTTCTCGGGCAAAAATGGGCTTAATAATAGCCTTCCAAGCAACCACGATGGCAAAGTCCATGGGGGCGTAGAAGGCTTTTTCAGAACCCTTCAAGTATTCATTATTGGTGTTTCCGACGGCATGAAGAAACGCAGTGATATCCGAATCGGATATAATGACCTCACCTCCATCAAATATGCTACTGATATTGGCGTTGAGATTTGGCATCTCCTGTCCAAACCAAGCACGCCAATAAAACTCTTTCATAGCATCAATGCGACCTTCCATCTTTTCACGGATTGGAACGTAGCCAGATTCAGGATGATACGCAAACCTGAGAGGGAGGCAAAGGTCTTTTCCCAAGGCCGTAGAATGAACCATCATCTTCACGAGGATGTCTGCCTTTGCATGAAGACCAACCTCAAGAACAGCAGTGTGTTGATTATTTTGCAATGGTTCTTTGGCAATGATCTTTGTATTGGGAGGGTCCATGGGCGAATGGATTTCTACCAAAAGACCGGAAGCAGGGGTGAGTAGGCGCTTCATTGGATTGGCGGAAAATCTGTTATTCTGAAGTATGACTTGTGATGTCAGAAGAGAATGTCGCCAGGTACCCACTGGACCAGCGAGGAGGGACAGCCACAATTCCACAGGAGGCATGGCTGCTAATGGTGAAGTCGACAACTTGTATGTAATTAAATGAGAGTCATCATCATGTGACACAGTGATGCTGTCGTGGTGTTCTGCAATGATTTCGCCTTTCAACAATTCACCACCGAAGCTCTCAATTGTTGGAATCATTTGTCTGTCTCCACGATAACTTTCACCCGTAAGAGATTCGATATGGCCATTGTTGATGTTATCAAGTATCGACTTGATTGGCTCATCTACAAACTTCGAGTATCGAACAGATACAGGACC
Organism: Calonectria ilicicola; assembly: GCA_020809705.1. Classification (NCBI taxonomy): domain Eukaryota; kingdom Fungi; phylum Ascomycota; class Sordariomycetes; order Hypocreales; family Nectriaceae; genus Calonectria; species Calonectria ilicicola. The sequence continues at coordinate 157,815 of CP085834.1, read as the reverse complement.
CTGAAGAATGCAAGTTCGCCCAACATCTTGGTTGTAAACCGCAGCAACATCTTCGGACTGCCAGAGAGAGTCCTTTTTAAAATAGTATTCGAAATTCTCATCAAGCACCGGAACGAAGTTAACGGGCTTCATACCTCGACGAAGGCATAACGCAAGAAAAAACTCCACATCCTGAGCATTGACTAGCTGGGAATCGGCTTTGGGGTACAAGTGGAGAATCTTCCCGACAGATTGATAAGGGTTGCTCGAATCAAATTGGTTCTTCAAAAATGGCTGGCGAGAGTCAATGAATCTTTCCTCGATTCGTTGCAGAAAGTCGCTGACTAGATTAATATAACTTCGGTCGATCCAACGTGACTCATGCTTAACATAGAGCAGTTCCACAAGTCGGTGAGACACTCGGCCATATGTCATGTCCTCAATATCACATGCTTGCCCGAGCTCATTCCGACCGAACCACACTTTTTGGAAGTCATCATTGAGTTTCTTGATGATATAATCGCGGTTCATCCTCAACTCAGCCAATCTCTTTTGCTTGGGAAGACTGAAAATTTTCTTGTCCATTTCAGCCCAGAACAAAACGCCACGAGTGGCAAGTTTATGAATGGGCTCACCCATTTCAGAGCGAACACTAATGACGCCACCGGCGGGGCCATGATAAGTCTTTTCCCACTCGGAGTCGTTGACTCCAGGGGCATCAACGATGGCTTGTTTCGCTGCGGGGCTAGTGTGAGCCTCCTTCGCAACCATCATACGGCTACCAAATAAGAACCCGTCAAAAGGCATTGCCGGATAACCATAGTTCTTTGACCATTTCCCATTGAGATATGGGTATGTATCTTCAGCATCACCAAACCCGCCGCCAGCAACAAGAAATATGTTTTTATGGCGTCGAATGCGACCGTATGTGGCCAAGATTGGTTGATGGAAGTCTTCGCAGGAGTGATGCCCGCCACCACGACCACCAGTCCATTGAAGGACAATGGGGAAACCTGGGCGGGTTTTGGCGATTTGAATGACTGCTTCTATAGCTTCTATCGATCCGGGTTTGAAAGAGATGTATCTCATATCCAATGTATCAATATACTTTTGTGCTACCTCAATCGAAGGAACACCAGCACCGATCGTCAAGCCCTCGATAGGCATTCCTTCAGAGCGGAGCCGGCCAATTAGAGGAATTTGCCAAGACATGGCAGCAGGATTGACATATATGAGATTAATCACAATACCTCGGCCCGGAGGGATAGACTTCTCAAGCTTGAGCAAAGCATCAGTCATGGCTTTGGGATTCCAGTAACCACCGCCAGCAAGCTCTATCTGGTATCCAGCATTCATTGCAGCGGCGACAAAATCCCAGGGCACCGTGCAAGGTGTCATTCCAGCAACAATTAAAGGCGGAAGACCCAGGAAGCGACTGAGCTTCGTATCGACATATATCTCACCCGTCGACGCAGCCTTGACAAGGCGTGGACTAAACTCCTTAGCCCAATCAATAGCGTAGATGACACCATCCTTGTCATCACGGTCAAAAAGCTCATGCTTGTAACCAACCTCATCAGTGTTGTCTCCAATGGATCCAACCAAAATGGTATGCACTCCAGTACCCTCTTTATTGCGGTTGGTGAGGACACCAAGACCCAGGGTGCCACCAGGGCCAAAGTCTAGAATGTGCGTTGCTTCAGGAAACGCGGTCGCATCCTCCCAATAGACGGGATCCCGAATAATTAGTCGTACTAAAGCCGGAATAATATCGCCGTTGATTTCATCCCGGATATCCTTGCCAGTATGGGAATTCATGACGGACATGCCAAGAGAATCGCTGAGGATCTGAACATGCCCCAAATCGGCGTCAATGAGTTTTAGAGCGTCTAAGAGATACCGACTATGGAAGGGGGCTGATATTGGTAAGAAGCGATTTATAAAACGAGTCTTGCGTTTGCTGTGAGGAATTCGGTTTTGATTTTGGTCTTTAGGCGGCTTAGCCTTGCGCAAGTGGGCATTCAATCCGCATAGAGAGGTGGGAGGACCTGCCACCACAAAGTTTCGAGGACCATTAAAAAGAGATAGCGAGATGTGACAATTCTCAGGAAGATGTTGATTGGTCACATCGATGTGCTTCTGAACCTGGCTTGCTGACAAACCTCGAATGCTCAGCATTGGGGATGGAATTCCTTCATCATTGTCCTCCGAGGACTTCAACATGCTAGGGATGATCGAGGCATAACGAAAGACTTGCTGGCTCCTGGACCCAATCCAAAAAAGTATAGTGAGCGCCTCAGATGTGATTTTCTTCCAGGAATCCCATGAATCTGCCGCAGCAGTGGCCGCGGCCACGACTATGCCTTGAGAGTGGCCAGTGGTTCCACCAATGTGTTCACGCATTGAACCAGGATGAAAACCAAGAATCTTGCATGCCACCTCATAATGTGCAAGTTGAATTAAACCAATCAAGGGAAAGCTGATCGGTGCTTCTAACAGGTACTTAGAATCTGGTGTGGTGGTGGCATCTTCAAGCCAGCGAAGTATGTCTAAACCCTTTGGGAAAAGCTGTTCCACTCCAGGATTTTGAGCAAGATTTCGCAACAACTCAGCAGATCCAACAATTAGATCACTGATAAAAGGCTTATACAACTGGTAAACCTCACGTAACTCGCCAAAGTAGTCTTCAGTGTTGCCTTGACCCCCAAAAATAGTGTAGACTTTGGCAGCGCCGATTGCGCTGGCGCGAAAAAGGGCCGAAATTTTAGAATGAATAATGTGATCGGATATTTCTACCGCTTTATAGTAGCTGCGGATGATATCAGACCTGGTGGCAATGCTGGAAATAGATGCTGCAAGGGCATGGATGTCATTATTCCCAAGAAACATTCGCTCGAATTCGCTGAGAACAGTTGCCAGAATTTTCTTAGATGAGCCAACGGCTTCCTTGTCCAACCCTTTGAGTTGGTCTGCAACATGTTCCATATATTTTGCAACAAGCGCAGCAGTTGAAAGACCCCCATTCTCCTGGACCCCATCCATAGTACTGGTCAAAGTAGTGATAAATTGACTCTTCAGCTGCTCTACATGAAGAATCTCTGAGGCAGGGACGTTGAGTGAAACTTCCACAGATTCATGCTGTAAAACGAGCACGCGGGTAGACGCATTGTTAGACATTGAGCAGACCGTCATTTTCAAATAGAGTGGGGGAGTCTGAATTTCAGGTCGACACGAATAATTGTGACATTCAAACCTAGTCAGTTCAATATTTAAATTCAAGCCTCACGAAGCAGTCTAATTGCTAAAAATGCAGGGTCTATATTAAAAAGCACCGTCTATCCCATACTGTGATCTTTTTCAGATATGAGTGATTGGCCCACCCGCTTATGGATTATGTTCTCACATTTAGGTCGCCGGTCACGTTTTTCCATGCTAAACAAGCACGCGGAATATATCGCACTTTCAACCACCAAGGCTATACAGTTAATCAGAAATGTCACCCCATCCATCACTTTGACGGCCGATATTGACCATTGACATCTTGATATTTTTAAAATCACATTCTTACGCGATCATCTACAATAATGGTAATGATTTTCGTGGTATACATGCTGACCCACAAATCGAACGCAAGATTACAAATATCACCATATCATTGATTACGAGCGCCTGCAGAAACGCCACATGCAATAACGACCAGAAGCGTAGCTTGATATGTGGGCGTTGGTCTGCGCCACTAGTGTTATTTCGATGATTTCACCATCCAAAGGAAAGTTTTGTGCGCACTTGCATTGCTAAATCAGGGACAGCTGTGGGATAGTAGCCAAGGGAGGACCATGAGTCAAATAATGAAAGAGAAATATTGAGAGGAAGAAGAAAACATATCATGTGACCAACAGATCTAAAGCCTAGAGGCCGCTGTTTTTGCAAGCCATACTCAACAGCAGACTCAACTGGCTGTAAAAGATGTCAAACATTGTTACGAGATAGCCGATCCGGGATCAGTTTGCCTAAGTTCTCAATTCCATTGGTATTTCGGGCCTTTTTTGGGATGGAAATCTTGGCCTCATTTTGATCGAATGATTACTAGTCAGGATACGCGGCATGGGACAAATCACTTAATTGCATCCAATATTAACATCTGCTCCATAGTCTAGTAACAACTTCAAAATCTCTGCCCGACCTAATAAAACACACTCATGTACCGCAGTCATTTTCTGCGCATCCTGGGCATCGACGCAGCGTTTTAAAAGTAACTCTCCCTCTTTTCTTCCATCAGTGGACTCCTTGCTCTCCTTTTCAGTACCGGGATTATTTTTACACCACTCCAATATCAAGCCGACGACCTCCAACTGGTTCTTCTGAACAGCCGAGTGTAGTAGACCTCTACCAGATGAATCTTTGGTCAGTACATCAGCGCCCAGTTCGAGAAGTGCCGCTACTGAGCGTGTGTCTCCGCTTTCAACAGCGCGGTGAAGGGCCGTCTTGCCACTATCATCTGGGACATCCAATTTGGCACCTGAGCAGAGTAAGAGGCGGGCGATCTCTAGGTTACCAAGCGCTACTGCGGTAAGAAGTGGGTTCTTGTGGTTTGCCCCGTGTTTTTCAGCAGCGCCTTCTCGTGTCGCATGGTCTTCCGAAGGTTCATCTGAATCTGAGGATAATGGCATTATAGAGCTTGAAGTTGACGCGTTTTGTGATGATAACAAGGACATGATGGATGATTCGCTTTGTAATTTTTCCGAGGGAGAAATCTGGAGGGTAGGTGTGGTGGTACAGGACCCCGTGCCGAGAGTCTCTACGTGAGGTGACCTCGGCTTTTGCCATTTGAGATTTCTCCCCGACACACTTTGATCTAAATAGCTGTTTGCGGCTTTGATGCTGGCGCTAAGATCCCCTTCTCCCAGAGCGGGGAGAGCTGGGGATGCCAGCTGCGCGTTTGGTGGTGAATGACAATCCATGCCCACCCATTCATAGTTCATCAGAGCGGGGTCGATGCAATTCATATTCGCCATGGACTGCTCTACCGAGTACTCCAATTCCGAGTTCATCTGAAGATCGTTTTCGCGGTTCGGTCGGTCGATTAGGTCATCTCCAGATGTGCTGTCAATAGTCAAGTGATTGGTAGGGGGGAGCGCGGCGATTTCGCCGGGGCTTCCGGAAATCAGAGCGAGATTTGCAAGGGCTTGGACGCTCTCTGGCACACTGTTGTGTACGCCCGTGAGGCTATTTTTCCGTTTAGATCCGACTGCTGCGATGGCTGCATGGATATTAGGCATCTCATGCAAGACGGCTTCTGCAAGTCTCATGCGAATTTTTTGTCTGGTACCTGAAGAAAAAGTTTAGAACTGCTATCTCTGGGCTTATTCTCGCCAAGAACGATGCATTGTCGACGAGTAACCCAACGGAGGAGCGAGGGAAAGTGGCCACTTACGGTAATTCTTTTGAGCTAGGCGGTTCTGAAGCCTTCGGCGCTCATTGATGTCAGTGGGCGGCGAATCGTTGCTTGGAGTTGACATGATTTCGATGGTTGGCTAACTTGACATGGTTTGCTGTGGAAGGAGATCGACGTCTTTAGGTCGTTCGGGTCTGCGAGAAAGCGGGTAGAAGGACACCCCCATCAATATAGGAATCAGTGTTTTACTCTTTATATGCAGGGCCCTGCATAATTCAGGCGAGCGCAGCAACCTGCGTAAGTTCGACGGCGGCTGTGCCGGCCCGAGTGGTCATAGGTCCGACTCGACTTCGGTTGGTGATTATTTGGTTGCGTCGATTGGCGCCTGGCCTGGGAAATTGAGAGACGTCTTTTGAAGGTTGGCTACACAGGGAGTCTCTGACCCACCAGCTGGCTAGGCGGCCGACTCGCCGAAGGATGGATGCGAATGAGGCTGATCGTGGCGTGTTTTACTGGTGTTGGAGCTTTGGCCCCAGTAAATGTCGATCCAATCGTCCCCCATATTTCTTTGTTCTTTAATTTTCCGATTCAAGGAATTCGTGTTGTACGGGCATTGGGGCAGCAGCGAATAACGTCTTTGAACTCTATGCTTTAGTTCGGTCTCGGATGACGGGACTTATCCGAATCAGCCTGTAACGATGGACGAGGTGGAGAAAGATGGCTGAGTGTCGCCTCTGCAGGTTGAAGGCGACATGGGAACGATTGTCCCATTCTGGAAGGACATGCTCTGATCTTGATCCAACACGCGGCCCAAGAAGCGGCTGGGAAAGGCTGAGTCAGCTCCTCTGCCGCAGACACGCAGGAGGCAACAAGCCTAAAATAAGATATGCGAGATGCCGAGTGCGAAGAGGACGAGCATCTAAACGAGATGATCTGCAACTGTCATCACCCTGCGGCACGCAGCACACACACTGCTACTGGCCATGTGGGACTGGCTTTGTGCTCGGACCGGGCCGCATATATGCCGGACAGGGTCTCGTAATCATCCTCAGAGAACGTTTCTGCGATAATCTAATGCTGTAAAGAATAGTTTGTCGGTTCTCATATGGGTGAACCCCATGCTAGAGTCCATGTTCTTGTGTGGTGTCTGCATCTTTCTCCGTGTTAAAACCCGCGCCATCTTCTCGGCACATGTAACCGCCTAGAACAGCAATCATAGTGAAGATCCCCAGGCTTAGATGTTCCCACCCTGGCTAGGGCTGACACCCCCACAGTCACCACTTCGCTTCGCCAGGGGAGTCGGTCCACAGATCCGATTATCCCCGCTCGATCCCTGTAACAAACCACGGCAGGTGAATGAAATATAAGTTCCTGCATAGCCTCTGGACCAACCTGCGTGGCCGTGACCAAGCCAGCGGTGGGTTCAAAACAGTGAGAAAACAAATTAAGTGGACCATCTTGATGCATTCAGATTTTGCCTGAATCATTATGACTGCGGTTTGGGTCTACCGTTATTTTGCCCGTCTGTTCGCTGTGCACAAACTGCTGTACTCCTGTGCACTACGATGTGGCCAAATACGTCATTGATATACCGTGATATCCGAGGAATTTTGATTGACCAGGAAATCCATCCTGCTTGCTTGGCATGCTCTTGAAATTGGTGCTCAGAGCGCAGCCTTGCGCCGTGACCGGCATATATCCTACTTGACCATTGCCCAAAGTCATAGATGAGTGCTCGGGACCGAAACTTGCGTGATGGTCCTTGACGGTTGTTCTCCGAATGCGCACGTTGCTGTGTTGGCGCTAGGAGAAAACCCTGCATAGTGATCCGCATCCTCTTGTTGGCGCTAAGCACACGGCTTTGCGTCATACCCTGCGCGACCTGTCGTCCCGCGGGCGCGTCTGTGGCAGACCCGTTAGAAAAGCTCCTCGGACCAGGTTTAGGTACGGCCTTAACGCCATGCGGTCTTCTGGGCACGAGAATCCCATCCTCATTAGCATGCGTTTTGTAAGCGAATTCATTTTTGCCCTATCCGACATGTCTGGTGGCATGCTGCTTACCTCCTGCTCTCGAGCGAAACCTCCCCCCTGCCAAATTTACTAGCACCCTAGTTCTTACAAGTGAAGAACGTGCCCCTTTCTATTTTTCGCAAGTGTCTTGGCTTGTATTTCACCCCCCCGTTCACTAGATGTGGCCAATTTTATAGACTCTGTTGAGAGGATCCGGCTTGAAGTTAGATAGCATTGTCTCCTGGGTATGACGTGAACGAAACCTGTCATTCTTGGCACAAACATCCCAAGCCAGAATCCGTCAGCACTATGTCTTCGCGCTTCCACCCAAAGCAGGCTGGCTATCATCTGACCATGAATCTCGGAGAGTGCGGAGGGCGTGCAAACGTCCGCTTACAGGCGCACTGTTCAGCCCTCCCAGCGAGCAAATCAGATTCCATCCTTTGCATCTATGCTCAACTCATCATGACTTGCCACATTGTTCGAGCCACCTACCAGAATTTACATAGTCAAAAAGCGATTGCCAACCATATAAATTCTTTGTAAGCTGACTCATCTGACTTTTGGGCTTGGCTACGGGCCGTTTGGTAGGCTAGAACGGGACACGTCACGTATGTAAGAGACCAGGCACGGAAATAGTATGGTACTATCAGTTTTTAAAACATAAACCACATCATAGCGGGCATTCGCAAGCCACATTATGTCTCGAAAGATATTGGAATTGATCAATCATTATTGCCCATCATTTCTTTTTGGCATAGCGCTCTACAAGGGGGCGATGTTCTGTACATTGAGTCACTTCAGCCAGGATGGTGTGATCATCTGATAGTGTGTTTGCATCTAGGCATTGGTATTGGCTGATGTGTCCGATTTTTTTTTCGGGTGAACACACATACAACAACATTTGAGCAGATGACCATCGCTATACCCGAGGTGATAAAAGCTGCATAATGTGGCGAATTTGTGCACTAATTACACCTTCACATGCACATGCCTCTTCTTTCATAGTTCACACAGCGTAAAAGACAAAGCTTTCAAGGCACCGGTTCAGAGCGACAGTCCTGGGCTGACTGGGTATTTGAAATTTTGTCTTTTTAAGAAGACAATTAAAATTGTATCCGCATAAAAGCCGTCGTACCTCAATCTCCGAACAACCGCTAGCGCATCCTAGCCGGTAACTTGTTTGAGAAATACCCCAATTGGCACGCATCCCCCGAATAGATCACGAAATCAAACTTGACATTGGGCTTAAATAATATCTATTTCACAATTTCTTAATACATCAATATAATTATGGCTTTCTTTAGTAGTATTAATTTTGTATTTTGAAACGAACGTAGATTGAGAATGCATGGTTCTGGAAGCGATGGACTCGGCTCGCTAAGATTACCCTATACATCATGTGGGTAGAAGATCCGCACAAGGTTCAGCGTATGCTCCATGATCCATGTTTTATCATAGTCAAAATATTTGCATCGTTGATTTGAGACAGATTACCTGAAAGGCATTTCAGTTAAAGGGCTAGATACATCCTGCTCGGATGACCACTTTTAATTACCCAACTCTCTTAAATTTTTATGATTCCCCGAGGGGCTTCAATATCAACTGATGCACACGACCGAAAATTGGACATTACTTTGGCAGCTCCAATTGAAGGGAATCCATTTTATCGTCTGGTTACTTTCTATTACCGAGATAGGTTTTGGGCCTCAGGAGCCAACTATGTTAATAGAGAATAAATAGTATTGTTACTTGCACGCATACTTGCACGCAAAAACGTATCGCCGAGGCTCAACCGAGATACCTGATCCGTGCACCCAGAATGGATGCGTACAAGTAGCAATACTAATAAAAAAAAGATTCTTATTCAGTCCTTTTTTTTTTCTTTTTTTTTTTCTTTTTTTTTTTTTTTAAATCTGATAGCTCTCTTCTTTTGATTGAATCTGGGACTCACTCAGGGGGTTCCTTGACGGTGCTGCGAGAATCAGGCTCTGCATCTGCATTTTGTCTGGAGGCGCCTTGGGTGCCCAACCTATCAGATGGCTGGCACCGTCCTCTCGCGCCAAGGCAATTGCAAACCCCTCTCGTAAGCGCTGCGACCGTCGTCTTGACCTCGTTTGTCCCGCACATACCGATATCCCGAATCTGGGATCAAGACTGGATCAAGATCACCCCCTCTACTTCCTCGGTATGTTTAGAGTCGTACAAAACACCAGTGTTCGTTACGAACATCAAATAGCCGAGGACACGGTGCTTGGTCTGCATCAACTTTGTACTCAATGCACGCACTTCCGAGACGAATCCTGCATGCTTTCTGGTTTTTACCAACGCAAATATCCAAGGCATGGCACGGAAGAAAGCTACCATTTTGGCTCGAGCGATAAATTGAAGTCTGGCTACCTTGCGGGCTGCCACCTTTGCGCTCTACTGTGGCATCATGCTGGAGGCTATATGATGGATCCAAGCAAGCCAATCCTCTCTACGGGTGAAGTTGTTATTTGCCTGCGAGCGCGGAACCCGTCCGTGAAGGATCGGAATGTGGGTATATTGCCTTTATTAAAGGCTGGTTGGCAGGCTCTTCTGCCTCCGCTTATGTAGTTACCCCAAAATTGTCTGTTTGGTATGATAGTGTGTGTTCTAAATGTTGAGCAGTGGGGAGCTTGGAGTCGTCGAAATGTGGATCTCCGCCATTCAGGCTTATCGAAAATTATCTTTGAGCAGATTGTACATATACCTACCATCCAGTCGGTATAGATTAAGAACTGAAAATCCAGAGCCTTGCTGACACGGAGTCTAGATCCAAATGTCAACCAGGTATCACTCAAGGACACGCCTGAGCCTGTGTCCTCAAAACACGAGATGAAACTTTCTTATATCCAGGACAGGTATCAAGGATGCATCAAAGGCCACAAAAAGTGCATTGGATTTCCTCAGTTAGTTGCACCAGCTCAGAAGTTACCCTCGCGACTAGTCGACCTGCAGGGAGATAAGATCAAACTGAAATGTGATATTAGAGACAATGATCAGCTTGAGTATACTACACTTAGCCATATGTGGGGTCCAGACCCAAGCGCCTGCCTTCGATTGACACAGGGGGTTCTAGGCGATTTTGAAGTCGAGATACCAGAGAAATTGCTTCCCACCAAATACCTAGAGGCTATCCGGATCACGAAAGCTTTGGGATTTCGGTATGTCTGGATAGACTCGCTCTGCATCATCCAAGATTCGGCGGAGGACTGGAAGAAGGAGGCTCGCAAGATGTCAGATGTATACGGAAGAACGAGCTGCAACATATCATACGTTTATCCGCCATCAGGTGGCTCTACAAAGCAGTATCTCCGTGATCCTAGGATTAGCTTACCTTGCCGAATATCCCCAAATTCTTCAAATCTTGAAGCAAATTTGAGACCACCGCTGGTGGTCCAACAGAATGAATCCCAACTCAGAAGGCATTGGTCAGCGAATGCATATAAGGGGAGCTGGCCGCTATTATCTCGGGCATGGGTCTTTCAAGAACGCCTGCTGTGTTCCCGCAACATCTATTACGGATCCGACATTCTTTATTGGGAATGCTGCGAAGTTGTTGACGACGAGTTTTATGGCCCTGTCATCATGAGCGAAGGTAGCAAAGCCGAGTTTTACTCCGTCTTCTCTGTGGGCACCCAGTCCGAGTCTCACATGGACAGGACTTTAATAGAGCAGTGGTTCTCCCTCGTTCAGGCATACCGGCTGGGAAACCTGACGTACGAAAAAGATCGCATCATGGCCTTTGCGGGCGTTGCTAGAGCAATTCAGCTGCAGACCAATTATTTGTACCTGGCTGGTATCTGGAGAGAATTTGCGGAACTGGGGCTTCTTTGGCATATCGAGCCTCCCTGGCATAATGCAAGCTCTCTCCTTCAGGACTTTTGCCTTCGAAAGAAGAAGATGCAAGTTGCCGCTCCCAATTGGTCCTGGTACTCGATACCAACAATACCTGATGTAGAGGTGGCGCAGGTTGATGCGGTAGGCTTTCGAATATGCTTATGTTTGTACGCCCAATCATCGTTTGCGATATATAAGGCTCGAATCATGTCGTTCCATCATCCAAAACTGACATCTGATCCTAACTCCCTTCTCTATGATTTCAAGGGTCTATCTATTACATTGAGGGCACCAAAGATTCCTTGCACATTATTGTGGGACGAAGAGGTTCTTCGAGTTCTTCCACGGGGTCGCTACGTACTGGGCGACGCGGGTTGGCAAGATTCCCGAGAAGCCATGGATTATTGTCATGATGATCGCGGACTGCTGCCAATGTCAGAGCCTCCCACAGGGACATGCATGGTTTTGACTTATTTTTGTGCCTCCGCGTTACATCGTGGAAAGGAAATCAAGTATGATGAGGTGAGCTCGAAACGAATCGGAATGAACCCTGGATGGCAATACGCTGGATTAGTTGTGGTGCCCTCGAATGAGAAAGGATGCTGGCGACGGGTCGGGGTTTTTCTGTTTACAACGAGACCGAGAGATGGTATAAAGGAGGTGGAAAACCCGTTCAATTTTGAGGATGAGGAGGATATTGTATTGGTGTGATTGATTTGTTATTTTTATTTCCGTACAGGCCCGTCAAGTAACAATTTAGATATAAGTTATAAGGAAAGGCTCATTTTTGTCGCTGATATTCACTGCGCACGGTATTCTGTCCAAATGACTTGGAGAAGTGACGAACAAGATCAAACATCTGTTGAGGTGATTTTGCCAAAAACTTCAAAGCCACCTCGTTTAGTCCTTGGAACAAACATTTCCCGAGTAACGCGCATGTCTTCTGGATCAGTCTCGCATAGTTGCACATTAAACCATCGTGCAAATTGCGCAATAACTAAAAATATTTCCATTTGGGCAAAGCTACCGTCACTTGTCAATTGAATTGCTACGAAAGAATTTCATTAATAGGGTTTACATACTTCATTGCAATGCAAGTTCGGCTTCCTTTGGAAAAGGAAGTGAGATACCGACCGAGGTTTTCTCCGTTTTCTGCTGCTCGAATCCACCTGTCGGGATCAAAAGTCTCTGGATTGGGGAAAACCGATGGGTCACGGTGGACAAAGTAAGTAGAAGAACTCATTGGTGTCTGTAAATTAAAATGATTAGAAAGTGGGCGAGATCTCAATAACTAGACGTACCCCTGGTGGGATAATGTAATCATGATATCTAAGAGACTCAGCTGGTGCGATTCGTGCAAGCCGTCCTATCGTGCTGTAGGATAGGCGCAAAGTCTCGTTTACAAATGCATTCTGGTTTCCTGAATTAACGATGCGAGATTATTAAAAAGAACCTGAGGTGAACTCAACGCACCATGTAGGGCAGCCTTTCGAGTTCTGGCCACGTTGGCTTGCTTTCAGAAGAATTCATCAGTTGTTTCAATTCTGCTCTCAATTTGTCGCGAATAACCTTGTCACGGCCAAGTTGGTAGGCGGCGAAAGTAAGAGCACTTGCAGTTGTTTCTGTCCCAGCGGAAAGCAAGGCAGCCATTTCATCCCGCACTCGGTTGTGACTTCTCTCCTTTGCTGGGATGCTGGGATCAACCATTGCTCTGATCATACTGCCCTTTGTCCCTAAAGCTGACTTGACATCCGATGAAGAATTCTGTGTGGTTGCAATCTCAATAGCATAACTGAGAAATGAATCCAAAAACTTGAACAATGTCGATTTTCCAGGCATCAGTAGTGCTAGTGTTTGAGGCGAAACGACATGTGGCGCATAGGCCATCCAAGGAAGAAAACGGTTGAGATGAATGTTCTCGATGGCCTCTTCATTGGCGGCCCGAATATCGTTGCGGAGGTTTGGGTCATCTAAGAATCCCCAATGTTTGCCGCATGAATATAAACAGATGAGATCTGAGGTCAAGGCAGCGAAGAGGTTATGAAAGGGCACCACAGATTGACTTTGTTGAAATTCTCTCAGTCGCTCTACGAGTCTTTGCGTTCTCTCTTCAAATAATTCCGAGAGTTGTAAGACTGAAGCTTTCGAGAAGAAGCTGTTTAAGATGCCTCGTCGAAAACGGTGATGCGCATGATCGATACTTGAAAGCATGGAACCGGGAGATGAGAAAATGGCTACATAACCATCCTTATCACGCTTTCGACTACCAGATGAATATATTTCGTGATAAAAGGTTGCATCGTTAATATGGACTTCTCTCGGGTTAATGCGAACAATCGGACCTATGGAACTGTTGAGTCATTGGGCTGAGAAAGGATGGTTGTTGGTTGGTACCATATTTCTGGTGCATCTCTTCAATTTTGAATAGAAACGTGCCTGGACGAATTATTGTGTAAAAGAATTCGTACGCATGAGTCGCAGCTGTTAGTTTAGGGCCAGGGATCCCCGACAAAGGATGGAAATAAAGGCGGTATATTGTCCTGATGAAGAGATAGGACAACATACCAATTAGAAGTAGCCAGAAGCGATATAGATCTACTGTGAAGATCTCCATGATGAGGATTTGAATTGGTTTACTTCAGGTTTGAAAATAGTAAGCAAGAGAAGAAAGAATAGATGAAACGTTAAGTAAATGACGGTTGGTTTTAAAGGTGGTGGGCTCATAATTGCATGTGGATCGATTTCCCATCTCAAACCAATGGCTGGTATCACATAAATCCATTACCTCGGTCAGCCATAACCGAACGAATAAAAAATACAACAATTCTATCAAGGTTACGTCACCTATTGAGCTATTGACGCGGGCCAAGTAGACCCCAGGCATCTTTGCAGGGGTTTTGGTTAATGGCACAATTATGTGCATGGCCTCGATGCTCCGTAGCCGCTAAAACACGCCTCCCCCTCTCGTCGCCACAATTACCCGGGAACGGTTAGATGTCCCACATAATCCTTGACATGGTATGAAGAGCCATTTATGCGACAGCCCTTATCAACCACATTCTTCACTTGATTCAACGGTGTGAGACATAATCGACGTGTCGTTGTAGTGGAATAAGACCAACAAGTAATCTATACCAACTTAAACACTTGTTGCTCCTCGATAGCAGCCTCGGCTTCTCCAAACATGATACCGTCAACAAAGCATTCTCCAATTAACACGAACTCTCCGTCTTCCTCTGTTGGCCTCAAAAGATAGGGCACATTTGCTCCATCCAGCAAGACAACATTGTCCCCCTCTTTTGCCATATGCGGGCAAAGGCCACCCTTTCCATCGGATGATATAAAATAGCATCGATTTAGACACGTCGGAATGTTCATAGCTCGGCGCTCTTGTAGAACCGGATCCTGCTCGTCGTTCATATGACAATTTAGGTGCACTATATACTCATTCACTGCTCTTGAAATCGTACGCTCTGATTCATCTCGTACCAATGGGGTACCCCAATGCCCATTTAATCCAGATGGGTCCAGAATTCTCTCAAAGACATTTGCAATATGACTTGCATTCGTCATTCTGTTTTCAGATTGAACTAGGTTCTCGACGGGAAAATATTCGATGGACGAAATTTCCGACAGCTTTTTGCCAACCAATTGAAGCACGAATGGATCCGGTGTCTCAAGAAGCTCTACCAGCGGCTCTTTATAGCTAGCGGCCCGGAAATTAAACTGAGCTTCAAGCGTCGCCCGCGCCCATTTTGAGTTTCCTTTGGCGTCTAACGTCCAAGATGGACTTGTTGCTGAAATAATGCCATCATCTGGCCCTGTCATTTGTCTCCATTCTCGATTTGTTTGCCAATGAATTGCCGACAGAATGGATAAAGATTTGTGAGTTTTAATCCACCATCGAGTAAAGTCTGCAAAGACAAGCTCGACCGACTTGGTATAATCTGGTCGAACTAGTTCATCTAGCTCGTTCGTTTTATTTGTCTCTTTTCCGAACGCAAATAGCGCGAAGAGTTTATCGCGAGGATCCGTTGCATAAAGATCTAGCCCTTGTAAGAAGACATCCAAAATGTTATGCAATTGTGGTATTTCATCAATAGATGTGTCTGAGTTTGATAAAGCCAATGCTTTGCTTGATGACTCAATCGAGTGCCATATATTCGCCATCCCTGGTCGAGTGTGAATATGTGAGTCCATGTGCTTTGGACTTCTCAAAGATTCACTCATTGCCAAGACTTCACCCCAGGGAATTGTCTCTCCAGAACAGTGAACCAAGGCCTTGCGAGCAAGACTTGCTTCTTGCACGACCCAAACGCGGGTGAACCATGGATTGTTGTAAAGTACCATCATTAGTCGGGATACATTTGTCGCTCCGGGTCCTCCAGCTAGTTCAATGATTTCATCTGGAAAGTCAGTTTCCATCATCTCAAAGACTTCATGTGTTCCACGCAATGTTCCGAATATATAATTTCTTAATTCAACCTGTTTTTGAACCTCGCCCGGTTTCAGAGAATGTCGAGTTCCATGGCATCGACATTCTTCGCTGCCCAAGCATAGTCGGTGATTGAAGTTGTATATGTCACGAATAATAGGAATGCATTTTGCCGCACCAATACTCCCTTCTCCTAGCCAGATATGTACAGTTTCAGCTAAAGAGTAAATTTTACTCATCAACTGGACTTGTTCGGATCTCTCCTCAAGATCGTTTTGATTGATACATACAGCATCGATCCAAATTTTGAGCGGTGCTCGATCACTCCGAAGACGTCGGATGGCCACGTATACCGACTTTGTAACCGAGAATGGTGCGCATGCGCCATCCTTGTCGTTGGCCAGAGATAGGACTGCTCGATCTGATGGGTTTCCCCAGCAATAAGATAATGCGTCGAAGTTCGTGTCTTGACTGTCGGTATCTGAGAGAGCGACGTAACTGAAGAAGCCGGCAATTGGGTCATGTAGCTTCCCAGGATATACATTTAAAAGCCGAATTTGCTGTTCCGTCGAAGCTAACCGCTTGCAATAGTGTGTGTCGTTGCCATCAAGGAGAGTGGCTATTTCGTTCCGAGCATCGTCTTTGCTGTGATACTTGATTGTAATCTGGCATTCCAGTGTAAAATTTACCCAAGCCTGGTAGGCTGCTTTTGGAATAACTTGGATCACATCTTCTGCTTGTAATCCTCGGACCCAGTCTCCACCTTGCAATGTAGGTATGTTGCTCCATGAAATCGTGTGTCGAAATGGCTCCGCACTCGCACGACGGTTTCTGACAATTTCCCGTTGGTTGGATGGGCCATGTTGACGAACGATGACTGCTTCAAACCATGTGTATGACACAGACCCTTTATCTGCCCAACCTGTACCCCGTTAATAAAAGACTGGCTGAAAGAACGCAGAATCAGAGTGCCCCTAACCCTGATCATGTGATACAATCTCGAAAACTACTTGAACAACTTCGCATAATTCCACATACGGAATATGTGGGCAATGGTGGTCAGTTTGGGTGTGGACAGCACGCCTCACTGTGCATTCTTTCGCGGCACCCGACATCCTGTTCTGTTAATCCCTGCCCGCCCCAGGCTGCGCTAAGGACGAGATTTCCTAAGCGATTAATAAACAAAGAAGTGTATTGACTCTCTTATCATCAAAGATAAAATATGCATGAATGCACCGTCAAGTTATGAACGAGCCCAGGGTTCTCGGAATTGGAACCATGCTGTTGAGTCAAATCTGCGAAGATGAGTGATTTTTTTTCATGTTTACGACACTACGTGTTGGCTGCTTACTGCCAGGCACCCATGCAGTTGGCGATGGTCAGAACCAACATGATTGTGGAGACGATGTTGCACAATTGATGACTTTGCCCACATCACACAATAAACTAAAATATTCATGATTGTTGGAGCGAAATTGAAAATATTAGCTGTGAAAGTGGAGACGGGGTCACATTTTGTAAAGGTGAATTTGTGCTTGTGGCTACCTTCTCAGAAATAGATGCTCAAATAATGATCCCGCGATTTGCCCCCGAAGTGCATAATTTTCAGTAGGCATGGTAGAGAACCAATGACTAGGCCACGAGGTAGAAACAGATAGTATATTTTAAATTCACTATTGCAGCTTCTCTTATCAATTCAAGAATAACCTCCGTGTACCTCGACGTTGCTGAGAGCAACACCGCTCTTCTTGTCATCCATGAGCTTTTTCAAAGCAGTAACGAGTCGCTCGGTACCATCAAAGGAAGTTTGATGGTGGAAAACAAGTCTTCCGTTGGGAAAAACAGCCACGCTCTGCTCGGCACAATAATCCACGAATGCAGCAGGGGGGATTCCAACCACATCCAAATCCAAAAGAACCATATTGGTCTGAACGGGCAGTGCAAATTTGTATCCAAGTTCCTCAATCCTGGCTCCTGTAGCCTTCGTCAAGGCGTGAACCTTTGCCATTCGGGGGAGGGTATAATCAAGAGCCACATGAGCTGCAGATGCCATCATACCAGGCTGTCGGGTACCGCCCCCAAACATCTTTCGGAACCATTTTGCACGCTCAATAAATTGCTTGGTCCCAAGTATGACACTACCAATAGGAGCACCAATACCTTTGGCAAGGCAGATGGACATGCTATCAAAGCAAGCAGCATATTCTTTGAGATCAACTCCTTCGCCAATAACACCATCAAAGACACGAGCAGCGTCAAGGTGCATAGCGATGGGTTTCTGGCCTTCAGGAACAGGAAATGATCGGACGTAGTTGGAGATGGCCTTGGCATCTGCGAGAGGTAGAATGGTGCCACTGAGGGTGTTCTCCAGAGCCACAACACGTGTAGGCGGGAAGTGAACTATAGATTACAGCTAGTTAGAGAAAGGGTGTAAAAGAATATCTAAAGACTATACTCACTGTTTCCATCTGCAATGATGTTGGGCTTGACATCCTCTAAAGTCAAATGCACGCCGTTCTTGGGATGCACTGTCGTAACAGATGCTTGAGACATGACGGGCAGAGCGCCAGATTCCCAACAGTGGACATGAGCACGGTGGTCGAGAAGAACGGTGTGAGGAGGTTGAATGAGATGAGTGCGAAGGCATATTTGGTTTCCCTGGGTTCCAGAAACCGTCCAAAGAGCTGCTTCTTTGCCAGTCAACTCCATAAGCCTGGCCTCCAAGGCCTTCACAGAAGGATCACCTTCCACATCATAAATGTCATCATTGACTGACGCTTCTAATATTGCCTAAGATGGCCGTGATTAGAAAATGATCGATTGAGGATGATATTTGTATAGGTTTATACCTTCATCATATCCTCAGTTGGAACAGTCACTACGTCAGAGCGAAAGTCTCGTGACGCCTTATCTGCTGCAGCAGCCCATTTCGCTTTGATGGCCGGCGAGAAAACTGTCTCCGTAGTGGGAATTGGAAGAGTCATTTTGAAATGTTGGAAGCTGAGTAAAATTGCAAGTCCTGAGAATGAATTCGTAATTTCTTGGTTGCCAATGTCTCGTCTATTGCAATCTAGGAGGTTTTTATAAGAACGAATCTCAACTTATCAGGCACACGAGAGATGTTTGCAAAAACAAAAACCCCTCGTCTGACTGGTAATATGTCGGCCATCCCAAATGTGATCATTGCCGCGGGATTGAGGGGATTCCCCAACTCTATCTTCATTTCTTTTTTCGAATTGTAAAGATTTTCGTATTCCGGGGCAAGGGAAGGGCGTCCGTGGTAAACATCCTAGTTTGTGAGTACAGTGTGGAGTTTTTCCGTGTGCAGGTGTGCGTGAATAGTTTCCCGCGGGAAAGATCTTGACAAGTTTTCCGCAAAGGCCGTGGCGAACCCCTGTTCCAATCCTTTCGACAAATGGTGATCCTCGATTGCTATAATGCCCCAGTTTTAACGAAAAGGTTGGTATGGACGCTGCTTTTTGTCAAAGACATTTCGTTATTCATCTCATGTAATAGATAATCTTGTTATCAGAAGGAATTTATATTAAGACCAATCCTAGCAAATTTGCTCTTGAGATTGTGTACTTTGCGTAATTGTACACCAATCCTATTATCATGGTTCAATCCAACCAGTCAAGCTCTGCATTCAGTGCCTATTAACCTTTGATATGGTCGAATAAATATCATTTAGGGAAGAAAACTTGTACAAAGCGAGCTATAGGGTGATCGAAGGCGGGGATAGACCAATGCATAATTCTCTATTCTACAATAAACTTGTGTCCAATTTACGACAGTCGGTAGGTACGTATTTTTACATGGGCAATTCATTATCTCCCCATATACGGAATAAACTCTTCAAAGAGTCCATGATGATAAGCCTAGGAGCCCCACACACGTTATCGGCCGCATGCAATGTACCCTTCAATGGCTGGGCCCTTGTAACTTCTCCACTTTGAGCACCACAAAACTCAACTGCTCTAAACCCTGACACGATAGGCATTAAATAAAAATAAACAG
This sequence comes from Calonectria ilicicola, assembly GCA_020809705.1. NCBI lineage: Eukaryota > Fungi > Ascomycota > Sordariomycetes > Hypocreales > Nectriaceae > Calonectria > Calonectria ilicicola. The sequence continues at coordinate 138,115 of CP085834.1, read as the reverse complement.
AAAGATTATATCAATACCATTTTTCTTATTTATTTCATTTACGTGATATTTAGTTACTCACCAGGAAGTTGGGAAATAGCATAAAGAAGTAGAGGCGGACAATATTGCGAGGATTGTATGGTATGCCTTCTGGTGATGGTGCCATCCAATGTGTCGGCCCCTTGTAACCATGTGAGACCAGGGGCCCTTGAGAGATAAGGTAAAAGGCTGCTGTGAATGTCAGGATCCGCAACCCTTGGTGACTATTTGATTCGCTGGACCAGGAATGTCTCAATTCGTATGAAATAGATCCGAAGATTTCGTATGTGTAAACTTCACGGATTATTGCATTAATTAACAGATTTTTCTTAAAAGGTCTAATACTGTGACCAATGCTGATTCAATCCGATGCTCCACCCATGATTGATCGACACTGTGAAATCTGTGAATACATGGATGACGCTCCTGACCACCCAATCAAATACTACCCAAGCATTCTTCGGCTTTTACCCCGCACTTGGAAGAGGAATCACGGCACCATGGGTCTGATGTCGTCCCACTACTAAAACATTTCATGGCCGCTTGATAAGGTTTGCCGATAGTGAATTTCCGGCCAGAACTTGCTATCAACCGAATGAGGCTAGTTTCGCCTGGAACATGAGCTACCTAGGAGTTGAGCCAGCATACATGAGATGCTAGACGAGGACAGGGCACATGCCTGTGATCCCAACAATGAGCTTTATAAACTCTGTAGCTCCCGATCCTAAAACTGAAGTTACCCATGACACGAAGGCCATCCATTTCACGGCATGAAGGGTCACCCAATTTCATCCAATTCGCCTTATTGAAATCACCTATCACCAATCTGAGGAACGTATCATGTCGGGCTTGACCCCTTCCAAAGACATGGGTCATGAGAAGCGACCCCCGTCTGCAGATATTGCACGTACCGAATCTTGCGAGCTCGGTCAATTCGAGGCTGCGGGTTTGCATACGGAGACACAGAGGCATATCAAATCGCGCCACTCACAAATGATTGCACTCGGAGGAACTATCGGCACTGCTTTATTTGTCGGCGCTGGCCAAGCACTCGCCGTTTCAGGCCCAGCCAATCTTTTTATGGCTTATTCAACAATCTGTTTCTTTGTGTACGGTATAGTTTTGAGCGTGGCAGAAGTTGCTTCTTATCTACCGCTCCCAGGATGCTCAATGGCCTTCCATGCTACACGATATGTATCGCGAAGTCTTGGATTTGCTATGGGCTGGCTATATTGGTATTCATTTGGTATCCTGGTAGCATATGAGATCACTGCAGCTGCCCTCGTTATTAACTATTGGGGAAGTCCAGTGCCGATTACTGTCTGGATCACGATCATTATGGTTGTCATCATCTTATTAAACATGGCACCTGTCCGGATTTATGCCGAGACCGAATTTTGGTTTGCATCAATTAAAGTCATCATGATTCTTGGCTTGCTAGTACTTGCTGTCGTGCTTTGTCTTGGGGGAGGCCCAAATGGAGACCGACTCGGGTTTTCCTATTGGAAGAATCCACGACCGATGAACGAATATCTTGTTGGCGGCGCTAGAGGAAGATTGACCGCTTTCGTCTACGCGATTGTTTTTTCTTCTTTTGCCTTTACATTTGGGCCGGAGCTTATTACCGTTACTGGCGGCGAGATGCAGAAGCCACGAAAAAATTTGCCTATTGCGGCAAAGAACTTTGCGTGGAGGCTGATAATATTTTACTCTTTGGGGTCCCTGGCCATTAGCGTTATTTGTCGCAGTGATGCTCCTGGTCTAACAGATGGAGGTTATGGCGCCGCTGCATCACCCTGGGTCATTGCCATTAAAGAAGCCGGAATTATCGGCCTGGATTCTGTTATAAATGCTGGTATCATTATCTCAGCCTGGTCTTCCGGAAATTCATTTTTATACATGTCAAGCCGCTCGCTATATTCTATGGCAAAGACTAACAACGCACCAGCGATCTTTGCGCGCTGCAACAAGTACGGCGTTCCAATGTACGCAGTCCTGACTAGTTCGCTATTTGCCCCATTCGCGTATCTGAATGTGGGAAACTCAACCAGCACTGTTTTTAATTGGTTTGTCAATTTGACAAATACTGCTGGTTTTAATTCCTGGATTTGTTGTTGTATTGTCTTGATTCGATTCCGGAAAGCATGCGATGCTCAAGGTGTAAGAAATTTGCCTTACAAATCACCTTTTCAACCATACCTGGCGTGGGTTTGCATGGCATTTTTCACTATCCTTCTATTACTAAACGGATTCACTGTCTTCTTCCCTGGGCACTGGTCTGTCACTCAATTTCTCACGGCGTATATTGGTGCCCCTATTTTTCTGGTTATTTATGCGGCGCACCGTATTACGCACTGGAGTGATCCATGGGCCGTTAATCCCCTAGAGGTCGATTTAAAAACAGGGCTAGAAGTTTTTGAAAGCATGGAATATTCTCAAGACAATGAACCCGAGAAAGATATCAAACATGGTATTCACTGGAAGATTTACGGAGTTGTTAGGCATTTGTGGGAATAAGACTTAAAAGCATGGCAACTTTAAATGCCTCATGTTCGATTTATTCAATGTTTAATTTCGTAAAATCTATGCCGTTATAAGAAAATTTCTTTCCTTTCTCTTTCTGATTGTAGACTTAGTAATGGTGTGCCGATGCATCCGACTCGCGCGCATGTGTCTCAGTTATTATGTTCCAAAATGCCTTGGCAGTGAACCAACGCTGAACTATGGTTGAGACTATATCCAATACATTCTATAGGTTACCATAAGGAAGTTACAGGATATATCGACTTAACATTTGTCAGCCAAGGATGTTACTCAGTGTTGGTGAGATGACCTAATGCGAAGTTGTGCGTTGGCGAGAGGGGAGGAAATTTATGAAGAATGAACAAAGGGTTACGCTATGTTGGCTTCTTAGTTTTAAAGTCGAGCTCCTTTTTGAGTTTCGACGGTTTCAACTAACTTGACTGCTGCTTGAGCACAGCCATAGGAGCACTGGTATCCAGCTCCTCCGTGGCCATAGTTGTGGATGACCCAAACCCCATCGATCGCTTCCTTGTCGATACGAGCACCACCCTCTCGAACGGGTCGCAATCCAACGGCATGTCTAATAATATCCAAATGCTCAATGCCGCGGCCATTTGTAAGCTTCGGGCAGGCATCGACACATCGCTTCATAATGCGCAGTGCCATGCTCGGATCAGGCTGAGACTCCCAGTTGTCCCTCTGGTAACATCCACCTAAAATCGTTCCTCCACCAGCAGCACGGGCCATAATGTACATGGCTTCATCTGGTGCATCGTCTGTGCCAGAAACAGAAAACATTTCATCTGTTTCATTCCTAACTATTACGATCTGGCCTCTTGCTGGATGCACCCTTTCGTCCGTTACACCGCCCAGGACCCTAGCGCCAAGCCCAGTACAGTTAATGACAATGTGGGCAGCGTGGCCACTATAATGAAGACCAGGGGCCGCAGCGTCAGTAATGTGCGAGACAACTGCCCGCTTGAAAGTGACTCTGTTCAAGAGACACTGGGAGACTAGCCAAGGCAAATAGACAGCAGTGTTGATGCAGACAGAAGTAAAGGAATGCGCGTTGTCGACATCTGGGGAAAGCTCAGGCTTAGGAATTTGCCTATACTACGATGATTGTAAGCGAACGAATACAAATACTCAGATTGTACTCACATCACGGAATAGAGTCCTCCACCAAGGGTTTGGGGATAGAAGTTCTGAAAACCACTTCGCAGTGGCGCTGCCAATATCCTTCTTTCGATTGAAGATGTTGCATTCTACTGAAAATTAGCCCGAATCACTCACTGAAGATGTAATCCTACTTTGAAAGTGAATCCCGGCATCTGGGCAATTCTCTGCGAGCTCTTGAAGGGCGATCCAGGTATTTTTATCCCATTCAGCAGCATCTGTGCCCGCCACCGAGACACTAAGGAACCGTCAATTGAGTGGATAGTCGGCCAGGATTAGATGATTCCTACGGCATGTAGTTTGCACCTGCCCAAGGGGATGCATATTGGATGTCATAATCACCGGGCATGTGCTTAGCGATGACGGTAATGTCATAGCGTGTGTTCTTAGAAAGGAGCAGTGCGGTGGTCAGACCAGCTACGCCAGCTCTGCAAACCAGTCACAATTAGTCGGTGGATTTGAATAGGGAAACCAGACGGTAGATCCATACCCTAAAACTATGACTCGCTGTTCTGCCATTTTTCATTTGCATACAACACGTGCGGGGTGATTGGCCAGGTGATTTAGAGTATTGACTGAGTCGTGCCTAAGAGAGATGGGTGCAGATTATGCCCTAATCTTACAACGATTTATATTTTTCGACAGTTGCCAAATTGAATAAATGCCATTCCATAATCTCCATCTTGACTCTCAAGTTAGCTTGACCGCGGAAAACTGTCAGCACAAATGACCCGGCGCCGAGGATGGCGTTTTCCGAGGGAATCTCACGTCAGTCTCGTGCGTGCCTGATGTGGGCACGGAAATTGAATCTCCGACCCACTCGCTGTGTCGTTTGACTTGCTTCAGCGGGTTCCGTCCCCAGACAATGAGACGTCATCGAGTCCAATCTCCACCCTTAGAATTCCGGAACTAGTCCAAAATGCGTCCCAATATGAGCGACCTATTGTCATCGTACGAGCCTCGGACGAGACATTCGTGCGAGCGCTGTCGGTGAGTTGGCTTGGCTAAGCTGCTCGACTTTAAATTGGGGAGGCTGATGTTGCTTCGCTTGTAGACAAAAGAAGACGAAATGTTCCGCTGAGAAGCCAATATGCTCATTCTGCAAACGACTAAACTAGCCTTGTGTCTATCTCCGACGAGGCCAGCAGAGCGCACAGCATGCGGACAAGGTGGTAAAACAGTGCGTCTTATGCTGGCTGGCTCATTCATCCTTCCAATCATCACTAATCCAACCAGACGATCCCCCAAATCCCCGCGAGACAACAATGGAGGATCCCAAGCATCGGCAAACTTTTTCACGGCCGAGTCAGGACCTATCCTCTTGCTTGTCTGGCTTGCTCCCAACAGGATTGCTAAACCTCGTTTGATAGGTCCTTAATTCATTGGTGCATCACGTCCAACATTATTGATGAAACACCTAACTCGGGACTTTCCAATGTCAGTGTGACTTCCACTCTCAGTAGTGAGAATCACTTGCCTTCTTTAACATGGTGACACTTTACTCTCCTTATTAGTTTACCCGAGAATGACTGACCAAAAAAAAACTCCAGCTCACCCTCCAACGCCGAGCCTCCGCTGGAATCACTCGATTACTTCATTCAAATCTACCAACAAAAGCTTTACTTCCAACCGCTACTCTTTTTGACGTCTCAGTACTGACTGCACAGCTACAAATCTTTCCACGATTTCTTCGTTGGGGACTCTTGGTACTTGTTCTAAAGTTTTCTAGCCATTACTTTTATGATGGAAAAGAATCACAAGCTATTGAGTTCTACACAGCATCTTGTCGAAATATCGTGATGAAGAAGGCCTCGGACGGTATCGCCAAACTGGAGGTCCTTCAATCATTATGCCTCATGGCGTTATGTGAGATTCAAGGTAACACCCATCGTTTTGGGGATAATAGAGTTTAATCAGTAACGTTCAAATTAAGATGAAAAGTATGGAAGAGCATGGATGACAATCGGAACTGCTGCCAAATTGGGATCGCAGCGTATATCAGATGTCCAGGGCCTCCACAATAACAAGGATCAAGATGCATATTCCCTTTGTCATTGGTGTGTCTTGATACTCGAGAAGGTTTTCTCTAGTCAATTTGTGCTGCTCCAGCAAACCTTGAGTCCACCAGAATGCCCTGAAAATCCACCAAGACCCCCATCTCCGCCTCCATGTATGGGCAGAAGAAGGCATTATCCTGATCTTTTCAACTCACACGAGGTAAATGGAGCTAATAATGACATAAATGCTTGCTGTCTACAAACTTTTTCTGTCTGGGTGACATTCTATCATATTTAGAAGGAATACGTTTCGGAAAGGCAGAAAACCCTTGTTTCTCCAACTCGAGACATCACCAACTTACAATGAAGCTTTATGAACTAGAAACAAACATTCTCTACAAGCATTTGTTTCGAAAGGTCTCTTTCCAAGATCGTACCCACCATGATCTCTCCAGTAATCGAGAATACTGGACGCCATGACTCCTTATCCAAATTACCGCTCATGCTGCTCAGGCAGTTCTTAATAATCCATTCATTCATTTAGTTGCACTAAGAGGCTCCAAGGGAGTCTCGCAACCGCGGTCATTCCTGCAACAAACTCTTGATCAAGCTCTTTTCCACTCTAGCTGGATCGCCTGTCTTCTCCAAATATGTGAATACTTATCATTTACAATAACTGACCCACTGCTAGGACAAATCATTGCTGCAACTGCCACGATACCGTGGCTTTTCCAATCTGTAAGGGATCAATCGATCTGCGAAAACGTCAAAGAGAATTTCGGCAAATGTGAAAGGGCATTAAGCCAGATTTCGGAATACTGGCCCCACATCTCCAAGAAGGCATATTTTTCAAGACTCATGAACCTTCTTGACCATTCAATAACTCTAAATGTAGCACAAAATACTTGCAAATCTCCAGTCGATAATAGAGCAAAGAAACACGAGAAGCCAAAGTGATACCGTGCAATTCCCTCCAGAAAATGGTGTGGCAACTCCTTATCCCACATCACAAACTATCTACACACATGGATCACGTAATTCTAGAGAATGGACAAGCGCAATCTCTCACTGCAAATGCTTCTCTACAAATAACAACAAGAATACTGCAGCCAGCAGCCGAAAAAGGTTCTGAGCAAGCAGCTCTGGTGAACGCTTTCCAAGGAATAACCGGGAGAAGTCCACATAGTGGGTCTGATGATCCATACTTAGACGAGATCCTTTTTAATTCCGTGTTGGCCGATTTTTCTTGGCTATCGTTCTAATCAAGGACAGAAACTAGTTCTTAGTTTGTCCTTATTTCACATGATCGGCGGTGCAGGCAATACAACTGTCTCGTATGTAACTATGCGAAGGTTTCAAGTCTATCGAGGGCTTTAAGGTTTCGTGGCTCTGGGTCAGACATGGCCACCATAGAATATCTTGTGTAACTTTGTATTCAGAATTTATAAAAAATATATCCTTTAAAAAAGAATTTAATAACAGGAATTTTAATAAAAAGAATTTTAATAAAAACCATTTCAATAAAAAAAGTAATTATTATAATATGTGTAAAAGATAGCTATTATATAGCAAAAGTATTTCTAATAGCCTAGATTTTCATACTTGTTCTTTGAATATTTCCAGTGTCGCTAAGAGTTTCACAATCTGCTGAAAACATTATAATAATTCCTAATATCTTGAAATTCCACTGCCGTTATTTCTGAGCCCAAGTCATCAGACTACACAGATTCAAGACCACATTTCGTCTCCCCTCGCTTGTTCGCAAATCAATCCAATGTGTCGAATCACATAGATGAAATTCTTCAAGTCATTAGTTTCAAGATTCTGGATGTATTCCTTGCTGATTTCAATTTCAAGAAAACATATGTAATCTTGTGTTGCGTGGATGATCAAAATGTTTCTATTGGCTAGTTAGCCATGCGCCGGTATTAATGAATAGGGTCATTACGGTTGGTCAATTTCACCCGCCAGCTCGCTCAATCTAATCGCTAATGCTTCTCCAATCATTTGCGCCAAGCAATTGTCTGATATAATTGGTCTTCCGTCCTCAATGGTCTGAAATTCTCTTTTCGCTTCAACAATAGCAATTTGCTCTCTGAGTACTGTAAGATTGCGATTGGAACTTGCTCGAAGCAATAGTCCCCCGTCATCAATCGCTGACACCTTCCAATTCCCAATTGGTGTAGTTGTTGATACCGTTCTTTGCGCGCTGCGATATTCGACAACTGGAGACAAGGAATCGGCCGATTGTGGTGGTGCATAATATAGTACATGGCGAATAACACAACCCAAAAGATGCACTGTGTCATCTTCAAGGCAGCTGCATGAATTTTTCTCGACGTACCCTATAGAAGACGACTGCGAACTCTGTTGAGCGGATGGGCTACTGGACTCCACTTGCATTGCGCTGGAGTCAAGGAATCCTTCATGGCGTACGGTTAATCGAATGCGTTTGGAGCTCTCTTGCTGAGAAGTATCCATAAACTCTTGATGGGGGTCATTCTCGTCTCTATCACCGGAATCAAACGATGCCAAGGCTGCCCAAACTTGACCCAGAGATACACCATACTCACGTACCAGTTGATACTCGGACAAATATTTGTGATTGGGATCTCTGCCACCTATAAAGCTAGTTATATGATCTGAGAACTCTTTTTTCCATTCTTCTTCGTATTTGAACAGATATTTGGACAAAGACGGCAAGCAAGCATTTTGCTTCGGTCGAAAAATAACTCTCAAAGCGAGCAAGTGTTCGCGACACCAGGTGCTAGCTGCGGAGCTGTCCATGTCTAGGATGTGTTTTACATCCCCGTTCTTGAATATCCGCTCGAAGGATGACACATTTGTCACAGACTTGAAATAGGGACTTTTAGCCCTGAAATCATTCAAATTGAGATCATTCAAGTCTTCAATTCAATTTTTGTTTAATTCTTCCGAAGTGGGATTCATCAAATTTAAATTATCTTCTTGCATTGCTGGTTGGTTACGCAGCTGTCAGAGTCCTGGACAGCGGCTCCCGAAACTACGGAGGTCTCGGACTAATAATATTCCCGGCACCAACCATGATTACGTAATGCGCGAACTTTGACGCGTATCAACTGTGCCATCTCCACCATACTGATCTAATCGTCTTCCCTTTGTACACCCAATAAACAGTCATGCATGAGGTCATCGACCCAAGCTCCCAATCGATAGTTGATCTTATTCGTCATCGGAGGTTCAGAAATTTGCTGGTACGCCCGTCTTTCTGGACCCCTATCCAACTTGAAGCCTTGGGTATTCGTTTCCAGGATGACGATGAGGATCCGCATTCATCTGTCAGTGTCGACAGCAAAATTATTCAGCATCACAGCGCGGAAGACTTAGCTCTTCCCATCTCGAATGACCTGCCGGAACTAGCTGCCGAGCTTGCTACCGGAAAATGTGTGAGCGAAAGACAAAAGGCATTCGTAATGCTCTTCAAATCGTTTGGAAGTCTTTTTAACCGTGAAAAGCAAGTCGACGGTGGTTAATCGAGGCATGCCGACTACTAACAGATTCACTAAGCGACGCGATTCCATTCCAGTTTCAAAATATCAACATCGAACAACTTGAGTGTCGCCTTTACTCCTTACAAAAGGATTACAGAGATAATATTCATGACCTCTCTCCTTGGCTAGTCTATCTTGACTACTACCAAATAACAATGCGCCGAAATAGAGAATCAAGTCGATTTCGTCATGCGGTCGGTAATAGAAACTCGCGATCTCGCAAGCAAGTAGAAACAACTTCTTACCCATGCTGGTCACGGGATCCTCATATAACTACTCTCTTAATCTCAGTCGCTCAAAAGCAACAACATTCCACACTTGAATTGAAAGATCATGAACATGGTTCTTTGGAACTGCCTTCAAAGCGAGTAATTTTTAAGGTTAGCGCTATAATCACCACTGGCTCAATTAATTGGAAATATTTCGTGGGTCTATTGACTTAGATGCCTAGACTCACATGGTGTTCCCAATTTATCGAGCCATTCATGATGCTTCAATAACTAACGAGTAAAGCCATTGGTCCTTATGTCACACCCCGACGATCACCATTCCCTCCATTTATATAGAGCCGACATCCCGTCAACGCTATTGAAAAGATTGGAGAAGATTCATTATCGCCCTCATCAAACGACTTGTGTCATCGTCAAGCACCAAAAGATTTCATTTCACCCGACGGAAACATTCGCACAAAGATTAGCATTGGTTTTGTTGAGCTTTCGTGGTGAAGGTTATGTGGATCTTTTGGAGCCCTCACCTAATTCGACAACATCTGAAGATACAATGTTGGTAACGAGTTGCTCAGAGAAACGCAAACGTCCGGCAGAGGATGATGCGAGACGAGGCCCGGTATAAATCATACTTACATGCTGGGTCTCTATCACATATATGATCCTATTGCCTCGTTCTTTAAATTATGATGTTTGTGGTAGTGTAGAGTCGGAAGATTTAGCGAGCACTCATAAAAAGGTCGGTCGCATCAGCATTAGATAATCAGATGTATGATGTCCAGATCGGTGATTGGTTTGTCTTTTCAGTAGTTGACTCAGGCAGTGCCAATTTCCTTTGTTCCATATGACCTCTCATCTGAACAGGATATGTAATTAGGTCTTTATTGTATCCACTCAGTTTCTAGTTAGTGTGCTTTGTTTCGAAGAAGTAAATGAAGTTGACCTGGACAAAAAGAAAAGAAGTACCAGGAATAGCTATCAAATCTATAGGAGTATAGCAACTATGGCTAAACCAAAAATTGACCTGATTAAGATTTTTCTACGGCGGAAAAATGCCAATGCAAAGCATGCAAATATGGGTCGCGTATACCAGATCCCTATGATGGAGTGATTTGACAAGTTAGGCTGACTCAAGCACACATAACTTGTCTTTATGTATTCAACAAGTAATTTCATTACCTTACACATTGAATCAATATCCTGCGGTAGGTCGTCAATTGTGGAATCCCATTATCCTTAACTTCAACAACAATATGAAGGACTTGGCCTCGATCAAGTAACTTCGAACCCCGTACCTCCTTACATGATATTTCAGCAGACGGAACTTGGATCTGAACCTTTGATTGCTCGGCATTGAGACCCATAATCTGGGCTTTGGCCGTAAGCTTGTGCGCACTCCACACATTGACGCTGGGTTCCTCATATTGAAACCATCGAAATGTCAGTTGATCTCCATCAGGGTCATATGATTTAGAAGCATCTAAAATAACCGACTCGCCGGCCTTAACTTCCATGTTAATCAGTCCTTGGCCGTAATGTTCGTTCACTACCACAACTGGATGATGGTTGGCTTTGGAGAAATCGCTCGTCAAGGACCATTGAATCCTAGCTGCAAAGTCATTCTGAAACTCGTCTCTCCAGCGCCAGATTGTAGCTTGGTTGGATTTGTACATTTTGCCATCCAATCCTCGAACTCGATCGGCGACATCACCGTGGTGATTGACGTAGTCGCTTGGATCTGTTTTGCCGTATCGCCCGCCCCATGAACCATAATATGGGTGGTCTCGAGATCCAAGCCCATTCTGGATGAGGTAAAGAAAGGTTGGGGTATCTCCCTCAAAAACAAATTCTGGATCGGGATAAGTAGAACCCAGAGGTCCGATTTGAATATTTTGTTTCACCCAATCTTTGCTAATCTTGGAGCCGTCCGGTCCGCCTTGGTCGAAGCCATAGTGGCCTTCGCCGGAAATGCCAGCCCAAGTGGCCAATCCATATTGGTTCCAGGCATGAATTGAGGATATATAGAATAAATCTGGAAACTGCGTTCGTATCCAAGCAGAACTATCATCTTGGTCGGAAATGGCGTACACTCTGACTTTTGATTGAAGAAGATTTGCAGTTGTGGCGTCGTATTCTCGTCGAATTTTGTCGAGCACCTGAGCGAGTACACCAGTGCCTCCCCAGACCAAAACCCAAAGAGGTTCGTGTAAATCTTTGGATGCTTCGATCCTCTCTTTGAGGAGTTTTCCACCCTCACTCAAAGGAATGCCTTCTCCTACTGCCTGCATTCCGTATACCTAAAGGATTCACATCAGACTTAAAATACCAATTTCGATCGGATGCACATAGACTTACAGGAGCTCCTGGTCGAATAAGGTTTCTCAGGTATTCGGCTGGAGGATATTGGTGCTCAGGGTGGACATGTGCGTTCAAACACCTTACCGCAGCTGCATATCCATCCACAATTCTGTGCATTTCTTCGGGGCATGTTTTGTCGCGAAGCCATGTTGATGTTGTAGGTACAAGCCCTTCGGTATTAAACTGATTTGCATATGTCAGATAGCGCACTAGAGATTCGGCGTCATCTGGCTCATTCGAGACGTCAGAAAGAATGAAGACTCGAGGTTTGTTTGGGAACTGCTGCAATTTTGCAGCCGGATCTGACACGGACGCCATAGTTCTCAGCGGTGCATGCGATGAGAAGCCACCAACATGAGAGGGCCAGTCCAGTAATATTTGCCTGAGACGATAAGGCCCAAGTTGCTTGAAGGCTTAGACTTTCCCCATCGAGATTCACCGCAATCTCTTCGCGGGGCTCCACAGGCTGTTGTAACCCCACAAGGATTCACCTGGTCTACCGGGGAAACTAGTTACGTCACATTGGCCTGAGCATTCAATCAGCCTTATTCTAGGCTAGCATCATTTGAGCGCTCAAACTGGCAGGCCGAGCCTCGGAAATGATCGGATCCAAGTATCCGCACAAAGGGCGTAGAACAAAGGCGACATCGCCCTAAGAAATCACGCTTGGTAGTAAAGTGAACGCGGAAGAATCCCGCCCCCACATTTCTACTTCAAAATTCCGCTGAGTCAGAGTATTGAGAAGGATCTAAACGCGAACAACGGAACATAGGTCAGTCAATTAAATAAACACGGGTACAATTGATCAGAATGTTGCATGTCCCAGCTACATAGTTACTCCAATGCCTTCTCATCTACAACCTGCGCTTCGGGACGAAAGTTCTTGAACTTTCGCGCCGGGACCTTCTTCGTAAACATCTCATCCAACTCCTCATAGGTTCGGCCTGCTGTCTCGGGAAGCTCGAACCACAAGTATATCAAGCACAAGACGCTGCAGCCACCAAAAATGAAAGCAACTTTGGCGCCAAGGTTTGCTTTGTCCGGATTGAAGAGATATGGGAGCACGAAACTCCACATCATGTTCAAACCGTTGACGACAGCGAGGCCGATGCCGACCGTCTTGGCGCGGAGTCGCGATGTAGGAACCTCAGCGAGGACAGTGAACGCAACGGCGCCGATTGAGAGGTTGTACATCCAGCAATACAAGAGAATAAAAGCAACCGTGGCCTCAATTGCTCTCGGGTTCGTATCTGCGGTAGCGCATCCTCCCATTGCCAACAAAATAACCGTCAACGAGAGCAATCCATAAAATGTCAAGTTTCGTCGACCGACACGGTCAACACAGTACCATGACATCATGCTGCCTATCATGGAGACAATCTGCTGGATAATCTGCAACGTAAAACTCTTATCGGAACTGTAACCTGCAAGTTGCATATAGTAGGTAGCATAGCTTGACGCAAACGTGATGCCAGAAAAGGCTTGCATACACTTTGGTGCAATACTGATGCAGGTTCGGCGTAAGTTGGTCGCTCGAAAGCATTCAAGATACGTAACCCCTTCAGTCTCAGTGCGGATCTTCTCAAGCGTGTGCTTGATGACCGAAAGTCTCGCGTAGCCTTCGTCCCCGCGGTAGCCGAGCGATTCGAGGCTTCGCAAAGCAGCTGTTTCACGGCCCTTGGACATAAGCCACCAGGGAGATTCGGGCATGAAAAATACGAATGGCGTTATGACGGCAGCAAACCCGTACTGTGCACAAAAGACAGATCGGTACGCCCACCTATTTGGAAGTGTACCAGTGTACTTGACGATTAATGCCGAGACGAGTGGTCCGAATGTGTAAGAGAACCCTACTAAACAAGTGGCAACACCTCGAAAAGCCAAAGGAGCAATCTATGAGTCAATTAGCAATAGTCTTGCTTTGAAAGGGAAATTCATATCACAAACCTCGCCGATATAGCTCACGCAAACGGTGGCAATGCAACCAGTAGCAAATCCATTCATAAACTTGCCTCCAAAGAACTGCTCGTTGGTCGTCGAGACAAACTCCAGTGTGATAGCAGCATAGCTCAAGACGAGAGTCACGTGGAGCATCACTTTGCGCCCAAATCTGTCAGCTAGATATCCTCCACCTAGGCATCCAATGATGGCGCTAGAGATGGCCATATGTCAGTCTTTGGTGCAATAAATCGGAGAGAAATCCTAGGTGCACTTACGAAGCCATTGGGGCACCGCTAAAGGCCGACTGCCAATTTGCGTGCAGGACATAGCTGCCATTGTTAAGGTAACCAAAATCTTCTCGGAACCGTGGGATGCCGAGAATGTTGCCAGACGCTTGGTTCTCAAAACTGACTAGCAAAACATACCACACGGCAAAGAGAACCCAGGCGCACGACTTTGGATAGCGACGCAAGGATTCAAGTTTACCAAGTTCGTGCTCTTCTTGGTTGCCAATGCGGGCGAGATCATCTACAGCCGCTGCCTCCACCTGCTCCTCTGAACGGTCGGGTTCCTTTGACGGTTGCATATTTTCCCAATTGGGCTAGACAATGCCAAACACGCGACTGTACCAGTTAGCTGCCGTGAGAATCGGTGCAGTTGACGAAACTAGCAAGACATCGCAACATGAAACTGAACCAACAAACAGCATGTGCTGGCTGCTTTAAATACATGGTTGTGATTGACCCTTGCCTTGTTGAGGTACAATACTGGGGTGCATCTCTAGTATATTCTTGAGCCTAAAACTGCCTGTTTGGGTTCATTTGGATTAACCTTGGGCTAATATCACACCGCTGTGTGCCCCACAACTCTTCACCGCCCGAGGCCATTTTAGTGATATATGACCCGATGCAGCCTTTTCAGCAATCTAGGAACGATCGAGCACTAAGGTCCCAGATATATAGCCACCTTGAAGCGTGTAGTGCTGGCCTGTCTTATTTAAGAACGGTCTCGTGAGCGGTTTTCGCCTGTAGAAGAGGGAAATGACAAGGTGGAGTTTCGCCTTGTTCAAGCCAGGAAAGGACATGGCGTAGAATTCGGATATGATAGCCGTGCTTGCAGCTAAGATTAGGTGGGACATTGCTCTGAGACTTGATATCCCGGATCCCGGGTATTATCAAATAGAGGCGGAAGTGGCATTGTCTCATAGAAATTGATGCCTGACACGAATATTTTCTGCCTGACACAGAGGCCTTTTACCGATACGAAGGCTCGCTCCCTCTGGAATGGTAGCAATGTCCTTCGCGATTCTTGTTCAAGATTTAAGCCTGGCGCTTAACGTCTTATGCGAAAGCCTCCGACCGTTTAGAAGTTGTGGGATCACTTGCAACTCGTAGACTTGTCATATCAGGCATGCCTTCAATCATCAGATTTCAATTATGGAATTGCCTCTACATTGGCTATGCTACTGACATTATGAGCGCCGCTCTGCTCGTATTCATTTCAAGAGTGAGCATGCAAGGCGTTATCGATAAGCTGTGACACGATTGATGAATGAGCCGGGGCTGCTTTCTGACCACGGCGAGTAAAGCGCATGGAGCTTGCATCCATACAGCCTTGATGGTAGTCATGATCGGTGGGATAGTTGTTGTGTTATTTGGCTAGCTGTTGAGGATAGCGAACTCTCAATTTGGCTCGCAGGGTCCGCTTCCACGGTCAAAGAAGCAGGTTCCGCATTATATAGGGCTTTCCAGTCTTCAGGAGAGCCCAGGATGAACTCCATCTCCGTCATAACCCATGCTCGTGTCCCATCCCGGAGTTCTCATTGTCAAATGACATACTGATTCTAAAAGATACTGGATTTCCCTAAGCATCTTCTAATCGCTGGAGGTCAAGACTTGCAATTCAAGCCAGCTGAGTTTACTATACGATAACATCGCATTGAAACTAGATAGTAAGGCATTATATACCTGGGCAGAGCGTCCTTTCCGGGGGCTAGAGATATACTAAATCAAAATTATCTCGAATTAGAGAAAGTGCAGGTCTTAATAATGCATCATACACTAAACTACAAATTTCCTGTCCTATCTCCCGCCCTTAGGCTTTGAGTGTAATGATCGAAAAAGGCCACTGATATATGGGCGACTGTAAGGGTCCAGCGCTTCCTTTTATATCAAATTATCCCACCAATCCAAAATGTAATTGAATAATCGCAATGCTTGCAATTACAGGGGCGGGTAACAGCTGTGCTATAGGACATCGCGCGCCCGGCGGCACCGGTCATAACCAATCCACCGATGTCAGCAAACGTAAACATAACAAGAGTACAAAAGCAGGCACATTATACTCTAGCAAACATGTGAGAATTAGATAGAATAAAAGAAATAAAAGGAGCTAGTGTTTTTAAGCTCTTTCCCTAAACTTCATGGTTTTATCTTGACGTATTTTTTCCCGGGTGATCGCTGGGGGTTGAGAGGGAGTGAGTAGTGGTTTCCTAAATATCCAAGCAGGGTGCCCATGTATCAGCCGCCACCGAATAGATGCCGTAAGTTCGTAAACACCGATATTAATATGGCAGTTTTCTTACGCTCATCGTGTACAATTCGCAGCTCCAGACTCAACTAATAACTTCGCATATTGTCGATGTAGAACGCCACCAACCCCCCCAAAAGGATCGGGCTCTTCTGACGCTCTCTTTGTGCCGTCAAAAGTGATGGTTTTGAGTTTCAGGACTGCTATATGTGCATGTGTATCCACAGCGACTTGGAGCTCTACCATATTGTCTACATGTAGCGGAGAGGGCGGATGTTGTCTTGGGCCGAAGCAACCTCGCATGACAATGGATGTTCGTGATTTCGAAAGAACGTGAAAATGATTGGTAAAAGAAGTGCCTTGAAATATCAGAAATGTCTCTGCTGGGATGAAATATCCGGATTTACCTGGATTGTATTTTGATGCTAGAAGGTCTAATTTGTCCCACAGATCATTGCGACTCGCCTCATCCGAGATGCACCACATGATATTTCTTTGTATGGCATAGCCTGGTAATTAGTCAATTATGATATCCAAAGATGATCTTAAGAACTTACCGTAGCCTCCCCACATTCCAGCACAAAAGGCCTAGATTAAGCGAGTCCCACCTTGTTCAAAATCTTCTAGAAGCTCTGATTTAAGATCATTTAGAGGAATTTTGCGTACGCAGGAGTCGTGAGACGTTGGCTTGTTGTAAGGGTCGATGTAACTTAGCATAGGGTGTCGGAAGAGGGGGTCAACATCAGCGTTGAATGGCTCAAATTGGCGGTTCCGAGTCCAGAGATAAAGACCCGTCCAGCCTATCAATGATGTTCCTGCAGTAAATTGAGCCAGGGTCCGTAGCCTTTGGTATGAGGCTGTTGATAGGTGTGGAATTCTTGTAAACATAGCTCAGCTTCTGGTAATCAGGACTTGACAATATGCCTGGGCTCTTGGTGATTAAAAGTGAGTGTACTACTGTCAGGGAAATATCTGGACAGAAATTCATGACGCTCGTGCCTCGTGTTTAATAAACCAGCACGGGCTCCACCAGTAATTAATGAGGAGCAACTTGGGATTGCGCTCTTTCGATAGCTCTAGCCTTTTTGGGACCTTGCGCGTCCGGAGTGTGCATGGATCGGAACAGTCAGGTGTTCTGTGTGTATGGACTCTCTAAGCACTTGATTCTTGGAAATGATCTCGTGACTCAATAAAGACACTTCTCCCATACATTGAAGCTAGGCATACGCTCAAAAAGAAATTTATATGTTTGGTCGCTGACATCTGTTCACTAACAAATTTGTGCTCCTGTGGTTGCGCTTATTATTGTGGCTGTCTCACAATTTGCCAGGGCTTGGCAGAAACTTCGTTGTTGACATTCTGGAGCTGCATTCCTTTCTTCTGTGGGTGTGGCTAACAGAGTTTAGGCTAATGTCGTGGCATTTGGAGCTGTTGGGGCTCAGTACTGTCATTGCATCCCTTTGAATGTGCGAATGCAGCAGGCGGGTACCACGCTAATTTTTGTGCCAATGAGGACAGCCATTTATGCCCGGTACTTTATTTCCCTCCTAAAGTAGCCTACGCACATTCAAAGGTATCCATCCGTCCACCAGTGCCAAGCCACAGGCAATTGCACAGCCCCTAATGCTCCACACACAACCTTCGCGTAAGGCATCAAACGGCACGTCTCGGGCACAAATCCGAAACATGAATATTGTCCTCATCTGCAAGACAGTTAGTGCCTTCGTGTGAGGCAGAAAGCTCCTGTATCAGGCACCAGGTTTTATACGATGTGTGGTCAGGCGAAGGAGACTAATTTGGAATGAGGAAGAACAGAAGCGTTCTGTCGAACTTGTAACAAGTCCGACAAAGTCCGATTCCCATTGGAGCTTAGCCAAGGCCATCACTTTTGTAAGCAGACAATTTGAATCCATATTCTTACGCTATTGGATTCGCCGATTTGATTTATTCGGCGATTGATTTTTCTTTTCCCGTCAGTACTCAACCAACCAACCCTTGGCGAAGTGGCGCGATGCCAAAGGCTTCAGAGTCGGTCTGAAGAATATTAAAGGGGGAACCTCTAGTATGGGCCAAGGGCCTTTGACTTGTCACCTTCCTCACACCACACACCAACCAACACATCTTTGTGACAATGACATCGATCGACCAAGCAGCGAAGCTGAACCTCGCCGAGGTCGACAGCCTTGAGATACATGTGCTAGTTAATGATGGGATCGATCAGATTTCTCCAAGCCCGAATCCTCTGGTCAAGCACACGCAATCGTTTGCTGGAGTACCCCTCAGTCCCGTCCCCGATCCCGCGGCCCGAGGCGGAGCCAAGCTTGAGATGCCAATGCGAAACATCTGCTGCGGTGCGCATGGCCGCTCTTTGTTTATTGTAAGCACGATGTTCCCAGGTAGCAAGCGCACTTGAAACTTATTAGAACTCAGACGGCAACGAAAGATGGCGTGAGCCGTACGCTGCTTTTTGACGCTGGGCCCGAGGAAGATGTATTCGAAAGGAACGCAAAACGACTGAGACTTCCGATGGATAATGTGGGAACTATCGCACTTTCTCATTGGCACCGCGACCACTCGGGAGGGTTGCTTTCTGCTATTCGACTGATCAATAGTGGTAAGGCGGTAGACGGCAGTCGAGTTATGGTCGCCCTACCCCCCAACAGGCCGGATTATCGCGGCGTGATGTTTGATGTTCCCGTGTCCCTCGAGCCGGACCCAACTCTCCAGAAAATTTAAAATGCTGGGGGAAAGATTGAGACTACTGACAAATCATGCACAGTGTTAGACGACATGTTTTTTTATCTCCGGTGATATTCCGCGTGAGACTTCCTACGAAGGCGGCATTCCCGGTGGTATCAGATATAGTGCCCAGACTGGAGAATGGACCACTGATGAGTTGATCATGGAGGAACGCTATGTCATGTGCAAGATCAAGGGTGCGTTTCCATCTCTCGAATTAAGACATATTCAAGACTAACCGTAAGAACTAGGCAAGGGCTTGGTCATCTTCACAGGCTGCAGTCACGCTGGCTTGATCCACATCGCCAAAAATGCAAAGGAGATTGGCAGTAGCCCCATCCACTCCATCATCGGCGGCTATCATTTGGCAGATGCTTCGCCCGGGAAGATGGAGAATAGCATGAGGGATCTCAGGGAGCTTGAACTAGTCCTACTTATGAAATTCAAAATCAAGTCGACTAGTCATTTTTGATGCCCATTGACAGCCTTGTAGAATTGCACGTACGTGCTTGGGTAGGCTTGATTGTCTTATGCCATACAGAATTACTAGCCTTGGATTAATCATCACAAAGAAAAGCGTAACCCTTATTTTCTTTTCGGTTTCTTGAGAACTCGGCCAGTAGAATTAAACATACCCTATCAAAAGATCTCTATCTGAGACTCTGACAGAGCCCTAGCGCACTATAACTGCACCTGCGTAGCCGCCACCGAGATCAACTTAACACTCTAAAAATCGGTTATCATACCCTATCCCTTTAAGTGCGGTAAGCCTCCACCCTGGTAAGTCACATGACGGGAAGTGAATTAAAAGATACGCTGGTTGTTGTTGTATCTTCTAATTCGCTGCCTATTATGTGACTAACCAGGGTGGAGGCTTACAGCACTTAAAGGGATAATTAGGGACGGAAAAGCTCTAACGTGCCACCCCACCACACCGCGCGACCGGGGTTTTCGTGTACTAACCTTGCGATGTGATTGTGTAATTTAATATTGAATACTTCTTAATAGTATTATTATTTTTTATTTAAATTAATTTAAAATTTTATAATAATTAAATTAAATTTTATTAAAGAAAATATATTAATTAAAATTTTAAAAAAATTTATTTAAAAGTAGAAAATTTAAATATTTTTAAAAAAATATAAGATTTTAAAGTTTATAATATAAAATTAAAAGAATAATTTAAAAAATATATATATAAATTATAAAATAATATAAAAATTATTATTTATTTAAAAGAAAGAATTAGTTTAATATATTTTAAAAAAGAAGTTATTAAATATATATTTTTAAAATATAATATATATATTTTTATATAAAAGCTAATTAATTTTTAAAATTTTAATATATATATTAATTAATATTAAATTTTTAATTTTTTTTTAAATATTATTAGAATATTAAAATTAAAGGATTTATATTTATTAAAATTATTTAAATAAAATATATAATTTTTAAATTAATTTAATAATTTTTTATAATATTTTTATAATAAATTGTAACAGTTCATGTTCCTAGATAAAATCAGGCACCCCGGTTTAAGTAACAAAGAAAGATTATTATATCTAATAATAAATCAATTAGTTAAATAGATTAATTAAAGGTAACCAAGTTATATTAAAAGCTAAATTAAGCCTTAATAATTATAATTTTTATAAATCTTATATACTAAGTAAATATACTAATTCTAATAATTTAAAGTAGTTTTAATAAATTAAAATAGCTTTAATTAATTAAAATAATTTCTTAAATTATTTTTTAATTAAAAAAATAAATTATTATTAATCTTATTAAAATTAAAAATAAACTTTATTTAAGCTTTTATTAATATTATAATTTAACTTCTAAGTAATTAAATTAATTTAGATTATGATATAATATCTTCTCTTTAAAAATTTTATTCTTAAGACTATATATTTAAAGTATTAAATAGATTATCTTTTTCTATTTATCTTTTAATTTTTTATTAAGACTAATTTTTTCTTATAATTAAAAAAACAAGTAATATAGTATATATTAAGGTATAAGTAAATTTAATATTATTATAAGATTTTATTACTTTTATTTTATATTCTTATTATAATAATCTGGTCAATTTCCTAACTAGGTGAACTAATTAGAGCGAAAGGTTAATATTGGTAGGATGGTTAGATGTATTATAATAATAGAATAATTATAGTATTATATTAGGTAATAGTTAATTGTGTTTAAGGTAATTAAGTTATATTAAAAGTTAGTTAGTATTAGTTATAAGGATAGATTTTAATTTATTTATATACTATTATTTAATAAGTATTTATTATATTAATTTTATTTAATATATTAGTAATTGAGATAATGATTATAAATTGATTATTAATGTTATAAGTAATTATTTATAAGTGCTTTTTTATTAGTTAATATAGGGTTATAGGGTAAGTAAGTATTAGTTCTATTATTATTAATTGCTTAGGTATGTTATAGATTATAATATAATATTCTCTTTTTATTAGTTTTATTTTTAAGATTTATTAGGTTGATCTTATATATAAGTTTTTTATTTTTAATTTTTCAAATATTTTTTAATTATATTTTAGGGTTTAGGTAATTTTAAATTATATTTTTATATTAATATTTAAGCTTAGTTTATTAATTTAATAGATTTTAAAATTATATTATATTATATTTTACTTATATAAATTATAAAAAATAGAATTTAATTACCTTATTTATAATAAAAAGTTTTTAATTATTATTAATATTTTTAAAATATTCTAATAATACTTTTTAAAAATTAATATAAAATTATAATATTTATTAATTATAAAAATATCTTCTATTTTATAATTATATAAAAACTTAATAAATAATAATTATATTATATTAAATATTTATAAAAAGCTATAGTTCTTTAATATTAAGTATTTATATTATTGTTAAATAAAAACTTATAGAATAAATATAATAAGCTAAAATAACTCTCTAAATATTAAACTTTTAAAGATAAAAGTTAAACTATTAAATAGCTGAATTTTTCTTATTATTATAAGCTAATATAGTATTAACAATACTATATATACTGTATAGAAAAACTAAATATTTTGATTTATAATAAATGATTATAAATCCATTGATTTATAATATAAAAGACTTATAAATCATTGATTTATAATATAAAAGGCTTATAAATCATTGATTTATAATATAATTGCTTAAAAATTAAAATATTGAAATTGCTAATTAATAAAGGAAATATTCATCTATATATATAACATATAGCCCCTCTAAAATAAAAAATATAATATATACTTATTTACTAGGCTTAATTATAAGCTTATCCCTTTTTACCTTCCACTGTATTATAACCTCTAACAATTATAAAATAAGATAATTTATTATTATAAAAAATTAAGAAATATAATAAAATATTTTTAAAAAAAGAATAAATAATTTAATTATAAATTTTAAATAAATTATAAAATAATTTAATTTATAAGATTTATAAATATTTACTTAATAAATATAAAGAAATTAATAAAATTTTTAAATAAATTAGATAGATATTTTTTTTAATTATATAAAAAAGAAGGTAAAAGCTATTATTAAGTAATATTTACTTTATTAATAAATAAAATTATTATAATATAAATTATATAATAAATTATAACTTATTTTAATTACTTTAAGATTATAAAAGTTAATTATAATAGATTTTATTATTAATCTATTATTATTTATAAATCCTATTGTTACGACCTATATCATACCCAGGGCGGTCTAAGATAGCAGAATGCCACACCCTATAAAAAACCAGCTACCCTATAATTACATACAACTAATTAAATAAGAAATAATAAGAATAATTATTATAATAAGTATAAAAGGTATTATACCTAGTATACTAAGTACACCATATATACTAAAATAGGATAATAATATATAGATAGATTAGATCTTATTATAAAGAATAAAATTAATTAACTTTTAATATAACTTGATTACTTTAATTATAATTAACTATTACCTAATATAATACTTTTATTATTTTATTTATTATAATATATTTAATTATTTTATTAATAATAAATCTTTTATTTTAATTAGTTTATTAAGTTGGAAATTAATTAGATTATTATATATTAAAAGCTTTTATTTAATTAATTACTTATATTAATAATTAAATAATAATAATATTTAAAAAGAATCTTATTACTATTACTTCTTTTAATAATACTAAATTAATTATAAAATTATAATAAATTAAGAAGAAACTTATAAATATATAAATATAACTTAAAGTAAAAAAACTAAAACCACTATAGTTAAAAGAAATAAGGGTAAAGATATTAGTGAAATTCTAAGACCTCTGGTCCTAGAGCCCTTTCTAGGAAAGGCTGCCAATATAGTCCCCTTCCTTACCTAAATAAAGGGATACTTCTGCTTTTTCCTAATATGACTTATAATCTCTAAAGCCTAGGTACTATATACCAAAACCCTCTTTTAAAAGGATATAAAAGTATAGTTTGAATCTATTATAAGAGATTATTTAGAAAATAAGGATAATATTAATTAAAATAAAGAGATCTAAGAGATCTTTAGAGATTAGGAATATTTTAAAATTATTATTAAAGATAATTTTAGTATAATTGATATAAAATAATAAATTATAAATTAATTATATAAATTTAAATAAATAAAATCTTATAATTAATATTTAATTAAGTTTAAAAAAATTATAATATAAATAATCTAAGATAATAATATATTAATAAAACTTTATTATAAAAATTTAAAAAGTAAAATTAAGAATAAAATCTATAAAGAAAATTAATTAAAAAAACTTTTAAAATATATTAAAAGTATTATTAAAATTAATAAAAGATAATTTAATTAATATAAAAAATATATCTAAGATAATAAAAATCTATATATCCTAAATAAAAAAAAACCTAAAATAAATAATAAAGTATTATATATAAGACTTATTTAGAACTAATAGAACTTAACACTATCTAGAAATATAATAAAAGTAAGATTATCTACTTTAATTATAGAAAGAAAGGATATAAATGTAAGGATCCGTACTTCCCATTACGTCAATTAGCCCGTCAGGCCAAAAGATAAGTCAATAATCACAATGCTTACAATTACAGGTACGGATAACAGCTATTAAATAGGGTCTCGTGCGCCCGGTTGCACAGGTCGTAACAATAAATCCTTCAAATACCGCTCCTTAAAAATAAGAAATTAATTTAAACTTATATTAAAAGGATAAAAATAACTTAATATTATAAAAACTTAATAGATTCTAGTATTAGAAGGAAAAAAGGATATTATAAGAAAAGTTATTCTTGCTATTATTAAGAAATATAAATTAATTATTATAGTTAAGCAATATATAGAAAACTATAAATTATATAAGGTAAAACTTACTTTATAATAAAAAATTAATAAAGTTATTTAAAAAGTATAATTAATTTAATAAGAAGGCCAATCCTATCTTTCCTATAAATAGTTAGAATAAGCTAAGAAGATAAAAATCCTTATATCCATCCTAGATATATATACTAATAAAGCACTAATATAATAAGATACCTATACTTATAATAAAAACAAAAATAAAAAATAAATAATTAATATTAAAAGAATAGCCTAATAAGTTAAGAAATCTTTATAAAATAGAAATAAAGTCTTCTTACTTATATAAAGCAAATAACAACTAGAAAACCATAATCCTTAATTTATTTAATATAAAGAGAATAATCCTAGACTAAATATAATATATAAAAAATATAAGAATATCTTATAAATAAACTATTATAATTATAACTACTTTTAATATATAAAATAAAAATAATATATAATATACTTCCTTATTAGAATAGAAGATATAATTATTTATTATACTTATAAAAAATATTTTAACTAATATAAAATAATAGAAAGAAACCCCTACTACTAGTTTATTATATTAAAACTAAGTAAGCCTAAGTTCCTTAATTATAATAAATTACCTTAAAATAAATATTAAGATCTTAAATATAATATCTATATAATAAATAAAATAATAGCCTAATACCAAATAAAACTAAAAAATAAATAAAGCCTTTTATAAAAGAGTAATAGAAATAGCTAGAATAATAATCTCTAGAGTTATTAAAAGAACTCCTTAAAAAAGCTTTATACTTTATAATTAAAAAACAACCTTAATAATAATTAGAAATAAAAATAAGAATTAAAGGAAAGTAGTATAATACTATAGTAGATAGTAGAGCTAAGTAAAACTATATAAATTCTTAAGTAGTTAACTAACTTTAGCTATTATAGATAATAAAAGTTAATCTATATAAAATTATTAATATAAAAGGAACCCCTTTTAATTATAATAATAATATTATAAATAAAAAGATTAATTACTTAAAAGTCTTTATTAAAAAAAGAATTAAGAAATAATTTTTAATATTATTAATATTAAATAATATAATCTAATTTTAAGGTATTTATAATTATACTAATATAATCTTAATATTTATTAATATACTAGCTAGATGTAAATATTTAAAAAGTATAATATAATTAATAATATTTTTATAAAATATAATAAAAGATCTTGAACTTCTAGCCTTAATTAAGTAAAAAATATAAATAAAGGAGAATCTTTATTATTTAAAGAAATAAAATATAAATATAAAAATAATTAAAAAAAGTAAAAATAATAAATAATTATTTACTTTAAAATATAATTTTAATAAATTAATAAAAGCCTTAAAAAATAAAAGCTAAAGTAAAAATAAATAAATTATATAATATACCTTTATAATACTAAATTTATAAAAAGTTCTTTATAAAAGAATTAGATACTAGACTACCTAAGTTTAGTTAGTAAGATTATAAAATTATCCTCAAGGATAGATCTAATACCTAATTTTACCCTATTTATAATTTTAATTAAATTAAGCTTAATACCTTAAAGAAATATATTTAAAATATACTTAAAAAGGGATATATTTATATTTTAAACTCTAAAATTAATTACCTTATTATATTTATATCTAAGAAAAACAGAAAGTTATACCTTATTATAGATTATTAATAATTTAATAATATTATTATTAAAGATTATACTTTATTATTATTAATTAATAAAATAAAGGATTATCTTTATAAAATTAATATCTTTACTATACTAGATTTTAAAAAAGTATATAATCTTATTTATATTAAAGAAGAATATAAATAGAAAACTACTTTTTAAATAAAATTTAGATTATTTAAATATTTAATTATATTTTTTAAATTTATAAATATACTAATATTATTTTAACAAATAATAACTAATATATTATAAAAACACTTAAATATCTTTATTATTTACTATCTAAATAATATTCTTATTTTCTTTAAAAATAAAGAAAAATATAAAGAATATATTTATAAGATCTTAAAAGCCCTCCAAGACACCAAACTCTTAATTAAATTAAAAAAAGCAAATTCTATATTTAAAAAGTAGAATTTTTAGAATATATTATTAACCCTAATAAAATTTATATAGACCTAAAGAAAGTTATTATAATAAAAGATTGGAAGGAACCTATTAATATAAAGGAAGTATAAGCCTTCCTTAGATTTACTAATTATTATTAAAGATTTATTAAGGGATTTAGTAAAATCATTTTAAATATAATAGAGCTAATTAAAAAAAAATTACCTTTTAATAAAAAAATAAAATATAATAATTATTTAAAGTTATAAAAAATACTATTTTAGAAGAACCTATTCTTACAATATTTAATCCTAATAAGCCTATAGAGCTAGAAACTAATATATCGGACTTTACCCTAGGGGCCTAGATCAGATAATAAAATAAAAAAGAAAACCTATATCCTATAGTATTCTACTTATATAAGTTATATAGCCCTAAGTTAAATTACCTTATCTATAATAAAGAATTCCTTATTATTATTAATACTTTTAAAGAATTCTAATAATACCTTTTAAAAAGTAATTATAAAATTATAATATATATTAATTATAAAAATATTATTTACTTTATAATTACTTAAAAACTCAATAGAAGGCAATTACAATATATAGAATACCTATCTAAATTTAACTATTAAATTATTTATATTAAAGGAACTAAGAATAGCTATGTTAATATAATTAGCTGCTAATCTAACTATAATATAAAAAAACTAAAAACATAAAAAAAACTATTAATCTATAATACTAATAAAAAACTAAAATAAACCTTAATTAATAAAATAATAATAAAAATAAAAAAAATAATTATTATTATAAGAATAAGAGGATTACTGTATGTAATTAGAACCACTATTATAGAAATACTAATATAATAAGTAAAATAAGATAATCTACTATTAAGAAAAATTAAAAAATATAATCTAATACTTTTAAAAAAAAAAATAAATTATTTATAAATATTAAAAAAATACTAAATAGAGTTAATAAAGGATATTTATAAATATCCTTTATATAATTATAAAGATATTAATAAAACCCTTAAATAAGTTAAATAGACATTTTTTTTAATAAAATGAAAAAGAAAATTAAATAAGTATATAAGGAATATAACCTATATTAATACTTTAAAAACCAAGATATAAACTATATAGATTATTATAACCATCCCCTATCATATAATAATTATAAAACTTAATTATAATAGACTTTATTATTAACCTCCTTTTATTAATAGATCTTACTATAGAAGTATATTATAATAGTATTTTTATTATTATAGATTACTTTATAAAAATAGTATATTATCTTCTTTATAATAAAGTAATAAAAGAAAAATAATTTATTTATTTTTTCTTTTAAAATATAATTATTATATATAAACTATTAATTAAAATTATTTTAAATAAAGAATAATTATTTATATTTAAATTTTAGTAAAGCCTAATATCCTTAATAAAGTTAAACTATAAACTAAGTATAACCTTCTATTCCCAAATAGACAGATAAACTAAATACTAAAACCAAGAAATTAAGTAATATTTATAATACTATATTAACTATAAGTAAACTAATTAAATAGAAAAATTACCTATTATATAATTAATATATAATATATTTTATAATTATAGTATTAAAATAATACTAATAAAAGCTATAATTAAATTAAATAATTTAAGAAAACTATATAAAGAAATAAAAATAAAACTTAAGTTTATTTATAATATAATAAAAAGATATTATAATCTAAAAAAGCTAAAAAGATTATCCTTCTTAAAAGAAGATATAATCTACTTAATAATAAAAAATCTTATAATAAAAAAATAAAATAAAAAAATTAACTTTATATAAATTAAATTATACCTAATAAAAAAAAATATCAAAAAATAATTATAAGCTTAATCTCTTAAATAATATTAAAGTCCACCTTATCTTCTATATCTTACTATTAGAACTAGGTAAGGGTATCTAGGTAAATATAGAACCTAAATATAAACTATAAATAGAAAATCTAGAAGATTAATAGAAAATTAAAAAGATATTATAAAGAAAAAGAAAAATAGAAAATTTAAAATTAAATAAAAAAATTATAAAAAAATAATCTAAGAATCTATTAAATATCTTATATATTATTTAAAAATACTAGAAGTATTCTTTTAATAAATAAGAAAAAAGATTAATATTAATAATATATAATATTAATATTACTTTTAAAAAAGGGCCTTCCTCTACTACAATCTTAGCCTCTACTATCTCTATTGCTCTAATACCTTACTTTTCTAGATTATCCTTTAACTTCTTTAAGCACTTTAATTTAGTAAATATTATTATTATTTAAAATTAGGTTTTTAAGATAATCTTTTAAAAAGCCTTTAAAAAAGTATATAATAAGTTTAATTTACTTTATATTTTTAAATATTATTAATATAATTTTTCTTTTCTTTAATAATATAAAGAACTATTATTATTAATATATTAAATTAGCTAGATAAGGTATAATAAAAACATATATAAGCTATACTCTTTATATTTATATAATTATAACTTTTATAACTTTAAATATACTTAAAATAATAAATTAATTCTTTATTTATTATATAAAAAAGGCTAGCACTTATATAATATATATAAACTATAATAAATATCTTAAAAAGATTAATATAATTAATAAAACCTTTAATTTTATAATTCTTATAAATAGAAGATATTTTTATTACCTTATCTAATATAATATTAGTATAATAAAATAATTATAAATCTAAGTTTAAATAATATATATAAAAAAACCACCACAACCCATTATACTAATCTTAAGAACAAGACTAATAAAGGGAAGACATTATATTACAACCTATATTATACCTAGGGCAATCTAAGATAATAGAATACTATACCTTATAAAAAACTAACTACCTTATAATTATATATAACTAATTAAATAAAAAGTAATAAAGGCAATTATTATAATAAATATAAAAAGTATTATACTTAGTACACTAAGTATACTATATATATTAAAATAAGATAATAGTATATAAATAGATTAGATTCTACTATAAAAAATAGAATTAATTAGCTTTTAATATAATTTAATTACTTTAATTATAATTAACTATTACCTAATATAATATTTCTATTACTTTATTTATTATAACACACCTAACCATCCTATTAATAATAAATCCTTTATTCTGATTGGTTTATTAAGTTGGGAATTGACCAGACCGTTACACCTATTATAAAGAAATACTATAATTTTATCTTTATTATTATTAATTAATTTATTAAATTTATTTATTATATTTTTTATAATAAAATAATAAAAGAAAAATAATTTACTTACATTTTTTTTAATATATAATTATAATATATAAATTACTAGTTAAAATTATCTTTAATTATAAATAATTATTTATATTTAAATTCTAATAAGAATTAATAATATATATAAGCTTAAAATATAAGCTTATAATTACCTTCTAATTTTAAATTAATAGATAAATTAAAAGATAAAATTCAAAAATTAAATATTATTTATAATATTATATTAATTATAAATAAATAAATTAAATTAAAAAGCTTTTTATTACTTAACTTATTCTTAATATATCTTATTAATTAAATATTAAAATTATATTTATTTTTATTCACTTTAGATTTATATTTAATATATTTTATTTTAAATTAAAAAAATTAATAAATATTAAAGTATTATTTAAATTTAAATAAATATAATAATTATACTTTAAAATAAAAATAAAATTAAAGTTTATTTATATATAAATAAAAAAATATTATAATTTTAAATAAATAAAAAGTTATTTTTAAAAAAGAAAAAGATAATTTTTTTTATTATAAAAAATATTATTATAAAATAAAAAAATAAAAAATTTAATTTTAAATATTTTAATTAATATTTTATTAAAAAAAATCTTAAAAAATAATTATAAATTTAATTTATTAAAAGATATTAATAATAATTATATTTTTATTAAATATTAAATACAAAAAAAGCACTTTTAATTACTTAAATAAATACTATCTAGCTTTTCTTTTTTCTTAATCTTAAAATCTATATAAAATTTATTTATTATCTCTCTTAATCTTTACAAATAAATTTTATTTCTTTTTAAATCTTATTTATCTAATTCTTATACTTATTACTAATAATATCTATTATAAAACTTTTTTCTTTTAAATTTAAATTCTTAAGTTTAAATTTATTATATTTTTATATTATTTTTTTTAAGATTTAATATTTTTTTTAATAAACTTTTAATTATTTATATTAAGATTATTAATAAAAATATAAAATATTTAAAATTTATATATAATAAGTTTTATTTTTGAATAAATTATAAAAATAATTTTAAGATTTATATTTAATTTATTTTTAATAAGTTTTAATTAATATTTAATATATAATATAAAAAATAATTATATATAAAAAGTATTATTAATATATCTTTTAATAAATAAGTAATTTAAATTATAAAAAATATAGTATTTAAATAATATTATATTAAAAATAATAAAGGATATATATTAGGATTTATAATCTTAGTAAGAGAAGCTATTTTAAATATAATTATTTAAGTTTTTATAAAGGTAATTTTATTATAAAATTAATTGTATTTATTACTATTATAGCTTTAAAGCTCTCTCCAAGTTAAAGCCTACAATTTACTAAAATAAAAGATATTAAGATTTATTTAATTTTTTATATTTTTTTATTTAAACCTATAATTAATATTATTATTATTAATATAAAATTATATATTAAATTAATAATTAAGTTATAAGAAGAATATATTATTAAAAAGATTTTAAAGAAAAATATTATTAATAAGAAATTATATTATTATATAAAATAAATAAAATATAATAAAAAAATATAAGAATTATTATAAAATCTTATTTATTATTTAAAAAAATTAAAGAAATTCTTTTAAAAAAAATAATAAAAAGAAAATTATTAAAATTTATAATAAATTAATTAATTATTTTTAAATTTAAATTTATAAAAAATTTTAATAAATTTATTTTAATAATATTTATAATTTTAATAATCTTTATTTTATTAAATTTATTTAATATTTTAAAATTATAATAAAATATTTCTTACTTTTTAATTTATAATTAATTTTATTAAAAATAAAATCTAATTAAATAAATATATTATTTTTATTTAGCTTTTAATATTATTTTATTATTTTTAATATTTTTTAATTTACATTTATTATTTTTTTATTCTAAAAAAAAATTTTAAATTTTTTAAATCTTTTATTTAATAATTTTAATTTAATTTTTTTTAAAAAAATAATTTTTTATTATTTTTTTATAATATTAATTCTTTATTATATAATAATTTTTATTTATTATTTATTTTTATTTAAAAATATTACTTATTAATTTTTAATTAAAAAATAATTTTAAAAATGATTTTAATTAAATAAAATTAATATATTTACTTAATATATAAAATTTATAAAAATTATTTTAGTAAATTATAGGCTTTAATTTAAAGGGAGCTTTAAAGCTATAATAATAACAAATATAATTAAGTTTAACTATATAATTCACCTAATTAAGATACAATTAACTTTATAATAAGATTACCTTTATAAAAACTTAAATAATTATATTTAAAATAGTTTCTTTTATTAAAACTATAAATCCTAATATATATTCTTTATTATCTTTAATATAATATTATTGAAATATTATATTTTTTATAATTGAAACTACTTATTTATTAAAAGATATATTAATAATACTTTTTATATATAATTATTTTTTATATTATATATTAAATATTAATTAAAATTTATTAAAAATAAATTAAATATAAATCTTAAAATTAATTTTATAATTTATTAAAAAATAAAACTTATTATATATAAATTTTAAATATTTTATATTTTTATTAATAATCTTAATATAAATAATTAAAAATTTATTAAAAAAAATATTAAATTTTAAAAAAAATAATATAAAAATATAATAAATTTAGATTTAAGAATTTAAATTAAAAAAAAAGCTTTTTAATAAATATTATTAATAATAAATATAAAAACTAAATAAATAAGATTTAAAAAAAGTAAGATTTAACATACATAATAAGCGAGCGCCGCAGATAAGCAAGCGCCCCACTTCTTACTATACCCTATTTTCAAACTAAAATAAAAATACTATAAAACATCTAATTAATTAATTTTAATTATTATCCTCTTTCTTGGAGATCTTAATAATTACTTAATATATTCTTATATTATAATCAATCTTATTATAAGTATTATAATACTATTCCCCCGATTATACTAACTTCCTTTAATTATTACTTTATAATACTTTTATTTATATTTATATATTTATATTTATTTAATTAATTGCTTTTTTTATATTAGCTACTATTATTATTCTTCTATCTTATAATTAAGTTCTTTTTACTTTATAATATTTATTAAATATTTTATTTATTTATTTAAGATTTTATATTTTTAATTTTAATAATATTATTTTATATATAATTTTTTTTATTTTTTTAAAAAGTAATTATAATATCTTAATAATAAATTTTAAAAAATATTTTAAAATCTTTTAATTTATTTTATAAAATACTTAAATTATAAGCTAATCTTAATAATAATCTTTAGAGTTTTTAATATCTAAATTATAAATAGATTAATTATTTAATTAAATAATATTAAAGTTTATAATTATATATTAAGCTTTAATATAATATTTTTTAAATTTAAAGGATTAAATCTAACTCCTTTAAAACCTATTTTAATTTTTTTTATTATAGTAGCTTTATATATATTATAAAAGATTAAAAAGAAGTTAATCTTTAAAATATAAATAATAAAGTATTTAATTAATTACTCTATTTTTTCTTATATATTATTTTTAATAGCTTAAAGTATATAATATTAAGTAATTAAAGTAGATAAAATAAATTAAATAGTATATAAAGTATAATAATTTTATTATTCTTATAATATTCTTTAAATTAAATTAAATAATAATTTTTATAATTATTAAAAATTAAAAAATAATAATAATTAATTAATTAATTGCTTATATAATAATTAATTAATTAATTGCTTATATAATAATTAATTAATTAATTATTTATATAATAATTAAAATACTTTAATTACTTAAGATTTACTTTATTATCAATCTAACTATTTTAAATAATAATAATAACCTAATTATCTAAAAGATTACTTTCTTAATATTAATTAATAAAATAATATTAGCTTATAGTAATAAGAAATAATAGAATAATCTAGCCTTTTATATTAATAGCTTAAATTATTATTATTTATTCTTAGTTTCTAAATTAGATTAATTTTAAATTTAAATATATTTTTATATTTATTATAATTATTCTACTTATAATAATATTTATTATAAAATTAATTTTATTAAGATTATATATATTATTTAATTAAATATTATACTTTTTAATTATATTTAATATAAATTAAAATTAATTATTAATAATCTTTAAATCTTTATATTTAATTTTTTTATAATTATATTTATAAAAGAAATATATTTTAAATTTTAAATAATATTTAATAAAATTTAAAATTTAATATTTATTAATAAATAATATATTTTAATTAATAAATAATTAATTTATTATTTTTTTAATATTATAAAATTAAAAAAAAATCTTTATAAATTTAAATTTAAAATAAAATTAATAATAATCTTTTTTTTAAATTAAATAATTTTTATAAATTAAAAATAATATTATTTTAAAATTAAATTCTTTTTTATTAATAATATAATTATTAATAATTTACTTTATAAATTACTTTTACTTTTTATAAATTTAATTTTAAATTCTTTTAAAAAATTTAAAAAAAAAAGAATTTTAACTTTAATATTTAATTAAGATATTATTAATTATTAAGAAGTATTTAATTAAATAGTTTATATTATATATAAGGGATTTTTGGGGCGCTCGCTTGTCTAGGGCACTCACTTATCATATATGTTATTTATAAAGATTAAAGAAAGTAATTCTAAGGTTAAGAAAAAGGGAAGGCTAGATAGTACCTATTTAAGTAATTAAAAGTGCTTTTTTTTATTTAATATTTAATAAAAATATAATTATTATTATAAAAATTATAATTCTTAAAATTTAATTTAATTTTTAATATAATTTAATTATTCTTAATTAATTATTTTAATTAATTAATTTATTATTAAATATAATATCTTTCTTTTATTACTTTTACTAATATATCTAATTCTACCTATTAATATTCTCTAATAATTACTATAATAAAATCCTATTTTTTAATAAATAATAATAACTCTTACTCCTTTATCCCCTAGACCATAGAGAAACATTATTCCCTGCCATACCCGCAGACATGAACCATTACACCTATATTATTATACTTTAGTGCTGCAACTCCCCATTCGGACTATTGAGCACTCCGAGCCCGGGATCCCGAGCCCGAATGGACCCAGACTTGTCAGACCCCTGCAGTAAAGAGGTCTTGCCCTACGTGGAAAGGAGCTAGAGATAACGCCCGCGAATGTGTGTGGGCTGCAATGGTAGGGGGCCTATAACGATCCAATGGGGGTGTCGAGGCCGCAGGCAATTATACAACCCCCGATGTTCCACAACTTCCGCATAAGGCATCAGCAGCACATCCCAGCCACTATTCCGGAACAAGACCCGCAGAAGGCAGATAATGCCTTCATGTAAGGCAGAAAACTCCCATCACTTTCACACTTTGTGTGGCTCCACCGCTATTTGATGTAATAACGCTAGAATCCAGAATGACAAATCTCAGAAGGCAAGGGAACGATGCCCCGCAATTCTTAGCTGCAAGCACGGCGTTTGTATCCGAATTACATGATCTTTCCCCTTGAACATGGTGAGCCTAATCGACCCATCACGTACCGTATTAACTCAATGGATTCGGATTGACCCGTGGGTCCTGATCCCCCTGTCAGACCAGTGACATGTCCTCTTGTCAGCCAAAAGTCAGTTAGCAACTCGATCAAACGGCCCACAGAGAGATCAATCGCTCATTGGGCACAGTCAATTGGTCTCGACAAGGGTATTGAGACCCCGGGGCAATCCGAATCCATTAAGTTAATACGGTAGCGACATCCGCATTGCCCTATGGGGAACAGGCCCACTGTAAGCAAGCTGCATTAGCGCGTTAATTAATAAGCCGTATACCAGCCCCTAGCGCTATGTTGATACATCGCATCCCTCACTTGTTGAGCCCTGCCGGGCCGTGCATAAGACTGCACCCTTGTCAAGGGACCTCCCCCAAGGGACCCCCGTGACTTTCACCACCAAAATTTGTCGATTATCTAAGCAATGGGAAATCTTTCCAGTGGTAAAAGTCACGGGGGTCCCTTGGGGGGAGGTCCCTTGACAAGGGTGCGGTCTTAAGTTGAAGAATGTATAACGCAGACAATCTTTGATTATGCATCAGACACAGTCTTCCTTGCCATTTGCCATGGCATGATTCGACCAAAAGTGATGGAGTGGATCCTTTGAGGAGTAATGATATGAGTCTCACTTAGTGCCTTCTGCAGCTTCTAAATCTATGATGCCATCTCAAGCGAACAATGCCGACGAGTCCGGAACTTAGATACACTAGAGTTCGACCATGAATTTGTGTGTACACTTACCGACTGGATACAATGCCTCGTAATTTGGATCAACAAAGGAAGGTCCCAAATCAACCCAATCGCCACCTAGAGTCATCCGTTCCCTTTGTTAAAGTTCAACTAATTGTGTGCAAAGCTAAGCCAAGAATCTCGTTATTTCTCATGTCATGAAATTTGTTGGTCTTCATCAGAACTACTTAATAGATAAAGATGCCCTCCGGAATGCTCAAGACTGCCATTTATTACTCATGAAAAACTAACTGTATACAATTAAAACCTATCCCACCTCTTTACTTCTAAGATGCGTTTCTCTTTGCTCCTTACTCAAACTAGTTTGGGCTTTGCTTCTGCTGCCTCGTTTGGTAGTTACTCTAATTGCTCTATGCCCTAGACGAACTGTAGGCTAACCATTTGAATAGGAAGTGACATAGCTGAGACCGGGTCTCAGCTGAACGGTCCTGTCAATACAAATGTGACCCTCGGCAGTCAGGACTTTCCGTTGCAATCGTCTCCATCAGATTATGAGCTCATTCGCAATACTCTTGTACGCTACTCATACACCATGGACGATAAGGATTGGGATATGTTGGCGACAGTGTTCACTGAAGATATTCTGATGCACTATCCTGCACCCATGGACGCGATTAGCGGGCTGGCCAACGTGACAATGGCTTTGCGAAACCAAGTCGGCGATTTAATCACCCAGCATTCTCTGACCACCCAAGATATCAATATAACGGATAATTGGACGGCAAAGGTTAGAACTTATGGTCGAGCTATACACTTTGGAGTTGGGTCTCTCGAAGGTCAGTCGGTAACGGTGTGGGGCAAGTACTCCGATACTCTTGTGAAGGTCATGGTTGATGAACGGCCGGATTGGCGAGTTTCGGAACGAAGAATAGATTTCCAAGGACCGTTTATAGGCAATAGGTCGCTTCTTGGGGTCTAAAAGTTCTCTTGGTAGCATGTCAAGAGTTCCACATGCCTAAGACCTGAGGGTCGGGAGCCACAAATGCGATGATTCTGCAGCAGCTTCTCATACTATTTTACTAGTCTGAAATCGGAATCGAGACCTACGGGGCAGTCTACATCCATTGAGATAATACGGTCGTGGGACGGTGAAATTGGGGATTTGGTTTCTAGAACTTTTTGCTTATCCTGTGGATGTCTCTATGCAGCCGTTCCCATAATTCTAATTCCTAAGCACTATGCGGTGGAAATTCTCTCTTCCATCTTTATGATTCTAGCTCAAAAATTCTGCTTCCTGTCAGACCTTCTCCACTGTAGCGTTACCGGGAGCTTGATTCCTTAGTTCTCGTGGTTATTTCTGCGGTATCGGAAACACGTAATCTAGTGGATATGCAGATTGAGGGTCAGTTCAAATCGTTGAAGCAGTGCAATTTTGATCCTTATGTCCATCCAGTTGCTAAGACACGTCAACGGCGAAAGGCGTCTCTCCACGCGTCTCACGCCAATAATTGGTCGCCTCAATCAGCTCTTGGCATCCTCTCAACAAGTAACCCCATTTCAGCAGAAAAGCAGTGCTGGCCTCCCACGACCGAGGGTTCGAAGGGTCGTCCCAGACAATCAGTGTCGGCTTCTCATCAGCAACGGCCTGAACGTTCACAATGTCGGCGCCTATTTCTCTCTCGTCGATAATTTGAACAGCCCTGATAAGGTTATCCCGCATGCGAGGCAATGGAAGAAGATCTATCCACGGGTGATGAGGGATTGTCCTTTGTACAATCGTCGGGTGGAGGGTGAAAGGGCATCTCTCATCTAGGATGCAGGAGACCGCATCAGTGAAAGGAGACAATCGCTTCACGTCGCAGAGCCTCTCCATTTTGATACCCAACAGATATGCGTTGTAAGCAAGAGCATTGAACGTGTTGAGTTGGATAACCATGGGTAATGACAAGGGCCCCCGGATGCCACGGGCAAAACTATCATTTGTTTGTCTAGAGACTCGGGACCATCTTGGGTGCCCTGCCTGAGTCGGCAAAACGAATTCTCCGGGCGCGAATGATGGGCTCCTTCTTCCAGGCAGGCTTGAGATAGTAACCCTTGTTTCTGCGGAGGGATGAGAGGAGGGAGCCCTCCTTTTACCTGCGCGAAGATGAATTAGCCTGTTGCTCGTCTCGATATCAGGAGGGCCACGGCTTGCGATAACTCCGCTGGTTGAGTCTATTCTGTAGCCTCCTTCTGTCTGCAGCGCTCGTAATCCCCGTCCAATCGTCCTCTGGGCCTATCACCTCCAGCTGTTGGGGCATCAGACCTAGCTCCGCGAATGGGGATCCCGAAGTCGAATGGGGATCCTCTGGAGGATTTATCCTGTTGTTCATGGTGGGAGGAGTCTGTGTGGGATAGGAAAAGGTACATATGACAGGATGATGCTCCTATGCTGCATCAAATTGGTTGTAGAACTGGTGGAACCGAGTTAAGCAGGTTGTGACGGCGCTCAAAGAAAGATGGTCACAAAACTCAACCGTGGCATGGTGTGGGAGTAGACCCACTGTTATAACCTAAACCGACCCACCTGGGAGCTACTTAGGTAATAAGGTTAGGTGATTAGAACTTACTTATTTTAATAAAGAATAATTTAAGAGATTATTTTAATTAAAAAAAGCTATTTTAATTTATTAAAAATGCTTTATTATATTAAAATTAATATTTTATTTAATATAAAATTATTAAAAATTATTATTATTATAATTTAATTTTTTAATATATTATTAAATATTTATAAATATATATTAATATATTATAAATTAAAATTAATTTTAAAATAATTTAAATAATTATATTTTAAAAAAAAATTTAAAATTATAAATTTTAATATATAATTTTTATTATTTTATAAAGAACTCTTTATTATTAGGATTATTATACTTAAGTATTTTACACTTAAATATAAAAAGTTATATTATTAGTTTAAAGGTAAAATTATTTAATTTAAGAAAGTTAAGTATATTCTTATTATAATTAACCTTTATAATACTTAATATATAAGATAAATAAGAGAAATAAATAAATATACTTTATATATATTTATTTAATATATAAATATAATATATAAAATAATATAAAATAAAAAGTTTAATAAATAAAAACTTTATATTATAAAAGAAAAGCTTTTAAATATAAAATATAATAATATATAATTAAATAAATCTTTTTAAAAATATAATAAAAAATTAATAGATTGAAATAAATAATATAATAATTAAAATAATAAAAATAAAATATAAAGTACAAAATAAAAAGTATAAATAATAAATAATTAAATAATTAATAAAGTATAATTAATAAAAACTAATTATATATTAGTAATATTTATTATAAAATTTATATATAATAAGCTTTATTTTTTAAGTAATTATAAATTTAAAAATATTAATATTTATATTTAATATATTTTTAATAAATTATAATTAATATTTAAGATATAATTTAAAAGGTAATTATTTATAAAAAGTACTGTTATGACCTGAACACCCAAAAGGCGGTAACCACGGGCAGAACCCCAACCAATCAAACTAAACTACCCTAGACCCACATAACCAACTAATAAAAGTAAAGTCAAATAGCCCCCATTTAATATAATTAAAGATTATAATAAATACTATTAAATTAATTCTATTTGATTATTATAATAATAGAACCTTAGATATAGTAGTATATAGATAGATCAGATCTTACTATAAGAAATAGAATTAATTAGCTTTTAATATAACTTAATTACCTTAATTGCAATTGACTATTACCTAATATAATACTTTCATTACTCTATTTATTATAACACGCTTAACTATCCTGCTAACAATAAACCCTTCGTTCTGATTGGTTTATCAAGTTGGGAATTAACCAGACCGTTATAGCTAGAATTATTATAATTAAAGAAACCAAAAGTAAAAATATTAGCAAAATTCTAAGATCTTTAGTTCTAGAATCTTTCCTAAAAAAAGCCACTAATATAATCCCCTTCCTTATTTAAACAAAA
This sequence comes from Calonectria ilicicola, assembly GCA_020809705.1. NCBI lineage: Eukaryota > Fungi > Ascomycota > Sordariomycetes > Hypocreales > Nectriaceae > Calonectria > Calonectria ilicicola. The sequence goes on along the minus strand of CP085834.1, from coordinate 97,956 downwards.
AGATATTTTTACTTCTTTCTAACCTAACTTATAACTCCTAAAGCCTAAGTATTATATATTAAAATCCTTCTTTAAGAGAATATAGGAGTATAATTTAAATCTATTATAAAAGATTATTTAGAAAATAAGGATAATATTAATTAGAATAAGGAAATCTAAGAAATTTTTAAAGATTAAGAATATTTTAAAATTATTATTAAAAATAATTTTAATATAATTAATATAAAATAATAAATTATTAATTAATTATATAAACTTAAATAAATAAAATTTTATAATTAATATTTTATTAAATTTAATAAAAGATAATTTAATTAATAAAAGAAATATATTTAAAATAATAAAATCTTATATATTTTAAATAAAAAAAGATCTAGAATAAATAATAAAGTATTATATATAGGACTTACTTAGGATCTATAGAACTTAGTACTATCTAAGGATATAATAAAATTAAGATTATATGTTTTAATTATGGAAAGAAAGGATATAAATCTTTTAAATATTACTTTTTAAAAATAAGAAATTAATTTAAATCTATTTAAGAAGGAAAATAACTTAATATTATTAAAATCTTCTTTAGAAAAAATAAATAGATCTTAATACTAGAAGAAAGAAATAATACTATTAAAAAAACTACTTTTATTATTATTATTAAATATAAATTAATTATTATTATTAAATAATAAAAAGAAAATTATAAATTTTATAAAATTAAATTTACTTTATAATAAAAAATTAATAAAATTATTTATAAGGTATAGTTAATTTAAGAAAAAGAAGTAATCTACTTACTATATAAATGGTTTAAATGAGTTAAGGAAATAGGAATCTTAGTATCTATATTAGATATCTATACTAATAATGCTCTAATATAGTAGGATACTTATATCTATAATAAGAATGGAAAAAGAAAATAGATAATTAGTATAAAAAGAATAACTTAATAGATAAGGGAATTTTTATAGAATGGAGATAAGGTTTTCTTGCTTATATAAAGCAAATGGTAATTAAAGAATCTCGATCCCTAGCCTATCTAATATAAGAATAATGACCTTAAATTGAATATAATATATAAAAAATATAAGAATATCTTATAAGTAAGCTATTATAATTATAACTACTTTATATATATAGAATAAAAATTGTTAGAGGTTATAATACAGTGGAAGGTAAAAAGGGATAAGCTTATAATTAGGCTTTGTAAATAATTATATATTATATTATTATTTTTATTTTTGAGGGGCTATATGTTATATATATAGATGAATATTTCCTTTATTAATAAGTAATTTTAATATTTTAATTTCTAAGCAATTATATTATAAATCAATGATTTATAAGTTTTTATTTAACAATATTTAAAAGATTTATTTAAGTATATATTATTATATTTCTAGCTCATAAAAAAGTCTTCCTTTTATTATATAAGGTTTCTCTCTATTAAGGTTTTTATTTTATATTATTTTTAGGTTTTAAACTTAGTATAAAAGTGACTATATTAATTAATTTAAATGTTTATTATAAGGTGTGTCTTTAGGTTTTATAATTTTATTAGTGTCTTTCTTTTTTAAAAGAAAGAAAATAACTATATAAAAGATATTTACTATTATTATTTTCGCGGCGGGGAAAGGAACCATATAAAAACACCACACCACCCATAGCTATCTATCTATAATATAATACTTTAAGAAAAAGTAATAATTTAGTAAAACTAAATGATTATAAAGCCTCTAATTAAAGGCTTTATTATTAAATAGAATAATAAAAAAATAAAGTATTTAAATAAAAATATAATCTTTAAAAATAATAATTTACTAAAGGTATATCTTTTAAAAATAAAATAATATAATATAAATTAAAAATCTTAGATTGGTTTAGTCTGCTTTATAGAAGCTTTTAAAAAATGAAAGAATAGGCCAAAGATACTTAATTTTTCTATCAACTTAAAGGTAGATCTTTCTTTTATAGATCAAATCCCTTATCCTATGACCAAGATCTACCGATATACCCTAGACCACTGCGAAATTATAATCTTAAAACTTTTTTTTAGTAATACTTATAATTTATTAAAATAATAAAATATAAATAATAAAAAATTTAAAAAATATATATTTAAATAATTAAAGAAATTTTCTTTTATTATTAATATAATTATTTTTTAAATTATATATATTTTTTAATAAATTTCTATTTTAAAGGTAAAAGTAAGCTTAACTAAAAAGAGAGTACTTATTAATATAATTAACTTTTATAATTATTAGTATTATTAGTAATAGTATTTATATTATATTATTAACTTTTATATAACTATATATAATATAATTTTAAAATACCTTTAAAAAGTTTAATAAAATTTTTTATTAATTTAAATATATATTAAAAATATTATCTTATTAAATTAAAATTCATTTTATTATATATATCTTTATCTTTTATATCGTTATTATCTTTCTTTTAAAAAGAAAGATACTAATAAGGTTATAAAACCTAAAAGTATACTTTATAATAAATTTTAAATAAATTAGTATAATTACTCTTATACTAGCTTTAAAGCTTAAAGGTAATATAAATAAAAAAACCTTAATAATTAGAAACCTTATATAATAAAAGAAAGACTTTTTAGCTAGGAATATAGTAATACACACTTAAATAAACCTCTCTTAAACACATACTAAAAAAACCCTTAAATATATACTCTTAAACATATATATATAGCTAATATATTTATAATTAAATAATATATTATTTATACTAATAATAACCCTTTAAAAACTAAATCTATAATTTAATATATTTATTAAGAGATTTAAACTAATAATATTAATCTAGATATAAATAAATAAAAATATCTATTATAATTTAAAGAAGAAGCTAAAAAGGCTTAATAATAAAATAATATAAAAAATAAAATTAAAATTAAATTAAGTCTTTAGGAATATAATCTCTTTTTAAGAATATACTTAAAAATAATAAAGCTTTTATTTAAAAATAATAATAAATAATAAAACTAATATTAAGGTATTTTAAAATATTTAAATATAAAAGATTTTCCTTAAATAATAAGTAAGAGCAATTTTTAAAGAAATTAAATAAAAAAGGCTATAAATGGATTAAAATATTAAATAGAAGGGTTATAAGAATGTAATAATATAAGAAAAAGAAAAGGAGAAGAAAGGAAAAAACTGCTTTTAAATAAATACTAAAATAAGAAATGTAAATAATAATTTAATTAAATAATTAATAGGATATAATTAGTGATAGATTAATAGTATTTTTTATAAATAATTACTTTTTATATTATATATTAAATATTAATTAAAATTTATTAAAAATAAAACTTATTATATTTAAATTTTAAATATTTTAATTTTATATTGATAATTTTAATATAAATAATTAAAAATTTATTTAAAAAATATAAAATTATAAGAAATATTATATAAAAGTATAATGAATTTATATTTAAAATGTCAAATTTAATAAAAAAAGCCTTATTATAAATATTTATAATAATAAGTATAAGAATTAAATAGTTAAGATTTAAAGAGAAATAAGAATATTTTTTTATTATTTAATATATAATTTAAAATTTCAATTATTTTTAAATTTAAAAAATTATTATAATTTATTTAATTTAATATTAATTAATATAATATAGTTTTTTTAATAATATAAATTATAATATAAAGAAGATTTAACATATATGATAAGTGAGCGCCCCAAATAAGCAAGCGCCCCACTTCTTACTATACCCTATTTTTAAACTAGAATAAAAATACTATAAAGTATCTAATTAATTAATTTTATTATAAGTATTATAATATTACTCTTTTAATTATATTAACTTTTTTTAATTATTATTTTATAATATTTTTATTTATATTTATATATTTATATTTATTTAATTAATTACTTTTTTTATATTAACTACTATTATTATTTTTTTATTTTATAATTAAATTTTCTTTACTCTATAGTATTTATTAAGTATTTTATTTATTTATTTAAGATTTTATATTTTTAATTTTAATAATATTATTTTATATATAATTTTTTTTATTTTTTTAAAAAGTAATTATAATATTTTAATAATAGACTTTAAAAAGATATTTTAAAATCTTTTAATTTATTTTATAAAATACTTAGATTATAAGCTAGTCTTAATAATAATCCTTAAGTTTTTAATATCTAGATTATAAATAAATTAATTATTTAATTAAATAATATTAGAGTCTATAACTATATATTAAATTTTAATATAATATTTTCTAGATCTAGAGGATTAAGTCTAGCTCCTTTAAAATCTATTTTAATATTTTTTTTTATTATAATAATTTTATATATATTATAAAAGGCTAGAAAGAAGTTAATCTTTGAAATATAAATAATAAAGTATTTAATTAAATACTTTATTTTCTTTTTATATATTATTTTTAATAGTTTAAAGTATATAATATTAAGTAATTAAAGTAGATAAAATAAATTAAATAGTATATAAAGTATAATAATTTTATTATTCTTATAATATTCTTTAAATTAAATTAAATAATAATTTTTATAATTATTAAAAATTAAAAAATAATAATAATTAATTAATTAATTGCTTATATAATAATTAATTAATTAATTACTTATATAATAATTAAAATACTTTAATTATTTAAAATTTACTTTATTATTAATTTAGCTATTTTAGATAATTATAATAATTTAATTATCTAAGAGATTACTTTCTTAATATTAATTAATAAAATAATATTAGTTTATAATAATAAGAAATAGTAAGATAATCTAATCTTTTATATTAATAACTTAAATTACTATTATCTATTTTTAATTTCTAGATTAAATTAATTTTAGATTTAAATATCTTTTTATATTTATTATAATTATTTTACTTATAATAATATTTATTATAAAGCTAATTTTATTAAAATTATATATATTATTTAATTAAATATTATATTTTTTAATTATATTTAATATAAATTAAAATTAATTATTAATAATCTTTAAATTTTTATATTTAATTTTTTTATAATTATATTTATAAAAGAAATATATTTTAAATTTTAAATAATACTTAATAAAATTTAAAATTTAATATTTATTAATAAATAATATATTTTAATTAATAAATAATTAATTAATTATTTCTTTAATATTATAAAATTAAAAAAAAATCTTTATAAATCTAAATTTAAAATAAAATTAATAATAATCTTTTTTTTAAATTAAATAATTTTTATAAATTAAAAATAATATTATTTTAAAATTAAATTCTTTTTTATTAATAATATAATTATTAATAATTTACTTTATAAATTACTTTTACTTTTTATAAATTTAATTTTAAATTTCTTTAAAAAATTTAAAAAAAAAAGAATTTTAATTTTAATATTTAATTAAAATATTATTAATTATTAAAAAGTATTTAATTAAATAGTTTATATTATATATAAGGGATTTTTGGGGCGCTTGCTTGTCTGGGGCGCTTGCTTATCATGTACGTTATATTTAATATATAAAAAAGAATTAATAAAAAAGTCTCTTAGTTTACTTTTTAAACTATTATTTAGCTAAATAAATATATTAAACTTTTCTTATAAAAAAGATATATTTATTTAAGTTAATAAAGTGAGCTATAATAATAACTAACTTTATGTAATATGAGTTATTATTATTAACTCTTAGATGTTAACCTACTAAGTTTAAATAAAGCAATAAAGTGGTCCAATACTAAGTGTAATTATTACCATGGACCTAACACGAACTATAACAAGAGGATAACTTAGCTACCTATCCCAGGTCAACCATGAGATAGGTGACGTTTTCTTGCCCGGGGTCCTATTAACTACCAACGAACAAACCATCAACATTCCGGATATGCCCTGCAGTGGATCCGATGATATCATTCTTTTTCGGGTCTACACTAGCATGTCGGGTGATAATTTTCTAGCTCCTACATCACCTGCATCAAAACTGCACGCAGGTAAGATGCTTGGTGTTATGCCATTTAATTTTCCATGGGGCTATATCGACTGACTTGGGATGGAAACATCAGTTCCAGAATCAATCCGTTTGTTTTCGTATATGAATCAAGTTTCAGAGTCAATGAAGCGACACGTGAAAGGCCAACCTTGCAATGGAAGCGAAGCGATTGGCTCACTGGACTGGACGGGTTGTGTTGAATGCTATTGATAGTAGATTACGCAACGCCATGAATCGGAGGGTGAAAGTCAGCAGGCCTAATCCCCATTAGGCTGCGTGGGGGCGATGATTTGTCTCAACATCTGCAGAGACCCCGTCATCACGTCTCGGGATTCAATGGTCGCTTTTCATTGTTTCGCGGCTTGATAGAAATTTTACCCCGCCCCACCATCGCGTCAATCCGGAGATGCCCCGATCGACACTTGCAACATTACATTTGGACCAAACGGACGTGAGCCAATACGTTGCAAACTGTGCTGATATCATCTTTTTAGATCTAAAATGCGAGGTCGGGAGGCGGATTTTCACTTCATCTTGTCTCGGTCCTTGCATCCATCAGCCTCACTCTAGTCGTCTGGCTGATTACCGTTTATACCCCAGCCTCTTTTCACAGCCTCCACTCAACCCCATAACGACGGGCTTTAAGCATCTCGGGCTCTCTAGCGACTCCCGATCTGACCCGTCCCCCGGCACTGCAGGCTTTTTTTTTATCCTGCATGAAATCTCGCCAATCAATATCTGCTGCCACAAGTGCTAGCTTTTCCCGCCAATCTCACCTTCTGACATAAGATGCACACCATCCTCCCACACCAAATCTCAATGCAACCAATCCCGGTCTCCTTCCATGAAGAAAGCCACGCGTTCTCCATGAGGTATACGACGCTGGAAAACTACCGACTTATCACAGAAAACAGACCTATCACGCTATCGACTGCGATAGCAGACAATGCGCACAAAACAGTTGCGTGAAGCAATGCCGGGCCATGTAGACCTTGCCATTCCGTAAAAATGCGTCCAGGTCGACATAGCACTTTAGTCCACATCCTTCGGACCCCAATTTTCAATTCTAAGGGTGTGAGGGGGCTGTGTATAGTAGGATTCATGTGGGTGTGTGTCATAGGGTGGGGATGGCACCAACATTCGATACACAGCATGTCGGGTACAACTAAAAGGACTTTCTGCGGCCTTCGCAATCCTTTAGACAAACCGAGAAGTTTAAAGCCAGTAGTCTACTTATATCCAGCCATCTCACCCCTCCCATCTGGCCTTTTTGTGATCTGCCTTCCGCGCTCTGCTCGCGCGCCTCAGTCTCACTCCAGTCCCATGAACGAATGACACCGGATGGTCGATCGATTACCCATACCTGAAGAACACTTGATTTTATTTGCATCCGAACTAAGCTTTTGAGATTCTTCTTTGCTCGTGGAATTGTTCTTCTTCCACGGGGTTGGTTGCTCTACCTGACCTGTCCGCTCCCCAGCAATGTCTTTGGCTAACTGTATTATCCCATCTCAGATAACTCCCGTTTCTCCAACATGGGTGGTTGCCTCTCAAAGGAATGGACCAATCCTCGCTCAAGCCTCCGTTCCAAACTAAGGTCCCTGAATACTAAATTCAGATACCTCAAGTTCCGCGCTCAAACTTTCCTCGGCCCACAGAATACTGCAGTCGCTCAGAAATACCGGAAAATACGGGACCCCGAAGAAGAGTACTGGGAAAAATTCAATAACGGAGTAGTTGCAAATGATTGGGGAGTATCACAATGTGCGCGATGGTACTAGGTGTCTTGAGTGTTGCTGTTAGCGCCGTCTAGTTGTCTATTGAGAGGTTGATAAGGATTACCCGGTCATGTTTCCTTCAATCTCCAACAAAGGGGCAACAAGAAAGGGTCCCAAAGAAAAATATAGGCCTTTGGAAGCCTTTTTATTACATATTATGAATTCATTAGGATCGGGAACTTCATGGAAGAATTGGGAAAATTACTGGAGTCGTCTGGTCACTCGGTCATTTCCGAATATCTCGACTGGGTATGTGTATCATTGCCTTGGCTACTTGGATTCCATTCAACGGGACGATCATTTAATTTTCGATAGCTCCTTTGTCTTCTTGAATGGTCATTCTTTAGTCTCTAATTACCATTGTTCTATCAGTCATTCTGATTTGTGCATCTTTGTAGAAGGATTATCCTCGACAAAACTTGCCATATTCTTACATACCCCTCCCCCCTCTCCCATCTCAGATGCTGAACGGATTTTCTTCTTAACAATCCGGATCAATAAACCAGATTTTCAATACGCCGCGAATCAGTAAATACTGAGGGGGAAAAAATGATGATTTGCAAATCTTTCGGTCGGTTTCTCAGAATATGCTCCGCTTTCAATATGAATGATACGCAGGAAATGCTATCACTGTAGCTAAGTCATTGAGTGAGATAGATAGTTGCTGAAGATATCGCTGATATCTCTGAGCTGTGGGTTGATTGCTGTAACACGACTAATAAATACACGCCTTCAACTTGAAACATTTTACGCTTCACTTAATATCCTTAGTCCTTCTAAAGGGATAGAAAGTGGGCCCTAATGATATGTCTCGGCGAAACTTGGCTCGGAGTCATAATTTACAGTCCCCAGCTTCTGCCAGACCTCAACGAAAGTGTCACTGAGTTTGCTTTGTGCTTTTGATTTAAAATGAAGTTAACATTTGAAAATAACTCGTATGTTTTGGCTATGCATGACCTTTCGCTTACATTGATGGCCACTATTGTGCAGAACCTATCAAGTGAAACATTAAGATACTAGTTTTATGACGGGAATGGAATCTTTTTATGCCGATGTCTTACCAATATTAATTGGAAATGAAAATGTCTCGGACTTTGACAGCCTATATGTGTACCCTATTCACCTGTGAAAGCACCACAAAGCAAACCATTAATAAATTCTTGCTCCGCCAACTTTTTCCTACCCGTTCCCTTGTGTCTATTCATTTTGACTGCCTAAATCCCAAAAAGAAAATGCATGGACTAGTTGTTGTTTTCATTTTGCGTGCGCATCATGTTGGAAATGCCGCCAAAGTAATGTTTGGCGAGATTGAGTACATTGGTGTTTCCAACAAAACCTCGAGGTACAGTCCTGTTCAAACTCCGAATTATTCCACTAGATGAGTAAAGGCTTACTAATATAGAGTGAACACATTTTGGGGTATTAGGTACGCTAAACCTCCTATCGGAGATTTGAGATGGCGTCCTCCTGTGCGTGTAGAATATGGCAAAACATCCTTGACTATCAACGCAACAGAGCCAGGGCCTGTGTGTCCTCAAAATATAGCGGCCTGGGAGGAAAATGAAGAAAAGGCCATCTTTCAGAGCGAAGATTGTTTGTTGCTCAACATTCAAACACCAGTATTCCCGAGTTCTGAAAGGCTGCCAGTCATGGTTGGAATACATGGTGGAGGTGAGTTTAATGCAAATTAGTTCGGGTATAAAAACAACACTGACAAATTACAGGCTATATCAGAGGAAGTTCCCTAAAAGCATCAGGTGATGGTTTAGTCCATCAGGCGAATGGCTCCATGATATTTGTCTCGATTCAATATCGTCTTGGTCCCTTGGGTTTTCTAGCTGGAGATGCTGTGAAAAAAGACGGGACCTGGAATGCTGGCCTTCTCGACCAACGATCAGCCATTGAATGGATCTACGATAACATTCACCATTTAGGTGGTGATCGCTCTAAAATTACCATCGCCGGGGGTAGCGCTGGAGGTGCCTCTGTGACATTGCAGATGGTCATGAATGGTGGAGTTGGTGAAGCACCATTTCATGCTGCAATAGCTGGTAAGATGACACAAAACCTGAGAAAACACGACATTAGTTTCATCTCTAAATTATCAGATAGAATATGCATGGTGGACGCCAATATATGACGAGAAATGGCTAAACGCCCAATATAGAGGGTTTTTGAGCGCTGCAAACTGCACAACACTGGACTGCTTGAGGGAGTTGCCAACCCCCTTGATCCAACATGCCACTCGGAATTCATTTATTGAAGCATACAAGTCAAAGGAATACGCCTATGGAACATATTACTGGGGACCGTCAATAGATGGATACATTATTCAACGGCATCCGTGGAACGAGTTTCGCGATGGTCATTTCACCAAGGTTCCTGTTCTAGTGGACCGAAACTTTGACGAAGGGTTTATTTTCTCCAATTACTCTATTGAGTTTGACGACGATGCAATTTCTGACATTTCAGCACTCTGGCACGATACAACTGGTAGCTATGAGAGGATTACCTGGAATCTTTATCCTGAATCCTCATATAATACATCATTTCTTGACAAGCTACCCGCGCAAAAGTATCTGAAAGATGCAGGTGCCATAAAATATGAATTGTCAAATGCATTCATAAGACGGTCTGCTCTCTTTGGGGACGCTCTTGTTAATTGCCCTAGTAAGTATATAGCGGAGGGGGTGACGAAGGCTGATATGCCAGCCTACAAAATGGTATTTAATTCTGGATTCCAATTCCATAGCGCAACTTACAATTTCCTTTTCGTCAATACTACCAACGGCAAGTCCATATATGAAATCCAACAAGATGGTGCGAGTTGCTAATATCTTATTTACAGCTGACGGCTCGCGATCACTGGGAACAATATCAATACCTGGAAATAACACCTTGGCAACATTGATACGCCAGTATTTCATCTCATTTGCACTACATCATGATCCCAATGTCATTATGAACAGCAATGGAAATATCCCACCATGGCCAAAATATGATTCCGAAGCTCGCCATGTTCTCTATCTATCAAATGAGGGGATCAATGTCACCCATGACCCAGATGACTCCACCCAATGCCAGTTTTTGCAAATGGGACGCGGAAACAATCCTGGAATCTGGCCTCAGTAGTAGATATTACGCTATGTTATGGGAATGAGAATCGACACGTCGAGGGGAAATCCAATATTGATTGTACACATCAGCTAATGTTTAGATATTTGATTTGCGTTCCAGATAATATTGATACAACTCCTTTAATTCGGGTGTCGAAAAGAAATAGCTAATTATTCTGCAATCCATTGCCTTAATCCCCTTATGTGCCGTAGCTAGAGTCTTTTAGACGCTATCATAATCGCTCTACCCTCCTCGTTAATTGTCCAAGTCCTTCTGTTTCATCACACCTACGATGCCTATATTCATGCCCACCACCATGGGTCAAACCAGCCGCCCATACAGCTATGCATTCCTAATAATTCTCATCCTCAAAGGAATCTATGCAAGTATAGGGTGCTTGCGAATGAGGAAGTGATCCAAACGATCGTTAGAACCGCCAGCTTCGGTGGACAAAATCTAAATTCAATTAGTTGGTTATTTTCAAATGCATCAATATCGCATACTCGTCCGAACTAAGATGGATAAATCCACTCCAAAATAGGCATTGTGCCACCCAAAGAAGAGGCATAGTTGCGGCCACGATCATATATAGTCGCGCGAACGTTCGTCTTGAGCTCCTGTTGCTTTCAAGTTCAACTGGCAGAGTGCCATACATTGTATACCTTCCTCTTTCATTTGGATTGATCAATCTCTCTGTCGAGAATCTTCTTCCGTTGTTCCAATGATCAGTCAAAGTCTCCTCCAAACAGCTCCAGTACATATCTGACTGAGCTGCTAAATTACCTGCAATACTATGACTCGTTTGCCGATTTGATAAGCCAGGTCTCTCAAATTCGGACGAACGATTCGAACTAAATACTTTTCGAATCAACTGAAGAATTGTCAAGAGACTAATTATGAGCCACAAAAGTGCTCCCATATACATGACTTTAGCCGGGTGTCCTTTTTCCACACTATCGAGACTCCTAAAATAGAAATTGTGTTGAATCCCATATACAACCGTTAAGGCCATATAGAAGAATGAGAAAAAGCGAATAATCGCTTCCGCAAACATAGAAGCCTGAGATGAAGGAAATAGTATTGCTTGCAGGGGATGAACACCAATCGGCCAGCTCGAAAGCCACCCAAGCCGAGGTAGTGTGCACCAAAGGAGCATCAATTGAAAAACAGGAACATGTTCATATCCAAAGCTTTGCTGAACAAGAAAAGCATTAAAAATGTTTGTAAGTAATTCCAGAGAAGCGACCGAAATTCCTGTAAAAAACCAACGTGAATGGGATATTTTTAATGAAGAGTCGCGTGCGATCAGATGTCCTTTTTTCTGGTTGAGTGCTACCACAATAAAAGTAGCTAGATTTACCAAAACGAAACTAGCGACCTTTCGTGTAGTGGAATCGCACTTTTTTGTCATATCTGCGACCCCTGGCCCTGTGATGGACGTGATTTTTGGACCATGGCTTAGTTTCACAGTCCATCTCCATGGAATCATGTCGGATGGCAATGGGGCGGCTAATTAATGCCAATTGCCAGGTAGTCCTTGCCAGTCTTGCACATTTCCGCAAAGATCACGGAGCCAGTGTACGTAATCTATGCGTGTCTCAAAAGTCTGGCACGAGCCTCCGCAGGAATCATAACTGATCTCATGGCAGAAACAAGCCCTATTCACAGCACGCTTGAGTTTGCAATAGCCCCTAGGATCAAGATCACAAGCATCGGTTGCACACTGATTAATTAACGCAGTTACTCTCTGTGGCATATCCGGGAAGCAGGCCGGCCAGGACCAGTCTTGGAGAGTTATATATCCGAATCCTATAGTTTTCAGATTGTCCTTCCAGTTATCAGGAAGGGACTTCGGTCCACAAGTGGCATATATCCATAAGCGTGCCATTGTCAAGTCTGTTAGTCCTATCCCAGAGCAGGGTTCATGTTTAGGATCTGTATTGAAGACATTACAGAAACATGATTTATCAAAATATTCTCCAGGTGAAATGTGGCCTCCTGTGAGATTGTAGCCAAGCGCTTCAAAACCTAGTGCGACCATGGATCGTGAGGATTTATCATATTCCCAGGGGCGAGCCGCATTTCCGGTACGTTGGGTAGCGTCTGTAAAACTGCAGGACCCCATCACATGTTCAAATGGTTCTTTTGATGGTGCAGAAAACGAATCCGTTAGGCACACTGGCGCATTGTAAGTCACACTGACATCCTCATATCCTCTAATTAGGGAAGCTGGGGAGAGGTTCTGCAACTCATTGGCGTCTCCAACATCAACAAGCCAAGTTCTACCGGTAATGTTTCGAACCCAATAATAAAGCTGCGCTTTTCCAAGTACTGATCTGCTACAGTATGCGAGATACTCACTGATAACAGACGATGAGAATTCACTATCGAGACAGCTGAGCTGAGTGAGCCACTGATTGTGGGTGCAAATAAATCCAAAATGCGAGGTACATCGTTTACGAGTACATTTCGTCATAGTTCTCAGCCAGGTAGATTGATTCTGCTGAGCGATGCACTGTGGCATGGGAGCCAGGCCTTCAGGATTGACCCAGCCATTATAGTTTTTTTGTACATCCACAACACCTTCCCCAATGGGAATTGCTTGAGTTGGTTGGTGCACTTCTGTAATAATTACATTCGTATCAAAAACAATGAAATATATGTTGAGTGGCAAATACCTCTTGCAGCTACCCCGCAAACCCAGGCTAGCAAAAGTAAACTTGTACTGGAGAGCTTCATCTTACCACTGACGCTAAGAGGCCTTGAATGTGATACGACGTTACATGAGTGGTCGATAATCTGAGTGCTATTAGATTTGACGCTATTTATATGGTGTGAGACGTTTTCAGGATGAGAAAAGGAAGAGGGTGGAAGAGGAAGTTGGTCGAAATGTAGTCATCACGACCTGTCTCATGCATGTCAGCACAAGGCGGAGAAGCAAGGCAGAATGAAAGCCCATGACTAATAGCCTACCCTAGACACGCCGTGACAGATAGGATCACGTATAGTAATCGCATCACTTCAATTATCTCTTCAGCTATAATGAGGCTCCAATTTGTACCTTGCTCCACATTATCTAGAGGTACAGGCCATGATCAGCGAACACTAAAAAACATCCAATAAGCCCGACGAAATAGTGGGATCATTAACATAAACAGCAGTCAGATTGATCGACATAGCCTCGCCACTGGTACCGAAGTGACATTTTTATCAGCCAAATTAGGCGATAATAAATGTACTCATGATATGAACCGCCTTGATTGGCTTGAACCCTTGGCCGCGACCTCACTGGAGCCTTATCACAGCCAAGGAGATATCTGCCAAAAAAAAAATCACCACCTTATTTATTTGTATTCTAATGAACAAGTGGAACAGATCTAGATGTGGGTGAGCTGTTGTGGCCGTAGATTTGCAAAAAGTCCTACACATGTTTGGCTGGCAGCATGATATGGATATATGATGGCTTTTGAATCCAATCCTCAATCGCTTCGAGTGGTCCGTGCCCCGATCAGAAAAGTTTACGTCTTTGAGGTGAACAACCCGTCTGTTAATTGTGGAAAATTACGACTTTGAAACTCCTGTTCTCGTAATTCATCTTCCACAAACTGCACATTCTTTCGCCGTCCTCTAGCAAGACATGAGTCGCAAGGGGAAAAAAAAAATAAGGGTCAAAGCGGTGTAAAAATGCGTATCCGGTAAAATTCTGCCTCAAAGGGCTGCATATTTAACCGAATAACGCGACACTGGTGGGGGAGGCGAAGCTAGGTTTGCGCCACCACCTTAAGCGAGATGAGTTGCACAGAGTCAGGAGAGGTCTGCCCCAAATGCTTGCACAATCATTTTTGTTTCACATGGGGAGCTCTCCTCATGTTTCCGCGAGAGAGAAACGTCTCAATCTCTTTTCGAGTCTAGCGTCTTCACACTCAGCCTATGGCCTCTTCTCGTTTTCTTCTTGAGACCCTTAATTTTGTAAATATTTCTGAAAGGATGAAAAGACTGGAGAATGCTTAATTGCATGTTCCCGCCAAGCATTTACATTGCTGCTTGTACTTCGTTCTGGTATGATAAATAAAAGCCATATGGCCTATGGTAAGCCAGGTTATCCTGGCACAACTAGTTCTTACTGTCAAAGCGTTTCGCTCGTCTCTGTACATATAACTTCCATAGAGTCATCGCCACAGCCCGTTCATCATGAGCGTGACAACATAACCTGGGAGCCGTTGCGGGATTTGGCAAGGTCTCTATCGTTCAGGTTACATTGGGGACTAACAGGGTGATCCTTTTGGTGACATCATTTGTCTTGCTGGATTAGAGGTCAGTTTGGGGGATGGAGGGCCCCGCCTGAAGCGTGGTTGGACAGAAAAGCGCCGATCTCATGACGGCTAGGACAATGCTGGATGTTATTACTATGGATTGTGTTCAGAGATATTTAGACAAGTAGTGTATATGCTGCTTTCCGAATCATAGACTACAGATTAAGCCAGCAAAAACTGTTGATCAAGTAGAGTCTTATGAGATTTAGTCTGGACTGTTTTAGAGTTTAGATAATGCGGTGAGAGTGTGAATGGCAAGGATTATTCATGCTGCGGACGAATAATCTTGCTTTAATCATGATGGCCCTTAGTTTCAGCGAGGAGTCTTTGGGCTGACGTGCAGAAAGGTTGACATCATGTGATGAGGAGCAGTAACACCAATCTCTGTTTTAACGAAAGACCTGTTGTGGTTAGCTTGCCAAACTTTCAGCATGAAAATGGGAGATTCCCAAGCCTTTCATCACATTTCCATGCTTCGATCCCCCACTCAATTTACTCCCCTGCCCTTGTACGAGGAAAAAAACTAATTACCGATTCGATAGGTGGGAGCGGGATCAGCCTAAGCGGATCTAGCTGAAAATCCGGCATCTCTCGCCCGCTTCCTCATTAGCGCCATACTTGGGAGTTTTCCCCATCAGGCATAGGCGCGGGGAGGTGGGGGATTTTCACAAAGGGTGCCATTTTTCTAAGAATATCAGACGATTCTCGGTGTCTGTGCGAAATGCCAATGGTCAAAACGCACCCCTCGATGAGTTCAAACTGTCGTATGATGCAGCAGTTGTCGGCGTTTCACACGGGCTAGCTTCCTCCAAACACAGCCCTCTAGTGCACATCTAATCTGCAGGTTGGTGAGGACGAAAACCGTCGAATGAGAGAGACTATGGAGATCTGTTAGGCAAGCCTTGAAATCCAACGGCATGCATTTGCTAAATGTGCCTGAAAGCTATGAAGCCATATTTTCTGTTCGAACAACACCCATAGAAACAAATTAGAATTTTGATGCGTCTTAACAATGGGATTGAGAGTTGGAGATATCTTGGTCGTAAGGGTAGTATTATCGGAGTCCAGATAATTCCCGAACCTACCAAAGTAAATCGTGCTTGACCTCACCCCGGCCCCACTAGCCCCATCTTGCTGCTCGCAAACCTCTCTTAGCGCTGTTAGTTGCCGCGTATTCGCTACGACTGACTGACATTGACGCCTAACTGATCTGTGTCGGGATTGGACGTGCATTCAAAAGTTGCCTATTTGAGAAAGTGCCCAGGGTTCCATCCCCGATCCGCTGTTCTAGTGCCGGTAGTCCAGTCGCCAACGAGTTAGTGTGATCCTTCTCCTTCAGTCCGTGGACTACTCGGCTGAGATCAAAGGCTGATGACTGGTAGGGCTTGGGGGATCGTTGTTTTATCTCGTATATAAACCAATTGCGACCCGGCACAAATGGGCAGATTCGATTTTTATCCTAAATAGTATTATCCGTTTTGACATTTTTGCTGGCCGGTTCACTTGTTCAGCAATGTCAGTCCCAGACAGGAGTCCAGAAATTCGTGTTACGTGCATTGTGCTCTCGGCTATTGCCGTGATATCGATTCTGCTGCGATGCTATGTCCGAATATTCATGGTTAAATGTTTTGGCATTGACGACGCCTGCATGGTTGTGGCATGTGTATGTGATCCCAATTTTAAATGCCAATTATGATTTTCTTGACTAATGCCAAAGTGAAACAGATTCTTTATCTATTATTTAATTCCTTTTGTTTTCTTGCAACTGTGTATGGTTGTGGACGTCATATGCAAGATATCGATCCTCAAGACTTGAGATTGGGATTAAAAGTAAATATTTAATCAACCATCTATCTCGTTCTTTGGGCTGACAAATGATTTATAGTATTTCTTTTTCTTATATATTTGGTATGGGCAAATGATGATTTGGTCCAAGATGTCTATTTGTCTTTTTCTTCTTCGAATTCCGACCAAAAAAATCCATATCTGGATTATATATGCCGTGA
Organism: Calonectria ilicicola; assembly: GCA_020809705.1. Classification (NCBI taxonomy): domain Eukaryota; kingdom Fungi; phylum Ascomycota; class Sordariomycetes; order Hypocreales; family Nectriaceae; genus Calonectria; species Calonectria ilicicola. The sequence continues at coordinate 80,748 of CP085834.1, read as the reverse complement.
TTGCTAGTACACTCATCACTGGCTTTATATTTTCCTTTATGGCATTATTCCAATGTTATCCCGTGTCCTATTTCTGGGATAAGAGTCAACCAGGAAAATGCATCTCTGCGGACGTCATCATGGCTTACACATATGTGTATAGTGCATTTAGCATGATTTGCGATTTTATTTGTGCTTTTCTACCAATAATTCTCATCTGGAATTTGCAAATGAGCTTTCGAGTCAAACTTGCTTTGATCCCCATTATGACAATGGCATGCGTGTGAGCTTACATTGACATCGCAGACAAGATCAATAGAATCGAGGCTGACATGGAATAGGGCAAGCTCGGCTGTAGCCGTTAGATTCGCCTATCTCAAAAATTACAAAGACCCTGACTTTCTTTGTACGTACAATGCCGACCTGTTAATCATCTTGACATTGTCCAGGTCGAAAAGGGTGTTAACAATTTAACACAGGGTCGACGGTTCCTATTCTTATCTGGACTAATATTGAGGGAGGGCTTGCTATTGCTGCAGGCTGTCTTGCAACTCTGCGTCCATTACTTCGAAGTGTTGGGAATAAATTGGGTTTAACACCAAGTGCACCTTCTTTACAGGACTATGAAAAACATTTTGAATCGCGTAGTGGCAAGTTACGGAATTATCAGAATCAAGGTCCTTATATTATGACTACATTCACCATTCAGGTAAGCCATATAAACGACATACATGGAGAAATAAGTGGTGGAAGAGGTGGCGATATCGCTGGTGAGACGTACCGGAAGAGCGGGTTAATAACTAGAGTGCACTCATACGGAGATTTAAGAAAGGTTGGCAGTGAAGAAGGGTTGACTGGTGGTAGTATTGTGTAAAATATTTGGGGATAATGGTATGGGTAATGTGTACTTTGTATTATATGTAATGTTTGAAGTCGAAAAAAAAACCGACCTCATAGCTGGACGGATTGGCCACGTTATAAAACCAGTGCGATTGTGCATCATTTGACAAGAAGTAATGCACGACTGTGCGGGAGCTATCTTCTTTATTTTTGGACCCGTTTAGAACTAGAATTGACTGAATATTGTCTAATGGAAAATGAGTTTGTATTGGGCTGAAGCTTTCTCAAAGAGTCCAGGGGAACATTTGAAGAGCCACAAAATAGAGTCCAGATCGCATCTCCTTGTCCAGCACCGACTTAGACAACCCTTTGACACCCATCATTACCAATGGTGGTGCAGTAGGTGCTCCATTCATTGCTACTTCACTCAGCAATCGGCGATGAGAAATGTACAATATCGCGTCATCAATCGTACGGGATTTTGAAAGTCTCTGCTCTCAACATGTCTGTGCTGATCCTGAAACTGGCTTAGTGTCCCTGGCGTCGGAGCTGTAATTACCCCGCCCCCCGTAGCCTGGTTCTGCTCTGAGCCCACTGAATGTATTCTCCACTCGCCTCTGGAAAGCTTGCACGTTGCTGTGCGTTGTCCTCAACCATGGCCACTGCCGCTGCGCTTGATGTAGATTCATTGCCCGGTCGCTCTGAGCAGTGGAAGCGCAAGAGGAGCTCGGTAAGTTGTTGCGCAGCTCTCGCCTTCACCACTGACCAACCGTTCGTCCGTAGCGTGCCTGCGACCGGTGCCACCGAAATGCCTGCAAGGTTCGTGCCACGCGTTGAATTCTGCCAGTGGAGACAGCGCCAGGCTGACCCGATCATGTAGTGCTCCCCTGGCATTGAAGGAACGACTTGTGCGAGATGTGAAGAGCAGGGAGTCGCCTGTACCTACAACAGACCGGCGAAGCGACGAGGAGTAAGTGCAGCATTCTCGCTTTCATCACTAACAAGCCCATACTAATGCTACCAAGCCACCTTCACGCAAGGCCAGGACGGCCGGCGAGGCCATTGTACCAATCGGCAATGATGATTTATCACCAACACCTCCTCTTGTGGGCCCCAACGAGGCGTCGAGCACGCCAGCTAGCTCTCGGCTCAATGACGTGACAGGTTCAACAAATGTTATCGTTCCAGAGCCGTCGTCTTTTCAGAGTATTGACGAAGATGTTATTAAACACGAAGTAGTTGAGAGCCTGGTTGACGTATTTTACCATAGCGGCTATCCACTGTATGTCTTAGACAATTCAGTTTATTCAAGACTCCGTCTCACTCACCGTTACTCATAGGCGCCCTTACTTCCATTGGCCTACATACCAGGCACTCATTCATCAACAGTCATACAGATCCAATCGGGGCCTCTTTCTCGTCACCATGGCTGTGTGTGCATTTGCTGCTAGTCGTTTATGTGATGGCGTTCCAATTCCCCAGCAACCACATCATCTGCGTTTTGAGGCCATTAACCTCTTCACCAAATGCTACAACGCTGCTGTGAAAGCAATGCCAAGTGACATCACTGTTGGCGAAGATTATTTTGAGATAATGCGCGCAAAAGCTCTGATGGCCTCTGCTTGCTTGCAAAACGGGGATCTGAAGCGTGCTGTTGCGTATCTCGGTGATTACATCGCGCTGTGTAGCATTAATGGCTTCAACCTCGAGGAAAACTGGCCTGCTACCCTGACAGAAACACAAAGGCAGGAACGGCGCAGATTGGTGGCTATCCCCACTCAGAATCCGCTTCATTAGTACCTCGTTAATTGTTTCATAGTTTTGGGGAGTTTATCAGCAAGAACAATATATTTCCAACAACTTTGGCTTTGTCTCGAGGTTGCGCGAGGCAAAAGCAAACGTACAATACCCTGCGGAAGTATTTGACGACGAAGACATAACAGATGTCGGTATTAGGTTCAGACCGGAGCGAATCTCGTTTCTTCGTGGTTGGAACTTTTGCACCGACATGTATCGTTTGCTTGAACATATTGATGACACCTTGAGGACGAAGCAAAAGACCTCGGGAGAAGAGCCTGGAGAAGCTGTAACCTCCTTTCTGGCACGTCTCCGATCACCAAAGCACTTTGCTTCTGACACTCTTCACTTGGTCTCCAAATTGCATGCGGATTTACCTGATGAATTGAGAAAGGTTAAGACCGTTACGGGCGACGCACATACTGACCGGTATGGCTTTATAGGTATTACTTTTTACTATCTAACAATGGAGTATTGTACTGACATCCATCATAGCTGCCAATATCCTCATTACAACGCAAACGCTCAAAATGATCCTCGTTGGTAGTGGCAAGCCAAACGTCCATTTGCGTTGTGCTATTGCAAGCGAACTTTTGGATGAACTGAGTGCAATACCTATTGGATTTTTCCATGCCTCTAGCACAATTACTGTGAGTATGTTTTGGCTGAGAATGAGCGCTATACTAATGGTATCCCAGCTCCATCACCTGGCACACGTGGGCTACCTTCTTGGTAGTGTTATCCAAAATCCCTTGTCTGCATGGACCTATCTACAAGTCAGAAATATCTTGCTAGTTCTTGCCGACTTTTTGGAAAAAATAGAATCAACTCGCCTCTCTGCCTCGGGCTTGGCGGACAAATTGCGTCGACAAATTAGTCGCATCGACCAGTCTATGCAACAGACATTTACAACAACTCAGGACTCAGGTCTCCCTTCGATAGGCCAAGGTCTTCTTTCAGATTGGCTCAGGAACAGTTCTTCGGATTCACCAACGCATTCAGATGTGAGCACTAATGACAGCTCGTTAAAATACGAGCATGGCTGTGCTAACTTTGACATAGGGGCAACAACAACATGCACACCAGCGCGCTGGGAATCTCCTCTCATCAACACAAACTACTTCGGCCTCGTCAAATATACCAGCAGATGCGCTCGTTCACGGCAACCAGCATTCGCCACAATTCTTGTCAGATCAAACTGCATCTGCATCACAGGCTGAAATATTTTCAGCCCCACTCGATTCGATGCTTGGAAGCAACTTTAATATGGCAAACCTCTCAAATTTCTCCTCTTTGGCTCCTTCCGGTATCGGTCTGACATCTAGGGACCATACTTCGATTCCGAATGATCTTCTTGATAGCTGGCCGTTCTTTTTCGGGGGCCACGCGGACCCTCTTGATCTGGTCGATTCTTTTGCATCATTGAGCAATATACCCCAAAATTCCTCTAGGCGATCCGAAGCATCTAGGATCATGAATGGAGTCGATGCGGGCGACTCAATAGCCGGCGAAAATAACGAGCATTGACAAATTATCTCTGCATTCTGACCTACACTCCGAGCATATCACATCATGTATTTTACCGTCAATAGTGGGCCATCGAATTTTGGCGAGTGGCCGTTGTACAGTCAAATAAGGCGTCTCGGATATCCCGCCAGTCGAATAAATTGTATTTTAGATTACTGGCAAGAAACATTTGAAATGAAGAAGCAACATCATAGAATCGGCACATGGGCCCATCACACAGAACACGTCCTTTCGGCTAAACGTTTAATCTGCAAGTCGACGTGACGCGTACAGGTCGCGGGTTTAGCCGGTACATTGTGTTTAACCGGAGTCACACTCCTATTTTAGCCCATGCTTGCGAGGATGGCCTGTGCCATTAGACGCCTGCTAATTGGTTGACCCAGTGAAGAAGAGAAGAGCAGAGTGCTAAGCTGTTCTGTTCAATAGCCATTCCATCACCGCTTCGTATCCTTTGCCGCCTTAACTACGGCACAATACATCGTTTATCTAGAAACTGTAGCTGACGAGCTCATTGATAGAGTTGCATACATCCATCACAAATGCACACTGCGCAGAATGGGACTCTTTAGAGAATCGTTGCTACGTGTAAATGCCAATCGGATCAGTGCCGCTAGAGGCTGCTGGCGCACTCCCCATTGTCATTTCGCTCGTATTCCTAGAGCCTCCTCTTACTCTATCTCTGTAACTAAATCCATTTGGAAAATGCCACTGCAAAACGCGGCTTCGTTTTTAGGGGCGTTTGCTTTTCTCGTGAGTAACGCTGTTCGGCAATATTTTGATCCAGTTGATTCTCGTAATAGGATGCTAATAGCATTGGCAGGTGTTAGCAGTTAGCTATGAAACTTATGAAGAGCCCCAGAATTTTATTAGTCAAGGTAGGACTGATGGTGAGGCATCGGGAATTTTGATTCCCTATGATGAAGTTCAGAAGCATGTCTCTCCAAATGATTGTTGGGTTATTATCAATGTAAGAACGCTGGATACTTATTAATACTATTTTCATACCCGAAACGGTGTTAACTGAACAGGGATGTATTTATGATGTGACTGACTTTCTTCAACTTCACCCTGGGGGTCATCAAGCTATTCTTCGAGAAGCGGGAAAGGATGCGACGTAGGGTTTGACCTCAATAAGTACCCTGACAAAGTGCATATCTAATCTTTTACAAATAGGAAAATATTTTCTATGCTCCACCCCCCTGATGTTCTTGGCACCCTTCCACCAGAATTCTTTGTTGGACATGTGGATCCGGGTACCTTGCCAATAACGATAGAAGAAGCTTTGTCAGAAGCAGAGTTACAACGACAAGCTAATAGAGAAGCACTTCCACCAACAGAAAATATGCTCCTCCTCCAAGATTTCGAAAATTGGGCTGAGAAAGTGCTTGGTGATGTAGCCTGGGCGTATTATCGTAGCGCCGCCGACGAAGAGAATAGTGAGTCAATTCAGTTTATCTGACCAAATAATATTTTTAAACAATGTCCAACATGACTTCTAACATATAAATAGCGTTTCATGAAAATAGAGATGCATTTCGGAGGTACTTTTTCCGACCGCGCATACTCCGCAACATGTCAGAGGGTTCGACCGAAACCACAATCATGGGCATTTCCAGCACAATGCCAATTTTTATAGCCCCCACAGCAATGGCAAGATTGGGACACCCGCTTGGGGAAGTCAATTTCACGAAGGCGGCTGGCGATCGCGGCATCATCCAAATGGTATGTTTTTGGACTAATGTGCCATACGACATCTATCTTAAATGTACGGGCATTTTTCTAACCTTTTTTGATGAAAGATTTCTTCCAACGCTAGCTGTAGTTTACAAGACATTTTTAATGCGAGAAACGACAGTCAAGCCCTCATATTCCAGGTCCGTTTCCCCTCGCAAACTTCCCATGGGCATTTCTGATTTTTATAAGCTCTATTTGAACAAGGATCGTTCCGCCTCAGAGATTCTCATCCGGCAGGTGGACAAGCTCGGCGCGAAAGCTATTGTGCTCACTGTTGATGTATGCTGGGAGTCGAAACGGACTTTGGATGTACGAGCGAAGGGATCAACAAATCCACTGCCCAATTCTATATCGAATACGAAAGGTGCCGGTGCTGGTGTTGCCCAGGCAATCGGTGGATACCAGGATAGGAACTTAACCTGGGCTGACATATCTTTTATTCGAGTAAATGACGTTCCTCTCCTGATTCATTATTTTGTTCTGCATACTGACATGACATAGCATAACACTAAACTTCCTATTATAGTAAAGGGTGTACAGTGTATTGAGGATGTTCAACTTTGTGTTGACAGTGGTGTCGAGGGTGTGATACTTGTAAGTTCCAGATTGACTGATTCTCTATTTCCGTATCATCCGTGAGTAAAATATTGACAGATATTATAGTCAAACCATGGAGGTCGTCAAGCTGATTACTCACCGGCACCCATTGACATTTTGTACGAAATTCGCTGTCTTCGACCAGATCTATTCGACAAGGTTGAGATAATGATTGATGGAGGGGTTCGATGCGGTGCAGATGTGGTTAAAGCATTGGCACTAGGAGCCACGGCTGTTGGCATTGGACGACCATTTCTTTACGCTAATGGAACACATGGGGAAGAAGGTGTCAAGCGGGTAATTGAGAGTATGGATTGAATGAGATCACCTTATTGACAGCTGATACTGACATATCTGTAGTCCTGCAAGAAGAGATTACAAACACGATGCGAAATATTGGTGCGAATACTATCAAGGACCTGACGCCGGAAATGGTTGGGCCAGCAGGGCCATGGGTAGGAAACAACCGACCTCCATTTACACCAATAATCGAAAAGTGTTGATCGCTCCTGAATATTTCTCTTCATAAAAGATGAAAGAACACACACATAGCATAATCTCAACATTCTCACTACTAAATCCTCCGTTACATAAATATCCCATCTCCCAGTTCACCTGAAAACATATTTTTACAAGGGAGCTATCAAGAAAATAAGTCAACCATCCGAGCTTTTGATTCAATTCTATTATTTGAACTATATTCTCTCATAGTATGTCCCTTTTCTCACTTCTGCCATTTTGCGCATTCAGTCATTCACTTAATTCCCATGTAAGAAATCCGCGTTTTAATATGAATATGATGCTGCATGAAGCTAACTATATATGTACAGGTCGCTCCGTGAAGCGCTGAATGTACAGTTGTTCATCATCCCTCAGCTTAAAATGTTTATGCTCATATTCAATTTCGGCCTTCGTCATCAGATTCCAGGTGCTCTGCTGCTGCCATGTCGCTATCATTCTTTCCCTGAGAGATATTGTCACCTCTGGTCCGAGCTGCCAAGGCTTCTGCGGCGAGGTGACGTCCGTTCTTCGTGTCATAGTCAAATACAAGAGCAATCTCTTCAATAGTGAGCTTTTTGGTCTCTGGGAAGTAAAAATAAATAAGAGCAACGTAGACACAGTCGATGGCAATGTAGACTGCGTAGTACTTCCAAGTGATGGCGGCAAGCGCTATTGGGTTGACAAACTGATTGAATGAGTTGCCGATGTTTTGAATAAATTGGTAAAGTGCAATGGATTTTGCACGAAGGTTGAATGGCATAATTTCAACGCAGTATGAGTAGTTCAAGGGCGTCCACGCAATATCATATGATCCATAGAACAAAAAGAGGAAGGGAATAGCGGCTAGTCCAAGAGAAACGTTATGTGTTTCAGCGAACCCAGCGGAGAATCCCATAACAAAGGCGTACGAAATAATCATGCCAATTGTAGAGATGAGGAAAAGAGGTCTGACGCCGAAGTCATCGATAAATAGAGCTGATGTCTCTGAAATGACGAGGTTCCACGCCGCAAGACCAGCGTTGATGGCTAGAAGCTTGGATGGTTCAGTGATACCAACAGACTTCAAAACAGGTGACAGATAACTATCAAAAGTCAGTATAGTTCTTTGCACTCATGCAGAAGGGGGATGGGACTGACTATGAAACGATGCCATTTCCAACCCAATTCACACCGATGCCGATAAGTAGGTTAATAAATAGACGCTTGCGATTTCCTGGTGTTCTGAAGAAGTCGAGCTACAATGAATGGGTCAATATATTGATATTTCACAGCCACACTGTGTTTAATAGTACTTACGTAAGAAGATTTGTTTCCTAGATCTTCCATTTCTAGAGATTGCTCAATTTCGTTGAACTCCCATTTGACAAGAGCATCATTGGTATCGCCGTTCGCGTGGTACTTGGTGAGGGTTTGTAGCGCTTTCTCTCGCATACCATTTTTGACCATGAATCGAGGTGATTCGGGAGCCCCGATAAGGATAAGAATGACGCATGTAGGTCCAAATGCCATTACAAGGCATGGTACACGCCATCCCCAGGAACCAGGAATATATAGACCAATAACTAGACGGTTGTGTTAGCCCCAAACAGCGAAATTGTCGGCGATCCACTGGATGTGGAAGACGTACTACACATTATGGCACTGATAAGAGAGCCAAAATAGTAAAAGCCAAAGTACATATGACCAATAGTGGAGCGAAGTCGAGGGTGGGCTGATTCCTGCAGCAAGGCTGGGGCTCCCACTTTGGTCATGGCGCCGCCGCTGCCAACGACAACTCGGGCTAGGAGAAAGTCAATATCATTTCATGAGCGATATTATGCGAAATCTTTATACAAGCCATAAATTGGTGGACATTTGGGGCTAGGCCATTCCAAATGCTGCCAATTATGATCAAACTCGAGCCAATAAGCACACACCACTTGCGGCCCCAGGCGCCAGAAACCCAGGCAGCTGGAAAGCCAAGGACAATTCCTGGAAGAAAAATGCAAGCTGCGATCAGGCCAAGCCATGTACCAGAGGGGCTATCAAAGGATTCATTCCATTGAGGCAAGGCTTGTAGTCCCGTGAGTAGAGATTGGTCATCTAGAAGTGAAGAATTAGATCTGATCGTCCAGAATCCAGTTCGCAACATACAGCCAAGGTAAAACGGGCACAGCATGCACCCTACAGAATACAAGACATTCTTACGGAGACCGGTATCCTTCCACCATTTGTTATTGGTGTTGTCTAGAAACAATCAGCGTCTGCTCCAACTGAGCGATTAAAAAAGTTTTTTTTTCAAGCAAACCCACTTGGAATATCGTGAAAGGTGGCGTGAGAGTCCTCTCCAGCCATGATAAACGATGGCTTAATGCGATGAGGAGAAATGATACGGTAGCAACCAGACGGCCGACTGTCCTGATTATGTATTTTCAGATATGCGTCGACAAGGATCGTCAGGCGGTTTGTGGGGAGACTCGCATTAGGGGAAGAAATTACCCCAGGATCCACCCACAGGAGAATGCGGGGAGTCCGAGCCACCAATCAGCGCTGCTTGATTTTTGCAATCGTACCCCAGAGATCTAGACTTCTGGTTGAGCCGATTTCCCCGCACAGAACTTGTGAGTTTAGCAGCTTTGCCGACTAGTTTACCAGATGCTACGTGTACTGTCGCTCTCAGAGTTGAAGCCGGATCCTTGGAATTTATGCGATGTCACCCGTTGAGCGTTATTTCGCTAACCTGTCAATGACTCGTACTCTTGGCGTGTGATGTCTGGCACCATCTGCCGAGATGCAATACTTGCGCATCTGAAAGGTAGTACCGCATGCTTGATTTGAAAATTATTTTTTGTGTAAAAGTGAGATGTGATAAACGGGTCCGCGCGTTGGAGTAGTGCTTGTGCTCCCGCAAACAATGCAACCCTTGAAACCTAATGCCGATATCAGAAGTCATTTATTTAAATTGTCATTCATTTTCAACATTTTTGAGTAGAATCGCAGTAGAAATTCCGTTGTTATCTCGAACCCATAGCAGATAAATTGATATTTATGTAGGATAGTCCATGGGTCTTTCTCAAAGTGCACTGCCATGATGATGAATGTGCCTCAAAACTGAATGCATACTTAAACACAATCGAAGGTGTCAAAATATTAATATTGATCCCTTTGATCTGCAGGTCCATCCGACTTTCCCATGGCTCCTCGCCATGCCTCCGAAGCGCCATTTTCCAGTGCTCCCAAGTCAGTGATAATGGAAACCATGTCGAAGCCCTGTTCAGCACGGGTAAGGGCTTGCTTTCCATCAGTGCCTAAAACGGTTAGTTAAGTAATTCCTAAAGTATATCCCAGCAATGAGATGGCTGTTTTTGGATAAATCGTACAAAATATGGCAGCCTTCTTCCCCGCCTGCTTGGCAGCCTTTAAAATAGTTTGTATAGCAGTTTCATGCTCTTCACCACCCCGAACAACTACCATCTGTTTTGCAAGGTCAAAGGGGCCTATGTGTGGCAAACATTAGCTACAGGTGATTAATGGCCCACTTTCCCTAGACACGTGTTGGTTGATCTTCAAAACTTCCACCCTGTTTTTTGCCCAGCATTTTCAACGGGCTTGAGACTTACCAATGAGTAAAACGTCTACACCTTCCGTTCTGGCAATATCATTCACATTTTCTAAAGCCGATCTCGATTCAATTTGGACCATGACTAACAAGCTCTGGTTTGCTCCATTGTCATACTGCGTTCCAGAGATTCCAGGGAGGGAGTTGGCAGCGAACATGGGCCCATATCCTCTAGATCCGAGTGGCGGATACTTGGAGTAATGAACGATTCGCTTAGCATCTTCCTTATCAAATGGGAATTTATGTCAGAAGAAATTTGAATTGGCGGGAGGGTAGGTCATTCATACCGCAGAATGGCACATTGGCACCAAGATGCCATGTGATCCAGAATCCAAAGCCCTCTTAATCATCCATTCATCATGCCATGGAATTCGAATAATTGGGCTTGCACCTTCAGCAGCAATAGCATTCACAAGCTGAATTTAGTCAGTCATTAGGTCAATAATATGTGAATCAGATATACCTCGTAGTAGTCCTTGTCTGATATGAGCCCATGTTCCGCATCAATCAGAACCCAACTCAAGCCGCTAAAGCCATAACCCGCTGCTGATCGTAACAGAGATCTAGCAATTGCTGAACTAGGAAGACTGTAGTCGACAATTATTAGTTACTGTGCGATGAACGGGAGTTGACCTGAAAATGCGCGAATGTTGCGGATATTATCACAGGGCTATACAGTGGAATAAGGAAAATACTAACGTGACCCAAAATCCAAATTGTGTAGACAGGTTTTGAAGACCTGTGCGGATTGGAGTATCGAAAGACATCTGGAAATTCGATGAGAGTATATCAGATTTTGGCTAATTTTGTGTTTGCAGACGCGATTCTTGTAACTAGATCAATAAACACGTTTTAAATGTGTTGATGCTCTAGAAGGTAGCATCCACCCATAAGCCGGCGGTCAATCATCGAAAGCGGCTGGCTTACAGAGTGGACACCACGTTTGGAAACTTGACCCACCACCATCTTAGCTTCTTGGCTGCTCCAAAAGGTGAACTAAAAATAAAATTAACCGATCGCTTCCTTGCGAGTATAGTTTTACCGATGGGTTTATCAGAACAGTAAGCCTTGGTACGGGCTAAATTATTAACCATTCAACCACTCAGCCCCAAGTAAGGCCCAAAATTCAGCACCAAGCGTCTGCCTCATACCTTGGAGATTAAATGAACACATTCACTCAACTTTTCTCTTGTTAGTCCATGGGTTTCAAAGACAGAATATTCACTCCCCACATAAAACAGATTAGGGAATAATGGTCCATAATGAATTGAAAATATTGCATCATGTCATGGCTAACTGTAAAATTCACACACCGACACCTTTCCAATGATTTATTGCAGTTTTTTAAATTTACGTCAAATCCACGTGGGCATGCACCTGTACTTCAGGGACAGACTTGATAGTTTCATGAAGGCAACAGTCTTTATGGTACGCCTTTTTGCAAGTTTATGAAGGGATTGCAATCATCATAGAAACCTTGGAAACTCTCAAGATCAAATAAATTACAACAGTTTATAATTCAATCTTTTCAATTGCCTAATGATGTTTTAAACATCTTGGTTTTTGATGATAACCTTCATCTCCTTCCCGCTTCTAACGGCTTCAAAGGCATCCTTGGACTTGGACAAAGGAAACGTGACTGTAATGAGCTGTTTGAGATCAACAACATTTCGAGCCAGCAGATCAATAGCAGAAGGGAAACATGATGCTGTATAGCGTGTGATACCTAGAATCAGTTAGATTTCATTCCAGATCAAAAAACCGACATGCCACCTGAAATCAACTTGCCTCTCACATCCAAGTCCTTGTTAGTCATTGCTACTGTGGGGAAGATATGAGTCTGAATATGTCCCAAGCCAACCTGGAGAACTGTGAATCTTGTCAGCTTCCGCTCCAAGGGAAGTTCGTAATCAAAAGTAAAAGGGCTTACAAATGGCGCCCAGCTTGCAAATTGCAACTCCGTGCAGCATGGCATCTTCCGAACCGCTGGCCTCGATCACTCTATCTACTCCTTGCTCAGCTTGTAAACCGCACTGTTGGATTATTTGAGCCATTCTATCATTTGCTTGTTCCCATTTTGCGTCTCCAAAGGTAGTTCCGTGATCATCGCTTTCGGGTTGACTGTGTCCATTCTGTCCGTGGTCTCCGTTGGTAACTGTACCGTTTGACTGTGTGACAGAGATTGGGTCAATATGAAAGACGTGATCGATAATAGGCTTTCCCGTGATAGGCGACCCGTAGTTTTTGGCAAATTCAACTCGGGATCGACTAATGTCGAATGCGATGATTTTCCTTGCAGAATAGGCATGGGCGACGGCGGCCGTGATGAGACCAATGGGACCGCAGCCGCTAAGAGGGATGGTGTCAGCGAGGTAGGCTTGTTCGGACATATTGTGGTTAGATTAGAGGGCAACATACAAAATTGCGATAGTTTGGTGTGGTCTAAGATCAGCTCGCTTTCCGATTTGAACACCAATCTACATACTTGTTAGAAAGATCACAGGCTATGAGATAGAAACGTACCGCAAGGGGTTGAATACTGCCGGCTTCTTCCCAGCCAACTGAATCAGGGATGTGGGGGGCCATGTCGGCAGGGAGAGTGACAAATCTGAGCCAATTAGCGACAAGGAGTTCGTCAGGGTTATTTCCCCCGGCAATCTAATTCTCTCACCTTGAAAGGGTTCCGTGTGTGCCTGGTGCACCGCAGTATCTCATTTCTGCCAAAGTTCAGCCAAAAATTATCAAAGGGAGGAATGTTGCGCGCTTACCGAAGCAGATATTGCTTCTTCCATTTTTGCAGTTGACACACCGCCGGCAGGGTGTTCCAGGCTCAACTAGTCGATGTGAGCTTCATCAAATTTGGGGTCACGGGGGGTCTTACCTGCGACTCGATCTCCAGGCTTATGTGTAGTGACATGCTGCCCCACAGCAATCACTTCTCCAGCCGCTTCATGACCCATGACAGTTGGTTCCAAAATTGGCCTACCCCCAACACCTCCTGCAAGATAGGCGTGCATGTCTGAGCCACAAATTCCGTTGGAAATAACTTTTACCAAGACACCATCTGGCTGAAGCTCAGGCAGAGGGATGGGCTCAATACTGACTGTCTGCTTCTTTACCAGAACACAAGACATGTTGGGTGGGAGATTCAGTCCCGCCACTTGGGACTTTGGGTTTCCATTGACGTGGTTATCCATGATGGTTGTAATTGATTCAAGCAATAGTCTTGGGAGGATGTATTGTGATGGTTGAAAACTCCTAAATATTCGAGACAGATTTAAATTTTAAATGATGCCCTCGTGCTCTAATCTGCGCGGCTATAAATCAAAGTCACCGGCTCGGAACAAGTTGAAACGGATTTTGTGGCTGGTCTCATGACACATGAGATTCACACCGAGAACTCCTCTTGGAGAACCGATATCGAAGGAGGGCCCAATCGGCAAAACTGTTTTGGTAATAATGTGGAGTAGACCCGTCGGAATTCGTGGGGATTTATGTTTAACAGATTTAACAGCTCCCTGCGGCCGCTCACGGCCTACTCCTCAATCCACGATCCGGTTCCCCGCATTTCTGGGGATCCCACGGGGTCAGTAATACTCTTGTTCATAAAGACCATCATTAAAAAAAGCTTTGGGAGGCAGATTCATCTCATTTCAATCTTTTCTCTCGGATTCTCATTAAACTACCAACATTTTGATTCTATCATCGCTTGGAACCAAATTCAAAATGTCCACCTCATCTCTTTCTCTCTCCAATCTCTTTGATGTTAGTGGCAAGGTTAGTAAAAGTCAATCCCTTGCCTGTGCAGTAATGTGGCGAGTTTACTGACCGGGTGACAGGTTGTGGTGGTGACAGGGGGTGGCTCAGGACTTGGCAAAGGTGAGCAAATCCTTCCAGATTCTAGTATCAGGACGGCTGATTTGGTTGCTCTTTCCTTTGCTTAGCCATCTCTGAGGGTTTCGCTGCCAATGGTGCCACAGTGTACATCACTGGGAGACGTGCCGAGGTGTTGGAGGAAGCCGTCAAGCAACTAAACCAGGTAGCCGCTCTCGGAGGAAAGGTCATACCGTAAGTAGAAAGAGCAAGTATGTTAGCACAATGATCTAATTGTATCAACGTTTAGTATTCAAGGCGATGTTGGCACCAAAGCTGGTTGCGAGACTTTGGTGAAGCAAATATCTGAGAAGACGTCTCATGTTTGTGGATACAATAGGCCCGTACTCCATTCCAACACTAACAGAAGCCATAGATTGATGTCCTAGTCAACAATGCTGGTGTATCACAACAGATTGAATACCCAAACTGGGATCATAATGATGGTTAGTAGCGACATTGATTCCATATCAAAAATAAGCTAACATACTATTGGCAGCCGACGAAGTGGAGAAGGCACTGTGGCAAGGTGTCGATGAGTTAGTTGGTTGTTATTTGAACAAGTGTCGTTACTGACCTTTCTAGCGATCATTTCACTTTTACCAACTCAGGTATTTAAGAGTCTCCCGAGAAAGAATTATCAGCTAACAACAGCGGCAGTCAACGTTAATGGCGTCTACTTTACCACTGTTGGTTTCGTCCCCCTCCTACGCAAGTCCGATGATCCAAGCGTCATTGTCATCTCTTCCTTGGCTGCCATTGCCAACCAACGGTACAAATGACCAAATATTTCATTGAGTATTTCTTCTAAATATTTATTCTAGAGCCATGGGGTCGATGACTTATGCGCTTTCAAAAGTAAGTGAAGAATCGGGCATGCACATGAACAAAGCACTTACATCTTTACTAGGCCGCTTGTACGTTCCAGTGTTTACATACCTTGCTTGTCTAACAAATTATAGCGCTTCATTTGTCAAAGCTTCTTGCCGGCAGATTCCATCCGTATGTATTCCGCATTCAAGAACCCCGCGCATCTTATGGCAAGAGCTTTCGTCGAATCCGTGCTTACCACCGCTATCAGGATGAAAATTCGAGTCAACTGCGTCCTTCCCGGAATTTTCCCGACCGAAATGACCACTACCAATAACACGAGTAATGAAGAAGCAATGAACAAGTTTGCTGTAAAAGCAGCCAAGAGATGTACCGCAGGTGAGTTTATAAATCTTGTCTCCGATCAGTAGATAAGAGGACACCAAAATGCCCTTCCTTCTCTTTTCTGTGCTCATTGAATGATAGGTCGCGCTGGAAGGCCGGAGGAAATTGTAGGTCCCTGCTTGATGTTGAGCTCCAAGGCTGGAGGTTATATGAATGGTGGATATCTGATGGTTGAAGGTGGAAGATTTATGGTTCGTTTTCCTCCAAAAGTCAGCGTGCCGCACTAACTTTATTACAGGGCTGCTCTATTAACGATGGTTTACGTATGCCTGAGGACACATATTTGAATTAAATTGCATGGGGATGAAAATTAATTGAATCATCAGTCCAGAGATTGTTTTATTCTGAGAAATATTCAATATGTTATCTTACTCAAAGCTCAAGTTTGACTGATGTCTAGATATAGAAAAGAAAAAGAAAGCCTGGTTCCTTTGAAAGATACTACTTTCTTTTGGTATGCGTCTTTGATGAATGTAATATGTGTCGCCATGAAAACACTCTCAGGTATACGCTCAAAGCAAAACAATAAAATAGCGTTCTTTTAATATATACATATATGTGTAATCCAAAGTGTTGGGTCCAAATTAGTATTTGTAATGAATACAATCACTCTGGACGTGCGTCTTACGCAAGAGAACAATAATTTATTTTGATGCTTCATCTACAATAAGCGCATGATAGGATAGTAAAGACTCGATGGCCATTTTGGATCAAAATTTTGAACAAAGATCTGCACAGGCCTACCGATATTCATCTGTAAGTCAGAAGATTAGATTTAATATCAAAATTCAAGTAATATTGGTACTTTTCGTAGTGTACTCCTTGCACAGTTATGAATTCAAGAATAAATAGATTTTCAGGTGCGGATAGCGTAATGGCTAGTGAATTGGTTTAAAATAAATGCGTTGATCAATTTGTTATGCCCATATGGGTGATGATATAGAATACTAATAATGATCGAATGAAGGGTGAAGGGCATCTTGATTCCTTGAGACAGTTCAAATGAATGCGGCGGTGTTTATGATTCTTGTTTCGCACAGTGACTACACGCCCTTTTCTTTTTTTCTTTTTCAAACTCTATCCTTAATAAGATTCCAAACCAGCAAGCTGCTTAGCTCGCTTAGACAAAACAGGCTGCTGAAGTGGTCTTTGGATGGAGTCCGCATATGATGGGTGATCCTCAGGAGGATATCTTGGGGTAGCGCGGAGGATGGCGGGATCATGCGCAGTTCCTTGCTTCTTATCGAAAATCTCAAGGCGTTGCCTCTTGGTCTCTTCTGAGACAAACGAAGCTGGTTTATAGCAAACATCTTTTATTGTTAACAATCTTTTGGACCGCAAAGATGGCATTCCGTGTACTCACATGCTGCAAATCGGTCATTGGTCGAAGATGGGGCAGCCCCGTAGTGGACACATCGCTGTAAACGTTAGTTCACATCACTCACGCTGTCCATTGCATGAACTCACCGAGTCCCACAGAAGAAGATCGCCAGGCCCAGCACAGACTTTAATCCATTTGCACCCTTTGTCCTGTAGCCACTGGCACATCTCTTCGTCAAGGAATTGCTGTTCCCAAGTGTTCCACCCCTTAGGCCCTTTTTTGTGGTCAAAGTGCTCCCAGAGTTCAGCATAAAATTTGTTGGAGCCTTCAAGAACCATCAAGCCGCCATCGTCAGGGCCATTTGGTAAGAGGTTCATGATCCCTTGGACACACTGCAAGTTGGTGCGAAGCGGCGACTGATCGACATGGGACCACGGAACGAAGACGGGGTCTGTCTTGGGGCGCTCTTGCTCGGGAACGGAAAGGTTAACTCCGTCTGAACAGTAGTCAGTGGTTGCACACAGAAATGACAAAGGTCACACCAATTCCATGATCAAAGTTGAAAACATACCGTAAGATACAAGAAGTTCATCTGTACCCCAAATTTGGGCGAACTTTTCCACTAGATTAGGCTCGCTGCGAATATCCCAGACAAACTGTTCATGGGCAACGCCGTATCTAACAACATGAGCGCATGGCAATATTGAAAACCGAACGACGCTTACCTAGCATATAGACCACCACGGATATGCCACGGCAAATTAGTAGCCTTGCGGGTCTCGGACTTGGTACGGTCGTAGCCGAGTTTCCAGCTTTCAAGCCACTCGTAACCCTTCGCGGCGTATGCAAGGGCCTTTTCCTTGGGGATGGTTTCTTTCACAACAGTCCAACCTTTGTTATCGATCTCTCTCATCCATTCCGGGGCCTAGATCGGTGACTTAGCCCTGATTTAATTGAAGCTTTATACGGGTCTGGCACTCACATTCTTGTTTTCGTCGCTAACGAGCTTGAGAGAAAGTTTGGGCGTCACCGTTTCGGTCGTCTGGGTAATTGTTGCGGTTGTGGTGGCCATGGTGATAGAAGAGTATTGTTCAAAATTCAATCAATTGTTTTTTCTGAGTGTCAGAAAGCTGCTTAGGGTCGATTACTAGAGTCTAGTGATGCGATTGCCTCCAGGTTATTTTATCTTCCACACTCCCTCATCCTCACAGATGTCACATGTCGATCCAAGACTTCCCCATACCAAAATTAGCCGCATTTCAAACCCACAAGACTGATCGGAAATGGAATGGGCAAATTCAATGCTTGGGCGTATCAACTCATCGTACGGTGGCAAATTGTGGCCATTTCCAAAGTGGCGGAGGTTTAGCCGATGCTGATGTCAGTTTAACAGGTTTTAGCGTCGGTTAAACAGCGCTACCCCCTCAATCAATCCAGGGGGAAGTGCTGCGGGGGAAAGACAGGGGCTCCCCAAAGGATCGGACAAGTTGGAATGGAGATCAGATACTGCAGATCATGCGGTGCAATAAAGCCGGTCCTCTTCTGATGTCATCACACAGCTCTCAAAAGTGAACCGGGTTTGGGTATCCACCTCACTACACGGCTTGCGCAATTGATTCCCAGATCTTCCAATACCGATAGGACAAGCCTTTCCCACCTTTTGTCTTCACCAAACCTCCAGCCATGGTTTTAATCAAGTCCAAGATCAACCCAACCCTCAAAGGACACAAAGCTGTCATTCTAACAACAGTCCCGGTTCCTGATGAGCTAATTGAGGCTATTCAGCGTCAGTTCTCTGACCTCAAGATAGTCAGGCGTGTTGCGCCATGGGGTGCAACTGAGGTTGGGGACGACTTTAAAGAAGAAGAATGGACCGATACCACAATCCTACTCACGCCAACGGTTCTGCCGACCCCATCACAAGCACCCCATGTCCAAATGGTACAACTTATCAGTGCTGGTGCCAATCATATTGCGTCCAATCCCTACTTTGTTGACACAAATATTCCTTTCTGCTCTGCCAACGGAATTCACGGGTATGGTTCGTGATGGTCCTCGAAAAGAACTTGACTAATACTCAGAGTAGTCCTCAAATTGCCGAATGGATCTTTATAACATATCTATCATTTCAACGCCGCAGTGAGTATCTCGTAATGTAAATCATCACATTCTAATGTCAGATAGTGTACACATATTGGCAAGACCAACAAGAAGGCAAATGGAAGCGTACTGCGGGTGATCCCGGAATCTCTGAGGATTCTGTTGGTCGAAGAGTGTAAGTGATCAGACAAACAGAAAGCAAGTCGCTGACATTTTGGCAGAGGCATCCTTGGGTACGGCAGTGTTGGTCGCCAGACAGCCCGCATCGCCAAGGCTCTGGGAATGGAGGTGTACGCGTACACATTACGCCCGCGCACTACGCTTGAATCACGAAAAGACCAAGCATATATCCCCAATGGGCTGGGAGACCCTGATGGCTCTCTTCCTGAAAAATGGTTTTCTGGCGAATCCAAAGAGGAAATACATGCCTTTTTGAAGTCCGACCTGGATCTTCTTGTTATTACTATCCCGCTCACAGAGAGTACCCGACATCTGATTGCGCAACCTGAATTCGAAGCTCTGTCCAAGAACAAGTCGAAGACTTATGTGATAAACATTTCACGCGGGCCTATTGTCCATACGGACGATCTCGTGGAAGCCCTTAATGCACAATCTATCAGCGGTTCTGCTCTGGATGTCACTGATCCTGAGCCACTTCCTGATGGTCATCCTTTGTGGCAGGCGAAGAACGTCACGATCACCCCTCATATTAGTGCCTCTACAACTTCCTATTATCCTCGTTTATTAGATCTTTTTAAGCTTAACTTGGAAAGATTAAGCCAAGGAAGGGATTTTGTCAACGTCATTAGTCGAAAGAGAGGCTACTAGCATGCATGCCTCTTCTGCTCCAAGAGATATTACAAATTAAACTCACCCTCCCGAATTTTAATGATTTTGATGTCAAGTAATGCATAATCATTAGCTTAACTTCAGTCCTCTGTTAACGATTGCCAGAAGGCGACGGACAAAGCCGAAAGTAGCCATGCCCATTAACACCCAAGATCCCGCTAAGCCACCGCCACAATTAGTCGTATCACAGCTCAGCCCCAATATAGTCACCATTTCTGCCTTGGACGAACAGCTCAAGGCAGAATTCAAGCATTTTAGATAAGCATGTTATCTAATCTGTCAGACCTCGGTCATTATTCGCTAATCTCTCGGATAATATCATTACTGATTAACTGTGTATGCAACAAGACAACATGGAAAACACACCGCCTCCAGCGAGCCTTACATATCCACCGTTGATATCGGCGAATAACGAGATCCGCATCCTCATCATGAAACCTCCTGACGGCTATGACTCGCCCATTGAGTGCGAGCTTGTGCACACAACACTTGAGATAAGCTCCAACTATACCGCGCTATCTTATTGCTGGGGCCGCCCCAACCTAGTCGTGCCAATTAGTGTCAATAGCCAGACGATTAGCATCACCTCAAATTTGGCCGATGCCCTGAGAGACCTTCGGTCGCGTGGAGTCATGAGAATATGGGCCGACGCGATTTGTATCAACCAGTCAGATTTGGAAGAGCGAAGCCACCAAGTTTTGCGAATGGCTGCCATCTATCGCTCTGCTGTTGCGGTCGTTGCTTGGCTTGGAGATTGCCCAATTTCTATCGCACAAAGGCTTCATCATCTCAAAGCAAATAATGAAAAACTTCTGAGATATAATTCTCGTTCCGATGGATTCCAATGCCTTGGCGTGCCTGAAAGATATCGAAAAGATGTTATCAAGACAGAAAGTTAATTTTCAGACAGCGTGTCAACAAATGGCCAGAGGCTTCGTAAACGGGGGCTTCGTCGTGTGATTCGTGGCGTGCAAAATTATTTAGGGGGTCGGGTTCAGCTTAAATCGGCACCCGTGCAACAAACAAAGAATGCATTGAATCATATTCGAGCCTGTTTGCGAGACTCACACTGGGAACCGTTCAAGGATTTGCTTGGTTGTGAATATTGGAGTCGAGTTTGGATCATACAAGAGTTATCAATGGCAAACAACTTGGAGATATTCTGGGGCCAAGAATCAATATGTTTCACAGATATTGTCTTCCTCGTTGTGGCATATGAGACATTACGAAACTCGGGACTTGTCGGCGACATTGTGACTCCGACTGCTTGCCAGCATATTCTAAACCTCAACAAGTTTAAGAGATTTCAAAAGCAACTCAAGCCGGTTCCGTTGTCCCGAACTCTTTATATGACATCCTTTGCACTATCGACAGATCCTCGCGATAGAGTTTATGGTGTGATGGGCTTGACGTACAACGCCTCGATCCTCTTCCCGACGCCATCGTACGGAAGAGACGTCTGGGATGTTGATGCAGATGCCACCTTGAGAATCATTAGGCTAAAGCGCTCACTTGATCATATTGTCTCCAGGAGCCAAGGACCAAGATCCTGGCTGATCGGCTGGTTCGATGCCGAGACTTGGCAGGACGATCGCCTCGTGAGATACCTCGAGGTATCAGAAACTGTTATCCCCAAGAAGTGGAAACAGTCGACTTTTATGCCAAATATAATTTTAACTCTCAAATTCTATCTAAAAGACCGAAATCTAGTGGTTATAGGCACATTGGTGGATTGTATTCAATGTTGCTCTGCAACCTTCACAGAGAGACGGTCAAACTGCAAGCAAGCCCCCGCTGACCCAATCAAACGGAATACAAGAGCCCTCTACAACATGTATTCTGGGATTTGGAAGTGTTTTTCCATGCTGGCAGGTGATGATTCCCTAACACTCGACGAATTTTACCAGGGGATCAAATTCGTATTAAAAAGTGCGATTCGTGGGAGGAAACAGAACTTGGAACTCGAAGCTCAGAGGAGACGAGTCATCAATTGGATTGATTGTAGTATGAATTCTTCTTTCGTGATTGGCGATCTTAGTCTAGAAAAATGGTTTCGGTCGAAAACTGCATCAACCGGTTGGGACCCCACCGGTCGAAACGGTAAACGCACCTGGAGAGTATTATCAATCATGGAGAAGGCATTACAGTCGGGGATGAGGTTAGGGTTAACCGCAGGTGGAAAGGTGGGTTGGTTTCCCGAATATACTAAACCAGGTGATGCAATTGCTATTTTGGGTGGTTGTAGTGTTCCTGTGGTGCTCCGTAATCAAGGAAGGAATGTGTATAGCGCCATTGGTGGAGGAATTATTTACAACGCATCAAGCTATAAGCTTTCTAAGCGCAATACGTTAACTAATATGGAGTTAACGTAGGCGTGAGTTGCAACAACCGTCTAGGAACAACGGTCGCGAATGATTGCCGTTCTCTTCATTCGCAATTGGATTGTTAATCGAAACGTTCCTGTGGGGGAATCTTGCTATGTAGAGACTCGTATTCTTCGATGCTTTTGAAAGGCAGAAATCAGAATTAATTGAGCGCTCACTTTCTAAACCATGCTGTACCAAATAGCGAACGCTATTAATAAGTCCTCTTGCAGTTGCGTTGTGACAATTCAGCTCCCTCATAGCGGTCTGGGGACGTCCTTCAGGGTGGGCTTTTTGGCAAGTCGTTGCCCTACCTGCAATGCAACTTGCACATTGCATCACCTTGTCGACGATGTGCCCCCTTTGAGCCATTTTCGCTCAGTTTTAATAAAATGTTCGGTGTTTACTATTTTAATCGTCTATTCGAATCCAGGCTAGTCTAAAAAAGTCACAGTATAATAAAAACAAACCGAATTCTATCTATATCAATATGAAACCACGCAGATTCACTACGACTAAGCCAGCCAAAAGCCTATACCTTTAAAAGAGATCCGCAAATAGTGAAGCCGAAAACCAAGCGGTGAGCATCTTGAGCGAAACCCCTAGCGTATCTGCCAATATCAAGCCAAGCTTCGGAGGGTTTTGCGGTACGAGAATTATCATTGAGCTCTCCTAGCATTAGTGTTTAATAACTTTAGCATCTCAAATGTTCCTAAGCTTTCACATCATGAAAAGTCGCGGTCTTCTACTTATTCCGATATTCTGCGATAACGCGAGGCTGGGTTCGCCAATGACACCCCACTTACCTCGGTTGTGACGGGACAAAATGGACAAGCACTAGGAGTAACGTGAATTAGAATGACGTCATGCAAGCACAGACAGTGTGCAAGCACTGCACATGGTCACCAGAACATTAGCACTGCTTCTTACTCGCACCCTCGAGAGAGGATGAGCTTGGCAGGCTCACGTGACTTGTACCACCTTGATGTACTTTGGATGGAGTCCTAGATCAAAGAATTAGCCAAAACCATGAATCATGTCCCTTAGAGCATATAGCACTGAAGAGTACATATATCGCATTGATAGCAATATTCTAAGGGCAATGCCGCCATTGCTCTGGTGTTTGTCATTTTTCCCTGCCCCACCCATCATGTTGTAATTTGCTGATTGAAATACGAATACGAGCGAAATGGACCGGGACTATTAACGCCTGGTTTATGAGGCAGTAATCTTTTTCCACCCACTTTGGATTCATGTGTCTTGTTTCACTCACAAGTGGCAAGTCGTTTAGCTCTCCCCCTTTGTTGTCTAAATAATTGGCGCGTCGTTCTTTTTTACTCAACTCAATATTGGTATACATCACTTGATAATTGTAGAGGCTGGTGGGCAGGTTAACCTCAGCCAAGAAAGAAAGTGTGCATTGTAACAACCAGGGGAGAAGTGACTAGTATTACTTTTCTGAGAGTAGGAGATCACACTACATAGAGACTCTACCTATTCGCGGTTTTCGCAGTTATTTATCCAAGTGAGTTAAAGGACTAATTTCTGTTTTTTAGTTGTAAAGAAATAATATTACTTGTGCCAGCATTTCCAGAGTGTTCTATTCTATAGGGTAGGTGAAAGTGACTAACAACAAGAGGGGCAAAAGGACAAGCAGAGAATATTTGTATTGGGGTTCAGAAATAATTCAATTTGAAATTCTATAGATGTCTATAATGGAGGCAGTCATTGCAAAGGCGCTCATAAAACAAAAGCCTAATCTCTAGTCTTTGTTGTCTCTATTGTTATGGCCTATAGCATTAACAATGCAAAGCATTTTTCAGATGGAGAATATATGATGAATAGGCATTGCATGTGGTTGGACATAACTTGCTGCAAGCGTTGCTTTATCTCCAATAGATCTCTAGTTCTTGTTGGGCATGTGAATTTCCCAGTTCGGGAGGAGTTCCTATGCGGTCTGTGCACGTAGGAACGGCTCTTGCTGGTTGTGTGAGTTGTTTGAACCGCTGGCCATGCTTTTGGTTGAGACTATCTGCTGTATGCACTGGTAGGTGCGGTATGATCAGCAAAGGGAACGCATTGATTATGGAAACCAGTCAAAGGAAAAGCCGAATTGGGAAAATGGGACGACTTGGACTGGACCCTGCCGTCCGCACAGACTTGCTGATTCAAAGCGCATCTAGCGCCAGGGTGTGACAAATCTGGGGCGTTGACGCTTTGTCCTCCAGTTCCCGAGACTAGACCAAACCTAAAACAGTCGCAAAAACCAATGAATTTCTACAATTGGTTCACGGACGCGGAGCAACGTCCCGCAGCCGATGCTATTATTGACTGTGCGTAGTTAACCGACCCTTAGTCCTCGGAATCTTAGCTATCTTAGCCATCTTAGCCATCTGAGCGAGAAATGGCACTAAACAATAACATCTAGCGTTTGTAGTACTAGGCGCAAGTAAAACACCCGGTGAGAGTTCCTGAAACATGTCTACACCTCTGAGCATGACAAACCTCTATCATTGTATGCCTAGAGTGAAATAAGCGAGCGTATTGGTGAGCAAGCTGAAGGAGTCTCGGGTATGACTGACGTCTTTGATACAACAGCCATGATTACCAGATTGGGTAGGTGGAGGATGATGGTAATTGAAAGAATATATGGGATGACATGAATATAAAATGGGCATGCTCCTGACCTCAGTTGAGGAATCATTCAGCAGCATCACTCTCACTCTCACTCTCATAACAACAACAAGAACAACAAAAATAACTCTCTCACACCAACAACAACAACACTCTTGAAAAGCATCAAAGCTTCCTTCCAATCATCAAATAATCCCCTTTCACAAACAAACCATCACCATGAAGGCTTCCGTCCAGTTCACCCTTTTGACTGCCATCGTTGGCTCTTACGCCATGGTCATCGAACGTGACACACCTGTCAAACAAGCCATCCTTGATGTTACCACGGCTATCAACAACATGGACGCGGCTGCCAAAGATCCCAATGGCAATGTCAATACCCTTCTCAAAGCTTGCGACGGCGTTATTTCTTCGATTGAGAGTGGACAAAAGACTTGCCAAAATGCCGCATCAATTGGTCTTGGAGATGCTGCCACTCTTCTCGGTCCCATTCAGGATCTTGACAGCAGCGCCAGCGCCCTTCTTGATGATATTAAGGTTCGCGTGAGCGCGGTTGCCGCAGCCAAGCAGTGCAACAATGCTCGCAACAAGCTTCGTGTCATTGACTCTTCCGGCCACCAGTTGATCCAGACTGTCATCAACAAACTGAACTCTGACTTTGCTAAGAATATGGCTAAGCAGTACGTCGGAGACACCAATGGCATCCTGGACAAGTACACCGAGCTCTTTTCGGCTAGCAACTGCGTCGACTACAATTAGAAGTTATTTGATGATGAGTTCTTTTCGAATAACCATGTTAGGGCTGGCCCTCTGGGGGATTGATAATTTATGTACCCATAGCTAGAAGCTATAATTATTTTAGGATTGGTTAATTGACAATATTTGTCTCATCTATTCTGTGTGTTTTGGTTTCACATATTTGGCACTTGTGAATTTTTATTAATTGGCCAGAGCAATCATATGTTGGTTCTCGATTCCTCGAGGCAAGAAGATCCAATTATTAATGGTGCATAGCTCGAGAAGTAAATTTTGCATTTTCCTTTGATTATATAAAAAGGCGGGTGCCGGAAGCACTTTGTTTGATGCTTTATATTGGGATTCCCTCTCCTCCTTTTGTACTTACTCATGAACATTATTCGTTCGTTAACATGTGGGATTATGATGCAGAGAAATTCCCCCCGAACTATTTCCATTGGCCTAGAATAAATAGCAACGACCATTCTAGCGGTTACTGAATTGAAAGTACAGGATTATCTGTCTATAAACCTTGGACATATCTTGTGTTGAGGGTTCCTTGAAATCATTGCTATTATACCGTGTAGCTCGGGAAATTATTGTAATGAAGTGTATAGCGGAGATTGTAGTGTTTAATTCGTGCCTGAGAACCTTTAGGAGTGTTTTATTAGTCACAAATTGATTTGCGTTGGTCTTGGATTCATTTCTCCTCGCCTCATTAATTTCATACCATCTTCACTCTCATTATTGAAGTCCGTTGGACGTGTTCTCTCAATATTTGATTCTTCGGCAGTCAAAACTGCTTGCATGTACATTATTAACCATCTCCTTCGACATTATGTGCTCTCAAAATAGGATCTGAAAGACATATTGGCTATGCACAAGATTGTTGTTGCAATTATTTGAGTCACTAAAATCAACAAACTTGGCTTCGGAGCCTTCGAGATCTTTAATACAAAGCTTCTGATCAAATCTCTTTTCGAAGTGATGTTGGGCCTCGGGGTGCATACAAATTTTATGCGCGGCCCCCTCATTTAGCCTCATTTGATCAACCGACTCGCTTAATCCCTTGAACCTTGCTGGTATCGACGAACTTGCAAGGGTTTTCGTATTCATAGCCAATAGGATATTTTTATGTTGAACTTAAAATATTACATAAGGTTCTGGGGCAACGTATTTTTAACCAACCAGTCACTGATATCTAAGAGCTTAATTTTTCCAAATGCTTTTGGAGTATCTGAATATTATTAATGACCTTATTGAATTTGTTTTACAGCAGTGCCAAGAGATAGAATCGATGAGATTGCCTCGGGCCCGGGCCATTCTTGAAATCCCGAAACCTGCTAGCTAATGGACCGACGCTCCGAACACTATTTCAAGCCATGAAGAGAGACAAATTGGGAATCGATTTGTCATCATTATTCTAGTGACCTAACAATCTCGGTGAAGTGATGCGCCAGACTTCCTCTTGGCGATAGAGCTATAAAAGGGAGTTGACTTGTCCCAACATTTGGAGCATTCCTTCAACACCAGTCTCATCGCTATCCTTCCACCTCATCATCGTTTCTCTCATTACCTCTAAGGACGACTGACAATGCTGTGCCTTTTCTATATTACAATAGCTGGAGTAGCCATGAGCTCTCTTGTTTCTGGCAACCCGTTGGACACGCCAGACCAACGGAGCCTTGATGAACTCGCCGTGAAGCTTCACAAGACACACCCTTATGATGATCTTATTGCTGGAATACGCCAGACATTCAAGACAACGGCAGAACAAAATGGATATGATGTTGACGGTTCTCTAATTTTGCAACAACGCCTTGATGTGGCGATGGACGAGTTTGCCTTCTCTTGTTTGCAGAGGGCTGTCAATGATGATCCAGCCCGTCCAAAGATATATTATTTTGATACTGCCCCTCGGGGAAATGTCTTTGGCAGTCGATTTGGATACGACAATGTGGACAACACTTATCGATTTGTCCCCGTCAACAGCTCTTATAGCTATATCATCCGTGGCAAACGAACAAAATTGGCTGATGCGACTTTTTCCTTGCAAGAGGATTGGGTGCTTACCCCATCAACCTCCGTTCTGACAAACGAGCAGCTCGTAGTTGACGATGATGGTACTTTTACCATTACAATTAACTCATCAGCTTCTAATTCTTCGAACCATATACAACTTTTTCCTCGCTCAAGATTTCTCATGATCCGAAACAACTTTGGAGATTGGGTCTCCGAAGCCCCAGATCAATTAGAAATTACGGTTATTGGGTCGACTGTTAAAACTATTGATCCTATTTCAGAGGATGCAATCGTTGAAAAGGCAAGACACGAATTGAACATATCGATTCCAGTTTTTGGAGAACTCATTCAAGGCAACTGGACTTTGTCCACAGCCCAAAACGTCATCCACCCACCCTTTCAAAGACCCACTATTGGTTCCCTCATTACTCAGGCCACGTCCTTTTCGCACTTCAATTTGAGTAGTTCCGAGGCAATAGTTATTACGATTGACCCTGCGTCTGTTCCGTACTGGTCTTTGGTATCCCATACTCTTTGGCAAATCACCAACAATCCTCGAGACCGAACAGAGTCCCTCAACATGGATCA
Organism: Calonectria ilicicola; assembly: GCA_020809705.1. Taxonomy (NCBI): domain Eukaryota; kingdom Fungi; phylum Ascomycota; class Sordariomycetes; order Hypocreales; family Nectriaceae; genus Calonectria; species Calonectria ilicicola. Next base: position 52,475 of record CP085834.1, on the reverse strand, counting down.
AGTGGTGGCTAACCAAAACGGCACTTATACCTTGGTTCTCAGTGCGGCGGATCCAGGTGTCCATAATTGGCTTAAAGCTATGGATGAAGGTCAGGGCATCATTGTAACCAGGTTTCAAGGATTGCCAGTATCCAATGAAGACGGCGGTGCTCAAATTCAACTTTGGAGTCAAGTTGTGCCTCTGAAACGACTACTCGAGTTCATGCCCGAGGGGACAAAGCGCGTTACACAAGCACAAAGAGCTGCCCAGCTTGAGGAGAGGGTTAAGGGTTATGACCACATTCGTGAGTTCTAGTTAAAGTTGAGATGATTTGGGTAACTAGAAGGTTTTATTGCCCCGCCGGGAGACTTCATACAAGGTATAAGTTTTAGGTATTATTTTTTATTCTCTGGGAATTATCTAGGCCCTCGTAAACTATGCTAGATACGTCCATATAAATTAAATCTCTACAGCTTTAAAAGCTTTAACATCATTCTATTCACCCATGGGGGGTTTGTTAATTAATTATGGCCTTTTGCACTAATGGATTTCCGATTCTTGATATCATCTTAGTTCTGTTCAAAAAGTAATCCCAAATATTCTAGCTTTTGAGAAAAGAAAATCAAGTACTTGCTCCGCAGATAGGGCCTTATAGGTAAAGGGGCATAATCACATGGAGTTTTTAGATGCTTGGCGTGTACAGCCTAGCATGAACCAACCTAAACCCCTATCTACCAGTAGCAGGTTTATGGTATCCAGATAATGTTTTTGTTACAGCCCAATCGAGCGCCCCTTCTGTATTTTAGAGGATTGGAAAAAGACGGAGAGTGCCATTGATCAAAGTCTTCATTTGCTGGGACGTATTGTTAGCTTTTATGTTTCACTTGTATAATTTTATCAACTGATGGCTGTTTATTTTAAGGGAAAATGGATTGAAGAAAGCTTTCGAGTGTCTCTTGATCAATACTGATAAATCATTCGGTAGATAAATTGAAGCACTTGCTCAGAACTAGGATGGGATTACTAGGATTTGAGGCTTGATAATAGCTTACTTCTAGCAGTGTTTCTCATTACCAGCCCAAAACGTCGATGCTAACTGTGGGCAGAGGCACGCCCAGCCCTAGCGCTGCATATAACCTCTCTGCATGTGGTTTCCAGTCCATTAAGGGCCGTTATTAAAATGCGGTGAACGTGCAACATCATATTTATCTCTGTTGGACTTTGTGGCATCATATGGATTATCACAGATTATCCCTTTGAGTGCTGGGTAGCTGCACTTAGGTCACAGACAGGGGGGTCTAGCCAATTAAAGAGCGTCAAATTGAAGGTACATCCTTTCCCACCTAATATAGGCTATAATATAAGTCCTAATAATTTCCGGATCTATATAATGCTATATTGCACTATTGATAATGATATTGTGACTGTGGCAGCAGGCTGTTTTCACTAACTGTTGCTAATAGTCTTCTCTTTTTATAATATCTTGGCTGGCTTAAATAGGCCTCTTGATAGGCTATATACTTAGTATTTTTTTTATAAACTTAATTATATTGGTTAATAGGTATAAATTTGTTTTTAATTTAAAATTATTTTTTGTTTTAAATCTTTATATTATATTTTTAAATAAAATTATTTTAAATATATTAATATTAATTTACTTAGTTTATAAATAGCTTTTAATTGGGCTGCTCTTGAAGCTATAAAATAAAGCTATTAACTAGGGCTATTTCTAATAGAAAGTCTTAAGCAAGAGCCTTCTAACCATCCCTTTATATATAGCAGCTAGGGCTCCAATATGCCTACATTTAGTTACCTTAGTTAATAGTATTTATTTTAATATTATAATTATTAGCTATTAATAGAATAAAAATTAGCTTAATATATTTAATATTAAAAAAATATTAAATTAAATATATAAAGGTTTTTATTATTATTAATCTTCTTTTCTAATAATTAGCCCTTTTATTATCTATAAATATAATTAATAAAAATAATATAAAAGCATTATCTTTTTAAATTATTTAATTAATCTTATTATTAACTATTAAAATAGCCCTAACCTTATTAAAAGGAAAGCTACTAGCAACAATCTCATCTACCCTTTTAAAATCAACTAGATCTTTATAAATACTATAGTTATAGCAGGCTATGCCTATAGCCCTATGGCCTAATTAATAGAGCTAATAAAAGAGATTATAGAAGAAGAAAAGATTATTTAAAAAGATATAATATATAGATTTTAATAGTAGGTTTACTAAGGAAATAACTATACTTTAAATTAGATTCAGATAAATATCACTCTTTAGGTTCTGCTGCTATTGCTACTACTACTATAGCTATAATAACCATTACTAGTAAGCTAGCCTAATCTAGTCTTAGGCTATTCTAATTAATCTAAATGTAAGGACAATTGGGATCCCAGCGCCACTGTGGCTGGAAGTGGTGTGCGATCCACTTAATCTATTAGAGAATTTTGGTGAGTGATTGAGGAATGCTTATTAAGTTGAAGTCTATATACTATAATATAATTTATTTTATAATTTTTAAAATTACTTTAATTAATAATTTTTATAATTTTTTAATTTTTATATTTTTTTAAATAATTAATATAATTATTATAAGTATATAAATTATAAATAATTATAATAAATATCTTCTAAATATATTATATATAAATATAATATTTAAATTACTTTAAAAAATCTATATTCTACTAGAGTATCTAGGTATTATAAAAGATTAATTAGTTTTAATAGTTAAGCTTTTAGTCTTTATTAATAAATAAGTATAAAATAAATAATAAATAAAAGTATTAGATCTAAATATAAAGTAAAGACTTAAAGAATTAAATAAATAATAATATAAATATATATTAAATAATTATATTTTAAACTTAGGGTATAAATCTTATAACTTTAAGTCTTTTTTAATAAAAAGATTAAAGTAAGAAGGCCTAAAGAGAGCGAATATATTATATAGATTTATAGAGTATAATAATTATTTATTACTTACTTTATATAAAAAATATATAATAGAAGGAAAAAGATTTTAAATTTTATTACAAATTATAATCTAATAATAGATAATTTAAATAGAGATATTATAAAAAATAATAGATTAATTATATTATATATTAAAAAAAGACTAAAATAAGTTATTAATCTATAATTATACTATCCTTTAAAATAATATAATTAATATATAAATTAATAATTAAATATATATAATAAAATTAGGGAATAATTTATAAAAGAATTACTTAGATTTATAAAAGATTAAATAGACTATAACTAGATTCTCTTATTATCTACAAATCTAATAAAGAAATTATACTATAAGCCTTAATAATCCTTTCTAATAAGATTTTTTAGATTTTATTTATAAAAAGTATATTAATTTAAAATTCTAAGAGATATAGTTAAAAAAGAATCTCCTAGATCTATAATAAGGTAGTAAGTAATTGTTACGACCCGAACTGACCTACCCGGGAGCCCGGACCGCAAGGTCAGGTGACAGGGATCCACCCTTCCTAGTTAGGACTAGCCTAAAGGAGTGTCCCGACAAGATGAAGCTATTCCGACCTGTCGGGAATGCCTTGAGGCGTCGGGACCGGTGTTTTATCTAGTATTTAAGACCTTCAAGGGCTGTTGCCACCTAGGGCACAGCCAGCTCTCAATACAACTTGGTTACCTTCAATTGATCTATTTGACCGATTGACCTATTACCAGACGTAACAATCTTCCTTTGTTATTTAACCGACGTGCCTGACCCTTTCTATTAACACGAACCGTTACACGTTGAAAGCTCTTGTTTAGAAGGATCACCCGCGTCGACCCTGAGCAATATTGTTGCAATGTCAGCCCAACCTATATCTTCGGGAACTTCCCGCCCTAAGGGAAAGGAGACCGCCACCTTCAAAGCTCCCACCGATGATGAGAGTATGAAAGAGGTAAAGTCTGAGGATGATGGAGATGATGAGTAACTCGAAGTACTTTGAGAGGAGAACAAGAAGCTCTACGATGAGATATAATAGCTCAATGTTGACTCTTAGCTTCATATTGAAGAAAACAACCAACGCCTTATATATATAAAAGAGATACTTTAAAATTCTCTTAATATACGAAATGTTTAGGTGAACAATCTGTAGCCTGTTACTATGGCAGGATTAAACCTACCGACGAATGAATCTATTGTACAGCCGGCGATTACTATACCTGAAGCTGTACCAGCACCTGCAAGCTACTACAGGGACTTAGGTGAGATAATTAAGCCCCCAGAGCTCTTTAAGTGGAATGGTTTAATTATAACCTTATAATAGTGGATTATATTACTAAGATCCTACTTTTAATACTTTTTATAATATCTTGTGCAAGAAGATCTTAAGGTCTAGTATGTAATTGGATAAATGGAAGGCAAGGCACTACATAATATGGAACCACATTTGAACAACTTTATCCATAACCCCCTAAAGTCCCAGAGCAAAGAGACCTAGAAGCTATTTATTAGCTTTAATTACTTTAAAGAAAAGGTCATTGGCTTATACAGAAAGCACAATAAGAAATAAGATACTATCCTCAAGATCTGAACTCTTATTTAAATCAATTCTTATAGCTCCTATCTCTCTAACTTTCAGTATCATGCTATAAAGCTTAGTTAGGATAATGAGGTATTAATTAATAAGTTCTATCATAGCTTAAAAGAGGATATGTAGGATAAGATATACAAAAAGCTTAACCTGCCAACCTGCTTCAATAACTATACTGTACTAGCTATTTAGTACAACACCTGCCTATATCAGAGACATATATAGAAAAAGTTAGGAAAAAGGGCCAACTAGTTTACTAACACTAGCTAACAACGGAACCCCCCTATATCCTATAAAACTACTTTAGGACCTATAAAATTAAGGAACACCCAGCGAAGGAGGGACTTTTCAAATGTCACCTGTTGGAACTATAACAAGAAAGATCACACCTACCACCGTTGCCAAGAACAAAATACCAACCAAAAGTTCAGACCTATACCAGAAGGGCGAAGACAAGTCAACACAACTTAAGCTAATAAAAAACCCCAAACCACTATCCAAACTATTAAATAGATCGCTAGTTAGACCCCTATGCTAGAAGGCAAGGACCAACCTATAGAAGGAAAGACTCTTGCTGTGATCACTCGGTCCTGTAGTAGAATTAGGGAACCCTTAAGATAAGAGAAGCGACGACTATCGGATCAGGAAGAACATAGACGTATTCAAGCTAAATCAGCCCCTGCAAGGAAGTCTATTGACTTAGCAAGGACCACCTATAAGCTGGTCTACTGGCAATGACCAGATGCAAGACCTGATATCCCCTAAAAGATAAAGATCCTAGCACTCCAAACACTATAAGCCAGAAAGAAAGGAGTTTTTATAAAACCTAGTGCAAAAGCACCTAGCAACCACCCTAGCCTCCAATTCAACCACTTCAATCACTAAGATATCCTATAGTTTTACTATTTTTACCACTTTTGCCCTTACCATAAAGCTAACAAAGTAATCAACAATTATTTTCTAATAAGGGATAATACTTTTATCCATAGTGTCCTATATCACAACTACTACCTACACTATTAACTTATAAAATAGAAAAAAGATATTACAACCATCAAGAATAGACCTAGCTAAATACCTAAGAACTACTATTCCAAACCAGATAACCTTTACTTATATAATAATAAAGATTACCTTATCTATTTACAGAATAAAATAATCCAGTAATACAAGATCTTTAACAAAGGTTTAAAAAACAAATTACACCCCCTATATTAAAGCAATAAAAGCGGCGGCCCTTGTAAAAGGAAGGCCCTGAGGTGGCCTACAGGAATTATAATTCGAAGGATATAAAGCAATTACAATTCATCCAAGCCACCCCAGAGGCAGAGAAGCCTTAAAAGAAGCTTCTTACTAAATCTCTATATACTACTAATAGTACAAAGCCATAAAGGCTTAAAATAAAAGTAAAAATTAAGAGGAATTAATATATTACTATAATAGACAGTAGAGCTAAGATAAACTACATTCACCTGAGGGTTATAAATACTCTCCAGCTACCATAGAAGGATAAGGTAGAGCCTTATATTATATTAAACCTAGAAGGCACTACATTTAGTTATAATAATAGAGTTATTAGCCAAAAGCTCGATCACCTTAAGGTCTTTATCAATAAAAAGAACCAAGGCATTTTATTTAATATTATTAACACCAGGATAAACAATCTAATCCTAGGGTACCCATAGTTATATTAATATAACCCATATATTAACTGGCGTACTAGCCAGGTGCAGATATCCTCTAAGGATAATGCAGCCAGTGATATGGATGATTAAGATCAGAGATCTCAAACCTCTAGCACTAACCATACAGAGATCATACACAACAATAGTTTACCACCAAAGGGAATATAGCACAAGTATAAAGCTAGTCAAAAGAGAATATAGTAAAAAATCATTGCCAACCTCCATACATAGTTCCAACAGCTTGATAAGGACCTCAAGAAGATAAATAAGGATACTACTAACAATTAACTGAAAAATATACTATATTAATACTATATTTACAAGCAGTTATTTACAGAAGAACTTAAAACTGGATTACTAGAGCCTAGTTAATAAAATTATGAAATTATATTAAAGAATAGAGTAAGTACCTATTTCTTCCCAATTTACAACCTCAATTAAATAAAACTTAATACCCTAAAGGAGTATATTAAAGATATACTACAAAAAGAATATATATAAATATTAACTTTTAAAACTAATTATCTAGTGATATTTATTCTAAAGAAAAATAGAAAACTTTGCCTTATTGTGGACTACTAATAACTTAATAATATTACTATTAAGGATTGTATACCCTTACCTTTTATTAATAAGATAAAGGATAGATTACACAAAATAAAGATATTTATTATAATTAATCTAAAAGAAGCCTATAACTTGATTTATATTAGGAAAGGAGATAAATGGAAGATTGCCTTTCAAATAAAGTTTAGGTTATTTAAGTACTTAGTAATGCCCTTTGGACTTATAAATACACCAGCATCCTTCTAAAAGATAATCAATAATATACTATGTGAATACTTAAATATCTCCATTATCTACTATCTAAACAATATACTTATCTTCTTTAAGAATAAAGAAGAATATAAACAACATATCCACCAGATTTTAAAAGCCTTATAAAATACCAATCTACTAGTTGAACCTGAGAAAAGTATATTCTATATTAAAGAAGTAGAATTCTTAGAATATATTATCTCATATAATAAGATCCAGATGAACCTTAAGAAGATTGCTACTATTAAGGACTAGAAGGAACCGGAGAACCTGCTCGAAGTACAATCCTTCCTAGGATTTACCAACTACTACCGTAAGTTTATCAAGAACTTCAAACAAATAGCAGCTCCTCTAACTTCCTTTATAAAGAAAGAAGTATCATTTATTTAGGGATCAAAGGCTTAAGAAGCTTTCGATTAGCTGAAGAATACTATTATAGCTAAACTAATACTTGCAATGTTCGACCCCGACCGGCCTATTGAATTAGAAACGGACTCCTCTGACTTTGCTATTGGAGCCTAGATTGGATAAAGGGATGAATAAGGGAGATTACACCCTATTGCATTTTACTTATATAAGCTATAAGGAGCAGAACTCAATTATCCCATCTATGATAAAGAATTCCTAGCTATTGTCAATGCCTTTAAAATGTTTTGATAATACCTCCTCAGAAGTTAATACAAGATCATTATATTTACCAACCACAAGAACATCTCATATTTTACAACTATATAGAAGCTTAATAAATAATAACTATACTATACAGAATACTTATCTAAGTTTGATTACTATATTATATATATCAAAGGCACCAAGAACGCTCAAGCAGATATAATTAGCCAACAAGCTGATTACCAAGAAGAGAAAAGAGTGACTGTAGAGAAGCTACTGCAGTACACACCTAAGGGAGACCTCGAACAGGCCCCTATAAGTAGGATAATGATCGAGATAAAGAAGATCATTACCACTATCCGAAGAGAGCGATAGCTAAAGAACTATACTATCTTTAGATATCTCCAGATGCTGTAAAAAGTAGCTTTAAGGAATTATAATTGGAAGTGCTTAAAGGCAGCTTTAAGGAATTACAATTTAAAGAAATTAGACTATAATCTAGGTCAATTATAATTCCTCCAAGTCACCCCCAAGCCCCTCAGAAACATACACACAGTGGAACAGGGCAATCTATTACTCTAGAAAATTAAGGAGTACAATAAGGCACTCCTAGAAGACAAAAAAACAACTTAATTATAAGTCCTGGATAAACTATAGGATGATCTAATCCATAAGATCCACAAATATCCACTTAATGGATATAAAGGAGTTAATAAAACCCTTAAATAAGTCAAATAGATATTTTTATTTAGTTATATGAAGAAGAAGGTGAAAGCCATTGTTAAGCAATGCTTGCTTTACCAACAAATAAAGTTATTGCAGCATAAGCTATATAGTGAGCTATAACCTATTCCAGTTGTATCTAGGCCATAGGAATCAGTCACAATAGACTTTATCACCGACCTACCATTATCTATAGATCCTGCCACTAGTAAGTACTATAATATTATTTTTATTATTATCAACCGATTTATTAAGTTTATATATTATATCCCTTATAAAAAGGCTACTAATGAAGAACAATTTACTTACCTTTTCTTTTAACATATAGTTATAATACATAGACTGCCTATAGAGATTATCTCTGACCGTGGGCAACCATTTGCATCCAAGTTCTAGTAAGGATTGATAGCATTCATGGGCTTAAGATATAAGCTCACAATAGCCTTCAGACCCCAAGTGGATAAACAAACTAAGAGACAAAACTAGGAGATTGAGTATTATTTACGATGCTATATCAACTACAAACAGATGGATTAGGTAAAGAAGCTTCTTATTGCTCAGCTTGCCCTTAATATATCCTACCAATTAAGCATTAAAATCATACCTACATTTACTAACTTTAGATTTACACCTGATGTATTCCAACCTAAGCTAGAGGGATTGCTAGATATAAAAATATTACTTAAATCCGAACAAATACAACAACTATACTTTAAGATAAAAATAAAGTTAGAGTTCATTCACATACAGATAAAGAAGTATTATAATCTCAAATAAATAGAAGGGCCATCCTTTAAAAAGAGGAATATAATCCTCCTAGCCACCAAAAACATTACTACAAAACAATAAAATAAAAAACTTAACTTTAAGTATATAAGTCCTTACCCTATAAAGAAGAAAATCTCAAAAAATAACTATAAGCTTAACCTACCAAAGGATATTAAGATTTATCTAATCTTTCATATTTCCTTACTCAAAACCATTGCTAATACTATTATAATAAATATAAAATCACACATTAAGCCAGCGATCAAACTATAAAAAGAGTATACTATTAAGAAGATCCTAGAAAAAGGCATTATAAACAGAGAACTATACTACCATATAAAATAGATAGGGTACAATAAAAAAACATAGGAACCACTACAGAATCTCACACATTACTCAAAAAAGCTAGAGGAGTTCCTTCAAAAGGAACATCAGAAGGGAAACCGCTAAAGTCCATAATAAACCAATCAATTACCCCTAAATCCAGACCTTAAGAAGCCTCTAACAAACTCGCCTCCACAGCCTCTACCTCATCAAGCTCATCCAATGACTTGAAGCCACGACAAAGCATTTCCTGGCCCCGAGTCTATAACTGATTCTGCTGAAGATGGAGACGAGCAAGACGAGCATGATATTCCTTAATCTATGCCTATTGTTTTTCTATCTTGAGGAAAAGATATTCTAGTTCCTTCTAAGCCTTCTATTCAGCAGCCTTAATCCAATCTTTTTCTGAAAGATAACTCTTTATTAAAAAACACTCATTAAAACCCTAATACTTCCTAATCCTTTTATCTCCTTTACTTACTTTTATATAGAGTTACTGTCCGATCCTTAATATAACTATAGGCCTTTTTACTCTTAATATAGCTTGCATAAGCACCCCCAATCCCCAACATCATACATAACTTCCTATTAATCTAATAATAAGAATAAAAAAAGAGAATAATAAAACCTTACAATAATATAATATCTACCTACACCCTAGCATATATTATACGATCCTTCTTCTTCCTAACCATTAAAAAAATATTAACACCAACATAAATAAAGGATAAACAAGGGAAGGAACAACCCACCTAGTATTTAAGCGCACGATCTTGAGAACAAGACCTTCAGAGAGAAGATATTATGTTACGACCCGAACTGACCTACCCGGGAGCCTGGACCGCAAGGTCAGGTGACAGGGATCCACCCTTCCTAGTTAGGACTAGCCTAAAGGAGTGTCCCGACAAGATGAAGCTATTCCGACCTGTCGGGAATGCCTTGAGGCGTCGGGACCGGTGTTTTATCTAGTATTTAAGACCTTCAAGGGCTGTTGCCACCTAGGGCACAGCCAGCTCTCAATACAACTTGGTTACCTTCAATTGATCTATTTGACCGATTGACCTATTACCAGACGTAACAATCTTCCTTTGTTATTTAACCGACGTGCCTGACCCTTTCTGTTAACACGAACCGTTACAGTAATTACTAATAGATTATTTTAATATATAAAGCACTATTCACATATCCTTAGGCACCTAAGACTTAAAAGATAGGCCTAATTTAGCCTACTAGTATTATTATAAGCTAAACAAGGACCTAAAGAAGGAAATAAGATAGTTATAGATCCTATTATAGAAAGTTAGGGAAGTAGTCTATAAGGTAGAATGATTGTAGCCTTATATATATAATAATATTAAATAATTAAGAAATAATTAAAATAAAAGATCATATCTAGAGATAATCTAAGAAAATATAAAAAAGTTCTAATCTTTAAATTAATATTATAAATATTTAAAAGATAGATATATATAAAATTAAGGATTTAAAGAAAGGTTTTGGAGTAAAGGATTTTAAAACTTCTTTATTTTAAATATTTATTAATAATAAATATTTAAAAAAACTTAATAAAAAGTTACTTTATTATATAATACTTTAATAATAATAAATAAAATTATTTTAATTTTAAATATAATTAATTCTAATAAAATATAAAATAATCTTTAATTAAGCTAATATAATTAAAAATATAAATATAAATTATTAATATTAAAATTAAAGAATTAGATTTCTTAAGAAATAAGAAGGTATAAAAGCTAAGCCTAATATCTTAATACTAAAACCAAAGATAGTCCCTATAAGGAATACTATTAAAGGCAAAGTAATTATTCTTTAAACATTTAATAAAAAAATAGTTAAAGTAGATATAAATATAGGTATATAAGTTGACCTTATTAGCATAAGGCTAGTAACTAGGCTAGGGCTTAAAGAGGCAGCTGATTGGAAGGCGCTAAGTCTTACAAGCTATAATAGGACTAAAAAGCCCCTAGGGTGAGTTTATTAATTAACCTTCTTCCTAATCAACTTTAGAGGATTTCTGTAGAAGATTTGGCAAGCACTTGTTAAAGCAGCTAGATCTGATAGAGCTAGTAATATCCTGTTATTTACTGGGTTAATGGGTAAGGAAGGTATTATTATAGATATAAAAACCTACTTGTAGAGTTATAAGCTAATCTTTATTATTAATATAGAATCCTTTATAAAGGAGCTAATAAAGAATAATAAGTAAGCCTAGGTAATGTATATTTATAGTATATTTATACTAAATAAATAGCTAATAGTTGCCCTTAATAAAAAAGTTAAGAAAAAAGAAGTTATATTATTTATAAAATTAAAAGATAATAAGTAAGTATTTAATAAGAAAATTATAAAGAAGTTATTTATATTAAAAAAGGTAGAATATACTATTAACCTTTAAAAAAGGAAAAAGCTATTATATAATCTAATTTATTCTATTAATAGGAAATAATAAGAGATATTATAGAATTATATTATAAAGAATATAATAAGTAATTAGATAGAACTTTTTATAAGTAAAATAAGGGTATTAGTTTTTTTTATATTTAAGAAAGATAGTATTTTAAAATTATATATTAATTATAAAAGTTAAATATAATAATAATTAAGAATTATTATTTTTTATTATTAATTAATAATTTATTAGATTATTTTATAGAAGTAAAGTAGATTATTAAAATAAATCTTTAAAATATATATTATTATATTAATATTAAATCTATTAACTATTAAAAGACTACTTTTTATATATAATATAGCTATTTTTAATATATAGTAATATTATTTAGGTTTATTAATATACTTATTACTTTCTAGATATATATTTATTAAATACTCACTAAATTATTAGATATATACTATATTATATATTTAAATAATATTATTATTTACTTTTAAAATTAAAATTAATATATATAAAATATTAAAGAGATCTTACAAAGGCTATAAGTAGCCTAGCTATATGCCAAGTTATCTAAGTATACCTTTTACTAATAGGAGGTCAAGTTCCTAAGCTATATTATTATATAAGAGAGAATTAAAATAGATCTAGTGTAAGTCTAAGTAATTATTAAATAACCTATATTAACTAATTTTAAAAAAGTATAAGTCTTCTTAGGCTTTTATAACTTTTATAGGAAGTTTATTTTAAAATACTTAAAAATTATAAAGCCTATTATAGCCCTATTTAAAAATAGTAAGAAAGATTATAAAATAGGAGAATTTATATAGTTTTTAAAGATATAAAAAGTATTAAAAGAGCTTTAATATACCTTTTATTTAGTAATCATTTTTTAATATTAAAATCTTAAACTACCTATATATATAGAGATAGATATATTAATTAAAGCTATCTTAGGTATATTATTCTAATTATAGGCAGATTAATAACAACCAGTCATTTATTAGTTATAGAAGCTTATAGATATAGAGTAATATTAGGCTATAAGCTAATAAGAACTTCTAGCTATTATAGAAAGCTTGGAGCATTAAAGCCACTATTTACTAAGGTTATCTAATAAGTTTATATTATTAATAGATTATATTACCTTAGTAGAAGTAATATCTGCCTTTACATAGGACCTTTAGGAAAAGCTTATCTATTAGGTATATAGACTTATATTATTTAACTTTAATATTAAATAATGTATATGATAAGCATACGTCGTAGACAAATATGCGTCGCAAAAATCCCTTATATATAACATTTTTTAATTGATTAAATAACGTACTCCATAAGCTTGCGACGCAGATAAGCATATGATGCATTTTTTATAATACCTTATTTTAAAATTAAGATAAAAATATAATAAAATATTTAATTAATTAGTTCTAATTGCTATCCTTTTCCTTATAGATTTTAATAATTACCTAATATATTCTTGTATTATGATTAATTTTATTATAAGTTTTATAATATTTACTACCTAATTATACTAACTTTTCTTAATTATTATTTTATAATATTTTTACTTATATTTATATATTTATTTTTATTTAATTAATTACTTTTTTATTTATTTTTATTATTATTATTTTTTTATTTTATAATTAAGTTCTTTTAGATTTATAATATTTATTTAATATTTTATTTATTTATTAAAGATTTTAAATCTTAACCTTTAATAAAATAATCTTATATATAATAGCCTTTATTCCTTTAGAAAGTAATTATAATACTTTAATAATAAACTTTAAAAAGATATTTTAAAGCTTTTAAATTTATTTTATAAAATACTTAAACTATAAGCTAGTCTTAGTAATATTCCTTAGAGTCTTTGAGATCTAAGGAGTAATAGATTTAATTATTTAATTAAATAATATTAATATTTATAGCTATATATTAAGCTTTAATATAATATTTTTTATATTTAAAGGATTAAGTTTAGCTCCTTTAAAACCTACTTTAATATTATTTTTTATTATAATAGCTTAATATATATTATAAAAGGCTAGGAAGAAGTTAACCTTTAAAATATAGATTATAAAGTATTTAATTAAATACTTTATTTTCTTTTTATATATTATTTTTAATGGCCTAAAGTATATAATATTAAGTAGCTAAAATAGATAAAATGAATAAGATAGTATATAAAGTGTAATAATTTTATTATCCTTATAATATTCCTTAAATTTGACTAAATAATGATTTTTATACCTATTAAGGATTAGAAGATAATAGGGATTAATTAATTAATTGCTTGTATAATAATTAAAGTGCTTTAATTACTTAAAAGCTATTTTATTATTAGTTTAGCCATTTTAAGTGATTATAATAGCCTAGTTATCTAGAAGGTTGCTTTCTTTATACTAATTGATAAGATGATATTGGCTTATAGTAATAAGAAATGGCGGGATAGCCTAGCCTTTTGTATTAATAACTTTAATTATTATTATCTATTTTTAGTTTTTAGGCTGGATTAATTTTAGATTTAAATACCTTTTTATATCTATTATAATTATTCTACTTATAATAATACCTATTATAAAGCCAATCTTATTAAAGTTATATATATTATTTAATTAAATACTATACTTACTTATTATATTAATTATAAATTAAAATTAATTATTAATTATCTTTAGATCTTTATATTTAGTCTTTTTATAATTATATTTATAATAAAATTATATTTTAAGCTTTAAATAATATTTAATAAAGTTTAAAGCCTAATACTTATTAATAGATAGTATATTTTAATTAAAAAATAATTAATTAATTATTTCTTTAATATTATATAATCTTAAAGGAAATCCTTATAAATCTAAATTAAAAATAAATTAAATAATAATCTTTTCTTTTAAATTAAATAGCTTATAAAAGGAAAGAATCTAATTACTACAAGACTAAATATTATACTATTAATAATATAATTAAGACTTATTAATACTATAGATTAATATAGCCTTTTAGGTATTTAATTTTCTATTATTTTAAAGGATCTAAAGGGTAAGAAAGATTTTAGATTTAATATTTAATTGGGATATATTTAATAGTTAAGAAGTATTTGATTAAATAGATAATAATGTATATAAGGGATTTTTGTGTTATATGCTTATCTGTATTGCAAGCTTATGGAGTACATTACTTCTTAATTATTAAATATATTATAGTCTAATATAAAGGCTAATACCCTTCTTGCCCTTTAAGCCATTTAAGATCCTTAAAAATTAAATACTTAAAAGGCTATATAGATCTATAAAGTTAATAAGTATAGGCTATATTGTTAATAGAAGGGGATTTAATCTTAAAGTAATTAGATCCCTTTATTATATAAGCTATCCAATTTAAAAGAGAATATTATTCTTTAATTTATTCTAGATCTAGATTTATAAGGATTTTTTTATAACTTTTTAATGTAAAAGAAATAATTAATTAATTACTTTTTAATTAAAATAAACTACTAGTTAGTTAGTATTAGGCTTTAAACTTTATAAAATAATATATAAAGTTTAAAATATAATTCTTTTATAAATATAATTATAAAAGGGCTAAATATAAAGATCTAAAGATTATTAATAATTGGTTTAAGCTTATAATAAATATAATAAGGAAATATAATATTAAATTAAATAATATTTATAATTTTAATAAGATTGGCTTTATAATGGGTATTATTGTAAGTGGAATGATTATAATAAATATAGAAAGATATTTAAATCTAAAATTAATCTAGCCTGAAAATTAAGAATAGATAATAGCTATTCAAGCTATTAATATAAAAGGCTAGGCAATCCTGCCATTTCTTATTACTATAAGCTAATATTATCTTACTAATTAATATAAAGAAAGTAACCTTCTAGTTAATTAGGCTATTACTACTATCTAAAATAGCTAGACTAATAATATAATAGGTTTTAAGTGGCTAAAGTATTTTAATTATTATATAAATAATTAATTAATTGATTATTATTATAACAATCTGGTCAATTCCCAACTTAATAAACCAATCAAAATAAAGGGTTTATTATTAGCAGGATGGTTAGGCATATTATAGTAAAATAAAATAATAGAAGTATTATATTAAGTAATAGTTAATTATAATTAAGGTAATTAGGTTATATTAAAAATTAATTAATTCTATTCTTTATAGTAGGATCTAATCTATCTATATACTACTATCCTATTTTAGTGTATATGGTATATTTAGTATACTAAATATGATATCTTTTATACTTATTATAATAGTTATTTTTATTATTTTTTGTTTAATTAGTTATATATAATTATAAAATAGCTAGTTTCTTATAGGGTATAGTATTCTACTATTCTAAACTACCTTAGATATAATATAGATTATAATATAATATCTTCCCTTTATTAATTTTATCCTTAAGGCTGGTATAATAGATTATGGTGGTTTTTTTGTATATATTATCTAAACTTAGACTTATAATTATTTTATTATATTAATATTATATTAGATAAGGTAGTAAAAGTATTTTCTATTTATAAAAATTATAAAATTAAAGATCTTACTAATTATATTAATTTTTTTAAAATATTTATTATAATTTATATATATTATATAAGTACTAGCTTTTTTATATAATAGGTAAAGGTTTAATTTATTATTCTAAGTATATCTAGAGTTATAAAAATTATGATTATATAGATGTGGAGAGTGTAGCTTATATATATTTTTATTGTTCTTTATCTAGCTAGCTTAATATACTAATAATAGTAATTCTCTATATTATTAAAGAAAAAAAATTATATTAATAATATTTAAAAATATAAAGTAAATTAAACTTATTATATACTTTTTTAAAGACTTTTTAAAAGATTATCTTAAAAACCTAATCTTAAATAATAATAACATTTACTAAATTAAAGTATTTAAAGAAATTAAAGAATAATTGTTACACTTCTGGGTGTAGTCAACCCTTAGTACGTTGGATCTAGCTAGAGGTAAGTAGTTTGGTTAGATGATGAGGTCCCTGATATGACAAGTCAATATCAGCCAGCGGAAGGTTAGATGCAGCGATTTCGCCTCACGATACGGAAAGGTAGGTCCTGTAGTATGAGATTGAATATGCTTGTCTTCTCTATTCTACTAGGTAGCTTCTACTTATAGAAGGTTGAAAGCTACACGTGACTCATTGGTCTTATGTATCTAAAGAAGAGTTATAACAATAATCTAGAAGAATAAGATATTAAAGTAATAGAAATAATAAAGGCTAAGATTATAATAGAGGAAGGCCTTCCTTTGAAGGTAGTATTAATATTATATATTATTAATATTAATTTCTTTTTCTTACTTATTAGAGGAATACTTCTAATATTTTTAAATAATATATAAGGTATTTAGTAGATTTCTAGATTATTTCTTTATAATCTTTTTATTTAATTTTAAATTTTTTATCTTTCTTTTTTCTTTATAGGATTCTTTTAACTTCTTATTAATCTTCTAGGTTTTCTATTTAGGGTTTATATTTAGGTTCTGTATTTACTTAGATATTATTGCTAGGTTTTAATAATAAAATATAAAAGATAAAATAAACTTTAATATTATTTAAAAGATTAAGCTTATAATTATTTTTTAATATTTTTTTTAATTAGGTATAATTTAATTTATATAAAGTTAATTTTTTTATTTTATTTTTTTATTATAAGATTTTTTATTACTAAGTAGATTATATCTCCCTCCAAGAAGGATAATCTTTTTAATCTTTTTAGATTATAATATCTTTTTATTATATTATAAATAAACTTAAATTCTATTTTTATTTTTTTATATAATTTTCTTAAATTATTTAACTTAATTATAACTTTTATTTAAATTATACCTTCTAAAGGGGCTTAATAAGCATCTAATGTAAAGCTAAAGTTAGCTTTTACTAGTATTATCTTAATACTATGATTATAGGATATATTATATGCTAACTGTACAATAGGTAATTTTTCTACTTAATCGATTTGCTTGTAGTTAATATAGTATTGTAGATATTGCTTAATTTCCTAATTTTAGCATTTAGTTTGTCTATCTGTTTAAGGGTGAAAGGCTATGCTTAGCTTGTGGTTTAGCCCTATAAGGGATATTAGGCTTTGCTAAAACTTAGATGTAAATGGTTATTCTTTATTTGAAATGATTTTAATTGGTAATCTATATATAGTGATTATATATTAAAAGAAAAGATAGGTAAATTATTTTTCTTTTATTATTTTATTATAAGAAAGATAATATATTACTTTTATAAAGTAATTAATAATAATAAAAATATTATTATAATATACTCCTATAACAAAATCTACTAATAAGGGAAGGTTAATAATAAAGTCTATTATAATTAAATCCTATAACTATTATATAATAGGGGATAATTATAATAATCTATATAATTTATATCTTAGTTTTTTAAAGTATTAATATAAACTATATTCCTTATATACTTATTCAATTTTCTTTTTTATTTTACTAAAGGAAAATATTTATTTAATTTATTTAAAGGTTTTATTAATACCTTTATAGTTATATAAAGGATATTTATAAATATCCTTTATTAATTTTATTTAATATTCCTTTAATACTTATAAATAATCTATTTTTTCTTCTTCTAGAAGTACTAGATTATATTCTTCAATTTTTCTTAATAATAAATTACCTTATTCTATTTATTATATTAGTATTTTTATAGTAGTAGTTCTAATTGTATATAGTAATTCTCTTATTCTTATAGTAGTGATTATTTTTTTTGTTTTTATTATTATTTTATTGATTGGGGCTTATTTTAGTTCTTTATTAGTATTATAGATTAATAGTTTTTTCTATATTTTTGGTTTTTTTATATTGTAGTTAGGTTAGTGGTTGATTATATTAGTATAATTATTCTTAATCTTTTTAATATAAATAATTTAATAATTAAATTTGAATAAATATTCTATATATTATAATTACCTTTTATTAAGTTTTTAAATAATTATAAAATAAGTAATATTTTTATAATTAATATATATTATAATTTTATAATTACTTTTTAAAAGATATTATTAGAATTTTTTAAAAATATTAATAATAATAAGAAATTCTTTATTATAGATAAAGTAATTTAACTTAGGGCTATATAGCTTATATAAGTAGAATGCTATAGGATATAGGTTTTCTTTTTTATCTTATTATCTAATCTAGGCTCCTAGGGTGAAGTCTAATATATTAGTTTCTAGCTTTATAGGCTTATTAAGGTTAAATATTATAAGGATAGATTCTTCTAAAATAATATTTTTTATAACTTTAAATAATTATTATACTTTATTTCTTTATTAAAAGGTAATTCCTTTCTTAATTAATTCTATTATATTTAAAGTAATTTTACTAAATCCCTTAATAAATCTTTAATAATAATTAGTAAATCTAAGAAAGGCTTATACTTTCTTTATATTAGTAAGTTCCTTCTAATCTTTTATTATAATAACTTTCTTTAGGTTTATATGAATTTTATTAAGGCTAATAATATATCTTAGAAATTCTACTTTTTAAATATAGAATTTGCTTTTTTTAATTTAATTAGGAGTTTGGTATCTTAAAGGGCTTTTAAGATCTTATAAATATATTCTTTATATTCTTTTTTATTTTTAAAGAAAATAAGGATATTATTTAAGTAATAGATAATAAAGATATTTAAGTATTTTTATAATATATTAGTTATTATTTATTAGAATGATATTAGTGTATTTATAAGTTTAAAAGGTATAATTAGATATTTAAATAATTTAAATTTTATTTAGAAAGTAATTTTCTATTTATATTCTTTTTTAATATAAATAAGATTATATATTTCTTTAAAATCTAATATAATAAAGATATTAGCTTTATAAAGATAATCTTTTATTTTATTAATTAATAATAGTAAAGTATAATCTTTAATAGTAATATTATTAAATTATTAGTAGTTTATAATAAGATATAATTTTCTATTTTTTTTAGGTATAAATATAATAAAGTAACTAGCTTTAAAGTTTAAAATATAAATATATCCCTTTTTAAGTATATCTTAGATATATTTCTTTAAAGTATTAAGTTTAATTTAATTAAGATTATAAATAAGATAAAATCAGGTATTAGATTTATTTTTAAGGATGATTTTGTGATCTTACTAATTAAACTTAAATAGTCTAATATTTAGTTCTTTTATAAAGAGCTTTTTGTAGATTTAGTACTATAAAAGTATATTATATAATCTATCTATTTCTACTTTAGCCTTTATTTCTTTAAAACTTTTATTAATTTATTAGAATTATTTTCTAAAATAAGTAATTATTTATTATTTTTACTTTTTTTAATTATTCTTATATTTATATTTTATTTTTTTAGATAATAAAGATTCTTTTTTATTTATATTTTTTATTTAATTAAAGCTAGAAGTTTAAGATCTTTTATTATATTTTATAAAAATATTATTAGCTATATTATACTCCTTAGGTATTTACACCTAGCTAATATATTAGTAGATATTAAGGTTGTATTAGTATAATCATAGATATCTTAAAACTAGGTTATATTATCTAATATTGATAATATTAAAGGTTATTTTTTAGTTCTTTTCTTTAATAAAGACTTTTAGATAATTAATCTTCTTATTTATAATATTATTATTATATCTAAAGGGTATTCTTTCTATATTAATAATTTTATATAGATTAATTTTTATTATTTATAATAATTAAAATTTATTAATTATTTAAGGATTTATATAGTTTTATTTAACTCTATTATTTACTATAATATTATACTACTTCCCTTTAATCTTTACTTTTATTTCTAATTATTATTAAGGTTGCTCTTTAATTATAAAATATAAAGCTTTTTTAAAAAGTTCTTTTAATAATTTTAAAGATTATTATTTTAATTACTTCTACTACTCTTTTATAAGAGGCTCTACTTATTTTTTAATTTAGTTTAATACTAGGCTATTACTTTATTTATTATATAAATATTATATTTAAAGTTTTAATATTTATTTTAAGGTAACTTACTATAATTAAAGAACTTAGGCTTATTTAGTTTTAATATAATAAATTAATAATAAAGGTTTCTTTCTATTATTTTATATTAATTAAAGTATTTTCTATAAGTATAATAAATAATTATATTTTTTATTTTAATAGAAAAGTATATTATATATTACTTTTATTTTATATATTAAAGGTAATTATAATTATAATAGCTTATTTATAAGATATTCTTATATTCTTTATATATTATATTTAATTTAAGATTATTTTTCTTATATTAGATAGATTGGGGATTATGATTTTCTAATTGCCATTTACTTTATGTAAATAGGAAGACTTTATCTCTATCTTATAAAAGTTCTTTAATTTATTAGGCTATTCTTTTAATATTAATTATCTATTTTTTATTTCTATTTTTATTATAAATGTAGGTATTTTATTATATTGATGCTTTATTAGTATATATATCTAGAATAAATATAAAAATTCCTATTTTCTTAGTTTATTTTAATTATTTATAGAGAAGGTAGGACTAGCCTTTTTATTAAGTTAATTATACTTTTTGGATAGCTTTATTGATTTTTTATTATAAGGTGAGTTTTATCTTATATAACTTATAATTTTCTATATATTACTTAACTATAGTAATTAATTTATATTTCTTAATAATAATAAGAATAACTTTTCTTATAATATTCTTTTTTCTTTTTAATACTAAGGTCTATTAAGTTTTTATAATATTAAATTATTTCTATTCTTCTAGTATAAGTTTAAACTAATTTCCTATTTTTAAGAAGTAATATTTAAAGGATTTATATTTTTTCTTTTTATAATTAAAGTAAGTAATCTTACTTTTATTATACCTTTAGATAGTATTAAGTTCTATTAGTTCTAAATAAGTCTTATATATAATACTTTATTATTTATTTTAGATTTTTCTTTTATTTAGGATATATAGGTTTTTATTATTTTAAATATATTCTTTATATTAATTAAATTATTTTTTATTAATTTTAATAATATTTTTAATATACTTTAAGAGTTTCTCTAACTAGTCTTTTTTATAGATTTTATTTTTAACTTTACTTTTTAAGCCTTTATAATAAAGTTCTATTAATATATTATTATTTTAGATTATTTATATTATAATTCTTTTAAATTTAATCAAATACTAATTATAAGATTTTATTTATTTAAATTTATATAATTAATTTATAACTTATTATTTTATATTAATTATATTAAAATTATCTTTAATAACAATTTCAAAATATTCCTAGTCTCTAAAGATTTCTTAGATCTTTTTATTTTAATTAATATTATCCTTATTTTCTAAATAATCTTTTATAATAGGTTCAAATTATACTCTTACATCCCCTTAAAAAAGGTTTTAGTATATAGTACTTAGGCTTTAAGGATTATAAGTTATATTAAAAAAAGCAAAAGTATCCCTTCATTTAAGTAAAAAAGAGGACTATATTAGTAGTCTTTCCTAAAAAGGGCTCTAGAACCAGAGATCTTAGAATTTCATTAATATCTTTACCCTTATTTCCTTTAACTATAATAGTTCTAGCTTTTTCTACTTTAAATTATACTTATATATTTATAAGTTTCTTCTTAATTTATTATAATTTTATAATTAATTTAATATTATTAAAAGAAGTAATAATAGTAAAATTCTTTTTAAATATTATTATTATTTAATTATTAATATAAATAATTAATTAAATAAAAGCTTTTAATATATAATAATCTAATTAATTCCTAACTTAATAAACCAATTAAAATAAAAGATTTATTATTAATAAAATAATTAGGTATATTATAATAAAATAAAATAATAGAAGTATTATATTAGGTAATAATTAATTATAATTAAGGTAATTAAATTATATTAAAAGCTAATTAGTTCTATTTTTTATAGTAGGATCTAATCCATCTATATACTACTATCCTATTTTAGTGCATGTGGTGCGCTTAGTGCGCTAGATGCGATACCTTTCGCACTTATTGTAATAGTCACCCTTATCGCTCCTTATTTAATTGGTCATATATAACTATAGGGTAGCTGGTTTCTTATAGGGTGTGGCATTCTGCTATCCTAGATTGCCCTAGGTATGATATGGGTTATAACAATTATTATCTTCTTATCCTTAATAGATATAAAAGTTATTATTCAATCTAATTTAAAGAATATTACAAGAATAATAAAATTATTATATTTTATATATTATCTAATTTATTTTATTTACTTTAGTTTTTTAATATTATATGCTTTAGACCATTGAAAACAATATATGGGAAAGAAATAAAGTATTTAATTAAATATTTTATTATTTATATTTTAAAGTCTAATTTCTTTCTAATCTTTTATAATATATATAATACTATTATTATAGAAAAGAATATTTAAGTAGAATTTAAAGGAGCTAGGTTTTATTCTTTAAATATAGAAAATATTATATTAAAGCTTAATATATAGCTATAAACTCTAATACCTTTTAATCAAATGGTTAAGCCTACTAATCCTTAGGCTTTAAAGACTTTAAGAAATATTACTAAGACTAGCTCTTAATTTAAGTATTTTAAAAGATAAATTAGAAGATTATAAAGTATTTTTTTAAAGTTTATTATTAAAGTATTATAATTACTTTTTAAAGGAATAAAGGTAATTATATATAAGATAATATTAATAAAAGCTAAAATATAAGATCTTTAATAAGTAAATAAAATACTTAATAAACACTATAGATTAAAAAGGATTAAATTATAAAATAAAAGAATAATAATAATAACTAATATATAAGAAGTAATTAATTAGATAGATATAAATGCATAAATATAGACAGAATTATTAAAAAGTAATAGTTAAGGGAAATCAATATAATCAGGTAAAAGATATTATAAGATTTATAATAAGACTGGTTATAATATAAGGATATATTAAGTAATTATTAAAATCTTTAAAGAAGAGAATAATAATTAGTTTTAATTAATTAAATATCTTATAATATTTTTATTTTAAATTAAAAATAGAAGGTGGTAGAAAGTATAATGCATACTTGTCTGCGACGCATGCTTATTATATACGTTATAGACTAGGGAAAATAAATCCTACTAACAGGCTTTTTAGAAGACCTAATTATATACTAGATAAAATAGCCTATTATAATATACTGCCTACTTTAGTAAAAAAACTAGCACTAATTAATAAATTATTACTAGATATATAGTAAATAATTGCTAGCCTTAAGGGAGAGTATAAGAGCACCTAAGTATATATATAAGCCACTTAAGCTAGCTTAAAAGGGATTTTCTTACCTTTAGATTAGAGTTAGGCCTTAGGACCTTTTAATCTAATATAATATATAATATATATCTTTATAGTTATAATATAAGCTAGAGAAGTAGTAGATTGTGCTAATAAGTACTTAGAGAATGCTTAATAAGAAGTAGTTATAGAGAGCTGTGAGGACTTGCTTAGAGCTAGGGTTATTAGCCTGGATTAATATATCTTATACTCTATTATAAAGGAACTTATATAAAATAAAATAGTATTTTTATTATAATCTTTATATAAATTAGAAGATTTAATTAAAGGATTATAAGCTAATAATTAATATTATTAATAAAAGATAAAGAAGGTTTATAAAGTAGTTAGCAAATAAAAGAAGTATTATTTTAATAAATAAAGTACTCTCTTTTATAAAGGAAAATTAATAATCCTAAATTAATATATTATAAAAAAAGAAATCCTAAAAAGGTACTATAATGATCTAAGATTGGGGTATATAGAAGTATATAAGATACTTAAGTTAATTAGTTGTAAGTTCTATTAGAAAGGTATAGCTAATAATATTAAAGATTATATAATAAGATATTAAGTATGCTAAGGTAAGCGCTCATTAAGGTATAAGTTATATAGGTAGTTATAGCCACTTCCTCTATTAGTATACTTATTTTAAAAAATTAATATAAATTTTATTATAAAGTTATTAAGTAATACCTAAGTAGATAGTAAAGAATATAATATAATCTTAATTATTATATATTATATAATTAAATATATAATCTTTTTATTAATAAAAAAAATATTTAATATAATTTAGTTTATATAAATCCTTTATAAAAATATTAAGTATAAATTTAAAATATTAAAAGGAATTATAAATAATAAAGATAAATTAATTATTAGTAAGTTCTAGGCTAAACTTATAAAAGAATAAATAATTATTTACTAACTATCTATTATATATTATCTATAAATAGATAATTAAATAGAATAAATTTACTAGATATTAAAAAAATATCTTTAAGTATATATAGAAAACTTATTAAATTAATAAATAATTTAATTATCTAAAGTAAAGTTTATATATAATAATAATATATATAATATTATTAAAATTTCTTTAATATAAGCACTTTATAAATACTATTCTAAAATAATAGCTTATACCTTTAAATATATTAGAGCTAAAGTATAAAGAATTAATAAGTATTTAATAACCTTTTATTAAATATAAAAATAAGCTTAAAAATACTAACAATCTACTATAAAAATATAATCCAAGTATTATAATTAATATTATTAGGCTAAAGAATATAAGCTAGAGAATATTATTAAACTATTAATTAAGTATTTCTATTTTAAAGATAAGAAATTAATACTATAATTTATTAAAGTAATAATTAAAAAAAATAAAGAAATAAATATATAAGATATATTTATTAAAATAATACTAATATATATATAATATATTCTTAATCTTACTATTAGAGTTATAATTATAGCCTTAGTGAGTAAATAGTAAAGGTATAGCCACCCTCCTTAAGTTAAAGAAAAAGAGAAAGAATAAAAAGTAAAGGAAATTATAAATTATAAGAAAGATAAAGAATAATTATTTTATTAAATTAAATAAGTAAGCTAGTTAATAGAATATAATATATAAAAATCTATTAAATACTTATAAAATATTTTATAAATAATATAAAAATACTATAAATAATATAAATATATATATAAAAAATAAAATAATAATATAAAATAAAAAATATAATAAAAATATAATAAATAACTAATAAAATAATTACTAACTAATATACCTATAAACATAAACACATACACAAACCATTAAAGTAATAGCTAGAAAGTACTTAATAAAAACTTAGTAATAGCTTGGTAAACAGACACCTAGGAAAAGGTACTACAATCACAACTACAGGAACAATTATAAGAATAACTATAAAAGTAACTATTACTTTCACTATAATCATAGCCAGTAGGTAATAAAGATATATTATTAAGTATAAGCTTAGACTTAGCCTTAGAGATAGTAGACTCTATAATCTTAGATTTCTTTTTCTTCTTTTAAATATAATATAAAGATATATTAATTACTTTTTATTAAATAGAAGGTTTTTTAATATATTTAATAGTATAAATAAGACTATAATAATCTATAATAATAATTAAAGTATATAAGATTTTATACTTTTATATAATAATAAATTAAAATAAAGAACCTTTTATAATATTAAAAATATAAATAAATTTAATTTAATTAAAAGTATTTAATAAATATTTAATAATTATAATAATATTATTATTATAAATATAAAGGGAGATAATAAAAATTAAATAAAGGTATAAGTCTTTAATATTAATAAAAATAAGATTATATTATAATAAGTTAATAGAATATTTACTAAATATAAAATAAAGGTAATATACTCTATAAGCTTACAATGCAGATAAACATGCGATACAAAAATCCCTCATATACATTACCATCCATTTAATTAAATACTTCTTAACTATTAAATATATTCTAATTAAATACTAAATCTAAAACCTTTCTTACCCTTTAGGCCTTTTAAAATAATAGAAAATTAAATACTTAAAAGGCTATATTGATCTATGGTATTAATAAGCCTTAATTATATTATTGATAGTATAATATTTAGTTTTATAGTGATTAGGTTCTTTTTTTTATAAGCTATTTAATCTAGAAGAAAAGATTATTATTTAATTTATTTTTAATTTAGATTTATAAGAATTCCCTTTAAAATTATATAATATTAAAAAAATAAATAATTAATTACTTTTTAATTAAAATATATTATTTATTAGTAAGTATTAAGCTTTAAATTTTATTAAATATTACTTAAAGTTTAAAATATAATTTTATTATAAATATAATTATAAAAGAATTAAATATAAAGATCTAAAGATAATTAATAATTAGCTTTAGCTTATAACTAATATAATAAATAAATATAATATTTAATTAAATAATATATATAATTTTAATAAGATTGGCTTTATAATAGGTATTATTATAAGTAGAATAGTTATAATAGGTGCAGAAAGGTATTTAAACCTGAAATTAATCTAACCTAGAAATTAGGAATGGATAATAATAATTAAAATTATTAATATAAGAGGCTAGGCTATCCTGCTATTTCTCATTATTATAGGCTAATATTATTTTATTAATTGGTATAAAGAAAGCAACCTTCTAGGCAACTAGGCTATTATAATTATTTAAAATAACTAAATTAATAATAAAATAACTCTTAAATAGCTAAAATACTTTAATTATTATATAAATAATTAATTAATTAATTACTATTATCTTCTAATCCTTAATAAATATAAAAGTTATTATTTAATTAAATTTAAAAAATATTATAAAAATAATAAAATTATTATACTTTATATACTACCTTATTTATCTTATATACTTTAATTATTTAATATTATATACTTTAAGCTATTAAAAATAATATATAAGAAGAAAATAAAGCATTTAATTAAATACTCTATAACCTATATTTTAAAGATTAACTTCTTTTTAGCTTTTTATAACATATATTAAGCTATTATAATAGAAAGTA
Source organism: Calonectria ilicicola (assembly GCA_020809705.1). NCBI lineage: Eukaryota > Fungi > Ascomycota > Sordariomycetes > Hypocreales > Nectriaceae > Calonectria > Calonectria ilicicola. The sequence goes on along the minus strand of CP085834.1, from coordinate 24,612 downwards.
ATATTAAAGTAGGTTTTAGAGGAGCTAGGCTTGATCCTTTAAATGTAAAAAATATTATATTAAAGCTTAATATATAGCTATAAATGCTAATATTATTTAATTAAATAATTAAATTTATTATTTTTTAAATCTTAAAGATTTTAAAAATATTATTAAGATTAGTTTATAATTTCAGTATTTTATAAAATAAATTTAAAAACTTTAAAGTATCTTTTTAAAGTTTATTATTAAGATATTATAATTACTTTTTAAAAAATAAAAACTATTATATATAAGATTATTTTATTAAAGGCTAAGATCTAAAATCTTTAATAAATAAATAAGATATTAAGTAAATATTATAAATCTAAAAAAATTTAATTATAAAATAAAAGAATAATAATAATAAAAGTAAATAAGAAAGTAATTAATTAAATAAAAGTAGATATATAGATATAAATAAAAATATTATAAAATAATAGTTAAGAAAAGTTAGTATAATTAAGTAGTAGGTATTATAGGACTTATAGTAAGATTAGCTATAATATAAGGATATATTAGGTAATTATTAAGACCTTTGAGGAAGAGGATAGTAATTAGAACTAATTGATTGAATGTTTTATTGTATTTTTATTTTAGTTTTAAAATAAGGTATTATAAAAAGTACATTGTATGCTTATCTATGTCATAAGCTTATAGAGTATGTTATTTACTTAGATTTAGAAGTCTAATATTATTAGTTTATATTAGATAATAGTTTTTTATAATAAATATAAAGATAGTTACTTATTAAATATTCTGTAAATATTAGTTACACTTTTAATACTATCTTTAATATAGTATTAGGAATTAGTAATAATATATATAATTTAGTTAAGATATTAATAGCTAATATTTATTAAAAGCTTAAAGATATTATTATTATCCTTATTATACTTAGTAATATTATATATACTAAGTTTAATTAGGAAATTCTAGTACTAGATTGTAGTATTAATAAGCTCCTGGGAAATTTAATTAAGTTAATAGTGATTATATATAAAATGCTTAATAAAGGTAGATATATTAAGTTATAAGATTAGCTAGCTTTTTTATAATAAATATAATAAGTATTAATAAATCTTTGGTAATAAATAAAGGAAAGATTATTATACTTTTATATAATATAATAGAAGTAAGGGTAATTATTTAATAATTATTTAATAAATACTTAATTAGTAAATTACTTATAATAAGTAAATATTATAAAGAGTTAAAAAAGAAATAATATTATAAAAATTTAAAAAGTATTTAATAAAAAAAAATAAAATAATAATAAAAAATAAATATATATATATATATAATAAATAAAGTAAAAAATATTATTTATATAAAAAAATTATAAATAAGTATAGAATAAAAAGAATAATAAATATATTATAATATATATCTTATTAAAAGTAAGATCTTTATAATAACTACCTATCAAACATATATTATATATATAATAAATAATAAATAATATATATTATATAAATAATAAATAATAAATAATATATATTATATAAATAATAAATAATAATAATATATAATAATAACTATAAATATATAAAATCATTTAAAATAAGAAAACCACTAATAAACACTTAAGGACCAAGTATTAAAAAAAGGAGAATAATTATAAGAATAATTAAAATCCTAGCGCCACTATAGCTAGAAGTAGTATACAATCTACTTAATCTATTAGAGAATTTTAGTAAGTAATTAAGGAATGCTTGTTAAGTTGAAGTCTATATACTATAATACAATCTGTTCTATAACTCTCAAGATCACCCTGGTCAATGACCCTTATACTAAACTTATAGCCTAGCTAATACTAAAGTTATTAAAGGAAATAGCCTTTTTAGACTATAATTTATAATTTAAAGTTAATTAGAATAAGTTTATTTTTAATAGTTATTATCTTTTTAGATCTTTTTAAAAAGTAGGCTATAGTCTTATTTATAATAATATTTATATCTAGATTATAGAATTAAGTAAATACTTATTATAAAAGATTAAATTATTTATTAATCTAACTAAAGATCTAATTATATATTTTATTTAATAAGATTATTTATATTATTATATAATTAAATATTTATAAATATTATAATAAAAGTTAAAATTAATTATAAAATATTTATTTAATAATTAAATAATTAATATATTAATTTTTAAATTAAAAAATCTTTTAATAATTTTTAATCTAATCTTCTTTAATTATTTATATATAAATTATAATTATAAATTATATATAAATTTTTTTATAAAAATTAACTTTTATATTAATAATTATATTTAAGATTATTATTTATTATAACTTTTAATTTTCTTAAACAAATAATTAATTTAATTATTAATATATTAAATCTAACTTTCTATTAAAAAAATAAAAATAAATTTCTAAAATAATAATACTAACTTTTAAAATAACTCTTCTATTTTAAAAGCCTAAACTAATAAATTAATTAACTTAAAAACATAACTATAATTAATAATCAATACCTTTATTAATCAATAAATATTATCCTTAAAATATTTATAACAACAATCATCAAAAAGATAAAACTATCATCATTATATATATTAATAACCTTATTAAAAGGCTATTAAGACTCCATTATTAATTAAAAAATTAATTACATAGTAAATTAAGTAGTATTAATTCCGGAAGTCAATAATATCACTCAAGATCACCTTGCTTTTGCTAGGGTCATGTGGGGCGGGGTACGCAGGTGCAGCTACCCAGCACTCAAAGGGATAGCTACCTTTTCATGTATGTTCTTGGCTGTAGGTAGATTTCTGAGATGTGAGTCTATTGGCTCGTAGAATAAGGGTTTGGAGTTTGGACATGTGTCAACCTTAGGTCGTACCGAGCCTACATGGCAAGTACATTTATGTAGATTTACATAATAACTACATTTTTAAATATAGAATGTAGCGATTTATATGAGAGGTGTGCCTTGAGACAACCAGCCTCGGAATATTTCTGGTGGACACTAGCCTCTGATAGTTACTTGGCTAATACTTGGGTGGTGTAGTGAGTAGTTATGATTGTGTTTAGTGCTGATGTACTAGCCGGAATACGTTACACCAAGTATAAGCAAATGAAAAATAGTGGGACAAGTTAGCGCTTGATCAAAATAGGAATTTACTGATCCAACAATGGGTCATTTTATTGGCCATTTCAAATTTTTCATTTTAGGATGTTCTTCGGCTACCTACTGATATACTAAGTAATATTTATTTGGACTTTGGTATTTGTGGTAAATATAAGTTAGATGATTTATACTGGAATAGGAATTTAATGAAATATAGTATTAATGTTTATTTGTAAATTGTGATAGTCAAGATTGCATTAATTGACATCTGAATTACCCGACCGTTCCGTTATACAAAGTCATGCAACTATGTTCGTGAATATTCATAAGGGATGTTCAAGTATAAAATATGGCAAATAGCGCTTTGCTTTTCCAACTTCGTCATCGCAAATTTCATTCGAATTTTCTACACTATACACCATGAGTGAGAATATGACTGCCATTCCAGAGGGCTCATGGGTCCTAGTGACCGCTGCGAACGGCTATACTGGAAGCCATATCGTCATTGAGCTGTTGAAGCGGGGGTTCAAGGTTCGAGGCATAGTCCGGACTCTTGAATCTGGTTAGTGGCTACTAAATGACGAATTTGTTGCCCCATATGCTGAGTGAGGTGAGGTTGAGCTAGTAGCTGCTGACACTAGTGTACCTAGTGCATTTGACGATGCTGTGAAGGGCGTGTCTGCAATTATTCATGTTGCAATCATTAGTGATTTTACGCCGGATCCTAACATCGGAATTACGGTGACGATTGAAGCAGCTCTCATTGTCTGCTGTGCTGCAGCCCGGGAACCTTTGGTGAAGAGATTTGTCTTCACATCTACCTTCTGGGCTGCCACATTTCCAACTCCAGATGTTACGGAAAGGATTACAAACCTGGAAATATAGAATGAAGCCGCATTGAAAGCCGCTTAGGCTCCACCACCCTATGAACCCGACCGAATGATCTCCGTCTACTGTGCTTCCAAGGTCGAATCAGAGAAGGCAGTGTGGAAATTTGTGAAGGATGAGAAACTGCCTTGGGTTGTTAATTCGGTTAGCCCTTGCACAATTCTAGGTGACATGAGGATCGATAAACACCTTTGATCTGTACTACCTCAGCTACTGGAATATCTTTACCTTAGCAATTTATCCGCAGTCCAGGCAACACTAGCAAGTAAGTTAAGTCCTTCTACATACATAGATCCCTAGATATAAGTAATAGAGACTTGAGAGTCACTAGCTGACCAAACTTTGCAATTATAGTGTATTACTCGCATGTCACCGATGTTGCCATAGTTCATGTTGCCGCCACTCTAGATGAGGATGTAAAAGGTCAACGTATCCAAGTCCTCGCAGGGTCATTCAATTGGGACAACTACTTAGATATCTTACGAAAGGCCTACCCGAATCACAAATTTGATGAGAACTTTCAACCAAACAACCCAAGTCTTATCTATGAAATCGAGAACAATATTACTCCTAACTTAATACAAAAATGGGCTGGGCGCGATTGGATTAGCTTGGAAATCACGATATTGGAGAGTATGGACTTTATTATCAAGTTTAAGGAATTAGCTTGATTGTATAAAGCTTACAATAAAAGACAGAATAGAAGACACTCTGAATGTTAACCTTGTCACTTTTACTAAGCTAACCAAGATAAGACAATCAATAAAGCCAAGTTAACTTATGACTGTTCACTTTCTATAGATATGACTGATAGCGTACAGGAGTAATCCATTGATTGCTAAGCAGTGGGCCAATGATTGGTGGGATTACCTGCTGAGTCAGAGCTAACTTCAAGCCACAAGTCGGCTTCGCTCGAGGTACTTTAATGCTGATGACCCTTAAATAGGGCTCATTCACATTCGTATAACAACTACGTGTAAAAAGCAACATATCCTCCACACCCCAGGACGGCCAAAAACTAGAATGATCCAATTTATAAATACCATTCATCCCGATGAAGCCACCAGCCAACATAGCCTCAGCCGCATCAGATCATATGTAGCCAAGCACACACGGGCTTTGGAGAAACAACGGAGACCCAGGTACAAAAAGAACTTGGAAAAGCTTTCCAATGGTGATTTAAAAGGGCTTGGGGATTCTTTTCAACATGGAGCCCAGAATCTACACAGAGAAGGTGGCCATGACATTAATCCTGATGAAATCAAACACATGTCAAACATACAACCTGGTCAACGCAAACTTCCTATTCTCGCTCCTAAAAAGGAATCATTATAGTCATTATCTCGACCATTTGCTATGCCAGCTAATTGGGGGACAAGTCCCAGATAACTCATTGGAAGTACACGAAACGACGCATACCAGGGATTCGTAAAGGTACTTTCAAGAGATGAGTTGAATCTATTTGACTTTTATAAGTCTATTCTATCTCTATCTACCTTCTTAATAACCTCCGAAAGTCTGTATTATTCTATACAAGCTGACCTTTTACACTAATAGAAAGATCTGAATTATGTTATTGGCTATTGTTACACAGAATGCTATCATGGCGAACCCGGAATAGTCTTCCAAGCAAGGATAAGGGAAGTCTGGGTTCCATTTGCTATGACTGAGCCCGGCTTGATGGCAGCCATCTTCCACGTTGCATGTCGCAACTATACTATCAACATAAAGAATGACAACACTAAAAGGTTCATAACAAGAAAGTTACAGTACCGGCTCACATGCCTGAATATGGTGAGAGATTCAGTTGCTTCTCAGGCAGTCGCCAATGACGTAACAATTGCTCTTGTCTTGCTTATGGCTTCTGAATCCGTACGTAACATCCAGTCTTTTGCTTATTCTGGTGTATCATGTAGAGCTGAGTGAATTATCGCAGTATATGGAAGGGGATATGGGTGCTTTCTTCATTCATGGAAATGGGATCATAAGGATGGTAAATTCTCGTGGAGGGTTGGAGACATTAGGTCTGTCTGGGTTTCTGGCGAAAAACATTGGGCAGTGCATTTATAACCCACGAAATGCCCTAGTTCAAGGACCGTATGGCTTGGAGTAGGCCATTGCATTGCCTTGATCCTTACCCCCACCTCTATTTCCAAGATGCGTAAGTAAGAGATATTTTATTGAAAAGTGCGTGTATTAGGAGGTTCCAGTGTAGAGAGATATATTATAAGTAAGAAATATTGGAAATGTTATCCTAAACGTCAAGGTTGGAACTCGAGCTGCTATTAAGTCAGGTGTTTCCCAGAGACGCGGAGTTGCATCGAACGTTTTCTAAGCACTTATTTGAAGCCGATATTACCAAAGGATATAATAATTAGAGGGCTAAGCGATACCACCGATGCCCCAACTATTTTCCCAGCTGCCCCACCCGGGGATGAAACCCTACCCAAGTACTTTACTGTCACTTCAGATTAATGTACAAGCTGTTTCACTATGTAACCGGGTGCCCCTGTTGAGCCTGTAACATGTGCTGTTCAGATGACGTGGACTAGTCATGTCAGAGGCAGCCAAGTGGTGGTTTTCCTCGGCTCTTGTCCGATCGGTGACCTCTGCCAGGCCGTGTCCGTGGTCTAGTTCCGTTTGCGTGACTAGTATCGACATCGATAGATCTAGGACTACATTTGCTTGTGAACTTGGAGCTGATTTCTTGGACGCCCCAAAAGACTCCAGAGATTATTAACAACATACAGTGGAGTAAAGACTTTACAACCATCATAAAGGATAATTTCAATCTTCTTAAGGGACCTGAAATCATCATTATTGAAGTTTCTAGGGTTGCCAGCCCTATCAAAGATGGGGTGCAACTCATACAAGGGGCGATATGCTCGATTAAACTGGAATGAGATCCCAGACCTACCATGACCAAAAAGTATCAGTGCCCAATTGTTTATCTCAAGGCAAAATATCGAGTTCCCCGTTACAATCGCTTGTATTCAAGACCTTATCATATGGGGCTGTTCGGTATCAGACTGGTTGCTACCCCACAACTGTGGACTTTGTCACTTCTAAAAAGATTGATGTCAAGGTTCATCGCCAACCAATTCAAGCTTGAAGATGCTGCTGAGGCTTTGTTCTTGTCCGCCAAAATAAAGAGAATGCTATTGAAGTTATTATTAAAAGTGTCCAGACTTAACTGCTAAGTTGAGCTAAACTTGCGCTAGGCTAATAACACTACTTTAATAGCAAGAAGCATCCTCAATAGCTTGCCTTATATCAAGGATAAAGAAATAAGCATTAAACCCTAGACTCATTCATCCCTTACTACTCATTAGATTCATTCTGCATCCTCGTGTAAGAAAACTGTGCTATAACGATTAGGCTCATCATTGCTGAGTTTAGGATAACATCTTTAGTCTACTCACCTTGACACTCTTAATACACTAGTAATGCCCTAATGCCCTACTCTTGTATGTCCACATTATTGGCTTCCAATTTTCTTTATATTCTTCTTCCACCAATTATTCAATATCTGGCAGCCCTCACGATTCTCATCGCGCTTCCTCAACAACTCTCCGCCGTCATTGTTGGTTGAGTTACCAGAGTTATTCGATACATCCTGTTCCGCTGCATCTTGTGGGGCCGCAGCCTCTTCTACCGAGTCTTGTTCCGCTGTATCGTGATCCGCTGTGGCTGGTTTTGACGTTTTTCGAGGCGGGCTAGGCTGAGGTCTACAATAAGAGTGGCCATGGCCATGACGACCATAGCAGGAGCAGATGCAAATGTCGGGTTCCTCGCTAGCATACTGTATCTCAAAAGGGTCGTAGACGCCCATAAATGTCAAGAAAAGATTATAAGGATTCGGAGATAAGTCCATTTTTGAAATTGAGAAATGAATTATCTTAACAGGAATGATCTCAGGTGTTAATATTGGTCTCGGTTCGTTTCGGGGGCTGGTGGTGATCCTGTCGGAATCGATATATCATAAATGGGCGTTTAGCAACTACGATTGGGAGATGATGGAAAAAAAAGTTACAAATTCGTTCCAGTCAACAGATGTATATTTAAATGCAGGGTGTGGAGTACATGGACCGTGAGCCAAGTGCTATTTACCATGAGCTGTTTAACCTATCAATGCCATGCCATAGTTCGCCCCTGAGATGAGCATATATATCCCTGCCAAACTAATTCTAATTGCTTTGATGATGTATGAGAGGTGTAACCATTTAATATAGTAATATGGGGGGCCAGGATCTTAATCCTTATCAAGCAAATATTTTTGTTTCTGAAACAAAACTTTAATGCTCATCCGACACTATATCAGCACAACTCTAGATATGAAATGCTATATAGTCATTCTCCAAAACAAGAAGAAAAAGAATAAGCATTCTATAATTATGAACCTATATCTTCGTCATTTATAAAATATTTCCTCAATTGCCTAAGACACTTTCTTTACTAGATATATTTTAAATTGTTAGGTCGTGACTGGTCAGGGGTGAGAAACCTTGTGAGCGGACATTTCAATGTCCGGGCTTGCATCAAAATATCCAGGGCTTTTAGGAATATATTATGGTTGCATTAGAAGCAATTTATAATAGCTATGAAACTTTTCCATCGGGTATAATACGGATTAGAGACACGCAATGCAATTTAACTTTAAAACTTGGTGCGGCGGTTTTACTATGATTCGGAATCTGTAATATCCGAGGTCTAATCTCAATTGGCTAGGATCGGCCGCAGTTCACCACAACGGGGACCTCCTAATACAAAAAGGATCACCTTTTTCATTTCTTCGCCACCGGCACAAACTAATTTGAAAACACTCATACCTTTATTCTAGGTCGTTTTTGTCAGCCTGCTCACAAGGTCAAAAACATGAAGCCAAGTGCTAACGGGTACAGAAGGGTCCTATTTGTCATCGATTGAGGAACATATCAAGACACCTATCTTTTTCACAGAACTATAAGGCACATGTTACCCGGCGGGTTATCCGTCTGAGAAGCAAAAAGGGAGCAAAGCGGGGCTGATACCAAACAGCAAGGTGACAAGGGGCCAAAAATGTGCTTGCAGGATTACTAAGCAGGAACCTACCCTAGATTGCTATAAACTAGAAGTAAATGCTAAGATAAGGACATAAACCTGAGTTCTCTTTATACTGTAATGTTTTTAATAGTCAACTGAACAATGATTCCTCACTATTACTCCACCATCATTCTCCTGCACAACTAAACATCGGGAGGGTTATCTGTTGAGCAAGTGATGTGTTACTGTGTCACTCCTTAACTTATTCTTTCCATGCTAGAAAAGGCGGATACGAAAGAAAGAAAGAAAACTTTTTTTCTTTTTTCTTGTTTTCTTTTTTTTAAAAAAACCAAAATCTTGAGACACAAATACAACACATAGCCCCAATTAAGCCTATACTCGTACAATAACCTATTTGAGTAGTAGTAATCGCTCTTGCGTGAGCCAATTTTACAATGATCCTAACACGCTTGTAGTAATCGGGTCCATAGTTCATGAAGGGCCATTTGAAAAGGTCTCTATTACGATATTGGGAGAAAGCCCAACATGAGTTGGCTGCTGGAAATCCCTATTGGGACCTAGCGGGGCGTTGGATGACAGAAAAACCCACAACGAGCTCTAGCTCACAAATACTTCCCACATTGTGGCAATTATAATTATTACACTAAGCACATGTACCAATGGATAAAGAATTAGTTCATAAAAGAGCTACTATAGTTGATCAATTCATATCATATTTGTGGGCTTCATTAGTACCTGCATCATGAAATTCAGCAGAGCCCTAACTACGATGCTATGGCAATACTAGTTCATAATTGCACTACCCGCATCATCTCCTCCAACTGCACAATTGAACATAACATCTAATCCAATATAAATTCATCTACCACAATTGCCGACTCCATATTCCAAAATTACTTAGCATAAAACAGAAATAGCACAACTATACTATCCATATTAGCTGTATAGGAAATTCCTAGTTATTAAATAAAGACCAATCGTTTGGTTCTTCCCATTGCCCCCTACTGTTGCAGGGGTGGATTACCTTAACCAGCTTCCTGCAAATTGCAGATTCGTTTCATATTCACTATCTAGGAGTCTTCAAATTAGTTTGTGTACAAGTAACAACTGGAAGGTAAAAGAAAACCGGACCGACTGACTTTATTTTCCATTTCTCAATTTCCATTGTCTTCTGAAATAGGTTCCAAAGCCCAGATAAGGATAGCAGCCACAGCATATAGTCCCTGACGGCACACGCCAATTCATGACAACATCACCATTTTATCACTGCTCGTATCCTGTTAGTTGTTTGATTAAATTGTTGTTTGCATTTCCTATTTTAGTATATAGCCTTTTCTACTTTTTTTCTTTTTTTTTATTATTTAATATTTTTAATTATTTTATTTAATATATAAATTTATTTATATTTTTTATTATTTATTTTTTTTAAAAATTTTATTTTTAAAAAAGGTTTATATTTTTAAAAATTAAATAAATTTTAATTTTATTATTTATATTATTTATTTAATATATTTTTTTTATTTTATTTTAAAATATTAAAAAATATTTTTAATTAAATTTATTAAAATTAATTTTATTAATTTAAATTAATTAATTAATATATTTAATTATAAATTTAAATTTTAAAACATTATTATTAATATAAATAATATATTATTTATAAAATATTTTAATTATATATATATATATTTAAAAATATATATTTAAAATTCTTTTTTAATATATATTTAAAAAAGATTTATTTAAATAAAATTCTTTTTTTATTATATAAGATTTTTAATTATTAAAATTTTTTTATTTTATATTACCTTTAAATTTTAAAATTAATATAAAAATAATTATACTAATAGATCTAAAAGTCTATTATAAGATGTGCCTTTAGGTCCTGTGACCTTGTCGGCGTCTTCCTTTCCTAAGAGGAAGAAAATAACTATATAAAAGACATCATCATTTTATTTTGCAGTGCAAAGAACTTACATTACAGATGTAATGGAGCATTGAGCTAGCAAAAATTGGCACGTTGGTACTATTATCACCCTCAAAAATTGGGAGGGAAGTGATAATACCAATCAGTAATCCGATACTTTGAACTAAAGCAATAAATATGTGGACCTGATTAGCTGCACGATTAGGAATAAAATCGGCTACGGAGCTAAGAGTATTTAATATGGCGCCTCTGGGTCAAAGCAAACAAGAAAAATATAGTGAAGATTGTAGATGAGTTTGATCTATAGTTGCAAGAGAAATATTAATTGATAGTCTGATTTCAACCGCGCCAAGTATCCACTTAAAACACTAGTTTGACTGACATAAAGTGTTATTAGAGAAAATCCATATTTTAGGGGTAAGAAATAAAATGGTAATGGGTAGCAAAAATGGATGCAGACTGAAGCTCAAAAGGTTACAGGCGACTTGCACAAATTGAACTAGTTGTCGATAAAAGGAAAGGCCAAACATAGTCAGAACCGGTTCGTATGCAGTGATAAGAAACATTGACAAAACCAAGAACCGCGTACTTCCGTTTTCAGAAGAGAAGACATTTACAGTATCCTGGTGAAAACCTCTTATTATAGAAGCATGTTAGCCATATGGTTGCTTGTAATCCTGCTGAAGCTGTTCCTGCGAAAGCAGCAATAGGTCGCTGGCTGAAGCTTCGTCGTCGATCTGTTCCTCTAGCTGGTTGTCTGGATCTTTGTGGAAAATAGCAATAGAATAAGTTATGATACAATGTGGTATTGAGATGATACTTGCTGGGTCTTAAGTTGCTCTAGTGCAGAGATGAGTATGCAAGAGCTAGCTAGTTGGAATAGGATGATGATTAACCCCGCCATATAGTAGTATACAGCCCTAGTAGATTGGTCGTATTTACTATCAGCACATTATGAATGGGTTGCTATTACTAGTTGTCTCGTGTAGCTCTCCAATATCTTGTGGACTCGCAAAGCATAGGGCAATCTTTAAGCAGCTATGGCTACTTTTCTTTGAAGGCATCGGTTACCTCCCAGTTCCAAGAGTCCCAAGGGTTACCCCATACTAATATACCACTATGACCATCAAGAACCGCTTAAAAACCTTGTAAATCACAACATAGTTCCTTTGCGTCATACGAATTTTCGTCTAAACGTAGTAGATTATCTCGAACCTCAGGGAATGGTAATATGTTAATCTAAGGGTGGTGGGGGATAGTGAGCTGAAGTTATATTGGTTTTAGGCTTGGCGGCAATGAACTGGATATAACCCCACTAATATTCCCAGATGTGAACTGTGATCTAGATTCAGGAGTGATGACCTCGCTCATGATTCCCATTAGTCTTGCATTCCTCACCAGAGCCAAAGTTATATTAAATTAAATCAGATTGATTAGAAGGTCTATGCACAGTGAACCAGACAGGGAATACTGAATCGTATTTGTGGTAAATTGGAGAATAAACCGTTCGGTATGCTCAGAATTGGGGTCACAGGCATTAAAGGAATTAAGCTGAAAAGGGTCAGGTTGAATTTGTCGTACTCGGCCATCTTTGCCGGCTATTGAGGCATAGATGCTTGGCTGATATTTATAAGAAGATTTGTGGGCAAAGATAGTCATAGATGACATCTAACTTCCTCTCGGTATAGAGCTAGATGAGATGTTCGACATCGCTTTCTTCCACTGCCCTATTCCTCGCCAATGGATACCTCACTTAGCGTAAGTTATTCTCGGCTTTAATAGGGTGACTAACGGTAGATTCTCTAGTTAATCCTGTCCTGGATTTTCTTTCTAATCTTTGGATCGCTTATACCCGTCCAATCGTTTCCCCGGTTCGCTTTGCATTGCTAGGGCATGAGTATAAGTGGAATTGGGTGTTATGTTGGTGTCGCATGATCATTTATGGAGAAGTCGGCTGTGGGATGTTCTTGTTGTAATATGTTGTCTCTTTATTCTTTTGTCTCCTCTGGAACAATTAGGTTCTCCTTTTATAAGAAGCAATCTGATTCGGGGGATTTAAGAAGTAGGGGTGCATGAAGTTCCCAAATGTTGGGATATCATTAATAATGTTATAATAGTGGGCCCACCTAATTTTTGTTAGCTCGGATTATTAAACCGTGGCATGACTCAGCCACTCAAGGCCGAAAAAGTTATGATGGTTCATTAGTTATGTGTCTGAAGCTATTTCCCCTGCACCTCTTTCGTTAAAAGTAGTCCATCTGCCAGATATATCTTGTGCAGTTTATGTATGGTTAATATTGGCATAGTTACCGTTCAAGATGAGTGTTATTTCACTTCTGTTCGCTTAATATCACCTGGTCGCAGCGCCCCCTTTCGTTGGTAGCCTTTATAGACCGCATTTGAGGAAGGTCAGTCAGCTGCCTCAGCGCGTTCGCCAAGTATTACATCCGACCCCAAGTTTGTTCCAGTATGCCCGGACACTCGGGTTTGCGTCCTTTCGTCATCGGAAGCATTTTGATGCTGTTGTCGGTGCAAACTGAGAATTGAGCCAGATGCACTTCCCGTACCGATAAAACACGAATGAGATCACGGCCAACATAGTTACAACTCCACCAAGAAAGGAGCCACCTCCTCCAACTCCGAAAGATTCGAACATGTAATCTGTAAATAAGGCAGCGGCGGCCCCTGCAGCTGAACAGGTCATTGTATTTGCAGCTATGGAAGAAGCTGCGTATATGAGGTAAAAATCTATAATATAGTTGAAAGAGCAAACAAAGATGAGTATCATGCCGTAGCGCATGGAAACACCTGCTAGTGTAGGGACAATCTAGTGGATAAAACTGCGATATTGTTAATTCTGATCGCGGCATATATAACACAATTAAAAACCACTTACTGTGCTCGCCTGTCCAAGCGAACTAAAAGATACCTATTGGGAATATCACCTCACCAATCATAGCCAATATTAGTCGACCCTCTGGCCTGAAGACCTTCCCTGCCTTTTTCTGTTTTGCATACTGCCTCATAACCAGTGCAACAATTATAGAATGTAATACAACTCCGACCACAGATCCGAGTAGAGGTAATTGTCCAACACCTGAATTCCAGTGTTATTTTCTCTGGATGATGAGTGGGTAGATAGAGAAAAGTATATAAAACAGCAAGTAGCAAAAGGACAAGTAAATAAAACACATAAAAGAGATTGTATTAAGAAGGATAATCCAAGGCTTAGTCAAGGCCTAGTTGAGGCCACCTTATAAACACCAATAGTAGTGCGATCCATATGCTTAATCAGGGCTTCAATGTTCTCACAGCCAGCCACCTTAGCCTCTCAAATACAGCGTGCTTTGTTCTAGGGGATAATAGGCGCGTATGTCTTGGGAAGAATAAACATCAGCAATTTAAATACACCGCTCCTAAGGAGAATAACATGGAAACTCCATCTCCAATCCTCTGTAAATGAAAGAAAAACCCCACCTATAAGAGAACCAAGTGCTGGACCAACCCATACCATGTAGCTGAATACAGCCATAGCAATTCCTCTTAAGGGGAGATCCCAAAGGTCTACCGAGGCTCTTGGTGCTTTGAGAGTGATGAGGATACAAAGATTCCAGTTAAAGACCATCCAACCAAAAGACTGCCAAAGTTGGGTGAAAAGACACATAGAAAATCAAATGCTAATACAATGTGAAGGTGATTCAAGCGATTATGCGTCGGCCGTAAAGCTCCGACAATCGTGCAAACAGCAAGGGTCTGGCAACATATCCCAACAAGAATAATGTCACAGTCAGACTAGCAGACTCATCAGAAACATTGAAATGGTGTGATATACTCTAGCTCACCGTTAGCATGGCTCTCGGGAAGAGTATCAAGATGGATACAAAGCTAACCCGATTGGAGCTAGATGGACACGACGAGGCAAACGCACCGTTCAAAACCTACAGCAGATCAATATCTCCGGTGTCTCAAACTATATGCCATCTGGCATTGACTCACCAGAAGCAAGACAATAATAGTGATATAAACGCGTCGCAGTATGGTCAAATTGAGGAGATTTTCAACATCGTGAGGGGCAAAATCGACGTATCCATTATTATTCAAGTGGAGATCCTTGAAAAAGCCCTTGTAGTCACTGTTATTGTTTTATGAACTCTGCGGTTGAAATACTAGATAATGAAGATATTTTAGGATCAATATTCAAAAGTGGCATAAGAGACAAGTATAACCTCGTTTTCCCGTGTGACCAATGTGTATCAAAGTTAACAAGTCGCCGAGTCCGTCTCTGTCAGAGTGACACGGGCTGCGGAATCTTGTTTTCACTCGGACATTTCACAGTATAAACGGCCGTCCCAAGAATGAGATATAAAGAGTTAGGGTTCATGACGTCTTTGAGCTGCATTACGGTTTATCTTTGTCATCGATAGCATCCTAACATATCTCCATGTATCATTTATCTTCATTATTTCATAATTTATGAAATAGCGATATCCACTTGTGAGTTCCACTTTGTAATTACGCTCATGAGCCTAGAATTCTTGAGATGGCCTTTCAAGGTATAAATGTTCATGATATGCGATTTCCCCGATATATGTATGCGGCAATGGGGTAGTGGAAGATTGTATCGCATTCCCAAAGGAAGTGCTTTGGAGAATCGAAAGAAAAGACAGAGTATTTTCGCAGTCCTTGATGTTATCATACTCTTGTTGTTTTCTGGGAACCATGAGTTCATGAGTGATGCAACTATCATTGTGATGATGTACGCCCTCTACAAAATAATCCGATTTCATCGATCCTTCGTCAAGTTCCACCATTGTCCGAAATTGTGATGGACCTGAATGATAAAGTGCACTGAACATACGACTGACTCTGTGTCAAGCGAGTTACATAATCTGCAATTGAAGCTGAGTCAGGCGCTAATGCAACCTACTGACGGTGGAGTCGTGACTATGTGGGGCCTGTGATGCCGCTTTTAACACTAAATACGAGAAATAATCTTAAGGTTATGAGGTATAGGGTAATTAGCTGGTTACTTGAGCGATGACGGGTAAGGTCTGTGGCCAGATGTTACAGTAGCTGGTTTCAAGTTCTTAGTTTATCTGTTAAACAATTTCTTATATATGTTATCCATTTAAAGTTTACATATAAAGCAGAATTAATATTCCTAATTGATCCCATGAAGCGGGATTTCAGTTGTCAACGGCTCACTTACAATTGGAGGACGCTCAACAATCATTCATAAGCAACCATTTGAGCTGGGTTTGAGTGGAAATGGCTCCGTATTTACTCTATCATAAATTCATAAATGCCCGAGAATGGACGAATCATCTAGCCTCGTACATTCTCTTCAAAGTAGAAGAGCGCCGCCATTTGTGCTCATGCAGCTTCCTGTGGTGTTTGTATCCTTCATAAGGTACAAGTAGGCCTCAGCTACCTCATTAGTACTTCCAATCTTCCCTAAAGCTGTGAAAATTTTTATATCTGGTGACGGACCCCCAGGGCCACGGAGAGGAGTGTCCACAACTCCGAGGCTAACCAAGTTCACACGGAGGGGCTTCAAGTCAAGCGCGAGGTTGCGGGTCAGTCCTTGGAGACCAGTCAGGTAGCCTGAAACTAGGGACCAGTTGGGAAACGGTTTCTCAGCACCTACTCCGGTTGTCAAGGTGAGAGAAGACTTGAATCCCGGCGTTAGGTAACGTGCGGCAAGCTTGGCTAAGAGGAGGGGAACAGCAAATCGGACGTGTCCCGCTTTATGAATGGCTTCAAGATTGATATCAGCCAGTGATACTATGGCAAGAGCATCACCAGCGGTGAAAACAATACGGTCGATAGATTGGACTGATTCGAGAATCTTGATGAGATTCTCTTTAACATTTGAACTTGATACATCGCATGTAGAGCCAGTAATGTCTTCTTCGGGGTACATTTGACTCAAAAAATGCACACTTTTTTGGACGCGAGCTGGATTTGAAGAAACGAGATGAACCTTGGCACCTTCGGCGAGGGCCTTGTTTGCGACACCATAGCCGATACCGGAGGAGCCGCCGATGACAAGGACAGACTGATTCTCAAGTACAGACATTGTACAACTTCCAAGGGATATAATTCCAGAAAGAAATAAAATGCATGTAGATGAAAATATGTGTATATTTAAAAATGATCGCCTTGAAGCGCTTTTATATTGACAGAGTGTTGTCATTGCGCCGGGATCGCTCTTTATATGCCCCTTGACTTCTTCCATTCAATATATACTCATAAATATTATTTTGATGTCTTCGGGCTCTATAAGCAACACGAATTAGTCAGACATTATCGGTGTTTACGGCCAGGATTGACAGGGGCCACACTGTTGAAATCGTGCGCTGCATGACAATGATTCAATAACAGCCGTTCATCCGGCACTAAATCTCATCTCCGGTATGTTACCATAGAGGGTGGGGTGTTTGATGAGGTGGCGTGGGCCGCGTACTTGATTAGGTTTTCTATCTTGCATCAATTCTGTCTGGCATAGCCATTACGCGAGTCTCGCCGAGCCATGACCGAATCCCCTTAGGGTTAGGGTTTAAGGGTTAGGTATATTTAACTATCTATAGCTAATAGTGCTTGGTTGCTTTTTAATAGGAAAGATATTTCTAGGTTTCTAGGTCTTATAGGGGAGTATTAAGGTAAGGGTTCTTAGATAGAAAGATAGGAAAATAGAAGGATAGAAAAATAGGAAAATAGGAAAAAAGGAAAATAGGAAAAATAGGAAGATAGAAAGATAGGAACATAGGAAGATAGGAAGATAGGAAAAATAGGAAAATAGGAAGATAGGAAAAATAGGAAGATAGGAAAATAGGTATTAAAGAGTAAAATAAGGGGTGAAAGAGAGGATAAAGAGAGGGTAAAATAGAGAGTAAAATAGAGGTTAGTTTTGGTTGAAAAGGCTAGCCCTTAGCCCTTTAGGAATAAGAATCGGGTTTTTTGTAGGGCTAATAGCTATAGAGCTAGCTGCCTGGGCTCTAAACTTACTAAGCGTAAGGCCAATAGAGGTGTCAAGCTGGCTAGCTGCTATTTTCCCTATTACTTCCTGGAGCTTTCTATAGCTTTTAGCTGTTTCTAGCTCCATTAAGCCCCCAGCAGAGAAGATTAGGGGTTGGAAGAAGGGGTCTAAGGTTTTGTATTTCCTTAGTTTATCCTTAGCTGCAGTAGCTAAGATCTCTTGGATATCCCTTTCTTGGCTGTTAATAGCTACAACTTGTAGGTCATAGTAATAGCGGTTAGAGCCCTTGAGAATAGAGAAGTCTGCCTTTAGATTAAGGCTAGGATCAATAAGAGGCTCTATTTCAACCTCTAGGGTAGGGTTACTTTCTAAAGCTTTCTTAAAGGCCTGATTGATCTGGTTATGGCGTTGGGTCCACTTCTTCATGGCTGCTTTACAGATATCTTCGTGATTTATATCTGCTATTTCCCCGCAGTGATTACAGGGGCTTCCAGGAGTCTTAGAGGGCAATAGTAGCCTGTTTCTAAGGCATTCAGTGACTTCTTGGTCTGCTAAAATATAGGTTTTTTGAGTAGGCAAGACTTGAAGCCACTTTCTGCTTAGATAGTAGGGAGTAAACAAGAGATTCAAGGTAGGGTTACGGTTAGAAAAACGACTTATTCTAGGCTTGAAATATAATCTATCTAGGTTTCCATTCCTGGCAGACTTTTAAACCTAGGTTTGAAAGATATACTAGTCCAATTTCTAGTTAATTTTTAAACCTAGGTTTACAATACTACCCTCAATCTTATAACCTTGAATCTCCAACTATTTCTAAACCTAGGTTTAAACTATTACTAAGGTCCAGGCACTTAAGATTTAATACATACCTCAAGGCTATAACACCCCCTGTTACGACCTGTGCAACCGGGCGCACGAGACCCTATTTAATAGCTGTTATCCGTACCTGTAATTGCAAGCATTGCGATTATTGACTTATCTTTTGGCCTGACGGGCTAATTGACGTAATGGGAAGTACGGATCCTTACACCCCTCCCCTTCTAAAATATCAGACCTACAACCACAATAGAGACCAAATAAATCCCATCTGCCTAGCTGTATAACTACTTTGATCTCTAGAAAAAGAGCCTAGTACTGCCCGCTGTGAGTTGGCTCGCAATGATAGTGCAAGTGGTAATACCAGAAACAAAAGAGCAGATATTTACCCTTTGATTTACTTACTATTGCCAGTCGAACTATTAAGGCAAGTATAAAATAGAATAAAGTAAAGAAAACTCAGGAAAAGGAGTGAACAAGTCTTGATTTTACAGTTTCTACTCCAAGACCTCGATATTCGCGTGGCGCACGTAAGTAATCACAACACGTCGCGTCTCATTATTATGAATATCCAGATATAGTCTAGTCTGACGCGTCGCATGTTTGTTACCAATCAATTTCCATAACCTAATCACACTTGCTCTATATGCTATGAATACCATGTCTTATATTTGCTTTGTATACTACTCTGTGGCTGACCCACTTGCTTGGGTATACCTGGTAAAATAATACATACTGGGTGGACTGGGAATTGTCTCCTGATGGCGGATAAAGTTCATTGCGAAGTGTCATCATAACTTTTCTTATATTAATCCCATTTCTCGACAAACCAGTGTACATACAACCATTACATTATATAAGAGTACTACAAAACTCAGAATGACCGCCAGAAAACGAACAGGGGACCACCAACCAGATCACCAGTCTGGCCGTTCCAAAAGGACCGCTAGGAACGCTCTTGGTGATACAGAATCTACCCTGGAGCTAGCTGAGCCATATCGTATTATCACAGCACGAATGCCAATCCATGCTCTTACACCTAAATGGAGTATTGATAGTGAGAATCGCCGAGTGGATCCAAAGCAAGTTCAGAGGCTCCTTAGCATCTTCAAAGAGGAAGGTATTAAACGGACCACAAGGGAGAACCACATCTTACTCTTGACAACTCATGAAGATATATCCTTGATGAAGAGACATCTACACGTTCATCAAGAAGCGACAGTCGCTAGCTCAGGGGAAATGTTCTACTTTGACGATTGGCTTTCTGTTCATAATGGAAAAAAAGTCGAGATAATGGCTGGCCAGCACCGAGTTCAGGCATTGCAGTTGTACGGCCAGCAATCAGAGTTTGATGAGGAAGAAATGTGGTGGACATGCAGTTTTTATGACCAAAGTAAGTCTATTTTAGATACTTACTGCACCCTATTTCTATATTAATATAAAGTATTTTTATCTATTGTATGCATGCATACTAATGCAATTTGAATATAGATACTCTACCAATGGATTTAAATATTCAGCTCCGCTTCAACCGAAAAGGCACAGTTATGGAGGATAATCACGGCCAAATATGGACCCAGATTGTTGCTGCATCAATGATCAATGAAAAGTTGTTACACGAGGATAAGTGCGATATTCTGAAAAAAGAGATTGCGCAAGTTCTTCAGTGGAGTGGTGATGTTCAGCGAATTGCGACCATATGGAGAAATAAGCGGTGGAGGGAGAAGACTACTGAGTGGTGTAAAACCTGGCTTGGCAGAGATACCTTTAAGATCTCTTCTTGGTACTGGATGATCAGTAAAAGAATAGATGACGTAAGTTTGAGGCTGAATTCTTTCCATTACTGCATTTATTACTAATTGTGTTTAAATTCTAGTACTGGTTCTCTGCCTTTCGAACCGTTTTGCAGACCCTTTACCAGCTACACTCAGATGCAATACAAAAGGTGTCTGGTGATGACTGGAAAGAAATGGCTAAGGCACTGCCAGCAGACCGTACAAAGAAGCAGATTCAAGAATTATTCTATCCGAGGAAGAAAAAAGAGCACATCAACAAAACCTCCGAACGTCAATCAAAGTTTCTCATCGAGTTCAATGCCCAGGAGTATTGGGATGTTTATGAACGCATCATGAAAACTCCTAAACTACAGTTTCTTGACATTCACACGATCCTAGAATTATCACCAAATCAAGGCAATATCTTAGGCGATGTCATGAAGCATGTTGTATCTTGGCTGAACCCAAGCCCCACTTCCGTGACCAATCTACGCGACAATCAGAAGCCAGCATTACGGAAGGACTTGGTCCCCGCCCTGCAACATTGCTCGGCTCAATTTGTGCGATCGAGAGAGAAGCATCTTCTATATAGCTTGCCCTTGGAAGAATCGCCTGAATCGCCTAGATCGCCGTCTGAGACCGCCTCGGCTCTCCTACAGCACGAGATAATCGATTTTACCCGACTTCACATTAAGGCCTTCAGGGCGCCGGCGATGAAGGCCTACTTAGAGCAGAGCTGGGATATTGACGGCGACAATAATACGTACGCTACACGCTTTTTAGCTGATGAGATATGGGCAGGACTATTGGGGATTGTTCGCCAATATAAAGGTGATGACTTCAAACTGGAGTGGACCTCATCCAACAACAAGGTCTGTCGTATCGACCAGCACCAAACAACACGGTCTAAGATAGCTTCCGACTATGCTCAAGACCTTACTAGTTTTCTAAAGGGTATACCTGAGTTTTCACAGCTTTTGGAGACAAGCTCTTCCTCATTTCAATCAGCATTATCCCAGTGGTTTTCTCAGCAAAACGGGCTTGGGTGGAATGCAACAGCTCTAACAGCAGCGACAGCGACGGTCTCGAGCAGTGGACCTATCGTAGCGCCACGTGAGTATGCGGTCAACGCAGAGGCGGCTGATGTGACCGAAGGCAGGACCGGACCTAGCAGAACCTGCAGGAGTAAAAGCCGGCCACCTGGGGATGATGATACGCACACATCAATATTAGCTCCCAACGAAAACGCAGGGATTGATGACGACAGCAGCAACAACCAGCCTCCACGACGCCTGCTACCCTCGGCGTCAATAGGTCAGGGCCGACATATGGAGGAGGAATCGGCACCGCCACATGACCAGTCTCTAAGTCAAGCCAAAACTCGAGTAAGCTTGACAAGGGGGTTATCAGTAGGGGCCACAGAATCAACAAAAGCAACAAAAGAAACAAAAGCAATAAAAGCGAGAGGAGCAGAGCCAACATCAGCACCGACACCCACAACAATGCCATCAACATCGAGGAGGCTTCGAGCATCCTGGGCAAATGGAATACAAGCAGGTAGTAAATAGAACCGTTTTATGCGTTTTAGTATACTGGGTAATGCTTTAATGAGGACAATAGGATTACATTTGTTCAATAAGAATCTTTCATATTTTCCCTGTTGATTAGCAACTTTACTAGCGTGTTTATTTCGCGTTTTTCTGGATTACTATTGGTAGGTGTAGAGTGATTAATGTTATTATTTGCTTATCGTTCTGGCAGGGTTATGTTTGGACTAGAATTAGTGTGGTGATTCATGTGGTAGGATTATTTTCTTTTTCTGCTCAGCCCCTCGATACTTCTGTACTTATCCTTAAACCTCGGTTTATGATTTATTAAAAGGAAAAAAGGAAAATGGAGGCTGAAGTTTATAGGGTTACATTACATCATAAAAATTGTGTGATAATAGAGCGTTCCTTCGCGCATTCCAGCCATCATCTTTTCTCGCAACACTGAGATATTTTATAGGCACTTTTCCAACATACACTCCAAAAACCATTGCTCTTACACCACGTATTTCGGTTGACCAGACTTTCATGTTCAGGGCCATGATGACCCATTCTCCCGAGGTGCAGGAGGTTTTTCCTCCAAGCGAAAGGATAGTCGACATTGAGCAAGAAAGCCAAGCTGGTGATCAAATGGAAGGTGTTGATGATATTGATGATTATGTTAGCCTGGAGGCCGCCGATGAGGCATATCTTGACTTAGACAGTCAAGAGGCTTCTGAGAAGAAGGATGAGTGGGGCTCTACGAATGACGAGTTCAAGATAAAACACTTAACTGGAGATAAGAAGATGACAGGCAAGTATATCTTTTTACCGCCCCGAACAGCACACCTAAAGTCGCTATCTATTTATCCACGGATTCCAACTAACGTAGAAGGATGGCTTTAATATAGCGGAAAGGTTCATCTCGAAGACGAATGCGCCCGAATTCAACGCCACAGAAGCCCTAAGGATGCTTCAATTGCGATACACGATGAACTATGGATCGCGAAGCTCTGGCTCGGGACCCGCAAGTAGCAACGACAAATACTATCCTATATTCCACCTCGACATGATAAGCATAGTTGGGCGTCCTCTCTGCCCGATTACGAACCAAGGCGGATTTTTCGACAATGTGACCTTTGCACTGAGGCACTGGCAGGCACCTTACAGCTCCAAGCATGCAGCAAACAGTCTCCCGTTTGACCTCACCCGGCGGACCTTTCGAATTGGCACAGGAGCATCACGAGAGGTGTGGTTTATCGTCATGCACCCAGTAGAGATCGATATTATCGAGGACCCGTCCTTGAACGGGCACCGACATCATAAGCAAAAGCAAAGGGCTTCGGATTATCATGGCACAGCTATGCAACAACATCATGCCGAGGCGCTTGCATCTTACATTGTGCAGAACATCTTCCAAGATGGAGATTTGCTAGGGAAGGGGTAGAGCCACTGTGGCAGCTCAGTGGGAAGGAATCCCAAACCCTATCCTATGATAAGTGGGCCATCTTCCAAGCTTTATTTATGGAAAGATGGGACACGTTTTCCCAACAACACAGTTACGACGGGTTCTGGAGGCTCCATCGCCCGGCTTTTCATGCTTTCGACCATGGGGCTAATATAGAGATCAAGGTGGATGGATTGCTTCATGAGCTTCCTCGGGAGACTCGCCTTCGCGCTGAGAGCGAGAATGTAGATAGCGATAGCGACAGCGACAGCGACGAGGATGACAGCGATGGCAGTAGTGATCGCAATGTCGACAATGATAACATCATCAACATTGCTGATGGCGATAACGACGATCTCAGCTCTGTCAGTGGTCGAAGCAATGGCGAAGGGGAGCCCGATGCAGAGGAACGAGGACTGTTTGTGGAGGAACACATGGATGGCGATCGCGACGAAGCTCAAGCGCTCGATGGCATCGAATCACCCAGTAACCGGCCGGCCGAGCTAATTGATGCGCACTGGGCTTTGCCTAGCGATGGGCTCGAGAAATTGCGAGCAGAACTGGAGCAAAAGTATAACCTAGCCCACATTGACCAGATCTCATATGCTCTTGCTACCGATCTCAACTGCATTCATGTCCAGTCCTCGGGCGAAGAAGAAACCGCGTGCCTGCTGGCAGACCGTAGCAAGGTGGCCGAGGAATACCACAGCACGAGAGATGTCAATTTCTATCCTCTCGGATTCCATCGTCGCTATGGCAACTTCACGTCCCTTATGCCCCCGAGGTTCCTGATGAACCTTTGCAGAGTGATGCAGGAAAATGCAAGCGTCTTGAACGACGGGGCTCTCGTGCTTTTCTTCGGCTTCTTTCAAGCGTACTCGAACATCAAGCGGTCGATCCGTAGCCGACCAGACGAACTGTTAGCCGCGCGCGGGTTTGCTACCGCTGCCCTGACCTTGCCACCTTCAGAGGCCCGATTGGGCGGCTCAAGAATCCAATCCAAGCAGCAGCGACTATTGAGTAGAGTCCGCGGCGAGTTCACGCCGGACCGGCCGGCTTCATCAACCCCGTTCGCACGCGAGAGGCAACAGATCAGCACAGCCATAGCCC